>OX346713.1:5106397-6380496 GCA_947063395.1 Hemistola chrysoprasaria | reverse complement strand
CTATATCGCAGTCATCCTTAAGGTTCGCCGTCATCATATGGCCAAGGTACTTAAAATTATCCACAACGTTCACAGGCTGTCCATTAAGATGGACTTGAGGCACATTGTGAGATCCCCCGCCAGACCTGAAAACCACCAATTCGGTTTTCTTCGAGTTATATGAGAGATTATGGCTTGACGCATAACACTCACAGATTTTGATCAGCTTTCGCAAACCTTTAATCGAGGGACTGAGCAGCACCATATCGTCTGCGTAGCTCAGGTTGTTGACATATCTACCATCCAACCTGAGCCCGACTGGGGTGCTGCTCAGTTCCACGATTAAGTCATTCATATATAGATTAAACAGGTCCGGCGAGGTAATCCCACCCTGCCTCACACCACAAGACAGCCGGTAACTATCGGACACCTCGGAGTCCCACCTGACGTTGCTGACCTGATTACCATACCAGTATGTAAGCAGGCCAACAACCTCAGGCGGGACCTTGGCGTCATACATCTTCTCCCACAGCAGCTCATGGTTTATCGTGTCAAATGCGCGACTTAAATCTAGGAAACACGCATAAACAGTGGTATCATTTTGGACATAATATTTGACAACCTCTTCCAAAGAGAATATTGCCATATCTGTTGAGACTTGCGGGCGAAACCCAAACTGTCCGTCGTCGATATTCATTGAGCTGATGTGAGAGTAGATTACCCTTTCAGGCACCTTGGCCACAATCGTTGCCAGTGAAATGGGTCTGTAGTTGGCCACGCTCGATATATCACCCGTTCTGTTCTTAGTAATAGGTACCACAATCGTACGGACAATATAACATAATGAATCTGCGCAGTCATAGCAACTTTAGTTGCAAGTTTAGACGATCGCGAACAGTTTTGTGTTGCTGCAATAGATGGCAGATTCAGATTCAAATTGCAGCAACTCACAAGAGTTAATTAAAGCCTGATATAAAGAAGATAAAATAAAGCTTGATTCCTATGACAGCTGAAAGGAACTCAATTTTTTGGCATTTTTCCGTAGGGTACTATTTGATTTATCTCTAAAATTTACCTGACCTAAAATTTATTAGCATTTATGTACCTTATAATGGAAATATCAAGATATCAAGCTATAGTTTACAAGGTAAGTAAGTATCAAGCTAATCATAAGTATTATCTCAATGGCGCGTGCTGTTCTTATGTCAACATCATGGTGTTTTCATTTTGCACAGTAAGCTTTTATATCTATATACTAGGATACTTATATGACACTTTAATGACTGCTGAGTATTTATAATTTGTTTTATTGTGTATGTGTTTGCATACTTATGCATTTATGATTTATTGTTACGTAGTACTTTCACATATAGGCATAGCAGCTATAGTAGCGAATATTTTCTATTTTCGCTTAATTTTGGGTTCCGTACCTCAGAAGGAAAAAAAGAACCCTTATATGATCTCACTTTGTTGTCCGTCTGTCTGTCCGTCTGTCAAGACATTTTCACGGGCACGCGTTAAAGTATCAAGTTGAAATTGATATACTTAGTAGGTATACTTATTCTATATAATAATTATATATTACGTCAGCCTCGATGGCTCAGATGGTAGTTACTCTGCTTTCTGTGCTGCAGGCCCCGGGTTCGATCCCCGGCCAGATCAAACATTTGTGTGCATGAACATATGTCTGTTTGATCTGTGTCTGGGTATTATAAGCTTATATAAGTATGTATATCAGTCATCTGGTTACCATAGTACAGGCTTCTAGTCTAGTTTGGGACTAGATGACGATGTGTGGAAGTTGTCCCATATATATTATATTAGGTATACCTACATACTAATTTCCTATGAAAACTTCTTATTACCGATTTAATCCTCGGAGTAAATTTATTCAAAGTTTATTAATATGAGGGTTAAGGTGATTCGTCTTCCATACAAAATGAAAATACACAAATATGAAGGAATGATTTTCCGCACTCAATTGTTTGTGGTTGGATCTTAATCTGGCCTTAATTTGCACCAAAACATATTTGGTAACTTAATGAAAAACCTTAGTTTTATCGTATTTATGAAAATTGGAAAAAAGTAGTTTTAAGTTATGTTAATGTTTTTTCTAAATATAAAAAAAAGCCATACGGTTATTTTGTAACAAAATATGTTTTCGCGCAAATGAAGGCAGCTAGCCTTTATTTGCGCGAAAACCAACCAACCAGAGCCAACCTCAAACATTTGAGTGGAAAATTATCCCCTTTTAATTTCTTCATTTTTGTGTATTTTCATTTTCTATCGAATACGAATCACCTTAATGTCTAAAAATACATGGAGAGATTTCTCTAAAAAGATTTGAAAAATATATTTAACTTAGGTACATTATTATTCTTGCTTGTAAGTTATACTACTATATAAATTATTCTGTAGTATAATAGGTTAATAATCAGTTTCGAATTGTTAATAATTTTAAAATTCACTCTTATTTAATTAAGTAAGTACACATATCTATTTTAAGTACTTACAGATTAGTAATCTCAATTAATAAGGTAATGAAGGTTTAATATATTTATATAAACTTTCGATTATCTGATTGTGATAATTGGTAAATTCATGTGGTCATATTCCAAGGTTAACTCACTTATAGTCCCTACTATCCTACTTCCTACTAATATTATAAATGCGAAAGTTTGTGTGGATGGACGGATGGTTGGATGTTTGTTACTCTTTCACGCTAAAACAACTAGATTGGGCGGAAATTCGGTTTAAATTTAGACAGTTTAGAGTTTAGAATAACACATAAGTATAGGCTACTTTTTATCTCGATATTCCCACGGGAACGATGACTACGCGGATGAACCGCGGGGCACAGCTCTAGCACTTATAACATGAAACTGCTAAAGTTACTGGTATTTTATTTTTTAAATTTCCTCTCCCTTGTCTGGAAGACATCGCGTTTAGATTAGATTAGATAACACTTTTATTGATACCACAATACAGAAAATTAAAAAAATGAAACTTAAAAAACTAAAACGTGAGTAACAATAATTGGCGGTCTTATCGCTCAGAGCGATCTCTTCCAGACAACCATTCGAAAAGAGGAAAGGCATATATTGGAAGGACGGTGGTTTAAATATAAACCAAAACTAAATATATATAACATAAATAACAAGGTACATAAAAATACCTCTATACTAGGTACTATAATATTATAGATGAATACATAATAATATGATAAATACATAAATAAATACACTATAATAAAATATATTCAAATACAAAGATTGCCGTTTAGACAAAGATTGCCAATATTTCATTATCATCATCATCATCTCAACCGTAGAAAGTCAACTCAGAGAGGTGTGACTAGGTACCTATAAATAGGTACCTAGGTTCATGGTGGGTAGGAACCCTTTATATGCGAGTCCCATTCGCATTTGACCAGTTTATTTAAGGTATGTGACATGTACTGTCGAAAGTCAAATCGAATCTACTAAGATAATTATTATTATCGTTTGGCCTATCACATGAAGTTATCATCCCTAATAATATTATAAATGCGAAAGTAACTCTGTCTGTCTGTCTGTTACGCTTTCCCGCGATTTTGATGAAATTTGGCACAGACAATCTTTAGACCCTGAGAAAGGACATAGGCTACCTAAAAGTACGCAGACGAAGTCGCGGGTACCAGCTAGTACTTGTATAGTAATAAGTACACATCACCAAAATTGCTAACAAAAAGGTTGCTTTGTCAAAATATACCCAAACTTTTTCAATACCTACCTATATAAAGAGACATACAGTCTGGCAAAACATTAACCTCATCCTTAAATTATTTCGTCACCATGCAGGTGTAACTTAATTTGCAAAGTGTCGAATTGCATCACCGATTCAGCGAATAAAAACACAATATTTTATGAAAAAATGCTGAATTAACGTAACCTCTTTTAGCAGTAAAACCACGAGCATTTCATATTAATTTTATCATGATTCATTGAACTTTAATCTACCTATTTCTCGTTGTAAAAATTAACACATTTTGACTAATACGCACTCTACATTTCTTACACGTGAACGCAGAGGTTTCAACCTCTGGTTACGAAGTAACTATTAAGTAATCTGTGCCTCTGCGTTCACTTAAAATACTAACCTATATAGCCACCATAGATACTTATCTACATGATTATATAATGATTTTTTTTTATACAGTGGAAAATTTTAATAGGGTCTTCAGAGCCATGTCCGAAACTACAGTGAATTTCGAAAATGCTGAATGGAGTCATGTCACTGCATACATATTTTTATTAAATATTTACATAATGAAGTAACATACTCAGAAATTGATCCTTGTGATCATGACACTATCCAATGGTGCAATAATGCAATGGTGACTTTTTTTTTCAAAATCAACTCGTTCGATTCCCAACGCGGGTAATTATTTTGTGAAAAAAGTAATGATGCCGTTTTAGTTTTTATCTAAATCGGTCACATAACTCCTAACAGCAAATTTCATAATTCACCGTAATTTCGAAAATGGGCCTGAGAATTCTTTTGAAATATTCACCTACATATAGAAAATACAAGTTTTGTAACAAATATATTTTTATTTTGACTCAGACTATTGAGACTCAGAAAACATACCTGGAAAAGTGTGGGTGTATACTAGAAATGTGAAAAAGGTGCCATGAAGTTGTTATTAGTTATTATATACCAGAAGGAATTCCCTTTTTAAAACTGACAAGACCTTTTAAAATCACACAAGTAACCAAGTAACTTGTGACGGTTTAGCAAATTTTAAACACTTCGTACGATTAGCCAAAAACATTTCGCCCAAGCGCAAGTGGTGACTATGTTGTCAAAATATTTTGGCCCATCAATCACATCTAAATCAAAATACAATTCTATTTCTAACTACTCTCATGGTTAGAATCAAAACAATGTGCTGGTTACCACGGTGCTATCCACGTGATGCGCACACCTGTGTTATGGACCTATCTATTCTAATCTCAACGTGTTTACTTTAAACATAATTAACAATAACAACAATTTACAATAAACTGTTATAAGGGCTGGGTTGCATTAACTTACTTAACGATAACCTATGCTTGACCGGTCTTCTTGATCCAGAGGACGGGGAAACATTTACCGAATAAAATGTTTCCGAAAGTTCACATTTTCCAAAAATGTCGCATCGAAAGCTTGCAGCACCGAATAATGTTCCAAAGAATAGTTACACCAGTTACACCATCGGAAACATGTTCAAACGATAGTTTTAATCAATTCGTTATTGTAAGCATTCGATGGAACATTATTTGGTGTTGCAAGCTTTCGATGCTATATTTTTCGTAAGAACAATATTACGCGTTGCAATATTTTAACTACCTATAATCAACTGGTCAAACGCGAGTAGGAATCGCACATAAAGGGTTCCCACTTTGTACCTACCTATTTATAGGTGTCCTCTTGTAACTAACCAAATAAAATTCGTATTAACAATATTCTAAGTAATTAGTATAATAATTTATTCTTATTGCAGTAAAAGCGTTTCGTGACAATATATTAAACACGCTGGTTGTATAGCACCTTTAATTATGAACGTTATTTTATTGTTATTATTTGTTGTTATAGCGGCAATAGAAAATACATATATTGTAAAATCAAGCTTTACGGTTTATGAGATAGATCCCTGTTACAGACGGACGGACGGACGGCGGAGGCTTAGTACCTAATAGGGTTCCTTTGGCACTGTTTGGGTATGGAACCCTAAAAATGACGCAAAAAAAAAAAAAAAATAACAACGTTGCAACGCGGATATACTAATTGGTCTTAGAGGATATTTGATGGTCTTATAAAAATAAAGTTATTCTTAAAGTAAGCCGGTGCAAAACAGCCTAATAATACTGTGTGTGAATAATTTTGATTAAAGGTTTGATCATGCAAGTGGTGTGATACGTTTGTGTTTAAGTAACAAAATGGTTCCATGCTTGCAAGTTGGTATAAATTGTATAAAAAATTATTACCCACCAACTACATAATAATATTATTATACATTGTGACAATATGGTGTACCTAGTGATACTTAAAGAGGTGCGTATCTCCCCCGTCAAACCAGTCAAACAGATCAACTTGCAACAGAAATTTACGAAATAAAAATTTTCACATACATTTGAAATTTACTGATAAGCTGATCCATTCTGTATGGGAAGAAGGAAACTACTTGCACCTTTTTTTAACACTGAATAGCGTATTTTTCTAGACCAAGAATCAACATTCTGATTCCTTTCAGAAACCATAAATCATGATACTTTAGTATTTATGATATTATGTTTTATGATAGTCTATAGAATATATAAAAACAGTTACTTAGTCTTCCTCTTTTCATAACAATTTCATTTTTTTTTTATATGGGACAACTTCCACTCACGGTCATCTGGTCCCAAACTAGGCTAGAAGCCTGTACTATGGTAACCAGATCACTGATATACATATAGGCACTTATATAAGCATATAACACCCAGATCAAACCGACATGTTCATGCACACAATTGTTTGACCTGGCCGGGGATCGAACCCGCCGCCTGCGGCACAGAAAGCAGAGTTACCATCTGAGCCAAAGAGGTTGTCAATATTGAAATTAAATAAGTAGGTAGACCTAATTTTAACTTAATTCGATAAAAATGTAAGTCAGACATAACGTTCAGTTTTTTCGCCAAAAGACATATAACAAGCGTCTGGTTGTAAGGTACATAAGCTCACTCTAATCTCAGTCCAAGGTGATTCGCCGAGCCAAACAATGAGAAAAAAGATGGGCATCCAAAAATGAATCACTTTGACATTGTAATGTCGACCTTTGAATGCAAGTAGGCGTATGGCTTAAAGCATAAATTGCCTCTGATAGCTGTATTATACTAGGAACAGGATCACAAATACATAATGCAGATTATACATGTTGATTCTGGGTTCCCATTTTGAACGGATATAATTGATTAACATGTGTCTAGAGTTTGAAATTATTTAGAAGAGTTAAGTGAAAATCGAACGGCATTTTTGTAGAACTTAATGTTTTGATTGAGACCACGAACCGGCAAGCGCAGCGTAGGACGTCCATCCACAAGGTAGGCAGACGATCTGATAAAGACGGCAGGAATACGCTTGAGGCGGGCCGCTTACAACCGGACTGAATGGAAATTTATGGGGGAGGCCTATGTTCAGCAGTGGACGTCCTATGCCTGAAATGATGATGATGATGAAATATTTTGAATTTATACCATTACACTGCTCGAGTCAATTCATATTGTGGGTTATGTGGACTCCTCATATTGTCATAGTTTCGGGTCGTCAAGATTCCTACAAGGCCTCCGACATGACCTTATCTGCCCGGAACCTGCCGGGACTTACAGTTTAACTTAACATTCGAAACATGGTAGCGCCCAGGTGAAAAGTCAAAAGTCACACATAATATGAGATTCTATTCAAGGACGCTATTTGAAGTTTTTTTTTATTTAGGTAACTAAACAGACTTTTGACCGCAATCTCACCTGCTGGTAAGTAATGATGCGGCCTAAGTTGGAGCACGCTTGTTCAATAAATACCTATTCACTCTTGATTTGAACATACCCACGTTATAGTTTTTGGGAAAAACGGACTACGGCAGCGAGTTCCATTGCTTCGTCACTCTCATGATAAATGTTGAGGCAAATTGCTTTGTGCGAGCTGTTGGTAAATCTACCAAATAGTGGTGACGCTTTGCCGTTTGTCTCGAGGTTCGGTAAAAGAAGGGCGATGGTGGAATCAACTCATGCAGTTCAGTGGCGCATTCTTCGTGAAGTATTTTGTAAGTCGGGCATATTTCCACTTAGGTATGTAAACTGCAGATAAGTCAGTGGAGTATGCTACTACGGCGGTAAGTTTGATGGAAAGTTTTATGAATCTCTATTCATAAAACATAAAGTAAAAATTATTGCATAGGCTCACACTTATACTTAATATAGGTACACAATGGCAAATGGAAACAACTAAGTACATTATTTCCTTTTATTTTTAGATTTTTATCACCAAACATCAATTGCAAAAGAACAAAAACAAAACAACTAGGAACGCAAACCAGCCTTGTGGGCCATAAGGACAGGACATCCCGATAGAGTCGACATAAGGTTATTTGTTTAAGTTTAGTGCCAGCCCACGTATTAAATTACAACATTACAGTTTTATTGTGGGTCTCATTGACCATTTCCACTCTGCGACGTTTTAATGTAGAAAGCCCTAATCATACTCGCACATGTGACTTAACTTTCGTTAGGGAAAAAATTAATATCTACAGCAGTTTTTAAAACACCTAATCACACACAGGATGTGTTAAAATTTTAAATCACGGAATGCAGTCATTCACTTCCTACTTAGTTATATTTCAAGTGGATACATTTTCCTTCTTTATCTTCCTAGAATTGTAAATTATGAATGAACATGTAGAAGTTGTTAATACTCGGTACTGCATAACAATACCTATACCTACCTACCCAATATTGTTATCTCTTAACAATGAACGAATATTATCGAATATTGTGAATCATTAAGTATACGAGAACTTGTTTGCTTGGTTACCTGTACCTATCTATGGAATGTGGAATGTAAGAGATAAAACCAGAATGTTTATCAAAAATTATTTACTGAGCACTAGAACAATAGAAATTAAGCTTTAGGTAGCGAAGATACAAATTCCTCAACAGGAAAATGTTAGCTTGCGATACCTGAGAATATACCTCGATAGACGTCTCACGTTTATCGAGACTAGCAAATCAATATTTTCTTTTAAAACAAAGTTCTCTAATTCAAATCTCTTCTAAAACCCATAATATGGTCTGCGAGCTGTGGGAAACTCAAACTTGGTCATAATTTAACTGTACCAATAAATACCCAACTAAACCGCATGGACCTCCAAACAAACGAACTGACATGAATGTGACTATGTATTAGGCGCTAAGCATTTGCTTTTTATCCTTTGACTTATAGGTACCTCATCATCTCAGCCGTCGGCAGTCCACCACTGAACACAGGCCTCCCCCACAAAGGGGGGCTCTGCCAATACTCGACACGCTTGGCAGGCGGGTTGTCGAGCGCAGTTCGAAGGTTTTTTGCAGAGGACGCTGCTGCCCGTCCTCTGAATCTGTTAACCCTTAGCCGGCTCTTACGGCAACCACGGGTAGAGAGGGTGGAGCACTATTCTAAAGCCGGTAACTCCACGGCAAATATAGGTACCTCGGCTATTATCAAATTCACCCAGAAAACAAAATTCACTGAATATCGAAGCTGCCTATCATATTTTATTTATGTCGCAGATAAAGAGAATATAATACCGAGAACCAAAATTTAAATAGGTACTATGATGCGAGACATGTTTTCCACGTAAATAGTTTGATCTCAATAATCAACGATTTCCGATAAGTAAGGATATACCTAGAGTACAAATAGGTATTATGTTGAAATCACCTTGAATTATTGGTAAATGGAAAATTTCAAAAGAATATGAAAAGTTCAACAATTATTATTGACAATACATTCAGGTACCTACTACTTCCTGCAGCCAAATATGCTTTGAACGCAATTGAAAATTCCTTTAAATCACATTACAAAACTCATTTTAAATTTATAAATTTTCTCTCGTGTGCGTCTACAATACGTCTACAATATCGTGTGCGTTAAAACAAACTTTATTACACCTAAAATCAATCTACCTACCACCTGGTACTTGTATGGCTATATAACAATATAAACCGGCCTTGTCAGATAAAGCTATTAATATAATTAAAATAGTATCACCATCATAATCTAGAACTATTGTAATATTATCTAGATATTACATTTGTAAAGGAATTCAAATTCCAATGATATCATCCAACACAATCTTATATGTAGCTCGTAATTTATTTGGCATACCTATGATTATAATCAATAGAACTGTGATAATAAAACCATTGGTTTATTAATATATTAACATTTTTATTACATTAAAATTTCTGACACGTGATTCACTAAATGATTTTTAAGACGAAATTCAAATATATTTACGTCATTTCAAATTAAAATCAAAATAATACGCATAAGAACAGACTTAATACATAATAGTATTACATAATACGTAGCTACATAATATTAATTATTTCAATTAATAGCTAATTAAGATGAATTCTATTTCTTATTTTTATTTTCATTTACCATCCTTATTAAATTATGCGGTTCATTATTGACTTTCTTACTTATTCAAAATCAACATCAACATCAGCTGAAGGCAATATTCGTGTGACGTATTGTTCACATTAATAAGTCCATAATTTTATGTTTCAAAGGTCGGTGCTATAATATGCTGACCTCTATGATTCATTGTAATTATCATCAGTGGTAGGAAACTCCCAAAATAAACCATGTTCATTCATAGAACGGGCAATATCTAGACTCGATCTATTTCTGGTCTCGCCGTCCCCGTTATAAATTGGCACACATTGTCGTGAGAAATACTTATTAGTACTTCTTCTAGTATCAGATAATACTATGATTATAGATTTTTATCTAATTTAGTTAATAGTGTTATGTTTTATCCATTGAATTAAAATCATAGTTAGTTTTTTTAATTTTACCATCGAAGTCAAAATTATTAATTTAATTTGGTCCCAAGAGGGCACTGTTGTAAGTCAATGAAGCTAATAAGTAATGAATCTTACGTGCGTTCCGAACAAGAAGAGTTTCTCTAAAAGAAGAACGCACAAGAAACTTGTAGGGCTAACGTTTTTCTACTGATAGTTTAATTATTCATTTTAGTTGTGTTACATTTGTTTGTTTGGAAGGTGCCGCGTGGTGGCTTTGTAGATCTTTGTATTGGTTGACTTTATAATAAGCGTTTTTTTTATTATAGTGTTTTTTTATAACAAGACGAGCAAATCAGGTGCCTGATGGTAAGCATCATGATTGCCCATATCAGACACAGGGCCACCCAGTGTTTTCATTCAATATTCTACGCGGCACTGCACTGGCCTGTCACCCTGAGATATGAGTTGTGGAATCTCATCATGAGGAGTAATTTCGCTGGTAACATTGCCCTTCATACTGGAACACAGTAATGTTTACACATTACTGCTTGGCGGATGAATAACTGGCAAAAAGCCTTCTTTAATAAAGTAGATCTGATATAATATAGAACTTATAAGTCAAAACCTTATGAGGTCAAAACAAATCAAAGAACTCTTCTTACTTATTTCCAAAGCTTACCTGTTTATTTTCGAATTTTAATTATATTAACATTACAAGTAAACCTTAGTCATATGTCAGCATTATGAAGTATACACATCAGCCCACGTCGTCAAAGTATCTCATTGGTGCATACTTCTGCCGTAGTCCATAATATTATACAATTTTTGGTATTCAAGAGCGGAAACCTGTAGTAAATCTTGTGTCACCGCAACTGTTTCACTATCACATTATTATCACACTGATTCACCAAGTTAGTCAAGGTTTTCAGTTGAGACGAGCCCGTGAAATTTGTTTACCTTGTTACTAATGTTTCTAGTAAACTAACTGAAGTTTGATTCACAGAACGGATGGTAATCACTATCAAATATGGGAAAACCGATGAAATCGTTTATGAAATCCGGCTTAACAAAAGATAAGTTCAAAAGTACCGACCTATATATTTAAAAAAGTACCTATATGTTCAAAAGTACCTATCTATAGAGGTACCTATATATTCCAAAATACTATAACTTATTTTTATAATATTCGCTGCCATGGCCATCAATAATATATATAATAATAATAATATATGGAACTTCCACACACGGTCATCTGGTCCCAAATTAGGCTAGAAGCCTGTACTATGGTAACCAGATAACTGATATACATACTTATATAAGCTTATAACACCCAGACACAGATCAAACAGACAAGTTCAAGCACACAAATGTTTGACCTGGCCGGGGATCGAACCCGGGCCCTGCGGCACAGAAAGCAGAGTTTACTACCGTCTGAGCCAACGAGGCTGTCAAATAAAAAATAAAAAAATGTTTTATAGATGGCCGATATTAGAATTTATAGTATACGTAATATAGTAATGATCACATCACATCACATCACACTATCCTATCATGACTAATCCTACTAATTTTATAAATGCGAAAGTTTGAGAGGATGGATGGATGGATGTTTGTTACTCTTTCACGAATCGATTGGGCTGAAACTTGTTATGTACGTAGATTTAGTCCCTGGAATTAACACATTGGGTACTTTTTTCCGATATTCCCACGGGAACGATGACTATGCGGGTGAAACCGCGGGGCTTAGCTAGTACATTAATTATGTATGTGTTACCGCGATTTGGTAAACATAAGTAATCTAATGCTTCTTCATACAGGGTTACTGGTAAGTTACTAACCAGTTGCCATTCTTTAAAAGCGTCATTTCACTTGTCATTTTGACCAACTTTCCCTATGAAGCCACCTGATGTTTACTGATTACAAAGTTACCTCGTATAAATAAACAAACTGCAAATTCTGCTGTTTGAATAATAATCACAACTCCCAATTTCGAACCACTTTAAAGAACTTTGTCGTCTTTTTACTCGATAACTGGTTATTTAAAAGCAAATCAATGTACCTGGGCACGAAAAGGGAATTCTGATAAAGTAATAAAGGATGGTATGATGATGTTTCTAAAAACGTCACACAAAATATAAATAATGAAAAGTCTCTATATCCTATATCCCACATCATATTAAATCAGTAATTAGGTGAAAATGAACAACACAATAATTCACCATGGTGCCATTAAGTATGTTTGTTAAATTATTCATCATTCACAATCATAATATTAAATGAATCACACCTATGGTTTTACGCAAGCAACATAGCATAGGGCGTGTCTTAATTTATAGCACGTGTCCATCGTTTCTTCTTTTACATATTATATTTCATAAATTAAATATTATAAACAAAACTCTTTCTATGAAGTACTAATTCAAGAACTTTAAAATGATGCAGCATCAGCTTTAGGACTTTTTCCAATCGCGTTGCTGTTAGATGTATCTTTGTTAGAGAAAGGACAAAAAGAAAGGAACAATAAAAAAATTTATGCATATCGCCCAGTCATAGAATGTACTCTCCACTAATTAAATCAACATTGGAACCTAAGCATTTATAGAGTGGATGACGTATGACCTCGCGGTACTAGAAACAAAACAATCTAGATAATCATTTCATTTAAACCCAAGCTTTGGCCAAGCCCAAGCAAGTTTGAATTTCCTTTTTTATTAGTATACCACTAATATATCATAAGTAAAATTAAATCTACAGTTATGAGAAAAATTGTAAAAATCATCTATCGTGTCTATAAAAACTATTTTGATATTGGTATTTACGGCACGCAAACAGACAGCCGATTGTCTTGGATGCATGGACCAAAGGAAATTCCTATGAGAAATTCCTACATCTGACGCGACGGCTGGGAGATGGTGTGTGGCTAAAAATATCGGAATTTTATAGGTAGATAGGTATAAATAGGTACTTCTTTAGCTATGAAGCTATGAAAATTCTCAAATCACTTTATTATAGGTACAGACTACAGACGTAAATATTTCAGGCAATGAGAAGGACTGTAAACCTACCCCCTGACAAGCTAGCCCTGACGTAGATCGCCTTTGGAGAGCTTGTAGAGATATCTCTCCGAACGCCCGGTAGACTCATTACTGTTTATCTTCATTGACGTGCAAAAGCGTCAGATACAATCTGACACCTATTTTAATAAATCTTTTTTGAGTTTGAGTTTGAGATGCAAAACAAAGTATGGGCATATTGGTGGGACCAGAGTATTAGGATCACTTTTTACGGGATTGGTAATAGTAATTAGCAATTACCATGAGTTCTTCCGCGATCTTGGCGCATTTAACTGCTTCGAAATATCTGGAAACTCTAGAAACGTCATCATCATTAGCCGGAAGACGTCCACTGCTGAACATAGACCTCCCCCATAGAACGCAATAAACTATCCCGTAAATAATAGTGATCGTATATGTTTATTTATGATAGTTTCAAATCATATATTGAGGACCATAGAGTACTTTCCAATGTTTTAACATTCTCTAGTGACTCATCCCTTAAAAACCCACCTCGTACGCGAACAAACGATAATATTGTACAGATGATTGCCCTATACTGGTGCCTTGTATGTATACAAGCACTGTTAATGTCCTGATAGTCGCCAACGCGTGCCGGCGCCGGCGCCAGGGGCAGACAATGCCATAGCCTGTTTCTCTGCATTATTGTAATGCTATGTTGGTCACATTCAAGTTTAACACATTGTTGCTGGTTTATGACCCGAGAACATTGTTTAAGGATTTTTCGTTAGAATTAAACTTTTTGCCTGATTTCATAAATGCTACATTAAAATCGACTTCTATTTTATTTCCCACATAGTTTTCTCCATTTCTAACAATTGATTATTCTTAAGTATATGTATTTTCAAATAAATGAATAATAACTTATCAGGTATACCGCGGTATACGTAATAATACTGAGCAAAGCGCCTGGGCTTTAATATAAAGCAACGTACTGGCACATCTTTTACAATCGAAATATAATAAGGAGATAGACAATGTGAATTAGCAAAACGCTTGAAAAATAATAATTGAAGACTTATTTACTTGTCTATAAAATGTGTGTCTAGGTATTTCAACTCGTTCAGTTATAATAGATACAAATCATAGGCACATTGAATCGTCTTAGAGCTGTAGTAATAAATTCAACGTCATTGGATAAGTGGCATAATTTTTCTGTTTGTGTTGAAAATAGATCAGCTTCTAAGGTGGTCCGACCAGCGCTAACAGTTACTAGAATATACCGTACGCGATAGTGAAAAGGCGAAACAAATTTATTTCACATTTATTTATCATATTAGATCCCATCAAGTAAGTATAAAAGGATGAAAGTTCTGGGTCTAAATCAGCACGTGCCTTAAACCCGGTTAATAGCCAGAGCCCACGCGGTCTCGCAATACGGACATGTCACTCTGCGAAATTGAATGAAGAGGAAACATGACACCGGCCACTTGCGACACGAATCTTGTGTGTGCACAGCTTCATGCTGTGCAAACAATCGTCTAGTCCATCACAAATCCTCAGTTCCTCCAAGTTTCCTAACGAAATTCCTTTGCTTAAGGTTAACACACACTTTACAAGTTCTTGAAATGGGAACAATTAATTTCAAATTATACAAAAAAAGGATTGTGCACAATTTCCTCTCATGCTTGCGTTGTGCTCCTCAATTATAAAGGTCTTGACATGACTACATAATGAGAAAGTTTATACATTCTGCCTTTCAACAAGTCCCTTCACCTCAGTTCCCCTTTACACAAAATCATATCGACAAATTACAAAAAGTTCCAACCAAATTACATCCTCCTAAAAGTGTTATGATTCAATCAGAATTAACTACTGGGATGTCAGAGATTTGTCTCATAAAATAAATTACAACTGAGTTTCGTAAAGATGTTACAAAAGCCGACAAGTGACTTGAAAGCCTGAGTGATGATTTAAGTAGGTATCATTTTCTATTATCATGTCGCGAGCGAGAGGAACTTTTAATTTATTACTTCCATAGGAACGGATGTGTTTACTGTTTACAACCTCTCGTCTGGCGACCAATTTAATGCCGTAAAGTTCCGCCAGCAGATAATAACAGCAATTGTAATTTTCAGGCAACTCTGTTGGAACGAAATAGAGGTGTCAGGTGTCACAAAACTATAAGCCTTCAAATATACTTAGCAATCTTTTTCAATTAAAAATAGTTCCTTTATAATGTTATGCTATGAATAGACATTGCAAATAAACCTCATGAATGAAAGACCACCTAAAAGAAGCAAGAACTAATTCAAACGATGATCAACACTCAACACCGTATAAATTAGTTAATTAACAAAGTAACTTGCGGATAACCTTAAGTGTTACAATGAGTAATGAATGGAGCTCAACCACAACAGGCACTAACAGGAGACTAACTAATTTAAACATACTTTAAATAAGATTGACACAATTTATTGAGGCGCCACTTGCTGGCGACCTCGTAATGTCTTAGAGACGACCCTAATAAATGTAAGACCACACGCGTTAAGCGGTGAAAAGTCAACAGAAACAGTAAATAGTAGTAAATGATAATTATAATTGACCGCTAGCTACACTAACAATTATTAGCAATACATCACGACATGTCAGCTCTGCGATTTCTGACGTCGAGCCAAATGCAAGACGTTAACAGAATGTTTCTAGGAAAATGATAATTAAATTGTGATTTGAAATAAACAATACAAACACAATATAACATCACGCATTTTCCCCGAAGGGGTCCCATAGTAGGTGCACCCACACCTCGCCAGCTATCAGAAAGAAGACATCAGATTTTTTCCCCGAAATTCGTCCCATGTAATAGGGGGAGAGCATGCCATTATGGAGGCGGGCCGCTTACAACCGGACTGAATGGAAATCTATGGGGGAGGCCTATGTTCAGCAGTGGACGTCCTGCGGCTGAGACGATGATGATGTATATATGATGATGCATATATCAGCTTTTATTACCACTGTTACCACAGTATCAGACTCCTATGGCTGTTATTCAAAATTCGCCCGACCTGAGAATCGAACCCTGAACAACAAACAATACTGTTTTAAGAAATTTAGCAGTAGAAAATTATTTCACTAATTTGGGGCTTAAGTACTTTAAAAGCGACGGTGATATTGTTGTTTTTTCCTCTGTGCTCGTGTTTTACAAAATTAGGTAAGTAGGAACCTATATACGAGACGTTTGAACGACCTTTTTTTTTTTTTTTTTTTTATGATAGTGAGTGACAAGACGAGATAATCAGGTGCCTGATGGTAAGCATCATGATTGCCCATATCAGACACAGTGCCACCCAGTGTTTTAAAATTCTTAAGGCACTGCAATGCGCCTGTCACCATGAGATATGAGTTGTTGAATCTCATCATGCCCAGTAATTTCGCTGGTAGCATTGCCCTTCATACCGGAACTGCTTGGCGGACGAATAACTGGCAAAGGTGTGGTACTTCCCCAGGCGGCCCCCTGCAAAAGAGGCCTTTTAATAGGTACTAACCTAACTAGCATCACATTAGACTGTCGACCATCGTCCGTCCTTAATTTTATTTCTTCGTACGACAACAACACAGGTCTACAAGCTACAGGTAAAATGAATTAAAATATTCGGAGTACCAATGTCAAACAAAGTTAAACACGCTCGGACTTTAAAAGAATTCGTTTACGTATATCTAAGGACCTCTAATCTCTAGACAGTGAACTTGAGCAATTTATGTTTCCGTTGCGAAAAAGAAGTAAAGTGTTTTATGTGGCTTCGCTATACTTAATTGTTTGCCCTTCCGGAGATCATAAAGCTTTTTTTCCGTAAATATTTAATATTTTTGTAAGTACCTACTTATATTTTAGTTTTTATTTTCTGCAGTACCACAATAATAGGTTTTATGCGTTTTTTTTATATTCAATAGAATTGTTTAAAGATATATACATATTGACCTTGCCATCCTTATACATCTATGAGAACATCATGTACTTATGTACCTACGTAAAAAAGTGATAACTTAAAATTAAATAAGCAGTGATATATGTAATTTTAATATTAGGAATAAAGAGAAATTAGCTGTACCTAGCTTTAGATTATCTAAAACAAATAAAGTCTTTCTTAGGGAACTGTGTCCGTTTCTATAATAAAATCGCAATAGAGCTAACTGGGCTCTCAGAGAGTAAATGTTAATTCAAAACCTGTATAAAATCAACTTTAATAAGAATGAATGAATGACTGAATGAAAACCCTTTATTGCTACCACAATATAACAGAAATTAACAAAGACGAAAGACTTAAAACTAGAAAGAAGTAACAACTGGCGGCCTTATCGCTCAGAGCGATCTCTTCCAGGCAACCATGCAGGGAAACGAAATACATATGCGGAAGAGACGGTGATTTCAAACACATTATACTTAAATACATACTTAAATAAAATACCTAATATACCTAGGTATATACACCTAGTAGTAATTCCATAATATAAACCAATACATTTTTTTTTTATGAGAGTGAGTAACAAGACGAGCAAATCAGGTGCCTGATGGTAAGCATCATGATTGCCCATACCAGACACAGTGCCACCCAGTGTTATAAAATTCAAAATTCTGCGCGGCACTGCAATGCGCCTGTCACCCTGAAATTTGAGTTGTTGAATCTCATCATGCCCAATAATTAACTTACTAAGAATATACTAAGAAACGCTTATTATAATGTTAAGCAATACATAGAGGACTATCATGCCTGGCAACAACGATAATTTACGTCAACGACTGGAAAATTCTGCATAGCCACCACCTTACCTTATCAAGCAAACAAATGTAACCATCCAATAAATATTGTAAAACTCGCAGTTGAAAAAATTAAACCCTACAAGTTCGTCGTGCGTGCTTATAGAGGTATATTTCCGAAGATTTATTTGGTTATGAATTTGTTTAGATATATACCTCCGCTTGCTACATATCTGTTACCTCTACAATAGTTTCATTACAAGGATGTTTAATACAAGCTACAATATCCGTATCAATATTAACCACAATTATTTAGTACCTATTGAGGAAAGAAGAGAAACAAACGCACCATAATGCCACTCAATTATAAGAACTTATACCTTGGAAATATATATGTATATATATACCTAGTTTGATACATGACAGCTGAACAAAAATAAATTTTTTGATCATATTTCCGTAAGTCATCCTGGAATATAATCAGGTAATTTATAATTCATATGATTTATCAAATATCGTAATATTGTAGTGGTAGGCCTCTTTTGCAAGGGGCCGCCTGGGGAAGTACCACACTTTTGCCAGTTATTCATCCGCCAAGCAGTTATGTGCAAACATTACTGTGTTCCGATATGAAGGGCAATGTTACCTGCAAAATTACTGGGCATGATGAGATTCAACAACTAATATCTCAGGGTAACAGGGGCAGTGCAGTGCCGCGCAGAATTTTTTAATTTTAAATTACTGGGTGGCACTGTGTCTGATATTAGCAATCATGATGCTTACCATCAGGCAACTGATTTGTTCGTCTTGTCACTCACTATCATAAAAAAAATCCTATAAAATAGGTCCTACTTAAGATAACATATTCGAATCTTCTTGTACTTAGTATCTTTGTTGAATTAATATGAATATTATTAGTTTGTTGTTGAATTATGTCCAGTCGAAACAATGACTTGTCAAACTTTGTCTATTCGAAGTTAGCGGCGTGTCGAAATAACAAACTGTCGATATTCAGTGGTACTCTCCAAGCAAGCCCATTTCTTTTTTCAGAAGATGAATGACTTTGTATAGCAGAAGTGCAAAAAAGTACCTACGTAGGCTAGAAATTAGAAAATTTCACAATTTTTAGGTTAATGTACTTCTACGAGTACAAAGAGGTTGATATTATTAGTTCGTCACATTATTCTGCTTGTTATAGGAAATGCTCCTTCATATTAGCGTTATATAAATAATTTTAGACAGCTAAAATACAATGTAACTAGACTCTAAACACATTTTGAACCCTTACTGTAGCCGCATTATTTGGATTTATTATCGTTTACTCAGTCAAATTATAAATATAAAGGATATTAGCCATTTTCTTACAATGTGTCATAAGGTTTAACATTGATATAAATGAAAGCTCTTTTAAAACAACTTTATTAGTTTGAACTTTTAGATTTAATTTTGCAAGTCTATCTTTTTTGTTTGGTTATTGTCCTGAATAACTTATAACGATACCTTAACTCGTATCAGAGATCACAATCCAGAAACACTGCCTTTAATCCTTAATCGTCTGTCATAGATATTAGGCTGATTATGGATGTGCTATAAAAATTGTAACAATAAAATATTGATGTAAGACATCATGTTATCGAGAATCAAACCAGAGGCTCCGGATTCAAAGTCGTTTTATCCCACCGGGCCTCGGAAGCTACCGTGCTTCGGAAGGAAGCAGGCAAGGCAGACGATAGTTGTGAGGTCATGCCAGAGCGAATTTCCGGCGACCTAAAACTCTGACACCACGGTTTTTAAGATCCATAGAATAACACCTGGTTTAGGCCAGTCCCTACTAGCAGCACCCGTTCACGAGTTGTCGCACGTACCAGCGCCGTCCACCTCAACCATATTAGAGAAGGGCGGCCCACCACGCGACGCTGCCGCGATCTTCATCTATTTATTGAGCATGACTGTACCAAGTGTTCCCCGGTGCACTACAGCTAAGTGAAAAACAAACCTTGCGACAAAATAAAATTGTTGCAATCTTCTGACACCATGGTTGAACCACAGACCGACTTGACAAGAGGAAGAATAAAATAAGTATTATGATAATATGTTTATTTAAAGCCCTACTTATCTAACCAAAGGGTTCTATTCTTATGGATTTGCTAGATTATAAGCAGCTGTAAGTAGAGATAATGTCGTACTTAATAACTTAATATACCCACGTAAATAATGTGTATTATTTACATACACACGTAACAATGGTTATTTTTAACAGTTAGGTGATACTAATCAGTTTTAATTGAAATTTACCAGCGTGCCTTTCCATAGTATAATCTACGAGTAGATTACATTTGGTTGGTTATCATCGTGGGCTGTGGGCGGGTTTATACTTTATTAAAATTATCTGGCGTGTTTGAATTGGGCGTCTATAAAATAAATAATATAGTCTTATATAATATAGATAATTTATATATATTCATGGTGCTTTAGTAGTTATTCAAAGGTATGGGTGAATTCTTATTGCTCCACTTGTATCTATATGACAAGTGGATATAGGAACCTACCTACATCATTTATTTTATGTATAGTATAAGTACTTAATAATATACTTTCTTATAAACATAACATACATTCACGCCTTTTTCCCGAAGGGGTAGGCAGAGGTGTACCCAGGACTCAGTCCCATAGTAGATACACCCACATTTCGCCAGTATGTTATTGGTCCCATGTAATAGGGGGCGAGCCTATTGCCATCTACCGGGCACAGTTCCAGACTCCAGGCAGTTATTGAGATAATTCCTAATGGAAAAATCCAGTATTTAACACTGCCTGACCTGGGGATCGAACCCGGGACCTCTTGATTGGCAGTCGAGCATGCGCCCTCTACGCCACCGAGGCAGTCAATACTTTCTTATGTATACGTTAATATTATATCGTTCAAGAAAATGAGGCAATTTAATGGTGCAAATTAAAATATATGATTTAAAACTATCATGGTTGTAATCATTAGGATCACTTATTACGGGATCTTTACCTATATTGAATTTTTCCATTAGGAATTATCTCAATAACTGCCTGGAGTCTGGAACTGTGCCCGGTATATGGCAATAGGCTCGCCCCCTATTACATGGGACCAATAACATACTGGCGAAATGTGGGTGTATCTACTATGGAACTGAGTCCTGGGTACACCTCTGCCTACCCCTTCGGGAAAAAGGCGTGAATGTGTGTGTGTGTGTTCTTTACCTATACCATGATTTGACGTTTTTCGAGTTTCCCGATATTTCGATGCATTTGCATGCGCCATTATCACGGGTTATTCCAAAATAAAATAACTAGCAATAATTAAAAAATCCGTAAAAGTATTGTTTCTGCTTAGTACGATTACAATTCAGTTAGAGTGACTGCCTCGGTGGCGTATAGTGGGTGCACGCTCGCCTTCCAATCACGAGGTCCCGGGTTCGTTCCCCAGGTCAGGCAATTGGACTTTTCCATAAGGAATTATCTCTTTGGAGTCTCGAACTGTGTATTCGGCAGTATGTTATTGGTCCCTTGGAATAGGGGACATGGGACCGGTTACATACTGGCGAATTTTGATTACCACCACCAACCACCTGACTCAGAGTGGCGTCTACCTTCAGGCCTACTTCCTCATCTTTTCGTCATTACTTAGAAATACCCGGGGACTCATGAATTTCCCTTTATTTCCACTGAAATTAATCACCTTTCCAGAATAGTAAAGCGTAGGTAGAGAGTAGAGTGTAGTCTATATATAAAATATTAACCTCACCCATTACTCTCTCTCTAAATGTTTACGTTAACTCGATTCTGTGAATCATGCCATGAAAATCAAATTCTCATGCGAAAAACGAACTTTGACGACATCTCGGGTCGAATTTTTAGAAACGGAGTCACGATTTGGGCGCGGCGCTGCGGTCTCGAGTGCTGCATACCAGTCTCACCTATGAATATACTTACCTAGTACATCAAATATAAGTATTAAAGATGTACCAAGATGCTATATTCATTGTGATGACGTCACGCGTCGTTGACCTGCCGTGCCTGTCTTTGAATATGTCACCAAGCTAATCATGCGAGATAAGATTAGTGAGAGATCTAGAATCGACATCAACGATAGATCTAAAGCAAATCTGTTCCTCGAACATAATTCAAATTGTATTTGAAAATCGATGAAACCGTTTGATTACTTGAACATAATTTTATTAATGTTCAAACGTAAATCATAAGCGGAACAAACTATTGCAGCCGGCAATAAAACCATGCAACTCGGAACAGTCGAAGTTATTTCGGGAAATCGCCTGGACTCACTCCAAAACGAGAGTATACGCAAATTCAGAAGCACTCGGTCACTTTCCTCCGTGAGTCAATGACATGAAATCGCGTCATACCGTGAAGCCCTGAAACTAAAACATTGAGAAGTGAATCGGAAAGCGGACGATTCACCGAACTATCTATTTTAAATATCACTTTAGGGAAAACATAATCATCAATCTGACACAAAACTTCCTCTGATTTTATGGGAATCTGAGGAAATTTTGTGTTGGACGTATCAATGATTCGTGAGAAATATATGACGCAGTAAGAATGTAGAGATACAAACAGATGAACTATTCAAATGAAAACTATTTTTCAACGTTACAAGGATGGCTGTATTATTAAAGGAATGGAATGAATTGATAGAGTTGTCGAACTGAGACTGTGTGGTAGTTAAATATTAATGACAATTCAATATTTTCAACGTTGATGTTGAAATCGAATTTAAAACGCGTTCGGTAAACGATGTCTAAAAGATATCGTATAACACTGAATCTACAGCGCGTAAGTTTTCCGGGTCGTTATAATTTGTATCACAATAACATTGGTGTATAATTTTTGACGTCGGACGTCGCTAAAATATAACATTTTTAAAATCTTATTTTTCCTCATTTTCTGTTGACACCTGCCCCGGTAGCACCGTGACCAGGGAAAACGAAGTCCCTGGGGGTTAGAACGAGATAGCAGATATGAATTGTTCAAGCGCGAATAAGAGAAAAAACGGGGAAAACTAGTTATCCCCGTATCATGCTGGGCAGACTGGAGTTCTTTATTGATCATAAAGCATTATTTTAAAAAGCATCGATTTAATCTGAAATTAGCATCAAAACTCTGCTGCCCTACTTTGTGTTCCAAAATTACTCGTTGGCGAATGAACACTGTTGATGTAGCATACCATGAACACATTCTTGCAATCATTTTTTAGCCGAGAATCTTTTCGAATTTAATACGATATTACTACACGTATGTTGAAATCCTTGATAGTAAATCTATGCATGTTAGATCATCATACAGAACCTGTCTATTAAATGGCTTCGAGTACCTTCACAGATACGTGTGCTAATGATATAAGCTGACGCGACGTTTGCTTGTTTAAGGTACATTCAAGCATTCAACATTCATAAAGTTATTTAAGTCGATACTTAGTCGATTATAGTAGTTAAGACTACTAAGTGCATGGAGGATATTATGTCTCTTTACTATCTACTTACTCAGACTCAGAATTTTTCGTTTCGTTTAGTTTCGCAGACGATATAGTCGATATTATTAGAATATAATATCGACACGCTGAACGTTTCAATCTACAAACTAAGTTTTATTTATTTATTTATTTTATTTGTACATATGCTTCATTCATGTTGCACAAAAAATAGAGGTTGCATTGGTTCGGCCAGCCTTTGCTTTCATTTTCTCCAGACGTGATTGTGTTGCAAAATAATCAAATGGCTGATGAAATGAATCCAAATCCCATGTTACATTGAATTAAGTAGTAAACATTCATAGATCACGCCATAAAAAGCTATGGGAATAGTACCTAATCCAATCGACTCAAGGGGCTCTAGGAGAAAGAATCATATTATTTGTGTTTAAATAACATCTGTTTTATTGCTACCGATACAAACTTATCTCAGATAACGCGGCAAGTAAACAGATATCGTTAAAAGTGTTATCAAGAACATTGAACACACCGAGAGATGATATAAAGCAGAACGACCTCAGCACGCCTGCAGATTCGTTCCGCTATCATAAAGGGATTACGTACGCACGTACTTTATATCCAATGAACTTTTTCTGTTTATAATGATACGAGTAATTGCTATAGAAACAGATCAGCGTAGTTATAATGAATTTGGCCTAACCTGACTGAAGAAACGTTCCCTCGCCACGGCGATGCTCTCGTTACGCGGAGATCCATCAGCTTCGCTGGTAGTGTTATCGTCGTGTAAGGTTTTCTGTTCTTGATTATCAGTCTTCGGAGTGCCCTCCGACTCTGTAGTCGGCGCCGCTTGCGACAGCTTTTCTGTTTCTGGCTGCGTCGGCGCGGCCCGGTCGCTTTCCTCCTCAGCCACAGTAACTTTCGGAACACCTCCGTTCCCTTTGCCACTACCGACCCCGTTAGTCTTCTTCGTAACACCTTTTAGTCCTTTGCCTTTCTTCTTCTTTTCCTTCGGTTTGTCTTTCGTTTTGTTTTGCGGTTTGCCTTGTTGAAAGCGTCCGCTGGCGCAGCACTGCACATTACCCATGTCGGAGCGCGCGCATGTCGCGATTCACTCGGTCGGCGGGAGTCGGCTCGGTCGGTCGATCGTTCGAGGCGCGTCGGCGTCGGCGCCGACTCGCAGAATGAGTGCGGCGCAAGAGTCCCTGGCGTCGCGACGCCGCCCACCCGCCCGGTATTTTCGACAAACTCCGAAATCGCGTTGACCGCAGATTACGCGGATGCCGTCCACGAAGGATCGCACCCGAAAGCCGAACCGCGTACCGTCCGCGCTGGCGTCATCGCACGTCTCGGCCCCCCGCGCGCCGCAAGGTCAAGGCGTACACATTGTTCCCATTGCTCCGATGTCCGTCAGCTAAACGCGCACCGCTCCACTCGGATGCTCGTCGACTAGATGAGAGGTCTCCACACTCAACACTTTACACCACCGGCGCCGTCAGCCGTCCGACCGTAGATTTCGACACGCGACGTCCACGAAACTGCTATCGATCACGCGATGTTTATGTTCTGCTACCACGGGAACCGAGGCTTTGACGCCTGTTCAATGGCGTGACGGTACTGGCGCCCCTCTGATCTGCATTTAATTACGCACGATACGTGTTTTACATGTTATCACAGTGATTTTGCATCGCGGTGTTTTCCTACAATCAGTTTTCTCATCAAACGTGTTTGGAAACGAAACGTAGGTACCTATTTGTTTTGTGCAGTAATATTATGTTGTTATCGGACGCGAGATGCAGTCGCAGTGGTGGAGCGGGAGCACAGAACGGATGATAATAATACTACGGCGGGAGGTTGATAACACGAGAGGGCACGTGTCTCTACTCTCGCGACTCGCGTAGTAGTTGTAAATAAGCGACACAACGACACCACGTCGGAAGTGTCTATTATGGACAACAATATATCGACTAATAAATTAACACATGGCCACACTCTGCGCTAATGGAGGAAACTAAAATGCTAATTGGGTTTCCTGTATTGATTAATTTATTTTTATACTCAAACGGACACAATATGAGCTATAATATTTTGCTGTGTACCCATCTGCTACCAATTATTAAATATATACTTAAAAGCGTTGTTCAAGAATTCCAATTATGTAGGTACTTAGGTAACAGGTAAACAACACTAATATACCATATAGATAGATAATTTATAATAAAAAAATTGAAAATACTAATAATGAGTACATATTCTTTAATACATACTAGCGATGTAAAAAAGTTCCATTTTCAATGCGAATATTTCACTTTTATATTCGCGAATGCGAATTTTTTTTATATGACACTAAAAGTAATCAAAGAATGCAATTTATGTTGCATTTTGATGATTGTCGACGACCGGTCATGATATAAATTTCAAATAACATACTAACTAGAAAGAAATACGTTCATCATCTTCTGCATGAAGAAAAATATTAACGCTTATAGTTATTATTCTTTGCTAATATTGTGGTGGTTTTCTTAGCCCATAAATCTACGTTATAGAAAAGTTTGTAGTTTATTAATGTTTCAACAGTTTTTTTTTATTTGAATATATTATTTTTTCAATATCTGCAATAAAAATAGGATGAATCTAATAGATTTCTTAAAAAATACTTTTTTGTTTTAACATTCCCAACATATTCGCATAAAATCTTGCGAATGCGAATATTCTTTACATCACTAATACATACTTACTTAGTTAAAAATAATGTCTCTTTACCTTGCACACAACGTCATTGCTTGCACAACATAATAGAACAACGAGATGAAACAACAACAACCTATAATCTACGAATAAGTCTATCATTCGTAGGATATAATATATAATATAATATATAAGCATTGATTTAAAGAAGTGGAAAGATGAGGTACTGGCTTCTCGAAAATGGAAAGCTCAAATTAGGTCCTATTAGGTCCACGAACGTCGGTAAAGTGGGGTTGTAATAGCGAGTTATATCGTTGTCTCGGTCGCACTTCGGTCTTAGATACGTCTTTCTATCTTTGCTGCTCTGTACGAGTATTGCACTGTGACACTGAGCAAATTGCACATGCCAGTTGTTGCGCTGGGAGAACGTACCCTTTTCTTTAAATAAATGTATATAAGGCTTAAAATAAGTAAGCGAAACAAAGTTGTTGAAGTCTGACACGATACTTTTCCATAGATATACAAGCATTTATGTTTATTATCTACCTTACCTTGCGCTGAGATACTAAACATACTAAAGCACACATTAGTTAAATGTTAAAGCAACTTAATAACTGGATTGTCCTGACATTTCAGAGAACACTACGGACAGCGAAGCGACTATTAAAGAATAAGATAATGACCACCATCTGCTCAGAGAATCACTGTTACGTAACCGGTCACGGAATTGGAACGGAGACGGTGTTGCAACTCCGCCGAAATGCGACTTGGGTGTAAAACTGTAAACTTGTGAATGGTACCTATGCGTTCCAGAAAGAAATAGGTTTATTTTTCTGAATCCGCTATAAAATGACTTCAGCCACAGATGGTAGTAATAAAGGCAGTGATGGGGCTCTAAAAACAAACCTAAGCCTTATTACGCGAGTTTATTTTTGCGTTTACTTGATTCTTCCTTGTTTGTATGATCTGAGATTCTTCCCTATAGATTATAAATACTATTTTAAAAAGCATATACTATTTTTTTTTACGTTAATATGAGACATGCTATTTTGACTGACCATTTTCTGAACAGGAAAACTACCTAACACTCGAATAGTGTAAGTACTTATTACTGGGATTGGCTTCAGTTATTTTCGCGGTCTTTGCATTAATTATTACCGTCTCTTTGCTTTCATCTTACTCTTGAAAAATAAAGATGCTAGAATTCTGTTTTCTAATGTTATATAGATATGGATACCATTCTTAGAATGGTACCACGCTAAACATTTAAGTAGCAAATACCTATAAATTCTCTTGGACCAATGCCCAAACTACAACTGCCATTAATGCGTTTGCATTGTCAATGATTGCCTCGATCTGATGAATTCTATTTATAATGATGATTGCAGAGAAAAGTATTTTCAAATCTGATTTCGTCGAATACCTATATGACTCATTCGTATGTAAACATACTAGTCGCTTAACTCTCGGATAACTCACAACCTATCATCGGAGCAAAAACATGAGTATAAGTAATAAGTACCTCTGTCAGACAAGGGTGTAATAAAGAATACTGAATACGATATCTACCAAGTCTTCTCATTAGTATGATTTTATCTACATACATAACATACATTCACGCCTTTTTCCCGAAGGGGTAGGCAGAGGTGTACCCAGGACACAGTCCCATAGTAGATACACCCACATTTCGCCAGTATGTAATTGGTCCCATGTAATAGGGGGCGAGCCTATTGCCATCTCCCGGGCACAGTTCCAGACTCCAGGCAATTATTGAGATAATTCCTAATGAAAAATCCAATATTTAATACTTTGCCTGACCTGGGGATCGAACCCGGGACCTCTTGATTGGCAGTCGAGCATGCGCCCTCTACGCCACCGAGGCAGTCATACATAACTAAAACTTAATTATAACTATAACTATAACATACATACATACATACAACAATAGCGCTGAAAATACTGCAATTTTATATTGTTGTGTTCCTACGACCAACATTGTACAAAATCCAACAATAGTGTGGGTGAATATTCAGTTTGCCAGAAATGCTAGTGTGCGGATAAAAATGTGACGTCGATTTTGGCATAATATTTATTGCTGCATTTGAGAAGCACTTCAGCGATATATACTAGAAGCTCGGAGCGCACGCGGAGACATGTAATAAATAATCTAAGGATAACACTATTGGATATCACATCTTTAAATCTGTGAATGTCTATTGTCACAGATAATGACGGAGCACGGTTAAATAAAATGAAGTCTTTTGACACGAAACTTACAATAAATTCTATGGAATCTTACTGTAATATTATAATACGTTGCCAGCGTTCCCGTGGGAATATCGGGGGAAAAGTACCGCATGTGTTATTCCATGGTCTAAGCTACCTACATAACAAATTTCAGCCTCATCGGTTCAGTAGTTTTGGCCTGAAAGAAGAACAAACATCCATCCATCCATCCATCCATCCATCTATCTATATCCTCACAAAGTTTCGCATTTTATAATATTAGTTTAAACATTGATTTAAAGTACGAAGTGACTATTTGTACGGGTACTGGACGAATAAATTATATTTATTCGTACATTGGATGATTAGCTTAATAATAAATAGAAAATAAAATCACATTAAAATTTAGATTGGAATATACAAATTAGAGATAGAGCCTCTATTTCTGATTTTTATAGATAATGTATGACAACGTAAGTAATAAATACTTTTATTGGATTAAAGTTTTTTGTAAATTATTACTAAGATATATAGACAAAATGAATGCTCATTTAAAAGGCGGCCATGTAATATAATACACAGCAAACCGACTTCTGTAGGTTAGGTTTAAGGTTTTTTTTTTTTTTTTTTTTTTTTCGTACTCTAATTGATATAAAATAAAATTATTCTTCCGACTTCTGTACGAATAATAATAAATTGTTCGTACGGTAACCGTATTAATAGACTCAGCCTTTAAAGTATTCTCAATGAAGAAACTTTTGATAAGTCGGAATGCTTAATAAACAATGAATATTCTCTTTTATATGGGTTATGTAGGTTTTATAATTTAAATTAGTGTTTGTACATGTACCTTTTAAGTTATTTGAATCAATTAAAATTGAGATTAAAATTGATTTGAAAAAATAAAACCAGAACACACAGACTTACCGTATCAGCATCACTTTCTTCCGTAGCTATAGCGATTCCTTTCGCCAGGAGCTGCTCAGCGTTGTCCATCTCGCGCTCCAACTCGGCTGACTCCATCTCGAACTGAGGGGACGTCTGCAGCTCTTCAACTCCGGGCGATGACGGGTCTTCGGCTTGCAGCGTGTGGCGCGATGGCATCTTTACCACTAAAGGTCTGAAGTTGAGCCGATTTGTACCTGTTTAAAGTTGCTATTCTGTAGATTCGAGACTTTAAGAGTAGCTTTCGGTGGTAGAGTACGACTGCCAATGTTGTAAGAACTTGATGGTATGAGAAAATATATTTATCCATTTTTAAGACTCAAATCACATTTGAGAAAAATTGCAATTACAGAAAAAACATCACATTGCAATTTTTCTCAATATGTAATATTATGACCACAGATCACTATAATTAGTACTACGATTAAGACCAAAGATTCTCTAAGTAGATTCTACCTCTAGTTTTTTGTGTCATACGAGGAGGTTTTATAATAATCAATATTGTATACCTTATACTTACCTCCTGCCTCGGTGCCTCGGTGGCGTAGAGGGCGCATGCTCGACTGCCAATCAAGAGGTCCCGGGTTTGATCCCCAGGTCAGGCAGTGTTAAATATTGGATTTTTCCACTAGGAATTATCTCAATATCTGCCTGGAGTCTGGAACTGTGCCCGGTAGATGGCAATAGGCTCGCCCCCTATTACATGGGACCAATAATATACTGGCGAAATGTGGGTGTATCTACTACGGGACTGAGTCCTGGATACACCTCTGCCTACCCCTTCGGGAAAAAAGGCGTGAATGTATGTTATGTTATGTTATACTTACCTATTGGGACTATTGATCCTATCTCGCTGTGTCATTTACCTATCGGATGACCATACTGATCGGTACAAGCCTTATGTCAGTGGGTATTATAAGCGGGGATTGCTCCATTGGCAAGAGCGTTGTTCAATGGACTGGCCTTACTAAAAATGCTGCACCTTTTAGAGATGGTTGGTTCTTGTCGTTCCTCCTAGGTGTTAACAGTGTTAACGGGCACAGTATCCTCGAAGAAGTCCTTCTTGAGATCAGCAGCACTTGGCACTTCTTACGCGTATAGGCTCGGTGCGAGAGTCGGTTACGGAAGTTTCAGAGAGCGAGGGTGTATGGCAGGTAGACTTTTGGCCCATTTAACTTTACGGCCATTGCGATTCGGTTTAGCGAAGAAATATAACGAAATTAATGGATTGTCTTTGGATATAATATAAGGATATATAAGAGAAAATAATATAGCGGCGCGAACAGCTACTACTTTAAGTTGTACCTCACCATCACATAAGATCTTATCTTCTGTGAAGCTTTTTCGATCTATTTAGTGTTTGAAATCAGCAGCGTCCTACGATTAGCTAGGAAGATAAGAACAAGCCGGCGTATGTCCATTTAAAAATATACACTCGTTTGTTCGGAACCAATTTATAATAATATCTTCTCTTAACGAATCGTAGTAATCGTAGTACTAAAATTTAATCCTACGAATCACGAAAGTCCGTTTTGCTTGATATAACTGAGCCTTTACGTGAAAGTAGATTTGTGCAATCAAAGGCATTTATTTTCCCATTCAATTCAAATTACAATTCAATTTTAAACTTCAAGACTAATCCAAATGGTACATGACCGTAGGAGTTACTAATTTTAATCTCGCATTTACATAGTCAATGGTAAACAAGTTGCGTAATTCAGCCTTGCTGTTCGGTACTTCAGTTAAGATTAAAATACAATTATTCTTAATGCTTCTAGGCTGAGAAGTATTTTAATCCTAGCTTTGAAACATTCAAACTTTAATAGGCTAAGCTAATGGCATGTAAATTACTTCTCGTATATTGTATTTTGTATCTCTGTCACTATTTGAAATAACGAAAGTAGTGCAAAAAAAATTTTTATTGCATTCTTTATTGACGTAAAACGATGCGGCTACTAATTTAATCAAACATTGTAAACTGTAAAGTGTTGCAATTTGGTTATTTTGCCAAACAAATTAACATAATACTTATGTGTATCGATAAGACACGTCTGTTAAGTATTTTTATGATATGATTTGTTTACTCTTTTCGTACGCGTCTCATAATTACATGAAAATTTATACCTTTAGCTTCATCCTTCTGTATTTTTTTCATCGCCTCGCGAGCACTGTACAGGCTTTCCGTGGTAGATGCTGAAATCGGTCTGATGTATATTTTCTGTAATCCACTGCCCGGAAGAAGTGAAGTGACTACTCTCCTGGGCTCATCTCTCTCAGGACTACTTCTGTAGTGTCCCAACGAATGATCATCTTGGTCGGTATCTATATCCATGAGACATTCTTCAAACTGCTCAAAGTTTTCTAGGTCCGAGTCAAGCTCGCTCCTCGATCCGTGCGTTTTAGGTCTGAAGAACGAATCGGAGTTACGTCGGTAATCCAAATGCTTCGATTCTGGTGACGAAAAGCTTCGCATAACGAAACCTTTTTGAGTTTGCGAACAATGAGAATTAGGGTCGTTTTGAGATGCCGGTGAAGAGTAACTTCTAGGTAGAAGGCTTCGTGAGCTTGCGCTCTGAGTCTTCCTTTGCTGTTGTTGGCTCATTCTCGTTGATATTAAGCTTCTTCCTCGTCCGGCACTTTGGGCAGGAGACGGTTCTTTGCGTCTCATAGCGCTTATCTTGATGACTATTTTTCTTCACAGGCGTGTGGAACTGCATGGACCTCGCAACGTACTGAATCAAGGAATCGTTCGACTCACGCATGTAATGTTTCTGTGCTCTATGCGTGTCCAACTCTATGATATCGAATGTCCGTATCGGATGACAAGGCCGGGTGTAGACAGATGATATATCAAATGGCAAGCAACGGTGAGCACGACCGACTTATACACAATCCAGGGTCCACATGGCAATTTAACGTGATTGAAGTGGTCCACCCACATTCCGATGTTCGATAAGATTCATCATTATAGACTTAATCTGTGGTTCACGTTTCAACAGCACTGCACTGAGGAGTCTGAGGCTAATTCAATTAGTGGTCTGCGATGTGGTAGATAACGAGTCTCACTCTTGCGTGAATATGATAACTATTTGCTAGCGGTCTACTTATCATTTGTTATTTTTTCCTTATCCATCGGTTGTAGCACTTATACGTATAGACCGTAATTTTCAACAGTCGTTAAATACGTTGGGCAAACATAGAGCACTACGGTTATGGTACACACTTGAGGCGGAGTATCGCAAACTGAATGATGGAGCTTTAAGGCCGAAATACGAAGTGTTGCGTACGCGCCGTGGGCGGGCAACTTTCTCTTTAATAAAACGTCACTGCATGTAGGATCGTACGTTATTATGATTGACAAACCATTCAGACATCAAATACCGTAATTACTAGCAGTTAAAATGAATGTTTATGGGAGGTTACAGATAGAAACTCTAAATTGCTGAGTATTTGTTTTCAGACCCATTATTAAGTTCTTCAAAATTGAGTGACTCAGATTGTAGAGAAAACTTTTCTTGTAATAAACAAGATTTTTTCTATTTATTATATATATTCTAAGATTGATATTCCACCACCCGGCAAACTTCCAACTTCCAAACAAATGAATGAAACCAAACATAGACAACTACAAGTAAAACTGGTTACAGAAGAAAAAAGCTTGTATCTTTAATTTAAACATTCGGTATATTAATTATGTAGTAGTGGTTATTAGCTTTATTAACGTAAAATGTATTTGAATTTGAGTTCGAGATAAAAGGATATAATGTGGCCATTTTATAGCCTCAGCTTACGTATATTGTAGAATCTTATAGGCTCGTTCCCTTCGGTCAAAAAAATTCTTCCCAATCGGATGCAAAGCTTTAATTAGTTACATTTACCCTATAAAATACTCCTATTATATTATATTATATATGTTATTCCTATAACATACAAGTGTTGAGTTTTTTCAATTGTTTATGTCATCTCGATCGGGATAAACTTGACCACGCGGTCTAGTCACCATATTTTATCATTATGGATCATGAACAACTGCTCCAAGCCATTATTTTATTTTAACAAAACTATCAATAACTATATTTTTGCCATGTGGTGCCGGCGTAAGAAGAATACCATTTCTACCCGTGGTTCCCGTAAGATCCGGTTAAGGGTTAACATATATAGGGGACGGGCAGCAGCGTCCTCTACGTAAAAACAATCAAACTGCGCTCGCCAACTGCCTGCAAAGCGGAGCGAGTATTGACAACCCCCTCTTCCTGCTTCATAACTGAGCTACTGAGATGAAGATGATCATTATATAATATTAGACTGCTACAGTGAGTGTGACTGGAAGGATTTCGAGTGTTAAGTTTGCTTAATTTGGCTCTTATCTGCCATTAACTCATTGTTATTCAATTCCATTTTATTGGTTTACGCGATTGTTTGCACGTTGCGTTGTACAAGGTTACTACGGGTCGTATATGTGGGTGTTATTACCAAACCTGTAGCTTTGTTGTGTATCTTTCTATTAGTAGCTGATAAAGGATAATTTATCTATACTAATATTATAAAGAGAGAAACTTTGTTTTTTTGTTTTTTTGTTTTTTTGTTTGTAACGAATAGGCTCCGAAACTACTGGACCGATTTTAAAAATTCTTTCACTTATGGATAGCTTAATTCAGTGTGAGTGCCATAGGCTATATGAGATTTTGAAAAAAAATGGGGATCCGTAAGAAAACTGCAATATTGTGAACCAAGGTGTTACATAATATAATTACCATATTCATAAATTTGCGTGCGCTGTGAAATGAATTGATGGTAGAATAATATAATGTACTAGGGGTTTGTAGTACTTATCAATACCTACAAAACAGTATACATAGATTATATCCATCTTTTTTGGTTTAGTCACAATAATAGAAAAAGTGATTATTTTTCATGCGGTGTGAAAACTATTGGTGGTAGAGTAAAGTAATGTACTAGGGGTTTGTAGTACTTATCAGTACCTACAAAACAGTATACATAGATTATATCCATCTTTTTTGGTTTAGTCACAATAATCGAAAAAGTGATTATTTTTCATGCGGTGTGAAAACTATTGGTGGTAGAGTAAAGTAATGTACTAGGGGTTTGTAGGACTTATCAATACCTACAAAACAGTATACATAGATTATATCCATCTTTTTTGGTTTAGTCACAATAATCGAAAAAATGATTATTTTTCATGCGGTGTGAAAACGATTGGTGGTAGAGTAAAGTAATGTACTTGGGGTTTGTAGTACTTATCAATACCTACAAAACAGTATACATAGATTCTATCCATCTTTTTTGGTTTAGTCACAATAATCGAAAAAGTGATTATTTTTCATGCGGTGTGAAAACTATTGGTGGTAGAGTAAAGTAATGTACTAGGGGTTTGTAGTACTTATCAATACCTACAAAACAGTATACATAGATTATATCCATCTATTTTGGTTTAGTCACAATAATTGAAGCAGTGATTATTTTTCATGCGGTGTGAAAACTATTGGTGGTAGAGTAAAATAATGTACTAGGGGTTTGTAGTACTTATTAATACCTACAAAACAGTATACATAGATTATATCCATCTTTTTTGGTTTAGTCACAATAATCGAAGCAGTGATTATTTTTCATGCGGTGTGAAAACTGTCGGTGGTAGATTAAAGTAATGTACTAGGGGATTGTATTAATTATCAATACCTACAAAACAGTATACATAGATTATATCCATCTTTTCTGGTTTAGTCACAATAATCGAAGCAGTGATTATTTTTCATGTGGTGTGAAAAGTATTGGTGGTAGAATAAAGTAATGTACTAGGGGTTTGTAGTACTCATCAATATCTTCAAAATAGCCCACGATAAATTATAACATGTGTTAAGGTTTGGTCATTGTAACAGAAATAGTCATTAATTTGCGTGCGCTGCGTAAACCATTAGGGTTATATTTATTAAAATACAATGTATCACGAATTTACTCCTGATAAACGTCCACTATACCTACTTCTGCTACCCGTGCGAAGCCGGGGCGGGTCGCTAGTGTTCTATAAAACTCTTTTTTTATGCCATAGGAGGCCGCACAAGCAGACGGGCCGCCTTATAGTGAGCGGTTACCACCGCCTATGGATACCTGCAACACCAGTATGCGGCCGATCTTTCAAGACTCTATCCACTCTCCTTTTGAAGAGCCCCATATTGTAGATCAACGGGAAGACGGCAGCAGGGTGATCATTCCACAGTTAGCACGTAGGTTTGCGGCATAAAAGAACGCTAAACCTCGCACTGTGCAACGTCCACGTGTCTATTATGTGCGAATAAGCTCACAGGTGAGTGTGCGGACGGTACAGTGTTAGAACCGTGGCGTGACGTCTTCGTTAATAGTGGAATTCTTAGTTTTTTAATGTATACTTAATTATAATGACTGCCTCGATGGCGAAGAGGTTGTCAAGCGTTACTGCCGATCATGGGGTCCTGGGTTCGATCCCCAGGACAGGTAAAAGGTGTACTAAATTGGATTTTTCCATTAGAAATTTTCTCAATGACAGCCTGGGGTCTAGAACTGTGCAATAGGTTCGCCCTTAGGTATGACATAGTCGATAGCTTGCCCCCTAGTTATACACGATTCTAGAAGTTGCTGACTCCTTTTTTTTTTTTTTTTTTTTTTTTCCTCGGGGGAAAATGCTTGATGCATACCACCCGCGCCCGGGGGAGCGACGGGTGGTTATGTGGGACTCCCGGACGGCACAGGGCCCCTACGGTATACCCACTAAAAAACCCCGGGGTGTTCCTTAGCGACGCCATGTGTCGGGGCTGCGGGCACGCCGAAGCACTCATCCGCAGCCCCAACGGCGTTTGGTCCTCCGAGGAGGACCCCGCCTCGGTGGGGTGAAGGAAGGATTCCTTCACCCCAACCCTCCCAAGGGGCGCGCGGAAACACGCGCGCGCCACCTCGCGGGCCCTTAGGCGTCGGCGATACCCCCGCGCATCCGTCGCCCGGGCCCCTGGATTTTGATTCTCCGGTCGCCACCACACAGGAGGAGTTCTGCACGGAGACGAGCGGAGAATCGTCCTCCAATCCGGAATGGTGTTCCGTGCCCTCTCGAACGAGCATTCAATCCGTGCGAGAGGACACGGAAGACACTTCCGCCTACCACCACGCGCAATCAGCGCAGGGGGGTTCTCTGGTTGCCCCAGTGCAGAGGTCGACTTCTGCACAGGGGAAAGCCGAGAACCCTCTTCACCATAAGGGCCTGAAGGGGTGTTGCCCGCCCTCCCGAACGCTGTCATAGACGTGCGGGAGGACGCGAAAGACCCTCCCCCGCCCGCCACCACGCGCAACAAGCGCAGCTATTCTCTAGTTGCCCCTGTACAGAGGTCCAGACCCGCACAGGGGAAACTAGAGAACCCTCTTCAACTTAAGGGCATGGAGGGGTGTTTCCCGCCCTCCCGAACGCCGTAGCAAACGTGCGGGAGGACGCGAAAGACCCACCCCCGCCCACCACCTCGCGCAACAAGCGCAGGGATTCTCTAGTTGCCCCCGTGCAGGGGTAGATCTGCACAGGGGAAAGTAGAGAATCCATCTCTCGGCGGGGCTCAATTGAGCCCGCCCGCGCCGTCCGCTGTGCCCCATGCTAACTTCATGGGGACACGCGGAGGCGCTCCTCCCGGGCGTGGCGGTCTACTCACTGAAGAGCCCACCACAGCCCATTTAGCAGGATATCGGCCGGCGTCTGGCAACAGACGAACAGACGGACTGCTGACTCCTAGGTCAAGCAGTGGTACTCGGTAGGTAGGTTCATCTTTGAGAAAGAAATCAATCGTCTAATCTAGCTAGCCTAGCCTGGGTAGCGTTCAGAAATCTACGCAACGTCTTCTCGTCAAAATTTCCTCAGTGCCTCAAGTCTCCGACCACAGCCCTGAAACTTGGTCTCTTACTATGGGTTTTATTGGTAATTTGGTAAGCTAATTGGTAAGCTCAAAGTAACACAACAAGCTATGGTGGGGATTTCTCTACGAGATTGAATTAGAAATAAGGAGATCCGTATGACCGTATATCCGTTTTCGACATAGCCCAGTGGCATAGCAAGTTGAAGTGGCAATGGACACGAAAAACTGATGGCCGATGAAGCTGTTAGGTTCTCAAATGGAGACTACGGACGGGCAAGCGCAGCGTAGGACGTCCACTCACAAGGTGGACAGATGACCTAGTAAAGTCAACAGAAACCTGCTGGATGCAAGCCGCCTATAACTAGCCTAGAGCCTAATCTCTGGCGGAGGCCTATGTTCAGCTGTGGACTTGCAACGGCTGAGATGATGATAATAATAATAATAATAATAATAAAGTTTAAAGTCCAGGGACACCTCTCCTACCCTTAGCCGCTCACACCAACGTTGCCCCTCTCGTCGCCCTTATTCCCATGTGGTGGGTGGGCTTTATGGGGGGTCCGTTTAATGAGCGGCGAGTCATCGCCTGCGGTCATATTTCACCATGAGACAGAAGTGGCAGGTGCCGGAGTCTCAAGCAATAGCCCGGTTACCATCCATCTAGAAATCACACCTATAGACAAATCAAGTAGTTTCCATCCATTCAAAATAGTCCTTGTACCTAACGGAGGCTGTCTTAGAGCTCATCTTAAAAAAAACTGTAGATGGTTTCAGAGATAGACCCCGATAGGTGCTATACATTACCTTTAGATTAAAAGCTCAAAGGGGCCTCTGCACGTTGGACTTAAAAAAAAATGGTCTCCGTGCACGCCTATCAAAAGACCGGGTATATATCCCGTGTTTTCGAGCGACATAATAATAATAATAATTTGAATTTATACTCTAACAGAACGGGTTACCCCAATTACCTACACTGCTCGAGTCAATTCATATGGGTTATGTGGACCACCCATATTGTCAGAGTTTCAGGTCGCCAAGATTCCTACAAGGCCTCCGACATGACCTAACGACTACCCCCTACATAACTTATAGGAAACAGACATATCTTATAGGGACCTACAATTTAACGTGCCATCCGAAGCACGGTAGCGCCCAGGCGAAAAGTCCACATGGTGAGATTCGATCCAGGGCCTCCGGATTTAGGCTGTGTCCCCAGTAAGCAAACTGTCAGCGGCCGACTGAGTGAGCGGCGTATCGGTTTAGTACGCCCTTCCATATATTTCAAATGGAGTGTTCACAGTTTGCTAGTTTTGCGCTCACTGTACGCAGTTTGCAGCGTTACGCGCGCCGACTATCTTAGTGAGCGGCCGACTCCCACCAAAACCGGTTCCAGTCGGCGGCGGCGATTGGTTGTTCGCCGGGCGTAGTGACTCAAACTGATTATTCGGATAGTTGGAAAAAAGCTATCATCGTGTTAGGACGTGTTTTTTTGCATCGCACCTAACTAATCTCAACGCACACACACATCACTGAAAATCCAAGATGTCCTTTGATACGGAAAGGTTCATTAGTGAAATACAGAATAGACCATGCATATGGAACATGTCGAGTGAAGAATACAGCAACAGAGTATTAAAGCAGAGCAATTGGAATGAAGTCGCTGAAATTATATACGATGATTGGCAAAACTTAGAAGAAAACACTAAACAAAAAAGAAGTAAGTTCCATTCTAATGAATTTATTATTTATTCAACAATATACTTGTATCACTCACTACATAAAACAAAGTATCATAATTTACATAGTATTTACGGCTTTACACACTCCGTTACACTATTTCTTCCTGTAGCTACAACTTACAAATATTTCTCTTGCCAGGATAGCTTTCCTTCGTTAAGAAAATAGTTTTTAAAGTTTTCTCTTGTTGTTTTTCCAGAATTTGATACAGTAATAATTTGGCTCCTTGAACTTGTAAGAGTTGTTGAGGTACGTCGCGAAATATGTGCATATTGTGCTTGTTCTCTTGCTATGACAAAATTATGTAAAATACAAACGGCTTTTACGATAGCGATGGTTGTATTCACATTAGTAGCGATCGGTGTATGCAGAACTCTCCATTTGCTTGTTAGGATGCCGAATGCACATTCCACGCATCTCCTAGCTCGACTATGACGATAATTGTAAATTCGCTCTTCCTTATTTAAACTTTTATTAGGAAAAGGCCTCAAGATATGCTTTTGTAATCCAAATGCCTCATCTCCAAGAAACACGAAAGGTTGGGGCAATCCATTTGAATTAGGCAATTTAGTTGAGTTAGGAATCTTCAGAGACCCACACGCCAATTTTTTGCCAAAACCACTTTCTTTAAATATATTACTGTCAGCATTTCGTCCGCAAGCACCTACATCAATAGCTATAAAAGAACAGTTTGCATCTGCTACGGCTAACAGAACAATTGAGAAGAACTTCTTATAATTAAAATAGTTAGACCCACTTTTTGGTGGTTTTCTAATACGGATATGCTTGCCATCGATAGATCCTATACAATTAGGATAGTTGGTTTTTTTATAATATCGTTTTGCTATTTCTAGCCACAATTCTTCAGAAGGTTCCGGCATTTCCTGTGGCTGTAAAATATCCCATATAATGCATGCAGTTTCACTTATTATTTTCGATACCGTCGATTTTCCAACAAGAAACTCTTGTGCAATTTTTCTGTAACTTAGTCCACTTGACAAGAATCTGGAAAGAATATTGAACTACCGATTATTTCTGTTTCAGTAAAAGACCTACAAAAAAAATGGAAGGGTTTGCGCGACTATCACACCAGAGAAAAAAATAAGGATTCCTCAGTCAAAAGCGGAAGTGGCGCAACAAAAAAACGCAAGACACCATACTTGGACATGTTACAGTTTTTAAATGTTTCTAGAGCTAGCAACCAGACATCTGGCAATATTAGCGCCGAGACGTCTAGCGACAGTAGCGCTATTTTAGATGAAAATGATTCTACTGACTCGGTAGTTAATGTCAGTAGACCAAAAAAGATGACTGTGTTTCAAGAAGCCCTAATTAACTCGATGGAAAAAAAAAGAGAAAACGATCCAGATATGAACTTTCTACTAAATATTTTACCGGAAATGAAGACAATGTCCCCAACACAGAATTTTGAATTTCGGTTCGAAGTGATGAAAATTATTAAAAATATAAAATATAGTGTACATAATAATTATGACGGTGGTATGATGCAAACTGGATGGACGAATGCCTACCAGTACCCACATCAGTATGGCTATGCGAGTGGAAGCAGCAGTACACCAAATGTGCAAAACTACCCTCGAAACAGTCCATCACATAGCTCTACAGGTTCTTCAGCGGAAATAGAAGACATAGAAGCAATATTGCGAGGCGATTCAAACCACACTGAAGATGAGGAATGACAGGTTACCAACTTAATGTTACCATATATGTTCCTAATTCAATTTAATAATACAGTAACTTTGAAAAGTGATTGTTAAATTAAAAACTATAAATGCGAAAGTGACTTTGTATTACAATAAAAATAACATATTTTTTTAAAATCCTAAAGCGTTAATTATTTACTTACCTCAAAGTTATAGTAAGCCGTTCTTCGGGACATAATGTATCTCTTGTGATATTATTTTTAGCTATGTACTGGGTTATAGATTTCAACAATTCATCAAATGTATGAGAAGTCATATTGAAATAGTCGTAAAATTTTTCTGGATGTTTCCTTAGTTCTGGATAAAGAGTGTGAAATTGTCCAATGCTCAACCTTTTCTTGTATAATGGGTGAACCCAGTGCTTCCTTTTATCCTCTTTCAGCGCTTCTAAGATACCAATTACTTCAAAAATATCCATCGTGACCAACACAACCACTCCCTTCGTACAACAAAAGTAAAGTGATAATTAAGTCGGTCGGCTAAATAAGCGGCTAACTCTTAACAGTTTGCTTGCGACGCACGAAAATTGATTTGAGTCTGCAGCTAACTCAAATTTCAGTTCGCTGCAAATTTGCGGCTCACTCAGTCGGCCGCTGACAGTTTGCTTACTGGGGACACAGCCTTAAAGCGGGGCATATTTCCGCTGGACCACGGACGCTACAGAGATGATGATTATGAAGAGACAGAAGGTTAGCACAGCTCAGGACGGGCACATAATTGTGTCTGGAGTTCGACAAGGAAGCACGCCCGACCCGCGCTCGCCCTCTGTGTTTTGTCGTCTATACTAGTTTCGGTACCTAAAGTACTATGAATACAAGAAACTAAGCCCGCCGCTCTCCCGACCCGCCAACAGTATCTAATATTTTTCTTTTTTTTCTTTGCGTATTAAAGAAATGAGTATGACATCTATCCATATAGTAGAGAATCTAGCACATATAAAACTTTTATGGTGTCTCTACAAGCCTTGGCGAGCACGTTGTTGAAATGTAGATCAATAGATGGCGCTTTTTACAATTGAACAGTACATTGTAAAATATTATGTAGAGTCACAAAGTTTCATTTGCGACTCTACTCTACCTAATAATAGTTATAATAGCCTTTTATTGACAGGCTACCGGCTACATGAATCCACATTAAAAAACTAATGAATATAGACTGTAATCAATAATTATGTTATTTTATTTTATATATCCTAATAATGTTTTGATTTTGATTCAATTTGGTTTTGTTTATTTACTTAAAAACGTTTAATATTAATATACAGTTAAATTGATTATAAATATTACCCATTAAAGAAGGTAATAATAAAGTAAAAAAGCACAATGCCGGTGATACATAGTTCACGCGCGGACTATAAAGACCACAGATCAGGATGGACCACAGATCAGGATAAAAGCATCTCCTCTGTGATAAAGACGTAGGGGGTAGTGGGTCACGGTGGATCTGCGGGTCATAGTTAATCCTAATTCCTACTAATATTATTAGGAAGTAGTATTTATTGCGAAACTTTGTGAAGATGGCCCTCCTCACAAACTTTCGCAACGTTCGAAGCATTCGAAGTTTTGGCGTGAAAGAGTAACAAACATCCCTATCTTTGTTAATTCTTTCACATCAAAACTTCTGAACCGATTGGGCTGAATTTCGATACGTAGATAGTTTGGACTCTGAAATAATACATAGGGTACTTTTTATGCCGATATTCCCACGGGAACGATGTCTACGTGGATGAACCCGCGGAGCACAGCTAGTAAATTAAGTCCGCGACGTTATGTTATCATTCTTACATCTCACCTGCATTCGGATGCAGATCATACATACGTACTAGATCAGACTGGTATTAATAAAAAAAAAAATATGATATTGAGTGATCAGGTGCCTGATGGTAAGCATCATGATTGCCCATATTTTAGACACAGTACCACCCAGTGTTTATAATTCAAAATTCTACGCGGCACTGCACTGTGCCTGTCACCCTGAGATATGAGTTGTTGAATCTCATCATGCCCAGTAATTTCGCTGGTAACATTGCCCTTCATACCGGAACACAGTAATATTTCCACATTACTGCTTGGCGGATGAATAACTGGCAAAGGTGTGGTACTTCCCCAGGCGGCCCCCTGCTAAAGAGGCCTACCACTACAAGTTTATAAGTATAAGTTTCGGAGCAGAAACTCGCAGCTCTGTGCACCTCCTATCATCAACCTGTTATTATTGCTAGATATTATCCTCACGAGCATGTCATAATTATTATCGTGGTACATCTCACTGATTTTGTTAAAGTTATTGCTTATTTTATTACCTATTTATTGTCTTGTTACTTGTAACTAGTCACTACCTATGTTCCTGTTACCTATGTAATGGCTGAGTTGTACTTACTAACTTTATCAATTAATAATGGTTAACCGGTCGTCAAATCTATGGTTACCAATATTACGCGGTGCACAATTTTAACAACTGTTTAAATAATGTCAAAAAAGAGTAATAGTTAAAAAAACTGTCTGTCAACAGGACAGGGGTGAAAGGAAACTGACCAGAATGTATAAGCTTTCGGCCACAAATGAACAGCCTTGAGACGTATATCAATATTAATTCTCAAATAAAATAACACTGCAAAACCGGTAATATATTTTATAAGTAATAGTTAGTATTCTGTGGTAATAGCCGAAAACTCCTGAAATCGTAATATAAAACGACATTATTGCAATCCATGCCACATTTCCAGCATATGTCACTTCGACCAAAAAGTTTTTATTCGTTTTTATTATTATGAACATTAATATGATCTACCTTTTTTGATCAAACTCCGTAGAAAATATTAGATAAGGAATAAAACTGTCATGGTGGCTCATATTATCGTAGTCAAAAGCGGAAATTACTGAAAACACTTTTTATTTTTTAACCTACTTTTTATCTTTCAGCTGGTTAAAAAAATATTTAATGTAAAATAGTTTCTTAAAGAGGTCGTGGGGTACCGGCATCAGAATAGTACCTCACCCGCTCAACCTGGGTTGCCGTAAGAACCGGCTAATAGGTATAAAAATCCAGAGGACGAGTAGCGATGTCCTCTGTGTAAGAACCACCAAATTGCTCTCGCCAACCCGCCTGCCAAGCGTGGCGAGTATTGGCAAAACCCCCCCACATGATAAGAACCAAACAGACCAGGCCCCCAGTACCCGGCAGCTCCGTTATTCCTGACTCCGGTAGCGGTCACGGTAACGGCGGAGCAGGGGGTGCTAAGAATCCCCGGAAGTTTTCCGGCTACCCACCCCAACAACGACGACTGGCCCTGGTAACACACAACATACGCACTTTGAGGACTGACGAGAAGATCATTGAGCTGGAAGAGGAATTAGGTAGGCTACGTTGGGATATCGTGGGGTTGTCTGAAGTCCGTAGAGAGGGCGAGGACACGATAACCCTAAGATCAGGTAACCTACTCTACTACCGGGAGGGCGACCAACAGTCCCAAGGTGGTGTCGGCTTTCTCGTCCACAAGTCCCTCACTAACAACATTATTACCATTGAAAGTGTCTCGAGCAGGGTCATATACCTAATACTCAGAGTATCCAAACGATACTCGCTGAAGGTCATTCAGGTGTATGCACCTACCTCGTCACACCCAGATGATGAAGTGGAGACTATGTATGAGGATGTCAGTAGGGCCATACATATGTCCGAGACCCACTTCACTGTTGTTATGGGGGACTTTAATGCAAAGCTAGGCAAGAAAAGCGATGGCGAGCTGAGAGTGGGGCAATATGGATATGGGCAACGGAACCCTAGGGGACAGAGGCTGGCCGATTTCCTGGAGAAGGAGGGACTCTTTTTGATGAACTCTTTCTTTCAGAAGCCGCCTCATAGGAAATGGACCTGGTTGAGCCCCGATGGTTCCACGAGAAACGAGATAGACTTCATCTTGACCAACAAGAGACATATATTCAATGATGTTTCCGTGATCCACATGGTGAAAACCGGGAGTGATCACAGACTTGTAAGAGGCACATTGAATATTGACGTCAAACTTGAAAGGTCACGCCTGATGAAGTCCACGCTCCGACCTACTCGCGCCCATATACAAAACCCCGAAAGCTTTCAACTCGAACTATCTAATAGCTTCGCTTGCCTGGAGAATATCGATGCATCGGTGGACGAGATTAATAACAGGCTCGTAGAAACTGTCCAAACGGTGGGCTCTAAGTTCTATAAGCCCCGCCGTACAAATAGACCTCAGAAATTATCCGACCACACCCTAAACCTCATGGCTGAGCGACGCTCGTTACGACTGCAGTCTTCCAGTGATGCTAAGTCCTATAGGCAGCTCAATAGACGAATTTCCAAATCCTTGCGGCATGACATCCGTATCTTTAATACTAATAATATTAAAGAGACGATAGAGCGGAAGAAAGGCTCCAAAGTGTTTGCAAGAGATATGTCTATTGGGCAAAGCCGGTTGACAAAGCTGAAGAGAGAAGATGGCAGTATGGCGTCGACAAAAGCGGAGGTGTTAGAGGAGATCGAGAGGTTCTATGGACAGCTATACGCCTCGGTCGCAAAGCCTGTTAGCAGTGCGGCCAAAGACCCAAGAGCCAAGCTGACCCGACACTATACCGAAGATATCCCGGACATCAGCCTGTACGAGATTAGAATGGCCCTGAAACAACTCAAAAACAACAAGGCGCCGGGTGATGACGGAATTACATCAGAGCTTCTGAGAGCGGGTGGAACACCGGTACTTAAAGTCCTCCAGAGGCTCTTTAACTCTGTCATATTCGAAGGTGTAACGCCAGAAGCATGGAACAGAAGCGTGGTGGTGCTATTCTTCAAAAAAGGTGATAACACCTTGTTGAAGAATTACAGACCCATCTCGCTTCTGAGCCATGTTTATAAGTTGTTTTCGAGGGTCATTACGAATCGTCTCAGTCGCAGGTTCGATGACTTCCAGCCGTCTGAGCAAGCAGGTTTCCGAAAGGGCTACAGCACCATAGACCACATCCACACGCTTCGCCAAATTATACAGAAGACCGAGGAGTATAATTTGCCATTATGTTTAGCGTTTGTGGACTACGAAAAGACCTTTGATTCGATCGAGACATGGGCGGTGCTCGAGTCTCTCCAGCGATGCCATATTGACTATCGGTATATCGAAGTGTTGAAGTGCTTGTATAGTAACGCCACTATGTCGGTTCGAGTACAGGACCAGAGTTCGAAGGCGATCCCGTTGGATAGAGGCGTAAGACAGGGAGACGTTATATCTCCGAAACTGTTTACTGCCGCAATGGAGGACGCCTTCAAGCTTCTGGAATGGCAAAAACACGGCATCAATATTAATGGCGAATACATCACTCACCTTCGGTTTGCCGACGACATTGTAGTCATGGCAGAATCGATGGAAGATCTCAGCATAATGCTCGAAGACCTCAATCGAGTTTCTCAACGGGTCGGCCTTAAAATGAACATGGACAAGACGAAGGTGATGTCTAATGCCCATGTTGCGCCGACCCCAGTACCGGTTGGAAACGCGATTCTTGAAGCTGTTGACTCGTACGTCTACCTAGGACAAGTAGTCCAACTCGGTAGATCCAGCTTCGAGAAAGAGGTCAATCGTCGAATCCAACTAGGCTGGGCAGCTTTTGGAAATCTGCGCTATGTCTTCTCGTCCAAAATACCTCAGTGCCTCAAGTCGAAGGTCTTCGACCAGTGTGTGTTACCAGTGATGACTTACGGATCTGAAACGTGGTCCCTGACTGTGGGCCTTATAAGTAAGCTCAAAATAGCGCAACGAGCTATGGAGAGGGCTATGCTCGGGATTTCTCTGCGAGATCGAGTCAGAAATGAGGAGATCCGTAGACGAACGAAAGTTACCGACATAGCCCAGCGGATTAGCAAGTTGAAGTGGCAATGGGCAGGGCACATAGCACGTAGAACTGATGGCCGATGGGGCCGTAAAGTTCTTGAATGGAGACCACGGATTGGTAAGCGCAGCGTAGGACGTCCTCCCACAAGGTGGACAGACGATCTGATAAGTACGGCAGGAGCACGCTGGATGCAGGCCGCTTACAACCGGACTGGATGGAAATCTAAGGGGGAGGCCTATGTTCAGCAGTGGACGTCCTATGGCTGAAATGATGAAAGAGATTTTTGGTTAAAATTATGTATTAGCCTGCATACTGCTCATTTGTGGCCTGAGTTGGACATTGAACTTTCAATTACCTACCAAATTTGACTCAAACAAATAACAAACTGCAAAGTAAAGGCTGCTCCAAAGCTCTCGAATGGACCACGAACCGACAAGCGCAGCGTAAAACGTCTACCCACAAGGTGGACATACGATTTGATAAGGACGGCAGGAACACGCTGGAGGCGGGCCGCTCACAACCGTACTAAATAGAAATCTATGGGGGAGTTTTATGTACAGCAGTGGACGTCCTATGGCTGAGATGATGATAATAAAATAACAAACAGGTCAAGCTAAATAAAGCCGTATAGTTACGTTAAATATAACGTGCAACTCGTTTGTCTACGTCTAACCAGTGATATGTCGGTCGGTTAAACATTGGTTATTGATAAAATTAGTTGGTGCAACTCATCCTAAGATTACATTGCGAGTTTCCCATGAACTTTTGGTCGTTATTAGCGTGCAAGTGTAAAATCCTCTCACCATTTACGCTTCATTTAACAGTCTAGTAAAGTTTGTCTACTTGCTACTACTCGTATCTTTATGATTGTGAACGAGGGCGATAATGTTTACCAGTTCGTGCGTTTTGACAGCTACTGATTTTGACTGAACTGTTAGTTAAATTTTTCACCAAATTCGTTATGACGAGACAAGTGCACTTGCTTGCAGGTAGGTTACTAAAAGCTGGCGCAAACAACACATTAAACATTGACCGTATTATAAGTGTCTGTGAATAAGTGCACTACATCTCGGTTCTATTGCAGATTTGGTAGTATATTTGTAGTATATATGTATACTATATATATATCGCTCTGAGCGATAAGGCCGCCAGTTGTTACTTCTTTCTAGTTTTAAGGTTTTCTTCTTTGTTATATTCTGTTATATTGTGGTAGCAATAAAGAGTTTTCATTCATTCATATATAGTAGGGATGCGGAGCGCCGCATCATTCAGCCGGTGCGGTTTTTTTTTTTTTTTTTATATAAGTGCTGTCCTATCTCCAACATTATCGGAGCTTTGCTACTTCTGACATTCTTCGTCTTATTATTCTACTGTACATTTATTTTTCTCAAATCTATCTTATTCTTGTTTATTATAATACAGTTTCATTTAATTTATTTCCAATCTTATAACTATATCGTAATTAACATACATATTATTTATTCCTGCTTATAACTATTTTACAAATTTTCTCACAGAACATTAAAAACATTTTTCTTATTTTCTTATTGGCAATGATTATGTTTACATTTTCTTTACTTATTCTAATACCTATTTCATTTTCTAGATTTAATCTGTCAATATCATGTATTGAGCACTCGAAAAGCAGGTGTGGGATACCTTCCTCTTTTTCGAGAGCAGCCGGTGCGGTTGGCGGACGGTCGCAAGTCTGCACGTTCGATATCATGCGGTTTAAAAAAAACGAAGTGCGGGGAGCTACTAGTGCGAACGCGCGCTATGCAACAGCGACATCACCAGCTTTTAGTAACTGATCTGTATCATTGAGTAACATTATGACGTCTACCTATGATTATTACTTAACGTACGTTTACTTGTTTGATGACAAAGGAAATCAAACAGGTTCTTATTCTGTTAACTAAACATCACCAGAATTGGTAGTTGCGTAGGAGCTTATAGGGTGAAAGCGAGGCAAAGTTTATGCCCAGATAGGTAACGGTGATTTTATAATGGTAAAGGCTATGTAGGTAGCTGTTTGAATTAGCCATCCTGCGTGTGTTAGGTGATGTAGTGCCTGCCGAATGGATATATTACGATTTGTCAGTATTACATGTATTCTTAACTGCCGGAATAGTAAATAATATTATATATCTTTACCTAGAAATCGACTGCCTCGTTGGCGTTTTAACATTAACTAAGCTTCTCTAAATAGGTAGGTAGGTACACTCTTCTTTTTCGGCTTCATCGTAGTCAAGTTGACTTTCTGAAGATTCTGACACAGTATTCGAACTGGTTCATTTTAATTTCAATATTTTTCACTAACAATTCTGACACCATCACAAATTTTTAAAGCTGTTTACTTAATACAGATAGATATCTGCCGTGGAGTTACCAGCTTTAGAATAGTGTTCCACGCTCTCTACCCGTGGTTGCCGTAAGAGCCGGCTAAGGGTTAACAGATCCAGAGGACGGGCAGCAGCGTCCTCTGCAAAAAACAATAGAATTGCGCTCGAAAACCCGCCTGCCAAGCGTGCTGAGTATTGGCAGAACCCCTCTTTATAGGGGAGGCCTATGTTCAGTAGTAAATAACCAACGGCTGAGATGATGATGATAAATACAGACAGATAAAAAGTTTAAACTATAATACCTTTGCGTTACAAAGTCAGCAACAGTCAACAAGCAAAAGCTAAAGAAGTATAATACCAATATCCTCATTACCTTATTAGTTTTTCAAACAACTTAGCGAAACTCACCTCCTACTTTAGCTAACTAGACCCCTGGAGCTAAGGCGGTTATACAACAGTCAGCCAGTGCATGAGCGTGTACGCGGTCGCGCTTCGTTCACCTTCGTTCCACAGTTTACCTACCGTCTCGTTATAATCTTCGTAACATCGGGCTCCACGCGACTGGTACTATTTTCACTTTTCTGCACAGTTTCTGTTAGCTTTAACTGGTTCGGAATTCAGCGGCGTGATTTAGCTCTTTGACTGCTTGCAGGGATTTTAAACGTAGCATCAGGTGAGTTTACAAGTTGATTCTGTAATTATAATATTTATATTAGTTCGGGGTTTTCCTTTTTGTTAAACTTGCTAACGTTATGAACGAGAAAGTTTTACTATAACAATTTGTGTGTAGCCAGCCCTTCCCGATTCCCGCCAGAACTACTGAACTTTTTTTTTTGTAGTGGTAGGCCTCTTTTGCAGGAGGCTGCCTGGGGAAGTACCACCTTTGCCAGTTATTCATCCACCAAGCAGTAATGTGCAAACATTACTGTGTTCCGGTATGAAGGGCAATGTTACCAGCGAAATTACAGGGCATGATGAGATTCAACAACTCATATCTCAGGGTGACAGGCGCAGTGCAGTGCCGCGCAGAATTTGGAATTTTAAAACACTGGGTGGCACTGTGTCTGATATGGGCAATCATGATGCTTAACATCAGGCACCTGACTAACTATCATAAAAAAAAAAAAACTTATCGGCTTCAATTTTTTAAACCTTGGAACAAAATAAAATAAAGGATTTTTATATTGCGAAAGAAATCGCAAGGTGCCTACGTAATATTTAATAACCGACTCATACTGCAACTAAGCTTATTAACTACGTCTTCACATTTAATAATAGATAGGTAATATATTTATTCAATAATAGAAAATAATAATGGACTGCCTCGGTGGCGTAGAGGCGCATGCTCGACTGCCAATCAAGAGGTCCCGGGTTCAATCCCCAGGTTAGGCAGTGTTAAATATTGGATTTTTCCATTAGGAATTATCTCAATAACTGCCTGGAGTCTGGAACTGTGCCCGGTAGATGGCAATAGGCTCGCCCCCTATTACATGGGTCATGGGACCAATAACATATTGGCGAAATGTGGGTGTATCTACTATAGGACTGAGTCCTGGGTACACCTCTGCCTACCCCTTCGGGAAAAAGGCGTGAATGTATGAGTGAAAATAATAATTAATAGGTAGAATTTACGAGAACTAACTGGGCTGAAATTTCATATAGGTAATATATGAATAAGTAATCCACAGATGCTGAATGCTGGAATAACACATCTCACGCTTTACATCAAGTAGAACTAAGGTGTGCAGCTAGTATTCAATATTTTATGTCATTGGACTGTGTCAATACCAGACCTTAAAGATTAATAGTCAAATTGAATATGCAGAACCTATGCCATTGTTTAGAAGTTAAGCATTTAACGACTCTTGTTGAAACCACTTAAATGTCCAAGTGTTTATATAATAACATGGCATTGATCTCATAAAATATTTTATTGAGAACTTTATTAAAACTATTGTACGTAACTTCCAGGCATGTTTCTTAGTTACTGTACTTACTGTACTCTAGTGTAGTGGTAGACCTCTTTTGCAGGGGGCCGCCTGGGGAAGTACCACACCTTTGCCAGTTGTTCATCCGCCAAGCAGTAATGTGCAAAAATTACTGTGTTCCGGTATGAAGGGCAATGTTACCAGTTACCAGTGAAATTACTGGGCATGATGAGATTCAACAACTTATATCTCAGAGTGACAGGCGCAGTGCAGTGCCGCGCAAATTTTTGAATTTTAAAACACTGGGTGGCACTGTGTCTGTTATGGGCAATCATGATGCTTACCATCAGGCACCTGATTTGCTCGTCTTGTTACTCATTATCATAAAAAAAAACCTAGTATCTAATACATAAATCCGAAATGACACTAAAAATAATGTGCCTAAGGGGGCAAGCTCAACGGGTTTGTCTTGTTTTGATTGGGACTTCGATTTGATTCTACATGACTGCTTCGGTGGCGTAGTGGTCGCAAACTCGATAGCTTATCAGGAGATCCCAGATTCGATCCCCAGGTCAGGCAAAGTGTTAATTTTTTCATAAGGAATTATCTCAATAGCTGGAACTTGGAACTGTGCCCGGTAGATGGCAATTGACTGGCCCTATAACATGGGACCAATAAAAAATGTGGGTGTGCCTACTATGTGACTGAGTCCTGGGTGGTTCCCTATTTCTTCGCATAAAATCGTAAGGCATAACTTTTTAAGCATAATCACAACGCATAAATGTTTTGAGCGTATTTTTAAAACTGTAGACAGATGGCATAACATATTATACGCATATACTTAAACATAACATCAAAAGGCACCTTAAATGATAGCATAACGTCAATAAGCATAACATTATAATGGCATAATGATCACTATCCATTACTTTACAAGGCATAATCATCACAAAAAATATTTTTAATAAGCATAAAAATTATGCGAAGCATTAATTAGTCCTAAAATCTTAAAAACCGCATATATTTTAAGCATAATATTAAAATGGCATAATTATAATTAAGCAAAAAGACACAAGGCAAACAACACAAAACGCTTACAAAAGGCTTAACAACGCATATTTTTTTTTCTATAATAAAAATGAATATATTATTATGGTACTTATAACTTTTGTTTTTTTTTTATGTTTCGATATAATTACGTACTAAAGGCTAAAGGTAAACCTACAAATGACTGAATGTTCCAAACTCTACACTATGAGAAGTCGTTATGAAAAGTCGTCGGCCGTTGCCGCGGCATATAACGTAACCAACAGAAATTCGGATTGCTCTGAACTCTGAACTATAGATTACTGGGAAAAGGTTCTGAGTTTATTACTCTTTTTTTAATTTTTTAGTAGTTGCTTTATTGCAATTGATTAAAATGTAAATTTGATAAAATTACCAAATCATACTGAACATTTTATTTTAAATAAAATTCAAATTAAATTTATTTAAATATTTAAACATTTATTAAGTATTATACCTATATACGAATACTCAATAATATGTACAAAAATTAATAATCTACTGTAAGGGCATAGTGCCTTTATTGAAAAAAGACTAAACAATAGAGCTACCTACTTACTACCTACCCTAACTAAATACACAATACTATCGAACACTTCGAAAATCCACAGGTCGACATGTCAGCCTATAGAAAATCCAAGTGCTCTAAACCACTGTCAGCATGGCAGCGTACCCAAGATACTGGCGGCATTGCCACGTTGAATAGCAATGCTTATACGTTGAGCCAGATAAACGCCAGCATTTTGATCACGCGTCAAATTATAAATTATGTTTCTAATATTTCTAATATTATTTGCATTGAAAATTATTTTATAATATATATTTTTTTGTGTATGTCATATTCTTATAAAGATATAATCATATAACATTATGTTACAATCTAGCCTAAAAAAGGCTAATGAATAATTAATTTCTAACTTAAACTGCTACGTAGACATTAAAAACTAAGAATGTGTCCATTAACACGTAATTGTTACTGTCTCTATCAAGTAAGGCGAAACACTATGTTCATGAGTTCGTTTTCATTAGCACTACCCTGATTATATTTATACTACACTAGTTATGGTATTGACTCCTTATTACTACATTTTACTGTCACTTTCACTATCCCAACTCGAAAGGTTTTGTCATTTTTAGTCTTACTAGGTCCTTGTTGTCGAGGAGCTGGATGGCCTCGACGTTCACGAGGTGATAGAGATCGAGGTTCGTGAGCTCCAACGAATTTTATATTACCCTTGTGACGTGGTCCACATTTAGGTCCCTATGTAGATCGTCATTTTGAATGTACCACGGGGCATTCACTATTGTACGCAGCACTTTGTTTTGAAACCGTTGTATCACGTTAATGTTGTTAAGGGTGGAACATCCCCATAACTGAATACCGTACGCCCATATTGGCATCAGAACTTGTTTATATAATAATATTTTATTATGCACAGACAGCTTTAAATTTCTTCCCAGCAGCCAATACATTTTATTATATCTAAATTGTAGTTCATTTCTTTTTTTTTCACATGAGCTTTCCAGCGAAGCTTCGCGTCTAATGTCATGCCAAGATAGCTGTGTTTTCATACAGTGAGTATTGGTAACAAGCCAGTAATTTGCCGACCCTTCAAGACTATTCACTTTCCTTTTGAAGAGCCCCATGTTGTAACTCAACGGGAAGACCGCAGCAGCAGGGAGATCATTCCACAGTTTCATTCCATCATTCAGCATTTTTTGTTCACGTATGCGGCAGAATAGAACGAGGAATAGAATGAAGATATAGAAACATGTGTAGGTATATCATACGATCGAGGTGTAAACGATCCACATCCATCAATGGCCACGATTCTCACTCATAAGGCAGCGACCACAGAGAGAGACTTCTTGTAGAGGTATCTTTCCAAACGCACGGTAAGTGTCAGATTGTGACTTAATTGAATAAATTATTTTGAGTTTGAGTTTCAATTATAAATGAACTAAATACATAAATTAAATGCAAAATGTAGAGCCAACATTTCGCCATTTACCTTCTTCAAAGTGTGCCGCACCTATCGGTTACTTGCAAGCAAGTCAAATCAACAGTTAAATGTTTGCCAATGTTGCATACCTAGGGTATGTCTTAAATAGCTTAGCCTTAAATAAGAAATACTTATTTTTGACTATATAAATGTATTTATTTAATGATTTCAACATTATGGCAAATATGTTAGAGCAATAATGCAGAAAGTTTTATGAAAGATAAGTGCTACCAGTCGACCTGAACAGGTCTGATGTGATGCTCTTACATATTATATACTACTACGCATAATAATTCCTACAAACATTATGGGTTATTATGTGGTTAACGATGCGATGCATTTGCAACTGTTGATGGCGAGTGCGGAGAAGGGTTCTAATCTATCTTTACTAAGACTATCCTTGGAAAAAAGAAATTATAACCGACTTCTAAAAAGCTTCTTATTTAGGCTGTTTGTAGTTTTTGTATGTTTTTTACGCGACCACACTGACAAATATGCTTTTATTTTCATTTCATTTATTTGTTTGATAGGTATGAGATATAGGTTTAAAAAAAAATTCAATGCAGCGAGATTATTGACGGGTTATGCCACTTCGCTCCACGTCTATTGCTTTCAAATGAGTAAATGTCCTTACTTTTATTCCACTGCGCTCCACAGACTAAAATTTAAAATAATATTTTTTGGTCGACATAGCTCCATGGAAATTATTTGAGTACAGTTGGCAACGGAATGAAAATATGTTTTCTTACCTAACACATACAATATTGAATGAAAGTGCTTGCAAATACCAGGCAAGCAGAGAATAGCTTGGTAAGAGGTCGTCTACCGCACAGCATTATGTTAATATATATAATAAATTAAAAATAATAATAATATTAACTAATAATAGCGATACAGCCGATAATTTTTTTTATTATATTTTTTTATTTAATATTTTTTTTAATTTACACATTAACGATTACTACTTATTTTGGTAGTGTTTAGATTTATTACCTATGTAGATATATTATCTCATAGTACAATCCCTAAACGGGTTTGTTCCACGATTTCTTAAACAACTAAGTAATCCATGTAACGAAGGACATAGATTTTCCTGGATAATTGTTGTCTCAGCCGTAGGAAGTCCACTGCTGGACATAGGCGTTCACCATTAGGGTGGGGGTTTGCCAATAGGTACTCAAGACCCTCGAGCCAAACTGACCCGACAATATATAATACCGAAGATATCCCGGACATCAGCCTGTACGAGATTTACTTGGTTACTTGCAGCCACGCAATACTGTATAACTTTAGTATCAAGTACAAAATTGGTCTAAGTTAGCAACCTACAAGTAGTTGGTAAATGCGTGAACCGTAGAAATGAGTATTTACGCGTGATTTGCGCACCTAACCGCAGCCCAGCGGTAGGCGGTACCTCGGCTGTCAAGATATTTACGCAACCGTGCATTACCGGCTCTCGAATGTGGAAATTCAGCCAAAGAAATCTATTCCATTATAAGTATTTTTAGTTGACGTCGACTTAAGTATTTGAGTAAACATAGAGTTTTACATAATATTTCAAGTGTTTGACTCTGGCAATAATTTGTGTAAACAATGTCCGAATAATGGGAACAAATTGAACACTGATTGAGATAGAGCATGGCGCAATACGGACATATTATTAAAAATCTGAAGACTTTGTATTCAGACAGTAATGTGTCTTGTATTGTCTGTCCCCTTGTTGCTAATTGGGGGACAGATCGAACTTTCTTCGTTCCGTAAATTCAAATGATGAGACATAATTATGAATCGAAAAAGTTAAAGTTATCTAATCTGCTTATTATGTTATTAAACACCCATATGCAAAAAAATGCCTTTAGTATGACATTATAACGCATTTTGTTCAGGATTTTTTAGCCAACCGACTCGCGATATATTTTTAACATACCTACTAACTTTGATTTAAAACACTTTTCTTCAATTAAACAGATTAGTAAAAGTAGTTTCTAAACGGATCCCTGTAGATTACCTTAACGTAAATTGTACACTAGTACCACAGAATACGCAGCACTCTGGTACTGGAACTCTGGTGGTGGGGTGTCAAGAGTCAAGAGGAGTCAAGGGTCAGTGTATGCTAAATCCACTGTTTAATTTTCCTTGGATTAAAACTTTGTTAAATTGCTAATATAGCTATATTTCATACCCGTTGCAAAACTCTCCTCGTTAAATGCCAATTGCACATTAGGTACTTAACGGTGCATTGCAAACTTAGAATATATAATAGGTATACATCAATAAATCGTTTGTTTATTCAAGAAGCTGCAATGTGATAATTTCAAATAATTTGTTAAAGTGATTCCTGACCAATAAGGTGTACTTGCAATCCGAGTGCATAGTTGGGAAGAAGAGGTTCTTCTTCTGTATTATGTACTAACTGTGCCCCGCGGGTTCACCCGCATAGAGATCGTTCCCGTGAAAATATTGATATAAAATGTACCTTGTATTATTCTAGGGTCTAAACTGTTTACATTACCTAATATCAGCTCATTCGGTTCAGTAGTTTTCACATGAATGGGGAACAAACATACACCGAAAAAACCGCGCTAGATGGCGCTGGAGTTAGAAAACACTATCGTTTTGTTTACCTGTTACAAACGTAACTTTTTTACATTGTAGGATAGGATTTACACGTACGCCATGCTCAGTAAACAGTAATTTATCTCTCTCTATTCACCTCTACCTACCGACGCTTCTCCACCGGTGCCCGTAATGAACCTCGACAACCAATAGTAAAGCGGTAGTGGCGTTTCTTATCTCTTCTGTGGTGGCTGGCGTAAGAGATCTTTCACTATAAAAGTGCACATCCGCTTTGTTATTTTTAAATTAGAAATAAGTAATACACACAATTTTGCATCTATACAGGGGTAAACCATTGGAGATCGGCTGCAATTTTTTAAATTTTTTTTTAATGAAATATCTGTACCTGGATCCCAGATGGATTTCTCTTTGCTTTAAGGGATTTCCGAATTATGGCCACGACATTTACCCCTACGTTCACCTCTGAAAGGTACCTAATAAGGTATGTTGCCTTCATTCCAAATTTTCACGTTCTAGGGTCCCCGAGATGACGTCCGAAGTGAACGAGTGGTATCGCGGGCGCAAGGTGTTCGTCACAGGTGCATTAGGCTTGATGGGGAAGGTTCTCATAGAGAAGCTGCTGTACAGCGTGCCAGATCTCGGCGGAGTGTATGCCCTCGTACGCTCCAAGCGAGGCAAGACGCCGGAGTCCAGGATTGAAGACATGTGGAAACTGCCCGTGAGTGAATTATCACATTATAAAGCCTAAGGTCACCAAGTTTAAAAGCCCGTTGATAATTTCAAACAAAAAAACTGTTATTGCTATTCAAGCCTGGTATACTTTATAAGTTGGTTTGGGCCTCAGAAAGTCAGAAATATACGAGCCACTCAACTAGCATAAACAGAATTCGTATCGAACTATTAACCTACTAATTCAATAATTATTACGTTTCCGGGTCTACATAACATCAGGTTTGTGATGAGATTATAATAGTTGGTTTTATTTTACCAGATTATAATAAAAACGTGAATGAAGGGATATGGTAGACACCATTTCTATCCAGTTTTGTGTCACTTTTTTACTAAGCTACTACTACTTATTCGAGTTTAGTGACTGTTTCAATCAAGTTATTTTGGCTCAAAAGATATAATGAGTAGCCTCGATTTGCCTCAGTCACGTAGTGTAGTCGTGAGTAGCGTAGGGACCTACGCATTTTATTTTGTAGTAAGGTTTTATAATTATTTCTAAAGCTACTGCCATAGGTTTGCCATAGTCCACTGCTTGTTCAGACTATTATATAACAATAGCTGTGTCCGCGGTTTCACCCGCATGGTCTTCGTTCTCGTGGGAATATCGAGATAAAAAAAAATCTGTGTTCCAGGGTCTAAACTATCTAAATACCTACCGAATTTCAGCCCAATCGGTTCAGTAGGTCCATTGAAAAGTTACATTTGGGGTTGCGTTTTTTAGAGGACGCAATTTTATTTTTTTGATGTGTAGGGGGGGTCAGTGTAAAGCTAAAACCAAGTTTGTGGGGTCGCCACCCTTGTCCCACGGCCGCCATCTTGAAAATAGGGGTTGAAATGGTTTTTACGGTATATCTCTTAAACTATTTATTTGATAAAAAAAATGTTTTAACATTTTTTGTAGCAAATTAAATTCTCTACAACTTTGGTCAGTAACTTTTTGTCGTATAACTATAAATAAAAAAGTTATAAGCGAAAATCTTCAGAAATTCGAGAAAAAAATTTATATTTTTCGATGTACCCCCCCCTACACATCAAAAAAATAAAATTGCGTCCTCTAAAAAACGCAAGGTAAGGCCTAAAAAATGTATCATTTCAATGGACAGGGCGTAAAAGAGTAACATTGACATCCATCAATCTTCACAAACTTTCGCATATATCCATAACCATCCATACTAATATTATAAATGTGAAAATGGGTCTGTCTATTACCTCTTCACGCTTAAATCGCTGAACCGATTTAGATGAAATTTGGTATTGAGATAGTTTGAGTCCTGGGAAAGGACATCGGGTACTTTTTGTCCCGATATTCCCACGGGAACGATGTCTACGCGGGTGAGACCGCGGGGTACAGCTAGTAATATAATATAAGTAAGTATTAGAAGGATAGAGGAGGTTTTATCGTTTTAAACATAACATACATTCACGCCTTTTTCCCGAAGGGGTAGGCAGAGATGTACCCAGGACTCAGTCCCATTGTATAGATACACCCACATTTCGCCAGTATGTTATTGGTCCCATGTAATAAGGGGCGAGCCTATTGCCATCTAACGAGCACAGTTCCAGACTCCAGTCAGTTATTGAGATAATTCCTAATGGAAAAATCCAATATTTAACACCTTGCCTGACCTGGGGATCGAACCCGGGACCTCTTGATTGGCAGTCTAGCATGCGCCCTCTACGCCACCGAGGCAATCATCGTTAAATCGAGTTATCGTTTTATTTCACATCGTTCATTTGAGCACTCAAGAAATGAATGTATCGAACCTTTCATTAGGTACCTAAACCCTACCGGAGATACGCATCAAAGTATCGATAATTACAGTAACCGGGAATGTCGCAACAACCGTTGCATTGTGCATTTGCCACCTTGTAAACTGCAGGTGTTTTATACTGACACGCTTACCACTTGCTACCTATAATATTATTCACATGACGTTAACTGCGGCACTTAAATATTAACTGTATGCAAGATATTATGTCGGTTTTCAATGACCTCTAACTCCAAACAACTCATGGTTTTGACAATTTAATTCTACATAGGTATTATGTGTGAATTGTCTCTGAGTTACGCGCATTTGCATATACATACGCACGCATGGGCATCAATCATTGTTTTGAAACAGGTGGCAAGAATATAATATACAAGTATGTACCTAGGTTTAGGTAATTGTTACATACCTACCTTTTATGTAGTAAAATTAAACTCAGAATATAAGGGCGAGGCCACACTGCGTTGCGTCGTCGCATTGCCCTGTCACAACTTCACCTCAAATTAAACCTTCGCATTATAACATTATAATATTTTTTCGACAAAAATATTTTAACCACTTAAGTGAGAGGAGATCAACATCACAACGATCGGATAGTTACGTAATTAGCCCATTCTCCGCCAGGATATTCAAGGGTGGGGCCTCTTTCGTATGTCAGCAGGGTACCACAGGATACCATGTGCAGGAGAGATTGGATATGTTCAATAGATTGGTTAGGAGGGTGAAAACTGCCCGGTAAAGCTGCATTGGTGCATTGGTGCAAAGCATTGGTTATTAAAAGAAAATGCTTGATCATTCGTCTGTCGCCCTTCTGCACAACGGCCGCAAGGACCACACTGAGATTTTTTTAATGTACCCATAAGCTTGGAGACCCATTACTTGAGCGTGGTATATGTAAAGCACTTCCCCGGGGGGAAGGGGTCATTAGGACGGTGTTAGAACCCCATACACATGATCTAAAGATAAACAATATTCAATTCCAGTTATTTGCAAGGATAAGGGAAGAGAAGCCGCACGTGATGAAGAAGCTGATACCAGTTACCGGAGACATACTCTATGATGATCTCGGTATTGATAAGGATATGCTGCCAATCATTGAAAATGAAGTGAGTACAAATTCTCGTCGAATATTTCCCTTTGCAATTGTTGATCTACTCGTACAATAAATAGTACCTATCATTCCTTGCGGTTTGTAGTGTAGGGTTGATGTTATTTTCTCACGCGCCTGCTACGGATTCTGTAAATGTTTTGGTGGTTTTATGGAAAGTATAAATGGCAACGATTGGTTTAACCAGAATCTATGGTATAAGCGAGGGTGCGATGGATGGACATCACCGTGGAGGGAATGCCAGAGCGACAGATTATTGTAGAGCACAGATCACCCTCCACGCCCCCTCACGCGGTGGATCGACGACCTGGTCAGGATCGCAGGCTCGCGGTGGATACGTACGGCGAGCAACCGCGCAGAGTGGCGTTCTATGGGGGACGCCTATGTTCAGCAGTGGATGTCTTCCGGCTGATGATGATGATGACAGATCAAGATGGAGGATTTTGAATGAATTATGTTGTATGATATTATGTTGAAATGTTGAAGCGGTTATAATATGGGTATATCTAGTAAGACTGTGTTTTTTAGGGTTTCGTACATTAAAAGGAAAAAAGGAACCCTTCTAGGATCACTTTGTTGTCCGACTGTCTGTCTGTTTGTGTCTGTCCATCTGTCTAGACACTTTTTAACGGTAACGCGTGGAGGTATCTAGTTGAAATGGATATCAACTACTCAGATCTGCGGTCCCTTGTGGCTGTAAAAATCATATTTCTAAGTTAACGCAATCGAAAGTTATGGCCATTTTACTGCATATTTCCATACTTTGCGCATGGAACTAATAGGTGGCGCTGTATGTTCTCGGCATCTAGGTATGGAACTTATTTTTATAAATAGTTAAGGCATAACACCTAGATATTCTATAAGTCAGATCTTCTACTTGGACCTTATTCTAATGGATGCCTGTTTACAGGCTTAAACATAGCGTACCAAGAAAGAGAAAGTTCAAATGAGGTGGAAAGTAAACTGCTCGCTTGAATCAGATTGCTCTTAGCAGAGTGAAATCGAGATCCTACCTAATATTATAAATGAGAAAGTTTGTGAGGATGGATGGATGGATGTTTGTTACTCATTCACGCCAAAACTATTTTATTACATAACATAACATATATTGAGCTTAAATTCGGTATGTCGATATTTCCACAGGAACGATACGTCTACGCGGGTGAAACCGCGGGACGCAAGTAATAGATCAAAAGTATTGAGATATCACGCTGATTTTATATAGAGGGTTATTTGGTTGTCAGTAGTAATAAGTAATAATCCTTTGTAATTTTTTTTATTCATAATTTAGAGTAACCTTTTTTTCACTATGGAACTCACTCTGAATTGTAGATAAGAAAACGTTGTTCCATACATTTTGTTTATACTAAAAAAAAAAACATTATAACAAACAAATAAAAAAACCAAATGTTCAAGGAAACTTTTATTGCGATTTCATTGTTTGTTCTGTAATGTATAATGCTGTGTCTAATAAAGAATGCTGTCAGTACCAATAGCCCTGTATAATATATTTTACCAAAGCAATAGAAATAAAAGTCGTACCCATCAGAAGCTTCATTATATTAAAAATAAACCATGACTGAACATGAACCATTTGTACTTGATTTCGAACGCGCCACGATTGGTCGCCATGTTTGTGACGTCGTAATGTTATAGCGTTATAGTTATGTATGGCTTTATCTTGACTTAATCACATTGTGACGTCACTTCAGGTCACGAGCTCCTTCGGGTACTATTATAGGCGTGTTTTCGGTACTGGATATTATTATTTTTTTATATAACTTTGTAATCATAGCAAAAAAAAAAACTAAAAATAGTTTTCTTACTAATTTTATATATGATCTTTCCATTTATGCAAAAAAAATTCAAATAGGTACTCAAATGTTGAAGAACTTACTTATCTAAAACAGACCTGGTAATTTCTGACAAAGGTACCTAATTTTTCCAGGTTTCTGTAGTATTTCACTTCGCGGCCAGTCTCCGTCTCGAAGCCCCACTCAAGGAGGGTTTAGAAATGAACACACGCGGTACACTCCGCGTCATCACCCTCGCCAAGAAGATGCACAACTTGGCAGCTTTCATACATCTTTCCACTGCTTTCTGCTATCCGGATTATGAAAGAATGGCCGAGAAGGTATGGCTTGAAAGTTGCAGCTTTTAATCATAAGTGAGAAACATTTCGTAGGAAGTATCCGTCAAACTGAACATTTTACAGATGAAAGAATGGTAAAATTGGCGAAACAATTCTTCGAGTCTCCGAAATAAATTTACCCATCAGTTGTTCTATTTTTTATAGGCACTCGACTTTTTTCTGAAATCTTGCAATAATTCTTTTGAAAGTTTCACGTACTCGTGAACTTTCGAGGCACCACCTATTTGTATTACAGCCTATTGCTCTGCGAACTCGGCTGAGTCACTACCGTGTGTCTATAGAAACTGCTGTAAGACTTTGCTCAATGAAAAGTTATCTGGATATAAGTCAGGATTTGTCTACCCTACCGACTTCTAATATCCAAGCCTCAGCATAATCGGTTCATTCGCTCCTGCATAAAGGAGTGTAAACAAAATCACACCCAGTTCTCGGCGTGGATCTTCTTCTTGACTATCTGGCTGTCTGGGTTTTATAAATATTATTTGAAATTACTTTAGAGTTATTACTTTAACGCCAGCTTTTGATAACAGATCTGTTCAGATAATGCAACCTTCATCTAATTATTTGAATTTTGATGATTCCTGTAATCATGTAGAGAGTGCCAGGAATGGCATTACCGCAATCACTACAAGAACCAGAGTTTAGTTATTCATTATTAACTCTATAAATTTTCTCATCGACAGGTCCACGACCCCCCGTCTTCCCCCCACGAAGTACTAAACGCGGCGTCCTGGCTCACAGAACAACAGCTAGAAATACTCGCGCCCACAATGTATCAGAAACATCCAAATTCTTACACCTATTCCAAACGACTGGCCGAAGCTCTCGTCAGGGAAAGCTACCCTGAACTGCCTGCAGTTGTAGTTAGACCTAGTATTGGTAAGTTTAAGAGCAGCTTTTATTTGTTAAACTGCCTCAGTGGCGTAGTGGGCGCATGCTCGACTGCCAATCAAGAGGTCCCGGGTTCGATCCCCAGGTCAGGCAAAGTGTTAAATATTGGATTTTTCCATTAGAAATTATCTCAATAACTGCCTGGAGTCTGGAACTGTGCCCGGTAGATGGCAATAGGCTCGCCCCCTATTACATGGGACCAATAACATACTGGCGAAATGTGTATCTACTATGGGACTGAGTCCTGGGTACACCTCTGCCTACCGCTTCGGGAAAAAGGCGTGAATGTATGTAAGTATGTATGTTTTTTATTTGTTAAATTGGCACTTCATTTTCTGCATCAATTGCGTGATTATGTTAACATGACAGTGTCGTTGGCTCAGATAGTAGTAACTCTGCTTTATGTGCCGCAGACCCCGGGTTCGATCCTCGGCCATGTCAAACATTTGTGTGCATGAACATGTCTGTTTAAACTGTGTCTGGGTGTTATAAGCTTATATAAGTATGTAAATAAGTCATCTGGTTACCATAGTACAGATTTCTAGCCCAGATGACGGTGTGTGGAAGTTGTCTCATATAATAAAAGAATATAAAAAAACATAACATACATTCACGCCTTTTTCCCGAAGGGTGTAACGGAACGTTACATGACGTCGTCTTTTTAATAATAAATAAAAACTAATTAAATTTTTTAATAATAACTAATTAGGGGTAGACAGAGGTGTACCCAGAAGTTGTCCCATATATTAATATTATTATTTTAGTACTAGAAGTAGCGCTGGATATTTCTATAAAGCGCTGTTTTATTTATAGTGACCCCATCATACAAAGACCCGACTCCAGGCTGGGTTGATAACCTGAACGGTCCCATCGGCTTAATGGTGGGCGCGGGCAAAGGCGTTATACGTTCCATGCACTGCTATGGACATTTCCATGCTGAAGTCATTCCTGTGGACATTGCTATCAATAGCATCATTGTCATTGCATATAGGACCGGCGTTACTAAGGAAAGGTAAGGCAACGAGGACAATATCATCTGCCTTTTTTATCCCAGATTAGGTGGAGTCAACACAGCGCTGAAAAATTAACGAGAAAAATAAAACGTAAGAAAAATATACACTCATAGACGTGATACAATCCCGAGATACAAGATACAAATCTTAGTGCAGGTTCGGGATTTCTCCGGTTCTGCGGGGCATACTGTGATTGATAGGTACCATAACAAATAAGAATCGACCGTAAACCTCTACAGATAACTAAAAACTAATTCGCTTGTTGCTATACTTTAATAATTAACTTAAGACTAACCCAAGTTCAGATTCAGATTATCTTTATTCAACGATTTAAGGTTACGTAAACCTTTACAGATAACTAAAAGCTAATTCGCTTGTTGTTAAATAATTAACTTAAGACTAACCCAAGTTCAGATTCAGATTATCTTTATTCAACGATTTAAGGTTACGTAAACCTTTACAGATAACTAAAAGCTAATTCGCTTGTTGTTAAATAATTAACTTAAGACTAACCCAAGTTCAGATTCAGATTATCTTTATTCAACGATTTAAGGTTACGTAAACCTTTACAGATAACTAAAAGCTAATTCGCTTGTTGTTAAATAATTAACTTAAGACTAACCCAAGTTCAGATTCAGATTATCTTTATTCAACGATTTAAGGTTATATGATGATAATAAAATAAAATTAAGTCCCGCCGAAATCTATTTTTTCAGACGTATGCATATAATAAAACATCATAATAATATTATCTAATATTTAAATTAGATTTACCTATACGTAAAATATGTTTTAAATTTACTAAATGTCAAATCTCTGAAACTATTAGGAATTTTCTTATAAATTTTGATACACATTATAAAATTATGTCGGTTCATAGTATAAGGATAACTAGCATTAATAGTTCCTGTACTATAATAATACTACATATATTTGTAAAATAAATAAACAAACAAACAAACTTAATTATTTCACTTTTTCGTAAAACATTGCATATTCATAATAATATCCATTTCAGAGGTCCAGAGATCCCCGTGTACAACCTAACGACGGGCGACGATCGTAACACCACGTGGAAGCAAGTCCTCGACATCGGCAAGGCCACCGTCCGCAAGTTCCCCTTCGAAGGGCCCCTGTGGTACCCCGACGGGAACATCAGACATAACAAGTTCATTCACAGTTTGTGTGTGTTCTTCTATCATATTGTACCGGCGTACTTTATTGACTTCCTGCTGTTTATCTTCAGGCAGAAACGGTTGTAAGTATCATCACAAAATACAGCATCACGGCCGTTAGAAGTCCATTGTTGGATCTATAGGTCTCCTTCATCAGGGGGGGGGGGGGGGGGGGGGGGGTATACTATACTCGCCACGATGGTTTTTTTGCAGAGGACGCTGCTGCCCGTCCTATGGATCTGTTAACTCTTAGCTGGCTCTTACGGCAACCACGGATAGAGAGGGTGGGGTTCTATTCTATATCCGGTACCGCCACGGCAAAACATACATACATACCATAAAAAAATCTTCATCGACTGCCTCGCTGGTGTCGTGGTCGCAAGCGCTGATGATGAGGTCCCGGTTCGATCCCCAGGTCAGGCAAAAAGAGTTATTTTGGATTTGTACATTAGAATAGGCATGATGACACTATAACAGATTAAAAAAATAAATGGTTTTAGTGAAAAATATATATCGAAAGGATTCTAAAAAACGACCCAGTATTATTGAAAACATTGAGATTAATAATATTTTTATTAAAATAAAAGTACAAAAAATTGCAATCGGCCATCTTAACTGAAACGCCAAGCAGAGCGAATGACGTCACGCCTCAGTAAATACTGTTACTGAGAGTATAAACACTTGAAGTAAATATTCACCATATCGCATTAACTTTTGTTGTGTTGTGATCAGTCACTTAATTTGTTATATATTCGTGGCAATCCAGGAATCATCGAAGATGGAACAAGGTTTTATTAAGGCAAAAATAAAATATTTACTTAGGCGTGACGTCAGGACCCGACGCCATGACACATACGAGCGTTTTCGCGCTCATTTTAAATTAGAAAGTTAAAAATGCATTAATTTGCGGTAAAATGTAATTTTATTCTGAAAAAAATTTTTTTTTCGGTAATATTAGACGTGTACCTACATTAAGAAACGGGATTTCAAAATCTGTCACCATGCCTATTATTTCAATGACAACCTGGAGTCTGGAACTGTGCCCGGTAGATGGCAATAGGCTTGCATAACTGGAGAAGCGTGGGTGTACCTATTATGGGACTAGGTTCTGGTTCTGGGTCCTAGTAACATTTCCCGAAGGGGAACCTTAAGGAAGTGGCGACCGGAGAACTCCCCATACAAACGTAATAGTTAAATCATTTGAAATCAGAGCATATTTCCAACATTTAATGACGTTATTCGGAATGAGACGCTAGCTATCTAGGTTCCTAATTAATAATAATAATATGGGAAAACTTCCACACACGGTCATTTGGTCCCAAACTAGGCTAGAAGCCTGTACTATGGTAACCAGGTGACTGATATACATACTTATATAAGCTTATAACATCCAGACACAGATCAAACAGACATGTTCATGCACACAAATGTTTGACCTGGCTGGGGATCGAACCCGGGGCCTGCGGCTCAGAAAGCAGAGTTACTACCATCTGTGCCAACCAGGCTGTCAAATTATATTAATTAATTACATTTCAATCGAAAATAGAAGTACTTTGAACTAAAATAGTAACTCCAAATTATAAGTATTTTAGACTAAAATATAATTAGGAACCTAGATAATTAGTGTCTCATTCGGAATAACGTCATTAAATGTTAGATATATGTTCTGATTTCAAATGATTTAACTATTACGTTTGTATGGGAACTCTCCGGCCGCCGCCCCGTTAAGGAAATGATGTTATGTTGTATTAATTAGCATCGTAAACACAGACAATAATGTTCCAGCATGGTCCGCATTCAGAACCGAATATCGATCGGCCTAGAAGTCCTCCAATACTTCACCACCCGGGAATGGTGGTTCGACACCCACAACTTCAAGGCGCTAGTGTCGCACCTCAACCCTACAGACAAACAACTGTTCCCTATGGATCTGACCATTATTGAAGACGAGCCTTACATCGAGAGCTGCATGATCGGAGGGAAACTGTACTGCCTCAAGGAAAAGCTTGAGAACTTGCCTAAGGCGAGGCTGCAGAATAATATGTACGTATCTATTATTTTTGTTAAATGTATAATATGTAAATACCGACTCGTAGCCAGTGGTCCAGCGGGAATATGCCCGTCTTTAATCGAATTCGGGATCGAATCTCACAATGTGGACTTTCGCCTGGGCACTGCCGTGTTTCGGATGGCATGTCAAACTGTAGGTCCTGTCTGTTTTCTGTAAAATATGTAGGGGCAGTCGTTAGGTCATGTCGGAAGCTTTGTAGGAATCTTGGCACCTGAAACTGACAATATGGGTTGTCCACATAACCCATATGAATGGACTCGAGCAGTGTAATTAGGGTAACCATTCTGTTAGAGTATAAATTCAAATTATTATTATTATTAATTCGTTACCGTCTTACAAATCAAAATACTACAGTTAATACAATAACTTCTTTATTGATACAGCTTTAATCAAACGACAAAACAAACAAATAACAGTGCATATCCCAATTTTAAAATAGTTACAAATTATTCCTCTTTTTAATTGTTTAGTATTCAATTTTTTTATAAGAATATCTGTATAATATTCGATTTTTATATTTTACTGTGGTATTTTGATTTGAAACACGGGAATTCTCTCTAAGTTATCGATCAATCTGACTCTTATTTACGACAAAAAAAAACGAAGGTCATGTCCAGGCCGTAACCATTGACTTAAAAGCAGAAAATTAGTTTGCGAATTTAATTAAGAACTCCATAACTATTATATTAGGCACTTAAACTACTTAATTAATATTTTGTTGTTTCAGTTTGTACATCCTCGACCGGCTGGTGACGATTTTCTTCTATCTTCTATTGCTCAGTTGGGTAGTTTCATTGTTCCCGTCTCTCAAGGGTTTGCTCAAATTATTACCAGCGATTTGTTACGTGCCACTTGTTGGTAGCGCTGTTTTCAATTAATCTCCTTTTTCTATGAGAAAATAAGTTTATAAAAATATTTGGAAAAGTTACTTCCTTGTGGCGTCCTCTGGTGACTGTATTTTATATATCAATTGTTGGGCACAGATAACTCAATTTAACCCCGCTTTTATTAATCGTAGTATATATATGAAAACTAATACGCGATGGGTTGCGAAGGAGGTCGGCTGTACCTTATAAATATATCTTGATACCTGACTCGCAATAGGCTCGCCCCCTATTACATGGGACCAATAACATACTGGGTACACCTCTGCCTACCCCTTTGGGAAAAAGGCGTGAATGTATGTTATGTTGTTATGATACGTGACGGATGAACAAAAATCTATTTTATGGTCATATTATCTTAAATTAGGTAGGTACATAATTGGTTTATTTAAAATATTATTTTATTTAAATTTTAAATTGCCTGATATGATTCAGGCAATTTAAAATTTCAATTATTTATCAAATACCCTCTTAGAACATAATTCACGGAAATATGGCCAAAAATTTGATTTTTGATCAGCTATTTTATATTTATATAGTCTATTCGTTTGAAATACAATATGAATTCCACAAACATTCTTCCACAAACTTTTAATCAAATGAGAAACGAATATGAGTGGCGCCGGTGGATATGCAGTGTTACTGCATAACCTTGGCGAAATAATACCTCCCCAAAAGCGTCGTCTTTTAGATTGTGTTGTCTATGGTTAATACTTAAATAGTTAATAGCAATAATATGTATGTTGCGTATTTTGCTCAATGATGATGGTTGTGTTTCACATTGTAGTATTAAAAATACTTAACTGTAAATATATTTCATAATAAATACTCCAAAAAGTGTAACCAGTATTCAGTATAGATATCTACTTAATAATTAAGAATGTACCACCTAATAAGAATGCTAATAAAATTGTTTAAGTTTATAATTATGGTTTTATTTTTTGTCTTAAATAAAGGGTCTTAAATAATGTCTTAAATAAACACCCCCTGGTGTTTGTGTTCATTGTGACTTGGTAAAAAGTCTTTCACACTACACTGAATCAGGGCCCTAATAAGGGGCGCCCTAACTAACGACTATGAAATTTTTCTGCCTAGGTATTTTAACACCACACTTATTTAGGCCTAAGGACTCTGATTCAGTGCAAGTGTAATGAGGTCTTTATCTTACACGGCCGAAGGCCGCGCCTATCTCTTGGTATTCTTTGATTGGTTTCTACTTTTTGGTAACTCACCCAGGCGATGATGGAACATAATGGAACTCCAGAACTCCGGAACTCCAGACATTAGAATTTGCATTGTGTCTGCGCTCCAGCATACGATGGGTTAAATAGTGAGGCGACCGATATTTATATAGCTACCAACTCTCCATTTCACTTGTAGTCCGAATATTTAACATAATGCCTTGGAAGGAGGGTAGGTTATCTGGATTACTAACTAGGTAATGAGACCTAAAAATAAAAGACAAGAATATTTTTATATTTTTTACTTGAGGTGTAAGTTTATTCGCGTAACAATTTCTCAATACAAATTTCCATTTTGTACACACCTTTTCTCATATTTGTTTTGTATTATCTTTTATAAAAGTTGACTCTCTAAAATTTTAACATATCGTCATTTCTGTTCCCTATATCTAATTCGCTTCACCGCTGTCGTTAAACCAAGTTATAACAGAGGGCACTAAGGCAAAGTATTCATTAGGAGGAAAATAATTGTTAATGCGGACTAAACAATACAAATAATATTACCTATACAAAAATAGTGTTTCGACGAACAGGTAAGGGGCTTTCAACGCGGTATGTTAGCCTCGTCGTTACATGACAACCTTTAGGTTTTATTAAAAGAAATGGTTTACACTGTCGATCCGACCGACTGCTCCAGTTTTTATGTATCGGAACCGATGACCTAATTAAGTTTTAGTGCGAGGTTTCCTTAGTATTGCATTCGTCGGTGGTTTAATAAATATAAGATCGTTAGTGTTAAACAGTGTTGTTGAAAACAGAGCGCGTTGCAAGCGCCCAACAAATGTTCTAGTCGACATTGCACATATCGCACTGGTATGAGTGGACACTAGCCCATCCACGAGGCTGCCAGTTACACCTTATAAGAAAATTCGTCACTATATAACAACTAAATCACTTTAAATCAATTCAAAATGTACATTATTATTCTTATTTATGTAAACGAATCTAAACTGCTACAAAAAAAAATAGCAAATTTAAATACGATGATCACCTATTCGTTCTATTATAAAATTAATCGCTTAAGTATTAGAAAACACAATATTGAGAGAGTGATGCGTGGCATCGCGCACCTCGCTTGTGATATAGTTATTATGCCTTTCGGTGTACATTCAACGAATGATAGCGTATTTCGTTGACACTTTAAAACTAAAAATTGACTGTACATTTTTTTATATGTAAATATTTGTACATATTGCACTCTGAAGTAACAAATCGTTAAGAAATATCTGTCGAAACGAAGAATAATATATACGCAGAACAAAATATCCCGGTAAAATACAAATAAAGTATTAGCAATCACAATGTTCGCAGCTCGTACACTAATCTAAGTCCCTACGGCTTACAAAGCTTACAAAAGATAAATACAGAGGTCATTTACAAAAAATATATAATTCTACCCAAATAATATAAAAATAACAACAGCCATCTGTACTTTCTTAGATGAATAAAATTAAACGTACATATGTCAAACATATGACCATAGAATCTAAAGGTACCTATGTACAAAGTTTTTATGGACACATTAAGGGACTCTTGACGAGTCCACCGCTTTATAAAGACTGGACGTGCCGCGTTCGGTCACTTCAATACGTTAAATAAAATACAGATCAAAAAGGCTTGAAGGGCAGCGCGGGTACTAGTGATATAGCGGAACCGTCGAGCCAGTCTTGTCTAGTCTTATATTCATCCCTGCATCCTGCGCGTACGGCGTCATGTCATGTCTGCCTCCTTCGACCATAACGTGGCGTCTCTCGCGTCCTCTCGTCATTCAACAATTAGCGATATAAACTTATCATCTTACTTTATCAGCTAAGACACAAATTATATTACGGTTTTATTATTAGTTCTCGTGTGAGATTATTAAATACTTAATAAATCTATTATAATTTCGAAATCGAATAATATTTATCAAACGCGACAGGCTGTGCACCGGCGGACGTAATCTATGAAGCTAGCTAGCCTACATGACTATAGATCTACGCGTCGAATGATGTATAACAATTACTTATCGAATGGCAGTTTTGATTGTCACGCGTGAGGTACCGGCGGTAGGACCAACGCTTGGTCACGGAAATTAGCCGAAGCGCTGGCCTGCAGTCGGGCCCGATTCGGTATAAGGCAACGTATCGTCGCGTTAGAATTTCGTGATAGTTCACATCTCTACACTACAGACAACGCAAAATGATACAATAGAAACCCTCAGTGAACTCACATATACGAGATCGCATCATGCTCTCATTACGTTTATAATGGCAGTGTGTTGGTTATCAATCCCCTTCGACAGAGACCTAAGACACTCCGTGAAGATTTGTGCTTCGATTGCTATGAAACTTCTAATGTACAAATTATATTCGAAATGTCCGTCCGGACGAATGCTGTCCGCGGTGCAAGCCCGATCATCAGCGCTGAATTTTATACGTATATTTAAGAAATGCATTTCCAAAACTCCAGACATACGCACGTAAATATACAACACACGTAATGGCATGTAAAGAAGACACATACGCACCAATCAGACGCCTTATAATCTAATCGCATAATGTAAGGTGGAGCCGATAGTGTCTGCATCGAGACACAAATCGAGAGCTAGATTTATCGGAAACGTCGAAATGATCTGAACGAGAACGAAAGAACACGCTTATTGTATGCAGTAACGCTTACCGATTATTGAGATCGATTAATTTTAGTCTAAAATACTATTTCACACGTCAACAATGTAGGTACACAACACAAGTAACGAAATAAGGCATATCGTATGTGATTTGTAACGCTTCGTAGGCAGTTTGTAGTTAATATACTTTATGAACGTTATAAATGACACTATTAATTGCTTCTTTCTAACAAAACAGAGACAGATTTGGATAGGTTTTGGCGGAATTGCGTGCACAACTACCAAACTTTTTTTATACATTTAGTGCATAGTACACTAACATTGTTCCCATAGAGTAAGCTCGGCCAAATGTGGAGTAAGAGCATATATTTCCATTAGAATAAGCTGCCATTTTGTACTTTATACATTATACATAAGGAATGTAATTAATCTAAATAATAAATAATTAGGAAAATAGGAAGAAATTTTGTTGCTACTCATCTAATCCGAAACCTACATAACAGCTGCCTCAACATAATGCACGCAATTATCCAGATTCAAGCTATGTGAAAATAGTAATGTCGTAACCAAATCTGTCCCTTGTAATATCAACATTTGACACACACATATTCACACTATTTCATTATTAATAACGTTATTAAATGAACACGTAAACTGCGGACTGGCCGAGACATCTAACAACTATTTATTACAAAGCAATTGGTGTTATCTTGATATATCAGTGATTTGTATATATTTATTGCTCGATACAAAGCGAATCGATTGTGTCCGTGTCAAATGGAATATTTCTACACGAGATTATGTTCAATGTGAAAGCTACCGACGAATGTATTCACTATATTGTAATAAGACGCACTTATTTCAGCCGGTATAAAACATGCTATAATAATCACAGCAATAATAAATTATAATAAACGTTTGACTCGAGGGACAGGACGATGGTACATGAATCCGAACTAAAGTCGACAGGACACGATAACACGACGGACATAATAATAGGTATATTATTTAGGTAAGTATATAAAACGTTTTCCTCCGGCGTCGCCGAGACGCCAATCCGTTATCGAAATTCATCGTTAATTTTGGTAAATAAAAACTATCAACTTTTCACCCAATAGAAACATCTCTTCATATATTATTTTTCTCTATAACTCTCGTAAACATACATACGTAATTTAGACGTACTTAGAAAGTCTTAAGATAGATCCGCATGGGAGTGACCGACGACACCCAGTCGTGAAGGAAACAAGGGCGGCGCCGCGGCGGCTCCGCTGCGACGTCGCCGACTATCAACACTAAATATATATCCAAACGTTCAACAACACATATATTCACTAAACTCTCGCGCACGCGTCGGTCACTCAATACGCACTTAAGGGCGCTCGTCTTCCGTACAAAATGAAAATACACAAATACGAAGAAATAGAGAACCATTTCCCACTCAATCGTTTGTGGTCGGCTCTGGATCCGGCCTTTATTAGCACGAAAATATATCTTGTTAAAGAAAACCGTACGGTTTTATGATATTTAAAAAAAAAACATTAACACATCCTGAAAACTACTTTTTTTACAATTTTCATAAATACGAAGGAACTGTAATGTTTCCATCGACCAAATATGTTCTGGCGCAAATTAATGCCAGATTAAGAGCCAACCACAAATAATTGAGTGGAAAATGGTTATCTAGTTCTTCGTATTTGTGTATTTTCATTTCGCATTGAAGAAGAATCACCTTAAACTTATAAATAAGGTCGTCGGTGTGTCCGTGCACTTCACTAAACCTAGCCAGTCTATGAGCGTTCTCTCCTGGGGCGGGGGCGGGGGCGGGGGCGGGGGCGAGCTAGAGCGCCGTGGGGTTGTCGAGGAGCGCGGCGGCGCTGCTCGGGGCGTTCGCCACGTCCGCCACATCCCAGATCTCCTCGAGGAACGGCGGCAGTTTCTTGTTCTTCAGCTTGAGAGAGATGCACATGTTGGAGTTCTGCGTGCCGAGCGTGCGCAGCTCCGTGAGCACGCCCAGGATCTTGGCGTAGATGATGGCGCAGCGCGTGGAGCCGCTGTGCTGGTTCATTATGTACATGCGCAGCGTGTTCAGGTAGTACCGCTGGATCTCTTCCACCAGCAACGGCTGCTCCAGCCCCGGCCGGTCTGGAATTGCAAACGATACAATTTGTTAATCTTTGCCAACGAGACTCAACTCGTTTCGTGATCCGATACATTACTGTGTTCCGGTCTGAAGTGCAATGTTACCAGCAAAATTACTGGGCATGACGAGTTTCAACAACATTATCTCAGGGTGAGAGGCGCAGTGCAGTGTCGCGCAGAATTTTGAATTTTGAAAACAGTGGCTGGCACTGTGTCTGATACGGGCAATCATGATGCTTACCATCAGGCACCTGATTTGCTCGTCTTGTTACTATCATAAAAAAATCATGTAACTTTTGAATAAATGTCTCATTCCATGTGTCCTTTATTAGGGTCTTAAAGGTCTGACATGACCAAGGACTATCGTCTTGACGACACCCGGGACCAACGGCTTCCGAAAGCCTTCCGAAGCAGGATAGCATTTAAAATGAATACGCATTATGAGGTAGATATATAAACATTTTATTGGTACCACACCACAAACCATAACTCATAGATCAAAGTCAAAGATCTGACTCAGTTAATAATTACTCAAATAATTAATAAACTAATATTATGAATTTCAAATCTCAGTACAATCCCAAAAAGTAACGTTTGTAACAGGTAAACAAAATTCTAGCGTGTTCTAGTTCGACCCCAGCGCCATCTAGCGCTGTTTTTTGTTTATGTTTGTTCCGTTTTCACGCTAAAACTACTTAACCGATTGTGATTGTGTAACTGAAATTAGGTATGTAGGTAGTTTCAACCCTGGAATAACACTGTTTATCTCGATATTCCCACGGAAACGAAGACTACGCGGGTACGCTATTATATTAGCTACATATCAAGAACTATAGTGGAGTAAATAAGTACCTGAGAATATAACAATGGCAGTCAACAGCGCATAATGCACGTTATCCATCTGCATAGAATACATGCACCGGCAGAAGTGCAGCAAGTCCTCGATGACGTAGGCCATGCCTGCCTTGCGGTAGTTGTCTCGTGTGTACGCCTGGTTGTTGGCAAACAACACGCTGTCCGTCGCCGCGTCGTAGCGTCGAGCCACTCGCAACATCATCACCTCGCTCGAACACGCCTGCAAAACATGTTCAGTTTTAATTAGCTACTTGAGTTACTACAGCTGCTCATGTCCTCGAGTGTGCAGGAGTAGCAGCACACCCCGGACACTCGACTATAACTATCTACTACACAGCCATTGCACACGACATGGAGTTTGTACACGCGCAAGTGTGCGTGAGGTGCGTTCCGAGCTCACGGGCTCGCGGGGTGAGGGAGGCCCGATTGGTGGGCGGATGACAGTGTCCTATCTATACGTAGTATTATCTGTGGTAGCAGCATACCGGGCACAGTAGCTCGGAACGGCCGTAGTCGCTCACCGAGATTTTTAGCAACACAGAAGGGCTGCTGAAATTTTTCGGAGTTAGGGTGGCTCGAGTGAGGTATGACTACCCCACACGGAAAATAGGCGCACAGATGCGAATATTTGCTCCCTTAATCTTAAGATTAAGTTAAGTTACTGGATTCAATGATAACGTGAAAATTTATTTATAGCAAACTCAAGGGGACTTCTCGATTATTTGCATTAAGTGCATTAAGTGTAAGTATAAAATGGCATTTTAAATTAACTTCACTTGAATTAGTAAATTTTCTTGAAAAGTTTCGTTTCAAGTACTCGTAGTTGGTAGCGTAAAAGAAGTGTATTTCTAAAGGGTAGATAGTATGTAGGTAGCTGGATTGCTTTGTTTAGTCTATTTTCAATAAAGGAACTCTGTAGGTATAATCTATTCCATGTCTCAAGTGTAGAAAAAAAAGGCCACTTAGGTAGGTAAGTATAATACCTAAAGATCAGTGGCCGTTTTTATCTATAATGTTCACACCAAACTAAATAGGTACTCATTGTCGTTTGTTTGTTTCTATAAGTTTGTGTCTGTCACAAACTAATACGTCTTATGACTTATTAAAAAAAAAGAAGGAAACGTTTACTTATTATACCATACAATCACGCCTTTTTCCCGAAGGGGTAGGCAGAGGTGTACCCAGGACTCAGTACAACAGGAGGTACAACCACATCAGTATGTTATTGGGCCTATGTAATAGAGGGCGAGCCTATTACCATCTACGGTAATAGGCACGGACGGTTCACAGATTAAGTAATACAGTGGTACAGCCGTACCATGTTCGATCATCAACCCCCTTACCTTTAATAACGTGATTTGATCAGACTGTGAGATCTTCGCGAAGCCTGGCAGTCCTTTCGCGAACTCTACTATTAGTTGGACAGTGAGGATGGTCATCTCTGTGATCTGACGGAACGGCAGGTCCGTGTCTTCATCATCTTCTTCTGACTGCCACGTCTGTGGATACAGAGATATGGAATTTTATAACTGGTCGATGTTGATGAAGGCTCCGAAGGTAATGAGAACGTAGTCATAATAACTAAGCTATATGCTCGCGTGTAGCTCAACATCGAACCCGTTTAAGGTGGTTAATCATCATCATCATCATCATCATCTCAGCCGTTGGTAATCCACTACTGAACATAGGCCTCCCCCATAAAGGGGGGTTTTGCCAATACTCGACATGCTTGGCAGACGGGTTGTCGAGCGCAGATCGATGGTATTTTGCAGAGGACGCTGCTGCCCGTCCTCCGGATCTGTTAACCCTTAGCCGGCTCTTACGGCAACCACGGGTAGAGAGGGTGGAGCAGTATTCTAAAGCTGGTAACTCCACGGCCAAGGTGAGGAAGAGCAACTCTTCGATTAAATGAAATTTCCCAAATATGGAAAGAATGAGAATAATTTTCCACTCAATTATTTGCAGTTGGCTCTTTATCTGGCCTTTATTTGCACGAAAACATATTGGGTTTATGAAAACCATTTTTTTTCCCCTATAAATGAAAAGTTTTTACAATTGTTATAAATATGAAAAAAAACATATTGTTTTCTTTAACCAATTTTTTTTTCTTTAACTAACTTTTGTGTTTTGGCGCAAATAAATGCCAGATTAGGAGCCAACAACTAATAATTGAGTGGAAAATTATTCTCCATAATTGGGAAATTTCCTTCCGCCTTAAATAAGGATGTCGTGCTTATGGAATGGCCTGGGAGTGAAAAAAAATCCATCAACGTCTCGTATTGGCCGAATTTCTTTTGGATCGAATTAACGAAGAAGTGGTCCAGTCTTCAAGTACTTGAATGATGAAGTGAGAAAAGTTCTATAGACTGAACAGGCTAAGTAATGGCAAATGAAAACGCAGGATAAACTTTATGTCACTTCATGTCTTCATGTCTTCATTGGTCGGAAGTCAGAAGCCACGACTTAGTTTGGATAGCTGCTTAGTCAATTCATATCGGCTCGATAAATAAGATAATCGTATGATGAATTAGAGATTTCAATTATGTGTCACAAGATAGGTAGAGATCGTAAAATCTTAAAATGCAATCTTTGCTCCCGGCAATCAAACGTACCAAGAAAACATTGGGTTTTAAACATTAGAGCGAGTACATTTAGACTGAATTACCTACATGAAAATTTCTAAAGTAATAAACAATAGTCACCTGGGTAACCCTTTTGAGGTCTTCCTCCGAAGGTTGTTCGTATCCCTCTTGGTACCAGACGAGCCTCGCTATTAGTGACTTCTGGTTGGCAGTTAAGGGGGGGATGTTCTTCTGTCGGTTCTGTTCCATCAGCTTTTCGCTGAGAAACCGCGGCACGACCTCGTGCTGCAAACAGTCCATTTTCACATCGGAAACCGTGCGATTACAATCTCGCAACATGTCCATTATACAATGAAAAACAGTCAAAGCTACGCGATATGGGGCGTAGTGTGAATGTAGATGCTGTCTTATAGTGTCTTAAATATAATTGAATTATGAAAGGCGTGCGTTGATGAAGATTGGTTTGAACGTCGATAAAGAAGCGATAGTATTAGTGGGCAAGAGAAGAAACTTACAATCCTGGCTGCGTCGGGAGGAGGTGGATCGCACTGCATTATCGCGGGCATGTGATCCTCCACTGTGGTCGTACTGACAGGCAGTTTGTCTTTCTCTCTCTGAGCCTTCTTCTCTTTTCTTTTCATGATGCACTGGTTCTCGGGCACGACGCACTCGGGCCTCATGCCAACGGCTAGACATTTTTTCAATCGACATTCTTGACATTTTCTCCTCATGTACATGTCCATTTCGCACGCGTGCCCGAATTTGCAAATGTACACCGCATTTTTGGTCACGCTCCGCCTGAAGAACCCTTAATTGAAAAAAAAAAAAAACAACATGAAATAACTATCCGCCACGTACCTATGTTCTAATCGCATATAAAATCTCAGATAAAAATGAATGACGAAATAGAATTCGCAAAACCGGTTGTTTTAAAGATAAGATAATGTAGTCATGAACGCAAAGGTTGCCTGAAAGGCGGCGGTCATTGACAGCGGCCAACTAAGCTACCTATGTCATGTCGATTTTTATTGCAAAACAAACGAGATAGAGTGTAAACGATTCGAATTGGACGTAATTGGAGTGGTCAAGGTGCGGACTCGTATATTAGTTGCTTTCTGAGTGGTCCTAATAAAACGTGATGTTTACAGTCGCAGCGGAGGTCGGTCGAGAGTCGAGATGTAGCTATCCTCCTTCGTGAATCAGGCAGTAGACGCCCTGCAGACAGGCGGCTATTGTGACGTCCCGTCTCGCCACGACCGTGCACATACTCGTAGTATCCCTATATGCAACTGCGGTGCCAGTGAACAGCCTCGACACAATGCGCCAATTTAGTGCTGAATTGGCACGTCGTGGGCGCTTGAGAGGCCCACATGTACAATAACTAGCTTGGCAACATAGACCGTGCTCTCGCTTAATAATCCGTAGACCTGTTCAAGTTATATTTTGAGCTTTATTTAGTTCGTGTACCATTCCTAATATGCAGATTACCTTCAAATCCCGTACTTGTACAACACAAGTACGGCGAAGAATCGAACCCGTTACTTGAGTCGTACCTACATGGTCACAAGGTTTTAGATTTGATATCTATTTACAAGATTGTGATCCACGTACCTTTGCAGCCCTCACACGTAAGCGCGTTATAATGATATCCGGAGGCTCTGTCACCGCACACCAGGCACAGTTCTTCCTGCTGTCTCGGCGCTGGGCCTTTCTTCTGCCGCCTCGCCTCGCCATCTGTACTGCATCCGTTAATGCTGGACGCCGGCGATAGTTCTTCACGACCTGTAACAATACACAATAATACATAAGTCCGTGCAACTAATTGCAACTGCGCAATAAACTCTATAGAGGTAGCCAGCCCATGCCGAGACACGAGACGCCCGCCGCCAGTGTTGTGTACGGCTAAAATCGGACGCTATAAAATTTGCATACGTTTCATGAACCAATTGTCGAGTCGGTGGACGAGTGTCGCTTTATTTTCTTATTTTCGACGAAAAGATTTTTGTAACGAAACATGGCTTGTATTTCGGCAGAAGCCTGAACATTTCCTGCCCAAACAAAGGTGCTTAGAGCGCCGTCCGCATACAAATGACAAGTCGCAAACGTTTGGTATTCTGAGACATACGCCGGGGCGGGTGTGCGACGCGCAATGGAAATGTAATCGGCAATCACGCAGTCGGAACTCCATAATAAGTAACATAGGGATTATTAATAACTCTTCCATATCTAGCCTCAAGTTCCCATCGATTGTGATTAAGGATATCATTATTTTTGAACATTTCCAAAGTCTAAAATGTTTTGCCATGTAATAACAATAGTGGAGATCGTTCCACACCTTCGCATGTTACTTATCGTATTATTTATTCAACGTATACGACATACCTACCTCAGACCCTAAGGTATACATGTGTTTCGAGCCCTTGTTTCATGCCATCTGTCTGTCTAATTGAATTAACTCAACGGTCGTAAACTATATTGTATCCAGCGTCATAAAAACAAGTTCATAATTATTGCTTTATGCTTTTATAATTATGTATTACGGACATAAATAATTAAAGTTATTTCAACGAAGTTTATGATTTATAAAATTGTTAAAATAGCCATTGATTCTTGTAGATTTTGTTCAGCGTTCCTAAATTCTAAATTGCAGAGTTCCTAAATTCTTCTCACTACTTTGATTAACATTTTAATGTGCTCATTAGTCGGTGCGGCAGGTCTTTGCCCGATGCGACGTCGAGTTCGTATAATTTATATATTATACCTATAGATTATACCATACTTCTTACGTAACCGATCAAATTAGACGCTGCCAAAAACTAGTTCTACTTCTTTCCACGAGGGATTTGAGGCCAAAATGTACGCCTCGCTCAAATTAATCGGCATTCGTGATGTTAATTTTATCTGAGTGAATAATTTTCGTAGCCAAGCGCCGTGGGTTGTCAGCCATTTGTCCGATAAAAGTGGCTCAATAAAGGGGTCAAGTGCGCAGTATCGCGAGCCTGCAGGTTATTTACATCGCAATGAATGTGAACCACTGACTGTTTGTAACAGCGGCATATCATTGCACTGACCTGCTCACGATGGGTTATTTTTAACAGCTTTTTAATATCTAGAGCTGTTTCTATTCTCGTTCAATAAATATAGGTACATCGATATCTTGAGTTCGATGAATTGTATCACGGCCATTTACACAATATTCGGAATTCCAATGCCCTTGAATTGAGATGGAGTCGAAATGGAAAAAGCAGTTGACTTCTTTTAAGCAAGTCTCGTCTCGTCTCTTTAAAAACATTACTTAATTTTAAATGTTATATAAAATCTTTGGTGTTTACGTGACGAAATGGAGGTAGGTTATTAAATAACAATTAAGTAGAGCTATGTAGTTGTAGAGCAAAGTGAAATGACACAATTACTTAATCAGTGCGGTGAAAGTATCAGAAACAGAAAAAAAAAATGTTTTGTAAGGTCGTTTAACATTTATTTCTGCATGTTATACCGAATAGATAGCTAGGTACACCTAAATTTTACTACTTTACTATTACAGGTTACGGCTACTGATAAACTGTAATTAGATCATACTGATAAAACATAAATACGTCTAGTACCTATACAAAATTACTCTATAATTAGTAACACTATCAATAACTTCATGAAAAATAAAGCTAATCAAAAGTTGAATGCACGGATGACCGAGTCAGTGTGTTATGTTATTACGTCTCAGCTGTTCTGTTCTGCGGTTGCGTTTGCGCATTGTAAGGTCTAGTTCGTGTCGCTTCGGTAGCGCTCGGGTATGATCGGGCGTGCGAGCGAGAGCCGCTCCGAGAGCGACAAGTGGGGCGCGAGCGACAACCGGGGGCAGCGTGCGGCCTTGACTCTTGCGTCTACCTATCCCCCCCCCTTCTCCTCTCCTCCATACTTCATCTCCCCTCCGACTCGCCACGCTCGCCGCGCAGCCACAATATTTATTATAGCATCACAACTTGAAGCTAACTCGCGATTCTCTACCAGAGTACCACAATCTAATAATAAACTCGTTTTTCCTCTCACGCCATTCCATTTTTTGTACATAATGTTCAATTCTTTCAATGACTTTTGAAGTAGAATATGGACGCGTCGACGCCTACGTGACTACGTGGCGAGCGGGGAGCTCGAAGCGATTTCCTCCGGGAGTTGTTTTAGTGGTGACATGTTTATTGCTCGTAAAAGTAAAAAAAAATCATGATATCGCGACAAGCGCTGATTTAACAATACCTACGCAAAACTTTCACTGACCTCCAGAAGCAGACATCGCAATCATTCCGCAAGCGGGCCGCGTAAGCGAAATAGTGAAAGTTACCCAAATGTACAACTAGGTATTGCACAAGCAATGGTAAGTGGGTACGCACTATGGACTATGGAAATTCGGGTGCGGCGAAAGTAATGCTCTATGCATTGTGTGACATAACATAATGCTCACTTAGCATTCATCAGCGCGTCTGTGCCTGCTTGGATTTCGAATCAGCGACTTAATTCGGCGATTTTGCAATAGTACATGCAACGAAACGACGCAATTCGCTGAACAAGTAATGAAATAATAAAGAAATCGCAAAGAAATTGTTGGAAGTACTCTCGAGCCGGCATGCATTACATCTCGAATGCACAGAGTGCAAAAAAACCTGCAAGAGAAAAAGTGTTGTACGCGTGATCGATGCATCGGGCGCGGGCGGGGACAGGCGCGATGTTACTTTCTATGATACTTTCTAGCAAGAGATGTGGGCCGCAGCCGGAGCAACTGGAGCGATCGGTTTCTCCGCACGTCGGGAAAATCAGATTGAAATAGAAATCGCAACGCGGTGAAAATCGCATTTTCGCGCGTCACAACGCACGCCACTGGAAACTCAGCTAATGGTTACTAATATTATAAAGTTGTACGTAGCTTATCGTGAAATCTTGTTCGTTGAATCACATTGCGAAAGCATACTACAAAAGAAAACAACTTTCATTGCAATTTCTAACAACTCATTGTGTCAGATTGGAATAGAATTGAAAACCCAGAAATGCTGGTCTGGTGCGAATAGAAAGAAAAATAACAGCAAAGTTTACATTGGTAGGGACCTAGCGATAAAATTATAATAAAGAAGATGACACCGTTTCCGAGAAAAAATAGGACAGTGCTAACGATAGAGTAAAGCAGTAAATAACGTCAGAATGAGTTCAGAGGGATCAGGGATCTTCAGGCCTCAGGCGGACGCACGTGGAAGTGTTTACATCCGGGATGAAGGGAGGCCGGTACCACTGAATACTAAGCTTCCGGCGATAGTAGAAATCCACATGCCCGAAACATAACATTGCTTTATGCTTTATTTCAATTGATGCTGACTGCACATGCTAATGATGATACATTGAAATAAATAAATATATCATTTATTGAGGCAATATTACAGTAAACTTAAATCTAAAGTAACAGAGGCCAAGAGGAGAGGTATAAACTTATACTTATAGACTAACATACATACTATAATAATAATTATACAATAATTTTCGGAAATGAACATTAGTTGCGAAATATTATGTTATCTTGTTTCAACACTGTCATTTTTGCTGATTTCCATTTCATTTTCTACTAATGAACATATCTCAATTGGTTATACTTGATACCAATAGCATGAAGTATTCGCTGATAGATATATAGGTGTACCTAGCACATACGTACAAATGAACCCCATCTTAAGTAGTAATTTCAGAATTTTAAGAAATTAGCCGAGTGATGATTACTCACATACCAAGAGCACAACTCGACCACATCCCCAGCAGACTGTTCAGTTTATTGAGACAATGTTAGTTTATGACCATCGCTCTCCCTCTCTCAATAGACAAAGCCAACGTTTCGTCTCTCTCTACCCCCTAATTTAGTTAAACGTGCACCCATAACCCGCGCGCCTTGTCGAGTAAACATCGGAATGGGTAAATAGAAAAGGGAGGTAGATATAATTAGAATAAATGCTCCGGCTCTTTCTAACCCCAGAGCTTTTTAAACCTAGCGTTCTCACAGCTATTACTCACTTCCGCGCTAATAAAATGTAGCTTCAAGGAAGTTTCCAATATCCAAGTAGAGAAAAAACATTGAACGATCCAGTCTTTGAAATAAAGTTTACTCCAGCTTATTTTACCGAGAATTCAGATGTAGGTAAGTTAGAAATTATGATCGCCCTGGATTTAACGGTAGATTTAACCCTAATAACCCAGTTTTACTGCTAACGAAGGTTAACATTGTAATCGACATTTATTCATAACAATTCTTGCTGTTTATTATTAACCCGATTAGAATGAAAATATAGCAACAGGAAAGTGGGCCAAGGCACGATTAGCTGACGTCAAATACCTATAACATCGCACAAACGGTCGCATCAGGACTAATTAATGATCGAGCTGACCATCTGGGTCAACGACTCTTTGTTCTTACAACAGCTGATAAGGCATTTTATTATAAAATTAATCATGAATATGAACATGAACGAACACAAACAATCACAATCAATGAGGTGACCTCCTTGATTTGCTCTTGTTTAGATATTTGGGTCATTAACATTGAGTTCTGAGAAATTCGTAATAAACGCAAACGAGGAAAATAAAGCGGGTAAAGTGGGTCGAGTATCGCTTGTGAATCGAGGCTGAAACAACACTTTTGTGTTGTGACAGTGAAGTAACCGATGCGATGGAGTAATCGACGCATGCGACGTAAACGACTTTTGCACAGTATACAGTCGAAACAATGTGAACGTCCCGTCTTTACCTGCTGTAGACAGCAGGCAAGTATGTAATACAACCATGAAGCTTGAATTCTTTAGAATTTGTCAAATTCTTTTCAAAATCCATCTTTTATGCCAATTTAGGAATAACATCAACAAACAAAAAACCAAGCATAATAAAACATAAATTATAAGTGTAGTACGGCACATAGTCCGGGTCGGTGACCGTGTATCAGTAGAGATAAGCTGGCGACGAAACGCTTATCGTCCGACAAAGAACGCCTTTGTTTCGATGCATTCGACGCCGAACTGCCGCTGAGATTAGATCAATCACGTCACCTCACATTTCTTTCTATAAATTGTGAAATAATAAATACAACAATAAACCTGACAGAAGCTACGATGATAACCTCTTGCCAATGAGCACTTTTCCGTTGAGATTTATTGTGATTCTACTCGTAGTACGTGTCACCATTCTTCGCAATTTTTACGCATATTATTTTTAAAATACAAAACTGTTTTAATACCAAATACACCAACGAAGCTTCTCAACAAAACAATCCTATAGTAATATAATTGCAATGCATATCGAAATATAAAAGTATAGCAAAGCGGTCACACCAGCAGGGCCTCAGCTCGTGACCAGATCTCGGTAACGAGCAAAAACTTCACAGCGACATCCGAAGCGAAGATGGAAAAAACGAAGTTGTTACTTACCTAACAACATACATTAGCCACAAAACTATAAGGCTTCATTCGAAGCATAATTTAAGATGCAGTGAATATGAAATGAGCTGAATTAGTAGTGAGTAGTAAACCAAAAACCGCAAGCAAAGGTCAGTGGATTCGATGACGGTACGATATTTTACGTAAAAACGATGCGACAGAAATAATCGTTCGCGGTCAACAGTCAGTACCAACATCCAGTGTCTGCGAACTGTGTCATGGGCTCAGCCCACGCACAGCGGAAGGTCGTCCGCCCTCCGCTTCGCTCCGTGCACTCTTGTTACTCAATGACTACGACTGCATCGCAAGAGCCAATGTCAACCGCGAAATTCCAGTAGCTTCTACGTATGTATGACAAATAATATTGCAACCTCAGGCCATCATTATTACAAAATTTATAAAGATTTTGTTGTATCATATTATAAATAACCTATTCGTATACTTTCAGCCTTTACTCTTTAACAGGATTTTAATAGGATTATGTGACCTATTATAAATAACCTGAATATTACGTTCGCCCTGGCTCGGTTTAAAGAAATGCCAACTTTGCAAGTCACACCGAATGCCGATAAAATTGAGCGTGACTTTTATGGCACCTTTCGTCGTTCCTGAGTTTCCAAATTTGAGCATAATATAATGAGCCTCCGCAAAACCCCTTTCTATATCAGCATATTTCGATGAAAGCTCATACGCCCGCATTACAAGCAAGTAAGCATAGTATGTTGGGTATTAATAATCGCTGCTGTCAGGGTGATGGATGAGTTTGCCATGACGGGCGCAGATACACCAAACTTTTCCTTTTCACCCCTCATGTTTCATACTCATTCATGAAATAACCTCAGTTTGAAGTTTGAATCGATTAACACTAATCACATAAAAAAAATATTCTGTCATTTTAGAACGAATATATAGAAGACAGAACATTCTTGGGCACCTTTGATAAACCTGATTTACTCGAACAAAGTGGAAGAAAAAATTCAATTTAAGCTAACTCGATTTTCTCCGAACTCTTACAAGTTACAAGAGTTACAAGTCGATAGAAAATGCTTTACCTGGCTAATGTGTTAAAACGTACGTTTTTAGGCCACTTATGACTTAAAGACAATAAACCAATGGATCATAAGTACAAGTACGAAATAAAATGAATTATAGCTGAATAGCTGACGGTATCCTTAGAATGACAAAGAAGCCTTAGCGCACCTACGCTTTGTTTACTCGTGTGGGAATCCCGGAAATTACTTATTCTTCTCCGTACACTTAGTTTGCGTAACATACACCATCACCTTGCCTTGAATGGCAATGAATTAATCAATTGTACCATCAAAAGTCAAATATAGCTCAAGTCTAGGCGACGTTGTCATAACATTCGGCAATCAGCCAGGTAGGAAGGTCGTCGACATTGCGATCATCAGGAAAAATACCCGTGGCCTAAAAACGTACGTTTACAATTACATGGTAATCGCTAGTGAAGGCTGATTACTTATATATTTACATTGCAAACTGTCCCTTTGTTACATAAGTATAACTTTAACACATAACATAGCAATAGTTAAATTATGACTGATTGAGTAAGTCAACGATAAGCGATTGATTTATTTCAAGCGCAATTGGATGATGACATATCTCAGGAATGCGCACGGAAGAATTCGCATTTAAATTCTGACATGAAATGGAAGTGCACAATGATCAATGCCAACATTAATAAATTTTCTGTGAACTTGTGTTGGCATTAATTAACTTACTCGTATCAATTGGTGTTTTCGCAACGAAATTGTATTTTCTACTAACACCAATCGGCCCCCTTATTACGGACGCAACAGGAGTGTGGAAAGCGTTTAAATTCCTTAATGACTCCTGTCAAACGGCATACAAAAAATGACGTTTGACAGCAAAACTTACTGCTGTTGTTACGCGTTTGCATGATCGTAATACCATGGCGGATTTTTCAAGAGAAGTGGAGTTCAGCTGGACCATCAAAGAAGCAATTGATTGTACCTTTATTATGTTTTATGACCCATTGAATCATATTTTCTCGTGTCAGCTCCCTAAATTTCTTCATCCATAAATCTGCTCCCTGAATTTGAAACTTATGAAATCAAATAACAGAGCTAAAAATAAAGTTCACTCACAACCTGTACTTACTACCTATACAGATGTCTATGCAAATATCTTACCAACTTTAGGTAAATAGCATATTATTATCTATTGAAATAAAGTAAATTATCTGAACATTTTGAATTATCATAGGGGCACTCGAGGCGGTGGCGGCGATCGGCGCAGTCAGCAAGAGTACGAGCATTCCGCTCAGCCAAGCCGACCGGTTCCAGAGGCTGTTTATGGACAGACCAGATATAAATAGATGCGCTGCGAACCATCCATCTCCGCACTATTCTTTTTGCTAGGTCGATCGATGTGAATATTTCTTGCGCTACTGTGTAGAGCGCATAATATGTTTCTTCTTAAGGCGCTGTCCAAAGCAAATTCGCCCTCTCTCACTACCCTACCCACATTTTGGAAGATCTAAACAACTGTCAACTGCTAAACACCAATATACCTTGTTTAGCAGTTGACATCCTGACAACACTAAAAAGCAATCTAATCAATCTTGCTACTGGCAATCAGTAACTAGGCTGATAGGGGCTGACGGATTGCCGCAGGAAAACTATGTAAGAAAGCAACGAGTTCTTGATTGATATCGGAGACTTTATTGCTCGCGTGTGTGTTGTCATTTATCCATTGACGAGAGCTGGTAACTCTCTGATAAAATCTGTTCACCACGGCGTGTGTTCTAGCTCGTTTGATGCTATTCACTTTCACTAACAAAATGAAACAAAATACAACCCTCTCGAATTGCAAGCGTTCCACATTTATTGTTATGCACGGTGACCTAATATCATGGAATTACTACGAACGATAAGTTTCGTGAGGACATGTGTGTTGCATAACAGACCACGTGGAGCGAAGAGCGTTGAACCCGGGAAGTATGACGCTGATAGAATATCCTATCACGCACCTACGTCTCGATAACGGCGTAATTTCGGAGCGATAATAATTCGGCACGTTCAACAGATATAACAAGCACGATACACTTACGAATAGCATCTGTTCCTAATTATATGTCGCAATATCGCGGTGGCCTTAGTCAAACATCTCTTTCAGCGTCTGCGCTGGAGTCACCTACTTAACCCCGCATGTTGCCAATTCGTTGCATAAACGACTAGTAGTAGTGTGTAAGGGGGTCATTGTCACATTACGTGGCGCGGTGCAGCAGTCGGTACTGCGGTACCGTGAGACGTTCGCTGGCCGCTGACATCAAGGCAGGTAGCCGTGGCGCTAGTCGCAGGTCAGATAATTATATCGATTGAACCCTGGTCTCCTTGCGGCGTGTCTGTGACCCCGATGTAAATAACCTGAGGCGGTAGTACTGTAAACAACTGACGCCGCTTGCGTCAATAGCTGCACGGAGCGGAGCGGAGCCTCGGCGCGGACGCTCGTTCTACCATTGATGAGCTCTGACTTACAGCCGAATGCTGAACTATTTTAAGCGCACAGAGTAACATTTACTATTCGAATGGAAAACTCACAATACAAACGATGACGGTAAAGTATTCTTGAGTGGCAAGTATTCGTTTCGTCATACGAATTTGATGACGCTACAATGTCAGTGCTGTCATTGGAATTGAATTTATTTCTAGTGCTTGCTATCCACGATGGCATTGGCTCCAAAAATATCTGAAGTCTATTCATAGCGCTCGTGCAATATTGGTCACATGGACGCTTTTGTATTAGGTATATGAGATATTAAAAAAGTGTATTATTTATTGGACTTGCAGGGCTAGAACGTGCCCGTTGCGACGATGCATTTTGCGAGTGTGCGAAAAACATAACAATCAGTACAAATAATACATACATACAGTCACGCCTTGTTCCCGGTGGGGTAGGCAGAGACTATTTCCCTCCACTTGCTACGAGCCTGACATACAACTTTCGCTTCGTTCACTTTCATGACATTTTTCATACATGCTCGTCGGTTGTAGGTACTTTTGACTTGGCCTTTCCTAAGAACAACGTCAACTTGTTCATGTAAATTACGCCTAGGTCGACCGCTACCGACTTGACCATTCACACTAGCCTTATAAATCTCTTTTGTTAATCTCCTTTCATCCATCCTCTCCACATGTCCGAACCACCTCAGCATTCCTTTCTCTATCTTTGTCACTACATCTTCTACCACGCCAAATAATAAGCGATATAATAAGATTATATAAGTATGTATATCAGTCCTCTGGTTACCATAGTACAAGCCTAGTTTGCCCCACACTACAAAACAGTAAAAAAGTGGTTAGTTAATTATATTTACCATCGACCATCACAAAACATGAATTAAATTGCAGGGAACGAAATCTCTATCTGGTAATTACACCAACATTCGTAGATGTTTACGAACATTCGCGTGACAAAACGACATAAAATGAATAGAAGAAACATTCTCGTGTACATTTTGACGGGAACAATCCAACAATAGCGCTGCAAACGAGCGCAACACGAGATTTGTAATAAAATGGCTGTTTGAATTTTTAAGGTCTGGATTAGCATTTGATCGCATTCTGTTCGTCAAGAAAATCGCGCATCTAATAAAGTCTTTTAATAAACGACAATGATGTTGATATAAGATCTCTATATTTTGCCATTTTCCCGCGACTGCATCTACTCTATATCTAAAGCGCGTCACACACGCAGCTATAATATATATTAATATACCGTCCTATAATATATATTATAGCAAGCTACCACACACGGAGACGATGCTATAATATATATTTTAGCCTGAATTTCATTGGTACAGTAGTTTATATTAATATGCAATAATATATATTACGGTATATGTTGGTGACATCATAGAAATATATATTATAGCTGCGTGTGCGGTCACTCGAATATTTGTATAGAAAATATATCGTAATATGCCTTACTATGATTTATATTAATATGTATTATAGCTACGTGTGTGACGGGCCTAATGCGTTTTAGAAAGACATTTTGTATGGATTTAAACTCGAATTGTATCTGTGGACTGTTGACGAATTATTTTGAGTCTTGGCACAAAATAATTTGAAGATTTCAGACTTACCTATATATTCTAAGATCTCTAACCACCAACAACAGTCATAAAATAGAACGATAAAACTATTATTTATAAAACAAGTGGAAACTCTTGCGACGACTAAGTGCATAGCTGTTGTGCTATCGGCAATGTAAGGTGACCTAGATGATAAGATTATTTCAATAGCTAAACACACAGCTGTAGGTACATCAACAACTTGCAATGTGTGTATGTGTGCGAATTTGCGAGTTCGTTCGTACAATGACATTGTCGACCTTGACTGCATCGTATATGAAACCCTCACACAGACAAGATGATTGTGGGGCGTACATGTAGATAATTTTGTATATTGTGTAGAACAGCGAAGGATGCAAGTGTACGAATTGATACTGCATGTAGTTCAACACACGATAAGGTGAATGCCAACTGCCAACGCTCACAATGATGCGAGCCAAGGCCAAGCAAGCTCAATTTATCGCTGTTGCAATATAAACGTCCATTTTTACTGCCTTATCGTAGACTACTAGAAGCCTGCTTGCTAAATGCAAAATCTCATGGAACGTTCGTACGGCCTACAGTATAATTAATATTTTTTATGTTAATTTTCTCTTTTTATCAGCGGAATTTTAGAACGATTTATCTATTAGGCTTCTAATAGAATAAATAAATCAATAATATATTTCAAGTGAGTTTTACATCCAAAAGTAATCAGAAGTAGGATAAATATCCCACTCTCCATTATCCCACTTCTGATTACTTTTTCACTTCTAAAGAAGGAGCAAATTGCTATGAAGCAGACTTGAAGCAGCAAATAAGTAAGTGTATTGTTTATATTTTATATACACTTGCTGCATCAAATTCTACTACCTTTATTATAAGGGAGATATGATAGGCGATGAAGGGTAGTACCGCATCGCCCACAGCTATGATTTCTGGTTAAGCCGAATTCATTATTTCTTGTGATAGACACTCGTCAAACGTACCCCTCCGCTTTGTCGGGGATTAAAATGACATACGTGGGCAAAATAAGAGTACCAATGACTATTTGAATGAAGCTCCAATAAAACATGATACATGGTACATGAGCTGGGAGGGTAAATGAAAATATGTTTCGTAATAATTGAGCTGGTACATTAAGAGTGCGAATATATAATGTTCTTTGATTGATCGACGAATAATATGTTTTGGAATTTGTTTGCTCGATTACGAGGAGGCAGCTAACGCAATCATGTTCTACAAATTGCATAGAATAATGTGTTTATAGGTGGTTTAAAGCGAGTGTAATTTCCAATGATTTTTGAACCAAAAAATGACAATACATAATAAAGGCAACAATCTGTCAGGGATCGATCACTGCAGTATTTCGTGCACCGCCTATGTAATTAGGACAAAAAGGCAACTCTTGTATGAAAGGATGATAATAATATATATGATGCTACCAGCATTATTATCCTAAGTAATACCTACTTGAGAAATAAACATTCTTTCCATGCAATTTTATGTACAATTTTTTTGCTCAGTTTGAGATGAACAATCTGCAATGATTCATGGTTTCAAATCGTCTGACCTCACTCGCACTCCTTATAAAGCCTCGTCAAAATAAACAACGACATCTTATTATTACTAAAGAATCCATTATGTTAATAATTGAAGAATAATTAAAGTATCAAGTTTAAAATCATAATTTTATAAGACCCATCAGAGGAACAATTGTATAGAAAAATATTAACCCGACCAGGTGTTAAAACGCCGCAAATATAATTCGGTTTACCCTCAAAAATTATACCGTGGTAAACCATGAAAATAATTATAAAAATCTGAGATGAAAAACTTTCAGGGCTATCTGAGTTAAGATACAATATACCTATAGTTAGGTCACTTCGTGCGACCTGAAAACTAACTCTACGGTTGACGGTTGCCCACAGACCGACTTGCAAACTTAACAAGAAAAAAAAGAATAAGCAATAACAGCATAAGCCGTAAAAATCATGATTAAAATGTTTAAAGTATTTGATAAAATGAATTGAAAGAAATGTGTCTCTACATTTCTTTCCCCGTTTATTTTAAACTTTCGCTCCCTAAAGAAGGTGACAGACACGCGAACTAACTCGCGACCTTACGGCTCAGCGAGCTAAATCGCGTGTCTGTCACCGTAAGTACGCGTACTTAAAAACCGCCGAGTAAGCCAGTCGGCGATCCAACAGGTTTGAAATTTTACTCGTAGCTCGCCACGGCTTGCACGTTTGTCACCGCCGCGAGCCGCCGTTTTCTTATGAGTTTTAATGGTTTGTTGTTTGCAAATGCTTGTGGATTTTGACAAATTTTAACTATGAGTTTTTTGATGCACCTTTGACCCTTATGCTATCAATATACCTGTAAAATTTCATCAAAATCCTACATTTCCAAAAAGACACAAGGCTAACGCAAACAAAATTAAACTTAGTTCACTGACGTCGAGTCGAGTAAGTAACACGAGCTTTAAAACCGCTTACTTTAAGTTCGCGTGTCTGTCACCCACTTAACAGAATGAATTTGCTGTCTCTTTCACACTTATTATTCTCCACTGGGAAAAACTACCTATGCCAGCCCTGCGGGTAAGCGTCGCAAGGTTGTCACTTATTATTCTCGCCTTGTCTCGTGTAGGTTTCACAATAACTTTGAAGCGGATTATTGTAAACGAATGTAGGATGTAGCACAATAAAGTGTCCAGGGATATGGAGGCGGTAACATGTCTTCGATGCATGTAAGTCTCGAGATACTCCGAGATTACGTCTGATTGTATTGGAAAATGGTCCATATTACATGACCGTAAAGTTAGTATTACAACAACATGGTCTGTTGATTCTTGTATCACAGAATAGGAAGCAGTTCGTTCAGTTGTGCTTTGGTTCAAAGTCACGTACTTATTCGTAGACGAAGTTCCGCATAGGTTGCGTTTCCATTGTGATTTGTAATGCGTCACGATTGCGTACCGACAAGATTTTGCTAATGAGTTTAGTTTGCTTTGCATGAAATCCTGCACTCATTCTAGAAGTGATTTTAAAACTTGATATAACTTATACATAAGTGTTTTCATGCCCTTATATTACGGACACTAACTTGTAACGTTTGATTGTACTTAATGCAACTTTTTATGACTCGAAGCACTGACTACTGACGAGCGTAACATAAAAAATTTACAAACAAATGTTACACGTCAGACTGCCCCTTTACTAAATCTAGCACTTATACACGAGCAGAATTGGCAAAAATGCGACACGACATAATAACTATCAATATTAATGTTCCTAACTAGTGTTCCTAACTCCTAACTCCTAATTTTACGTGGCAAAAACACACACACCGTGGAAAGCATCGTATGTCGTGGCCTCAGACAATTATCATAGAAGGGTCAAAAAGCCATACCGTCCAGTCCTTGTTTAAGAGGGTATAATGGACCGAGAACAGTGATGACTGCGCACTACGGAACAAACGAGGCAAGATATCAGTACCCTGCCCACTCAGTTTTATGGTCAACGATTGTAAAAAACGACATAGAAAAACCATTCTTATCTGACTTGGTAATCAATTTATCGACAGTACTTTAAAAACAGGTCTTTTATAAGGTTTATTTTTTTAATTGCAAGTGATTATAATAAGAGTTAAGAGAATTGGACAACTGCTTATAATACAATGGCTTCTGCAGACCTAGCATGAAACTGAGCAAACTAGTTTTCCCCGATTTATCTCTCTTTCGCACCCCAACAATACATATCTGCTGTCTCGTTCTAAACCTTACTTAGTTACACTTAGTTCATGTGCCAGCGGGGTTGATCTGTTTAAGAAGACGGCACTACTAATCATTGAACCAACTGGTCGGTCAAAATAGTCAGATTCAAATTAAAACTACATAATAATGTTACAAGAATTACAACCGGTTTGACTTGCCCTGCTTTACTATAATAACAATAAGCGAAGAGCAAAGATCATCGCCCTAAACTTTGATTGACAATGATCACACACGATGTCAGCTAATTCTTTTCACAATAGATTAAAGAGATTCAAGTCCGTTATGGGTAATTTAGATCAATGCTTCGTGAGATCCGGGAAGAGCCGAAACAACGGCCAACAGAGAACATTGTTTAAATAACAGTTAATAAGAGATGTTTGTACAAGATTAATGAATGAGGATAATGAGGAGATCGTATCAAGGGTTTCAATTATTTTTGGTGCCTTATCTCGAAATGCAACTGTTGCGGTTGTTTGGCATCAAGGTTCTATCAGAGGGAAGGCATGTCGGTCACTAATTTATTTAAGTCTGTGAATTCAGACTTTTACGTCCCATAATTAACTTGGCCAGTGTGCAGGTTTATAGACTGTCGTGGCAGGTCTATTTGGGTATATAGGTACGTGCTAATGGGTTATATGAATATATGTATCTACGAACACGATATGCAATAATTTAGAGCAGAAGTTTCAAGTTGGGATCAAAATTCGCAAGCCAAATTTCACTACGTTAGCTTACAGCACACCTCGGACATAGACACAGACACTGCGCACATGGAGTTTTGTACACGCGCGTGTGAGGTGATTTCTCAGCGAGCGGGGCTCGTCGAGAGCTCAATCTCGCTCGCGGGATGAGGAAGGCCCGATTGGTGGGTGGATGACATTGTCCAATCTCAATAGTCATAGTATTATAATCTGTTCTGTGCTTACAGGCTACAAGGCACTTTTCTATTAAAGGAGGGTTCCTTAACTTCCCCAAAGATATCCGATCTTGAAGATCGTTACAGAGGGCGGCTCTATCCGAGATAATAGAGAAGTAACAAGCGTCGCGTTGGCAGCGCATGCGCACCCGACCGAGGCGAGCACTCGACCGCATATCCGTCGGCATGCCTCTTCCTAGATATACCCACAAGAAACGACACTATACCAATGTCAATTTTTCATTTATTAACCAGGTTTTATAAGGAATGTAAACCGAGAACGAACTATTCAAGGAAACATTAAAACGCAATATATGAATATATCTAATCTAATATATCTAATCGAAATATGAATATCTCTATCACATCAACTTTCATCCTTCATCATCCAGCCGTTGGAAGTCCACTGCTGAACATAAGCCTCCCTCATATTATGTTGTTGCCAATACTCGCCACGCTTGGCAGGCGGGTTGGAGAGCGCAGTTTAATGGTTTTACGCCGAGGACGCTGCTGCCCGTCCTCTGGATCTCATAACCCTTATCCTGCTCTTACGGCGACCACGTCGAGAGGGTGGGGTACTATTCTATAGCCGGTAACACCACGGCTAAATTTTATCTTTATTATAATAACAAAATCATCCTTATATATTACTGTCCTGATATATTAGATACTCAGTGTAACCTAATCATTATTATATTAGTAGGTAAATTTTACCAAAATAATATTCATACTCTACTCGTATGTTCATAATAGTCACGTCACGTCAATTGTTGTAGTGGTAGGCCTCTTTAGCAGGGGGCCGTCTGGGGAAGTACCACACCTTTGCCAGTTATTCATCCGCCAAGCAGTAATGCGCAAACATTACTGTGTTCCGGTATGAAGGGCAATGTTACCAGCGAAATTACTGGGCACGGTGAGATTCAACAACTCATATCTCAGGGTGACAGGCGCAGTGCAGTGTCGCGCAGAATTTTGAATTTTAATACACTGGGTGGCACTGTGTCTGATATGGGCAATCATGATGCTTACCATCAGGCACCTGATTTGCTCGTCTTGTGTGAGTAACAAGACGAGCAAACCATAAAAAAAAAAAATATAGATAAAAATCACTGTATTATTCGAACCAAAGAACCAAAAAAATAACATTATACTATCAAATGGTGAAAAGTCACAATGTGTGACGTGCGTCGCTCGTGTCAATTTAAGTCAACGAACTTTTTGGAGACAGAAAGTAAAATAATGCGCAATTTTTATAACTTAAATCAATTGAAAGTCATCGTCAGGCGATTAAATAGGAGACTAAGAAAAAACCTTATTCCCTAAGTTGGGCGTGGAAGAATAGGCACGAGCATAATAAGGGCTTAGAATTAGTGAGGGTCAGGAGCACAGCATAGATTATTTGAAAGGGTTGCCAAATCTAAGCTATTTAATAATCAAAAAAATGTTGGACCCTCGTCTAATACGAGGAGTGGCAGCTGCTCGCCCATAGATTAATATTATTCTAACACCAAAGCCGAACGAAGCTGGCGGTTGGTTGTTGAGACTGATTCCATTTGTATGCTAATCTACAGGTCCTGTCAGTTTCATAAATTGCGAACAATTTATAATCTAAGCTCATTATTTCAATAATCACGGTAGTTTTGTATCTAATTGGCCGCGTTTCAAGTCATTATTGTCGTTATATAATCTCCGCTTGTTATGGTTGAAGTCATATGCTATCTGAACGACGTAGTCTCGGAGGTCTCTGACCCCTTTGATTAAGGAATCATCAATCATGCATGGCTCTACACCGAGAGTATCACATTTCACACATATTGGAAACGTTTGCTCACGCACACATCTATTATAAGGATTCGGGTGTCGTGTTCACACTTCCACGATAGCTTATTTATGAAACACGATTGGTCAAAGTCAAACTTATCTCTTTTGATGCTCGAGAATTAGGCTCCCACGTCTCATATTCGTGTGAAAGTAATAACGTGAACGAGATTTTCGTATAACGAGCGATTCTTTTCTCGTCGTTTGTGACCGTCACACGGCAAGGCCGCGAGGGGTCCGTAAACCTTTCACCTTGGAGAAACAAAACTATTATTCAAATTCAGAAACGTACGGTTTCCGGTTTAGTGTACCGAGTACCGGCCAGTACTGGCACGAAATAATTAGCGCTGGTACCCGATAGTTGGAAGTACTATTTATATGCGACGGGTGTCAAAAAACCGCGATGACCTTGGCGCCCCCACGCGGACGCTCAATACGTTCACCTCAGGTGGGGCCCGTGGGGCCGAATCGTATCCTAAATAACACCTAGTCATACCTATATAATCCTCAGATGTAATGCAACACGACATATTATACTATTACTATACATATCTTACTGTGCATTATAAGGTATAAGGTACTATAACAAATAGCTTCGTTTAGTTCAACAAGCACGCGAAACGATAAATCTGGCACAAGACTTTTTGGTTACCTACAATAAAGATTCAGGCAAAGCCTTAGTGTTAAATGGTTTTTGGTAAAAAGAAGATACCAAAACATTTTACGGACAATAAATAGAATGAGCCAACGGCTAAAATGGATATTTAATATACTTTAAAAGATACATTAGAAGCTTAGTTATATTGCTACTTGGTACAAAGGACTTTAGATGAACTTAATGAAAGTTGTTGTGAGTCTTCAGACTTCAATACATTGTGAATGGAATGAAAGAAGTAAAGTAAATAGAATTAAAATGGTTTATTCCACAGATCAGGATGAAAGAGGTTAGATTGGAAATAGTTCCTGATTTGTATCAGAACGCTCGTCGCCGCTTGTCTCCCACTCCTCAACTCCACTACAAGCAAGAGACCAATACGCGCACGCATTACGCACACAAATTAACCATACACACATCGATCGCGAGTTTGCTATTGATTATCATCTAGCGCAAACACTGCGTTTGACATGCACTCACACACGCGCAAAAGCTCATCTAGACACGCGGCAGCGTGTCAAGCCAAGTAAGGAACTGTCTAGCCAGCGCCGAGTGCCACTTTTTTCAAACTCAAACTCAAACAGATTTATTCAAATAGGTCATAATCTGACACTTTTGTACGTCAATGAAGATACAGTACTGAGTCTACCGTGCGTTCGGAAAGATACCTCTACAAGAAGAACGCACAAGAAACTTGTAGGGCTAAATTTTTTCAACAGATAGTTTCACAATATTTGGTTTGCTTACATTCATTTTCTTTGAAGGTGCCGCGAGGCGACTATGCAGAAGTTTCCAGGCATCTTTGTCCTCTATGTACTGGTTGACTTTATAGTATGCCTTCTTTAGTAAAGTAGATTTTATATAGGTTTTGAATTTACCCTCTGAGAGCCCAGTTATCTCTTTTGGGATTTTATTATAGAAACGTACACTATTTCCTAAGAATGTCTTTTTATTTGTTTTAGATAATCTAAAGCTAGGTACAGCTATTTTGTCTTTATTCCTAGTATTAAAATTATGAAGGTCACTATTTAATTTGAATTTATGTAAATTTTTACGCACATACATGATGTTCTCATAAATGTATAAGGATGGTAGGGTCAGTATGTTTATTTCTTTAAATAATTCCCTCAGGGATTCGCGTGGACGCATCTCATAGATGGCACGAATCGCACGTTTTTGTAGTATAAAGATAGTTTCTATATCTGCAGCTGACCCCCACAACAGAATCCCATAAGACATCAAGCTATGGAAATATGCAAAGTACACTAATCTCGCCGTGGCTACATCTGTTAGTTGCCTAATTTTATAAACCGCGTAAGCTGCAGAGCTTAGTTTCCCTGAGAGCTCGGTGATATGAGTGCTCCATTGCAGTTTAGAGTCTATATTTATGCCAAGGAACAAAGTTGCATTGTCAATATTGAGTCTTTCACCGTCAAGAACTAAGATTGGTTCTATACTTCTGACGTTAGGCAACGAAAATTTCAAACATTTAGTCTTTTTCGCATTCAATAACAGATTGTTTGCTGTGAACCATCTGGATATACTTGCTAAAGTATTATTAACATGTACTAGTGAAGTATCCTTCCTATCAACTTTAAAAATCAATGACGTATCATCTGCAAATAGAACTATATCTGCTAGACCGTGGACCATGTAAGGCAAATCGTTAATATATGCCAAAAACAGGAAAGGACCCAAAATTGATCCCTGTGGGACTCCCATCTTGACAGGAGAACTAGCAGATGTGATACCATTGACGCTAACTTTCTGCTGCCTACTAGACAAGTATGATTCCACCAGGTTCAGGGCATTCCCATGAATTCCATATACTTCTAACTTGCGCAGTAACGTGCAGTGTTCTACACAGTCGAATGCTTTGGAAAGGTCACAAAACACTCCAATGGCATCCTGTGAACTCTCCCAAGCCTCCAAGACAAGAGTCATGAGATGACAGCCTGCATCGGTTGTTGATCTGCATTTGGTGAAACCATACTGGTTTGAATGCAATATTCTATTTCTATTGAAATGTGACAGCAGTTGGTTTAGCATCAATTTCTCAAAGATTTTACTTAATACTGGCAAAACAGAGATTGGTCTATAGTTTGAGGGATCTGTCTTACTTCCCGATTTAAAGATAGGAGTGATTTTACTTATTTTCATTAGTTCTGGAAACGTGCCTTTATCTATGCATAGGTTAAATAAGTCTGCTAAGTAAGGAGCAATTGTGTTTATTATAGAATCTAGCATTTTTACAGATAGACCCCATAGATCTTCAGTAGCTTTAACATTTAAACTCTTGTACGTCTTTTTGATATCAATTAATGAGATGTGTTCAAACGAAAATTCAGGTATGGTGCGTTGGAAGTTTTCTTTAAGAAAAGCCTCCGCCAAGTCTGGGGATGAATCAAGTGACTTGGTCGCGTTCAGGGCTATGTTAGAGAAGAAATCGACAAAAATATTAGAGACTTCCTCAACATTTGTAATGTGTTCATTATTAATTAATAGTTTATATTCAGAATCTCTACATTTATCTTTACCTGTTTCTACGTTTATTGTTTTCCAAACCGTCTTAATTTTATTACTTGATTTGCGAATTTTGTCTCTAATATTTATGGCTTTTGCTTGGATGCAAACAGCTTTAAAAATTTTTGAATAACATTTAACATACTCATGAAATGATTCTGAATTGGAATGGGCTTTATCCCTATATAACTCATACATATTATCTCTACTTTTCCTGATACCCTTGGTAGCCCAATCACTAAATTCTAGTTTCCCATTCGTGTGTAATTTCTTTTTGGGACATATCTCATTGAACTCCTTACTTATTAATTTTGACTCTTCTGTAACTCAAAATCTCTTTAACGTTCACACATAAAACTACATGTGTTTAATTATATCCATCAGGACATCTAGTAGCCCAAATTTCATGAAGCTAGCTCAAACGGTTATAAAGATATTATGAAGGTCAAAAAGTCGTAAAATTTAGCACTGACTGACATATAGTACCTAAATCTAACGTACTTCCAGATGACCTAGAAGGATGAAATTTGGAATCCAGCTCGATAATTGTGTTTAAGTGTAGGAAAAAGTCTAAAAATTTAAAAATAGAGGGGGGGGGGCATACTACTTTTTTTTTTAATGTAGCGTTGGAACCGTTACAACGTTACAAGCAAATATTTGAAATTATCCCAATATATTTACAATATAACAGAAATATAAAAATAAAGTTAAGTCAAAAAATAAGTGGTGTCCTGGCCAAGTCAAATCTAACCTACTTTTAAATCTCATTTTTTTTAAAAATAACAGCAATTGTTATAGGCAATAAAGCAAAGAAATAGAGTTTGATACTTGTTCATAATGTTATTTTGTTCCTATAAATACTTTGGATTTTGCATAGAACTTGGCACTCATTTAGATCTCCTATCTTTTTGCGGCGAAGCCCACAGCCAAACATTAAAAGTATTAAACTTGGCTCTCCTTTTTTACATGTATGTTTTTAGTGGGATACATGTTACGGTCACCTAAAGGTCGATTATCGATATCGATAAAATTACTGTATCATTATTACTTTAATTTTTTGCTATATTTATTTATTTGCTATGAACTAATACGGCTTCATAGCCAATTATACTAATTAATTAATTAACTATACTATACAATGTCCTTACAATGTAATGTTGTCACTATATAATTTCTGTGTCTGGGTGTATAAGTAAGCTTATATAAGGAGGTATGTATATCAGTCATCTGGTTACCATAGTACATGCTTCTAGCCTAGTTTGGAACCAGATGACCTTGCGTGGAAGTTGTCCCATATTATTATTATTTTGTGACTTATTATAATTTTATTAATTCTATGTTTTTTTTTGGTCTGTGAGTTACCGCGAAAAATGTCGTTCATGCATAGAAAGAGATGGGTTAAACCTATAGTAAGTAAATAAATGACACAAGTTATAAATACAAGCGTTCCTATTTATTAAATTATCATTTCCCTTAACTCACACTAGGTGGGGACGCGAGGAAAGAACCGCGGGGCACAGCTAGTAGGATATAAATCATACACTACCTACTTACTGAAAAAGTCATAACGATATATTTGAGCGGCGTAGCTCCTGGTTTTAAGTATCTTTTTCCTAACTCTTTTGTTATGTCATAATCATTTTCTGCAAAATGTTGAAAATTTTGCAAAAAGAACAAATTGTGCTACATTTAGTAGGAATCCATTTATTTCTACCGGTTGCCTCAATCCACAATTTTCTCATATCTGGATTTTTTGGAAACCTAAAAATAAAATTTTAATTTCATTATAAACGGAACAATCAAACATAATTTTAGACGAAAACCCACACTACAACTAAATTGATAATCACAATTAACATGGTGACCACAGTAGATGCCACGTATTTACTTCGCGTGACAAAGAGGAGAACAATTTTTTTCTTTAGACGCTGTTTCACAGACAGACAGACTGAAAGAGACACACACTCACTTCATAATATCCTGACACACGGCTTTCGCTTCTTCCACTTTCATGAAATTCTTCATACTACATGCACGTCGGTTGTAGTTACTATTGATTTATTCATCTTTCCTTAGGACAACATCAACTTGTTCCTAAAAAGTACGCCTACAAAGAGGTATATTAATTACAAAATATTACTCATAATAATCATTTGCATACGACACTTATTATCGACAATGTTTACAACATGGTACAACACTATCGATGCGCGGGGATTTCCCGGAATTCAAGTTTCGCCTTGGCGCACGCGACCCCTCGCAAAGAACGCAGTTCATTGCGCGATCACCTACGAGTACAAGGTGGAACCTATGTATTGTAGTAAGCAATGTATAATTTCCAATATGTTTCGCAAGTGTGTCGTTTTTGTCTAACAATTACATAATACTTTTGTAATAATTACAAATATCACTTGAATTTAAAGGTTTTAGGACTTACCGGTGAAAAGAAATCCCTTGTCGGGCTACACTACACACCTGGCTTCTTTTTCGACAAGTTATAATAGCGCAGGACGGCATTATACACTATCTTCGCGGAGCTACGTACGTTGTGACCACATGAGCGCGAGTATTAGCCGGTAAAGCTAATTTCGGCGGAATTACGAGCGTCTGCTCAAGAGGGCAGCAAAGCCGGCCCCGCCCACAAGGCCCCTCTAATCTCTTTCATCTCCTCTGTGGTTTATTCAATAAGCGGTTAATGCAAATGGTTTAAATTCATTAGTATTGATGATTATATACAAAGAGCTGTTGTTTTTTTTCTTCGAGAATTTTCTTCGAGTTGCAACGCATTTGGCAGATGATTGTTTTTAATATTTTTCGAATAAACCTGCCCCGTTTTCCCCATCCTCATCTCGACTCGGGATAAATTCGTCAAAGCACGCGACGGGCGATGTCTTACAAACTTGACGAATTAGGTACCTTCCTAATTCGTCCAGTTTGTCGTCGCCCTAACAAACCAAACAGCCAAATAGATGTTCCAAATAAAACTTGTAATAGAATATACTTATGTATTCCAAGTCCAATGTTCTAATATGGTAACTGGCAACTTGGAATAAATAAAATAAAAAAAAATAAGTTAATACTCGTAGGCATGAGCCCGCATAAGGCCTAATTACCAAATACGTCAATAAAACTCCAAGAGTCTGGCTAGCTGTAACTGACAAATAGCTTACTCTATATGCGGGCTTGGCAACTACATATAAATCAATTTTACTAGCAAATTATTGCATCGATGAATACGATCCAAAGGTGGTGTTCGAACCGTTCACAAAGAACTAGGAAATAATCATTCGACTAACTCGGAAGAGACCCTGAAACAGCCAAAAGTGGTTGAGCACACTTTTTGACGCTCTAAGCAACAGCCAGGGTTAAATTAAAATGCCTTTACGGAAACATGAAACTACTTTGTATGTTTTTTATTATGATTTATGTTTACACAATCTGTAGAAATACTTTTAATATTCCTAGTTACAGTTATTTTATATTTCTATGGTCTAAGCGGTTAATTCGCTTTAAAAATTTCGTCAATGATTATAGTAACTCCACGGTAGCTCATTGGTAGAGTGCCGCCACGCGGATTGGTGCGGAAAGTGCCGGTTGAAGTCCCGCTTGTGGGTGACATTTTTCTGTCCATATTCATATTGTAGTTACAGTTACATACATGTATGAAAAATACGCAAAAAATATTGTAATAATCAGCTGATATAGGAAACAAAGGGCATGCCGTAACCAGACTTCATCAATCTTCCTTTGAATTGAAAGGGTTTCTAAATTCATCTAATGACAGGTTTCAAAGTGTTTTCGATCAATTTATATGCAAATCCCAAGACATTTTTATTTGGTTGCCACACCTGGCCGTCGCCCGTGTTCGTTTATTTATTTCATTATTATATTTGAAAATAACTAACGAATGTATCATAATATAATTATTATCTGTTCTTTGGTAGTATTAATATTTGATTTGATCTCGGATCGCGGGAGTCAGTTGACTAAGGAAGTCACGTTAGAAAATATCAAATCATATAAAATAAAAGTCATAAGTTTACCTTCAGGTTACTTGTATCACCCGCTGATGCAAAATGTTTTAATCCGAATAAAAGACCACGAAAAGTGGCGGGAAAGACGTCTTAAAAAGGACCCCAGTCCAAGCTGGCATGGCAGATATTAGCAGGTATTATAAAAATTTTCAGAAGCATTAAAAAGAATTTTAGCTCAAGTAGAAAGAATCCTTAGAATTTTCTATAAAACTTTCCATGTGGAGAAGACACTTAAAGCATGTGAAAATGAAACGCATGGTTGGACATTGAAGAAAGTGGAAATCAAGCAGCGACGATTATCCAGATTGCTTCCAATAACATAATTTTTCAACAAATCTAAGTTATTAAGGCAGTACGATAACTTCCATCTTTATTGCTAAATCTTCAAAAATATCATAAAATATGAAAAATATGTATTTTAATGTGTATTGTACTCGTATGTTTACCTCGGTTAACTGCCTCGGTGATTCACTGGAGTCTGGAACTGTGCCCGGCAGATGGCAATATTCTCGCCCCATGTTACATACGACAAATAACATACTGGCAAATGTGGGTGTACCTACTATGAGACTGAGTCCTAGGTACAACTCTGCCTACTCCTTCGCGGAAAACGCGTGATGGTATGTTATGTTTTCTTTCTCGGCAGAAAATATAGCGATAAACTTCACAACTGAAATTCTTTGTAAGGATTAGATCTCGAAATGTAGGTATAGAGTTAGAAGTTAAGAATAATTTCATGCGCACACGCGTTGTCAGGCGATGCAATTTACCATCAGAAGTTGTTTAGACCGGTCAAACCGGCCGTGCCGTGGCTCCTACGAATGCTGTCCAGTTCACTTTTAAATTGTTTGTTTCACTTGGCAATTTGAAACAAATTCAACAGAATCATTTTAATATTTTTTCACTTTACTTGAAATAGATTTGGCAAGGTTTGGCGGCCGTTCGTATAGCGTTTACAAATGTTTGTAGTCGGTAGTTCGTATCTAGTAACACAAATATAAGATTGTTATATCAATCAGAATATTAATAACATTAATTCTTACATCATCATCATCATCATCCAGCCGTTGGAAGTCCACTGCTGAACATAGGTCTCCCCCATAAGGGGGGTTGTTGCCAATACTCACCACGCTAGGCAGGCGGGTTGGCGAGCGCAGTTTGATGGTTTACACAGAGGACGCTGCTGCCCGTCCTCTGGCTCTGTTAACCCTTAGCCGGCTCTTACGGCAACCACGGGTAGAAAGGGTGGAGCACTATTCTAAAGCCGGTAACCCCACGGTAAACATACAACATTACATAACATTACATTACATTGTAAGGTATGGTGTCACCATACCTTACAGTCGTAAAGTAAAAAATCTTGGCCTTATAATAGATCAAAATCTCACTTGGGGTCCTCAGATGGAAACCGTAAGCCGTAAATTATTTGCGTCTGCGGGTTCCCTCAGAAGGCTCAGAAACTTCCTGCCTATTGCTACTAAGGTTGCGCTTGCGGAGTCTCTGCTGCTCCCAGTTCTAGACTATGCCGATGCCTGCTATCTTGACGTCACGGAGGACCAGCTAAACAAGCTTGAGCGGCTTCAAAATCTCTGCATACGATTCATATTTGGTTTGCGCAAATATGATCACATTTCCCAATATCGTAATAATCTCAAGTGGCTGAATATTCGTTTTCGCCGGAATACTCATATCCTTTCTTTACTGTATTCTACCCTGTTTAACCCTATTGCCCCGCGCTATCTAAAGAGCCAATTTCAATTTCTCCACTGCTCTAACCTTTACACGCTCAGGTCTTTGGATAATCTTACTCTAAGGATGCCCCCACATAGGACCTCGTTCTTCGATGGTTCTTTTGCAGTGCAAGCTGTACGCTTGTGGAACGCTCTCCCGGTAGACATAAGACGTGCGCCATCATTGGCCGTGTTCAAGTCTCGGGTGAAGGGCCACTATCTAGCTCAACAGTCTGTCAATCTGTTATGATCATAACCATATTAAGATAATTTGTCTGACATAGTACCTACCTATTTATGATATTTATCTCATATTAGGAACATTGTAATATGTATATTTATGTAATTATATATACTTATCGTATATGTATTTGTCTGGATATTATAATATTATTATACTCTTCATTCATCATATTATTTTTATATATATTATATTATTATTTTTTTAATGTATGTATTATTAGTAATGTATTTATTTCTATGTATATATATATATATATATATATGTATATGTATTATTAGTAATTTATTTATTTTTATTATATATTATGATCATCATTGGTAGTATAAACTGTTAAGATGCGCCACCGTCTTTCTGCTGTAAATAAATCCTCTCCATCCATCGGTTGTCTGGAAGAAATCGCTTATTAGCGATAAGACCGCCGCTTGTACATTTAAGTTAGTTTCTGTATCCTGTAATGTTATTTTCTTTGTGTGTGGTGTACAATAAAGTATTATCTATCTATCTATCTATCTATCTACATAGTATAGTTGAAAAACAAAGCTGCCGTAGTTTTAAAGATATACGTGTGTGTACACATTACCACTATTTTTAAACTACGCGACGGATTTAAATTGCGGTTTTCGTCAATAGACATAATTCAAGAGAAAGATTTATGTATAATGGTAGGTTAAATAATAATAAATTGTAGTACTTAGTTATATAAAAATATCATGATACCACTAACAAATACACACAATACTACGTAATAATACCTAAGTATCTATGGAAATCCCCGTGTTTTGATGGTCTAAAGTCTAAAACCCCTTTCCCTTTACCCTTGATCTATTTATTTGTGTAGCACTATTATTGATTTTTATTATTTTTCATTAGAAAACTATTTAGGTACCTAAATACTTGTTTAGATCAATAATTAAAAAGTAAAATAATCAACTAGAATGAATGGTCTTGAAGTAATGTCCTGTTGATTTGCATTGTTAGTCGTAGTGATGATATGAGTACTGTCGCTATGACTAGGGATTATGAATAACAACATTATGCGAATGAACAGGGAACCTTGAAGTAGGTAACGACACAGAAATTTTAGCTTATACTACGAATAGACGGTCGAACATGGTTTTACCACCTACCAATGTTCGGTATAAGTCACACCCCGGACACGCGACATAATTCCCATACAAATGTCGTGATTATAACTACCTACAATTACTACACAGACACTGCACACATATGGAGTTTTCTACACGCGCAAGAGTGTGCGTGAGGTGCGTTTCGATCTCACGGGGCCTCGTCGAGAGCTCAAACTCTCTCGCTCGCGAGGTGAGGAAGGCCCGATTGGTGGGAGGATGTCAGAGTCCACTTTATACGAAGAATGACCTATCTGTTTTGTAATATAGTGGCGAACCAAGTTTGTGGTTCGGCCGAACCTAAAATATATCTAAATTATATATGAATATATATATTTTACTATCTAAAACAACATAACTACCTACATACTAAGCATAAAACATAACATAACATACATTCACGCCTTTATCCCGATGGGGTAGGCAGAGGTGTACCACAGTCCCATAGATACACCCACATTTCGCCAGTATGTTATTGGTCCCATGTAATAGGGGGCGAGCCTATTGCCATCTACCGGGCTCCAGGCAATTATTGAGATATAATTCCTAATGGAAAAATCCAATATTTTACACTGCCTGACCTGGGGATCGAACCCGGGACCTCTTGATTGGCAGTCGAGCATGCGCCCTCTACGCCACCGAGGCAGTCTAAGTACTGCTAAACATAAATTACTAAGTACTAAGCATAAATTACTTCCATAGGTATAAGTTTCATTAACGTCGATAGCGTTGATGAGTATTCTATTATAACTGAGGGTTCTATTTTAATTCTACTAAAATAGATCATATTTCTACGATAGGGGTTCAGAATTGAGGGGCTCCCATTTCCCTATAATATTGCCCTCAATACGATGATTACAAGCGTGTGGGTGGAATTTATAAATATAGAGACTTAATAAAATATAGAGACATTATCCCACTTAATATAAATGCGTAAGTTTGTTACTCTTTCACGCCAAAACTACTGAACGGATTGGGCTGAAATTTGGTATGTTGATAGTTTAGATCCTGGAATAGCAGCTAGAAAGTATTATTTGATATTATATATTACTAGCTGTGCCCCGCGGCTTCTCCCGCGTAGTCTTCGTTTCCGTGGCCATATCGGGATAAAAAGTACCCTATGTGTTAGGGGTCAAAGGGTCTAAACTATCTACATATCGAATTTTAGCCCAATTGGTTCAGTGGTTGTGGCGTGAAAGAGTAACAAACATTCATAATTTCAAACTTTCGCATTTATTTATATGTATATATATGCAATAGGTAGGATTTACTGGAGCTTAAAAACTCAGAGGAGGACCATTTTCTATTGTGGTAGATGATAGTAAATAAGGTCTTCAAAGGGGAGATAGGGTACGTTCTCCCAGCGCTTACTCAACAACTGGCACGTGCAATTTGCTGTGTGAAGTTTGCACAGTGACATATAATGAACAACAAAGATAGAAATACGTACCTAAGACCGAAGTGCGACCAACATAACAATATTTATTATTCGCCCGTACGACATTACTTTACTGACGTATGAGAACCTAATGGGCCCTAATTTGAGCTTGCCATTTTCGAGAAGCCAGTACCTCATCTCCTTTTCTTTATTTGATATAAAGAATGCTTGATACCGATTCAATCATCTTTCAACCTGCTTTTGTCTTTCTCTCCGGTAAAGTAAATATTCTTTACAACTCTCGTTTTATTTCTATCAGTGGGAGCCGCCCGTATTTATCGCAAATATTTTTTAGGCCAATTTGCATTAAAATTTGAACTTCGGATCTAGGATTTTCACCACTAGTTTATCGGGATTGCGATTTGCTGGTATACGACAATGACACCGAACTATTCAGTTTCCTCAATTTTGACAGGTAGGTATTATAAAATTGTGCACGTAATTCTTATTACAGATTAAGTTCATTCATAATTTTATAACTCATATTAGATCTAAGTAACGCCGATGATAATTAAATGAGTCACATAGTAAAATTACGCAATATTAGGTAAGCCTGAAGAATATGTAACTTGCAACAGATCTTTTGAGCAATCTCTATGTTGATTAATAAACAGTCTGTCAAGAGCATGTGAAGGGTGCGCATAATGCAAATTTGGACTTAAGCGACACAGCATACTATCGTTAAAATTTTTATCTAATTTGCTTTTTTTAAGACGAATATTGCATAATATCATAGTTGAAGATTAGTTGAGGGCTGTGAGCTCCGATCTTCATTTTTCGCAAGTTTACTTATTTACTTAAAATATAAATAATAAGTAATAAAAGTAGTTAGTTAATTCATAAGAAAATAATAGGATATCGCTAATAATTCCGAGCATTTGAATAAAAAAACCTAAATTTTGGGGGTTATTTAAATTTTTTTTTCTACAGAAACTGGATTATTATTTCAATATTCTATTCGATTACTCCAGTACTAGAAAGTTTTCTTCGACCTATACGAGTAGTTCAGTTTTAAAAACTTGAACATTTAGGTTTGTTCTATTATTCAAGTAATGAGTTTTAAAATACGTATTTTGCTTATTTTTTACATACACAGCACCCTCTAGAAGTTAAGGAGGCGGCGACCGGATAATTCCCGTACAAACGTAATAATTTAATCATTTGATATCAGAGCATATTTCCAACATTTAATGACGTTATTCGGAATGAGACACTAGTTATCTAGGTTCCTAATTAAATTTCAATCCAAAATTTAAGTACTGGAATAAAATAATATGAAAAAAAAACCAAAATATAGGTATTTTGACATTATATATACATTACTAGCTGTGACCCGCGGTTTCACCCGCGTAGTCTTCGTTCCCGTGGGAATATCGGGATAAAAAGTACCCTATGTGTTATTCCAGGGTCTAAGCTACTTACGTGCCAAATTTCAGCCCAATCGGTTCAGTAGTTTTGGCGTGAAAGAGTAACAAACATCCATACATACATCCATACTTACAAACTTTCGCCTTTATAATAGTATATATATATTAGGATATTAGGATTAGGATTAGGATTAGGATTAGGATAGGATTAGTATTTTAGACTAAAATATAATTAGGAACCTAGGTAACTAGTATCTCATTCCGAATAACGTCATTAAATGTTGGAAATATGCTCTGATTTAAAATGATTTAACTATTACGTTTGTATGGGAAATGCTCCGGTCACCGCCCCGTTAAGCCATCGATCCCACCTGTCATCTTATTATGATAATCTTGTCAAGAAGACATCAAATAGACATAACAAAAAAAAAATCTTTAAAAAAATCAGGTACGGTTTGGATAGAAGATATACCTTCTACAGGCGTTCCAATGGCACTGGTGACAACTGGGAATTTCTTTTGGAATTCGTCCCACTTTTCTATAAGACCTTTATCGTGGTACCTTTACCATTTACAATATATGTAGGTAGTAGGTAGGTACTATATGTTCGTAGTTTATTTAGATTGTATTCAATGTCTGCTAGAATTAGAAGTTTATTTTTTTCCTCGACTCTTGCGTTCTAGTAAATTTTCCACGATAACCTTGAAATAACTGCGCGATAAGAATTAGTCATTTAGCCAGGTATTCCACACACATCGTTGCTAGTCAAACATAGGTAAGACGTAGACACTAACACCAGGTAACTAGGTAGGTAGTAGGCACTAGGTTTATTTACTCAGATCATACAAACAAGGTTATTTACCTATTAAGCACGACTTCTCGAAAACCTGTGATCCTCTTTGTAGCTTTTTTTTTTTTGTAGTGGTAACCTCTTTAGCAGGGGGCCGCCTGGGGAAGTACCACACCTTTGCCAGTTATTCATCCGCCAAGCAGAGATGTGCAAACATTACTGTGTTCCGGTCTGAAGGGCAATGTTACCAGTGAAATTACTGGGCATGATGAGATTCAACAACTAATAGGTATCTCAGGGTGACAGGCGCAGTGCGGTGCCGCGCAGAATTTTGAATTTTAAAACACTGGGTGGCGCTGTGTCTGTTATGGGCAATCATGATGCTTACCATCAGGCACTTGATTTGCTCGTCTTGTCATTCATTATCATAAAAAAATATCCTATTGTCCTGTAGAAGGGCATATGTACCTATATTCACCAATAACAGAACACTAATTCGATCAAACATAACTATTTAAATTCAAATAAATTTCAACTCTTTATCAAAATAATCTCTGAAAAAGCTGAGCACTGGTGCAGGGCTGACTACTGGTGCAGTTACCCTGCCTGTCAATTTTCTTAAGATGCCTAACACTATAGAGGTACGCCTCTTCTCCCCTACTACCTACTTCCGGAAGGAACTGCATTAGTTACGTAAGTAGGTATGTATACCTATGTAGTTACATATTACACTGATTGTACATTTTAATAGACCTCGAATAAAAAAACGCTAAAACAGAAATTCTTTTTGGAAATTAAAAATGGGGCCCATGATTTTATGACAGTACGTGCGTTTTATTTTGGCGACTCTGAAAACTCGTGAAGAAAACTGTTATCATTATGATTGAACTACACTGAACATTACATTTACAACAAACATTTGTACGTATACCTATTTGTTTATTTGGGAATAACAGTTTTGTTCAGAGTTTACGTGCGTTAGAGTTCGCAGAGCCTATGTTCAGACTCGCCAAAATAAAACGCACGTACTGTAACTAGGTAACCTATTCAAATATATGTAGGTACCTAATACCTACCTCATTGATGCAAGTAAAAAGTAATTACATCAATGACCTACCTAGGTAAACAAATCTATTGAGATCGTAAGTACAAGAAGACAATTGGTGACAGCGGGCGCGGGCCGGTCTCCGGTCAAGGTATCCGGGCCAAAGGTCGATGACAGCGCTCGCTCGCAAGCGCCCGAACGAACGAGATACGCTTACCGCCAAAATAACGTAAAAACTAAAAACATTCGGCTTTAGGTACGATTTTAAATAGAGTAAACTTATCTGTAAAATTATTTTTATGTGTACTCTAGTTCCTATAAATTATATAAATAAGCGCTCATTACACCGTGGAATGCGAACTCGCTCGCCAAGGAATGAAATCGCTTTTTATTTGGTAAATAAGGGATTTGTTGATCTGTAATTTTTTACTTATTTTAGTACCTATGTGGGTTTTTTTTTAAATAATATCTCAGCATTTAGGTACGTTACCGCGAAAGTGCAGTCTTCGCGGAATAATAAATACAATAATTAGCCCTTTTAAAATGGTTAAAATCAACTGACCTGACGACATTGACTCATTTTCTGATTTAGGCGTAGTTGGAGGCATGGGCAGAGGCATAGAAGGCAAGGGTTGAGCCATCGGCTGTTGCTGTTGTATAGAGCACGCGCTGAGCAGAGACTGTGCCGAGTAGGCCTCGTCGTAGCCCCACAGCTCGAGCGCCGCGTACTCGCCGGGCGAGTTGAGAGACTCCGGCGACATCACCATGGCCGGCGGGATGCCGAGCGCGGACGAGGACGTCACCTCCGACGAGCTCTCCTCCAGCATACGCAACGTATGGAACCCTCCGTTGTTGGTCCACCGGCGGCGACTCATGTCGGCGAGCGCGTCACACGCTCCACTCTCCACGAACGCCGAGGGACATCCTCCGGCGAAGGCTTTCACTTCACTTTTTCCCAGCACAAAACAATCTAAACGCGCCTCTACGGACATGCACTATTCGTCTGCGCCGCGTTCGTACCGAAACTAATAAGTGAGCGATCGCCGCCTGCGGTCCTTTAGGGCACGGAAACTCGCGGACCGATCACAACACAATCCGAGCAACAGGTGAGAGGAGCACGAGGACACGAGTTGATGCGATGCGGTGTCGTAGAGACGAAATACCGCGTCCGTCGGAATGAACACGTTGCGCGCGCGCGACCGTCGTCAGCGGAGTACGTCGGGCTGGCGCGCGACGCGTCCCGCTCTCACTACTCACTGCCACGGTCGGGTGTGACGTCACAGATCCCCGCCCCGCGCCCCGCGCTACACCCGCGCCGCCCCGCGCGCAGCCGTGGCACAGAAAGTTAACTCACCGGGCGACAGAATGTAGCGCGCCGATATAAAGCACCCTCAATTTATTATGAAGGCTTGCTCTATCAAAACAACTTTGTTGCTTACGCAACTTTCGAACTTGAAAATGAATTACGAATAAAGTAAGTAAAACATGGAATAAAAATTAAAGGTAAGTATTAGGTCTCTATTAGGATTTAGGACCCCTGCAGATGGAGTGCATTAATAGTTGGGGCACGGGTAGCAGAAAGTACAGGTATAGTGAATGTTTATTAATGTTTTATTTTGGAGACATTGTTAAGTACCTACTAAAAACCCCTAGTACATTACATTATTCTACCACCAATAGTTCTCACAGCGCATGAAAAATAATGACTATCCTTCGATTATTGTGACTAAACCAAAATAGATGGATATAATGTCCGCTATTTTGTAGATATATTGATATGTACTACAAACGCCTAGTACATTACATTATTCTACCACCAATAGTTTTCACAGCGCATGAAATATACCTATAATGACTGTTTTGATTATTGTGACTAAACCAAAATAGATGAATATAACATCCGCGGACTACATATTTCGTAGATATTGGTAAGCATGTACTACAAACCCCTAGTACATTATTTTATTCCACCTGCTATAGTTTTCCCAGCGCACGCAAATTAATTATTATTTTTGGCTATTATTTGCCAACGTGGATTAAAAATATTTTTTTTTTAAATTTCATATAGCCTATGTTACTAACACTGAATTAAGCTTTCCATAAGTGATTTTTTTTAATCGGTCCAGTAGTTTCGGAGCCTATTACAAATTAAAAAAAAAATACAAAAAAGAAAACAAACAAAAAAACAAACGTTCTTTCTTTGTAATATTAGTATAGACTATAGAAGTATCTAATAGATAAGAACTGCACTCCTCTGGCTGCAAAATTATAACTAGGTATAACTTGTTTAAAGTATACCTAATATCTAACTACCTGAAAAAAAAAAACTGCCAACCGACTGCGCAGTTCGCTTGGCAGTTATTTAGACAGCTAATAGAGCAGAAATTATAGAGTGCAGTTTACTGCAGCTAACCGAGGAGACGTAGTAGGCTAAGTGGACGGTAATATCTCAGGGTGACAGGCGCAGTGCAGTGCCGCGCAGAATTTCGATTTGTAATACACTGGGTGGCACTGTGTTTGATATGGGCAATCATGATGCTTACCCTCAGGCACCTGATTTGCTCGTTTTGTCACTCACTATTATAAAAAAAATCCTGGGAATAGACGTCCACCAGCACGACCACTGGTGGCGATCGGGAAGAAAATAATTCACCGCTGCCACTGTGGGGTGGCGACTGGTATTTATTTTTTCACGAATGCCACCAGTGGTGTCGGTGAAGACGGTGGCGAATGGCAATAAGTAGACGAACCGACCTCGTTCACCGTTCACGTTCTTTGACGGTCAGACCGAGTCCTGGAGAGGCCTGGGATAGAATTTAATAACGTACTGAGTACTGATGTCTCTGATACATGCCCAAGACATAGATGGGAATGCAGAAAAGTGATGTTAAAACACGTTATCAACGAAAATTCCTTACACGACGCTGAGCTACGAGGATAACGACAAAAAGATATAAATTTTCATTTTTATTGTAAGATCTTATACAGATTGCAGAAAAACTGCATCCAAACCGTAATTTTGAATCCATTGTGCAGTTCTAATGAAGTCCGTCTGTCTAGACTCTTATTATGAATGTTGTCACAATCGTCAGTAGAGAACGACGAAGTAAAATGAAGTGGCAGAAAGGATAGTACCCAGGCAGCACCACATACCACATTCCACCTACCGACTTTGGTATCTATCTTTTAGTAAATATGGAATCTATCTCTTAATGGATGGGGTATACCAAAAGTTACTTATATATATATATATATACCTACTATATATATACCTACTTATTTTTATCTGAAATCTGTACCTATTTTATTTTTGTTGAATTTTTATAGAGACACAATAACTTTCCATTATCGCAACTCGCAGCCAACCTAGACCCAAATTGATTCGGCGAATGCCCTTAATTGTCAGATAAACACAACCTAGATCGTGTATTTGGCTGTCGACAACGTGACACATTGGCAACAATCACTATGTCCTATTAAATAGACCAACGACCTAAATTGCTGCATTCAGGTTATCTCACTTTTCAGCCGCGATTTATATGAAGGTGAGGCGTTTTATCGCGCACCATTGCAGTGAATATTGAATTGTTCCATGTAGATTGGAGAATTAGTAATGTGATGTAAAGTGTGTGATTTTATAAAAGCGGCAATGTATGACGCCTGACGTGATGACGTCCAGATAAGATTAGAAGTAGAGATGACGACTATTGCTGCCGAACGGAGATTGCCAACAGCATCACGTGTTTAGCGGAGCGTTGACCTGCCTAATGCCTGCCGTGTTTTGGACACAGTCATCTCGGTGCCCCAGCTATCTGTCATGCAATAACAAAAAAAATCAGCCCATTAATCCGCCCGTAACACGCTTGTTCGCTTTTCTGTTCAAAATGATTTAATTTATTATTTTGAGTTAGCGAGCATTTGTTTGCGATAACGTAGGCTGAACGGAGATTTGTCTATATCGTCAATGATATATTTTGAAGCACTTATCCCATGAAATTGCTCACGCGATCATTTATATAAATTACAATCAATTCATATTCTTTGCATTTGCGTCAGTAGGTAGATAAATGATTCCTATGATAAATTCAGTTCACAAATAAGATAGGAATACCTACGTTAATCTTGGTTTGAGGAAAAAAATGACTTCAACTGAAACTTCAACAACAACTTCAACAGTTCAACTGAAAACCAAACAAACGAATGAAACCAAACCAAATATTGTAAAACTATTATTATTATTATAGGCTCGCCCCCTATTACATCATGGGACCAATAACATACCATACCGGCGAAATGTGGGTGTATCTACTATGGGACTGAGTCCTGGGTACACCTCTGCCTACCCCTTCAGGAAAAAGGCTTGAATGTATGTTATGTTTCATTATTATTGAAAAAATTAAGCCCTATAAGTTTCTTGTGCGTTCCTCTTGTAAAGGTATATTTTCGAACTGGTAGACTGATTACCTACTGTTTATCTTCATTGGCATGCAAGTGCCAAATTGTGACCTTGAATAAATCTTTTTGAGTTGAGTTTGAGTTTGAAAGTTTACTATCATCCGCATAAAAAATCATTTTTGATGATTTTTTGTTTTTTGTTCTCCGCTAAAATGTTGTGTGGAGTCATGAGAAGTGAAGTTTACCAATCAACTATTCACTTATCTGTAGATTGGTGGGCAGTCGTGCGTACTGTGAAATTGCTCGATTGGTTTCCCCCCTGCTCTCGGTCCCCCTGCTGTCGGCCTCTTTCCTCCAAATCGTCCTCTTTGCCGAATTACATTCATTCGTCTAGGGTTGTCCAAAACACTGGCTTAATCTAATCCGTTTCTAAAAGTCGTAATAAGTAAATATTCTTTTTTTAATATTTTAAGTAATTTAGCAAATAACCATTAAACGACATCTACAGCAAAGTTTATAGATAACAATATATTATGTAAACAGAACGTCTCAGTTTATTAATTATCTTACAAAATTTCTTAATTGTATTCTAACGACACATCGGCGTTATTATATTCTTCGAGTATCTGTCTCAGTCCCTACATAATATTATAACTTAACTACTCTATTGCAACTTATGATTCGCTTCAGCTTCAGCCTTGTTTGTATTCCAACTTCCAAGTGATGTTTATTTTTTGTAGCCTCTTTGCTTCAAAGGTATCCAATGTAAATTAGAGATGAAATTGATCGATCTGGCAGTCCAGCCGTTCAAGGTTGCATGATACAATAGAAAACTACTTGATTCTGACGTCACCCTACTTTAACCGACGTTTATCGTAAATTTAATTTTATTCGACGAGCCAATCGCCTTTTTCGACCTGTTTAGTTTATTTTTATGAATGGCATTAGCGAAGTTTTTATTAGGTGTCTTTTTATTAAATTGATATCCACTAATGGCTGTTTAAATATAAATAAATATATGTATAAATCTCATTTGGTACGTTCGATCTGTAAATGTTTAATGTTTCCTTTAATCTACAAGTTATTTTTATAGCCAGTATCATTAGGTGGGTATGTGAAAATGTACAAATGGCGAATTTTATGTACCAAGGAATGATTAATGAAAGTTGGCGCTAAGCCATCACAGTCTTTGTTGTGGTTTTTCTGGAGAGACTAAAAAAATGGTTTGGTAATTTTAAAAAGTTGTAACGGATGATCATTCATACTGTCATGAATTTTTTTTAATAAAAATGGACGCTAAAATAATTTATAGGTACCTACATTACCGATTCCACTGCTACGTTGTGCTGGATAACGTATAAACATCGCTGTGTCTTTGGTCTTACCTGAAACAAGATGAAAATAACATTAAAATGATTATAATGATACAAGCTGTAGTTCAAAATAATAGGTCCGGTTTGGTGATAGTGACTTTATGTTCCCGCTCTTGTTCAAATATAACATTATAAACATTAAACCATTTTGCAGTGACATACACAAGAAAGTTCATATACATAATCTTGCAAGATCTACAATGCCTTGAACAAGTCTAAGTGCGGCTTTCTCGGTAGAGCGCACTCGCAGTCGCAGTTAACCAACCAGTTAGAGGAGTCAGCAGCTTCGTGTATTTCCCTCGAGTTATCGCACTGTTCAGAACGGCTGGGTAGTCGGTTTCGCGTTTTTACTAGCGATGTGCAGGCGCATAAAAAGTGGACGTGGTGGAATGGTCCAAACAAGTGCAATTAAGACCAAGGTCTCCAGGTTATCAAACCCGTGTCGAGTCGCGGTACCGGCCGCACCTCGGTGCTGTCGCAAAAAACTCGGAAAATAATGAATTCGATGGTATTAAAAGATAATGGGAGGCTTAACACGCATCTTGGACTGCATTGCCCGAGCCTGATCTGCCCACGGCCTACGAAGCGACGCGCGGCCGCTTCTTCACAAAGCCGGCGCCTAGGCAGCTCATTATTGTCCACGCATAAGTAATGCCAACTTCGACCATATCGGTTTTTCATGGTTCGCCTTAAATACTGCTGATTACAAAACTAACGCGTTGAGATTACAAAACTTCTGGAATGTCCAAAGACGCGTAGTGGGTCAGAGAACGCCTCTGGCCAAGAGCCATACCCAATGGCCAGGCATCGGTAGAAGTCAAGGCTACGACCGCGTCTATTGCATACGCAATGCCAGGATCCTGTTCGTTGACTCCGTCCTATGCAGAATGCACTTGATAGTGGCTGATGTCATTCGCACCAATGTGACCTGCTAAGGAACCATGTTACCGTTCTTTGCAGTCACACGTACCCTTACATAATGCAATCTAGACAATCTTATGTGCAGTTAAATGAACTTAGTCTCTGTGCGGATAGCGTTGGCTCTACTTTCGCTTGATTGCATTTTGCATCTAGCATTTGCCGTCGTACGAGCTTAGAATGTCTGAGAGAATGGGAATAAAAGCTTTAGCAGTGAAGAGTAGAGTTTATTTTCAAGCTAAGAGAGTTACGTTTGTGAGTGTTAAGGATGTTCAATGGTTTCGTTTACGTGATGTAACTAACTATCAAGTCCGAGCAGTGATATGAAATTGTGGAGAGCATCGAGGTCTGAGGCGTGCACGCATTGCATTGTTTTCTCTGGGAAACTTAACTACGGGCACAGTATATCGAACCTTTGTATTGAAGCAATTATTTTCTTTCTAAGGTGATGATCTGTGGTGATGGAAGCATGATAATTTAGTGTTCCTGCTTAATCCCAAACTCAAATTATATATGGGCTTCAGAAGCCATGGCATTGCCGATAATGTCATGAAATGAAATAAATGTAAATTAGATTATCGACTTAATCTAATTTGGGTTTTCAGATAACGTCTGCTTTACACAACAGGGTCTTAATTCCTGATAGATATAAATCATGATTAAAGTCAACGAAACGTAATAATTGGGCACGGTAGTGCTTTACGAGTTTATTTACGAGTTTCCTCTGCAAGTTATTTTTTGCGAGAGACCAAACTTAATGTGAAATATCGATGTTTGTGTGGCGTTCTGGATAATTTTTTATAGCAGGTCTGCGTAAACAGAACTGAAAATTAGTTGTATTATTAGAAAATTCGGGTAAATGATGCGTCAAGGTTCAATGTGGGTCTTTAACCTTATTCTGGATGAAATCGTTAATTGATTTGTAACGATATACTCGTAATGAAAAGTATCAGCATTATTATCACAGCCGTAGGACGTCCACTGCTAAACATAGGCCTCCCCATAGATTTCCATCTAGATCGGTTGTAAGCGGCTTGCGTTCAGCGTGTTCCTTACTTCTAAATTTCTTAGTTTGTTTGTCCACCTTGTGGGTGCACGTCCTATGCTGCGCTTGCCGGTGCGTAGTCCCCGTTTACAGCCCCGATGGCCTCAGTTCTACGTGTTTTACGTGCTAAAAAGTATTTTGATTCCTTCCTTTCTTCATAATTCTTCCTCTAATCATTTCTTCAGATTATCGCTCTTGGCGTTCAGAATTATATTGTTGCATTTGATTCATAATATAAAAAATAATGCAGCTACATAAGTTTTCATGACTCAGCCGGTTGCGAACATCGCAATGAATTGTAATTGTCCACTTATTAAGAATCGCAGGGTAAATGCAATATTTACTGGAATGAACCTGCAATTGGGTCAGACGGGCTATGCGCCAGCGACCGTTGCATGGAGCGCGTGCGTCGCTTGCCGATCAGGGAATAATAAGTGTTCAGTCGATGCACTTTTGCGTAATGCAGCTCTGACTGTTGGCTAACCTGTGATGTATTGTACTCAACTGTGACATAATGAATGCTGTTGCTAAGGTATACCATTCTCATAGTAAAAACCCTTATGAGAGCGCCACACATTATTCATTTTTGCACCTATGATACTCGTAAATGTTAACACTTAACACTAGGTCGAATACCCCAATGTCCGTTTTTTATGATTATTAATATCATCTAACAGCCTTTCTAGTGGGTTATAAGAGATACAAAAATAAAATTAAATAGCTAATGTATTTTCATGAGATTTTCTTACACCAATATCTCACGATCACGACCGGAACAGTGTAGACAAATGTTATTTATATTTAACTTATTGCTAAACTAAAATGTGTATTTCTGAGACATCAGCGGTGTCAGCTGTCAGAGGATACGTTGACTCCAGCTAGAGAATTAGAAAACAGTGGAATTTGCCAAAATGTAAAAACTTCCGACTCAAAATAGCAACGGATTGACAGGCTGGGTTTGCGTCGCAGCTTCCTTGCCAACATTGTGATTACAAAAAATCAACAACACTTTATATTTAAAACAAAAAACGCACCTACATGTGCGAAGTGTGATCATTCGCGAGTTTGTTTAATTACTTTGAGATCATAGTTTTAAATTGGATGAACAACAATAATTCTGGTACCCAGATGCCGCGCAACTGTAGTATCCTGTAAGTAGCTAGTTACTTAACAGCCTTAGAACTGATAAAGAACTTCAGAGTAGAAGCTTAGGAACTTCTTCCGTTTCCTAATGAGCCTCGAAAACTATTGAAGCTATTAACGACATTGTTGAGAATGTGGATACAGGATACGTATAAGCTATAAATAAACATCGAAATGCATCAGAGCAAAGAGTATCTCATATAATGCTTCCGCAGTAATTCTAACAAGGTAGGGTTTAATTTGCGAAGGCACAATAATTGCATAGCACGAGTTAGACATCAAGCAAGACCCACCGCAGGCATTGGAGCACACAAATTGAAGGTAATTATGTCTAATTGCGAGCCATGGTCATGGCCAATAAGCACCAATAAGCAATCACATGGGAAGATGAAGCGAAGGTCCACCTCGACCTTTAGGTTCGCTTGTTACCACAATTTCAAATGGAATCAAAGCCGATTAACAGAGTATCATAATTTCAAGTTAACAATGCAATAAAAATATTTCTTTTGATTTGCAAACCTAACAAGTAACAAGATAATATAAGATTTTTTTGTTTAGTTAAACAATAATGATTTCTGAGAACAGAATGTTAGTTCTGTTTCTGTGTATGTATCATAGGCGAGAGGTACACGATTTCTATGTAGAATTCCTTATTAGCTGTTACGGCGATTGCCAACAAAACTGTTTTAACAGACACCTACCTACGACTGCTGCCCTAGTTGCGCTGGACTCCCGCCAAGGCCTCGTCTAGTCGTGGCTTAAGGTATCAAGAATATGGCCACTTCTTCTCATTCCTTAATACAATAAGCTCCATCCAATGAAGAATCTCACGCACTTCTCGAGTAAATTTAAATTGAGGTCGTTTCAATAAGATGATTTATCGTCTGTAAATTCGAGTTGAATGCCTTGAGTGAATTGCTTACGTATAGCGTTACAGCAATTGAGACTGTTTTTCAAAAACATGTAGTAGTGGCAGGTACACAAGTCGATCAGAGACGTACATAACACAGTCGGAAACCTTATTGACCATTAAAACGAGCTAGTGAAACAGTCAAGAGTCGAGTTGCGGTGGTGTTGGATGCAAATCGTACGAGGTTGCCGAGGTCAGGGGCACGTCTTGCCGTATTTATAGCGTCGTAACTGGCAGCAATGATCGGTGGAAGGCAACAAACCGGCTGTAATGCCGTCAGCCCTATTGTTCGAGCTATGAATAAAAGTGGAATGGTTGCAAGTCGCACGGACCCAACAAGTGCACTTGTTTAAACTTCTCTTTCATACGCACTGCTCGAACAATAAATAATACGAGCTTTACTGCCGCATTGCACACTATAACTATTTAGCTGACATTTCTTACCAACAAGTTATTTATCGCGCGCATTCGATATTCGGTATTCTTCACGATTGCGAAAACAATGCTGAAAATCTTTAGGCATCGGGATTTATTCCTTTGGAAACTGCCAGATGTCATCGAACCGCAATTTATTTGCGTGCGAGAGCTGTAATTACGGTCGGCTTTATACAATGTTTGATGGTGAAACCTTTAGACTTAATTATTGAATTTAACGGACAAAAGCTCAGGGAGGCGAGCTGGGCTGCCCTTTAATCAAGTCTTGTAAATCACTTTAACATCCACTCGATTCATTCAATGGTATTTTGCGATGAAGTTATCTTGTCCTCGTGTGCAAGTTTTATTTGATCGACCCTTTTTTTAAATTATTATTTAAACTCAAGCTCAAGTCTTATTTCGCTACGATACTAAGTAAGTATAATATGAAGGATCTTGAGATCATCATTTTGTATTGTCTGATATTTTAATATTGCGGTCATTATACTGTGCTTGAATCTCCTCTAATTACAATCATCGGTGTCTCGTATCCTTTGCTCTAACATTACTTAAATTAGTGTTAAAGTTGGTTACACGTTGTGCGTTTCTTGATCGTTGGTTACCTAGCATCGTGATTAAAATTAATTACCAACTTTAAGTACTAACTTTGACATAAATTTAATAGGTTTGCTCGTTACATTGGTACGAGCAAGTTATGACAGTCTCGTTGGCTCAGGTGGTAATAACTCTGCTTTCTGTGCCGCAGGTCCCGGGTTCAATCCCCGGCCAGGTCAAGTTTGTGAGCCCAGTTTGGGACCAGATGACCGTGTGTGGAAGTTGTCCCATATTATTATTATATTATGTATGCGTACTCGTATTACTCATATAATATTTTTACTTATTTGGTTGTTATAACAAGGAAGTAAAATATTGATGTCAGATAGCTTTATTATAAGACCTTTTTGATGAATCAGATAGCTTATAAATTAGGTGTTTGTATCATTATAATAATATAAGTGGAAGTTGCCCCATATTATTATTATAAAATATATATATTTATTCATATATGTATATATCATCAATTCAGTTTGGGTTTATTTGGATAAACACTTTTGAGGTTTCGAGTTTAAAATTCTATTTTTCAGTGTCTATTAGTGGCATTCTACTAAATAAATAATTAAAGTAAATTAAAAGTAGGTGCTTATTTAGTTAACGATTCGTTGAACAAAGTAAACTTGTCTTAGAACCTAAAATTACATTGAGAACATGTGTGCGAACCATTTCCTGTCCGTAAATCATTTAACTATTATGTCTGTTTTATAGGCATAGTTAGCTACCGACTAAAATAATCAATCCTCTCAGTTCTTGCACAGGCTAAAATATTGATAAAAACAGTCATTATAATCTCGTTTCAAGTTGCACACGAATAAGAATTAGGAGTTATCAAAGTCAAAGCAATTTTTTTTTGTTCACTTGGTCCTAAGAAGACACTTTTGCAAGTCAATGAAGCTATAGGTAAATATGCCGAGAGTTTGTTTGAGTTTGAGAGTTTGATTTTTTCCACAAGAAGAACACACAACTTGTAGGGCTTAATTTTCTCTGGTCGGTTCAGCGTTTATCATAATAAAATCTTTTTCGTTTGTATAAATAAAAAATAAACCTACCTATAATGAATGTATCCATTTCGAAAACATATTTTAACTGTCCTCTTTTTCGTCATAGTGTCAGTGTAGTGAGTAGTACCGTAGGCCGTGTAGACATTTAGTATTGTATAGATTAAAGTGAATGAATGAATGATAACACTTTATTGGTACTGATAATACAAAAAATAACAAAAAGAAAACTTAAAACTAGAAAGAGTAACAACTGGTGGCCTTATCGCTCACAGCAATCTCTTCCAGACAACCATGCAGAGAAAGAAAAGTGAAAAAGAAGAGTGAAGGGGACGGTGGTTTCAAAAACAAATACTTAAATGATAAATACAAAAAAAATCATAAAAAAATAATATATTATAATACCTACTTATAATACCATACTTATAACTAATACATTATAATATACTAAGTTATAACTACATTATAACATAATATACTAATATTATAATATAACTAATACATTATAAGATACATACATAACAATATAATATTATATACATATATATGTATATAATAGATGCAAATGCAATTGCAAATGTTATGGATGTGTGGTGTAACAAGAATGGATAAAACTAGAAATTAATATGTATAGGGAAGTTTGAAAGTAGTGACAGAGATATTAAAGAGTAGAAGGCTAGCCTGGTACGGACATGTTATGCGGAGGGATGAAAATCATGAGGCCAAAAGAACTATGGGTATAAATTAATGTAAGTGGTAACGTGAGAAGAGGGCGTCCTAAAAAGACCTCGACGAACTGTATTCATTCATGGATATGCGTGAAAAAGGAGTGAGTGCAAAGATGACGGATGATAGACTGGAATGGCGAAATGAAGACGTGCTGTGCCGCCTCTCTAGTATGGGCAGGCCTGGGACACTCTGCAATAAAGGTATGCAGCTACAAGTAGCTGGGGCTTCCGTCTAGACGGGGACTTGAAATTTTGTATGGGATAGACAGAGAAAATAGATAGAGTAGTAGTAAATAGAGAAAATAGATACGCGATAGTAAGAGAGGAAGGCAGCTTGTAGATTAATTTAACGATAATGGCGCTGTGCGACCTAAATTTCACTTTATTGCGTCGGAGCTAGAGTCTATTTATTTGAATGATTTTGAGGAGTGTCCTTTCTGTCCCTTTACTATTAGTATTCTGTGGTATGGCAACGGGCAAGAAGATGATGAGTGTCAGTAATAATACTGTATTTTCCAGTTCTCTACATAAGGTTTTACTACTTTTTGCTGGTGTAGAAATCCCGGTAAAGATTACTACAAAATTGACTTCAATTTTCACTCCATCAGTTCTAGCACAACAAAGTAAACATTATGCTTTATCTGTGGAATGCACAGGCCAACACACAGCACAAAAGTGCACCATTTCAACCTTAACTCGGTGATATAAGAGCCAGCCAGCCGGTGTGAAGTGTTAAGCAACTGATGACCGTGACGACATCGTCTCACGACCATGTCATTAACAACTGTTGTCCTGCAGACGCAGGGTTGCTACAATCTCAATAGAAACACCAGAATTAATTTCTTTGAGAATTGAAATTCAGACAACTGAATTGCCATGACAGACCGGACTCGAACTACAAAGTTCGAGTTGTATACCTACTTTACGTTTACCTAATACTTACGTACGTTCTCGAAAGAAAGATTTAAGTATGAGGTTTACGGTTCAGAATAAGAACTTGAGCAGAATAATATTACACGTACCTTATTATGCATTATTGTAACTGAAAAGAATCTTGATAAAATAGGTGTAAACCCTATACACCACTGAAATCTAAGCCAAGCATGGGACAAACTATGAGACAAAATACCAACCTAATTAGCTAAAACTTATTCTAAATAGGTGCATAAAGGTAACCCTACATAGTCATACCGACACGCCCTTGAAACTGCGATAGCCAATGTTCGACGCTAGTCGACAGTTGACACTGGTTACATAACATTGCAACCACATTATTAAATACATTTTACATTCCACGGTAAAGTATTTTAATCTACTACCTAACAATATTATGCCAGCGATCGAGCCTTATCGCAGTTTTAGCATAAGTAGTGTTACGGGTGATTATAATGTTAGGCACCTATACGGTACACGGCACGAAAGATAATACTTAAACCATAGAACAGATAATATAAATAATACGTATAGTATGGACACTGTCATCAACCCACCAATAGAGCCTTCCTCACCTCGCGAGCGATATTGAGCGCTCGACGAGCCTCGCTTTGCTGGGAAAACACCTCACGCACACTCTTGCGCGTAAACAAACTCCATGTGTGCAGTGTCTGTGTATTAGGTAGTTATATCGTGACTTTTTTATGGGAATTGAGTCAATTATCCGGGGTGTGCTTAAACCAAAATTGACAGAGTTGCATCCTAGAGAAAAAAAAACTGTAGGAGCAATGAATATAAACCTACTTACTAAAATTTACTTTAATAAATAGAATGAGCTAGGAAAAAAAAACGTCGTAGATACTAATTAACGAACTGAATCTTGATCTTTGATACAGGAAGACACCAAAAACATAGCTACATGCGATTAAGCAGATATAATAATTCTATTAACTAAAGAGACACCACAATTAACTATCTAATTTTTTACATTTCCAGTTGAACAAAAGCCAATTTCTATTACAGTTTCGAGACAAAACTTGATATAGATTCATAATATATCCTCAGATATGGCCACCGATAATCGGACACGATTCACAATAGGAGATTGTTCTATCGTTAATATTCCCAGCTTGTACGAAATAGGATGCATAAATCGGTTCTTGCATTCGAGAGGGGCGATCGAAATAGGTCACGGGAGACGCAGCCACTTAATGTAAAGTGGTTGCAGCTACGAACGATCTACTGCAGGGGACGAGTCTGAGCACTTGTAAATAACCGTCGTGAAGATTGCCAAGAGACTTTTAAATGTTCTTTATTTTGTTACATACAACAATGCAGTGAAATGAGCTTGCACTGAAATTCTTTTCTAAGTGGAATTCTGGAAGTTGGTAATGTAGGGTAGAAATAAACAGAGGAAGCGAGTCGGTGTGTACAAACAAATGCACCAGCTCTATTTTAGATTCAGAAATTCTAAACATATATTTAGACATAGGAATTGTTAAAATATTTTTATACTTATTTTAAGATTACTTTAAGGTTACTTATTAGATAGAAAATGAGTAAATAACTTCCCAGTTGTAACCAGTGATGACAAGTGAAGCTCACTTGTCATCACTTGATTGTGTTTGTAAACACACATCATTTAGAATTTCATTATTAAGTGGAATAAACATATCATTATGTTCTATACTAAGTATAAACTGAACCAATATTCAAAACATCTAAAATCAAAACAAGTGGATTAAATTATTCATCGAGTCACAATTCCGGTCTAGAATATTGAACTTTGCATGAAGGCGGGCAGCGCGAGCGGCGGCCAGTGCCAGCAGACTCGGTTGTTTTCCTACAACCTTGACCCGGCCGAGCGCGACTGCGTCGACGAGTTGACTCAACCATTCGCGTGCAACGCTCGTGCATCCATACTTCATTCTTCTTTACCCACTGCTACCTAAACTGTTGACGTGCGTCATCCCAGAACAGTGATAACTGATGACATGAAGTTAGATTTTAAAGTCATATGGATTGTCGCGGCTATCTTTTGTTCCAAGTGGTATACTTTCGTCTTCGCATCTGTCTCTGTGGTGAGGACTCTGTGGACTCGGCCAATAGAAGTGTTTCTTCTGAGGTTACTCCTCGCAAAAGGTTATAGATTTTTTCCGTATGTTGTTTGAACCTATGCAATGGTGTTGGTGATGTCAGGAAAGGTGAATGGGTGTCAGGTCTATTAGGTATATATTGTCGATTTTTCAGCTTGATCAATAACATAATAACTAAAGATTATTCCAAGTCCAATGTTGCTTAATCTGCAGCAAGATTTAGCTCATCTTGTGGTCACTGACGATGTCACTAGTCACTATTTACTATCAATACCAGGAACCCTCGGAAGGTATGAGGTTAAGGCTGATTTATAATAGCAGCCCGTGATTCATGAGTAAAGGAAAATTATAAATTATAATAACTAATTAGGTCAAAAGTCTGGTTTATTATACACCAGTTTATGTAGATCAACTAAGAATCTATTTTGAATAAGTAATTGTCGAATACTAACAAGGCTCAATTCATTTTATTTCACGAGTAAATGAAATCAAAGTACACAATAGCGTCTAAACTGCACATTTTTCAACATTACTTCTAACAATAAATATCCATCAGGTATATCTCCTTTGAAAAAATGTACAGTTAAAATGTACATTGTACATACATCTAGAGCAATGCTGAGCAAATTGTATACACAAAAATCAGTGCAGAATAGTTTCGAATCAATTTCCATTGTCAATCGATAGTCCTTGAAGTCGTAGTCACGAGTTCTTTGTTAGATAGTGATAGATAATGACAAAGCTATCAACAATTTTCTACTGAAATTCTACTTTTCCGTTGTAGCCAGATCTGAGAGTGGCTGAGGAGATGATAGTAACCTATAAGCTATTCGACTTTGGGGTCCAGTAACCTACAATCTTTCGTTCAGGAATCTTCTGTAGGTTCGATAGGTTCTTTACATTGACGCTAATTTAGAATTGGGAAAATGAAATTGTTCGTAGATCGTGTTTTCGTTTCAGAATAAAACTTCTAAGCACAATTACACGGCTAAGTAGAGGAATGTCGTGTTAAAAAGAGTATCCTGCCCCAAGTGGGTCGCGCAACGAGGGCAAGGCTGCGGAGGACGTATTATTCTATCAAGCTAACTCCGTACCGCTACCTATTCTGGTCCGGCCTCGACACCTCATTTATGGGCCAGCTTGAATTATGAGATGGCCCAGGAATATAGGTGAAGATGAAGGGATTCTAGTTTATATTAACTTATCACATCTGGTAATAAAGAGGTAGATCAGTACAAGATTAAAGGTTGTTTTCCATTACACTTATTCATATTCATCCGAAAACTTGTTCCCATGAAATTTTAAATTTATTTAGGTACATTTTATTTTAATTCTCAGGACATCAAAAATATTTAAGTAGCTCAGTCAACATAAACCGTCGTTATCATTACGATTTTTTATATCTTGATGTCCTCTGTCGCATTGTTGCAAATAAAGTGCCAGTATGGAGATGGCTTGCATAAACTTTGTTTTAACTCCCCGTTGCCTGTTAGTGATACAAACTTAGCTGATGGCCATGAGTTGTTGTCATGCTGAGCTATATGAATATTTTTAAAATGCAAAAGAATATATTTAAAATGCGAAAGAATTTTGATTGGTGGAATTAAAATATATTCTAGAAAGCCTAATGGAAAATCACCCTAATACGACTCTGTATGTAGACATACATACACGATGATATAATATAACTCCGTTGATCGTGACATTTTTTCTATGAAAATGTGGCTTCCAGACAGACAAGTATGAGAAAACACTATTCGTAGGCGGTTTCAAGTTATTGATTCTTTTCTTATGTAAGTAAACGCGATGAATAGAACGTAGAGCAATTTAGCCATGACATAATAAATTAACAAGCTCGAAGTGCAAACCGACGACAGTCGTGTCGTGAATGTCCTCAACTCCACACAAACTTGTGTCCAAAATTATCTTGCGTTATCTACGAGGTCAACCTTGAGGTTCATTACAGCGACATATTTACCCAAAACGGTTACCCGTCCAAAAATAAAGCCAGTTACAACATTGCAACATCCTTTGAAAATCTGTCATTTTAATTCGACGTATTATTACTTGTAAACTTGATTTCTTCCGTATACTAGTCGAGGTCAAGATAATGATATCAGTTATGACCTTATTCCATGATAAACAATATGCATTTGTTATCTCGTGTCCTTCTTAATTTAGGGGCTTTGATAACGATATAAACTAAATCACTTTTTATATTTTTAGGACACAATATTAATGGCAACGGTCATTGAAACTTTAGCTTATATTGACCTTTGACATTTAATTATTGCTGGCAAATTCGACTCATAAATATTCATAACAACGAAATGGATGATGATAATAAATCCTATTTAAATATTATAAACGCGAAAATCTGTATGTTTATCATTCCACGGGGTAAAATTCAAAGTGGATATTTTGCTAAAAGGACTTTGAATTATTTACTAACATAACCTTTAAATTCAGTAGGTTCACTTCCTAAAATTGACTTTTTAAATTTAGCTCCTAATGAACATGGTTATCTTTCATTCATGACAGCCTCGTTGGCGCAGACGGTAGTAACTCTGCTTTCTGTGCCGCAGGCCCCGGGTTCGATCCCCGGCCAGGTCAAACATTTGTGTGCATGAACATGTCAGTTTGATCTGTGTCTGGGTGTTATAAGCGTATATAAGTATGTATATCAGTCATTTGGTTACCATAGTACAGGCTGCTAGCCTAGTTTGGGACCAGGTGGCCGTGTGTGGAAGTTGTCCCATATATATATGTCGCCGAGAAATTGTAAGAACCGTTAGTTTATAATTTCGCTTAGTTAGTTTATAAACAACCTAACCTAACCTAAACGTTAGTTTATAATGTCACTAGATATATTTATATTATAGATTTATAGATATTTATAGATATATTTCATTAGAGTTTTTGATTTCATTAGACTTTTTTAAATGTACCTAGGTTTAGGAATTTTACTAGATAGACTTTCTTCACAACCTCGGTATTTTTGGCTAGTAAAGTAATAAAAGAGGCAATATAGAAATATACTATTAATTAACTAGCAAGTTAAATTTACAAGTACGAGTATAACTGTAGCCGACACAAAGTGGCCGTCATTTGTAATACCTCTAATTATAACTACTGGTATACTGCATGAATAAGTAGTATTTAATTTTATTGTTTTAAATTTATTGTATAGTTAATTAATTGTATAGTTGTGTGGTATTTAAGTATCATGATCGAGTTATGTAACTTGACAAACAGAGGCAATCGAATTCAAATTGTAAAACAAGACGTGGCGGTGAAAATGTAGAATGTGAAGTGCATCACATATATAAACACACACGCCCCTATAGGTGTTAGGTAGGTGGGATAGAGAAACATTTCGTCGATGACTAGTACCTCCACGGGCGCTCAAATGGCAGAGTTTCCACCGCGCGGTTTGGTGCAGAATTTGCGGGTTCAAATTCCGCTCGTGAGTAAAATTTTTCTTCTTATATTCATATAGTTAATGTTATCAGAATCTTGAGTAATACAATCATAACATTCACTGATACCTCATTAGGTTTGATAAGCTTTCAATCTACTGATCACAAAAAAAAATTGTTAAAGGGATACGTATGTATTGCATAGTGTAGGGTTCCATACCGAGATATCAAGAACTTCCTTGCGCAAAGTATAGAAATATGTGGTAAAACGGCCATAACTTTTGATTGCGCTAACCTAGAAGTATGTTTTTTTTTAACAGCCACAAGGGATCGCAGATCTGAGAAGTTGATATCAATTTCAACTTGATACCTCCACGCGTTCCCGTTAAAAAGTATCTTGACAGACGGACAAACAGACACACGGACAACATAGTGATCCTATAACGGTTCCTTTTTTCCTTTTGAGGGACGGGAACCCTAAAAATAGAATAATATATACATTGCAGTCAATAATGATTACGTAGTTAGATGATAATATAATATATAATCATCTCATAAGAGCGACATGAAAGTCAAATGATATTGAAGTGCGACATAACATGACATTAACAAAGCACCTGAAGATAGTATCTGAGGTAGGTACATTCGCAACTGAACAGCCTTGTGGTTATCTGAGCACACTGCCCTTGGTCCACTTTCCAGCTATCTCGGCCGACGACGCCATCTGATAAATGTTTGTAGGACGGCAATGGATAGTAAACTAGTTGCAGTTAAACAAATCGGTTCAAGAACGTTTCATATGAGTTACGAGATCTCACACAAGCTATTGCAACAAAGTATGCCAAAAACCTGAGTAGACTTAGCGGCAAAACGCAAGAATTTGCTGAGGTTACAATCTACGTCAGTCTCTATTTTAAATATTATCTAAAACACCGCGCATTTTTATATCTTTGTCTCGGCGTTCTCATATCCTTTTACGATTTAATTTATACTTAAATTGGACACATAAATCCAGTCCGCGATGCAGAGGAATTTATCGTCCTGGCACAGAGTAGAGATAAAAAACCATGAGTGAAGTCGCAAAATGTTGCTTATCACAAAAACAATCATTGAGACGTGATTCGATTTAGATTTCTTAATGTCGTTTTTTGGCCAACTCAGATTTGAGATATAAACGCCGAAATTTGCGTCATAAGAAAAAACTGAATAGAATGAATATCCGACCGCAGATAGAATTGGTTGCAAACTGACGCAGATTTGAAACTAAGTCGAAAATGGTTCATGTTTAACATTAGATGCAGTCAGAATTAAAAAAAATAAGTCTATGTACAATGCACATTGTTCTTTATAAACATTTGCGAATGGGGAAAGACATAACTTGGCGATAATCTTGTGTGTTCAATTATTACTAGTAGTGGTTGGAAACCTTCTTTAGAGATTGCAGCGCGAACAATTATCTATTAGCTTTTCAATCACTTGATTTTGTTCCTATGTAAAACATCAGTTGATCAGTTTCATCATCATCATCATCATTATCATCAGCTGCAAGACATCCACTGCTGAACCTAAGCCTCCCCCATAGAACGCCATAAATTATTCATATTGGGGTGATTTTACCGTAATCACCACGTTTGGCAGGCAATACTTGGTACCGGAGAGCGCTGCTGCACACTGTTCGAATATGTCCCTAGGGGTGCCCTATAACCGGGAACTACGCCAAGATCTCACTCACATACACAGACGGCACAGGATCAGTTTGCGCAGCGGTATTTTACATAACATAACATATAACATACATTCACGCCTTTTTCCCGAAGGGGTAGGCAGAGGTGTATCCAGGACTCAGTCCCATAGTAGATACACCCACATTTCGCCAGTATGTTATTGGTCCCATGTAATAGGGGGCGAGCCTATTGCCATCTACCGGGCACAGTTCCAGACTCCAGGCAGTTATTGAGATAATTCCTAATGGAAAAATCCAATATTTGACACTTTGCCTGACCTGGGGATCGAACCCGGGACCTCTTGATTGGCAGTCGAGCATGCGCCCTCTACGCCACCGAGGCAGTCCGGGCCGGTATTTTACGATTGGTGAATTGCTCGCCCATTGTTTAGGTTCTTCGCGAGACCATAAAATCTTCGAAGTAAAGTTAAGAGTTAAAATGATTCAGAGGTAGAACAATAAGATATAATGAAAAAAAAAAACAGTAGAAAGAATGTAATGTGTGAAAATTAGTGTGGGTGTGAATTAGCACAAATATAGATAAGTACGGTAAGGTAAAATAACACCAACAGCTCCATTGTATCGTCGCGTTGCTCTGACCAGCTATCATGGTTCTACCGCCCATCGGCGAAATTCTTCTCTGCCATAATATATTGTTAACTAACCGCCGTGGAGTTACCGGCTATAGAATAGTACTCCACCCTCTCTACCCGTGGTTGCCATAAGAGCCGGCTAAGGGGATCCAGAGGACGGGCAGCAGCGTCCTCTGCAAAAACACCATCGAACTGCGTTCGACAACCCGCCTGCCAAGCGTGTCGAGTATTGGCTAAACCCCCCTTTATGGGGGAGGCCTATGTTCAGTTGTGGATTATTAACGGCTGAGATGATAATGAAAAGGGATGGGCGTGTAATATTGTAATATTGTATTGTAATATTGTAAAGTGTAATTATTTAAATTATTTAAATAATGTGTTGATGCATTAGGCATTATCCACCACCAAGAATATTTATTTCAATTAGAATTCATATATTTTTTTAATTTATTAAATACACAAACAAATTACAATCTTGGAGGATTACATACGTAAGTGATCCAACAGGATCACAAAATGATATTGATCTGACCTGGATTGCAACTCAAAACATGTGTACAATATAGATATATAAATGGACTCAAGCTTACAAACACAAACAAGTCTCGAGATTATACTATTATGAACAAAAAGAATAGAGAAAATATAAAAAAAATAGATTAAGCTATTTAGGAAAATTGTTAGATAAACAAATGGAGAGTAAATTAAGTAAAAAAGAAAATGTAGTTAACATATATTGTATCTATTACCTAGAATATGCTGTAAAATGTAAGAGAAAAGTTGAAATAAAATATTATATTTTATATTTGTATCATTCCAGCAGTAGGTACATTGTAACCGTTTGAAGGTGTTTTTATACAGAGTTCAAACAATACAGGCTATGAGGACACCTGCGGTCGCGCCTGCGAGCACCTGTGTTGAATTAATAAATAGTTCTTGCAGCGCTATAGGGCGTCTGCACACCGCACCGGCCCGTAATTGGCGATAACATTTTCATAAGTATCATTTCAACTTTTCTACAACGGATGTATTTATCGTAGCACACCAGTTAAAAAAGTAGGTATTGTAAATTGTAACGTTTCTACCATAGCATAATTAAAAACTATGTATATTTTGTGCTTTTACATTCTAAAATATATATGTGAGTAAACATTAATGTCTCGCTCTGAAATTTATTATGTCGTGTTGATTTTATTTAATACCAGCTGTGCCCCGCGGTTTCACTCGCGTTGTCATCGTTCCCGTGGGAATATCGGGTAAAAAGTACCGTATGTGTTATTCTAGGGTCTAAGCTACCTACATACCAAATTTCAGCCAAATCGGTTCAGTAGTTTTGGTAGTTTTTTTTTTTTATGATAGTGAGTGACAAGACGAGCAAATCAGGTGCCTGATGGTAAGTGCCACGCAGTGTTTTATAATTCAAAATTCTGCGCGGCACTGCACTGCGTCTGTCATCCTAAGATAGTAGTGGTTGAAACTCGTCATGCCCATTAATTTCGCTGGTAACATTGCCCTTCAGACTGGAACACAGTAATGTTTGCACATTACTGCTTGGCGGATGAATAACTGGCAAAGGTGTGGTACTTTCCCCAGGCGGCCCCCTGCAAAAGAGGCCTACGACTACAACCATCCATCCTCACAAACTTTCGCATTTATAATATTATTGTAGAAATTAAATGCAATAATTAGTTTATAGTTTCTGGTTTGACAAATAGTACTTCGACAAATAGTCTTTCGATAGTCCTTTGCATATTATACATCGCCAGTACTTTCTATTTTCAGTATTTATTAATTAACACGTGCCAATTTTTTTTTCTCAGTCTCGATCTTTTAACTTGATAGGTAACGAACATTTATTGCATTATTAATATTGCCATTCTGTGATATATTTAATATATGAAATGAATACATATTTTATATCCATGAACATTAGTTTTCTTCTAAAAAGCTCCATCTATACATATATAATATGCCTAGACATGCTACATAGAGTCAGAATGTGTCAGACTCAGAATGTAAAGTTTCTTACCTACCAATTGTGGCACTCGCATAACTTTTTCATTTACAAAAGTACAAGTATCATTATATTTTTTTATTATAACGTATTTTACTACAAAAACTTTTCTTCGTACTATTTGCCTCGTCTTTTTGTTCTTAAATATATGTATTAATTAGCTCGCGATATTCGATAGTACCTATCTTCTTATTCGTTTCGTTCTTGACAGAACGGTCGTGGTCGTCATGATGAGTCTGTGGCTTGGGCAGATATCGTTCGCCTCACAATATATCGCCATTTATATTGTGTAGTACCTAATGGGAATGTTAATGATGCCGATACAATAATTATATTGTACTATCACAGAAAAATTTATATTATTAAATTTTATCTATATTATTTAAATCCAGAGTAATTAGTATGTACAATATTTCTTCAGAACCTAACGGATGATGAAGAGTTCCCTATTCATATTATAATTTAGTATCTCTAAACTGCATTGACAGACAACTCAATAATGAGCTTTTAAGCAATACCTACCGAGTAATGAGATAATGGAAGTATGCAGCGCTATTTAACGAAGCATTTAAGCAGTTAGTTATAAGAATGACAAAACCCTGGGATAAGATTATTTATTTATTTTCCCAAAAGGACTTTGCACTCGCGAAAGTACAATTATCGATCAAATGCCATATTGAATGTAGATCTTGTTATTTTGAAATACAAAGTTGGAAGTGAATAAATGCAAAACAATCAGCAGAACTACACTGTGCATTATTTCATAGACTAAAGACACTTTTATAATTTATCAGTCATCTCTCTTACGCACGAAGAAAAATATTATTAGCCTGCATTATTATTAGCTATCTCTTCGCATGTGAGCCTAGATTTTCGAAAGATGCGCATTCTAGCACTGCTAGGTTTGAGTGCACTTTCGACTGACCTCACACGAACACTGAATATTTCTAATTTATTATTTACAACCGAGATACAGAAGGCGAAAGCCACTCGCGAATGGTCCCATAAAAATTAAAATTGCAGCGCCGAAGGTAAGTGTACTTCAAACTTCTAGGAACTACAGAATAAACGTAGCAAGATATAGCCAGTTATGAATTATCCAATAAAATATTTTATAACTTAATAAATCATTATATAAATTACAACTGAGTGTAATTGACAGACCAGCTAGGGTTTGCGACTTTTATCATCTAGTTCGGACATTTCCTCAATAATTAGCGCATTGTAATACACTTTAGTTATGATATTCAGACAGCAATCAATTATAATCAGATTTATGACCATAGATTTTGATATGATATTTATGCAATACTTTGTATTATAATTATTATTTATTATTAAATATTTTATGCATATCTAAAAATCTGAATTTAAAATAAAGTACTTTAATTTTGCATAATATTTAAAATTTTATGCCCTATATACTTTTATTAATTACGAAAGTTATAACTATCAGTATGCTTCTTACCTTCGACTATAAAATACTTAATTTCATATAAAATTATGTTACCCGAGCATACCATATTAAAAGTAGATATAAAAAAATTAAACACTGCAATGTTACATTATTATAATTTATTATTATTGTGAGTATGAGCAACTATTCCAAGGGTCAGAGATCAGGAGATATTCCTTCAATAACAATTTTATGACTCTACCTACCGTGAGATATATAAGTACCTATATGTAACATTATATATTTCGTGATATCACGTTTGCCACGCACCACAATCAGCCAACTAATGTAAATTTCAAATTTCAGAACAATGTAAAAAAAAAGTTATGTTTATAAAACGAAAACATAACGCTAGCGAGTTCTAACTCGATACCTCGAGCCATCTAGATGGCACAAAAAAAACAAATTTTTGTGTGTATGTTTGTTCCGTTTTCACGTTTAAACTACTGAACCGATCATGCTGAAATTTGGTATGTTGATAGTTGATAGCTTAGACTTATTGCAGAGTCTATATATATGTGTTATTTACTTTTTATCCCTCGACTGACTGCCTCGGTGGCGTAGAGGGCGCATGCTCGACTGCCAATCAAGAGGTCCCGGGTTCGATCCCCAGGTCAGGCAGTGTTAAATATTGGATTTTTCCATTAGGAATTATCTCAATAACTGCCTGGAGTCTGGAACTGTGCCCGGTAGATGGCAATAGGCTCGCCCCCTATTACATGGGACCAATAACATACTGGCGAAATGTGAGTGTATCTACTATGGGACTGAGTCCTGGGTACACCTCTGCCTACCCCTTCGGGAAAAAGGCGTGAATGTATGTTATGTTATGTTATGTTACTTTTTATCCCTATATTCCTACGGGAAACCGCGCGGCACAGCTAGTTGTGATATAGTTGTTTTTCAACAAACAAACAAAAAGTTGCTCTTGCTCCTGAGTCTTTATTTCGTTCTTTTTAATTTGAAAATCTTTATTTATTACTTAAAAGCAATTAAACGGCCTAACCGTATGAGGTTGAATTGCACAAGATTTACGATAAGATTGGGGCAGTAACTTGAGTAGTTTTGACTGTATCGGACCGTTGGTATGTGGGTCAACATTTGTTACAAATCAAAGCTTTTCAACGGGTCCAAATATTTTACCGGTTCACGCGGAAATTACTTCAAAAACAAAGTTTGAATAGAGTAATTAAAACGGTAGAGAAAATTATACTCTAAGGTAGAATGTAGAATCAAATCAGAGCTTGAGTAATTACAAAAATATTAAATTCAAAACGTAAAAGCTCTTAAGATATGTAACACATGCAAGTACCTTCGGTGAAACTTGGCCATTGAAACGGTACTAATATTGATGGTGTAACGGAGCGAAGGTTTAAACTATTCCGAATCGTTTGAGGTTACGAAATGGTAACAAACCGATGTTACAATTCGATGGAGAAAATGATCGATCTTATAAGACTGTGGCGGTAAAAACCGCCTGCTTTGTGGGAAATTTTGGAATACAATAACCACGTATCTACTTTTTATGTAAAATAATGGTATTTTTATTATCTAACTAGCTGTGCCCCGCGGTTTCACCCGCATAGTCTTCGTTCCCGTGGGAATATCGGGATAAAAAGCGCTTTTATGTTATTCCAGAGTCTAAACTATCTACACTGAATTTCAGCCCAATCGGTTCAGTAGTTTTGGCGTGAAGGAGTAACAAACATCCAACCATCCTTCCATCCTAACAAACTTTCGCATTTATAATATTAGTAGGAAGTAGGATTCTATAGTAACAAACAAAACGTTAAAACTTTTCACACGGCGAAGCATGTATCTTATAATATTAAGTGGGTAGTTCTCAAAAGGTTTAAAAAACAAGGTCTTAAAGGTTTTATTTTTTTGTTTATTAACATGATTACATTCGTCATGGTCGTTGAGTCACCAGTCACCACCTCACAGCACATTACCTCTATAAAATCATATAAGAGACAAAAAAGGCAGACAATCTCATACGAAATATTGTGTAATGGCTATATAGAATTTTCGGACTGCGCTCTACTTTTGCACTTATATGAGTCACCTAATGTCCGCTTGGATGGCTTTTTCTCGACCTGCGTCCAGAACCTGAATCACTAAAGGTACATTTTTGTTAAATCCGTTAGTGTTTAGAATTGTAACATTTTAAAATAAGAAACCTGAAAGTACTCGTATGTGTAAATGTGTAAATGTGATGTAATGTGATTGGAACACAAATACAAGGTGTTAAATACTCATATTACAGTTTACAATGGAGTGCAGAGTAAAATCCGTAGTACACAAAGTCTAAATAAAGGAATTGGTCGTGTGTTACGTAAGCACGCCTACCGTTCTTACAGCCACCGAACCGCTACCGGCTGCTACCACACAATGGCCATCCGAGGCTGCGCGTCTCGGTCCACTGCGACACGTGCTACTCAACTCTCATTATAAAGCCCTTGATGGAAGGTTGCTGGTTTCCTTAACTCATGAAGAATCACGTCACACATCTCGGCGCTTCAGAAGCTTGACATAAATAAAGGATGTATCAGACAAGTGTTACAAATTTAGCAACGCTGTTAAATAATATGCTACTAATGTCTTTAAGCAACGCAGTGTTACAACGTGCAACGCCGCTACCTAAAACTCAGTCGAAGTGAATTGTGATCTTTCTGATTTTGATTCAACTTTTCCAAACCTGATAAACCAGACAATAATTTATAATAGGCAAATTCTATTATATTATATGACGTTATGTATTTTAAAATGACGTAATGTCTTTAAAAATAATCGTATATGTCCTCTTAAAACGCATTCTACTGGACCAAAGTGATTGAACAGATAAATGCAAGGGCAACGAATTAATAATACATACATACTTAATTTTATCACGTCGTATCAAATCCACTATGTATAGTTATTGATATTGATATATCAACATTTTTATGCGTGTGTGTAGTCTACAACTATGTCATACGTATGTTTGTGTTCGTATGTATGTATGTATGTAGAGATACGGCGATCGTTGCCCTCTCGACAACTCGGTGACATTGGCGAGTCACAAATAAAGTGATAACCGCATAAATAATGCTGATAGATATCTCGTACTCGTCTGACTATAAACATCGTATGTCATCATCGTTCATTGTTGATAGAGCCATTTTTCCATCGGAAGCTATACGAGTCCCATACATACCATAACAATAAAATTTTCTCGGCTCACTCGTGCCATGAAAGTTACGCCTTTGCGAGCTGTTTCTGCAATCGATTATGTCCTATCAATTTTTGTCAAGCCTATTTCGATTTGGAAAGCACCTGCCAAAATCGATGTCAGTCACGCACAAACCATAGCACCAGACCTTCATAACATTTAGCTCACAAGGATGAATCATTATTGTATATAATTCTGTATATATAACCCGTTCTGTTAGAGTATAAATTCAAATTATTATTATTATTATTATTATTATTATAATTAACTGCATTTTCAATGCCCTTAGTACTCGTTTAATTTTTTTTTATTATAATGAGTGACAAGACGAGCAAATCAGGTGCCTGATGGTAAGCATCATGATTGCCCATATCAGACTCAGTGCCACCCAGTGTTTTAAAATTCAAAATTCTGCGCGGCACTGCACTGCGCCTGTCACCCTGAGATATGAGTTTTTGAATCTCATCATGCCCAATAATTTCGCTGGTAACATTGCCTTTTATACCGGAACACAGTAATGTTTGCACATTACTGCTTGGCGGATGAATAACTGGCAAAGGTGTGGTACTTCCCCAGGCGGCCCCCTGCAAAAGAGGCCTACCACTACAAAAAGTAACGTCTTTAAGTTACTTAACTTAAACTTTAACTTATCAGCATCTCCCAAATTATATAAAACGAAATTAATTCCCACAGCGCCAATAAGATATAACTCGTATCAAGCTGGAATTCTAATTGTAGAGGTTAATTTCATCGAATAATATTTCTCGCACAAAAGCAATTAATTGCCAGACGTAGAATTGATATCATACTCAACGAAACTACTGCAAAAAATGCTAAAGACCCGGTTATTCCATTCTAGCTTCTAGCAACTAGCCATATTAGCCAGTCATGTTCGTGATGCTTTGCTTAAAAAAATAAGTCACGGTGTGCGAAAGAGCTGGGTATATATGTGAAACTAGTTTTATTACATAAGTATGAGTGAGGTAAATAGATATCAGTCAATAGCTAATGTCAATGTTTGTGTTCTTCGGAGTGGGAGCTCAACTTGTGAAATATCTAACACGTGACCGATTTTTGTAACATGTCTAAAATGTTGAGCAAATATCAGTTGATGTTAAGGACCTGTTAATTTGAAAGGTTATATATGTTACGATATGTTAACAGTAACTACCGCATTGTAATCGAGAAGAGGCATTCGGACATAGATTCTCACGATCAATTCGCACGAAGAAATCAAAATCGTCATATGAAAAATAAGCCAGCAGTTTTGTTTTACGACTTGACAAGGAGAGTTTTAGTCAATCAGGATAGGTGACGGTAGCTGCTTTCATTAAGAACATACAATGGCTTTCATCAAAATTTATGTAGATAATAATATAATAAATGAAGAACTAACAGAATATTTGCAGCATAAAACAAATTCTAACACTTGCCTTAAAGTTAGTGGTAAGTATATCAAGATAAGTGATGACTGACATAATATAAACAGTTTTTCTATGGACACCAGTGTTATTATAAGAATCTTTAAGAAATCTTTGCCACGAGATCAAAAACAAGTATGTACTTACATTTTTTGTAGTGGTAGGCCTCTTTCGCAGGGGGCCGCCTGGGGAAGGAGCACACCTTTGCCAGTTATTCATCTGCCAAGCAGTAATGTGAAAAAATGTTCAGGTCTAAAGGGATATTACCACCGAAATTACTGGGCATGACGAGTTTCAACAACTAATATTTTAGGGTGACAGGCGCAGTGCAGTGCCGCGCAGAATTTTGAATTTTGAAATCTGTGTGGCACAGACTGGCACTGTGTCTGATATGGGCAATAATAATGCTTACTTACCATCAGGCACCTGATTTGCTCGTCTTGTTACTCACTATCATAAAAAAAAATTCGGTACAAGTTAAATAAGTATGGATTCGTCATTCCTGTAGCAATACTTAGAAATCAAAGACCTATCTGGATAGCTGGATAGCTCTAGGAGCTACTGAGATCAATATTTCTCGTTGACCATCCTTAATATATCGCGGGTTTGATAAAGAAAGTCAATAAAGATTTCATTTGAAAATCGATGTGTCACTTTTTGTTAACTGTCGAGCTGCCGATCTCTAATGTAACCATGATTAACAACGATGCTTACCTCTATTAGACGTCATATACACACAATGCGTCAACAAGTAAAAAATAACAACAAGGTAGGTAATATTTCGATCGTAGAACTTTGTAGAGGCTATTCGTCTTAAACACACGAAAATATAAAGTGACGTAATGTTAAAGTTTAGTGAACGCTGTACGAAGTCTGTGCCCTTTTCGCATGCGCGGGCGCACGTTGTCGTATCAGTGGGTACTGTTGGCTAAGCTGTGGCCACGATTCAGGCTCAAGGTCTGTCTGATCAAGGTCAATGTTGAAGGCATCGCCATTCCGTACCTAATCGATCTTATTTAGTTTAGGTAAACAATTTTGAGTGAGAAATAACTTCCTGGAAGTAATGAATCTGATAGAGACAATTGTAGGTTGCATTGAAAGATGATGAAGTGCTAATTCTAATCAAAATGTTTACTTACAGGATTGGTTTGAATTTTGCTAACAAATTTCGATATTTATTTAGCATAGAAAAGTTAATACTACGTATACAAGTATAATAAATACTGATTTTACATAATGATTAAAAGATTTGCATCAAACTCCCATAAATATTTATTACTGAGAACATGTATGTAATCTAAGCTCTAAAAATACAGACTCAGATCGATATCCTAATTTTAGGCGATTTCAAGTTACAACTTTGTATACTTAATATAAAAACTCTAGCATTTATTTTGGCAATATTTATAATGCGTCGTTTTCGATTTAGCTCACGTAGTATTGTGTCACGGCGGTTTGTAAGGACATCAAGGAATAAAATAATATATTCAATATTAAACAAGAGGTGCCAAAAACTTCCAAGGAATGTTGTTTACGTTAAAAGGTCTCGGTTTGTGTTGAAAATTGTGACTGTCAATATGATTAAGTATACAAAATGTTCAGAGAATATTAATGTGGAGACTACATGAGTCCTTTCAGTATCTGTATTTCCTTTCTCTACATGATTGTCTGGAAGAGATCGCTTTGAATGATAAGGCCGCCAGTTGTTACTCTTTCTGGTTTAATGTTTTCACCCTTGTTATTTTCTTTATTATTGTGGTACCAATAAAGAGTTATCATTTATTCATTCATTTGTTAATGATAATGAGTCTTTCTTATCTTTAAATTCGGGTTGTTTCGTATTCATACTATGACTCTATGACGTCTCATCCCATTTCTATTCGTGATGATTTTGAACTTACCTTCATTCTTAGAATGAAGATGTTTTTACTTGTAGCTAATTAACTTTGTACAAGAAGTTTCATTAAGATGCTAACTTTTCTTTGTTGCTTTTTAATGATATTAGGAACATCATTAATGTTAATAAAACTGGCTGTCATACTTTTTGTAATAAAAAGTTGAATGGTGTCTAATTACTTATTAAGGTAATCAAATGAAAATAACAAGAAAATAAATATCTTAATAAGGTTTGTTTATTTTTTTGCAAATAAATTATTTTTAGGAAAATAATTTTGATTTGTTAATGTTACTTATTCTCCTAAACCGTACATAAAGACACGGCAAAGTTTTAGGATAAAAAACAAATTACATTTATATTATTACTATTACTGGAATGAAGTACATATTTTACTTGTAAGCTTTTATGATCTTTAGTTTTTTCTGTGTGCAAACTGCTGAAAGCGTCAGAAGATTTTCTAGTTAATTTTCCCTCACAATTTATCAACACTAGGACAAAGCTTTTCTATAAATTTACTAGTAATCTATCTACGCGTACCCATAATATCAACTCCCATTACATAAATATTACAGTCATGGGAACTGAGTACAGGTTTTTGTAAAGTCAGGGTTGTAATTATTGTGAGCAACGATGGCGGATCCGTGATAATTGGCTTTTTTGTTTTTGTTTCCTGAGTGGAACCGAAATTAACACTACAATGGTTTCCAGATATGGCAGTTCAGCCATGTAGGAGGTACTACAATTTTAGCTCGATGATTTGAAGACCTTAAAACATGACCTTTTGTTAAACTTATCACAATAGTCGTCATAAGTTCGACGAAACTTCCTGTTTCAATTGTGTAAGAAATTAGATTAGAGTAACTATTCTTAAATTCTCATTTTTTTGAGTTGTCAAAGCATTAATCTCCAATTTTTTAAATTATTTTAAAATCTTCAGCAATTGTCCATTTTTGCCAAAAGACAAACATTTTGAATATCGCTCTTGGTGAGATCCGCCCACATAATAATATCGCAGTGCTCTTTTACTCAAGCCTTTAATTTTCCTTTTTACTGATCTTCGATAAAGGCGAAGCGGCAATAAAGTACCGCACGATGTAATTTTAAACATTTTGCATTGCAAACTTTTACAAAAGAATTTCGTACGCAATTAATGAAGCAGCTGAAACGATCGCAACTAAGATGGATTATATCAAAAAAGTTTTCAAAGACTTCATTTTGATTGTGAAGATGAAGGTGTAATTCATCAACGGCTATTCACGGTGGGTTCTTTTTAGTCTGTGTGTCGCATTATTGAAGCAAAGCGGAGACCAGACTTTGTAGAGTCAAATTGGTCAAGTTTGCGATTTCGTTACGACTGATATAGTTTGAGACAATTTTTATAGCAAATGTAAGTGTAGGCGTGATCCCTAGCACGTAACAGTGCGTATACATAGATAGTCCAACAATTATTATTATTGTATATAAAAATGGCGAACCATATAAAAAAGAAGTAAAGAATTTCGATCATGAGTATCTTCTCTGTCGGCAATACTCCATAACGAACTTTTCTGATATTATTTATGAAATACATTCGAGTATTTTTATGCTATCTACCTATGCTGCTTAAAATAATGCAATACCGTATCGCTATCATAGTTAGTAATGGGTTAATGGTGGTTTAACTTTTGTATCCTTGTAAAACGAGCTGTGAGAGGAATGGCGTCCCCATTGACTTAACTGTAAAGGTATTTGAAAAGGTCCACGTCTTTTAGGGACTCAACACTTCAATCTAGAAAGATCAGTCCAGCAAAGATTATAATTTTACACGTGGTTGTTGGAAATTATTTTAAATAAACCATTTCATATTTATCTAATATTACTAATGAATAGGTATACCCATTTCATTTTATTGCATGTTTCTAATTAGACGTAAATAGTCTATAAAAACTTGTTCAAGCTGTAAGCTGACATTTTAAGAACTAACCACGTGTTTATCTAACCTTTGATATCTAAATCAAGGATGCTTAGATTTAATAAGTATTCGCTTGAACTCTGACCAGATGGCGCCCTATCTAAAACAAAAGCTTCGAAAATGCGGTATAAAACAGTTCGCAAGGAGTGCCAGTGTCCGTGAAAATTTGTGTCGGGCAGGCTCGATTACGCTGATTTGGCGTAATTTAAATTTACGTATTTGGCAAGTATGACAGCGGTAACTTGTCAGAGCGCACGCGGGACCACTTCTCTATGTAAGAATGTTATTGCAATATTTAATCCCATTTAATCTCCAGTTGCATTCGCACGATTAATTCAAGATAGTAATTCTTTACCAATCTTTACCAATTTAGTATTAAAAAGACTGAATAATTTCAATAATCTTCCCAACTCATCAACTGTTAAACCATCGCAAACCCGTTTTAAAAAAAATCTACCCAAAATTTAATCAGATAAATAATCAAAATTATCTCAATAACTGCCTGGAGTCTGGAACTGTGCCCGGTAGATGGCAATAGGCTCGCCCCCTTTTACATGGGACCAATAACATACTGGCGAAATGTGGGATTATCTACTATGGGACTGAGTCCTGGGTACACCTTTGCCTACCCCTTCGGGAAAAAGGCGTGAATGTATGTATGTATGTCTAATAGGCTACACACGAACGAACAAATACACATGTCTAAGTAGGAAAAATGGTATCATAATTTTTTTTATTTAATCAGAAGCCTCACAACAAAATTCGATACGTAAGAAACAGGATAAGGTTTTCACGGCCAAATTCAAAACCTTGAGAGTATTGGTCCGGCAAATATGTGGTTTATGTTACCATCAGTCGGTACAGCACCTGATCAAACATGCGGGGAGATAAAGCACTTGATGTGAGACTAGACAGATAACGACGCCTTCTGGGGTCTTCAAACCACTTGAATAATATTAAACACTCGGAGCCGAATGCCGGCTGTACTGAGTCGTACATGACTAGTGGAGGCTTAGCACAATCAAATAAACGTTATAACACGATATTTGGTTAAAGAGACAACGCTAACCCAGAGACTGAAGATGAAGGTGTCGTGGCTGAGGTAGAGTTTTTATCAGTCACAGGTTGCTGATATTTGTGATCATGTTTTTACTTTTGATCTCATCGATGTGTTGCTGAATTATTAAAATTAAAATACGAATAAAGAAAAGAAAAATTTCACCCATGGGCGGGATTCGAACCACGCACTCCGCACATTCCGTGTGGTGGACGCTCTACCACTTGAGCTATCGTGGAGGTACTAGACTTCGGCGAAATTTTTCTATCCCTTCTACCTAACGCCTATAGGGACCGTGCGTAGTTCAAATCCCGCCCGTGGGTGAAATTTTTCTTTCCTTATTCGTATTGTATTTCATGCGAGTAGTCCACTTAGTCTAAAAAAACATAAAAAATAATTTGCATCCAGACAAGGACTGCCATTTGCAGCAAACGAGCGAACTTTCGAAGCGAAAGATTTCACATCACAAAGGGACCTGTTCAAAATACAGTGCTTCAGTAAAAATCAAAACATTGAGAGGATCTTTTCGTTTCATATGCAAATAGCGAACGATGCGTGCTTAAGATACATACGAGCAAACTGATCGTCGAATCAGAAAGATGTCATGAGTTCTCAATATTAAATTTCTTCGAATTCATTGGGGATGTGGATGTGCTCAAAGATAATGATAAAATAACTTTTGTCCGGCAGAATATTGAGAATATTTATTTCAAATGTACCTACGCGAATTTAGTTGGTTGAACTTGCTCATGTAGTGTGTCGTGTCGCGTCGTTTTTGTCTGAGCTATTGTGAGACATTGTGAATTGTGAAGCTGCTTAGTATGCGGTGTGTCTTCGAACACTGCATGCTACAATGTGGACAGATAAATAGCTATTCATCGACTGAGATAAATGGATGGCGGCTGTAAGAGGCCCGCCCATTTTACCGAAAACTCTTCACAACCAATTCGCAAGTGAATAAAAATTCGTGATCAGTCGATCAAATGCCTTTATAAGATGGTTATAAAACGATGAACATCGAATGGATAATTCGCCGAGATTAATTCTCATTTCACGGTCAGCACGAACATGAAAATTATACTTATATGTGTTGGTAACCACTAACGACGAATAAAACCATAGAAATAGGAACCGTCTTAGCGTTCCTTCCCTTTAATTCACTAGCGGGCTGAATTGATATCCCATTAAATGCAAGACGGGCCGCCTGGCCTCGGCCAAAATTTCAATAGCCGTCAGCGATTGAGTTGGCACGTGTAACTTTTTGTGCAAAACTCCTTGGAATTCCTCGATACTATTAGCAAAAGGTTTTGGGTTGAATAGCTTATTATGCAACATTTTAATAGGTTTACAACTGTTTTTATGGGTTGCAAATTATACGTTTGGAGATACAGCGTCAGTCATCGATTGAGAACGAAAACATTGCGTGACAACTGGATCTTAAAATAAATCTGTGTAGTATCATTCATGAAATATCTAAGGCTCGTGGATGTATTGAGAGTAATTGAATCGGAATCGGTCTCTAATGTCAGCGAGCGGAGCGGTCGCGAGTTACGACGGCAACTTTCTATGCGACCTCGAAATGCTGCGTTCACTTTCCTCAAGACTGACACCGGTTACGCAACTGACACCACGACCAACATATAAACAACGCCTCAGCGCCGCCGCGCGACCGCTCTGACTACCGACACGTCCCGCCTTCAACAATATAAAACCCGTCCGACGACTCGTCTTCACTATTAAGCTAGCGTCTCTACAAATATTACCATATCGAATTCTTTTCAAATTCAACACACCATTACATAATACAACCCGATTCGGAATGCCAATCTCGCAGTTTAGAGGGGGACCTGGAAGAGTTATAAAATAAGTTCGCAATTTATTTGAAGGGCAGATAAAAACGCCAGGTGCCGTGCCTCTTGCGTCCAAGGTCAGCGTTTCCTAGAGCTGCATATAGGTTTCTTTTTATTCGTTGCATGTCCCTTCGCCGGGCTCGCGCTCGCGTGCATCGGAACCAGTTTGGTGTTGTCTGGTCTCCATTCCACAGCGAGCCTGTACGCCTATTACACTTTTAGTTTTTACCCGATTATACTTGCATTTAAAGGAATCTTGACTAATTAAACTCTTACTATGGTATAATTTCCACAAGTATTTTAATGACCTTTTAATTAATGATCATCATCCGCACCGATGGTATTTTACTTAACATTGTGACGGTTTTAAAAAGAAATCATAATATGATTTTATACATATTTGTATTATGTTATATTCTCATGCTTAGGTGCATAAGTATAAGCCAAAACTAAAACATAGCCCAGATAATACAGCCTTACCCAGTGCATATTTTGTCATTCGATCCCGTATTAGGTAATGTAAATGCATCTCAAGTCGCGAGCCTGCGAAACTGGTTCAGCAATAGGAGCAAAACAATGGGGACGGGCTGTGAATTTGGCTTTTTCTTAGAAGCCTTCGACAACTGCAGAACGCGCCAGCAGGAAGTGGGGACGGGCTAAGTTTATGTAACCTAATCACCTGCCGGCTCGAGGCCAGCTTCGACGGTGCCGAAAAAACCAAGGCCACAGCGGACAAAGCGCTGGCTTAGACCTAACATGTATCTAACTATATATCTAACCCTCCCGCGCTCGCTCTTACGGCAGGATGTTGCATAAGCTTTGTTGTTTTGTTATCCTCCATGCACAGTCCGCTTCGCATTTGAAATTAGTTTTTTGCACGGACATCGAGGCGCAGTCGCCATTATGTCGAGTACCACTCGAAATTGAACATTATTAGTGTAGGTGTAAAAGCTCTTTATTATCGATGGTTTTCGAATGAGTTAAATATTCATTATTCATTACAGAGTTGGCTGTGAGGTCCGAAGTTTGTTGAGAGCATCTTGGTGTTTTCATTCCCACGTCATCTTAGGTGCGCTTATTTGCGCGCTAGTTTAGAAGTTAAAAGTTGCATGCTTTTGAGAAGTTTACACTATTCAGGGACGCGACGTGAGGTCTTGTTTTAGTAAAGTTTCAAAGCTGTATGCTAAGTAGGTCTCAAGGGAAGGAAGTTTGTATCTGAATGACCCCAATGAAAATGAGATGACACCAGCAAGGATACAAAGCGTCTCCATAATAAAGACACCGCCAAATGTAACATTTCTTAGAGGACAGTACGACATTTTAAATTTATTGCTTTTTGAGAATCTTTGTACTTAAGGTGGTTGGGCCGACATCATTTACCATACAAATTTTGAGGAACCAATGACGATGATAGAAAAGACATAATTTTTCATTCGTGTTGTATTGTCAGTAAAAACTAATTATAAAGTGGCATTTATCCAGTTATACTAGAAAAAATATGTTTTAATACTGGAAATGGGTATTTATACATACATACATACAGTCACGCCTTGTTCCCGGTGGGGTAGGCAGAGACTATTTCCCTCCACTTGCTACGATCCTGACATACAACTTTCGCTTCGTTCACTTTCATGACATTTTTCATACATGCTCGTCGGTTGTAGGTACTTTTGACTTGGCCTTTCCTAAGAACAACGTCAACTTGGTCATGAAAAGTACGCCTAGGTCGACCGCTACCGACTTGACCATTCACACTAGCCTTATAAATCTCTTTTGTTAATCTCCTTTCATCCATCCTCTCCACATGTCCGAACCACCTCAGCATTCCTTTCTCTATCTTAGTCACTACATCTTCTACCACGCCACAGCGTTCCCTTATCGGGTATTTATCGGAATTGTGGAATTCTCAAGGAATGATTTTAAATACCTATTTTCAGTTATAAAACGTATTTTTTGTAGAATAACTGGATAAAATACCACTTAACAATTAGTTGTAACAAAAATAAAACGCTAATTTAGAAATTATATCTCTTCTATCATCGTCATTGGTTCCTCAAACTCCTTAAAGTTTGTATGAGACGATGTCGGCCCTACGACCTTAAGCACATTATAATTTATAATATATATTATGTTTTCGAAATCCAAATAGGGAAAAGTAAACCATTACAGCAAAATACGAAATACGCATTCAGTGAAACGGATGGACAATGTCTTGTGACAGTGATACTACGAAACCTCTAAAAAAAGTTCATCGGGGGAATTCCGTGGCGTAGAATTTTGTGGGTGAGGCCCAAAGGGCCACCATCCCCTGATTGGGGCGCCCGTTGCCACGGGCAACGCGTACTATCTTACATCAATGAACGCTATTGTAATTGTATGAAATGTTTAACAATAGAAACGGACTTGAATATACAAAGGCTATGCAATCTAATTGTGATGCAGTTGACATAATTCTGATGATTTGGGGCCTGAGTTAAATTTATAGTCAGCTGTGTTCAAAAAAACAACCCCACACGACTAGCCGTAGAACAAAACCAAATGGAGGATATGAAAGATGGAGGTCTTGGTTATTATTTATTCAAGTGTTTAAGTTTTATGAGACATTAAGCTGGATCTTTTACGGCAAGCGTTATTTAAGGCATCATTAAACATGAAAGGAAACTTATGTTTCAGATATAAAGAAAAATAAGATTTGGATCTTTGTTTGTAAAGAAATACAATGACGTCGAGGTAATATCATTAATGTTAATAAAGAACATTGGAATTTTTAATAGTCGAAATATTACTCGAACGTGTATACATTAAATCAGACTGAGAAAAGTAGCAGGTGCAAATGTACAAAAGCATGCGGAACCAGAACTTTAGAACAATGATCATAAACAAGTAGGTATAATTATGATAATAATTAATGTAAGATCAAAACAAGAAAGAAGATAATTTCCATTATAATATTATCAGTGGTAAAGAATGACACTGTACACCTCCGTCAGAGAACAATTAAGTATAATATATTTGTACATGAAGAAAACAACTTGTGAATAATAAGAAAGACTCTCATTTGAAATTGTAAAAAGTGTATAAAATATGCCGGTGGCCGTTGTAGCTACGTACTCATACATTTCCAATGTGGTCGAGTCTGGCCCGACTGACATTTTGTCCTTTTTATAAAACAAGAATGGTAATTTTTATCAAGGAACGGCTTTTGTATTATTTTTAAACGGTTTACCGTCAACGTGATAATTTTGTAGACTTCTTTCCTGCTTTGGATAAGTAGATTAATATATCGTAGTAAGATAATATAAAGCTTTGTAACATCAAGTCTGTCATAAAATACAGACAGCCTCGTTGGCTCAGACGGTAACTCTGCTTTCTGTGCCGCCGATCCCCGGCCAGGTCAAACATTTGTGTGCATGAACATGTATGTCTGTTTGATCTGTGTCTGGGTATTATAAGCATATATAAGTATGTATATCAGTCATCAGGTTACCATAGTATGGCTTCTAGCCTAGTTTGGGATCAGATGACCGTGTGTGGAAGTTGTCCCATATTATTAAAAATAAATCTAATTTGGTGCAGCTCTGAATCTATACCTATATAAATCGTTATACTACGAACTAAGTGTAATAGAAATGACAATATACCTAATTGATAGTTATTGATAGGTACCTATGTATATAAATCCCGTATCAACGAATTCACATTTATATAATTCATTATTACAAAATATACATGTGACCAAATTCTCCACATTCACCATAATTCCTTATTGAATTATTGAACTACCACAGTATCTGGCGAATGCAGAAGACGCGCGCTGTCACCTCGACCGAGATAGAGACCGAGACCCGAGGTAAACACTCGGGTTAACGTCCTGAGTTCAACTTGACACATTTTTAGGCCGTCCCAATTGTGGCGCAGCGATGCTCGAGACCTGCGCGGCCTACTTGCGCAACGGGAAGTCAAACGGGACCCAAACGGAATGCGTATCCTGTATGAATTTGCGAGGTGCAAGCGCCAGCGAGTGGCACATCCTTTATGACTTTTGGGTTATACCGCTGTTAAAAAAGCGAAAGTGTTTGCGTTGTCAGGAAAATTTAATTTTAAGTAGCAGTCGTTTTGGAAAAACGTAAAGACAACTTTATTAAATTTGGTTGTTTGGAGAATATTTGCGCCTTTAATTTCTATTTAAATGAATACATATTATGTTATTATTTTGTCAGAAAAAGTGTGATGGGAGTTGGGACGTGTCCACGAGCATTAAAAATAAAGCAATTTTATTTTTATGCGTATGAAAGTATATAAAAGTTTAACGAGCTTGGAGTAAACAAAGAAATGGCATCAAGGTTTTATGGCGCTTTCTCACTCCAATTCATTATTTTCGTCAAATGTGACTTGTTATAACTTTGTACCAACGATTTAATTATACAACTTCGTGCCAATTCATATGAATATAAGTGTACAATGGTGGAGATCAAAGAAAACGTTCCAAAAGTGTGATTCAGAAGTTTATATTAACACAGTTGGTAGTCGTTACATTCGAACACAACAGAAATCGGGTTAAGACTTAAGACGCAGCCATTCAAATTAGTATTTCAAATATCCAAGTGATGTTTACCAACAAAAAACATCTGAGGAAGAGAGGAGCTTATAACCCATGAGTTACGAAGCAGACAGGAACATTACTGTCCCTTTGTGGAATCCGCTAGCGTCATAGGGGATGCAATAAAAAATGCAGGTAGGGGCCCGAGCAACGACCCCGGGGTTTTTGGATGGTGACGTCACACATAGCATTGCCCTTATGCCTTGCGCCTCCAATATCACGAATGTTACGCCGGTAAAGTCAGTGCCGAGTTCATTGTTTGCGTGTAAAGCAAACAAATCTAAAACGCTGTGGTTTATTTTACGTGTGTATTCAATTAATCATCGATCCCGCTCGTTTGTTTTTATCAAATCGCAGTTGGTTAGCATCGTGAAGGTGAGCATCGGAACAAGGATAAAAGGTACCAAAATATCCACATTCGCAGTTTTGACGCGCTGCATTTCTCAGAAACACAACTCTCGTGCGGATCCGGCTGTAAAATAGATATTATTTTTTGCTTTCTCGATGTGTAACTATACAATTTGCACTAGCTACTCGGTCGTGTCGTTGACCTCTCGCCAGCTGCTTGACTATTGTGGTGTTCGAATGGGCGAAGCAAAAGCGAGCAATAAGGAATCGCACGTACCGGTACACGCCTTTATAATATAACACATAAAAGCCGTGAATAAAGAAAAAAAATCTGTTATCAAGCACAAGAAAACAATGTATAATTTCAAATTCTATTAAGATTATGTAAATTCGGGCAGGTAACGTTAGCGAGGACTTAAAATACATTTGGAGACGTCTTCGGATTACATTGACGCTATTTGAATGTATATTTCTTTAAGTATACGTTTTGAATGGAATAATAAGCAGCCGAGACACAAGTTCCACGTGTCTCGGTGCTCTACAGTGGAGTTGTGAACGTGGGTCATGAGGAAGCATACATTATTTTAGAGAAGTCGATAGCGTTGCTTTGAGAACCAACCCACAACATCTGTAGAGTGTAGACAAACGCCACGCGCACACACACACGCCTACACCCGCCCTGCAATACACACATCACACAGGGGAACTGTTTAACACACCACGTAAACAGACGCAGGTTTATGTATACCAGATGCCCCCATAGAAAGAGACAATACGTTACCACAACCTATGAGCAACAAAGATACATATAATACGCTATAGAGGGAGGTTTGAAAACGTGCAGAGAACTCTAATTAGATGTAGTTGAAGGTCGGGAAAATAAAAGACGTAGAAATTATGACAAACGAGTCATCCGGCATGGTATCGTTGAGTTTATAGCTTATTAACAAAATAAAAATATCAAACTGCATGCAGCTGCAATGCACGATCGTCTAGTTACATTACGAATAGCATCGCCTTAAACGGCGAACATTTCGTAGGAACAGGCAAATAGAAAAATAAACAGGGCCGGTCCGAGCGAGGCCGTTGTTAATTAACATACAGATAGTTTAATAAAAGGCAGGAAACAGGCAGCGAGGGGAGTAGGCAATGAAGCGGTAAAAATAGAAGCAGGGGCGAGACGCGTCGGAATCGATCCTACACAATGCGACGATGCACTCGAAACCAATCAATAATAGACGCCGCGACTAGCGAACAAGCGACAAATACTTCCGTTGACTTTCAATTTTATTATACATATTTACATAAAGTTTTGTGACGTCGCCAAATTTTTCGGAAATCACTGGATGAGATCCTGTGAATCACAAAGAGTTGCGTAAGCAATAAAAGGAGCCTATACCGTAGGAAGTTACTATTCTTTGCCTATACCTAGTAGTAGGTCGGATACAGGATCAGTGGACATAGATAGTTACACTAATTTGAGTGAGAATGTGTGATGAAACGCTTTATTATCCTACAAATATATCTGTATTTGGGTCAATGCCAAGAATAAAATTTAATATAATCAAGGAAGTATCTTCGCCTACTTTAAAAAAGATTCGACAGTCAGTAGAACTACTTGGTATTATTTTACTCTTGTGTATGGTTCAAAATTTTTAATTTAACCAAAAACATTTGAATGGTAATTAAAAGCTTATATATAGTATTACTAATTACTTATATTAAGTATGAGTCAGGTATTTTTCTAGCGACATAAGTGTGGATGAATACGGCTATAGAAGACCGGCACGAATGGGAAAGTAAATAATGTAAAGCCTCTCCAGGCCTTATATTATACAGCAGCTAGCGATAATGATGATGATAGGTTTCATAATTTATGCTCTGGTATGTTTTATTTCACTTTACCTCTAATAACTAATATATTTGGAGTCATAGTCGATTACAATTATTATTTTCCTGTCTGATTAATTGCATGTTTATACGGAAATTTTTTAATGACAACGAACAAGCCGATCAATAATATTAATTATAATTATTAAAATAGGAATTGTTTGTAAATTAATTAACATTTTAACGAACACAATATTATTACCAATCACTTCAATTACGAATACATTGATCTAAAGTAAAAAAATTAACCTAGGCCTAGATCACAAACATTTTGTGATGTACTCGTAACTACGCTTCTCCAATTGTTTGCTCGATTCTTTAATTAGTTAATACTATCTTGGATTATTGGATTATAATTTTATTGTTATAGTATTATATCGTTTGTATCATATTTTATTTGTAACTGATTCTTGTCCCTTGTAATTTTTACCGTTAGCTTCATGTGATTCTTTAGCTTCGTATTAGCATGAATGTATAAAGTAGGTCTCAATTTACAGAAATTACAACTTAGGTTACAATTACAATGTCTCCAACTGAGCAAACATTGTTAACCAAGTTGAAAACAACCATAAATCGAAGTATTTTATTCACAATCTTCGAGTACATCGAATAAAAGTGGTATCGCATCGAATGTCACGCGGAAGTCTGTGTACAGGGACAATCAAGTCCCAGTTAATTTTAGCCTGTTGTTGGCCAAGCCCAGTCAACTTGCGGTAGGTCGTGTACAGGCACACTGCAAACCCTAACTGAAGGGGGAGCATGTAGGTCATTACGTACCGGGAATGTGCAGCCAACGGGAAACAAACTGTTGAATTTTTGAACACATAAAGCTGTGAACTGCGAGCGCTTATCATCCATGCGAATAAACCTTGTGGCAGGTCAAGAGGTTATTGCGCTTCATGGCCGTATTGTTATGTAAAATATTGTTATGTAAATAGTGCTTTGTGTGCCACAAATTATGTGACGTGATTTTGGTAACTAATCACGTATAGCATTGAAATGGATGAGTTAATTATTAGTAGTATTGTCTCATGCAATCTTTGCATGTTTTGTTTGAAAGCTTTTTCGTTTTTGATTCCCGTGTTTCCACTCCATGTTATTTTTTTCCTAACGACGACGTACCTTAATTAAAAAAGCAAAAAAAAAAATTAACCGCACCTCAATGCGGTGAGAACTAAGAACCCAGCAGGAGTCTTACCGCAACGTCTCCCTGCTTCGGCTCGCTCAGGCAAAACTTCGTCTAGACGTCATTCAGTACACGAACAAACCATTATATTCAGAACTGCAATGTTCCTCACATCTCTCCACCAATTACCACCTTCAGGATCATTTGGAACTGGTGTTAGAATTAATTCTTTTGTTTTATATTCGCATACCTTTAGAATTACCCACTCAGCAGGTGGTCTGTATCAGGTACAATGTTATTTAAAATGTTAAGAGTAAAACGTATTCTGCGCCCGTTTGCAATAAAGTATATGCGTGAAAAACGATATATGTTAGGCACATGAGTCAGTGCGGTAGGTATATTGTGAACTGGTTGGTGGCAAATAGCGAAGCTTTGTTATCGCGTTGCAAGTAGCGTTGGCAGGCGCTGCAGTACGTGGCGCGGTGCTAACGACCAGAGAGGCGGTCGAGCGCGGCGCCCTTCAGCTGACTGAGACCTTGGCTGGATTTAGCCGCGGTTCGACGGACTCCCTGACGGCACTTGTTTTACTTTTAATGTCGGACTTGTATGTTTTATTGCAGCGGCACGGGAATGCGGCGACACGCAACCTTAATTGGATCCGCTCATTTCTTTCTCTATCATTTTTATTTCACTATCAGACGAGCTTGGATTCGATTTTCGTAACCATGTTGAAAGGTCAGCGCTCGGCGAGACCTTGGCCGATTTTAAACGCAAGTTCGACGTTCGAAGTCGGAATCGAGCCGGTGTTTTATAACTTTTCCACCCGACGATAAAGTTCACGCCTGGACTTTGTTTCCTGATGATCTGATCGAACCGAAATAGCCGTACATCTGCCGGCCGAGAGATGTAAACGGTCATAAAATATTTATATTGTTCGATATAGAATGTAGGTAAAAGCGAACGCATTCTCATCATTCCGCTGTAAGAATAACACTTCCAATAAGTGTAAACTTAGTCCATGTTATGTGTTTGTCTTGAGCTCTATCTATAAAGTATCTGTAGATGTGACTTGCACCGAGATCGTCACGAGACGCGACGGGAAATGTCGCGGCGCAGACCTTGCCCGAATTTAGCCGGGTTCAACGACCACCTCGGTTGCAGGTCGCTTTCTCCCGCACTTAACGATTTTAACCTAGTGAGGCTGTTTTGTAATCTGCTGATGATAGATGATGACTAGACTTACGTAAACTCTTTCTTTGATTAAGTTTTGCTTTGCTCCTTACCTGCGAAAAAGAAAGAAAAATATTAGATTTAATACTTCATATTTATTGTCATTGTGCTATCGCTTTGGATAAGAGTATAAACTTTGACAGCCTCGTTGGCTCGGATGGGAGTAACTCTGCTTTCTGTGCCGAAGGGCCCGGATTCGATCCCCGGCCAGGTCAAACATTTGTGTGTATGAACTGTTTGATCTGTGTCTGCGTGTTATAAGCTTACATAAGTATGTTTATCAGTCAAATGGTTACCATAGTACAGGCTTCTAGCCTAGTTTGGGACCAGATGACCGTGTGTGGAAGTTGTCCCATATTATTAAAAAAAAACTGAATTGTAAATTTCATTTTAAACCTTGGCATTTTTATTTTCGAAAGCTCTTTGAATTTATTTATAGATAGATAAACACTTGATTGAACACCATACATAGGACACAAACATAAAATAATAATAATTATATGAATCTTAGGCTAGTACAAGTGGCGGTCTTATCGCTTAAAGCGATTTCTTCCAGACAACCGGAAGGAAAGGAATACATTACTATGAGTATTTCTGGTCGGCGGTGTAGTTATAGGAGAATAAAAAAATTATCAACAATATAAAATATTAGCACCCAATTAAGGAAGTCATGGGAATTGAAACATAACGCGAACAATGAGCTTCTTATCTAGATCGATAAATAACTAGATAATTTCTTGACTGGAATAAATGTCAGTTGGTAGAAACTTATAAACCATTACTAATAGTCCAAACACCTGCTTCAAACAGACTTCTAGGATCTTTCATTTAAAAATATGGCTCTACCACTCTCTACCTCCATTACGCGAAGCGAAGTGATTGTATAAAAGCTCGCATTTTGTATTCAATTAATTGATTAACCAGAATGTAATTATAATGATTTCCTGGTCATAACATTAGTAATACATATATAATATAGTTATGTTGATCTACTGCCACGGTGGCGTAGTGGGCGCAAGCTCGACTGCCGATCAAGAAGTCCTGGGTTCGATCCCCTGGTCAAGCAAAGTGAAAATTGTATTTTTCCATTAGGAAATATCTCAATAACTGCCTGGAGTCTGCAACTGTGTCCGACAGGTGGAAATAGGTTCGCCCTCAATTACATATTAATAAGACCAATAATACGTATACTGGCGAAATGCGGGTGGTGCTTACAATGTACGAGACCTGGGTACACCTCTGCCTCTACCCCTACGTCAAAAAGGAGTGATTGTATGTGAGATGGTTTGCATTAATTTCTTCAGAACCCTTTAGAAAAGGGTTAATTAAAAACTTCACGTTTTGTAATGGTAGGCGTCTTTAGCAGGGGGCCGCCTGGGGAAGTACCACACCTTTGCCAGTTATTCATCCGCCAAGCAGTAATTTGCAAACATTGCTGTGTTCCGGTCTGAAGGGCAATGTTACCAGCGAAATTACTGGGCATGATGAGATTCAACAACTAATATCTCAGTGTGACAGGCGCAGTGCAGTGCCGCGCAGAATTTTGAATTTTAAAACAATGGGTGGCATTTTGTCTGATATGAGCAAAAAAAAAACGATGGTTTTCATGTTTTAGTATGAGTTTGCTTTGGCAAATACTTGTATTTACTTACTTTAGTTAGTATTTCGTATCTAAGTAAACACAGCGATCCCTCGGCAATCGATTCGCAAAGGCTCTTGAGGATAAGTACGATATAAAAAAGCAAACAAAATTGTCCAATTTTGTAATCGAATGTTTACTCAGTCGAGTGGTTTGTCCTTGAAATCAGTCCCGGTCGCTGAAAATGGTGTTTAGATTGTTTATTTTGGCAGTAGTTTGCAAAAGATACGAGTATGGTCTCTGATACATCTCGAAAAAAAAACTTTTTTAGGGTTCCATACCGCTTAAGGAAAAAAGGAACCCTTATATGGTCACATTGTTGTCCGTCTGTCTGTCTGTCTGTCCGTCTCTCAAGACTCTATTTAACGGGAACGCGTGGAGCTATCAAGTTGAAATTGATATCTACTACTCAGATCTGCGATCTCTTGTGGCTGTAAAAAAATCATACTTCAAAGATAACGCAATGAAAGTTATGGCCATTTGACTGCATATTTCCATACTTTGCGCAAGGATCTAATAGATGGCGCTGTATGTTCTTGGTATCAGGTATCGAACCTTACACTATGCATACATACGTATGCCTTCACAATTTATTATAAAATACACTAACATTTTAGGTAGGTACTTATCATATTTTGTATATATAATATTTCGTTATTAGTAATAATAAACTAAAATAATGTGGAAAAAAATGACGGGCAGCAGCAGCGTCCTTTGCCTAAAACTATCGATCTGCGCTCGCCAACCCGCCTGCCAAGCGTGGCGAGTATTGGCAAAAGACCCTTGTGGGAGAGACCCATGTGCAGCTGTGGACTTCCTGAGGCTGAGATGATGATGATGATTGATATCGAATAATTTTGTAGTGGGTAGGCCTCTTTAGCAGGGAGCCGCCTGGGGAAGTACCACACCTTTGCCAGTTATTCATCCGCCAAGCAGTAATGTGCAAACACTACTGTGTTCCGGTATGAAGGGCAATGTTACCAGCAAAATTACTGGGCATGATGAGATTCGATAACTCATATGTGTCTGATATGGGCAATCATGATGCTTACCATCAGGCACCTGATTTGCTCGTCTTGTTTTACCCAGTATCATAAAATATATATATATATATATATAGATTATAATAATAATATTATGATCAAGTCTAAGTGCGTTTGAATTTAACAACAATGTAAATAATCAATATTCAATACGATAGTTATACATATTATAATAATATGCTGCATAAATCGCCAACTTAATTTATGTAAAAAGACGTCGTAAATTGCAATAAAGATCAAAACAGATTAGGCAGAATTTTGAAAATAAAAATACACCATACCAACTCGTAAATAAAGAATACGAAGCTTTATTAAAATGATATCTTGGAGCACGTCAGTTCCCCTGCCAAGTCGAGCAAAAAAGCGACACGGCTGTATCATCTTTTTCTCGAAAATGGCCTGAACTGGGCCATTTTCGACCCCTATAACTTCGTTGTGTGTAGAAGCCTGAATTTTCAGTAACCAAGCAGGCATTGTATGAACACGGTATATTTCAAATTTCATTCAATTTGAACACCACCACCAGTAGTTTAAGAATTATAACTAGTCAAAATTTCTTATATAAAAGATGATATGTTAAGACAATATAATATTATGTAAATATATTATGTAGACAATATATTAAGTCACTTGGCATAGTGTGCATATGCCACAAGGATGTACAAATCTAAATAAGACGGTACGTGCTGAAAAACAGCGCTGTGCACGGTTAGCCGAGCGCAGCACATGCTGAGCACAAGCCGATTACCACAACCACTGCCTAAATATATGTTCTAGCAGATTGTAATATCGTGTTTGTTATTAAGGTTGGGTAATGAACGCATTTTTCTTTCTTTTCCCTCTTTTCTTTCTTAATTTTGTCACTCACTGACTGACTGACTGATCATCAAAACTCTTAAGCACTTCTAGCAGACATAATAAGCTTCAAATATAGAATACAATTAGTGTTTAGTGTAAAACTCAAGGAAAATCTAAAATATTTTGTAATTTCGGTCCAGTTTTTTAGCTCACCAACTGTCATCGCCCCGTCAATCCTAATCCTAATTCCTATCCTAATCCTAATATCCTAATACTATTATAAAGGCGAAAGTTTGTAAGTATGGATGTATGTATGGATGTTTGTTACTCTTTCACGCCAAAACTACTGAACCGATTGGGCTGAAATTTGGTACGTAAGTAGCTTAGACCCTGGAATAATACATAGGGTACTTTTTATCCCGATATTCCCACGGGAACGAAGACTACGCGGGTGAAACCGCGGGTCACAGCTAGTCTATTTATATATAAAACATAAAAAGATTTTTAATATTGATATGGTCACTATAAGATGTTAGGTTAGCTAATTACATAAAATAACATAACATACATTCATGCCTTTTTTCCCGAAGGGGTAGGCAGAGGTCGCCAGTATGTATTGGTCCCATGTAATAGGGGACGAGCCTATTGCCATCTACCGGGCACTGTTCCAGACTCCAGGCAGTTATTGAGATAATTCCTAATGGAAAAATTCAATATTTAACACTTTGCCTGACCTGGGGATCGAACCCGGGACCTCTTGATTGGCAGTCGAGCATGCGCCCTCTACGCCACCGAGGCAGTCATGCTAATTACGTAATAACTTAAGAGAGAAGGTCCCTTAAGTAGGGACTTAATAAAGTAACCGACATGGTATTAACATGGATGTCACAACTTTTTACGGTGGAAGAACTGAGTTGCGAGACTTGTTTTTTTTTACAAGTTTTGTTTTTGATGGCATCGATATGAATTCTAATAGATAAAAACATGCTCTATAGGCGTTAGGTAGGTGGGATAGAAAATTTTCGCCAATGTCTACCTCCACGGTAGCTCAAATGGTAGAGTGCCTACTAGGCAGATTGGTGCGGAAGATGCGGGCTCAATTCCCGATGAAATTTGGGCTCAATTCCCGATGAAATTTTCTTCCTATATTATATTGTATATTATATTGTAATTCGAGAGAATAGACAGCTTATTAGTCTATACAAATATAAAATATTTCTTAAAATGATTTCCTATGAATCTCACGTGTTGGTTCATGGGCATGGAATCGAAGTGGCCGCGAACGAATGAGATTATAAAATGCCAAGGTTTCAAACCAGTTCCGTGATTTTATGGAGCCATGGTGGTAAAGCAGGTAAATACCAATAAGATAGATTGGAGGGGGCTTATCTAAACCAATCCATATATTATCAATACATTTCAAATATCTCATAGGATTATCAAGGTTTTAAAGGCCTATTACACTACATTAAATCAGGGTCCCTAACTAACGGCAATGGGATTTTTTTGGCCTTACTATGTTATTACACCACACTTATTAAGTAGTTAGGGGCCTTCATTTAGTATAATGTAATAGGCCTTTTAGCTACATAAAAATGTACAGTACAGTATAGTAGTGTACAGTAGTGCGGTCCCAGGTTCGATCCCCAGGCACAGAATACAGATCTATCCCAGGTCAGGCAGTGTTATTGAATTTTTCCATTAGAAATTATCAAATGACAGCCTGGGAGTTTGTGCCCTGAAGATGACAATGGATATGTCCCTTATTCCATGGTACCAAAAACATAACTGACGAAGTGTGGCTCTGCTTACCCTTTCGGGAAAGTGGCGTGGAGGAAAAAGGCGTATATTATGATATACTCGTATGTGTACAGAATCCCGTTTATTCGTTATATTAATTTATTTTTAAGATTATAAGGGTGCTGCATAAAAAATAGCAGCAAGTTTTGTGTGTGTGAACAAAGAAATATAAAAAAACCCGTTTATCCAAATCAAATCTATTATTGACTTCTAAAGAGTTGTTAAAACCGTTTAGACTAAATATACGATAATATTATACTTCTTCTATGTAAGTTATATCCTTTTAGATATTATCGTGTAGCTTTCATACAAATAAAGACGTTATACTAAATACTACATGTTATTAAAACAGCCCTAAAACGTGACGAAATTCTGATGTTGAACATACGCAGCTTTGTTTCCATCACTCATTGAAGTAAAAGATAGCAGAGATATATAAAACTCGGTTGTCAGAAAGAGATAAACACAGGTTCAAAGCTACGTGAGCAGCAAACCATAAACGTGTAACATTGGCGCAAGACAAGTTGCGACTGACTTGACTCAAGGCAATTAGCTTGACTTGAGTTCGCCACGCAAAGCAGGGTAAAACGTATCTACCTCAGTTTATATACAATTTACAGCCGCTTCTTCATTCTGTTACATTAGTAGTTAATATGTTAAGCACGTCACGCCACATACATAATAATTATGCAAGTGCTAAGATTTCCGGTTCCAGAGGAAGTTTCCTTTTTTTTCTCAGAAGTCGAATGTATGCATATCATATAACATAATATTACGGAATACGGTTATAATTTAATAATATATGTATTATTTAATTTTACATTTAAATTAGCAGCTATTTTAGCTGTACCACATTATTATCTTTATATGTTTATAAAAATCATGTCTTGTTGTTTTTTTTTATGTTTACCCATAATTGGGTAAAAAATGGATAGTTGCCTCACTTTGGCTCGTTCCTAGTTCCTAGTCGAATAAAAAATGTTTTCTAATTCTTCATTTCTAAGAAATTATAAATATCAGGGAAAAGTTTAAATTTCGCGAAAAGTGTTAATGTGTTTGTTGTTACTTATTAAAAAATATTTGCGGGTGTTATAAAGCTCACAATGTGCATACTGTTTTCAGTTTTAAGCCCTGATAGACGACAACATTGTGCAAGTCTCAAGCGAAACCTGATTTCGTAGTAAAGTGGAAGAACATCATGAACTGTAGTTACTTTATTATTATTTGTCTGCGCGCGCAATGCGCCTTATTTATTTAAACATTCTACATAATAGTCTTAATGTGCAGTTTCCCACAATACGAATCACGTTATTTTTTTATCGTTATCGTTATTTTATTTTACAAGTAGTTAAGTTCCATGACATTTAAGTTTTACGAGACATTGTGCGAAACATAGAGAGCTTATGTATTCGATGCGCCTCGCTTAACATAAAAAAACTATTCTTGTATTACTTACGCATATCCCACTATAATTTAAGTGGTATAGGTATTTATATATACAGGTATAATATAAAAAAAAACTGTAACAATTTGCGGTTCATTGCTAAGAGCGATCTCTTCCTGAGCACAGTTCAGAGAGTGATAGTTTAATGCAACGAGTTCACTCAGTTACACTGTCATAACGAGTATGGGTTGAGTGGCCAATTTATTATGATACAGTGTTAAGGGGGGTCCTTACCGCTGGTTCCCACCTCCTTCGTCACACTAGTGACAGCTGGTTTTTTTAGAATTTGACCATCAAAATCAAAACTCAGAAATATTTATTCAATAAGGCCACAATCTCAGTTGCACGTCAATCCCAACAAAAAAAAGTAAAAAAACGAGTGGTTAAGGAACAAGATATTACTCTGTAATTTATGGTTACCCATGTTTTTAGAAACAATCTACATAGTACATGTAACAACCGTTATATAGCTCCATTTTTTTATTATTATTTTTTTTAACATGAGTAGAGTCTATTATGGGCAGAGTGCTTTTATTGAAAAAAGACTAAACAATAGAGCTACCTACTTACTACCTACCCTAACTAAATACACTATACCATAGATCACTTCGAAAATCCACAGGCCGACATGTCAGCCTATAGAAAATCCAAGTGCTCTAAACCACTGTCAGATGGCAGCGTACCCAAGATACTGGCGGCATTGCCACGTTGAATATTTTTTTTTATACATAACATTTATCATAACAATGTGTAGTTAACATTTAAAAATTTAAAGTACATACTTCTAAACTATTCTAAAGCGGTACTCGGACACAGTTTTACACTCACGTATCTGCTCTCGTCTACGCTCTACAGATCAAAGAGCCACCGCCGGAAGCCGTCGAGGTCAACTGATGTCTTAGTTACACTATAATATTATTTTTTATAGTGGTATGCGGAGATACTACCCTGTGACCATGCCATTATGACCGTCAAAATGTCATTAAAAAGATTTCCTGTAAAGATTTCTAAGCAAGCCAGGGTAATTTCAATTTCAATTTCTTTATTGCATAATTCATGATATAATAATAGATGGTAGTACATAATCATGATACCCGTTTGGGCGTAGCAAGTTGTTAACGAATATTTTATGAAGTATTATATGAAAAGTATACTGTATGTACGCTTTTGGCTACAAATTTATCAAAATGAGAGCATGTCTTTCAAAACATACTTCGAATTTATTTATGTATATTTGGTATGTTTTCTTTTAAGTAAATTTTAATTTAAATCGATAATATACAAAAAAAAAATCGGAGTTGTTATAACAGCTCCTATATAACCAGTGTTTCGTGCGAAAGTGACACCGGAACCTAGCCACAGAATTTAGAAAATAGCAGATTATCTCCCTCTAGAGCTCAATGCGCATTATTTAATATCTACGCTGTATGTACTTCATTAAAAAGAGGTGGTCACTTTTTAACACATTTTGTACATAAGGTAGGTACGGATGATACAAAATACTTATTTAAAAAAAATAAAATCATACATTAGACCGTGACATTAAACCTTTAACAAAGAACCTTAAAGACCGTAGCTAAACGATTAATATAAACGGTTTTTCGCATAAAAACCTAAAGGTGCATGAATACAATTATGTCTGTATAGAAATTACAGAGTAAAAACACATGCATACTTTTTTAATTGTGCATTCGAAACAAAGTACTTTATAGCATCAGGTAAAATTAATAAAAGATTTTAAATTTTATAAAGTTTTTTAATGTTTAATTAGTAATAACACTGTAGCTAAAATTTTCGTTAAACTTATTACATAAACTCGAGTAAAACAGTTGAATTTACACTTAAATTTTATAACGAACATACTTGTATTTATTTAATTAATCTTACTATATAGAGGGTTGAAATTATGTAGTATTTTTAACGTAAAAGTGTATGTTTATTGTTTATAGATCTTAATAGGTAGCAGGTAGATAGGTTATAAGAAATTATGTTGTTTGAAGTTCTTATGGTAAGCGCCACCCACGCTTGGTGTGTCACCTTTATTCATTCCTATAAATAGCATAATGACCATAACGTTATTTAATATTGATGAGAGATTAAAATTTATTGTTGTTATCACCCACAAAAAGTCAATATTCATGTTTTTATATTTTAAAATATGATATATATACATTTTAGAACTCTCCGTTTCAAAGTATTCTAACCACTGCGATTACCAAGCCTGTCAAGCGAGGTGATTATGGAAAAATCCTCCATGTGCATAGTTTATGGCGTTCTATGGGGGAGGCGGGTGGCCTATGTTCAGCAGTGGACGTCTTCCGGCTGATGACGTCTTATGTGATATATTTTATGTACGTAAACCTAAATATTAAAACGTCGTCGTCTAATGTTAATACGTCGAAATTATCAAATAAACAAGGATCTAAGACAGGACCAACCTTTTTCTCGCCATTCGCCAAATAAACTTATCGAAAAGAAAATCAGCGAAATTGGGAATTTACAGCAACTTTAACACAGAAAGCTCATTTTCCTCAAAGGCCATTCTACCGATCGTTTCGTTAATTGATTTTTACTGCGCCCCATTATTTTTTAATCAAGAAAATTCTTACATCGCTAATTGCTCAATTCACTGGCTTTGTCTCTCTTGAAATTGCCGCAATTCCTTCAATTACAGATCGACGGATAGCGTCGCCGCGTAATTTATAAGCGAAGACAGACAGACATTAATCACAATGTTCATAATGAATGTTATTGCATTGATGTGGTGAGTGGTGAGATCATTTCCCGAGAGTCGCAAACTGAGGCCGGTCGGGTTGTATTGCGCCGAGGAAAAAAGTGGGTTTTAACGTGACTGCTCAACTCGCCCGAAAGCGGACCTGACCTTATAAATATTATCTTTCGGATAAAGGAATATTGACAACGTCGCAGTCTTTATGCTACTTTATATCGTGTTTCGTACAACGTGACAACGGTCTATTACTACTCAAACAATGTTATGATATTGTTACTCGAGCTTATTTCCTTTTCTTCTTATAGAGAAGCTATCAATTTTGCTTCCCTATAATACTGAGTGATTTAATTTACGTTCCCTCTAGAGGAATAGCAAGAAATAATTCTTTATTTCTATTCCGATATTCCCACGTACACATAGCACATAGCACGTAGAACTGATGGCCAGTGGGGCTGCAAAGTTCTCGAATGGAGACCACGGACCGGTAAGCGCAGCGTAGGACGTCCACCCACAAGGTGGACAGACGATCTTCAGATCGTCTGAAAGATGGCAGGAACACGCTGGAGGCGGGCCGCTTGCAAGGTGGACAAGACGATCATCAGATCGTCTGAAAGATGGCAGGAACACGCTGGAGGCGGGCCGCTTGCAACCGGACTGAATGGAAATCTATGGGGGAACATAGGCCATGTTCAGCAGTGGACGTCCTATGGCTGAGATGATGATGATGATGATGATTCCCACGGGAACGAGGACTACGTGCTACAACCGCTATATTAGCTTACTCCTATATTGATGTCAAATGCAAAACTTGTAAGATTACTTCTCACAACAGGCTCAGGCATATTATTGTGATGGGTGTTATTAGTGGGTAGTCTAATGAAGCATCCAGCCCGAGGGCCGACTCATTCTACCTCTAGTAACGATGTGAAATAACACATTATGTCTAACAGCAGGCTAAGGCCCTGCATATTGCATTGTTTAATTCTCAGAACTGAGGATTTTATGAGGCTCTAGAGGGAACGTAAATGAAATCTAAATTAAAATGACTCAGTATTATAGGGAAGCACAATTGATAGCTTCTCTTTAAGAAGAAAAGGAAATAAGCTCGTGTAAAAAAACCCGAGTAACAAAGAAAGAAAGAAATGTTTATTTACCACAAGATGTAACACAGGAAACGTTAATGTTAATATTAAAAGTTTCTTGTGCGTTCTTCTTGTAGAGGTATCTTTCCGAACGCACGGTACTGTACTGTTTATCTTTATTGACGTGCAAAAGTGTCAGATTATGACCTATTTGAATAAATCTGTTTGAGTTTGAGTTTGAGTTTGAGTTTGATTAGTAATTATATAGCTAACTATTTTATATTATTAAAGTGAAGATAAGCATCTGGTAGGGACACTGTACTTATCATTATCATTATGTACTTGCCTAACATTCCCATGGAGGATTCTGTGGTCCCACACTGGGCTCCGGGCCCGTGTCGTGGAGGCCTGAATAGATTTACATTAAGAATACGTATCCTGAGGGAGCCTACCGATAGGTAATTGTGAATAATAGAATTTAGAATATCATAATATTGTTTTAAAAAATTATTCTTTATTTCTTTATACACAAAAAAACAGCGCTAGATGGCGCCCGGGTAGGGCTCGTCTTGTCACTCTCTATCATAAAAAAAAACTGTCATTAAACAAAAATATCAAGTCGCTATACCGATTGGGTTGAAAGCCACATATAGAGAAATAAACTGAAGTAAGACTTACTACCTATAAAGAATTTGAGTTGTGTTACTGCTTGCTTTATTGTATTACGTACGTACACATAATAATATAATGTCTATGTGTTGACTAGACATCTTGTTATAATTATACCTCAATATTTATAATAGGATAGGTTTTAGTACTTATATTAAATTTACAACGATAAATAACCCTCCAGGAGACCAATTTATGGTACCTTTCACTATAAATTCCTCCATTAGGTGAACATATTTATTTGTACAATTAAATGCGTACATGCATTATAATAGTTAATTGAATAAATATGATGTTTTCAACAAATAAAATGTCATCTTAAATATCAATATAAAGTATACCTTGTAAATTATGATAGAATATTTTTATTGCTTCAGTTTATAATAAGACAAGACAATCTGATAATTTTATAAGTAACATAACATACATTCACGCCTTTTTCCCGAAGGGGTAGGCAGAGGTGTACCCAGGACACAGTCCCATTGTAGATACACCCACATTTCGCCAGTATGTTATTGGTCCCAAATAATAGGGGGCGAGCCTATTGCCATCTACCGGGCACAGTTCCAGACTCCAGGCAGTTATTGAGATAATTCCTAATGGAAAAATCCAATATTTAATACTATGCCTGACTTGGGGATCGAACCCGGGACCTCTTGATTGGCAGTCGAGCATGCGCCCACTACGCCACCGAGGCATTTTATAAGTATCTTGATATAATAATATAATATAATATATGGGACAACTTCCACACACGGTCATCTGGTCCCAAACTAGGCTAGAAGCCTGTGCTATGGTAACCAGATGACTGATATACATACTTATATAAGCTTATAACACCTAGACACAGATCAAACAGACATGTTCATGCACACAAATGTTTGACCTGACTGGGGATCGAACCCGGGCCCTGCGGCACAGAAAGCAGAGTTACCACCAACTGAGCCAACGAGGCTGTCCTAGGATATGAATTTAATAAGTGAATCAGATGCGATGACCTATGCATTAGGACTGAGGACTTCATAATGACTTGTTACTTAAAATAAAATGCTAATGACGAATAAATGATATCTATTTTCTGTCATCGTCATTGGTTCCTCAAAGTTTGTATAGGAAATGATGTCGGCCCATCCACCTTAAGATGAAACTTCAAGATAGAATGGCAAATGAGCGAGGAGGCTTATTAAAAACAGTGAAGTGTTTTTTTTTTATTATAGAGCAGAGAGAGCATCAAACGGGAGAAACTGGTTCCTCATGACACAGGGAATCCTAGTATGAGGGCCAGTGTTTCTAAACCAATCTAATATTACAGGAAATTATAGTTTACGAACATACCATGTAATTACTTATACGTACTTACATGTAATTACGATATATTATACTGTAAAAAAAAAAACCATACATTCACGCCTTTTTCCCGAAGGGGTAGGCAGAGGTGTACCCAGGACTCAGTCCCATAGAAGTTACACCCAGATTTTACCAGTATGTTATGGGTCCCATGTAATAGGGGGTGAGCCTATTGCCATCTACCGGGCACAGTTCCAGACTCCAGGCAGTTATTGAGATAATTCCTAATGGAAAAATCCAATATTTAACACTGCCTGACCTGGGGATCGAACCCGGGACCTCTTGATCGGCAGTCGAGCATTCGCCCTCTACGCCACCGAGGCAGTCTGTGTCTGTCATTGTACTGTACTCTATTTTAAATAAAAAAAAAAATTAAATAAGTAGGTATCAATGCAACAAGGTAAAATATTGATTAGTCGGCTCCGCTGACGTACACGTCAGACTTGCATGGTGAACGCCCCAATCAATAAATAGGTGTGACAGGGTTTACCGAAGGGAATAGGGATATGAGCCCTCATGGACAATGAAATTAAGTTACATTTAGGTGAATATTTTAAGCTATTTATTGCTATATATACTGCATATGCTGCATATCTCACTAAGGAACCGCCCTGGCTCCGCTCCGGGCAGGGCCAGATTTAGGGGAGGGCAACCGGGGCGAAAGCCCCGGGGCCTCCACAAGCAGGGGGCCCCCACAATAGAGACTTCGGAAAAAAAAATCTTTTAAATTCCAACTAGTAAACACTAGTAAACATCTTTTCCTTTGATATTTTCTTTTAAATCTAAAATTTAATTTCAGATATTCTTCATTTTATTTGGAAAATAATTTGGGGCGAGGGGGCCTCCGCTCCTTTGTTGCCCCGAGGCCTCTGGACCTCTAAATCCGGCCCTGGCTCCGGGTAACATTATACATTTAAAATTTCATCTTGAATCACTTCTATCTATGAATAAAACCGCGTATTTTAAAAGCTAAGTGCGCAGACGTCGCGGGAATCAACTTTTTTTAGGGATCCGTACCTCAAAAGGAAAAAAGGGATCCATATAGGATCACTTTGTTGTCCGTCTGTCTGTATGTCTGTCAGTCTGTGTCCGTCTGTCAAGCCTCATTTGCTCGGGAACGCGAGTTGAAACTCTTTAAAAAACTCATCAAGTCCATGCTCCCTAGTTGCTGTAAAAAAAATCTAAGTTTTATTAAACTTCTAAGTCAACGCAATCAAAAGATACAACCAATTAACCGCACATTCCCATATTGCGCAACGGACTGAAAACCTCTTGAGTACTTCCCGTTGGCCTAGCATCATGAAATTTGGCAAGAAGCAAGATCTTATAGGTATCATAAGTAAACGAAAAAATCCCAAAACCGTAAAATTTTACAAAAAAAAGTGTGCTTATAAAATGTTTGCGGTATATAGGTATGGAACCCTACACTAACCATACATACCAAGATATGCCTTAACAACTTTTTTATACTATGTCGAGATTACTTTATAAATCCGCGACTTTATTTTCGTTTTAATCTCGAAAGATAAGTATTTTATTCTTTATTGTCTACATTATACTGAAAAAGTACGTGTAAATTTCAACTTTATACAAACGAGTAGGTATAAATAAGCCCCTAAAGTTAGGATAAAGCTATGATAAGTAAGTGTAAACACATTTGAACTATACCTTTCATTGTTTTCATAAAATTTTGGAAATCCGTTCATAGCGGGATGTTTTGATTTTTACGAGCAGAGCATAGCGGGACGAGTGCACAGCGTGGCTAACCCGTATCTCCGCCATCATCATCTTTTCCCAGTAAATGTGTAATTAATAAGTATATATACACGTGTTTAAGTGGGTAAACTCAACAACTATAAAAAAAAAGAATTATTGCTTAAAGATTTCCCATACTAATTTTCCGATCAGCTTTTTCCGATCAGCATTTTGAATGGGAGGGTAAAAATTTCGCAACCCTTTCTTTTGAAAATTATTCAGTTTAACGGCTAGATGTACCTACCTAAGTATAACTCCATCTTTTTTACACATTATATGTTATACTTTAATTTTTCAGACAATATATTCGTTCCATCGTCGTTCATTGTAAGAGTTTTAATTTTAACCATGAATCTGTTTCAATACATTTGAGCGATTCCGCTTTATTCTCACAGTTCCAACAATAAAGCCATAATGCGTAAAGTTCAGTGACCAGTATGTAAATGTGGTCTAATTTCAAGATTAGGTACATTTTTTTCGCGTCTTCAAGAAACAATAGATGTGTTTGAATAGAGGTATCTCTTCCTTGTTGTTTACTAGTTCTCGATGGTAGGTTACCTAGCTATTATTCAAATTAAAATACGTCTCTATGACATATAAATACATATTTTTGAAGCAACCAGAGTGCTCTGCAGGATGTCAATTATTGTTATGTTAACGGATCTCTGATAAGGGGTTTGATGTAAATAAGTTAAAGTTTAAGTGATTCCAATGGGACTGATATCCAAAATATGATATCAAAAAAATATATAGAATAAAACAAATATATAAGAAGGTATATTAAAAATATCCATCACTCTCGCTTTCCTCAGTGGTTCGATTCCCAAGTCAGGTAAAAGTGTTATAATATTTGGATTAACCCATTAGGAAATATCTGTGTCAGCCTGGAATTGGTAGATGGCAAAAGGCTCGCTCCCTATTATATGGGACCAATAACATACTGGCGAAATGTGGGTGTACACTATGAGACTGAATACTGGGTACACCTTTTCCTACCCCTTCAGGGAAAAGTCGTGATTGTATGTTATGTTTCAAAGATCCATACATAATTCTTATTTACTTTAAATAGAATAAAATGGAGAAGTAGAAGAATATAAGGAAATATATCAATTTTGTATAAGACCTTACGTCTATTTTCTATGAGAAAAAATACTTTTTAAGATAATTTTAAAACGTTAAAGAAAAACGTGTTAGGTACGACAAAAATATTTGAAAGAAGTGCTACTTTACCTAATTATTTTTCAGGTCTTTTTGGTCGACACAAGTCTTGGAATAAATTATGCACTAATTGTATTGCCCGGAAGCAAAGCAGACGGAAACACATTTGCCTACGTTAAATTCGACAAAACTATTCTAATCAAAGCAAAGACTCAAATATAAAAACAAAGAAATAATTTATAGTTCGCGTGAAATATGTTACGTAGATTGCCTTATAGTGCTCCTGCGATACACTATATTAATTATTATAATAGATAATAATTAATATTATGAAATGATAATATTGAAACTACATTAAGAATCTGGCTTCATCGTTACTGGGTAGAAACTAACCTTGTGGAAACATAAATAAAAACTCTTAAGTTCTTGTACCCAGTAAGCGTACTTACTAGGTATGTCTGAAATCAAAATCAAATTTGGAGGACCGCCGGCCATTCGACCGTGAACAAAAATCAACTACGTTCCAAAGGACCGGGAATATAACTACATCAAAGACATGTAATTAGTACAGTATATACAGCATTCATTAATACTTGGCAATATTATATACTAGCTGTGCCCCGCGGTTTCACCAGCGCAGTCATCATTCCCGTGGGAATATCGGAAAAAAGTACCACATTTATTATTCCAGGGTCTAAGCTACCTACATACCAAATTTCAGGCTAATCGGTTCAGTAGTTTTGGCGTGAAAGAGTAACAAACATCCATCCATCCTCACAAATTTTCGCATTTGTAATATTAATAGGATTTGTTAAGAAGAATTACTACTTTATTAAAATAATACGTAATAGTAATTTGTTATAATATTTCTAAGTTTGACATAATATAATCTTTATACCAGTGGTACAAAAATGTGTAGCAGTAAAAAAACATCTACCTATCTGCCAAACCGAACAACTTGATTTAGTGAATGTAGCATATATAGCATATATAGTTGGTATACACATGAGGAATAGGTAGACCTTTTATTTGTTAACCACTTCAAAAAATTAAAATAGAAATTTTCATAATTCATTATTTTATAATTATATAAAAACAACCTCTTTTTGTTTGCCTTTGTAGAGTAAAATGAACAAAGGATTTAAACTACGTAAGTAGATTACTTTCCCGACTGTTAAAACAATGAGTTTCAAAATTATTTTTTATACAATTATTAGTGGTCGCCCTATAACAATGAGTAATCTTTTATTTTGCAAGTTTTTCAGTTCACCTCCTTACGCATGTCTACCTTTTTCTAACGCCTGGTATTATATTATAATCATTAAGTAAGAGAATAATGTTCACAAGCTCCATCAGAAACTTAGTAAAACCTTTTACCCTTGTAAAACTAGTCAAACTCCAACTCAAACTCTGAAAGATTTATTCAAATAGCTCATAATCTGACACTTTTGCACGTCAATCGAAGATAAACAATACTGAGTCTGCCGTGCGTTATACGAGTAGCTATAAAGAAAACAAATCTCTAGAAAACTGTGAAATGATCTCCCTGCTGTGGTCTTCAAGTTGCGTTACAACATGAAACTCTTCAAAAGGAGAGTGAATAGTCTTAAAGGGTCGCAACATACTGGCTGATAACCCCTAGTGTTTGTAAGTATCCATAGGCGGCGGTAACCGCTCACCATCAGGCGGGCTGTCTGCTTGTTTGCTACCTATGCATAAAAAAACATCGATGCATTATCCTACCACAAATCATTCACAAATGTTTCATCCACAAATAATAGTCCTTGAAATAATTTCGAACTTCGTGCTCGTGCTCAATGCAAAACAAATTCTTTGTTACTGAGCTAAAGAGCTTTATAATACTCCTACGTATTTTTTGTAGGAATAGGTATCAAATTATCATCATCAGCCGGAATACGTCCTCTTCTGAACGTAGACCTCCCCCATAGGAATCACCATGCTTGGCCGGCGGCTTGATGATCGCAGTAGTTGGAATACTTGGAAACGGAGAGTGTTGCTGCCCATTCTCCTAATGTCTTTCTGCAGGGGCTCATGGCTCCCACGGTATGAGGAAGGGGTAGCCCTATTATATAGCCGAGAGCCACACATCCAATATATATAGATATTATACAATACAAATAGATATACAATATATACAGAGTACTTATAATAACAGATACCTATAGCGTACACAAACCTTGTGCGGTTTTGTTTTCGTTGAGTCAATGTCAATGCGGACGATGAGATCGTTGTCTTCCACTTCTCGGTGGTAAATTGATTTCTGACGCTATCCAATACTCATTATTTACAATTATTTTATTCCAATCTGTAGAACAAACAATGGAATGGTTTGTTAACACGGTTTGTTCGTAGATTGGATTTAAATTACGTAGGTATTATTGTTGAAAAAAAATCGTAGCGTATTTTCGTGACTCACGATTCTTGCTGTCGATTGATTTGATGTCTATCGTGCTACAATGGGTTTAGGTTTGAAAATTATATTATTTCTTTATTGTCGTGACCTTCTCAATTTTAAAAATGTACTTTGTCATGCTGGCGAAATATGGGTGTATCTACTATTGGACTGAGTCCTGGGTACACTTTTGCCTACTCCATCGGGAAAAAGGCGTAATTTTGTATGATAAGTACTTTAACATACCTCCGACATCGACTGCCTTGGCGAGCTAGATTATCGATAACGATGTCCCGTATTCGATTCCCAAGTCAGGCAAAGTGCTATTGGATTTTTCCATTAGGAATTATCTTAATGCCAGCCTTGAGTCTGGAACTGTGTCCGGTAGATGGCAATAGGCTTATAACATGGGTCCAATACGATGGGTACACCTCTGCCTACCCCTTCGGGAAAAAGTCATTATTGTGAATGTTATGTCCAGGTACATTAACTACATTATTTCAAACATAGCAATAAACTATAAACATAAGTAGTTAAGACGTCCAATACTCAATTTACATTAGGTGCCAATCAATTTCCATCAATCATGATTAAGGGCGTCCGACTTCCATACAAAAATACACAAATATGAAGATAAAAGGGATACAATTTTTCACTCAGTTGTTTATGGTTGACATTGGACGTGGCCTTTACCGTCAAAGCATATTCGGTTAAAAAAAATCCTTACGGATTTTTTGTGTTTATGAAAATTGTAAAAAGATCGCTTTTAGTTTATGTTCATGTTGTTTTTTTATATATTCGTTACCGGAAATGTATGAAACCTAGAAATTCTATACAATTTCTAGGAAATATATTAAATATTTTAGAAATGTATAAAATACACAGATATCCTGGGAGTTCCCAGTATACATTTCCTAGGAATTGTATAAAATTCCAATATCGTATTAGAAAATGTATAAAACTAATACTTTCTGTGAATTAAATAAATAATTGTTTAACTTTTATAAGGGCTCTCGTTGAGATACGCAGGTAACAAACATGCCGTGAAATATAATATCTTCTAAAGGGCTTTTTATTAAGCTTCAAAAGTCAACTATTTATTAATTTCAAAGGCCCATCTAGCATCATATATTATAATTTATTTATTTCCACAGAAACGACACTATATTCTAAAGAACTACGAACTAAACTTAACTTAAATAACCTAACCTAAGTTCCGATTACTACTTAGGAAATGTATGGATTTCCTAGGAAATATTATGTCTAATATCATTTATTTCACACTGTGAATTCGCATTTCCGTGCGATTTTCGGAGTTTTTTACATTTCCTAGGAATTATATACAATGACGGATTACATACATTTCCGGTAACATATGTATAAAAAAACATAAAAATAACATAAAAATGTTTATTTTACTACACCCATTACGTATACACCCATGTAGTTCTATGAAATTTAAGAAAGAGGAAATATTATAATAAAATAAAAGAGTATACTTAATAAGTATTTATTTTAAAATAAAGGCAACTGCATTTTAAAAGTTGAAAATACTTTGACGAGTAAATTAAAAAAAAAGGTTTTTTAAACATTATCCTATGTTATTGTGTATCTAATTTGTAAATACTATAATATGTATATTATTATAATGTTTTTTACGTTTTAGGTGTTTAAGAATCATTCTGATAGAAGAATCGCTATAGAGGGAGTAAAACATAACGGAAACTTTGGAACTCCTCAAAAACACAGAAAAGGCCGGCCAAAAAAAGAGTTACTAATACGATTTTGTAAAGTGCACCATTCGCCAAAAACTTTCATTATTCTATGCTGTGAATCTGTGAAGAAGGAGATCCCTACATTCTCTAAATTATGAAGTATAATATTACGAGACGATATTTATTGCGATGGAAGCAGAGAGCGTTTACAAAACGATTTATGAGAAATTGGGATAAATTTTCTAATAATGTCTTGTTTTTGATACAATTTAGTCTTTTTTTAACGTTTTATTTCAGTATATAGTTAAATAGGTTGTAAATATTACATAATATAGAAGATATAAAGTCAAATAGCACAGTACCGGTGATACATAGCTCGCGCGCGAACCATACATAATGTACTTGTTTTTTCTATAATGTTTATAGTAATAAAAAAAGTTCTTTCAAAATGCTTTGTTGAAATAAAAAATACATTTATGGAAAAAAATCTTTGGTGATTTTAATTTTTAGTAGTATAAATCTGGGCAAACTGGCTTTTATTAAATAAAGACTAAACAATACAGCTACTTTCTTAGAATCTACCTTAACTAAATACACTATGCTATAGAACACTTCGAAAATCCATTGGCCGACATGTGAGCCTATTGGAAATCCAAGTGCTCTAAAACCACTTAGATAATAAAACATAACATCACGTCTTTTTCTCATGTAATAGGGGGTGATACTATTGCCATCAACCAGGCACAAATCCAGACAGAAAATTCGTAATGGAATAATCCAATTATGTAAAATATTTAATCAAATTTATTATTATATAAAAACTAAATCGATTAATTTCTAAACTTTTGTGTCGCACTATACGTAATTTCTTCTTAAATTATGTCAATCGACACATTATTCGTAGGGAAACCATCAATCATAGCCGTGACTGTTGCAAAACCGACAGCAATAAACCCAGCGTGTAATGGACGCCTAAAGTTGCAACTCTATTTAAAAACTTGCTCATAACATATACCTAGCGCCACCTACTGTCAAAATTCTGAAACATTACTTCAAAAACAGTTTAGTTAGTTTATTTTAAAATTATTTATATCTATTATGTGGTTATATATAAATCTCGTTAAAATAAACTACCTACTTATTAGAATAATGTAAGTGCCTTAAAGTCACATTAAGTAGATATAATTATAATAATTACCTACTATACTAGCTTAAGTTATGTCGGTAACAACATTTTCCGTCAAAGGTTAATGATCCCCCAGCAAAGGTTATGATGACGTCATCAACTATACCTATATCTACGTAATATGTATTTACATATTATTATATACCTCCTATTTACTTAGTAAATATTTTAATAATTTGTTAAAGTTTATATTTTTATTATGTTATGTCGTAGGCATACAACGACATGTATAGCTCGACACAAAACAGTAGAAACGGAACTAATTTAAAGTGTATGTGTTGATGAAATTGTTTTTTCTCTTGTAAAAGACAGTGGCGCCCCCATTATTTTCTACTCTTTTGTGTCGAACTATACCTGCATGTCTAATAAATTTTGACGCTAATATTAGTACCTACATATTGACCTAGATTATTACGAAAGTGGTCATAAATGGAACTAATATTATGCCATACTGAATCGCTATGATAACGCACTGAAGTTCAGATATTAGCGCTCTTGCACACATATTCATAAAGATCGTAATTAGAAAAGTTAGATGACGTCATGAAAAATAATATTTTTAAAACGTAAAGCTAATTATTAAATGCCTAACTAAAGCTTTATTTTCTTAATATCTAATCTTATATTAAAGATAGTTCTCTACTATCTAATATTTATCCATTCCGTTGTATTCTCAACCAACCATTCTCATTGGTTGACTCAGACTGTTTCACTGTTTGTTGTGTTACGACGAACTTGCGCGCTCAGTCAAGAACGTTCGTTAACCGCTCACGTCATTCATGGCGTGTACTACTAACCCCATCTAGCGGTCAAGTTCGGCATGACGTTGCGACCGAGTTCAGCCACCGCGGCACAGATGGCGCTACTCGTATCGTTTCAACTGTGTCAGAGAAAGCGAATGGAAAAGTTGTTTTTAATCGCCTTCCGTGTTTCTCACATAAATAATATTTATTGCACACATATTTTTCTTGTTTAATTTTCGATTGCACATCGTCTTCGTTTTTTAGTCAAAAGTTATGTGATATAATTGCAGTAAAATTTTTATTTTCGCGTAGATTTGTTCCAGCACTTATTATTTAGAAAGGTTTGCATAATATGTAGGTAACGTATTTTGTGGTTTGACTTTTAATATCTAAAAGTACACTACAAATGAATGAATAACATCTGTATAACATCGAATACAAGAACCAAAACAAATTGTTTTTAAATAGAAAGATACAAAAGACTTCAACGCATTGTATTGGGTTATGCCACTCCACTCCACGAAATCGTGGAAATCGCTTCACGAGCTTTTAATATTCTTTATTATTCAACTTATTAAATATAACTCGTCAAAAGATTATCACATAATATAAAGTACCTGTACTCACTATTTATCTACAATTTCGATTTAAACAAATCCTACCGAAGTTAAGCTTCGGTATAAATAGTTTAAATTTGTTGTTTAATACCATTACTATCCCCTTCAAATAGGTATCATTTGCGCTCACAAAATACTAATTGCTCATAACACAGCCAAAGTTCAATGAGGACAAACCCTTCGTTCTTGTGTCGGTAGTCACTGCCGGCGGTCGCTGGCGGCTCATTAAAATAGCCAGTCTAAATATACTGTATGCCTATTTGCAGTCATGCCAAGTGGCCTAACACGAAGTAACAAAGTGGAACGACTCAGGGTTGAGTGCGGTGCGAATTAGCACCATCGGGGGTGATCTCATCCGGGCATTACTCATTGGATGCCAGCTGGGACGAATTCACACCATAGTGTAACTGTACTATAATAATATTTGAGAAAAGTTCGTAAAAGTACCTGAGACTAGTATTACTAGACTAGACCTAGGATATTGAATTAAGGATATCAAGTCGTTTTAGTTTCCAAACATTATGGAATTGTTCCAATTTGCCCCTCCAAGCCGCAACACTGTGTACCTCTCTCTCTACTTATCTATCTATGATTAATTATATTCTGTAATTATTATTTGGGTTAAGCACGATTTGCACTGCTCGAAAAATACATACAAAAATCCCGCTACGTTCTGATTCCTAAAATCAATAAAAAAGGTACAGTTAAATAGAAGTGTTCTAAAGATTTAAAATCGTACGTAAATTTTAAATCAATAAACTATTATCATGGTCTCGTAATAAGATAGAAAAATTTATGGTAAATAAAAGTTATTTCGATTTTATAGAAATCACTATTGTTATGAATAACTATTTAAATCGTTTATTCCATACTGTACGAGTCATTTTTACATCTATGTAATACGTTCTTAATGATTTCATTGCTTTAGGACTTACTTATGAGGTATAAGGATTTAGATTTAGGGCTTTGGGGTGAGAGCCTATTGTCGTCTACCGGGCACAGTTCCAGACTCCACAGACACTAGGATAACTACTGGGATGTTATCTCATTGAATAAATTATACGGAACAACTCAATATAACTGCCTAAACCTTCATCATTTAATAGCCATTGACAACTGAAAAAACGTTTAGAATTGGCATCGGCTCAATGTTCTACACTAATGAGGTTGACACGACAACGATCAATCAACCAGGAGTGGCCAATTTCAACAAATTCAAGTATATTAACGGTAATCGCCGTTTGGCGTGACGGTTTGACTGACGGATATAGGTACTCGTACAGCAATGAGACGTTGTGAAATAAAACCTAAACTTAGTACACGTAACATATTTAATTAAAGTTGTTTATTACAACGAGATTTAAGGTGATTCACACTCCAAGAAGACTCTAAGCGGGCTCATTTGGACCTTTTTTTTTACTTATTTCATACTGTTACTCAGTTAACTAAACTTAGACTCTCTAGCGGAGTCCTGAAGATGAGTTACTGGATACTGTACTCTAATGCTTTACAGAGTGCGATCTAGCGTACGAGTCAGCCTGCTAAGTAACTGACCTGCAGTAACTCGCACCGTTTGGACGTAACTTACAAGTAACTCGTAGGTTCGAGCTGGTCAGCAGTTCGGATCCGAGTTTCTTCTACTTTTTTTGTTTTCACTAACTCGACCGACAGTAACTCGGACATGATAGTAGCTCGGTCATCACTCGCATCGTTTGGACTGGCGCTGGCAGCTACTGCGTTCGGCAGTAACTCGCCAGTGCCAGCTAAGGCGAGCCGAGCTACTGGCGTACGACTAGACAAGCGGAGTAACTGGCTAGGCAGCAGCTCGCACTGTGTAAACTAGGGAAAACTATTTTAGGGTAATTTACCCTAAGCGCAATAAGAAACGTGTAATTTTACTTGTAGAAGTATCATTAACTATTTATTAACATTGCGATAACTTATACGACATGCGCTCAATCCATCACAATATTATACTATTTTTTAGTGTTTTGGCTTGGTTGTATTGGCATCTTTATTCGTAACCTAGTTGTATCTTCATTTATTATATATATATTTAATATGTCATTGGTTTTAAGGGGAATGTAAGTATAGTAAGCATGTTTGCGTATAATTATAGCCGTTAATTTTAATCCTGAGCCACAACAGAGATCACAACGCGACATTAAGCCTGGCCATAATAATGCGCCTGAAATATAACAGCTTACTGAAATCACATTAAAGGTCATTTCACAATAGAGGGCGCGATGGGTGCGACCTTAGCCAAAGATTATTATCAAGTTGCATCCATTGTTACAATAATGCCGCGCCCTCTGGCGGCGCGACGGAGCGTCACGGCAAACAATGAGGGACTGCAATTAGTGGATTTTGTGAATGCAGTCGACAATAAGTATCAAGATTCCGAACAAAATGTACCTTGTTTTGGCAAGCATTTAAATATTTTCTACTTGGTAGAAAAAACCAAATGTATAATGGCCCTTATTTGGCAAATAACAATAACCCTTGAAACAACGAGGAATAACCCAAAAGAGCTGACATCAAATCGAACAATTTTTACGTAAAAGAAGGCGATTGAAACTGCCTGACATCACAGTGATAGAGAAAACAAGGATGGCTTCAAATAATTACGATTGATGGCTGCATATAACTATAATAAGTGGGAAAAGTCTCTTTTCTATTGAGAAAATATTCTTGATTTAAGCTCTTACAGTAATTATTCATTAAAATTAATTACTTTGTTAACAATATTAGGTATAGTTAGGAATATTAGTATCAAGTACCCCATTGCAAAAGTTTTAAACTTTTTCGGTCTCTCTACACTTCAAATGCCATGATCATAATGTTTAAAATTATTGAAATAATAAATAAAGTGTAGCTTCCTTTTAACGTCTACCACAAATTACAACGTTCTATCTCGAAGAAAGTACGATGGTATCAAGCAGTAAGCAGATGTCTAGTTTAAATAGAGGGCGCTGGCGGCTAACCGCGACACTTTCTAATGCGATTTCGCCGGGCTTGTGGTCGGAGCTTTACAACGATGCCAATTTTAATATCACAATAACTGTACTTAGATGCTTTATAATGACATATTTTATATAAGGTACTGGTATAATAGGAATATTAAGCAAAACATAAAGACGGATTGCTTTCTCTTCAACAAGGGTAGGTCAGATAGATAAACACTTTACATAATGTTCTCTACATGTTACTATGAAAATAAAGTAAAAGTACAGTTTGTACTTAAGCTAGTACAAGAGGCGATCTTATCGCATAAAGCGATTTCTTCCAGACAACCGAACGGAAATGAGTAGATTTATAAATATTTCTGAAATTAGAAATATTTTATCATCATCTCAGCCGTGGGAAGACCACTGCTGGAGATTATTGGCAAAAATGCGTCAGACGCCATCAAGATCGCTATTTTATTGACTGTACTTTATAATTTTAGATGTATGGGAATAAGCCTATATTTATGGTTTCACCGCGAGGTTTTGGCTAACTTGCATTGGCCGTACCGTAGTCACAACAAGACGCAATAATGCCTATAATATTGTTTTACTTGGTATGCAACTGTGTACTTACATCATTGAATCAAACACTTAGTCTGAAATAGTTATGTGGATCACTTACCTGAAACAGAATGAAAAAAAAAATTAATCAATCTGTATACTCATTTATAACTAGTAATTCATTAGCCATTAATATTAATATGTAATATGGCCACCCCTTTCTCATCTCTCTCTTACAAGTTAATCTCTTACCAGCGAAATTACTGGGCATGATGAGATTCAACAACTCCTATGTCAGGGTATCAGTGGAGTGCAGTGCATCGCAGAATTTAGAATTTTAAAACACTGGGTGGCACTGTGTCCGATATGGGCAATCATGATTCTCACCATCAGGCATCTGATTTGCTCGTCTATCACTCACTATCATAAAAAAAAATCTTGTGGGAGCCCTGAAACCCGGCAGAGGGACATATTCGGAGAGTGGGCAGCAGCGCTCTTCGGTACCAAGTATTCCAACTACTGCGATCACCAAGCCGCCTGCCTAGCGTGGTGATTACGGCAAGATCTCCCCATATGAATAGTTTATAGCATTTTGTGAGGATGCCTATGTTCAGCAGTAAACGTCTTCCGGCTGATGATGATGATGAAATATTTCAGCCAATCTTCATGAATATTTTACCTCCATATTAACCTTCCTCTAAATCACAGAATCTGTTGGTAAAAAAGCGCATCAAAATCCGTTGCAGTGTTGTGTAATCATCATCATCATCAACATTTTAGCCATAAGACGTCCACATTGATATAGGCCATAGACCTAGCCTTAGTCCGGTTGATAGCGGCTTGTATCTAGCGTGTTCCTGGGTTCTTTATTGTTGAGTCGTGTATCCTATCCTACTTCCTACTATCTTACTAATATTATTATTGCGAATGTTTGTGAGCATGGATGGATGGATGGATATTTGTTACTCTTTCACGCAAAAACTACTGAATGGACTAGGCTGAAATTCGGTATGTAGATAGTTAAGACCCTGAAATAGCGCAATAAACGCTGCTAATATATTTTTCATTTATAGATTGAAAGTAAAACTACACTGATATTCAAAGTGTTACCTACTATAGAACGAAGAACAACACCTAAACCACGGAATAAAACTGAAACTCCGACATGCTACAATTTTATCATCTGTATTCATGTTCCATCTACTTTCACTACGATCTTATATCAAGCGCATAAGATTCAAAACTGCGTAACCGAGATAAGAATGTAATGTCAACTAGCGACTTTAAAGTCTACGAATTAAGATTGAAAATGGAAAGACTTGTGTATTTGGTACCTACTTAAATAACCCCATGGAACCAGTGGGTAGAAACTGAACGCATCCCCGAAGAGATTATTATGTCTCGCTGCAATTGATTCTCTCGTTGAACAGAGTAGTAGTAAACAAGTCCTGCGGGACCATTGTGTTGGACAAAAGGTATTGTAGGTGTGGTAACTTTCAGGGACATTGGCTCCCTGCATTGTGAAGATACTGTGCACTAAAATGGGAATGAATGGCGCACGTAACAAAGAATTTACTTGAAAATTATTTTTGAAATCTCTCATTGGCTAGGGTTTTGTGCTGGATTGGGTTACTGATCTCAATTGAATCTGTATTGAAATCGAGTTAAACAACAGTATTTTTGATTAAACTAAAATATACGACCATATATTTATCGTATTTTGTGAGTTTCAAATTATTGAGTTAATTAATAAATCTCAATGTTTAAAATAAAAGAAAAGTTTAACTAAATAATAAAATATATACATTGATGTTGACTTTGTTAAAGTTGAATTATAAATTACAAGTGATAATATGTACATTTTTAATTATTCATTCCAGAAGTTCGTTGGAAAGCAAATTCCTTTTCGTGTAGAGTTGCATGCCTTTTAACATAGCAATAAGATTATATCATTACATTGTGTTTGAATGTTCCGCTCACTGAGTTCCCATAAAAACATAAGGTCGTCATCACACTGGTGATTGTGGAACGAGTTCAAAGCGAAGCGAATTTCCTGCGAGTTCGCAGCGACTATGCTACATTTTCGCAGCTTATGATGCTTTGCATTGACGGTTTCAACTTGCTTGCTTGTCACCAGTGTGATTACGCCCTTTTTTATATTTTTGTATTATTTTATGGTAGTGCAGTGACAACATAACATAACATACATTCACGCCTTTTTCCCGAAGGGGTAGGCAGAGGTGTACCCAGGACTCAGTCCCATAGTAGATACACCCACATTTCGCCAGTATGTTATTGGTCCCATGTAATAGGGGGCGAGCCTATTGCCATCTACCGGGCACAGTTCCAGACTCCAGGCAGTTATTGAGATAATTCCTAATGGCAAAATCCAATATTTAACACCTTGCCTGTCCTGGGGATCGAACCCGGGACCTCTTGATTGGCAGTCGAGCATGCGCCCTCTACGCCACCGAGGCAGTCTGCAGTGACAAGACGAGCAAATCAGGTGCCTGATGGTAAGCATCATGATTGCCCATATCAGACACAGTGCAACACACAACATTGTGCACAGTGCACAACGTTTTAAAATTCAAAATTCTGCACGGCACTGCACTGCATCTGTCTTCCTAAGATATTAGTTGTTGAAATTTGTCATGCCCAGTAATTTCGCTGGAAACATTGCCCTTTTAATGTTTGCTCATTACTGCTTGGCGGATGAATAACTGGCAAAGGTGTGGTACTTCCCCAGGCAGGCCCTTATTTAAGGATCATAATTAAACAGGTACTATAAACCGACCACGGTAATTTGACTTGGTATTATATTTTACAGTGACCAAGCAAAATAATTTACCATAACACCAGCAATCGGCTCAAAGACAATAAACATTCATGTTGATGCACCGTATAATTTTACTGAGAGCTTCGAGTAAAGTAATATAATTTAAAATAGTGTCTAATAATAACTTGGAGTAAGTTTCTGATAATAATTTATTTGTTATTTTATATGTTATAATAGGCACGTAGGTTCAAACAGAATTATAAGGAATAATCAAAGTATGAGCTTTAAGTACCTCTTTATTAATGAACAGCGCGGAAACTTTGTTATAACATTCAATACTCCTGTAGAAAATTGCCTATGCGCAGGTGGTAATGAATAACATAGTGTTTTAAGAAATAATAAGCAGCTACTGCTTGTGAGTTGGGTGTCATCTCGACCACAATTAACTCAACCGCGCGGTGAAGTTTATTATTATTTTGTGGGAGTCAAATTGTTCCGTTCACACAAAGTACAATCGGATAAAAAATTAGTGTAAATTAAATTATAAATTTTATTACACGTAGGGGTGATTGCGAAGTGTTAAATAAATATTAACAATTTGATTTTTCCATTAGGAATTATCTCAATTACTGGCTGGAGTCTGGTCTGTGGCAGGTAGATGGCAATTAGGCCCCCCCCCTATTATTTTTTTATATTACATGGGACCTACTGGCGAAATGTGGGTGTAAATCGCGGCCTAATCTTTCGGGAAAAAGGAGTAATTTTATGTAAAGGACGTATCGCATATTATTATGTATTTTATTAGGCTGTTGACATATCGTTCACTTAAAATACATAATTACTAAGGCTTTTAGGAATTTTACCTGTCACTGCTCTCGGCTAATAAAAGGGCTATTTCACGCGAATATATTATATCAAATAAATCATATTTATAACAAATCATGCAACTTATTTTGAACTAAACTAAACTCTCATAGACAATACCTTCACATTAAAAAAAATTTTTTTTTTAATAAAACCAAAATGTCAGGTCTATAAGAATGTATTGTCGAGATTTTCTTTTAATATTGCAAAGTGGAATAGTGAACTATGATGAGCGTATGTGTCCTTTGAATATGTAAAATGACCTTGCATAATATGTACCTAGTCGTTTAGATTTTATGACCGTCTATTGTTAGAATATCCCACGTAATGTATTACTGCTGGTTAAATCATCCAACAGTCATACATCTGGACATAAATACATATAATGGTACATAATATAGTATATTATGTATGTATAACAAGGGGAGCCTCGCTATTTTACTTGTTTTTATGTGACCTATCTAGGGTCGACTGACCAGGCTGGCAGCTAAGGTGTTAAGCTGTGTAAGGTCTATGTATTTTTAGAATTTGATTTGTGTTGTTTCAGAAGCATTCAAAGGTGTAAATATTTTACAAACAGTCCGTCTGCGATTATTATGACAGCTGGTGAGAGCGCTAATGTCTACGCGGTAAATTATTTTCCCAGTTACTTCTTAATGCGGAAAATTTGTTAAATTTTTTGCCGCATCGGTATATGTGGTTAGATCATAGACTAAGAGCGGTTACGCACTACGTCCGAAACAAATCCGATGCGAATCCGTTATTTAGAAGACTGTCCGAATTCGGATATTGGTACACACGCGCGATCTAAACTAGCAACATAACTCTGAACAGAGAAATTACACAGCCTCAAACATAGCCCTGAAACTTAGCATGTGCAAAACTTTACAAGATATTGCAGTATATTCCAGATGCATTACGTCAGAGTATCGAATATTCTGGAGCGATTCGATGCAGGCGGCTTCTCTGCCCTTGAATACGGATGAGGCAGCGTTCATGCTTTATGTATGCGAGTTGCAATCGCCCTCGGCGCGGCGCGTCGTTGGATTTGCGCTCGAGATGCGTAGGTAACGCCTTTATTAATACTACATACTTATTATTACAGACTCGTGTAGGCCCATGACCGTGTTTTGAGAACAGTAAATATCAGTGAACATCGATAATGATGTCGCAATCTCGTATATCTTAATTTCTGATAGCTAGCAGGATTGTGCGGTGCTTGACTGGCGAATTTCGGAAAGTTTTTTAAGAAGTTTTCATATTTATGTCTCGTTAAGGTGAACGGTGGACTGCTCGGATAGATGTGCATCTCTCCGAGGCAAAGGCGCCGATCAAGCGGAAAGAAACAAATTTCAGAAATCCTATGAAACCTTGTACACAATATGTCCGATTCAGACGAAAAAGAATTCTATTTCGCACGGCGCGTCTGGCTCGTATGTGCGTTCACCTTTAATCGGGTAAGGATCATGGTCTGAGTAATGATTTTACACCCTGATCTGTCTCCGGTAAAACATTCATCGCAACACTGACGACTGTGCCCAATTTATTTAAGGAATGGCCTTTCACTTGATTGCCTCATCTCGTCGACGTTCGAGTATCGTTCATCGTGTCCACTCCATAGTGGACACGTGGTAGGTTTTGTCCATACAAAACCTCTTTTGGGAAAATATCACCTTTCTTAACAACATCATTTGCTATTTTTCAGTTTTTACCATTGTATGGAGTAATTATATGGCTTGCAGGTGTCAATACTTGGTAATGCAAATCTAGGCTTCGCAAACACTAAAGCACATTTATTATCCAGACGGTACAGATACAAGCACAAGTGGTGTATGCAGTGTGCCCCGATTAGGCGTGGACTGATAAAGCTACCTCACGTCACACATTGCATTCTGTAGAATGAGCAGGATTCAATGTGCGCGTGCATGTTTCGCTACAAGTTCATTTGTCTTAGTATTCTATACTATATTACTTATAGAGAAAAGAATACTACTGTAGCTCGGAGATGTGGAGGGGATGAGATATTAATGTTGTTCTAAGGAAATGCTAAGTCTGAAGTACCAATTAACGATCATGTGTAAAGAATGTCATGAAAGTGGATGAAGCAAAAGCCGTATGTCAGGATCGTAAAAAGAAGAGAGAAATAGTCTCTCCCTACCCCAGCGAGAACAAGGCGTGACTGAGAGACTGTGTATGATCAAATAACTGCAATCATAAGTATTCTATTGCAAATCAATACTTACATCTGAATAGATTACGTAAAGACAGCGCTAACACAGTTCGTTTCTGGCGGATGCTATAAAAGGAGCGTCTACGCCTTTCAACTTTCAAGTCATTACAAGTCCTGAAGATGTATTTACCCAGTAGTAACGACTGGCAATTTAAATAAGAGGCCTTTGAAATTGTTTTCAAGTAAATCTTCGGGTTTTATAGTGCTCATGAATCTCAAATTACCTTCTTTGAACAGTATACAAGAGTAATGCAGTGTAATACCACACAACACGTATGAATGGATTCTTTGATTTTCTGTTGACTTTACATTAACCAGATCTAAATTCTGATTATATATAATATGTATGAATGATAGTAGGAGTTTTGGGCAGCGTCCTAGAACGTGACTACGTGATTCGCGCGTATGTCAATTAAGACACCTATTCGAAATCAGTTGTTTGATCAATGACTAGAATTAGCATAAAAATTCGCACGAGCTTGCGTTGTGCGTTCTAAGGACGATGGCCCAAAAGAACCTTTTCCACAATATTATTCATTTCACTGATGCGTAACCAGAAGTTCTTTGGCTGGTTTAGTTAGGTTTTGACCCAGTTGTGTCCACTTTGCTCTCCTAATTTAAAGTCCACAGTATAATTTACATGACTCTTGTGCTTCTTTTATGCAGCTTTTTTCACAAGATCTTATTTATTAATATATACCTTGATAGTTTGTGTGTTGGTAGAAATCTTGCCACTAATTTATTTATTTTTTGAAAGCATAGCGGTCAATGTGGGAGCGTCCCGGCCGGGAGCGTACCGGAATGGGACCATAACGGCCGGACCCAGCGAACTAACCGGTTTAAAAAAAGGTATTTTTATTAGTAGATGTTTTATTTTTATTGCCTCGGTGGCGTAGTAAGTTCAACTACCGATCATGAGGTCCCAGGTTCGATCCCCAGGTCAGGCAAAGTGCTAATTGATTTTTCCAATAGGAATTATCTCTATGACAGCCTCTAATCTAGAACTGTGTCTGGTAGATGGAACTATGCTCGTCCCCTATTACATGGGATTAAAACATACTAGTAAAACGTGGATGCACCTATTATGGAACTGAGTCCTGCCTACCCCCTCGCGAAAAAGGTGTGGTTGTATGTTGTTACGTTAATTTTATTTAAAGCTTTACTTATAAAAATTATAGAACACATATAGAATTGAGAATCTGCGAAATTGTGAAGGCGTAACCGTAGCCGGTACCCGGTATGACCGGGTCAACCTGTTGCCCGGGTGGCACACTGACCTAATAACGAACACTTCATATTACAATCTCTTTGTACTACACTAGTATTATTGCGGTGGAAGATGAAAGTAGCACGCGAAGAAAATTTCAAGTAGACACCAGAGAACCACTTGAATAAATTATTATATAGGTTTTGTTTTATTCCGACTGCCTCGGTGGCGTAGTGGGCGCATGCTCGACTGCCAAACAAGAGGTCCCGGGTTCGAGCCCCAGGTCAGGCATAGTGCTAAATATTGGATTTTTCCATTAGGAATTATCTCAATAGCTGCCTGGAGTCTGGAACTGTGCCCGGTATATGGCAATAGGCTCGCCCCCTATTACATGGGACCAATAACATACTGGCGAAATGTGGGTGTATCTACTATGGGACTGAGTCCTGGGTACACCTCTGCCTACCCCTTCGGGAAAAAGGCGTGAATGTATGAATGTATGTTTGTTTTATTTCTGGTCGAAGATCCGCAGAGGCAGATCCAAGACGTGATGGATAAAGGTACCATGTGATAAAAGACATGAACGAATGAGATACTTCTTAAGACCAGGTCAGAGATATTTAGTGAAGTGGAGGCGCTAAATCAGGAGGCTCACTCCATAGGATATATGGGATATATAGCCAGGAAGAGAGAGGTTTTATTTAGTTGGTATTCGTTTTAGAATTTGTACCTACATCAGGGTGTTTATCGATCTATAAACAACCTACATATTTCATTAATAATACCTTTATTTATAGCAGGTATATTATAGATATATAAAAATACAACAAAATATACTTAATTGCTATTGTCTAAATAATAATTTAGTATGGATAATATTATATCTTTGTATTTCTGTTAGAATATGTTAATTTTTTCCTATTTTAGTAGTGATAAATCAATAAACTACAAACATAATGTCAAGGATCCACCTCATATAATGCTAATAAAACATAACGTTAAGCAATTTATCTTCGGCATCCTTTTGGAAAATGATAATAATATAAAATATATTAATCTTAAATCAGTGACTTCCAAACATGTACGTGTTCTTATAGAGTTAACTATAGTTCATAATAATGCCATAATACATATTAAATTTGTATGACCTTTTTGAAAATAAATTATTCCACCAATCTTTATTTTCTAAACCACCAATTTATCATTGATTTAACTAAAAAGTTAATAACTAAAAAATAAAGAATGCAACAATATTTCACAAAAATCCTAATAAAATTAACCTTTTAACACCCTCTGTGTCTCGTAAACACTTCTTTTCAATCCAAAATCCAAAGGCATTATTACAAATCGATATAGAATATGGAGCGTGAAATAATCCGACCTCTCAAAGGCGCAGTTCGCACAGATGTATGAGTTCCATAAACCTGGTTACAATGTACCCTGGATGCGTAAACTGGGTCATCCTGTGAGGCCTCGGAGGTCACGCCGCGACCTGCCCCACGATCGACTCGCGAGCTCCCTCGCACTGCACAAACGATTTTCTGGTAACTTGTGATTTGTGATTTACACATCGAATTCACCCGGGCCAGGTTCATGAAATCAGATCACTGAACACTTTGGGCTTTGTCAAACTGATTTTCAGACGTGACACTAAATATAAATATGGTGATAGTTTTTGAAATGCGCGTTTTATGCGTACAGGATACGTAAACAGGGAGATACACTTCAGAATTCTGTTGGTTGTATCGTGACAATGATAATATTATTATGTAGGTTACATAAACGTGCATACTCTGTAATGCCCATCACTGCTCTTAATGGCATGATATTTTTATTCATACCCTGTGACAGTTTTTCGAGGTTCTCCACGTTATGTTATGACGGCCTTTATTTACTGTAATTTACGGTTTTCTCGGCGAACGAGGACAAGATCATCAATCAGCGTTGTATAGCACTATGCAGTGTTTACAACTGGCCTAAGAGGCTGTCATTTCACGAGGCGACCAACATTCCATTATAGAAAATATATTTTTTCTATTATATGTAGCAGTACACTTTTTACACGATCTCATAAACATCTTTGGGTTCTAAGTGTATTTGTATCAGAACGCTAGTATATATAGGTAAGTTGCAGCGTCTTGTTTTGACAGGGCTCGTTCCCATTGGTCCAAAGTCCATTGCTTTGACTGCAATTGAATATAATAATGTAAGACGTTCTTCATTTTTTGCTACCACCAACTTAGTTGATGAGGCGGGCAAACTTGGAATCGGCCCTTCTGCCAACCATTGGTGACCACTGGTGGCCATTGGCGGACCACTAGAGACGCTGTAACTGAACCAAGAGATAAGATGCAGTGACTATAAGTATATTTTAATTTTTGGTCACGTTGCATTATGCCGAATGCCGACAATGATTTTCTAATTAATTTATAGCCTAACATGTGACTAAAGTTAGACAGTGGTTAATTATGTCTATCTACAAAGCAATGCAAATGAAATGCGCGAGCCAATTTACGAATAATATGACATTCACCCACCCATATAAAGACAATGGCATACAATTTCACGAGTGGAAAGCTAACGATAGGGCCCTTAGCACGCAACGTCACGACTTAGGGTCATGGCCCATCGCATCGAGCCAGAGGGCGCTGTTACGAAATAAAGTGTTCACAAGAGTCGATTATTATATTCAATTACTGATATTAATATTTGGTTGCATTTATTGTAACATAAATTAGAAGTCTACAATCATAATATCATAATAATAGATGGGCAAGGGCGCCAACGCCTAACAAAAATTTTAATTTGGTCCAGCCGCCCCAATTAAGCCATTTGACAGCCGCTGTATGGCTTTGTATTATGTAAGTGTTTATTGCTTGCACTGTTAACGTTTTGACAAAAATGATATATGATATATTTTTTTTGTTTTTAAAATTTTGTCTAAGGCCTATCACACACCAGCTGGCATCCAGCTGCGGAGACAGATCGTGCGTGTGGGTACGGGATATTACATTATATAAAGGTATATACTAGATAGAGGTTTAGGAGATCCGAAGACACGGAGGCCATGATTGGATGGGACTGGCACAATATCTCCAGGAGTGAAAGGATAGGGCCTAAATTCAAGACAGGAATTAAACAGAGGCCGCCATGATGATGATGGTGATTAAATTATGAAAAATATAATAGATTATATACTTAATCAGCTCTTTCTAGTAAATCTTTCTATCGCTAAATTATTAAAAATCTATTTTCCTTGCAGTTATTACAAAGCGGGTCAATAAAATTATCTCTTGTCACAATGGACACCTGCAAAGTTCTTTAATTATAACTATATTATATGTAGGTAAGGCCGATAAAATACATCCATGTTGCATTGTCGTCTCCTTGTCAACGAATATTTATTAAATCATAGGGAATAAGTACCAAAGCATTTGTGTGGTGTTACTCGTAGCACGGCTACACCAAGCCTCGGGAAGCGTCGTGACTGTTAAACTTAAGTGCCCTTACTTGCGATACTATGAATTGTTGCCCGCAATTGTAAAATGCTAGGAGCAATTTAAAAAGGTCATTCTTATCATTTTTATAGGTTATTAGATTGATATAAGTTCTGTAGAGTTCGTTAGCAAACGCAACGATCTAAAATCTAAATGAATGATTTTCTTTGAAGCGACTTTCGTCTTTTTGTAGAATAAGCAAGGCACTAAAACCGTTTTAAGGTTTACTTAATGCTAGAAATATAATATTATACAGGTTATTAAATAATGAACTACCGTTTAAAAACATTACCTCATTTAACATATTCAAATCTAAGCTTAGCGAATTTGTTATCAGCTATGATTAACTGGTAATATTTATATTCCTTAACAACCTTCATAATATTTTAACTACCTTCATATAAAACAAAATTATTTACTATGTTAGATGAGGTCGTGAATAATTTACTTATATTTTTATTGTAACCAAACGGTATGTAAAAATGAACATAAGGCATTATTGTTCTTTGTCTTTTTGAGAAAACATTTCTTTAAACCGAAACATATACATTTATGTACATGTACATTCATTTTGGTAAGATGGGCACTGACATTATAATTATAATGAAACAAATCTTAAAGTTCAGTCGTAACCAAAGCTGTATTTGAGTGTGTCGATTCATAATATACTTACCAACAAATCGATGATTACTAAATATGCAACGCGAACTAAATTGTAAGCAATTTCACGCGTCGCTGCTATTAAATAAACAATGCAATGAATTACCATTGTGTTCGCACAGATTCTTAGTATATTCTTAATATATACACAGAATACTAAACGTACGAGTATAAATGTTTACCGCTGTTGCCATCGTATACCAATCCCACAGCTGGGCATAGGCTTCCTCCCTCTTCCATCTCCCATTTTCTCTCTGTATTTATCTGATCGCATATAATCCAGAAAACTATATCTGGTCAGGTCAAGACGAAGGTTTTAAGATCTAGACAAGATTTTTTCAATCGGTTATGGCCTCAAATCACAATAAAGCTTTGTCATATATTAAAGAGTACCTAGATAAATGATAAAAATAGTCTCATTCAAGAAAATTGTATTAATATACGAGTATTATCAAACATCGTTATACGAGTACCTGATCGAAATGTTATCCGCAATCATTCATGCGAGATGAAATCCGTGGGTTGAGTTATTGTGCGGGTAGAGTGGTGACTAACCAATTTTCCACAATCCATAATCCAAATTAACATGCGCAAAATATAAATATAAATATTGAGTTGCGTACACTTCCTTACTATCTTCATTTACCTAAGACTCTCATATATTATACTATTTTAATAAGTTAGTAGGTACTAGTTGCCCCACAGCTGAAAATTATATTGATAGATAGATATATTCATTGTTAAGAAAATTTTACGGGTACTAAAATCAGAACTTTGCGTATTATCGTGTACAATTTAATATTATTATTATAAATCATAAAGCTCAGTACAATTTAAAAATGTTACCTTTGTAACAGTTGAACAAAACGCTAGCGGGTACTAACTCGCCCCAGCGGCATCTAGAACTAGTATTTTTATGTGTTTGTTCTGTTTTAACGCTAAAACTACTTAACCAATCGAGCAGTTGCTATGTAGATACGAGTTAGACCCTGGTATATCACATTAGGGTACTTTCTATCCCGATTTTCCTAAGGTAACGATGACTACGTGAAACCGCGGGGCACAGATATGTACGTATATAGGATAGAAATATTTACAGTGTTCTTCAATTAATTATAATATTATGCTTAAAATAATAACCTATAGTTTTCTGATATATTCACTCTGTTTATGTGATCTTCTGTGAAGTCAATTTTACAGGTAACAAATAGGAATGTTAAAGTATGTATTACACTTCGTAAAGTAACCCCAATGCAAAAGTTGTAGTGATAGGCCTCTTTTGCAGGGGGCCGCCTGGGGGAGTACCACACCTTTGCCTGTTATTCATCCGCCAAGCAGTAATGTGCGAACATTACTGTGTTCCGGTCTGAAGGGCAATGTTACCAGCGAAATTACTGGGCACGACGAGATTCAACTACTCATATCTCAGGGTGACAGGCGCAGTGCAGTGCCGTGCAGAATTTTGAACTTTAAAACACTGGGTGGCACTGTGTCTGATATGGGCAATCATGATGCTTACCATCAGGCACCTGATTTGCTCGACTTGTCACTAGCTATCATAAAAAAAAAAGAGTTATTTTATCTCAAAAAACTTATTCACCGCACGAAAATTTCTAAACAGTTTTCCCAAGATACCTGTATCATTTTGAGTACCTTATCAATTCGCAAGTCACAGCACAGCGTAATTCTTTACTAGATCATTAAATTAGGGCTAGAACGTGGCATAATGTGCGTTCTCACGCCGAAGGCCTTGGATGGAATTCTGTTAAACTCGATTGTGTGGAAGTACACGTATGGACAGTATATTTCCAAGTAATTGCGTGTAAATAGTTGCTAGTCATGGCGAATATTGCAGGAATCTTCTTTTATTACTATACTTGAACGGTAGAATAGACGAGAATTTCATAAATTGAACTTTGACTGCAAAACATAATATGGTTTGGCTTAAATATAACATTAGTGGCCCATTCCGACCTAATCCCACGAATCTGATGTGACTCTAAATATAATTTTCTTTTGATATTTCTTTATTCCCTAACTTCGGATATCGGAACTCAGGATAGGTACTCAAATGCGAAAATTTTTAAATTGCACTTAACAACTTTTTGCTATTTATGTCATTTAAAAACCATTACATTCACATGATTCTCTTTTGTTCTCATTTTAGATTCAAGAGAGACAAACATTCTCCTGAACAAAGTGCAAATTGTTATTGGAATTAACCATAATTTACGCACATAAAACAGATAACAGATACGTAAGTAATTATGTAGGTTTAAGTTTAACTATTACATGAACACTATCAAATCTATAGGTAAATATAAATAGCAAATAATCCCTATCACCATAAACTCTAGTAATATGTATAAAAAGAGTCCGGTCAGTGTAACTAAGCGTGGTCGTACGTCAGCGGTGGTAGGACATTAGTGCAATGTTGCGTGTTTCCTCAGTTACAAGGTTGCTAATCGCCCACGGACGTAATGTACTCGTATCTAGTATAATATGCTACATGGCTGTAGTGTCACCATCATGCATGCATTGGGAACAAATGTACGAAAAATTTCTGTCGAAAAAAGAGTTGTCATAGAATACCTCGTGAGCGATGCGATTTTCGTTGTGACGTGAGAAAATATTTACTAGTGACGCAATAAAATTGTCTGCATTGCCATATTGTATTTTATAACATATCCTAGGAAAAGTAAGACGAGTGGTGACCCCACGTATCATGCACGGTCCACGGTACATCATTTCGTATGCTGTTCATTCATGCTGGCTCGTTATAATGTGACATTCACAGACTGGTAGGCGCAGAACATGCTCTCGTAATATAGCTAATCTCACATATAAGTTCATTCTATAATCAGTGAATACAATTATTGAATTTTTGTAGTTTTACAAAGGATTAATCTATAACAATATAAAACGAGTCAATTGTTAGCAATTTCTTAAACGATTAGATACTGTAAGATAAGAGGACGCTCAAGAACTGCGAAGTTGAGAAATGTCGATGTAAGTGGACCATTTTTCGTAAAAACACCGGGCAGAAACAGAAAACTACAATTTCTAATCATTATCATCATCATCAGCCGGAAGACGTCCACTGCTGAACATAGGCCTCCCCCATAGAACGCCATAAACTATTGATATGGGGGAATTTTTCGTTATCACCACGCTTGGTAGGTGGCTGGATGATCGCAGCAGTTAGAATACTTCGAAACGGAGAACGCTGCTGCCCAATCTCCGTATATGCCCCTAAATCGGGTCTCATGGCTCCCACGGGATGAGAAAGGGGTGGCCCAATTATATAATACCAATTTCTAATACTGTCCAGAATTCCAGAATTTTATTTCTCTTTCAGTATTCAGCTCACAAACCACGAACAGTCATCAGTCCCGTCAATAAGACTATAGGGGCGTAATCACACTAACGAGCTAGATCCGAGATACAGGCCACGATTGTGCTCGGCAGTTCACACGGCGAGCGATATCGCCGGCCTTGGCCCCCGCGATAAACAATGCAATTACGAAACCAACGGGGAAAGCTCCTACCGATGACTTGTTGATCAATGTCTGAATGTTTGCAGCTAGTAATGATCGAAGCGGGGTTTAATGATTGGTAAATATTTGCTCGATCATTAAGGTGTCTGGGGAGTCTATACTGTTTATCATTTTATAATAGTAATAGGTCTGTTGCATTACTGTAAGTTGCAATACTTGCAAAGCTTGACAACATAAAACAAATTCGATTCAAATAGAATAAGACATTACTTTTATTTTCATCAAATAGCAGTAATTTTCTGAAGGACGCATACTTACGCGTGTTCGAGATGATAAAAATGTAAAGAATTTTAATAGTTTACTCTCTTGATCTTGGTATAGCATCCTAAATTTAAATTCTATTATTACATCCGCAATGTAGCCACGGGTTTATTTATTCACATTTATTATGCAATGCAATAAAACAACTCAATGAAATAGCGCCGGTGCCAAGTTGGCACATGCAATCACAATGCGATCGTGCTAGTGTTTTGACCTATTCTGTTTCTATGTGGAGTTTACAAATGAGGTGTTATTAATAAAAGACCGAAAATCATCTGTCTAATAAAGCAGTTTCATATTATTATGTAGCTGAAAACTATGTATGTACGTATATTGAAGTCAAACATGCCATGTGATAGACAAAGACCATCCTTTTCTATGGTGATAGTGAATTCACTGTTATTACTGATTTGAAACTATCATTGTTGTAAGCAAACGATATATTAGGAATCTTGAAAAACATCGAATCATGTGATAACTATCCCGTAAAAAGTGATGACTTCTTCGAATCGAATTTCTTGTAAAAATAGAAGCTGTAATGCATTTTCAAGATTTGCGCCTCAGTGGAAGGTCGTATGAAAATTTAGGCTGCATACATAAGTCGTAAATCTCCTGCAGTCTACACCAGACAAATACGTCTATATTATACTAAATGTAGCCTCAGTCAAAGCCAAAGCAATAAATTATTCATAAGATTTAATAGCTGTGTAAATTGGACTATAAATAAAGGTTGAAAAATTAGTCTGGATACCAAAAGAACATATTCAAAGGTCTGGGTTTAGAATGCAGATTAATATATTATGCGCCTTAGGAAAAGATGTTGCGGTTAAGAATTAATAGTGCTAATGAAGAATGATGAGATTTTAGTCATTTAATTAAACGTTCTTGGTTTTATGACGTCTTGAACAATTTTGCTTAAAAAACCATGCATTTAGTAGAATTACTTTGTAGCTAATATTTTGATCATTGCAGGTACAATGTACAATTTTTTTTGTCAGCAAACCATAAAAAGAAGAAACACACAATCGCAAAGAATTTATATATTTACCCAACCGAAAGATCTACACAACAAAAACAAAAAGTAAATCAAGATTTCTCACATCCTCCCACGACGCAGTCGCATCTTTCCTTTTTTATTAATCAAATTAGGATTCTTTAAATACCGAGATCGTTCTTAAAAGTGTCGTGATATATGCAGCTGTCTCGTTTTATTTTTTCTCTAAAATATATGCTTATATGCTGCGTTAGCCGGCTGACTCGACGTGGACGCGCAACATTCTCGATTCTCTCCGGAAAGAATTTAGCACACTTCTGGAAATAACCGAGTCAATTTGGCGCAATCAGAATTCCCACAATTCGTTATTCTGACATAATTTATGCACGCAATAAATTACATAAAACCTTGCGTTAATACGTTAATATCTCACTCTATGACTCACTACTACTGAGCTATAAGAAACAGATTTCCTGTCGTTGCCTTGCACCGGCACAATCGATGGCAAAAGCACGTGTTTTGTTCTTATTATTTTACTAGCTAGTCTGAGATTTTAATTGGTATATTTTTTAGCTGCTAATAAGTGGGGCCGTCGTATATCTTAAGGAAGATCAGCATCACACATACCAGCATCGGCGTAAATGTTTCCCCTCTGACAAGTTTTTATTAATTTGATAGTGGAAGTCCTCTTGATTCCAAATAAATATGTATCATGGTTGCTATCAAATTGTTTAAGATTCAGAATAAGTTACTGGAATCCCTATCAAATTCGAACATTAAAAACGTGCGTTATATTTCACGTTTCATGTGTTTGATCTTCACATGAGTGTTCTCTGATGTGTATTTGAGTATTCAAAGCGCGTTTTGCTATTTGTTAGCGTTGTATTGCGAATTCGTTCTCACCTCGGAGGCGAATGTGCCTTCAAATACGGCAATGGAAAAACACCACCACATAGGTATCACAAGGATTTATGAGATGCCATAACGGAAGACTTAAGACTTGTTCTGAATTGTTACAGGCTTGCTAATGGGGTTAATGGTCTTAGGAATTGCCTTTGGCGTGTTTCCCCACTTACGTAATTTAAGTTGATAATTGTTCCTCGCTCAATCAAAGTGCTTTCATGTGAATAAGTTACTCTTTTCTTGTAAATATATTATAATATTAGGTACGGAATCAGTGGAATGTATATATATAAAGTATCAGCATTATTATTGTTGTTGTAGTGGTAGGCCTCTTTAGCAGGGGGCCGCCTGGAGAAGTACCACACCTTTGCCAGTTATTCATCCGCCAAGCAGTAATGTGCAAACATTACTGTGTTCCGGTATGAAGGGCAACATTGCCCTGTGCAGTGCCCCAGGCGCAGTGCAGTGCCGCGCAGAATTTTGAATTTTAAAACACTGGGTGGCACTGTGTCTGATATGGGCAATCATGATGCTTACCATCAGGCACCTGATTTGCTCGTCTTGTCACTCACTATCATAAAAAAATATGTATATATTTTCATACAGTAGTAACTAAGTACTTATTATTTATTCAACACAAAAGGGAGTATTCCATATTTACTCTTTAAGGGGGTTTCTTAAAAAACATAAAACATACATTCACGCCTTTTTCCCGAAGGGGTAGGCAGAGGTGTACCCAGGACTCAGTCCTATAGTAGATACACATATAGGGGGTTTCTTGTCCATATAAAATGAAATTTCCAAATAGAGACTTATTTTCCACTCAGTTGTTTGTGGTTGGCTCTTAATCTGGCCATTACTTGCCCAAAAATATATTTGGTTTATAAAAACAAAAAAAATCATAAAATAACCTCAAAATATTATTTTAACAATTTTTCAAATGTAAAAAAAAACCATAGGTTTTCATCAGCCAAATTATATTTTTGCGTAAAAAAATGGCCAGATAAAGAGCCAACCACAAACAAAAGTGGAACATTAGTCTATGTTTCTTCATATTTGATAAATTTCATTTTGTATGGACGAGAAACCCCCTTAAATGTGATCTAAATACAAAACATACTAAATTGTATACGGGCGGTAAAATTTCAGTAAAACAAACGTTTCATTGCATCATATTCAGGAGCGACGCATAAAATTATGCAAACAATGTAGACTTTCGTCAAACGTTTTCGCTCTATCTGCAATTTTTGAAATACCAAACTGTGTAATTGTTGCTATCCTAATCACGCAACTGAGGTCGTTGCCCTCGCTATCACTTTGGACGATAACACTATAATAATATGAAAAAAAATCCGTCCTTAATACTGATAACATGTGACCAAAATTAGAAGACCTATCGCTACTCTACCAATTTTAGGCAAATGAGGCCGAGTAAAGAATTGGCACGGCGCGACATGCCAGTTGGGTCTGAATAGGACGTTAATGAGTAATGAGGGCATAAATAGCGTGAAACAGTGTGTTTTCAGCTCTAATCTTTCGTCCTTGGTCGCGAGTAGTTACTCGTAAAGCTGCCAGAGGTCGCGTTAAATATTCAAGCTAGAATTATTTACGAAGAATTTGTTATCGACTACAAAATCAACGTCTGTATACAAAGTCTTTGTTTCTGCAATAGTTGACCTTAACTCGTGGTGACATCAACACAGGTTGCATACAATTGGCGTTCATTGCTTATGCTTAAACTACATCTGTTATTACCCTGATTTGTTTTAAGATATAAACAGAGATCATGTTTATTAACTCAAACTTTAACTCTATCTTTAATAACAAAGAGATTAAATACTAATTTAAAATAAATTTACTCGCTCACGTTACTAGAAGCATAATCATATCATCATATCATTTTATCACATAAGCATTCACTACATTGTTACATCAAAATAATTAAGTACAACGCTAATAACATCTCTTTGTTAACTTCTTTAGGATAATAAGCTTGAACCAGCGTGATTGCCCTTACATGCATTTCCTTCGAGGTCTTCATTAATGTAGGTACGAAGGTTGTTGGTAAATGGACTTTCCTAGTTCTCAGTGGGTCTTCTAATAGATTAGGTACTGCTCTTAGTTCTTCTATTAGATTCTATTGAAGTGTCCGTATATTGTGATTCTGTTGTATCATGTAATTTAATTATAAGTATACTAAGGCAGAAAGAACTCCAAGTAATGTTCAGGAGTGTTTTTCAGATATTTTCGCGGTCACCTCGTAAGTGGGTATAAAGTGTATGTCTTAACCTTCAGCTGTTTCTAACATTATGTCGACTGAGAGGTATAATAAATATTTGATTGCGCTGCTATGTCTGCGTCCTGAATATCGAAACTGATTTCATAATTACCTATAATATCAGCGGTTTCTATTAATGGCTCAGTTGTCATCATGAGTTGTATATAACTACTATTGGACACAGTGCATGCATTTTAACTTAGCCTTCTTCTCGTCCAGCCACGCAGAGCGACCTTACAAGTATCGTCACTTCATCTAACCTATTCATATAAAATTTTAAATTTATTAGAACACTCACCTATTTTCCCATTAGGACTGTATGGACCGTAGCTGCTGGAGGACAGCGGCGAGGAGTATCCGTTAGGTTGCGGCTGAGCTGGTGCGCCGGGCGAGGGAGAGCTGGCACCGGCGCCGCCGGCCATCCACTCGCGCACGTGACCGTTCACCTGGTGGCCGTTGTGACTGACACCAGGCTCGGCCTTCACCTGGCTGGGCAGGCCGCGGTATGCCACCTCATGCTTCATATCCATGCTGCTACCGCATGCTGGAGGCGCGCCACCGCCTCCACCGCCACCGCCGCCCGCGCTCCACACTTCTGCAAATGAAAATTGTTTTAAGTAAAACAAATTAAGGACTAACGAATTGTAGAAGAACAGCAGAAGTATGGTGTTTTTTTGGGATTAAGTCTTTTTTTTTTGTTTCTCTTTTTTGCTAGTTCTTGCGCAAGAAAGTTGTTTGAGCACATTAAAGTAATAAGTTACACATCAATATCTGTAATCAGTAATCTAATGATGAACATGGATAGTGGAATAAGGAGAATCTCTAATATCCGAGTCCTTAGTATATGAGTTTTGTATTAAATAGGAATTGTTATTTAGATAACTATTCCTAAACAAATAGATAAGAACAAAATTATCAGGAACTTTGCTAATAATTCTTAGACGAAAATAAACAAAACAAGGTTTATGGTTTGTACATTTACGTAACATTTTACCAGAGATTAAGTTTCTGCTGTAAGTTGCTGTAAGTTCTCGGGCATCACGTTCATAAACTACTGCATAACCAGGATTATACGGGATCTTATTCGGATAACGATGCTCCGGGATTTGCACGACACCAATTGACCGAGAAGACTCTGAATACAGACCATTTTGAAAGATTTGCTTGAGACTATGCAAGATGGAAAATCTTTTTTAATTTGGAAATGAGAACATATTAATGATCTAGTCACATCTACGCGTGTCTTTCGTGTAGTTAATTAAGGATGATACTATTGCGTAACTAACCAGCTGCTTTACCGGTGGTCAATTTCAGGTCAATATAACGCGTTGCACCATTTGAACAACAATAAAAAATGCCTTAGACTCTACAGTTAAAATTCCTTTTATTTAAGTTGCCTAGTCAGTATGGGTTTCACTAATTTGTGGTATTATGTCAAATCGTGCAAATGATTTTATAAACAGTTATCCCCAATTTAGCTAAAATTTAGACGTTTAGTTTGGATTTCAATGCATAATTAGCATGATCAACAATATGATTATTAATATCATGCTGTTTAAATCATATTAAAAAAGTGATAATGTTTTTTTTATGAGTGTGACTAGACGAGCAAATCAGGTGCCTAATAGTAGATAAGCATTATGATTGCCCATATCAGACACAGTGTCACCTAGTGTTTTAAAATTCTAATTTCTGCTCGGCACTGCACTCCGCCTGTCAACCTGAGATATTAGTTGTTGAAACTCGTCATGCCCAGTGATTTCGCTAGTAACATTGCCCTTCAGACCGCAACACAGTAATGTTTGCACATTGGCAAGGTGTGGTACTTCCCCAGGCGGCCCCCTGCAAAAGAGGCCCACCACTACAAAAGTGGCAATCATATCTTGTTGTAGAATTATATACTTAATAATTAAAGCTATTATCTAAAGGTTTTAAAAGCTTTTTGTTTGACTTTATTAAAATTTAAGCTGACTGGTTTAACTAGAAGTAAAATGGTTATTTTGAAGTAAAATACGTATAATTCGGTAAACATTATTCAAAAACTTAATACCAGTTAATAAAGGCCAACTAATGCAGAAAACAGACCGGGATACACGACCAGACCTGACTAATTTAATCCTAGGATTAAACTCTGAATGATAAATGGAGGTTGGTTGCCGTACTAAATCTGAATTTGAAATCCGTTTGGACACTAAATCAGCGGAAAAACGACTCATACACATACTAAGATGCATGTAGTAGTCAAACGAAATATATATATATGTGTTTGTCCCGAAGGTTTTATGGTCCACAGTAAAGTTTGTTACTTTAAACATTTTATGACGAAACGTTAAATATAAATATGCAAAATATGCGACATCACCGTAGAGCGTTCGCTGCATGTGGCCATTGTATAATGAACTGTACAGAAAGAACGCTAATAAAACTGATAATAAAATAAGATATGGGTAGAGTAATCGCGTTGAAAACACGGATGAAAAGCTAAAGTATAAATCAACGGATAGTTCTTGATGGTAAGGAAATAGAAATGCCAAGCAATAAAATGATATGACTTACAGGAACCAGGAACATTAAATTCCTAGGGATAACGAATCTAACATGGACTTAATAGGTAAGAACCAGTTTGAAATTTTAACTTTGTGATATAGTCGGTGCGCTTTGTAACTATCGCTGTACTAGATCTTGACGAAACCTCACATATGTAGTTACAAAACCATTGACCCCAAGTCAGATGCTCACGAAAATACGAGGTTATATTTTTCTTTCGTCACTCAACAAGAGGGCAGAGTGCACGTGTTTAAAACTACATCGCAACTAGGTATAATAGGGATGTGCACCTTTATAAAATATCGATGCCTATTATGCACATATTGCCAAGTTGACGGGCGGATATACAGAGAGACTGATGACGATTTCTTTTTTCCTTTTGAGCAACCCTAAAAAGATATAATACAATTACAATCATCAGTTGCTAATGCTATATTTTCTTGGTGAACGATTCAGGCCCTCTTTTTACGTCACTCATTTCTCCCGTTCTAGTTCGTAGTAGGTACCTACCTACTTAATTTAAAAAATAATAAAAAAGGAACTAACTTTCAACTATCTCGTATATTGTAAACTGTTGCATCATCAGCCCGTGTTAGCCCACAATTGGACATAGGCTTCTCGCGAGGCGCGCCAATGAGCCCGATCTTCGGCTCTCTTCATCGAGTTGCTGCCGGCTACCCTGCGCCGGTCTTGGCTCCACCTGGTCGGCAATAAAATAAAACCTTCAGAATTTGGAACAAAATCATAAAGTAACATATGCTTTGGGTATTTATTTGTAAAAACTACGTCTGTATTTGGACGTTTATCACCTTTGAAGTGTCGTTCAACATAAATTGAATTAAGGAAATATTTTATGATATAATAACATCTTATGTACTTTTTACACAACTTAAATGTTTAAACTTTTGTATTCCTAGATTTAAGTAAGAATGTGAATGTGTAATGCAATGAATATTTTTTTAAAACCGCTAAAGTTGAATAGAGAGGTTATCGACGGTCGATAGTCGATGCACTCCTACATCTCATCCCTATGCAGCTGAGTTGCTGCGGTGTTGCACAATCCGTGCGGGCGCAGAGAAAGCGAGTGACGTCACGACCTCGACACGCTCACCCACTTGCGCGAGCGCTGCACCAACCCACTTCTACCGATACAGGTCCAATGTCGCACAACCAGTCATCGAGACAGTACATAAAATAGCTAATTCAGAGATTGCGCTAGAATCTACAGCAAATCTAGCATGACACGGGAGATAAAATAAGTAAATGATCCCGTCTTTTTTCTCTTTCCCTTCCAAACAATGCATAACTGTTGTTCCATCACTATGCTAGCAGGGCTAATTGAAAACACGTCTTCAATCTAAGGCCTCAGTTGTATGTTAATGTGTGTGAGCAATGTTGTTTAAAGCTTCTGAACTGTTTGCTTTGTATGAATGTCATCAGCTTTCTCCGACTACGTGAGTTTTCTCGTGTACCAACGTAATAAGCATCAGATGATGTGATCGATTAAAAGAATTCGTATTGTAAGTCGTATATTATATAGGTATGTACTTTCTCTTTAATTTATACTTTAAGAGCGGAATTAAATACGTTATCTTTTTGAACCTTTAATATTCTATCTAGGTGTTGTGTGAGGTGGTCAATTAGTGTACTGGTTTTGAGCGTCCATTCGTTCCTTTTTAAACATGAAGCATTGCAAAGCTGACTGCAAGAATCTTCGACTGGGAATTCCTTAGAAATGTAATAAAATTGTATTTTTACCTATTGTAAGGTATTTCAAGGACTTCTTTTGAAAACCTTTTGTTAAAGATTATTATAATGTTATTTGTTATTCAAACATAGTACTTTGTATGACTAGTGAGCGGCTCAGTTCATAATTGTGTATGGCTTGCGCCGCGTCGTCTAGATATACCACTTTCCCTTCATCAATGCGTTTACCGCCGGTTTTAAGTAGGCCTCGAGCGAGACACCGCAGACTTCTATTCTACTTTACACTGACTTACTCAGTTGCGATGTTATAATATATAGTCGTAATACTTCCGATGCTCTTTGTGCAAAGCTTTCGAAATGTGGTCATTACCACAAAATTTAAACTGGTAGAATCTCCACACGAAATTGAAGTGATCTCAGTCAAATAAGCGATTGAGATAAAAGCATTACAGCGTTATTTCCTGGGATAGCTAACACGTTTGCGGTTTTTCAGACGATGCGCGCATTGTCCCTGCACTGCACACGGTCTAACGACTAGTTCTCGCCTCGACCCATCCACCTTCAGACCAATAGAGTATTCGCTTTTACGACCTTTGCAATAAACTTTTACGACTCATTACGATAACGTTAGAGTGAAATACGCCAACAGCAATCGAAAGAATGTAAGCACTAGCTCGTTTGCTATTTTCCTATCGGGAAATATACAACGTCCCGAGTTCCGAGATAGCGATCGTCTGATTTATGTGCAATCCTATACTGTAGTAGAAAATATTGAGTGAAATAAATCTGGTGCGGTTCGGTGGTTCGTGCGGAGAACGCGCGTATAAAGTAACCTCGATGTGGTCACTGGATATCGCCGCATATAAAGCGTATAACCGGTGCGAGGAACGAGGACTCTACTATCGACGCGACGTTCCGGAATGGAACTATCGTTGCCGGTGATCTAGCGGTAGTCAGCTTGGCGCAAGCGAACGTTTGACTCATGTTTGCAATCTAAATGCAAAGCTATGGACCTCGTCGATGACGCGGAAATAGAATTTACGAGTGTCGTGACCCCGCGATTCGTGGAATACACGAGGTCACCGCCTCGGCAACGCCGGCAGTTGCGTCACACCGGTGGACTAATGGCCTTGTTATTATAATACATTTAGGTAGTTAGGCATAGTTTTCTTTGAGTTCGATAACCGTGCCCCGAGGTGGGAATAAACCGTTTGTGTTGCCGTAATTAGAGTGTTGGTCGCAGCGGACGTCTGCTTGTCGCCTGCCAACATACCTCATGCATTATTGAGCCGCGCGTGCTGCTGGTGCTAAGGTGATTGCCAGCAAATTGTTATAGTTCTCATGGGATGCCGCCATGTTGTGCATAGTATTACGCAATTCATACCATTATGAACTGTTACGTAATTTGAAAAAGACTTCATAATGGATATTTTGAGGGATCGCTTATGTCGCGGAGACATCTATTAGGAATTATCTAGTGAGAAGAGTTTTATTTGAAAAATAACGAGATCATTTTACTAAATATAAATATTAATTGGCCTTGCTTTGGTAGAGGGAAAACATATTCGTGAGTATGATGAGATAACAGGAAAAGGATGTTTCTGCACTTTTTGGCGTCAAGTTTGCAATCCACCAAATATTTTATAGTATAACGAGTAAACAAACGACGAAAGCTAAGACATTCCACATAAAGAATCAACAATGCAATTCGAGACGTTCTTAGTTCACGACGTAAGATGTGGACTATGGGTCTCCGTATAGATATCAATGCTCAATACCCACTGGAGAGTGCTTCAATAACCCGATTCTAGATTCAAAGTAAATGTAAAATCTCGGAATATTCCCTCCAGATGACAGCGACAGCCAGTCTGTTTACTGCATCCCGCGCGGAATACGAGACTTGAGCGGATTGGGAGGTATAAGATTGGAGCTGAAATCACGTATCTAGTTTATGGACATATTGCGCTGGCGAGATGGCTTGCCGCTGTCTTCAGGAATCTTAAAAAAGGATTCTATTCAAGCTCAATGTGTACAGAAAAGGTACGTAGAAATAAGCCAAGGGAATGAAGAAACATTATGCGAATAAACAAACTTTTTGAAACCAAATCGGATTCTTTATAAGGGACAGATGTGATGCATTATGAGTATAATGCCTTTATTCGTTTTAGATGTTAGTAAATAAATAATTCTAGCAGCCTGTAATTTCACTTCCGGTAGTCTGTCTAATGGTTCACATTCTCGTCTCAAAACTTTGTCATTCATTCTTTGTCACCCAGTTCAGCAGTTTGTCACCCGTATTCAAGAACAATATGAGGTGAGCAAGTTTAAAGAAGTAACAAATAAACACACATCGCATTTTTTTTTTTAAATTAGGAAGTGCGAACGCGAGAACATCTGAGCCAGATGCGTCTGACCGATGATGCAAATGTAACCATATGTTATCTGACAAATATTTGAAAGGATGAATGGTCTGTTGCCGTTGCTAACATAACACATAACATTGCTTAAACGCTTTAAGCTTCTTAAAGAGACATGACAAATATGGGTGTGATTTATTTAAGAAGTGAACCAGCAGACTGATTACGTTTGACAGCAGAATGTTATGAAATGAGAAGTGACAGCGAGCTAAATGGTAGATTGACTGTGGGTTGATTGTCTTGATTGTACAGTCTGCAGGAGTATGCATAGCATAATGTTTACTTTAAATAAATGTTTAGCATTTGGCATTCTTAGTAAATTGTTTTATATTGAGAATTTGAAACCCAGCAATTACATAAATGGGAAAGCTAAGTAAATGAATGTTATAAGTGGAGTTTGTTATCTCTTCATAGCTAAAACTACTTTAGGGGTTGAAGTTTTACATCAACTTAATTGTATCCTGGAAAACATAAAGGGAGTTTACAGGAGTTGATACGGAAAACTAAGAACCAGAATTAAGAAAAGAAACAAATAAAATCATTGATATTCGCAAAAACAGTAAATCTCTACACCAATAATAGGACTCAAAATAACTTCAATACAAGTATTAGTTACAAGAAATGAAAGGATTTTTTTCGTTTGTATCAATAAATATGAGAAAGACTTGAGGTGTCGACGGAGTTAAGCACCAATAAAGCCATTTACGAAAAAATACGACGGAAAAGTTTCAAAGTAAAGAAAATGGGACAAAGAAAATTGGGAAGTTATGGAGATTAGAAACCTACTGAATTCAATTCTTGCTATAAATTAAGGAGTTCTTTGGGAAGTGTCGTAATCTGCTGTTATATTTGGAGTTGGAAGAAAAATAAGTAGATATTTTATGCCTTATTTATTTTGTAATTTTCATTTTGTTAAAAATAAATGTTACGGGTTACACACCGATGAGATGGTTATAATTATGTTTACTCTATACCTACAATATACCTAGATTTCTCCTTACTTGTACATACAAACCATTTTATTACATAAAATACTTTTTTTTTAACAGGGTGCTTTTATTGAAATAGAGAATTTATTAAAATAAAGACTAAACAATAGAGCTATACCTACTTAGTATCTACCCTTACTAAATACACAATGCCATAGAACACTTCGAAAATCCACAGACCGACATGTCAGCCTATAAAAAATCCAAGTGCTCTAAACCACTGTCAGATGGCAGCGTACCCAAGATACTGGCGGTATTGCCACGTTGAATAGCAATGTTTATACGTTGGGCTAGATAAACGCCAGCATTTTGATCACGCGTCGCCTCGGCCAAGCGCTCCGATAGATTTTTGAAAATGCGGTGAGCAAAAAATTATTTAAAGTTAATTTATTAAAGTTTCAAGAGTGACAAAAAGCTAAAATAGAGATAGAATATTCAATGATATACATGTAAACACATCCGGATACAATGAAATGAAACAATTTATACAGCAACGAGTTTCCGCCATCAACACATGAATAACTCCGAACAATGGTTCGGAACGCTTGCAACGACAATGCTATTGTAGTGATATATATTTAAAATGCATTGACAAAAGCTGAACAAATCTGCAAGCGAGGCTACAGCAAGGACGAGACACGACCTTCGACCCTTTCGTGGTACTTACGTTACACTGTTACATCTCACGCGATCAAGAAATGAACAGACTTACAAAAATGTATTTTCTAATGACAGCAAAGAAGAGACTCACTCCTATTAGTTCTATGCCGTATTTTTCTGTAAACTGAACTAGTGAGACTCTAATAGTCTCACTAGTTCTGTATAGAGTTACTGAGAAAAACATGTCTCACTAGTTCTGTGGAAGGCCCGATTGGTGGGCGGATTGACAGTGTACATTCTACACGTTGTATTATTATTTTCTATGGTTCTGTACAGTAGAAATAGAAATCTTAAGTACGTACCATATTGTCGCACTGCAGCACGTGTCCACCAATTCACCCATACCATGCACTCTATCAGCATTCAACACTCTCTCGGACCACAATCCCGACTCTGACTTGTTTGCGGAGGGATGATCGAAGTTATTAACAGTGTTTGAGGTACTGCGCGCGTGGTTTATGACTGGTATTTTTTTATTACTCTTATATATAAGATAAGATTAAATAAATAACATTAATAAATTAACGTATGTACTCCTGTCTTTTTCTGATAAGCCAAACCTAGATCAAGAAAGAACAGTTCCTACCAGGGTTAGTTCTACATACATTATGAATAGGTATTATATTAGGTGGTTCGTCGTTTGGTTACCGGCTTTTTTGTAGTACTTCACCTTATCTTACCCGTGGTTGCCGTAAGAGCTGGCTAAGGGTTACCAGATCTGGAGGACGGGCAGCAGAGTCCTCTGCGTAGAACCATCGAACTGCGCTTGCCACCCCGCCTGCCAAATGTGGCAAGTATTGGCAAAACCCCCCTTTATGGGGGGAGGCCTATGTCCAGCAGTGGATTACCAACGGTTGAGATGATGATGATGATGACGATAATAGAGAATAAGTATTATGGTGAGACAAGACTGCCTAGAATAAAAGATTCAAAAATAACCAGTAAAACAAATAATAACGTCTAAATAAAATACTATAGTTGATTACATATTTGGTTTAACAGTAGCAAATAGAAGTTAAGTTTGGGAAAGACGAGGCTGAGTAAAATCAATAAGTAAAATAGATATTATTATACTTGTGTGTACAGCTTCGAGTATCTTATTTCTTATGATATCTCGTCAATTTACGAATAACTGTCAATTAACTCGCCAATCAATTGTCAATTGACAGCCTCGTTGGTGCAGACGGTAGTAACTCTGCTTTCTGTGCCGCAGGCCCCGGGTTCGATCCCCGGCCAGGTCAAACATTTGTGTGCATGAACATGTCTGTTTGATCTGTGTCTGGGTGTTATAATCGTATTTAAGTATGTATATCAGTCATCTGGTTACCATAGTACAGGCTTCTAGCCTAGTTTGGGACCACGTGACCGTGTGTGGAAGTTGTCCCATATTATTATTATTATTATAACTCTTTCAGTAATTTTGCTGATGTATAGGAGTATAATAATACGGTTCGTTAGGAGGATACGGCGCTTAGAATTTGACTCAATCTTATGAAAGAATTGCCTACTCGATGTTTAGAGACTCAATTTTCTCCAAATCTTATTAACCTATTAGATATATTTATTTTCTGATATTTTTAAGACGATATCAATTAATTGAATTAGTAATCATTGTTTTCGAAGGAAACAAGAAAATACGAAACATCAAATAAGTATTTCTTTCTTATCTTATGAACTTTTTTAACATTGTGTTAAATTCCTCGCAGGCGTCGTACGCCCTTAAGCTCATCCTAAAACAAATTGCAAAGCCTCACCAAAGACTCTCCTAATAAATATTTTAATAAAGAACATGAAAGAAAATGAGATGTCTTTATCGCTTCAAGGGACCCTGAGTTTTCCACCACCACAGCGTTGAAGTTCTAAACTTCTCAAATAAAGTGAAACTTCAAATTGTTCATTGTTCGAACGTTCAAGTTGGACTGTTTGCAATAGTTTGCATAATAGTTATTCGCATTCCAAGTTACAGACCATTCGTATGTGTAATATGAAATGCTTTTGTGTCCAATAGATTTTTACGACACGAGTGTCTTCCGAAACTAAAGTTAGTAAGAAATTTTTCCTTACTTCAAATATTCCATTCTCTTCATTTAATACTGCATTTAATAAGTTTAAAATATGTATATACAACTTTCAACCATTAAACTAAAAAACTTACAAAAGGAAGAATTGAAAAATCGCAAAAAAAATTTAGGCCGGAAAATTTGTAAGTACGTGGAGTTGAAATTTTTTATTGCGATTTTCGCATTTTTCTTTTATAAGTTGTTAGGTTGATTATTCTCTAAACTATTTTGTGACGCGTTATATACATACTATATACATAAAATATACGTACTAAATAATTTACTTCTTCCACTTTCATCACATTCTTTGTACATGTTCGTTTCCTTAGATCTATATCAACTTGTTCATGAAAAGTACGCTCCTTATCGACTTGACCATTCATGCCTTATGTGTTTGAATATAGTATAATGTTAATATTTATTGTATGTTATTACATCGTTAGGCTATTGGAGCATTGTAAAATGATTTATATTTCAAGGATAAAAGTCAACGTTAACAAAATACTTTAACTCGCATGACCGGTATTGATTTAACGAAGATTGATCACATCCTTTACTGCATGTATGCTATCATTTATTAGTACGTTCACTTTACTGGATGATGTTAGTTTTATCAATGATTCAAATCTTAGTTTTTGCTTCGATTTATTTAATTTTTAAATTGAAGTTCTTTCGAAAGATTAAAATTGAATTTATTATAATAGTATTTTAATTCATTGCCACGTGAAATAAGCATGTCGTAGGCCGCAAGATTATAGCTTTGACGGCACAGTGGTTTGAATTTTGAATAAAAAGCTTCATGAAATCTCCTCACGTCTGAGTCAATGACATATAAATCGGTAATATAACATCAATATGTAAAATGTAATAAAAAATCACGAGCTCATAAACGTTGCTCGAGTAAATCTCCGGCAGACCGTAATTGCAGACTTATCAGGATGATTCTTATCCTTTGTGTACCTTTTTATGGTAGCCATAATTTAACGCCCACTTGTATCGAGAAATTTAATTATTTATTAAATGGTAGATAATAATTGTACGACCTACGCTTTACCTGCATAGACGTGATTAAGTGAACCTACACCAATTCCTAGTTAATAAGTCAAGGGCCATCTTGCTGCTGTATATAACAAGACTTCCTCATAATTTTATGGATATTAGGTACAAAAAAACTAAATAATATGATATCTTAAGACAAGTGAGATGCATATAATATTATTTTTTAAGGAATACTTGAAAAGCTCTATAAAACGAAATAAGAATTAGGAGATATTAATAAACAGTTTCTAAATTGAGAATCGAATCGAACACGATTCTCTACCGATGGTGAAGTGCTTGGTATTCCAGTCTTGGAACAAAGAATCGAAAATCTCTGTACAGATTGCACGATCGCAAACTTTACAGCGCAATGCACAAATAAAAACGACTGAGCTCTTATTTCAAGAGCAATATTCAGAGAAAAAGTCGTCGCGATGACGCCGCTTCGTAGCATCAATATGAGCGACATGTACATCACATTACCTATACGTAGTTCACTATATAAATATAACTTTATTGTACTTTAGCTCTGCTGAAGTTGAAATGTAGACTTAAACCTAGGTACTTGAATACATATAATTACTTAAATACTATTTATAAGAGTTATGGATGAGTTTAGAGAACTGCCACATTAACATAGTAGTCGCAAGCTCTGCTGTCGTTCATGAGGTCTCAGGCTCGATCCCCAGGTTAGGCAAAAAGTGATTCTTATTGGACTTTAATTGATATCTCAAGGACAACCTGGAATCTGGAACTCCCGGTAGCTGGCAATAGGCTCACCCCTATAACAAGGGATAAAACATAACTGAGAAAGTGTGGGTGTAGCTACTATAGGACTGGGTCCTGAGTACACCTCTGCCTAACCCTTCAGGAAAAAGCATGAATGCATGTATTTAAAAGTATAGATATAATAGACACACTGTACGTCCCCATTAAAATAAGACTATAATCATAGACTTACCTAATTGGAATCCCTTCGTTAACACAATATAAAAAGTATTCGATGATTATATTACAGAAAGAAAATAAAATGATTGAGCAATTCATCCGAATGCGGAAATCGTTAACAATCGTTAAATTTATTGGAACGAAACTGAATAAGTTTCGACTGAGAGCAGATATTTCAATGTCAATAACAGAAAATAAAATCTCCATAAATCTGGCAACAATAGAAAATGTTCAGGCCAATTACGAGATCATAAATAATGAGGAAAGCGTAAGATTTTTAACATTAGGAATATTAATCACGTTTTTATTCCGGTCTTTGTGTGAGAATTTAAATAGGTAGTTACTCGTATAAATATAATATATACCTGGCATGTCAAAAGTCTGTGCCAGATTTGTATTCGATATGAACATTTCACGATAAAATCACAGCAAAAACACATTAACTTATTGAAAAATATAAAATCAAGCATCATGTATTCATTACGTACGGTCGAAGTAAACAACCGTACATCCTTGGCGCGGGGATATTGAACTCGAGGCCTTCGTTTTTCACAAATTACTTGTTTGGTAAGTGCTTGAAATAGCAATTTTCCAGCGCTTTGTTGTGCTTGTACAACCTACCTACCGGCACAATTTAGGTGGATTTGTTCCGCTTCCGAGGAAAGTGTTTAAAGTTTTTCGGCAATAATCGAAAAATTTTATGTTGAAAGTATTCATTCTAGAATTTGGAGTTGAATTTCGTTCATGGTAAATAATAATTAAAGGACAAAAAATCCTACGTTCTATAAATTAATCAATATTTTATAGAACGTAGGATTTCTTTTGTTAAAAAATATTTGCACAATAAAACGAATTTTATTATATTTTTCTAAGTGTGTCTCAGCCTTGCATTACTTAAAATATATCTGATGATTTTCACCACTAGAACTTTGTGTTTGTTTGTAATCTTTTTGTTATCTTTTAGCATTACCATAATACGTATAATTAGTACTTATTATAACTATGACATTACTATAAAATAACTATACCTATAGTATTATTTTGAATAAGAACTTTTGCAGCTGACGATACTTTTGAGGAAAGTTGACTTGAAAGTTGATCGTCATTATTATAATATAAACGAAATCGTCTGCCTCGGTGGTGTAGTAGGTGTAAGCTAGGTGTAGTAGGTCTAGGCAATCGTGTACCATCTTAGGCCTCATCTTCGCCTTCCATCAAGGAAGATTGAGGTCAAACGAAAGCCTATTTTTTATTAAAAAAAAAGCTCGACTGCCGATCATGAGGTCCCGGATTCAATCCCCAGGTCAGGCAAAGTGGAATTGAATTTTTCCATTAGAATTTATATCTATGACAGCCTGGAGTATGGAATTGTGCCCGGTAGATGGCAATAGACTCGCCCCCTATTACATGGCACCAATACGTATACTACTAAAATGTGGGTGTATCTACTATGGGACTGAGTCCTGGGTACCTCTGCCTAACCCTTCGAGAAAAAGGCGTGATTGTATGTGATGGAAACGAAAGTGTGACTCTCCGGGACTAAAAACGAACCCGAATTATTTATTTACTGGTAACTGAATTGCGATATTAACACTGACTTTACCACTACATCTTTATTACTTATAGATCTTCTGTTATCATTTAATTAATGCATTGGTTCGTGTTTATACCCAAAACTTATTTTATGACCATACAAGAAAAAAACTCCCTTTCAAGAAATTCCATCAAAGACAGATCTTACGTTATTATATTAAATAAAAGACAAAGTTTTATATGTTAAAGTTTTAATGAAATATTTTAGGTCTCCTAGAGTAGACATCTCAAGGAACTCTTTAATATTCGACTTGATCTCTCGTGTTGGTGCCGTTTAATTTTTTTAAATTTTGCTAGACTAGAATTTTTCATTTATCTTTAGAAGCGAGGGAGGCGCTAGTGAGCATGGCTTGTTGTGTCTACCAGTCTGGTATCGATCTGACCGAGCCGACTGCGCCCATTGCATACGTTTACTGCAGAAACTAAACTAATGGACTTTCCACTGAGCTGATCTAGAGCTTTCAAAAAGGCTCTACGCTTTACTCTTCCGATTGCAAACAATGATTTGCAGAGAATTTCAATTAAATTAAGCAGTGACTCAGCAGTTGCGGGTCCGGCCCGTTGTCACTCGGTTTTTGACAATGAATATTTTTTATAATGTTTCATTAAATTCAAAATTGATTTAATGTCAGGTGGCGCTTTATTTAACATTTATTTAACATTTTACGACTCGTGATAAGACTGCATTTGAACTGGTAGCTGTTTCCAACTTGTATTAAGAAGTAGATCATCTTCTTTAAGTGCCTCTCCATTACTGAAGGTCGGCAGTCATCCTCTTAAATTTCTCCTTGTCCAGGGCAAGCCTAAACAGGTGTTCCACATTCTTAACTCCAAGAAGTAGATAAAAACTTTAAATGAGAAGAAGAAAAATTTACTGATACAAGTCCAATTTCCTCAGAAGGATAGGCCAAAAGCATTGTGGCAAGTGCTATAATCGATGCATTTATTTTGTAACTTTTAGAATGTTAGTCACTGCTTTGCATTGTACTCAATGTCCAGAGCAGTGATGTGGCAACAAACACGTGAACAAACAGTCTTGGATGTTACTGCCGACTGTAAGCTGTTGCAGCGGACTGAATATTCATTGTTTCTGAAACTTTTGTCTCTTAGATACAAGAATGGAGATATGTTTGCGCGCAACCGCACCGATTCATAGCTTTTAGGCAGTTGTTCACCGCCAGAGATGAGCGATAGGCTACTTCTAGCTCAACAAGATGCAATTAGCGCGTGAGTAAACAGACAGAGCCTCTGCACACGGCGTATTGTACATCACATATTGTAATTATTGTAGTGACGGGTCCACGGTGCGTATGCATACTTGCAGCGATTATAAGCGATTAAAACGCAACCTAGTAGCAGTTCAATACTGGCTTTCGACAATCTAAGGGGCTGTGTTACGTGGCGGGGGATGAAACGCGCATCGTCAGCGCCAATAAAATACGCCGTTTGCAAATGCTCATAGATAAAAGGCACATAACTTTATTAATAACTCATCGCCTGTGACGCGTTTGCATAATAATATTTATCTCATAGGGTAATCATAGGAGATCTGCATCTTATAATTATATCGAGAACATCCATCGCTCATCGTAAGCGATTGAACAACTGCTTTATACTAACCTAAGATTTAATTGTACCTACTTTATTTTCATAATATTATGTTCGCTGTAAGGTGTACAATAAAGTGTTTATCTATCTATCTTATACCGAGCCCAAAATGGTTTTTCAGAACCGTTTCGGGCATCTACCAGTCTTTTCTATGCATTCTCAAAGACTTTTTTACATAATGGGTACCTAAGTGAAATATTCAAGTGCGGACGTACTTAAATTAGACCCCTCCTTACGCCTATACGTGGCAGACTAAAAACTAAATAATAAAGCTACCTCGCTGCAGTAAAATTGGCGCATTTCCATTAATTCTTAAAGAGCGCTTACTAGGCTGTGGTCAGCCATTGAGAATTTATGCGCTATGCTAATTGGTTATAAAATAATTTAAATTTTTCAGAATTTGTCAAAGCTAATTTTCGTATAAAAGAAATACAGCAATACTTTAATAGAAATGATAATATCCCATTATTTGAAAGAAAGAGTTCGCATTCCGAAACAATCTTTGAAAGATATTTTACGTTATACGTATACTCATTTCTTTTTTTTCTTTTCCAAGCCTATGCTAATTTTGTTTGGTGGATGGCACACCCTTAGTATGATTAAACCTGGTCGAAACACCTGGAATAACTATAGGCAAACAGTATCATCATAAACGATATGATCGTGGTCGTGACATTTGCAATACAGAATAAACTAATATTCAAATAGATAGCGAATGAAGTCGCAAGAACACAATGAATAATATTTATTGGTCATAACACTAAACATGAGATTTATGCTTCCTGGAAGTGTTAAATGTAATTTATATTATCACAAATGTCATCTATTCAGATCATTTGTGTTCAAAAACATAGAGATAAATTCGAGTAATCATTCTCAGATATTGCCATTTTATCATCGCTGAAAGTCTGAAAGTGGAGTGAACAAAGGATATCAAACTAAAGTCGTAACTGTTTGCTTCAAGTGCATTCTTGCGGATTTCGATTTCCTGCGCAACTGTTTTCAGCATCTTTCTGGAACCAACCAATTTCCTTTGAAATCTCGTTTACACTTTCACGGTTTCAAGTATAAAAATATTGTCGAGCGCTAGGTCTCTTTACAGAGATCATAGTTTATTCTACGATTTCCTATTTATCGAGACAGAAATCCTGTCTACACACATTTCATTTGTTATTTGAAAACCTTTTATCTTTTCTTCGAATTAATTCAAAATAGTAATTATTTCGAAGAGGGCCGTTCAGAGGTTAACATAATGAAACTAGATCAAGCTCGTACTAATGTATGAGCAACGGAAGCATAAAAGTAAACATAAATCGAATGTTCCTTCCGTTAAGCAACATTTTGTTTGCTTACCTCAGGGTGCACCGCGCACGCTTCCATCTGGTGATTGGATCTCGCCACCACTATTTATGCTATGAACGTCTGAATGTATACATTTCATCGCGTACCCTTCTGTTTTGCAAAACAGAAACCATTTCCCTAATTGAATTTGTGTTGTTTTTACTCTGGCGGAAAATTGGCTTGGTGCATTCAATGCGAAGCGAGCGTGAGAGAGTGCATAACTTGTTTACATAACTGGCTTGAATTTACAGCATGTTTCTTATTAGAAAATGGATACAGATGTCTGCCAAGATACTACGTGACTTTTATTGAGCTCAGCAACCATACTGGGTCAATTAGTGAATTAGCCGTTGACCTAAACCGAGCGTATTAGACTTTAGACATGCAAATAAACGTGTCTACAAATTAGCAAACTGCTTCAGTTGAGGTAGTAACCTTTCTAAACTTCGTATAGTGCGATATTATGGCACGAGGTTTTTCTACCGAAAAGTGATATTTTAACTACAGACTTTGTATGTGCTCGTAACCTCTGATTTTCCACACATTGCGGTTTTGTTGTTCAAGTTATTTATTAATAACGGCTATTTCATACGGCTTCGGTAAATAAACAGGCTCAATTGGATGATCTTCTAAGTTCGTTAATCAAAATTTCGCAATAACATGATTGTTTATGCGATGGAAGTTATAGGGATAATAGAATTAGGTATCAACTTTAATCTTTACTAAGTCAATGAACTTTAGATTATCTTATCGTACTTCTTACTAATCACATCCGATCCTACTAATATTATAAATGTGAAAGTTACGCCAAAACTACCGAACCGATTAGACTAAAATTTGGTATGTAGATATATTAAATTATACCGCTATATCCCACGAACGAAGACTACGCGGGCGAAACCGCAGGGCACAGCTAGTAATTACTATAGATACTAAGTTTGAGTTGCAGCAGCCATCTTTAACATTAACCTTTAACATTTGAGGGTCCCTCATATTCATTCGTAATTTTTAACAGGTATGCCACGCCTAATATTGGTTTATGAGGGTCGGTTAGATTTAGTTAATGGTAAAGTTAGCTGGTGGAGCTTAGCCTTGATGTTCTTGATAATTCAATTCTAACAAAGTTTTAATTCGTTCTTTATCTGTCGTTCATATCTACATTTTACATACTCTTGTATAATCTCTTAGCAGTCAATCAAAATTAGTTTTAGGCAAACTTGATTCAGGTTTATAACTACCAGTAAATTGAATATGCGGAGATTTTATAGCATTATTTAGCTCGTCAATACACCAACATTCTTGCATCTATCTCAGGGCTCGTGTAAATTAATACCAGTCTAGAGCTGCGTTCCTTTTACATTGTATTTTTATAGCGGCTTTTACGAGATATTCAGAAAGGGCAGAGTTGGAGGTGAAATCTCCTTGGCAAGAGGAGATGAGGGGCGGGGGAGTCTTCAGACTATTTACGTTGAGGTGACCTACCCGTGACCCTTGACCCGCAAGCCTGTGACCTACATCGGGTCAATCGATACTTTTCAGACGCTCGTGTTCGCCGGCTGGAGCGAGTGCGAGTGCGAATCTCGTGCGGGCTCTGATAACGATTTTCACCGTTAAAACTTTTGATTAATAGTTTGAATGCCACGCAGTTTACCGTTTATTGGATTTATGAAGTGCTTAATTTATATATTCGCCGCCAGACAAAGGGTGAGACTATATTAAAGACCTGCGAAGTATGTTAAAATTTGACAATGATTGGATCATTGAACAGCGCAGTTTGAAATAGGATTGTTTAAAAAATCTTTATAAAAGAAACCTTATTTCAGAATAACTTTCATTTGTCACCTAAAATAAATGTTTTTACTTTTTTTAACAATTAACCTTTCGAAATGCACTTGCTTCATATTCACACAATTTCTTTTTCAAAACAAGTTCTCAAAATGTCACCGCGTTTCATTTCACCAGAATTAAATTTACCTTGATGTAGGTTTTACTTTTGTAATAAACAAACGTTTTAATAATTTTATAATAATTAATTTATTTATTAATTTGGCCGTTATCTAGCCAAACGTATAAGCACTTGGATTTTCTTTAGGCTGACACGTCGGCATTGTGGATTTTCGAAGTGTTCTTGTATATCTTGTATGTTGTTTCGTTGTATATAAGATAGCGTCCTTTTCCAATTAAGGCACTTTTCCCCAAAAAAAGTCATCATATAATATTAAATTATTTTGTTGGAAGACAGAGTATTCTTGTTTTTTGCTAGTTTATATTTGTGCAGAAGTTTTATAAGCTGATTACATATTATACATCAAAGTCTTGTTATTTAACCTCTTCACACCGTTTTCTGTAAATTATTTTTATTTCATAAAAGAATAAAACATAAATTTATGGCAATTTGCATGCACGAAGACAGGTTCTTTCATAAATATTCAAGAAATGGCGATTTTGTACTGGCTGTTTTATATGGTTACATAATATAAATATTTATAAGCAGGTACCACTTTAAAGTGGACTACTATATCATGGAGAAGAGATAAAATACAAAGAAATTTATTATTTTTTGTGGATTTCATTAACCTGAGCACGTGCGTGAATCGTGCTATCATTATACAAAAAAGTGTTTTTTTCCATTCAAATTTTCCTTCAACCTTCGAAATGGTGTATTAGTAGAATAATATTAGTAACCAAAAAATGAACCCAAAAATATACGGCAGAGCCGTTGGTGTCGATGATTTTAAAGACACCAAATTATAATTATATATAATCCAAAAACAGGTGCCTCGGTGGCGTTAAATATTGGATTTTTCCATTAGGAATTATCTCAATAGCTGCCTGGAGTCTGGAACTGTGCCCGGTAGATGGCAATAGGCTCGCCCCCTATTACATGGGACCAATAAAATACTGGCGAAACGTGGGTGTATATCTACTATGGGACTGAGTCCTGGGTACACCTCTGCCTACCCCTTCGGGAAAATGTATGTTATGTATGTTTATGCGAAACAGGTTCAAAAAAAATATTGACACATTCTATCTCATCTTATATCACATCTTATACATAAGCAATGAATAATGCAATGAATAATAACTATTACTAATTATTACTAAAATAGGTATCATGTCTCTAAGGATAAAATAATATGTCAAAATTTCAGAAACCTTTCACGAATTTTGTGGCTGTGATTTTCCTTCAATTTTACGACAATGTCCAATAAAAAAGTAAAATTTTTAAATTGCTCGAACTTTCTGCGTGATTCATCGACTTTAATACCACGAAGTAGTTCAGAGCCGGTTTTTGTTTTCCTCCATGTGAGGAACTTGCTATAGGTTTGCTGTTTACGGCTAAACTGTAGTAGGTTTATGTAGGTAATTTTATCAAAAGAATGTGCTTGAAACACCGACTGAGAATTTACAAAAAGTATCTTCACTGCCTTGGTGGGGTAGTGGGTGCTAGGTTGATTGCCGATCATGAGTACCGATGTGATGTACTTTTTATTCCGACATTCCCACGGGAACGAAGACTACGAGGATGAAACCGCGGGGCAAAGATAACATTATTTATGTGCTCATGGATGGTGTGAAGAGTTGGATGGATAAATGGGTAATTGCTCATTCCATTCTTTTTTATGACATAAGTAGCAAACAAGCAGACGGGCCGCCTGATGGTGAGCGGTTACCGCCGCCTATGGATACCTGCAACACCAGGGGTATTGCCAGTATGACGCCTATTCACTCTCCTTTTAAAGGGCCCCATGTTTTTGCTATACGGGAAGACCGAAGCAGGGAGATAATTTCAAGTTTGCACGTATATATGTTTGCATTCTTTTTTTAATCCTCACACATCCCAATTCTATTTCCTGTCCATCCTACAGTAATGAGCCTGCGTTTAATATGTATTGTAATAGACTTACTTTTAAAAGTAATTCAAACAAAATCATTATATATAGGTATAGGCATTGATTTAAAGAAAAGGGGAGATAGGTTTAGGTTTACCATCAAAGACATAAAATGTCACTTATGAGATAACAATATTTCAACAAGTTAAACATTTAAACACGTCGTTAACATTACAATATGTAGGTAGTTAAATAACGAATTGATAAAACATTTAAAATAGAAAAAATTATAAATTCACAAGCTTAAACCTATTAAAGTTATTAAGTTTTATGTTATTATTATAGACATAATATTAAAGTTAAAGAAACAGATTGTTAAGCGTTCTCTTAGCGCTTACTCAACAACTGGCATATACAATTTGAAACAACAAAGATAGAAAGACGTAACCTAAAACGGAAGTGCGAACGAGACAACAATTAACTTTACTGACGTACGTAGACCTAATGGGACCTAATTTGAGCTTTCCATTTTCGAGAAGCCAGTATAGTTAAGTATTTTAGGTTATAATCTGATATTATTACCTATATACATTTCAAACTGATTGACTGACTGCCTCGGTGGCGTAGAGGGCGCATGCTCGACTGCCAATCAAGAGGTCCGGGTTTGATCCCCAGGTCAGGCAGTGTTAAATATTGGATTTTTCCATTAGGAATTATCTCAATTACTGCCTGGAGTCCAGACTCCAATGCTCACCAATGCATTGGAATGCAGTTCCAATGGGAACTGTGCTCGGTAGATGGCAATAGGCTCGCCCCCTATTACATGGGACCAATAACATACTGGCGAAATGTGGGTGTACCTACTATGGGACTGTGAGTCCTGGGTACACCTCTGCCTACCCCCTCGGGAAAAAGGCGTGAATGTATGTTATGTTATGTTTACATTTCAAAGGGAAACAAATAAGAAAACTAACGAAACGTATACGATACAAAGTAAGATAATGAAAATATTCTAGTATCACATTACACAGAACAAACAACACCATTGTTTGCAAAATGAAAAACGCCGAATATCGTATTTCTTGAGCCGTCGACCTAGGGGAGGCATTATCTTTTTATTCACGAAACAGAGAAGGCGTTAGTTATAATTGAAGGTGAAAGGTCACGCGGCGACGAGCCTGTCAGCGTTTGACGTTACACATGTACGATCATCGACAATATAACTATATACATCTGATACTATAGTTAATGATTTATTCATGATTTTTTGTAGTGGTAGGCCTCTTTTGACAGCCTCGTTGGTGCAGACGGTAGTAACTCTGCTTTCTGTGCCGCAGGCCCCGGGTTCGATCCCCGGCCAGGTCAAACATTTGTGTGCATGAACATGTCTGTTTGATCTGTGTCTGGGTGTTATAACCGTATTTAAGTATGTATATCAGTCATCTGGTTACCATAGTACAGGCTTCTAGCCTAGTTTGGGACCAGATGACTGTGTGTGGAAGTTGTACTATATTATTATATTTATTATTATATTATTTTGCAGGGGGCCGCCTGGGGAAGTACCAAACCTTTGCCAGTTATTCATTCGCCAAGCACTTATGGCAAACATTATTGGGTTCCGGTCTGAAGGGCATTGTTACCAGCGAAATTACTGGCCTCGGTGGCGTAGTGGGCGCATGCTCGACTGCCAATCAAGAGGTCCGGCTTCGATCCCCAGGTCAGGCATAGTGTTAAATATTGGATTTTTCCATTAGGAATTATCTCGTATGATGTGGGTGTATCTACGTACGTATGGAACTGAGTCCTGGGTACACCTCTGCCTATCCCTTCGGGAAAAAGGCGTGAATGTGTGTATGAAATAACTGGGCATGACGAGTTTCAAGAACTAATAACTCAGGGTGACAGGCGCAGTGCAGTGCCGCGCAGAATTTTGAATTTTAAAACACTGGGCGGCACTGTGTCTGATATGGGCAATCATGATGCTTACCATCAGGCACTTGATCTGCTCGTCTTATCACTCACTATAATAAAAAAACATCATCATCATCTCAGCCGTAGGATCTCCACTGCTGAGCATAGGCCTCCGCCTTAGATTTATTTATACTTAATAATTCTATGGTGAGCAGACCAAAGCACTTAAAACAAAACCATGATATTTTTTTTGTTAATACTCAGATTTTTTACACATATATATATATATTTTAATTTTAACTCTATTGGCGCACCTTTTCAACCTTGCGATCTTTTTTTTCACAATTTTTAGCGTTATAAACACAACAACTTTGGACTTATGTGCTTTAGTCCGCCAGCCCTTAATTATAAATGCTAAATTGTTTGTGTCTGTCACGATTTTACGCGAAAACTGCTGATGAAACCAGTAGGATTTAGGCTAATTATTGTCGCGGATACAAAACTTGAACTATTATATGAATGAAAGTTTGTACGGAAGACCAAAAATTTCTGATTTTATCCAACGGCTTACACCAGTGACAGTAAAGAATAGAATTTGCAACTACTATAAGACGTAAAAGTCAGTCTAGTCATAGAGTTTAAGTGACTGACTGTGTACTTTAATGTACTCACATATAGGCAGGTGAAGTGAAGGGTTGTTTGAAAGAAGAGAAGAGACAAATATGAGGTCTTCAGGGTCATGATAACGATATTGAGTGTCTCTTTGATATGAATTCAGGTTATTTATAGGGAATATGTAGAGGTGGTTTTTTGTAGAGACTACCCCTTTTATAGCCTTTTTTAACCCCCGACCAAAGAAAGAAGGGTGTTATAAGTTTGACAAGTACGTGTCTGGAGCATTGTAGCTCTTAAAATTATTTTTTATTCGACCTAACCTGCATCATTAGATTCAGAAGAGCCATTAGTCAAATATATAATAAAAAAATTAAAAAGAAATAACAAGAAAATCATGATAAGGCTCATTGGTATCGTCATAATGAATATGTTACAGATAGGTGACCAGGGTCTGATGATGGAGCAGAAGAAGAGGAGAATTTTTAAAGTTCTTTATAAAAAATATATAACGTAAAGTTGCTGGAAAACACGTATAATAATTAATATGAATATGGGAAGAACGCACCAAACCCCGTAGCGTGGCACACTATCGATAGAGCTACCGAGGAGGTAACTAACATCGGCGACATTTTCTATCCCCCTACCTACCGCCTATAGGGGTGTCTAGGGATCATATTATTCTTCATATTGTATTTCAAGCGAATATACCAATTAGTCTACCTATATAAAATAATAAAGATATAACGTATACCTAATATTTTTTTTGTAGTGGTAGGCCTCTTTTGCAGGGGGCCGCCTGGGGAAGAACCACACCTTTGCCAGTTATTCATCCGCCAAGCAGTAATGTGCAAACATTACTGTGTTCCGGTATGAAGGGCAATGTTTCCAGCGAAATTACTGGGCATGATGAGATTCACCAACTCATATCTCAGGGTGACAGGCGCAGTGCAGTGCCACGCAGAATTTTAAATTTTAAAGCACTGGGGGGCACTGTGTCTGATATGGGCAATCATGATGCTTACCATCAGGCACCTGATTTGCTCGTCTTGTTACTAACTATCATAAAAAAAAAAAAAAAAAATTGTTGTTCTAATTATTCATACATTCACGCCTTTTTCCCGAAGGGGTAGGCAGAGGTGTACCCAGGACTCAGTCCCATAGTAGATACACCCACATTTCGCCAGTATGTTATTGGTCCCATGTAATAGGGGGCGAGCCTATTGCCATCTACCGGACACAGTTCCAGACTCCAGGCAGTTATTGAGATAATTCCTAATGGAAAAATCCAATATTTAAATCACTTGCCTGACCTGGGGATCGAACCCGGGACCTCTTGATTGGCAGTCGAGCATGCGCCCTCTACGCCACCGAGGCAGTCCTAATTATTCTTCTCATAAAAATCAACAAAATAATTATTGTTAACCAGCTTTTGCTTCTGTAGTTTTAATGTACGGAATAACATTAAAGGCAGTATAATAATTATAACTTAATGTAACAATGGTTTTCAATATAAAACTTATTTTATAACTTAATATTATGATTTAAGAAAACTTTAACAATATTTTAGCACAGTCGCTCATTTGAATATTCGAGGCAAATTAGCATAAATAAAGTTTCGCAGTCCCAAATAAATAATACAATAAAGTGAATATTATGAAACGAATTCATTAGGTACTCTAGGTAAGCGAGTCTTGATTAAAATCTTGTTTCAAATTAAATTATTATATCTTGGGGGCGTAATAAAAATATACTAAAAATAAACCGAATTTCAGTTAAGTTCTTTTGCGTTATTTCCACTTACCTATTTTGAGAATCGTACGTTTTGCGAAAGGTACATTATGCGACTGAGCGTTTTCATCACATTCTGTCATTCTCGATGAAACATAATACGTTATGCCGGTCACTCACATGCGTACGAATACGCGAACCCACAAGTGTAGGACGACATTTGCAAATAATTATGCAAAGTTTTCGCTGCATTCGTGCTTTTCCAAGTTGTGTCGGTTTTTTGATGCACATCAAAGGGCGCGAACCTCGAACCTTCGCGTAGTCTTCTACACATTCGTGCAACCAGTTGTGCTCACAGAGTACTTTATATATCTTAGCGATAAGACCGCCCATTGTTACACTAGTTATTATGAATTGTTATTAGTTTTTAGATCTTGTTTGTGGTGTACCAATAAAGTGTTTATCTATCTATCAAATGCAAACGGGTTTCCATAGTGAGTTTGCGAACCCATTCGCATATCCGCTGAGTTTGCGAATAGTATATCTGACTGCCCTCACATGCGTGCAAACATTTGTACAATGTACGAATATTTTTACGCGTGTGAGTGACCGGGGTTATACAAAGTTGTACCATCTTTTTTGTTTCCGTTAACAGCGTCGCTAGTGATGAAATTGACAGCTGAATGACGTTTACACGATTTAGTCCCAATTTTGTTCACAAACTGTATCTCTATAAATAAAAATCGAAGTCTTGACTGACAAGTCTTGACAGCCTCGTTGGCGCAGACGGTAGTAACTCTGCTTTCTGAGCTGCAGGACCCGGGTTCGATCCCCGGCCAGATCAAACATTTGTGTGCATAAACATGACTGTTTGATCTGTGTCTGGGTGTTATAAGCGTATTTAAGTATGTATATCAGTCATTTGGTTACCATAGTACAGGCTTCTAGCCTAGTTTGGGACCAGATGACCATGTGTGGAAGTTGTCCCATATTATTATTATTATTATTATTACTGTCTAAGACTGACTGCCACACTTACTCATCAACGTTCAGCCCAATTTTGCATATAAGTTACCGTTACGATGTAGAAAAGGCATAAGATCGGAATGCCCAAAAATTCCTCGGGAACGTAGTTGCGGGAATTGTAGTATACCTATAGTATATACCTATAAAATAAATAGCCTGCCAGACCATTTCCGAGTCTTTAAGTGTACCTACAGATGTCGAAATATATAACTGTTCATTTAATATTAAGGCGCGTCCTACGCTGCGCTAGCCGTTTTTGTGCAGTTTTTGGAGCTGTCCACTCTTTATCCAAAAGAAATACCAAGTAATAAAATTATGTATTAAATTTCTACATAATCTTCACTCCAAAATGATAGATTTTTTAAGTATATAATTTTTAATTATGCTCCTCATAAGGAAAACACAGAAATGAGATATAATTATTTTATAATAACATGTATCTCCTTCAACAGTAACCATTATTTTGATTCGCTAATTACACAATGGATAGGCAATTTAACAATGAACATTATACTAGAATTTTTTTTTTTGAATTTAATTACACTTAATATGATAGTAATTAACACTTAATTACATATTTGAACCGTTTGGAGTCGAGACTCTGGGACCGTGGGGTCCGGGAGCTCACCGCATTTTCAAAAATCTATCTGAGCGCTTGGTCGAGGCGACGCGTGATCAAAATGCTGGCGTTTATCTGGCTCAACGTATAAGCATTGCTATTCAACGTGGCAATGCCGCCAGTATCTTGGGTACGCTGCCATCTGACAGTGGTTTAGAGCATTTGGATTTTCTATAGGCTGACATGTCGGCCTGTGGATTTTCGAAGTGTTCTATGGTATAGTGTATTTAGTTAGGGTAGTAGGTAGCTCTATTGTTTAGTCTTTTTTCAATAAAGGCACTATGCCGTATACAAAAAAAAAATGAATGGAAATGCAAATCAACATAATTAATGATGGTTAAATAGTTGCAAGAGTGGTTAAACGCTCGTTTTGTTATTTACTGCCCACATCCGGGTGCTCCGCGGAAACTATAGTTTAGTACAACTTTTTTATTGCAACGCACAAAATATCTGGGTCTTATCTTAGAGTAGTCGCTAATGTTCCACCAGAAAAAAATCTATCAAGTTGGAGTCATTTTATAACGTGGGAAGTGTTATCTCGCTTGCTCTTGCCTGCTGTACCTAAATTAGCGAAATAGCATGACATAATGACATCCTACATTAATGTATTATATATTACTAGCTGTGCCCCGCAGTTTCACTCGCGTAGTCTTCGTTCGCGTAGTCAGGATAAAATGTATGTATTATTCCAGGGTCTATGCTAGCTTTATACCAAATTTCATCTCAATCGGTTCAGTAGTTTTAGTGTGAAAATGGAACAAACATACACACAAAAAACAGAGCTATGTAACTCTTACATTGCAGCGAGATTTAAGATTTAAGTATAATATTTTATGACTTCGACTATAAGATTTATGACTACTATAGTATCCCAGGTGTCATTATTAGTGACTAAGGAGGTAGGGACCAAAAGGAATGACCTTAGTAGGACTAGAGTAAAAATATATCCAAAATATCAGCTCTCTAGGATGAGGTGGCGAGTCGTGTGAGTGTATAAGTCAGATAGGAATGAGGCAATGAAATATGATATGATGAAGCAATGAAAGCTATACGGATAAATATGCTGTAATCACGGATTAATTTGGCGGCGGGAAGCTGCACCATGTGTACGGTCGGTAGTACCGGAATTTGCGAATAGGCTGAAAGTATGCCTCGATTAATCAATGTGGCCCAATCGAAGGGATTTTATTCGATAATTAATTAATTAATAGGGAATCAGTCAATCAAACATAACTTGAAATATTATATTATTATAGAATACAAATTAAAAGTAGGTACCTATCGTTATACATGTAGCTACTAAGAAATCATTACAAAGTCATAGCCTAGTTATTGTAATATCAAGTTGGAATTGAATGAATAAAATCATATTAATTCAATATTAAAATAAAGTAGAGTTTAGTTTACAATGCATTTTGATTCAGTCGTTTAGGCGAATGACGCACTTATCAGCTCCGAATGAATCTATTATAATAAATATAATGCAATACAGCGGTTATTCTGGGTCAAAGCTGAAGTATTATGCAACTTATATAACATTACTTAGAAGATTATATATATCATTATGTGGATTGTGGAGGCAGTGGGCAGGCGACTATGGGTTGATCACACAACCCTATACTTAATGGTTTAAGCATAAGCATATAGATAAATATTTTAGATACACAACAGCAGCAATATATTGTAATTTTTTTTATGCCATAGGTGGCAAACAAGCAGACGGGTCGCCTGATAGTAGATAGGTTACCGCCGCCTATCGATACCTGCAACACCAGGGACCAGGAGTATTGTCAGTATGTTGCCGACTCTTCAAGACTCTTTTCACTCTCTTTTAGAAGAGCTCCATATTGTAGCTCGATGGGAAGACTATATCATTAGTTTTTCGTACGAAAAATGACGTTTGATGGCAGTAATTACGTAATTTTACTGCTGTAGCTCCAAGGTTGCAAGTTCGTAATACCCGGGCCGTTTATTAACCTTTGAAGGATAACCTTATATTTTTAACACCTTATTTAATTATAAGCCGAAAACAGTGTACCTTACACTGTGACTGCGAGGAAATAATGTATGCCCCGTATGTTACGAAATAGATGACTTGATAAAATAGATAAGATTCTACTGGAAGTTACACGTGTTGTTCTCTCATTTTAATTTGTTTATATGAAGTCAAATATTCGAAAGTCATAGGAGCAAGACCTCGCGGAAGGCAAAAGCGACGTTGGCTTGGCGTCGTAAGGGATAACATGAGTGCTAATGAACTCTCCGAAGAGAATGCACAAGACCGATCGAAGTGCACGAGAATTAGCCGGAAAGCGGACCCTGGCTATAACTGGGAAAATTGATAGGGAGAAGAAGAATAAGTGAAATATTCGATAGTACTATCAAAATCTACGCCTTCGATACCCGGCTAAGGAAGTTATTTTTCAAGTTTTCTCATTTTTCAAAATCCTAGTAATTTTGGAGTTTACTCTGAAAACTCTCTTTAAAATATCATCCTGTATCCTGACAAGAAGTCACATCGGGACAGAGATTTTTAAAGTCAAATGTGGGATCAGGCGGGATGAAGTTTCGTTGAATACGTTAAGGGTTACGAAAGGGTCAAATGATAGTTTTACATTTTTGTTTATAAAGCCGACTCTTACATTTATTATTCAGTGGACATCCGGCCACACCAACAATATTTCATTCATATGTAAGTCTGAAAATAGGATTGTATGTAATTGTTAACTGTATTTCTGAAAGAACAGAGACCACCATAGGAGAGGAAAGCATAGAAATAACTTCGTTTATGCGAGTTTATTAGATGTAACCAATCAGTGTAGCCGGTTTATGAGACGCAGTCGACGCGAGGGTGCAGTCAAAGAAATACTAGTGACGCTTCTTTACGCAGTAAATTTCTGCGTAAAGAACCGAGACTCACCTACTCCCTCAAATTAATGTCGCCTGTGATCAGTCACTGAACGAGGCAGTAACGCCCGTACGCCCGCACACATTTGACGCGTGTACACACTTTATGTTTTCTATGTAGTAGTAGTAGCAAGCTATCACGCGCGGGCGGTTGTATGGAGTGACGGGGGTCTGGTGCAGTGTTAACGCCTAGAGTTCTGCAATTTAAATTTACATAACATAAAATGCCTCCGTTGGCGACAGCCTTTTATCCAAATGGGTTGGCAGAAGTGTACCCATAAGCAATAGTAGGTTCACCCACTCTTTGCCAGTAATGTTTTTTAAGTCCCATTTATAGGAGCGAGGCTATTGTCATTAACCAGGCACAATCCCGGACTCCAAGCTGTCATCGAGAAAATTCCTAGTGGAAAAATCCAGTATATAACTTTTTACCTGACCAAAGAATCGAACCTGGGACCTCAAGATCGGCAGTAGCGTTTACGATCAAATGCCACCGAGGCAGTCTTCATTATATTTTAGGTCTCCTAAATTCCAATTAAGGAATTTGGGAGACCTAAAATATAATCAATTTACAGCATTCGCGGATATTTTATAAATAGTGGTATTCATAAGGGGTCCGTACCTCCAAAGGACTAAAAGAACCCTCATTTGATCACTTCGTTGTCCGTCTGTCTGTCAGTTTGTAAAGACCTTTTTTCCGAAATCCGCTGAGGTATCAAATTAAAACTGATCAACTAAAATCCATGGTCCCTTGCTACTGTAATAAAACAAATTCCTAAGTCAAGGCAATCAAAAGATACTGCCATTTTACCGCTAGATGGTACTGTATGTTCTTAGAACGCTATAGCGTTTTGTAGGTATCTAGGTATGGAACCCAGCACTTAACTTACTTAGGTATGCCTTAACAATTTATTTTTTATTACGCCGATTTTGTCGATTGACGCCGATTACAAAGAGAAACTGAGAAACCGCAGTCGAACCTACCTCGCTCGACCACTCGACCGAATGTATCGTAAATGATAAAAATATAACGAAATGGGTTGCAACAGTTCTGTGACTTAATTCTAGGCAAACAAGATCATAAAACTATAACCTCCAGACTCGATAGAAAGTGATATCAATTAGCGCGATAATATTCTAAGCAGAAATTACTTTCGTTAGCCGACTCGTAGCCAGAACAACAAGAATCTAGGTTTATTAAGACTTAAGTGTAATGATCAACGATCATGAGGCTCTAACATCCGCGTAAACCGGTCTGTTGGTTTCACTGGCGTTAGGGTTGACAACAATACGTTTTTATGAAAAAAATTAATTGAAGATGACTGCCTCGGTGGCGTAGAGGGCGCATGCTCGACTGCCAATCAAGAAGTCCCGGGTTCGATCCCCAGGTCAGGCAGTGTTAAATATTGGATTTTTCCATTAGGAGTTATCTCAATAACTATGCCTGGAGTCTGGGACTGTGCCCAGTAGATGGCAATAGGCTCGCCCCCTATTACATGGGACCAATAACATACTGGCGAAATATGGGTGTATCTATTATGGGACTGAGTCCTGAGTACACACCTCTGCCTACCCCATCGTGAAAAAGGCGTGAATGTATGTTATGTTATGTTATGAAGATGTAGAATTTTACACGGAGCTTTCTAAATACATATCACACCTTTTTACCGAAGTGGTAGGCAGAGATGTAGATAGATAGATAAACACTTTATTGGTACACCACAAAACAATAAATCTTTAAAAATTAAACAAAACAGTAAGTCAAATAGTGTAAAAATCGTTCTTATCGCTAAGAGCGATCTCTTCCAGACAACCGTGCCTATCCAGAACTACCCACAGATTTACCTACCCACGAATCAGTCCCATAGTAGGTATATAGATATATATAGATAAAGGTCGATCAGGTAAGTATATAGATAGATATAGATATAATTTTGTTAAAAAAACTGAGTTATGAAACAGTTTATTTTTACACATGGGAAAGTAATAGGTTGTTCGGAAAGTAATTTCTTTTTTTTTTTGTGGAAATGAAAGACAGTTTTCGTATAAATATCAAATACTTTATTAAATTATATAGTGACCGTTCTGGTCCAACACCTTTTGTCATCTTTCTGGTAGTAGCATAATTCCACACTCATAAAATTTTTGGTCTGCTGGCAAAAAACTGTTGGGAAAAAACGAAATTACTTTCCGAACAACCTAATAGGATATCTACACAACAAAGTGATCCTATAAGGGTTCCTTTTTCCTTTTGAGGTACGGAACCCTAAAAATGGGGAAATTAAGTTAATCTCCGTGTCATTATAGGCGGGCAGGTTGTCATTGAGATAATTTCTAATGGAAAAATACAATAACACTTTTTGGCTGTCCTAAGAATCGAATCCGGGATCTCATGATCGGCAGTCGATTGCGCCCACTGCCCCACCCTACATCATTAACAATGTTTATACTCAATTTCATATTTTCCCAGTAAATATCTAACTATATAATCACTGGTACCATAAAAAGCAATCAACAGTCAATAATAAAACTTTCTCTTTTCAATCATAACTTAAGTATTACATTCATCACTAAGTAGGTAAGTACCTATAACTACTATGTACTCAAAGTATCAATCGATGGAGAGAGTAGGTAGAATATAGAAAAAAATATAGCTCCAACGTGTTCCTGCTGTCTTTACTAGGTCATCTGCTCATTTGGGTGGACGTCCTACGTTGCGCTTGCCGGACTATGATCTCCGTTGCAACTTTACATCCCCAACGGCTATCAGTTCTACGTACTACGTCAATTTTGTCTGCCTACAATAATCCTGGAAGAGATCGCTTTGAGCTATAAGGCCGTTAGTTGTTACTGCTTTCTAGTTTTAAGTTTTTCTTTGTTATTTTCTGTTATATTGTGGTACCATTCATTCAATAATGATTTTTACGTAGACATAATAAGATAATTACTTTCTGATATAGTTAGCATAAAATATCTTCAATTCCCTAATAAATAAATGCCTGCCCCGGTAGCACAGTGACCAGGGAAACGAAGTCCCAGGGGGTTAGAACGTGACAGCAGATATGCAATGTTCGGGCGCGAAAGAGACAAAATCGAGGAAAATGAGACTAATTGATCTATATTAAATTGTTTTACATTTACATATTTTACCTACTTTACTACCTACCATGGTAGGTAGTAAAGTATCTATCTCTATCTACTCTATGGTACTTCCCTTAGGGAAAAAGGCGTGAATGTATGTTATGTTTTACATATTTTCAAAATACGAAAACAGGTCAAACGAACTAAGTACCACCATTGTAACGAAGTATGTCTTGACCAATTTTAACAGCACACTTAAAACACATGTTCTATTCTTTAAACAATGTCAATGTTTTGTACTCTGTTACTGGTTTATAAGGTTGAAAATGGTCTGGCACGTGTGTGCCGGCTATGGCAACATCGCACGGAAGTATGTAGGCTGGTCGCGTCGGCGAGTGATAAGGGATATCTTAGTGGGTTAACAACCTATAGCCTAGTATCGGAAATATCGTTGCAATCACTGCCCTTATCGCACCAGCTTGCATCTTGTCTTAGGAGCTAATGTGGTTAAACAATGCTTCTTTGCTACTTAATTCGACTGATTGCCTATACACAGCAGGCGCATAATAACATAAGGGTGTTTTTATGTGTGTTATATTTAATTTTCACAGCTAATTATTTCGTTGTAGTTATTTCGACATTATTTCAGTCACACCACCGACCAAATGTGAACTACTTTACTCTCCTCTCCTTGCTCGGTTGTCTGGAAGAGATCGCTTTTAGCGATAAGATCGCCAATTGTTACACTAGACATATTCCTATTGTTACATTTAAGTTTTTTAAGATGTGGTGTAATAATAAAGAATTTATCTATCTAATTGGTGGAAAAAGAGTAGTCAAGCTAAGCTATATGAAAATAAAAGGTCCTAATAATTTTGAGTGTATCTACTATGGGACTGAGTCCACCTCTGTCTACCCCTTCGGGAAAAAGGCGTGAATGTATGTTATGATTAATAATTTGTAGATATATAGTGAAAAGCATTGATTTAAAGAAAAGAGGAGATAGGGTACAGGTAGGGTAGTAGGGTCAGCGCTTACTCAACAACTGGCATGTGCAATTTGAAACAAAAACGATAGAAAGACGTACCTAAGACCGAAGTGCGAACGAGACAATTAACTTTACTGATGTACGTGGACCAAATGGGACCTAACTTGAGCTTTCCATTTTCGAGAAGCCAGTACCTCATCTCCCCTATTCTTTAAATCAATGGTGAAGAAGCACATTATTAGTTTTCTAGAGTTTATTCTACTAATATTATACTCGTAAGTGCGAAGTAGTAGTTTCTACCTAACTTTTAAATAGTTAAAACTGTTATCTCGCTGTTGAAAGGGGGCACTGGTGACTGTAATACAGGTTTTCAATAAAACCTACAACAGGCACCAGTGTCTCAAATGACAGATATTTTCATTTTTGTACTAATCATATTATACTGCCTCGGCGGCGTAGTGGGCGCAGGCTCGGCTGCCGATCATGAGGTCCTGGGTTCGATCCTCACCCAGGTCATGCAAAGTATCAATATTGGATTCTCGCCCTCTCGAAATGTGGGTGAACCACCTATGGGACTGATTGTTGGGTACACTTGTACCCCTTCGGGAAAAAGGCGTGATGGTATGTTATGTGTTATGTTATGTTTATGTTACTTACCTATTTTCAAGAAATTATAAACTTAAACAAGTTTATAAAAAATATATCATCTTTAAAGTTAGTTGATGCAACTCATAGTGATAAATGCAAACGTCTCTACCGTTTGTATGTTCCCTGAATTGGTCGGACATTGCAGTATGTCAAGCTGGTACGAGTACGGTTAGTTGTTGACCTGATTTAAATGGGTCGCGCAGGTCAAGGTGACAAGTTTGGAAATAACGCAACACCCACTGCAACATCTCATTCATGCTGCAACTAGGGAACGTACCTATAATACATGACCTATTTTTTACAATTGCTTAACAACCCCCCCCCCCACCCCCCCTCGGTCACCACCTGCTAGCATGGCACGGTGATAACTAGTATTCCCCGTTTTTTCTCTCTTTCGCGCCCGAACAATATAAGTTTGTAATCATTATTTGCTAACAGAACGTCATATCCCATCAAAAACATAAATGTAAAAATCACGTCTCGCCACACTTTAGTAATTCGAAAAAAAAAAATTTTTATCACAAAATAATAATTATTCCAAGATACCACGTGACGAAAACTTAAGCCTCCTCCGCCCCTGTGACCAAGCGTGGTATTTTGAAGACACCCCCCCCCCTCCCCCCCCCAATCGGCCACGTAAGAGTAAGTTACCCTATCATAAGATGAGAGCTTTAAGGTGCCTAAGGATAACTAAGGATGTGTTTGAATCCACCAATAAAATTTTCCTACACACAACTTAGCCGTTTAAACATTTAAACAAGTTTCTTAAGTAGCTTAGCTTAGCTTTCGCTCACAGCTAAGTAAGCTGCCACGTCTCCGGTGAAAACTTATCCTTACAAGACTAAATTAATAGTGCAATACCAAACTCCTCGGGCTCACGACTCTAGATTTATCTTAAAACTTAAATTAATTCTTGAAAGTATATGCAGTTATATGATTTAGTGTTCCTTAGACGTATTTCTAGTCTCAAAGAATTTCCACGATTGTTGGGTTGACTAAATATAATTAAAAGTAAAATTTATTAGAGCATTAAATAAGAAAATAATGACGGACTGAACTTACCACTGGAGGCGTTTTCTGAGGCGAACAGCGGCGCGGCGTTGTAATCTGAAATAGTAATATAATAAAATTATATACTTGTATAATAAATAAACTTAGCAATTGAAATCACGTTGTCATTTTACTAAAACATCAAGGTGGATAGGCGACCTAATAAAGACCGCACGAACAAGCTGGCTGCAAGCCACTTAGAACTGGTCTAGGATGAAATCTATATCCAGGGGAGGCCTATGTCCAGTAGTAGACATCCTACTCGTATATCTGAAATGATGGTAATGTATTTTACTAAAGGTCACAAGATATTTTCCACAGTGTAGATAGAAAATTTGATTTTAAAGCGAGCAATTGATAAGATGTCGGTATAAGGCGCTTCAAATCATGTCTAAATAATCTACACCGAGGTTCTAACTACCTATTACTAATGACCTATCGTCAAGCCTACGTCGTAGCCTCTAGTTCTAATTTGCGTATAAGTACTATGCACCTTTCGGAAGACATAAATAATAAATAAATAAATAAAATAGTTTTTATTCAGGCACCATAAACCCATGTACAAACATACAAAAACAAAATCAAATTAAGAAAATTTAGAAAAATTAACAATGAAATCAAATGTAAATTGAATAAAATAATAATATTAAATTTAAGAAAAATAATTAAAATAAAAATAAAACAATAGTAAGAAAACGCATTTTTTGTCTTGGTTTTTCACGTCTTTCTAGGGCTGAAATACCCACTAGTATTACGCAGTGTAGGGTTCTTTGTATGTAAACACGCGTCAAAGCACACAAGAGGCTAGTTACATCCACTCTTTTGTAGTTACGTTGATCCTAGACTAGTAAAATGTCTGAGTTTACTCCGTAAGGCTTCGTCCCAACGCTTGCGTCACATAGTTACAGCAAACAGTTACGACCGCGGCATAAAGCCTTCTAAATTATTCTTCGGCAAAGTTATACGCCTCAAAGTTTAAGGTACCTTTGTTTTTTTGAATTTTCAACTTCTTTGGCTGACGAATATAGCATAATCAATGAGGTTGAGAAGAAGTGTATATTTTTAGACTTAACGGGGCGGCGACCGGAGAATTCCAATACAAACGTAATAGTTTAATCATTTGAAACAACGCATATTTCCAACATTTAATCACGTTATTCGGAATGAGACTCTAGCTTTCTCGATTCCTAATTGTATTTTAGTCTAAAATACTTATAATTTGGAGTTATATTTGAAAATACCCATATTTTGACAAAATATTCATTGACAAAGGATTTCTATTTTGGATTGAAATATAATTAGCAACCGAGATAACTAGTGTCTCATTCCGAATAACGTCATTAAATATTGGAAATATGCTCTGATTTCAAATGATTGGACTATTATGTTTGTATGGGGAATTCTCCGGTCGCCACCTTCTTAAGAAATCAGGTTAAGAGTTTCATAATACATTACGCTATAACTCGGCAAGTTTAATAATTCTGTCAATGATAATTAAAATATATAAATTAATATATTGCTGTGGCTTTTTGAAAATTGGCCAAATGATCATAATTTAAGTGGCGTCCTGTAGCGATGACTCAGAATATATTATTTTTACACATAATATATCCGCGTACTACCGCGTATCTATTTTAATAATTGACGTCATAAGAATCAACATCAAGCAACTACAACACAAACTGTGGTCAAGTGGGAAGCGTTACGAAGGTCGAAAGGTAAACGACACATTGTCAGTTGCGCAACTGTTGCCACCGTGATTGTCACCAATTTACTGTGACCTCTCTCAACCCCAATTGTTTGCATAATCGTGCACGTCACTAGAGGTTTTATTAAGCTGGCTAAGTTGAGGCATTCCAGTGGCCCAGGCGGTGTACAAGTATGTAGAGTCGTGATGTTTCAACTCTGTATGTTTATGTTAAGCTTATAATTACATATATTATATTCGTAGAAGGTATTCTTTTTCAGAATATAGTTTAGTTACAAATATAAAATGGAAAAAATTTCATATATGAAAATATCATGATAATATTCCAAATAAAATTTAATTTATCACAATTTAACCCAGTCACGCTAATTTCTAATAATGATAATAAAACTTTCGCAGATAAAGAAATGTTTACTTAAATTTAAAAAAAATATAGAGTTAAATAATTTGTAAATTGTAAATTGTACTCATTACTCATTCACTTTTTCCAAGATCTCTCAGATTTAATTTCACAATCGTCGAATTGAAAAGCGCTTCAAACTTCTGCAAATAGAACGCTTTTTCACGAGCAGAACCAAATAAGTTGATTTGTTTAGTAATGAGGTGTAATTTTACAAAACCACAAAAAACTATCGATAAAAATTACTACTCATAGAACACTTGGCTCGGGATATCCTCATACTTTATTATGTTGTTGATACAGAATAAATAAAAATCATTTAATTCGTCTGTCGATAAACGATGGCAACTGAATAGATATTGCTAAATTTAACACATCGATATTCAAAGCAGTTGCACCTTGCGTTCCAAAGTTGTTAAAAAACCGACATAACTATTTATATTATTGCCAGTTAAATAACTATTTGTCGTATTCAAGCTTGAAACAAATGACATGACATACTGATCGAGTATCGTGAGTATCGTTTGAAACTTCGCCTGCCATATTATTGGTAGGTACATATACTAAATGCAAATGTATTAAGTATGCTTCACACATCCACACAACCAACTTACTCGCACATGTTAACTACACCATACATCGACTATATTCTAATACAGGTTTTACACACACAAACGCACACATTTTAATGTAATTGTGAGTTCGCGGCCTCTTTACGCACAAGCCAGCTTACAAAAGTTATTTTGGTTTGAAAACGTAGCAAACGAAAAGGACAAATGCTAGTTTTAAAATAAGATTGATAATCTCCTGAAGTTCGATAAATCTGGCATAGATTTGGTGAATAAACTAAATGTCTGAACAAATTTAAAGTATCCTAAATCTAATTCTATAAAAGTCGAGTCTAGACGGATCAAATTATAACATCCTAACAAGAGTCTAAGTATACAAAGCCGATGTAAGTGCGAGACTAACAAAAATATATATATTGTTTCTTTGTCCATTGAAAATGATTAAGCAGAATTTTATTTGCTGATTGTCGATTCGGTCAGGATTCCGCAAGGTCCCGTAAGCCGTGGACAATTATTATAATTTTTGTACCCTCAGCTTATTTAAGAATGTGTTTTTATGTTCTCACATAATGATTAGACGCGTCAAAGGAGACACGGTACAGTAATTTAGTATTATATGGCAAATTTTCAATTTTGGAAGATACTGTTTATTGGGGTTTCTCTATATTTTTACAACATGAATCTTTTAAAACCATTTTAAAAGTTACACTACAAAAAATGACAAAACAAAAAAGTTTCAAAATTATAACAATAAAAAAAACATGGTTTCTGGGCATTTATGGGTTATGTCTGTAGAATATCAATAATTACATTCTAAAATATTTATTTTACGATTTTAAATATTTTCGAGAAATTTTCAGCTCTAATTTTAAAACTACCAACTTAGTTTATATGAGATGTTTATCCTAAATTGTAACAAAAACCAGAGCACAGTATGAAACGATACAAATGAAACAATGTCAAATGGGACAAAAGAACGTCCTCAAATCCCCGGAATGGTTAACCGCTCTAAATAAAAGCCACTATCTACATCGCTGTTATTCCTGACCTATGTCACTGAAATATTCACCCACACGCTCTGTGCCCGAATGACCGTACTCCAGACTGACGCACACACACACACACTGAATACTGTAAGTGCATATACTTGAATAGTGCGTGCGCGTGCAATGTGCAAGATAGAGATGGGACATTCGGTCGTCATCCGGTTTTTTAATCTTAGTTCTTCTATGGATAGAAACAGCCCACGAGGTCCGCCGCGCCGTGGATGCTATTTTTATCGATAACGATAGCAGATGTGGCACAATTCTACTAGCCCTACTAATAATAAACTGCGAAAGTTTAGAAAAGGTCGTAAGTGTATTTCTACTACTACCTGAGATGATGAGTTTATGGCTATAAAATGTGGCATGTAGGTTACTTAGAATATAGAGCACAAGGGTCGAATCACGCAACGAATATGTTGGCTCATTCCAAAACTTCCCGAAACAATTCTTAAAAAAAATTTGTTATTTTCCTGTAACTTTTTTCCCGTTTATTTATAACGCGCTAAACTAGATTTCTGTAATAACACAGAGATCGATAATTATTAAAGTTATTGTCTTATCTGCAATACAATATCTGCTATCTGCAATGCACACAACAATTTTGTATCTACTTTAACGAGTACTTAAGACAAAATTGTACAAACTGACTCCGGTCTAATTTGCATGCGGTTCCTCTCTAAAGCGCATACAGAAATGTACAGCACAACGTACACGAACGCCACGAGCCCTTATATACCCACTCTCCCCTATTCCCCTTTATGTATTAGGTAACAATCTAGGGCTGGCACTAGTAAAACCTAGTGTCTACTGTCTACATCCACAGATTTAGGGGCAGTAGGTACTCTCATGCTGAAAACTCTTTTATAGGTCATGCTGTTGTGTGTTAGTTTGAATGGGACAATAATTTTACTTTATATGAAGACATCACCATCTGATTAATTGTTTTATTGGTTATTTACGTAAACAAAAGCTAAATTACAAGTACTAAATTACAAAAAAGTATGGCTTACATACTTTTTTATCCAAATATTCTGAGAAGTTTTGATTTTTATTGCTAAGGATTTGTAATTTTTCTAAATACTTATAGGAAGACTTAAGCGATTGAGTCCTCGCCTGCGGGGTAAAGGTGCGTAGGACCCGTTCACGTCTGCCTCCGCGCGCCCCGCCGCTCCTGTACCCTGCAGGCGAGGACTCAAATTAAGCGGTCTAGCTATACTAAGTTCAATGCTATTAGGATTGAGGTGATTATCCAAAAAAAATCTCTAGGACTTATCATAAAACGCCTTTAAAAAAAGGAAAGCAGTAATTGGGAAGGAATTAATGAATCCCAAAAATATTAATACTGGGTTGCCGCAGGTAAAATTCAGACAATCAAGAAACAAAGACTGAACACAGCAGGACCTAGTAGCAAATCAATATCACATTCATACCGCGCATGTACTGGAACGCTTCCAGTCATATTACACTTTAGAGATGCCCTTTATCGACATCTTTCAGAAAATTATTGTAAAAACTATTTTAAAATTAAAATAACATCACGCCTTTTTCCGAAGAGTTCGAGAGCGATTTACCCGCTGTAATATGTATATATCTTTATTATTACACCGCATAAAAGAAAATATTAAAATTAAAAAGTTACATGTTTGTGCCGTTTGGGGTAGAAACCTTTGATCTTTGGGGGCCAGCTGCTCTGGAACGGCACAAAGAGCTAAATGAACGCTTGGTGGAGGCATCAGGTGACCGGAATACTGGTTTGTATTTGCACATAGGATAAGGATCTACGTCCAGCGAGGCAATGCCGCCAGCACTCTAACCATTTTCTCCTTCTCCAAGGGTTTAGCAGAACTATATTTTTAGTTTGATATTTTAATTTTAGTTTTAGTTTAATTTAATTTTTTAATTGTGATAATAAATAATTTTTATTATTATTTTTTATTTTTACTGTACCTCAAAAGGAAAAAAGGAACCCTTATAGGATTACTTTGATGTCTGTCTGTCTATCTGTCTATATGTCCGTCTGTCGATACACTTTTTAACGGGAATGCGTGGAGGTATCAAATTGAAATTGATATCAACTACTCCGATCTGCGGTCCCTTGTGGCTGTAAAAAATCATACTTCTAAATTAACGCAATCAAAATTTATGGCCATTTTACTGCATATTTCCATACTTTGCGCAAGGAACTAATAGATTGCGCAGTATGTTCTTGGTATCTAGGTAGGGAACCCTATACTATGCAATACATTGCTTTAACAATTTATTTTTTATGCTATAGGTGGCAACTAGCAGACGGGCCGCCTAATGGTGAACATTTGCCGTCGTCTATGGATACCTGCAACCCCAGGGGTATTGCCGGTATGTTGCCGTACCTTCAAGACTCTATTCACTCTCCTTTTTAAGGTCCCGTGTTGAAGCTCAACGGAGAGACCGCAGCAGAGAGATCATTCCACAGTTTGCACGTACCATTGAGACAGTAAAAGCTATTATTGCTTAGTATTTTTTCAGTTGCTCATAGTCTTATTTTGCTTGGACTAATGTGATTGTCATTTGTTATCTTTTAGGAATAATATCAAAATGCTAAATCCGCTTCATCTTTTGTAATATAAATATTTTTGTTATTGCTGAAAATGACTGCGTGAAAGTGTTTCTTGAATAACCTCTGTTATTCAACTCTTTTTTTTTAGACGTGTTGTGTCATCGATACTTGCATCTAAACTTTCGCATCCCTACATACTACGTACATAGTACATACCCCTAACCTACCTCAAGCTGCGTGCTTCAGACCGTGCTTAACGCGATTTGAACAGGCGCCCTTGGGACCTAGGTGATCTATATTTATGAACACGGAGCCAGCTCCAACGTAAAGGATATTTTTTATACTTTTTAAACTCTCGTAGTTTTTCTCTTTTATTATGTTTACCTTCAGTCTGGTTCAGGTTTTGCTGTATTGAAACTTATCGCGTGTATAGCACTATTAGGTTTATAGGTTACATGATCGCGTTCCAACCTATTTTTTATAAGTTTTATTGCGGCTTTATGTAAGAATTCGGTTTTTAGAGTCACAGTTTTTACACACAGTTCTCCAATTAGCCACGTACCAGAGAGCCATGACATACATTCACGCCTTTTTCCCGAAGGGGTAGGCAGAGATGTACTCGTACTCAGGACTCAGTCCCATAGTAGATACACCCACATTTCGCCAGTATGTTATTGGCCCCATGTAATAGGGGGCGAGCCTATTGCCATCCACCGGGCACAGTTCCAGGCAGTTATTGAGATAATTCCTAATGGAAAAATCCAATATTTAACACTGCCTGACCTGGGGATCGGACCCGGGACCTCTTGATTGAGAGAGCCATGATTTTGATTAAATAGATTTATTTGACTTAGCCATTTTTTTCTCCTTGTACAGTCAGCAAAAATTTTTCGTGGACATTATGCGAATAACTCTACAAAGTTGATCAAATCGAAATATGTTGTGTGGGTAGCCCCATTTTGAGAGGAGAAAGATAAAAGCTATCCTAATCAAGGATTTCAAATCCAGCTCAAAGCAACTTCAATTAACTTATTATTTCGCCGTACAAGCTCGTAAAATACGTTGTGTACGCGAGATTGAAATTATTTTAAGCTTATGTGCATTTTCCGCAATAAATAAAATTTAAATATCCCTGATTTAGAGCTCTGCATTTTTTTAAAGTTGTAAACATTAACATTTGATGGAAGTGAAAACGGTAAATATTATTATAGCTTTTAAAAATATAAACATATATATTATAGGCCTATACCACAAGTTTTTCTTGGAATCCTTTGTCAGGCACTAAAACACACAAAACGATTAATCTACATAATAGTCTAACTAGTGATAATTAAGCATTATGCATATTTGTAACTTTGTGTGCGAAATAAATAAAAAGTTATTACCAATTCCGCCGATAGACGTCCACTGCTGGACATATTTCCTGAGATTTCCATCTAGTCCGGTTATTTGCATCCTGCGTATAACCTTGTGTCTTTCTTAGATCGTCTGTCCACGTTTAGGGTGGATGAACGTCGTACATATAAATATTACATACACATATCAATTACTGGCCTAATGTACTCGTATCTTTATATTTTAACACTAGCGACCCGCCCCGGCTTCGCACGGGTAGCAGAAGTAGGTATAGTGGACGTTTAACAGGAGTAAATTCGTGATACATTGTATTTTAATAGATATAACCCTAATGGTTTACGCAGCGCACGCAAATTAATGACTATTTCTGTTACAATGACCAAATCTTAACACATGTTATAATTTATCGTGGGCTATTTTGAAGATATTGATGAGTACTACAAACCCCTAGTACATTACTTTATTCTACCACCAATACTTTTTACACCGCATGAAAAATAATCACTTTTTCGATTATTGTGACTAAACCAAAAAAGATGGATATAATCTATGTATACTGATTTGTAGGTATTGATAAGTACTACAAACCCTTAGTACATTACTTTACTCTACCACCAATAGTTTTCACACCGCATGAAAAAAAATCACTTTTTCGATTATTGTGACTAAACCAAAAAAGATGGATATAATCTATGTATACTGTTTTGTAGGTATTAATAAGTACTACAAACCCCTAGTACATTACTTTATTCTACCACCAATACTTTTCACAGCGCATGCATATAATGTCTGTTTCGATTATTGTGACTAAACCAAAATAGATGGATAAAATTTCCGTGGACTATTTTGTAGATATTGATAAGTACTACAAACCCCTAGTACATTATATTATTCTACCATCAATGCATTTCACAGCGCACGCAAATTTATGAATATGGTAATTATATTATGTAACACCTTGGTTCACAATATTGCAGTTTTCTTACGGATCCCTATTTTTTTTCTAAATCTCATATAGCCTATGGCACTCACACTGAATTAAGCTATCCATAAATGAAAGAATTTTTAAAATCGGTCCAGTAGTTTCGGAGCCTATTCGTTACAAACAAAAAAACAAAAAAACAAAGTTTCTCTCTTTATAATATTATAGTATAGTATATATAGTATATATAGTATAGATTGGTATTTAACGCGTCAATGCCGCCAGCATCTTGGGTACGCTGCCATCTGACACTGGTTTAGAACACTTGGATATTTTTTTATAGGCAGACATGTCGGCCTATGGATTTTCGATGGCATAGGGTATTAAGTTGGGGTTAGCTCTATTGTTTAGTCTTTTTTCAATAGAGGCACTCTGCCCTATAATTTAAAAAAAAATACGAAGGGAAATCTGTTTGATTTTCGCTTACACACATGTTATAATTTTTAAATTCATATATTGTGTTGTTGGTAGTATTGACACTAAAATTAATAATATAATAACTACTAACAACTGGCTTGCTTGCAAAAGTAAACCCATAGTTAAAGTAGTGTAAGAAATTGCGCCACTTCGGTTATTATCTCTTTGTCAAGATAATTTCAAATAGAGGCGATAGATTATTCGTTAGCAACCGAGATTTCTATGCTATTATCTATAAATATTCATATCAATGTTTTATTAAATTATATGTATCAAATTGCAGTGTAGTATTGGTGCTATCTACAGATCTAGAGGACGGGCAGCAGTCGAGTATTGGCAAAACCCCCCTTTTATGGGGGAGGCCTACGTTCAGTAGTGGATTACCAACGGCTGAGATGATGCTTTATCATGCTTTCTACGAGTAGTTACAATGAGTATTTTGATTTTGCTAAATTTATGTTTAACAAAATGTATGCTCACAAATGATGTGGTATTTGTGGTTGTAAAAAAATTTTATTCAAAAATTTTTTCCAAAATTTTAAAGCTTCATTCACATATGTTTTGGAAACAAAAATACATAAATGTGGTCGGTCATTTTTAGCCAATATTGTCATTTTCTTTTTATTTTTCTTTGTGGACGTTATATAAAGTAATTTAGTATCACAAAAAACCATTTACAAAATAATGTTCAAACAGAACCGCCTGTATCTCGTTAAGGATTTCCTGTAATAATTAATTAGTACGTTTTTTATTTTTATATTAAAACAAGTGTCAGTCCAGTGGCTTCGTCCGCTCGCAATTTTGAACTATATGGGAGATTTATAACAAAAAATTTGACGCCCTTTTTGGACTCTTTAGATGAATATTAAAGTTATATCCTTTCTTAATAAAAGAACCCACGTTCCAAGTTTCAAGTCTCTAGGATCAGTGGTTTGAGCTCGACGTTACATCAGTGAGTCTATTCAGGATTATTAAATATAAAAGAGTGATGATAGTGTTATTATTTCAAAATTACTGTTGATTGTTCATGAAATTTGAATAACATTATTAAAATTTTAAGCCCTAGGATTTAAAAAGGGAAGATAGGATATGTTCTCCCAGCGCTTACTCGATAACTGGCACGTACAATTTGCTCAGTGTGAAGTTTGCACCGACATAATATATTGAACAACAAAGATAGAAAGACGTACCTACGAGCAGATTGCGACCGAGACAACAATATTAATCGCTCGTACAACCTTACTTTACTGACGTACGTGGATGGGATCTAATTGGAGCTTTCCATTTTCGAGAAGCGAGTACCTCATCGCCCCTTTTCTTTATATCAATGGCCCTAGGACTATATTTATATCGTAAATAGAACCATACATTATCGTTAGAGGAAGTGACAGTTTATGTTATGCATTCTCATAATTTCGTTGACATTAAACTATGGGAAATTCACTCCCATTTCCCTTCTATGAATCAGTGTTATTTTCAGAGTACGCAGTGCAGAGTATTTCTGACTCTATAATAATATACGATGTCGTTTAACTCTGGAGGTATTAAGTACGTACGTAAACAATACCATGAACATAACATAACACCACGCCTTGTTTACACCCACATTTCGCCAATTAAGTTTTAGTCACATAGATATAGGTCATATAGATTTAGAGGCGAGCCTTTACTGGGCATATATTATTATTATGAACACTACTGGCTGTGTCCCGCGGTTTCACCTGCCTAGACATCGTTCCCGTGGGAATATCGGGACAAAAAGTATCTATTTGTTATTCCAGAGTCTAAACTATCTTCATACCGAATTTCAGCCTAATCGGTTCAGTAGTTTTGGCGTGAAAGTGTGACAAACTTCCATCCATCCACCCTCACACTTTTGCATTTATAATATTAGTTGGAAGTAGGATGACAGACATCTCACTGCTTATAATATGAAATAATTAATTCAGGGTTTCCTTTTTGCCAGCGTAGGTAATTAACCTATAAAAATCAGGTAAAGGTATATTGTAGTAGTAGGCCTCTTTTGCAGGGGGCCGCCTGGGGAAGTACCACACCTTTGCCAGTTATTCATCCGCCAAGCAGTAATGTGCAAACAGGTGTTCCGGTCTGAAGGGTTGTGTTACCAGCGAAATTACTGGGCATGACGAGTTTCAAGAACTAATAACTCGGGGTAACAGGCGCAGTGCAGTTTTTAATTTTAAAAAATTGTGTCTTATATGGGCAAAAATGATGCTTACCATCAGGCACCTGATTTGCTCGTCTTGTTACTCACTATCATTAAAAAAAAAAAACCCAATTATAATTTTCATTACGATTGTGAGAAAAATATAACTTATTGGCATATCCTTTACCTACGTGCGACACTAAATAAATATAATCTCGTTGTTATCAGACCAAAATTAAAAAGAATTTTAAATTTATACCCTAGACTTTGAAAAGTTATTTTAGGTCCGCCTCTGGTCAATGGTCAATCAATGGCAAACTATTTGAGCGAGAGGAGTGAAAATAAATTTTTTAGCGTCGTAATGTAGAATAACTACTTGAGCAACGTTGTTTCTAGAAACAAACGTGGCCATGTCATCACACCAGTCTTCACGCATTGGCAGTGCAGTGCGGTGAACTGCGATATGTTCGATACATTATATGAAGGTGGAAGGACATCGAGTGTAACCACAGCCTTATCTACCTTCTCCCTTCACCCTCCGAAGCCCTGCGCTGAGAAGCCTGAAAGGCTTCACATAATCGAAAAAGATTTAGACACGTTTCAGTTTCATAGTTCAAGTAACTCTCTGAAGCCTTTCTAGGAATTAATTAATTTGTTAAGGCATGCGAAGATCAATCATCGTTAATATTGTAGACGTTTGAGAATTATTTACTCTGATATTATCGTCAAAGACCAGCAGATTTAACTTTGAAACACCCTTTAATGTAATACTCTAATCAAGGCTTAATTATAACAAGTAATTTCAAATTTATTACGATTTAACTTAATTGGAACCAGCTTTGTCATTTATAAACATCACAAAGAGATATTAATTATTAATAAGTTAACACATGTTTGTTTTGATCGACGTTATTGCTAATCTCTTCGTAGACGTCAGCAGATTGATCTTACCATCTTTAGCAGATATTATAAAGATGGCGAGTCGACCGCGCGGTCGAGTTTATTGCGGTCGAGCTGCCGTCCAACTAAGATTCTCGTCTGTGTATCAAGCAGTTATAGAAAACGAATTATCAATAATGATATTCAATGTAGAAGGCGCTAAGAACGTGATCGAAACAATATTAACATGAAAGCGGACCTGTTAGCAGTTTGGATATCCTATTGAATATTTACCAAATCGATGTTTTGTATTCCCCTGTTTCCTCCGAATATAAAAAACCTATTTGATATATTTATATCGAGATATTTTGAAGACGAAGTAAACTATGTCTCTATCATTTCATTTTTGATTATAAACTCTTAATTTTTAGTAGTGAACGTGTAAACGAGTAAAACTGGGATTTTAAGAAGTTAATTATAAGAAACCGAGAGTTTATAAGAGAAACTAAAGTGACAGACACATGGTTTACTTTACTATAAAAATATCAGGATATCAATTTATAGAATGGGTGAATAAAATTCGGAGAAAACACGGAAATACAAAACCTCGATTTGATAATTTTTTCACAGGATTGTGTCAAATTCGTAAAAGGCCACGAACGCTCTTAAGTCAAGTATAATCATATTTTACTAAATAAAGCTTTCTTCTAAAGAGAAACCGCATGTAACACGACGGGAAATGAAGAAAAACTTCATGAAAACATGCCGTAAGCCAGTAGACGTGACACCGCGTCCTGCACAATAACGTAAATCGATAATAGGAAGCCCTCCGACTAGTTCAGCAGTGCGTGCGACCGACCTAATACACCCACTATGGCGACCGCATGCAATGCGGGCTAAATATACAGGGCCTACTGCGTTCCTTCGTTGCGACGTGCTGAACGGAACTTATGTCGCAACGGCAACGTCCACAATCGCTTGCTCGGAGAAAATAACCGGTTTCACTGCGGCTACAAACCATTCTATACCCATCGCTTACGAGTTTGGGTCGATGTTTGCGTGGTCGTCACCGCGGACGAAGGCCGTTTCGGATTCGAGATGCGGCGGTAATAACACAGCTAGGTGCATTCTCGCTGCAATTTCGCTCTCGGTCGGGCTCTGTGTTTGTGGCGCGCTGAAGATCAGGGCTAACGATCGGCGTGCATTCTCCGTCTCGCTCGCACTAGCTGGATTCTAGGCGGTCGAGTCTCGCAAAAGAAACGCTACAACTTTATCTGAGAGCGACGGCGACGCGTCGCGACGCCCGCGCCCGAGAGGCTTTTGTGCGTTTTCCCTGTTTATGTTTATAGGAGAACACGTACAAGGGGTGCTTTGAACGCCAGTTGCTCGCTGTATGGTTATAAATTGTGCGATGCTCTTGCTTTTATTTCAGTGCTTGTATGTATATTTCGCAGTGTTACGGATCTCTTTAAACTACACTGTACGTATAGAACACACGCGATAATTTCTGCTTACTCACATAAAATATTGTATTCTAAAACAACAATCGTGTTTGTAACAATGTTTTAGTTACTATACTCGTATTATGTACTTCGATAGCAGCAAATTAAATACCTAAGTAATTACTATTGACATACAAGTCAAGGTTTTCGGAACCAGTCGTTTAATCGTACAATGGCCTGATAAAATAGATACGGTTCGACGGAACGAATGCAGAACATCGTGATTATTTCTATTTTTTTGTGCGGAATCACAGAAGCGTTACTTGTTTTATTGCTGAGACAAATTGTAGACCGGTTTGAAGACAGAAGCTATGCAGAGCTATTATTATTAGAGCTTGTAAATATTATACTAGGTACAACATAAGATTTTTCTCCTATTGGCGCCAGGATAGTTATAAAATGGAGATGAATTTTTAATTTGTCTAACGATATCAGAACAAACACAAATAAATGACACCAACCAAAAGTTATTGTGTACGTCGCACACAGTATTAAAATATGTCTGCAATTACACTAACACCCGTATTCAAGAACAATACTTGTGTAAGATACTGTGCCAAGCAAGTAAGTTCTCAGGCCAGTATCGTCAGGGCAGTCAATTGTTTCCAATTGGATTTACCGGCACTATGTGTTCGGGTCATCATATTATTGTTCTTGAAAACGTATGTATAACGATATTTTTTTGACATATTACTCCAATTCCATGTCACATAATCTGCGTCAGAAAATCATAAAAAAAACTACTCTTAAACAAAACTAAACTCAACACAATCGTTAATGCAAGTTTAAATTGTAATAAATTTGAGTGCCAGCCCTGCAGCTAAGACTAGTTTATGTAAATAGCATGTCACAACTCACAACGGAAGGTGGACATTGGACATGCCGTGACCATGGGTGGTATCCAGGTTTCTCGCTTCATATTTTTCCCCTCACCGTGGTAATATCTAGCTGGTTTTATGTGACAAACCGGTATAAGTTAGGGTGATTGTGGGCAATTTATGGCTCTAATATCGGGATATTGTTTACGCGAATTCTTGTGTTTATTACACGAGTTTATTTCTCATTTGCAATATGACTTCTCAGTGTTATTACGTTGGTATATATATAAAGTTATGGAACACCTTGCCAGAGTCATAGTTTCCCGAAAAGTACAATCTAGAGGTCTTCAAGTCAGGAGTGAAGAGGTATCTTCTAGGCAAGCACGCACCATAGTCGACAGCGTCGTCACTTACCATCAGGTGAGATTGCAGTCAAGTGCTTGGCTATACGGTAATAAAAATAAAAAAGTTATAACCCAGATGTATATTCGGAGAAGTGTAGCTATTTCTTTGATAATGAAAGTAATGTTGCGTCAACTGTCAGCCCAGAGTTACGTCAAGACCTTCGCGCGCTTTAGAAACACGCGTAAGTCTTCCTTTACCTCAGAGTTTCGTCACAACCTGACCGGAAAAGCATCGCCACGAGATTCACGGAATCCGATGAGATCGGGGAACATTTGGCGGGCGTATTACGGCTGCGATGGCGTAACGGTTGGAGTACTATATTTACTTTGGGGCACGTGCCCGGAGCTGAATGGGCAAAGACCTTGCCCTTGAACCCGGGTGGAACGCACGCGGCACGCACCGCCCGCCCAAATGACTGGCCGCGCCTCTGCCCCATGCTGCCCCCTCCCGCGTCCCACACGCCGCACTTCCGCGCTCCCCTCCCCTCCGCCTCTGATCAATAGCTAACTTCCTACTTGCACACTTCCTGTCTCTATGGCGCCTTGTATCTTAGGCTTTGTTGTTTCATGAAGTCTACTATATGTCTATACTAGCTGTGCCCCGCGGTTTCACCCGCGTAGACTTCGTTCCCGTGTGAATATTGGGGAAAAGTACCCTATGTGTTATTACAGAGTCTACCTACATTCTACATACCAAATTTCAACGTAATCGGTAACTTTCGCATTTAAAGTATTTAGTATAGGATATCTATTTAATAACAGTACCTAATAGGTACATCGGGCAATGGCTTATATAGCAGCCTGTTCACGATATTATACTGCAGAAAACAATTGGTCTACAAAAGACATCGAGGAAGATAACTTTTCAAGCCGAGAGTTTATGAGTCTAGTCTGGGCGCAGCTGGGTCGAGCGGAACGTCGCGTCGGGACGGTTTTCTCGTACACTTTATTGAATCACTGACTAAATTAGACAGGCCTACCGTCCAATCACAATCTCATTTATCTTAATTCCCACGAGAATAGTTTTTGTAATAGTAGAAGCACTATAAAACATATTTCCGTTTTTTCAGTAGCCGCCGATATTAAATACAGTCTGTCGCACTATCTCGATATTATCACAAAATAATTTATTACACATAGCAGTAACTGGTGAGTACACTTAGTTGATTCAATGGTTTTTATTTTGTAATATTTACTCATGAGATTGTTAATTGAACGCATATTTATTACACATACTTATCTGCCAAATCGAGTTAATGAGCGGCACAGCCGTACATTTCAAATTTCATTCAATTTGAACTAGTTAGCTTAAGAATTATAAGTAGTCAATTTTTTTTAATTTTGTCTCTTACTGACTGACTGACTGATCATCAAAACTCTGCAGACATAGAAGCTTCAAATTTAGAATAAAATTATAGTTTAGTGTATATAATATCAAGGAAAAACTAAAATGTTTTGTAATTTCGGTCCAGTTTGTTTGTTTAATGCGATAGCGAAGTCAATCTAATAAAACATAAAAGATTTTTAATATTGATATGGTCACTTTAAGATGTTGTTAGCTTAGCTAATTACGTAATAATTTAAGACTAGAAGGTCCCTTAAGTAGGGACTTAATTTATAAAAAGGTAGAAGAACCGCGGTTTTACCCACGTAGGCCTACATTTCTGTGAGAATATCTAAATAAAAGGTACCCTATGTGTTATTTCAGGGTCTTAGCAATCAAATTACTAAATTGTAGCTCAATCGGCCGGCCAAGGGTTAACAGATCCAGAGGACGGGCAGCAGCGTCCTCTGCAAAAAAACCATGGAACTGCGCTCGTATATTATATAGGTAAATAATTTGTATCAGAATAATAAAAAGATGTTTTCTTTCAATCAAGATTGGATTATCTAGTTGAATGTAATCAATTAATTACAGTTACTCTTTGTATACAGAATTTCTAAGCTACCTATCATCTAAACTAACCTCTAGAATCTAGAATATAGGCTTCAATTAGATTCTGAATAAATGATGATATTGTAGTGGTAGGCCTCTTTTACAGGGGGCCGCCTGGGGTAGTACCACACCTTTGTCAGGTATTCATCCGCCAAACAGTCTGAAGGGCAATGCTACCAGCGAAATTACTGGGCATGACGAGTTTTAACAAATAATATCTCAGGGTGACAGGTGCAGTGCAGTGCCGCGCAGAATTTTTAATTTTAAAACATTGGGTAGCACTGTGTCTGTTATGGGCAATCATGATGCTTACCATCAGGCACCTGATTTGCTCGTCTTGTCACTATCATAAAAAAAAAATTCAAAGTTGTGTAAACATAAATATATACCTATCTAGAGATACTATGATATAAACATAAATGAATAATGAACAATAATAATTATTATAATAATGAACTATCCAATTTTACGTTGTGACAAAGTGACGAATGTACACTTGTGTAAGTGTTACCTGTGATAGGTTCAGCGACTTATTAAACCGTGTCAAAACCACCAGACCCGAAATTCTAAATCTAGAGATATATTTTGCACAGAATAATATTACTAGATCTCTCGTTTGTTTAGCAAATAATTTCAAAATGGTTTCAAAATATTTTCACTATAACACAATTATTACACTATTTTATTGATCCTCCTATTTTCTTTTCGAATTTATAATCTTTATCAAAACAAATCGTCACACTGACGTTTATTAGCATCAGCGTAAAATGAATTTTCTTTTGAACGTTGCCAAAAAATAAATTGGTATGTCATGAGAAATCAGGTCACGCTGACCGTGGTTGCCTTGGCTAGTTTTCAGAGCAGTTTTCACATCTGCCTGTTATCGGTTCGGTGGTCAAGCAGGACGGTGCTGTGACCTGCCTGTCGTTAGCTGACTTGTGACAGACTCTTTTAAGATAATTTTGATTGTATAATCGTATCTTTTACTAGTATGTTTCTAGCATTGATATAGCTAGAAAAGTAAAGTTATTGTTAATACATCACAAACTTTAAAATTCAATGTACATAACAATAAAATATTTTCCAGACAACCGTACACAGAGAAGAAAGTTAAGATAAATCACGTTTTGGTCGGTGGTGTGACAGATCAATAATAAATAAGGTACTAAACAAATTGATTGATGAATTAATCCCAGTAGATAAGAGGTCCGTTCTCTTGGTATACCGAAACACTAATGCTTAATCAATATATGCTAAATTTAGTTGTTACAGTGGGTTTGATCGAAATACTCCCGATAAATAAATCCCTAATATGATTTATTTAACAAACCACTATACCTGGCTTTCGTGGATTACACGAAAGCTTTCGATAGCGTACAACACTCGGCAATATTCTCAGCACTCCACAATCAAAATATTGACAGTACCTACATTCATCTCTTAAAAAATATTTACATCAGAAGTTCCCCTTACATAAAACTAAATAACACCGGCCCCACCTTTCCAATTCCCAAAGGTGTGAAATAGGGAGACCCGCTCTCACCCAAACTCTTCACGAGTGTACTGGAAGAGATATTTCGCAAATTAGCAGCCTCATGGTCAAGCAGGGGAATAGTTGTCGGCAACAAGAAATTGACAAATCTCCGGTTCGCCGACGACATAGTTTTGTTTGCCCCAACTGCCTTGGAACTGCAGTCAATGCTTCAAGAACTTAGCGCTGCAAGCCTCGAGGTAGGACTAGCGATAAATCGGTCCAAAACCCAAGTAATGACCAACAGCACGAAACGTAGGGTCGAGGTAGATGGGCAGGAAATACATTATGTCGATGAGTACATCTACTTGGGTCAGTTAGTCTCTTTTGAAAAAAGGCAATAGAAGGAAATCGATCGCCGCATCGAGCCTTTCTCTGAAGCGAAGGCTCATCGACATATGTATTTTCCCCATCCTAACCTACGGTGCCCAGACCTGGTCACTGACCGATTCGCAGAAGTTCCGTCTCGGGGTTTGCTAAAGAGCCATGGAGCGCAGTATCTTGAACATAAAAAGAGCAGACAGAGTGCGTAACACAACGCTGCGCTCAAAAACGGGCATAACCGACGTAGGCTTGAAGGCCGCTAGGCTGAAGTGGGAATGGGCGGGTCATGTCATCCGTATGTACCCCGACCGCTGGGCAAAGGTCACAACAGAGTGGATACCCGAAGATGGATGTCGCCGCCGAGGCCGGCCCAGAAAGAGATGGCGTGACGATTTGGACTCATACCAAGCGGGCTGGCAATGGGCGGCACTGGACCGAGAATATTGGAAAGACTTGGGGGAGGCCTTTGCCCAGCAGTGGGACACAATAGGCTAACAACAACAACAACATGATTTATTTACAACACGTGCATCAATAAACATCCGAACGTTAATTATTATAAACGTCGAAATGTTAATGATATTCCGTTGCAGTTGCGTTAAGATTTGAGCAGTAGTTTATAATTCCCAAGCACTTTAGTGTCGCCACGAGAAACCGGCTTGCTAATCCGATTTATTGAATATCGTAATGATATTTAAACAAACCGGCTTCTCGACTTTTCAGCCTCAGCTTTGCGTACTGTCACCTGCTTACATTCTAAAATGATAAACCATCAAGACCACAGATTTCTAATTACTTTTAATACCAATATCATATTAAAATTGGAATAATAACTAATAGTATCATGAATCATAATATATCAAGTTCCTAATTCCTAAGCGGTCGGCTGCTGTTATGTTTATTTTTTATTTCGGTCAACGACCGCGCTCGGCCCCATTGTGTTCGCTCCATTGACATCGATTTAGGGTTAGAATTAAAGCGACAGAAATCGTAGGTCCAGAAATATTATCATGACTATTGTTGGACGAATACGGATCTTTTCAAGTCATATTATGTGTGCCAAAGACACGTGCTACTAAAGGGGGAACTTTTAAATATCGCTCTAGTTAGTGGTACAGCTTACAAAAAAATATCAAATGCAAATTATTGCCTTTTATAAACTGTAATGGAATTAATTTTAAATTTAAAATGAAATCATGAGTCGTAAAAATGAGAATAAAATTGAATAAACGTTACGCCAGAAAACTATTATTATTATATTAACGCAAACGACTCGAGCACAGGTTTCGAAACCCACGCTCGAATTAGGTACTCATTTTCAAGGTTTTTTTATTATGAATCGAAACCGCGTACAATCTGATAGCTCCTGGCACCGATAAGTAAAAACTATACGGACGTCTTTATAATGAGAATATTAATCTCGTTCTCTCATACACGTTCTGTTTAAATATTTATTGGTAAGTAGTAGGTACTACCTACCTACTAGGTAGCAGGAGTCCGTTAGAATTGCAAGTTTCGTGTATATATAGCGTGAAAAGTAGCTATAGCTAATTCATATACTTAGTTTCAAGCAGAATGTGTCTAGAACTGCAGAGCCAACAAGAAAAACTATAAGTCATAGATATTGTGTGAAATTAAATAGCCATCTTTCATTCGTAAGGTTTTATTATGGCGTCATTACGGTCAGTTCTGAGATCTAGGCGTAATGACGAAAAATTGCTTTGTGAGTTTCATTCGCAGGGCCTCAGCGTTGTTATTACTCTGAACAGAGACCGACGCCCATAACACCGTACTTTTTATACGAACATAATAAGGAGCATTGTGTAACCCCTCGGACATTCCACTTCGATCATGGAGCACTGTTGGTGACGGAAATATCTAATGGACTTTGTCATAACGCTTGCCTAAACAATGATTTAAATTATTACCGGTTAGTCGTTCAGAGCTATCAGAATTATAAACTACGTTATTATGACAATATTACCTTGGTGCAGTATAATGGACGTATGTTTTTAATATGTCAGGTGTCCAATATCTAATCACATTCTCTCTATTCTATTGATCAAAGAATATCGATAATAGAGTGGAGACGAAGGCTCAAAAGTTACGACTAACGACCGAAACATAACGGAGTTGATTGACGTTACCAGTTTTCACGGAACTCAATCGATCATTGTTCAAAGACCCGTGCAAGGAGGTCATCGCCAAAAATGATAAGTATGCGTTCTTTATTTATAGTTAGGTCACGCGGCAGTGTTTGGTCTAGGCATCCGATCGAATAGAGCGTGTGTTGACCGGGCGATTCACCTTGAGACCGCACCTCGCTTCGTATAAACCTAACAAGTAAAGATGGCGATGGGTGGAGTTGGACGTCGAGTCATGCGGATACTACTCGAACTGGTCGAGTGGCCAGTTTGGTACAATGCTCGAAGACCGGTCTGCTTGCTGTGGGTGAGCGAGTTGTGGAATGCAAGGGACGAACTGAGACGGCGTGATTTGAAAGTGTGTTCGATTTGAGTACGTCGGTTATCGACTTGAATATTTCTTTTCGATTGAGTTTTTATGAAGCAAATAACGCCTAATTTTATTGCCGCATTTCAAATAGCGCAATTGCTATTTTTTATTCAATTTATGAGAAAACATAATGTTACACATCGATATCATTTATATTACATAGCATTTTGGCTCAGATGGTAGTAACTTTCTGTGCCGTAGGGCCCGGGTTCGATCCCCGGCCAGTTCAAACATTTGTGTGCATGAACATATCTGTTTAATCTGTGTCTGGGTGTTATAACACCCAGCTTATATAAGTATGTCTATCAGTCATCTGGTTACTACAGGCTTCTAGCCTTGTTTGGTACCAGACGACCTTGTCTGGAAGTTATCCCATATTATTATTATTATTATGTATACAACAAGGGGCCCAGTATAGCTAGTTTTTGTTAAAAAAAATTAGTCATTAATTAAGGATAAAATTAGCAGTTATTGTGAATAACTAGGCTATTTTGTTTATTAATTATTGTTTGATAAGCCTGATTGTTTGCTAAGTATAGTAGATCCTATTTATAATTCAATATTAGCTCATTGAACCCCACAATAATGCATATTATACTGATTACGTAAGTGTATTATGGAAGTTTTAAAGTTGCCTTGATAGTTGAAACGCTTGAGGTAATTTGTACATGTCCAGATACGTCCTGAATACAATATTATGGTAAAGCATGGCCTAGACCGCGTGGAAGACCACCCGCCACATATCAAAGAGACCTCAACGACTTGAACATTACAACTGACATAGCACAAAGTCGTGCTAACTGGAAAATCTGGACAAGAGAGCCCGACCCCATAAAGGGTATAAGGTCTCGAGGGAAGAAGAGTGTGAATGGTCAAGTCGTTAGAAGTCGTCCTAGGTACGTTTCAAGATCAAATTGAGCACGTATAAAGAATATGATGAAAGTGGAAGAAGCGAAATTCGTATGACAGAATCGTAGCAAGTGCAGGTAAATAAGTCTCTGTCTACCCGACAGGAACAAGGCGTGACGTGACTGTTTTGATTTATGTAGAACAACGCTATAAATGAATGTCGGATAAATATTAGCAAGAAAAAATTAGCTTCCAATCATTTATTCCATCAGCATTTGATAATGTGTTCGCTGACAGATGGACCTCACTTCTGTCCATGTGTCTCACAAACTGTGAGCTATGTTTTTAGTATTTTGTAAGTATATTTATTATTATTATTTTTTTTATGTTGAAAGTTTGATTCTATTTTTATTACTTTTTTTTTTTTTTAATTTATTATATTGTACTTAGTTTTAATGTTCCTAGCATAATATTATTTTTAGAATTTATTACTCATAAATGTCAATTATTGTAATTGGTTCCGGCCGTTATAATTGAAAATAAATAAATAATTCACATCCAAACTCAGCAATATAACCGATTAAGCAAATCCAAATATCATACAGGCCATATACCAAGTGAGTATTGCTTAATCTCTGAGCCAGGGTAATTTGAGCCATGAAGTTGTGACGCTGGGTTTAAATTTCACGAATCGTGGCCCTAGAAGTTTTGATAAATTGAACACAATTCCGAGTAATGTAGGCTCGACCTAATTCCTAAATGACTGTGTCAGCCTATATTATGAAAGCTGAATAAACGTTTCCATTAATAACATAGAATGTGTTTTGCAGACATTTAGTAGCGCAATTAAATCTGATATCTTTTTGGGAAACCTATTATGAAACTCGCGTCATTAATTTTCTCACTATGGTATTTTAGAAAAGCTGATGTGCCGATGAAGTGAAAAGAGAAGGATATATTGTGAGTTTATTTTCTGTCGCTTTGCATTTCACCATATTCATTATTATTTCTCATACCCCGGGATCCCGCGGGATCTGATTGGGTTGGCATAAGTTGACGTAAGAACCCTGCTTACATTATGGTGTAAAACTATATCTAGGTATCAGTGACGTTGAATTGCCGATCTTTATTTACAAAGAAGAAATAAATAAATAAGTCATTAAGCAACATGCAAATACCAGTAGGTACATAGCAACAATAAGAGGCATTTCGATTTAGACTGAAAAGATCTGATCCATAATTTTAATGTCCATCTAAATTATTCCGATCATCAATGTCAATCCATGTCCCGACGTCTTCATCCAGTTTGTCATCGTCACCCTTACATCCACGGGCGTAGAGTCCATTATTCATTAGATCCGAGGTCCACCCACTCAGGTGTTCGTATAACGAACTATTTGTTTTCATCCTCATAACGGCTTGGAAACCTCGATGTTTTAACGCGCCGCCCCAATTCGGTACCGAAATAACATGCGGTGTCCCAGATTCAGTGACTCCCCCCCCTGCAGTGCGATACACGTTTTTCAATTATTGCCACCATTACAGCATAAGTGTTTCGCCTCTAACACTCAGTCCGTTGTTGGGTGCTTTAGTATTAGTAGTTACATTATTTCTCCTCAATTTATTTGCTTTTGTATACGATTGAGCGTTTTGTTTTTGGGATTCCAAATGTTATTTATTATTATCGACCACATTCACCCCTTTAATTTTTGTATTTTTTTATGGTGGTCAACTCGACTACAAGCGCAAATTATTACAGCTAAAACAGAAAATATTTTATAATATTTAATATTTACTGAGTAATGAAATTATTTTCGTTGTCTATTTACAGGCTGAGCATCGTTATCTACACTATTGAGTAACAAGTTCAAAGAAACTATAATATTAATCTTTCAAATGAATTGCCACATTAACATAACAACAATAGAAGAACCCGGCGCGTCCCCTAGTTTTCTGCGAGCCGGACTGCCACGTCGTGTATGCCTTCCGTCGCCGGAACGTTCCGTTATCGTTATAGACACATATTCTATAAGTGTTTGGGTGTTGTATAAAACCAAACCAACCAAATATCGGTAGCGTGTGGGGTGAACGACCTCGCTAGCTCACAGGCACCTGCAATCGCGTCTCTGTTGACACAAGCAACCACTGATGCCTCGTGACGCCTCCAAAGTGATAATGAGTAGCGTGTAATGTAGGAGCAATGTACTTGACAAACTAAATTAGATGTAGTAAACTACTACAAGGTCATTACTGACTTTATATTTCAAGGCTTAGATAGGGGTATATTAAAATGCCTAACTTTGGATGAAATGTGTAAACATAGATAAATTTGTGAGGATATTTAATACTTACAACCTATATTGGAAATTTTTAAAAGTAAAGAAAACGGATAAAAAAACAAGCTTTTGATGCTTCATAGATAAGAATATCAAATTACCTGAAGAAGTTTACAATACTGTATTTATTAATTATTTATTACGAGATCCAGTATTCTCGCGAGGAATTGAGTGTGCGGCGCGGCCTTGTCCTCCTTTATAGATTGGCACATTTTATCTGCTCTTTGAACTAGGGCCAAACTCAAATAGCATCGGGATTTGATTGATGGATCCCAGAAACTGCTGATCAATGCCCCCAACAGAAATGTATTCGGGCTCAATCTATTTAACAAGTTCACTTAATCAGGATCTGTTGCCAAAACTTATAGAAATACTAGTGTGAGCACAGCGGCTTTGCCCACTCGTAATTGTGTAAATTGTGAAATATGGGAGTTTTATAACTTTGACGCCTTTTTTGGACCCCTTACAATGGGAATTTTCAAAAATCCTTTCTTAGCACACGTCCAGACAACTACCGAAAGAAACTACATTCCAAATTTCAAGTCTCTATCTAGATCAGTGGTTCTCTGCGTTTCATGTCAGTCAGCGAGTCAATTTAGGACAAACTAAGAAACTCAGCTGTTATGCTGCTGCATTATGTGGAAATAACGATATTGAAAGAACTTACATATTCATATTTAGATAATTTACGTAAGGCACTTAAATTAGGGCTTAACAGTGGATTAAGTTAGGTAGGTATTTTATTCTAAATTCATGAAGCTGGCTTTACTTATTTGTAGCTACAGAAATATATTTTCGGTGAATTAAGAATTGGGCGTATAAATTTTCAAACTATATTTAATCTCAATAACCATTTTTTATATTCTGAATAATCTGTAGCTAATCTTACTTTCTATCTTATTTTGATGAACTTGGTAAATAACTTTCTCGAACACGTGCATAGAGTGCTTGATACTCAGTAATCCTTGTATCTTAATTGTATTACCAAGCAGTTGTTTGTAGTCTATAAACAGTTATCCAATGAGTGTTTGAAGTGCCATTGCATTGGACTTGGCAGTCGGGCTAATTCAATTTACTTTCTAAGCCCTTTAGCTGATGTTGTTGACCGTAGTTATTGTACGGGTCTTTACTCTCGTGTTCTATTGTTTATGAGCAAATTGTGTGCACCTACTTCGTGTTCCATTCATATCCTGTGTGCCCCATATATGAAACTAAACTGCTATGCTTAAGTGCTCACGTTATTGTTTCTCATTATATTACAATGTGGTCTTGTATTATTCAACAATTTGCAATCCTATTTCCTGAAAGAACTTCACGTAAAATATTACAATAATATAAGTAAGGTAGAAGTAGATTATGTACCTACTTAAATAGGTTGTTTACTTCTCTCTAAGGCGTTCAAAAAAGGAAGCCTAATTTAACAAGATGAATGACTGATAAACGCTAGGTATGTAAGAGAAAGAGAATTTAGATATAAAAGAATCCTTAAGCCGCAAAACCAATCAGCTGCGTGGTGTGGTTACGTTAGCAAATCCTGTTGTTGTTACACAGCGCAATACGGCTGGCGGCACCCCGCGACCACTCGTCGACAAGCACAAGCAACTTTCCCAACTTGCTGAATATTCAACGGCCGCTCTGCCAGCAACATCTTCAACTCTCACCCGTATGATACCCACCTATATACAGTTTAGGCTCAATTTTGACGACTCTCACTCGTACCACTACCACAAAATGGTCGATTCAATCGTCAGCTAGTTGTGCTAATTCCGCTTCTGTCTACTTATTCCATCACTGCACATCCGCACGATATTGCGAGACACGATTTCACTGTCACAGCACGCGGCGACTACCGGTCCGCCGGAGTCACAGCACAGACGAGTCGAGAGTTCCGCGGATATCGCTGCAGTGGAGCAGATCACGCGATCGAAGGCGCGAAGAGAAACCACCGAAGACCGAAACTGCGCGAGGTCGGCGCGACCTCCACGCTCGAGAGCGTGAGAGCCGGAGAAGCCTGAACGTTGGCAGGTAAGCTGCGTGAAATACGGCGTCGATGCGAAGAGAGGTGTACGAGACGACGCGCGTGGCTCGCCGCCGCCGACTGATGGGGCGCGCCGCGCCGAACCTCGGCACACCACCACACGCGCACTTGCGCACACTCGCACCCGTTGCGTTGCGTCGCCGCTCACCGCTCACACCACACCGACATGCTGCCGCGCCATCGCTTCACCGACACTCTCCGCGCCTCCAAATATACATCCGATATTTTAAACATTCATACAAAATTTGACTTTAAAATCTTACCGAGTTCATCGAAGAAGCGAGACTATTCGGCTGTTGGTGGATATTATTAAATACCTATTTGCCTCTGTTTCACTACACGCATTGGTTGCGCAGTGAATGGACAGCGCGCGGAAATTGGAAATATCAAAAGCGCATGCGCTACGCACACTTCTTTAAACCACTTCTGTAAACTGCTGAAATTCGAACGATTCTTTGTAGTGGTAGACGGTAGACTCGACGACTAGAATAAAAATTTGAAAACATAAAGTAATAAATTGACGACAAAGCAAATAAACTTGAATTTGTCCTATCTGGGAAATCTGAGCTAGAAATCCAAACAATTAAATAATAATAATAATATATAATATAATAAATAATATGGGACAACTTCCACACACGGTCATCTAGTCCCAAACTAGGCTAGAAGCCTGTACTATGGTAACCAGATGACTGATATACATACTTATATAAGCTTATAACACTCAGACACAGATCAAACAGACATGTTCATGCACACAAATGTTTACCTGGCCGGGGATCGAACCCGGGACCTGCGGCACAGAAAGCAGAGTTACTACCATCTGAGCCAACGAGGCTGTCATATTACTATATTATTCATATTAGTACTAAATATATTGACGTATCATCATCTCAGCCGTTGGTAATCTACATTACAGACTACACTAATAAACAGAGCATTATTACAAACTTAAAATCAGTAAGAAAGTTTAAATAGTAAACATAGCTGACTAATTAGACAACCTCCAAAACGTTTTGATTGAATGTGAGATGTCAACTGTAAACACGGTAAGGTCATCGGAATGGTTTAGCAACGATGCTACAAATTGCACAAATAGATGTTCCATTGAACTCCTATAATAATAGCGGACGTGTATGTGGCAAAGCGAAGGCGTCACTACTAGTAAAGTTGAATAGTGACTAGTAGAAGAATGGCACGAGCGAGCGCAAGCTAGCTCAAGGTTACAGCGACGTCATGCCATCCTATTCTAGTTGACGAAAAATTTCATAACGTGAATCAAAATGATTATATAAATTACTAGTTCAACGTTCTTTGTATCACGTTTGCTGAGTGCCAATGTACGATTATAAAATAGCGAATGGTGATGTCTCATGGACATCAGAAATAACTAGCATACGGAGTCATTCATCTGCATATGATAGTATTATGTACATGAAAAATTAATCTTGGAGTGCGTTCATAATGAATTGGAACTAATTAAGTTCATCTACTTACTAATTTAACAAATGTCTAAATAGACATTAGTGCCCTCGCCCACAATCATCATAAGCGTAGAGTGTACAAACTTTATGCCGTTCATATTGAATTGACTGTAATTAGGTATGACATTGAAAATATGAACGAAGTACCTACAAAAAGAGCTCTCATCATCGCCGCAAGCCGTGCCGTCACGCGACATCAACTTTTGCGCAAATAAATATCTTTCTGAAGAACAAAATTAAAACAAACTTTGTACGGACTTCTTGTGACGAAAATAATATGTAACGTGATATAGACAAGTCTGAAACTGAACATGTCAGTAATGAGACAAGACTTGTGATACTTTGAGAGTGCCTTAACAATGATTAGAGGCCAGATTTTTGTCAGTTTGTAACTCAGTACTATTTATAACGAAATTATCATCAATGTCAATCTGTTTTTCTTATTTTACATCAATCATCTATTTTTTTTGTCTCGCTGCAAATCGTTCTTAACCGTCAATAAATCTTTCAGAACTTTCCTGTCCTCTTTTCGTCAGATTATCTTTACATTTGTTGAGTGTTCACAAAAATCATCTAGCTTCATAAAGCCGTACTCTTCATTGATTATCAAGTCTAGACTTGAGCCTCAGTCTCGCTAAATTTACAGCGATATAATATGATAAAAGATTTCAAGCTACTTTGGAACTTAATGGTTGAACGTAAAGGCGGCGAGGTGGTAAAGCATTTATTTTCCTGATTGCAAAGTACACAGATATGTACAAAGGATGCAAGGATTCATACACATACGAGATAGGAATAACAATGTTGACGACCCACGTCGCTACTTGCTACATCTATACGATTATCCGTTGCTATAACTATGCATCCTGTCTTTCTGCATATTGATACAATAATTTTCAGAATCATTATAAGACTGTTATACTTTAAGTATGTTCTAGAATAAATTATCTATCAACCAAAACTTTCATATTTCCTATCCGTAAAGGGGCCGTAAAGTTCTCGAAAGGAGACCACGGACTGGTAAGCGCAGCGTAGGACGTCCTCCCACAAGGTGGACAGACGATCTGATAAGTACGACAGCTACGAGAGCACGCTGGATGCAGGCCGCTTACAACAGGACTGGATGGAAATCTAAGGGGGAGGCCTATGTTCATCAGGACTTCCTACGGCTGAGATGATGATGATGATTTTAAAATTATTAACCAGTTTTTAAACTTCAATCTAATAATCAATAAAGAGAATCTTTATTCTAGATTTGTGATGATCGCAATTTATCTGTATTTTACATATTAGAACAGATATGAGATCGTACCTATTCGAACCAAATACATTTTCAGGATATTGCTGCAGTCCCGAATTCCGAAACAAGTGTAGCACTGTCCGTCGGAGCTGGTCGGCCGACGACCAGACCGACTCCTGACGAGCTATCACTTCCGCCGGCGCCTGAACTATATTACCAACAACCACCATCACGAAATGAAATTGAAAAATAAAAACAGGATTGACTATTACAACATCATTTACATGGAAAATTCTAGTCGAAGATTTTAAGAGCAGATAAAGTAAGTTCTTTATGGTCCATGAAGCTTTCAGTTTTAAATTACTTGTTTTCCACATTTCTTTACATATTAGGCTACCACGATAATCGCCATAAAGTGGCCTGTCTATGATTGTTAATCATAGACAGGAATTCTCTTACGACCATAATCAGAAAGATGCTGTGCTGCTTCATTTTCCTTTCTGAATTTATCTTCCGTTAAGTACAATGTTGTCATATGTCGTTACACTCGCGAAGTTTTATATCGCCTATTCTCGGTGAATGGCTGCTAAGATATCACCCTGTGTGGTCCGTAACGAGTTACATCTGATCGTGTATTTGAATGCGTGATTCTGTTTTATAGAGTTGGTGTCTTTTGTACTGAGCCGACGCAGCAAATGTCAGCTGATTGGCGAAGCAAACCATCACATACAATGTGCCATAAACGTAACGTTAGGCTGCAGTCACAACGAAATAAATACAAAATGAAGAAATGTTTTTTTTTTCTACAGTTATATTCAACCTTTTGCTTTAGTTTGAGAACTGTTTTGAAATGCGCAGCAGCATTACATCATTTCAGAATATAAATATTTTACTGTCACATATCATAGGTTTCAGTGGTTGCAAAAGGTAAGAAGTGATTTTTTAATTCAACGTCGCTGAGATGACGAAAAATAGACAAGGTTTTTCATTTTATGGATTATTACGTGAATATTGAATGATCACGTTTCTCCAGTCATTGCTTATTTGTCTAAAGCAAATAATATTGCCAATACTATTATAACAAAAAATAAATATAATTCCCATCCACAGCCAAAAATAGATAAACCCGACTCGTTTTACGCTAATTATCATATAATTTTTCAATTAAATAATTCAGAATTAAAATGTTAACCGATTATCTTTTGAATAATTGCTTTAGGTGAACTAAACAAACTTAAGGATAACGTTAATTACGTAATAAAAAATATTAAGAGAGGCTTCTTTTAGGTAAGTTTTAGAACAGGTCGTTTTAAAAAAGATCTATACAATTTGTGCATACTGAAGAGGGAACCTATTTATGGAGCACGCAATATCGACTCGTGTTATTTGAATGCTTCTTTACCTGAGAAATAAACATTTGTACAGTATGTTTCTGTTGGTCTGCAACCTAATGGTTTGTTCTTGTTAGACTTGAATGGAACATTTCGTTTTGCGCTAACATAACGCGCAAAAGTAGTCGTAACTGAAGAAAACGTTCAGCGCGGAAAAGATGAATAGGTACTGCAACATTTGCATACCAAATAAGGAGTGGGGACTGAAAGGATTTTTGATGAAAAGATTTTTTATAAAATTTAGGAGTAGTATTTAATGTTTTGTGCTATCACAATTTGTGTGCTCATTTAAATTTTGGCTTGTTTGTTCAACGTATCATTTTGTTTAAAGTTACATATATGTGTTTCTTATTTAAGTTGCGAGTGGTCGGCCTTCAAGTCATGGTTCAAAACTCGAAAATGCTCATAAATATCTACCAGAGCCCTAACCTTAGAGGCTACCTTGTAAAATATCTCAGTATTGGGCCAACACATCACAATTTAAATCGTTGAGTCAATGACCGATCTCAGGATGTCGATTTGGTTATTTCATAAAGTTGCTCATTAAACCACCTCAGGGGGCTGACTCATACACATATGATATGAAACAAGTTCTTCATGAGGCGTAAACCTAAATTTGGTAATCTAATTAAAATTTGCTTATATGTAATTGAGATTAAATTGTGTATAAATGTCTGATAAATGGTTTATGATTTTGGCTGTTGGTAATAATTTTGCCCACGTATCACGTAAGTAATGTTAAGTGTTTAACTGCATAAATTTAAGCAACAAATGATTGTAAATGGTAAAATATTGTGAATCAATTATAATTTCATTGCTGTTAATTTGGTATATGGTGTGGTAAGACTTCGTGTTTGGAAAAGCAATTTTATAATATTTTTCTGATAAACGCAAGTATACGTTGAGGTTATTCAGTATCTAAATAATCAAGTTATATGAACATTATATTATACTCGTGTCTATCTAAAATAAGTTCCAAAATAAACGATTTATTTATTATTATTTATTTATTCAGATATTATGAGGACCATTATGTAGATTCTTCATCTAAGTCTTCGAGAAGGTAGGAATTGCTTTAATTTCAGCAGAAATTAAGTTAATCGAAATCATTGAGTTAAAATGAAATAACCATTATCTTACTAAGCCTAACACAGCTCTAGTCAGTCAGGGTTTCAATTAACTCATAAATTAACAGTAAAACAGATTAGAGATACAGCTAACCTGTAAATTATATAGTAGAACATAACCAGTGGTTGTCTTCAATTAACACCTGCAAAAATGGTCACTTAACAAACGCCTATTTGTGGCGCTTCAACTCTTCTACCCACCGGTCCTCCCACGCAGCGCTAGTGTCAATAGCTGTTTTTGAATGTCAAAATATCAAGAGATATAACTTCAAACAACTTCGCGGAAATAATATCATTCAATGATTATATTGAAATGTGACAAAGGTACAACCAATTTTATTGAGGAAGGAATACCGTCAGCATCAGTGGTTTCAAGCACTTGGATTTTGGCATTTTGGATGCTGATATGTCGGCTTGTGTTCGTGAAGTGTTCAGAAAATATATTCGTAAAATATATTTCGTCACAGCTTTATTTTGGTGTTGTTAATTCGTCACGTTCTAGAAGCGCCAAAATTGAAACTGAAAAGAAACAGCTGTCTTTCGAATAGCACATGCGTACGAGTACGGAATGTTCATGAATTCTGTGAGAGTTAAAGGTTTTTGATGTCATTTGGCCTTAGCAATGTCACTCGAGGAATTTAACACCGATTATTTCAACACCTTTACAAAACGAACTTTAATTATAACCTGGTCTTATGATTTACACCTTTATATTTTACGGCTTCAACAAAACAGCACCTTTATTTTCTGATATTTATGAGTTGGGTTGGACATGATCGATACGGTGTCATTGAACTTGCAATCGGACAAAAAACATAAGTTCTCAATTAACACGTTGGGGGAGGAATTTTGTTAATTAAATAAGAAAAGAATGAACAAAAAGCGATGAATAAAATTAGACGCGAATAACTCATGCAAATGCTTTAATGGTTGTTATTAAATTATTGCAAAGTTGGCCAACGAAGTATATAAAATACTTATCCAACGTGAATTATGATACTACCTAAATATAAGGTGCTGCAAAAAGTTGTAGTAATCCCTGTGGCGTGTATCTAGCCAGCACACTAAAACACTCAGAATAAACAATTTCGAATATCGCTAAAAATTTCAAAATGGATCTATCACCTAATCAGTTAATTGGTAAGGAGAGTCGATTTGTTTTCAGTATTTCGCAATATTATTGTTTTTACTAGTAGTCTATTTTTTAGGGCAGATGCATAAAAAACATACATTCACGCCTTTCTCCCGAAGAGGTAGGCAGAGGTGTACCCAGGACTCAGTCCCATAGTAGATACACCCACATTTCGCCAGTATGTTATTGGTCCCATGTAATAGGGGGCGAACTTATTGCCATCTACCGGGCACAGTTCCAGACTCCAGGCAGTTATTGAGATAATTCCCGATGGAAAAATCCAATATTTAAGACTATGCCTGACCTGGGGATCGGACCCGGGACCTCTTGATTGGCAGTCCAGGCAGTTATTGAGATAATTTGATAGATATTTCGACAGGCTCGTTGGCTCAGGTGGTAATATAACTCTGCTTTCTGTGCCGCAGTACCCGGGTTTGATCCCCGGCCAGGTCAAACATTTGTGTGCATGAACGCAGAGGAGATGAAAGAGGTTTATCCTGATCTGTGTGCATGAACATGTCTGTTTGATCTGTGTCTGGTTGTTATTATCGTATATAAGTATGTATATCAGTCATTTGGTTACCATAGCACAGGCTTCTAGCCTAGTTTGGGACCAGATGACCGTGTGTGGAAGTTGTCTCATATTATAAAAGAAAGAAAGAAAAAAGAATTCCTAATGGAAAAATTCAGATGCAGCCCTTTAAGAATTACCTATATTTATAAACCAATTATACCCATATTATACTAGTATTTTGTCTGACAGACGCTATCTGCGCACTTTAGAACAAAAACTGGTAGCTCTCTGAGTAATAAAACAAATATTTTGAGGGTCATCAATCATCACCACAATAAAAGAGTTAGTCATTAAAATAAATAATGAAAATCTTGAAAAGTAGCTAGGGCAATGTTTATTTCATTTTTAGGGTTCCGTACCTCAAAAGGAAAAAGAGGAACCCTTATAGGATCACTTTATTGTTGGACTGTCTGTCTGTTTGTCTGTCTGTCTGTCTGTCTGTCCGTTTGTCTGTCCGTCTGTCAAGACACTTTTTGACGTGGAGGTATTTCAACTACTCAGATCTGCTGTCCCTTCTGGCTGTAAAAAAATCATACTTCTAAGTTAAAGCAATCAAAAGTTATGGCCATTTGCTGCATACTGCATATTTCCATACTTTGCGCAAGTAACTAATAGATGGCGCTGTATGTTCTGTAGGCGGATTGTTTTTCAGGATTGGAAGCGTTTTGTTCAGGTATCTTGGTATGTATCTATGTATCTACATGGGACTGAGTCCTGGGTACATCTCTGCCTACCCCTTCGGGAAAAAGGCGTGAACGTATGTTTTTTTTTTTTTATCTAGGTATGGAACCCTGCACTATGCATACATATGTATGCCTTAACTATTTATTGTAGCTTATATAATTTTTGTAGCCAAAGACATCGTGATCAGCAAGTAAATTATTAAATTATTTCTTGAGTGGAAACAGAGAACGTTATCAATGTTGTTTCCACCGTTATTATCCTCGTCGTTATCCGTGGCTTATACGATCTGATCGGGTTATCCGTGGATACAAACCCGTCTATTATAATTATACCATCGTACTAATATAAAATATTCTACTAAAGAATCAACCTGTACACTGTAAATAAAAACATTTTTAACCCTCAGTCATACTTAGCAATTTATAGCTACTATTTTCCGGCAGCGAATATAAGCTACAACCACAGAACAGATAATAATACAACGTATAGAATGGACACTTTCATCCGCCCCGCAATCGGCCCTCTTCACCCCGCGAGCGAGATTGAGCTCTCGACGAATCACGCTTCGCTGAGAAATCATCTCACGCACACTCTTGCACGTGTACAAAACTCCATGTGTCTGTGTAGTAGGTAGAAATATCCTAACCTTTGTATGGAAATTGAGTCGAATGTCCGGGGTGTGCTACCACTACCTGCATGAGAATATCTGACCTAGTAAAGGCGGGTCATTCCCGCTGGTTCCCACTCCTTCGTCCCCACTGGAGACAACCGGGAATTTTTAAGAAAGTTGTCCCACTTGTCACCACTAGGGACATGTGAATACACTATTTAAAAATAAATCCGAGTTGTCCCCAGTGAGCAGGAAGGAAGTGGGGACGATTCTTATAGTTGATGGTTTATCGCTAGGTATATAGGTGGTTTTCCTAAACTTTCTCCGAGCGGAACTTGTTGCTTGTTTGTTTGTTTGTTCTTCCTCACTGGAGACGACTTGGATTTTTTTATAGTTGTCCTACATGTTACCAGTGGTGACAAGTGGGACTAGATGGAAATTATGGGGGAGACCTATGTTCTTCTGGTGGACTTCTAACGGCTAAAATGGGGCTGAAAGGGTACACGGTAGCGGCGATTTATAGCTGCTAGTAATCGCAATCAGAAAATAGTAGATTTATAAATCGCTACGTGTGACTGAGGCTCTACGGGTATGAGAGAGACAATTTTTATAACACCGAAACTGTAAACCTATTTGATAATATTGTCACAGAGTCAAGCAAACCCAATTTCTAAAATAAAACACGCAGCATTTAAAATAGAACATTCCGTTTTTCATATGAATACTTTGTAAATGCCCGATATTATGCTATACTCACGTATCGCCTGCGCGGGCGCAAGTAGGATTTCCTTTTTAGACCGTACTCGTTCCCGTCCAACATTGGGTCAGTAGTCAGCAAGCGAATAGTGGTGATGCTTTCCATCATGTCTTCAATAAGGACTACAGTCCCACAAATGCGAAAGTTTTGATAATTTAAATACGTCTGTGTTTGTGTGTTACCTGTTTGGTTTGTAGTACAGACCCTGGAATAACACTTAGGCACTTTTCAGCGCGTGAAACTGAAGAGCTCATCTAGTTTAATATATACCTATAGATCCACATCTTCTACCATAAATGATCAGTGATCAGAACTTTTAAGTTCCTCTACATAAAAGAATAGAATAGAATAGAATAATACTTTATTGCATACCAAAATAAAATAAAAAACAATTAACAGGTAATACGGTAAACAACCGGCGGTCTTATCGCGTTAAGCAATTTCTTACAGACAACGAAAACGAAAAGTATCTAAATTATCTAATTTTACCGTCGGAGCTTCAATATTATATAATTTTAATCGCCTATAGATGTAAGTACTTGTAATTATACTGCTCGAAAACACGGACTGCACCCGGTCTTTTGATAGGCGTGTACTGTGCACTGAGACCAGTTTTCTTTTAAGTCCAACGTGCAGAGACCCCGTTGAGCTTTTAATTTAAAGGTAATGTATAGCACCTATTGGGGTCCATCTCTGAAACCATCTACAGTTTTTTTTAAAGATGAGTTCAAAGACAGCCCCCGCTAGGTGCAAGGACTATTGCGAATGGATGGAAACTACTTGATTTGTCAGACTTGATTTCACAGACACATCATCAGCCAGAAGACGTCCACTGCTGAACATAGGCGTCCCCCATAGAGTATTCACAGATACGTATAACATAGGTAATCTCAATATGAATTGAATTAGTTGATTAAAATGACCGATGATACGCAACATAATTGCGGGCCTTTGGCTCTTCGTGTCAGTAGCGAAGCCAAAACGCATTGGCCGTTTTAATTTTAGTGTTTGTGACAATTAAAATGAGTTGCTTCATTGAACTTTGATCTCTTTATGTATGTATTTACCAGCTGCTGCGCCCCGAGGTTTCGTATCAAGTCAATAATTAAATTATCTTTTTAAATAAATCAATTAAGCCATTAGTGAAGTTTGGCAGATAATCCTTTTGAACTTGCATGTCTAAGGCTTTGTTGGTCAAATCTCTAGTTAGACTGATATTACGCGTTGCACCATTTTAACAACTGATAAAAATAAACATAACATACAATCACACCTTTTTCCTGAAGGGGTAGGCAGAAGTTTACCCAGGACTCAGTCCCATGTTATTGGTCCCATGTAGTAGCCTATTGCCATCTACCGGGCATAATTCCAGACTTCCAGGCACAGATAATTCTTAATGGAAAAATCCAAATACACTTTGCCTGAGTTGGTGATCGAACCCGTGACCTCATGATCGACAGTCGAGCTTGCGTCTACTACGCCACCGAGACAGTCAACTGATAAAAATGACGCCTAAAACGATGTATTTTTAAATCTGGTTTGGCGCAATGAACATATTTATTGTAATTAGCGTCACCCCTTATTAAGTTTATGAGTATTTGATTTTATTATTAAGTTTGAGTAGGACTGGACAGTATTTTGTAAGTTAGGTTAGAGTAACTTTTAACTGTAAAAACAACTGAGTTGAACTTAGTTATGTGCTCAAAATATTATAAAACTTAAATAAGGCATGTAAATACGATTAGTATTAGTTTTCGGTATTAAAAAGGAATAGATATTTGATATGTATTTATTATTATTATTTTCTGCGACGACCTTTTAACCTTTTATTTAAATATCAGTTAAATTTCGTATTTAGGGTTCATGGAATATCTGCTTTGAAAAATGCTATATAATTTTTAATACTTGAAGAAATCATTAACATTATAGACATCCAGTATCAATAATCACACATATCTAACAACCTATATTAAAAGAATAAGACGCTTAAGAGGCGACCTAGAGAGGTGAACAAACGGCCCATATTCTTGAGTTCAACCTAAATTTATGACCTGATTCAATGTAAAAACGAGCCGCGGTGGGCTAACGACCTGAACTTTACGTCAACGTTGCGCCGATAGATAAATAAAACAAGATTAATAAGAAAAAAGGACGTCTTTTAGCAGTTTGACACAATCCCATGGAAAATTTACTAAATCGAAGTTTTGTATTCCCCTGTTTCCTCCGAATGCAGTAAACCTATTTGATATATTTATATCCTGATATTTTAAAGATGAAGTAAAGTATGTATCATTTTATTTTTGTTTATAAACTCTACATTTTTTTTTGTGTTGAACGCCCTATCACGCGAGTAAAACTGGGATTTTTGGAAGTTCGCCATGAATAAACCAAGGGTTTATAAGAGAAACTAAAATGACAGGAACATAGGTTACTTTACTATAAAAATATAAGGATATAAATTAATAGAATGGATTTATTACATTCGGAGGAAACAGGGGAATACAAAATATCGATTTGGTAAATTTTTCATAAGATTGTGTCAAATGTTTTGCCTTTTAAAATAACGGGAATAAGAGACCCAAGTGCGCAATAGACTGTGGTCTGTGTCCTTTGTCAAACTACGCTATATGTACTGTATTGTATTTATGTCATTCTAAGCTGCTGTCAAACGCAATAACAAGTAGACGTTAACGTCCTCGCCCACATTTATGCGATGATCAGAGACATGATTTATTCTGATTCAGAAGAGAGAAATCAGCTGAGAAGAGGAGGCACTGAAAATATTGTCTAAGCTTTTGGTATTTTTTGGTATAAGTATTTTATGTGTTAACGAAATACTCGTAGTCTCGTAGCTCAGCTGTGCAGTGGGCTTCCATCGCCTTAGTGCCCTAAATTGAAGGGTTACATGCAAATAGCAATGCCGCTCGCATAATTGACATATGCCTAAATGGCGTGGCTCCACGCCAAAAAACACAAATAAAGGTGACAACCAGTATAAGACAGAAATACCCCATTATAAATACAAGCCCAACAAATTTAATGTCCGAAGCCTATTAAGATCAAGGTGTTGATTTCAATAGAACCAGTTTGAAACTGAAACAAACAACCACGTAACACAATTGGTATAAGGCTTTTTTGGCTGGAAACAAGGATGTTAGGTGTTATTTACAATGAATAATTCATATTATAAGGGTTCGCAAGTTACAAATTTGCCTTTGATGTCAAGGTGTTCCGTTTATAAAGGGCTATTGTCGAGCCTATATTATTTACGTAATGGTCAAGTACACGAACTTTCAAGGTATAAACTTTCCTTTAGGTATTTACATATAGTATGTGTTACCTTTGTCACGTTTTATAAATTTTTTTCTTAACATAACATACAATCACGCCTTTTTTGCGTAGGGGTATGCTCAGGGGGTATGCCCAGAACTCAGTCCCATAGTAAGTACACCCTCAATGGTTTCTTTGATAGCTTTATAATAAACTAGCTGCGCCCCGCGGTTTTACTCGCGCAGACATCGTTCGCGTGGAAATATGGGTAAAAAGTACTTTATGTGTTTTCCAGGGTCTATACGCTAACCTAGGACGATTTCGTTCAAGACGCTAACTAAGTACTTACCAAATGTTAGGCCAATCGGTTCAGTAGTTTGGCGTGAAAGAGTATCATCCATGTATCCACCCATCCTCACCAACTTTCATAATATTAGCGGGACAATATAGCGACCCGCCCTAGTTTCGCTCGAGGGAACCATTGTACATATAAAGTTTTCTCTTGAATCATTCTATCTATTGATAAAAACTGCATTAAAATTTGTTGCAAAGTTTAAAAGTTTTAAGCGTACATACGACGGGAAGCAAATTTGTTTTATGCTATGTAGAAAAGTCACTGTACTAAGTAGTTTATTATCATCATCAACATCATCTCAGCCGTTGGATATCCGCTACTGAACATAGACCTCCCCCATAAAGGGGTGTTTTGGCAATATTCGACACGCTTGGAATATATAAAGACGGTACGTGCTGAAAAACAGCTGTGCACGGTTAGCCGAGCGCAGCACATGCTGAGCACAAGCCGATTACCAGAACCACTGTCTAAATTCTAGCAGATTCAGCAGATTGTAATATCGTGTTTGTTATTAAGGTTGGGTAATAAACGTATTTTTCTTTCTTTCTTTCTTTTCTTTCTTGGCAGGCGGGTTGTCGAGCGCAGTTTGATGGTTTCTTGCAAAGGACGCTGCTGCCCGTCCTCTGGATCTGTTAACCCTTAGCCGGCACTTACGGCATCCACGGGTAGAGAGGGTGGAGCACTATTCTAAAGCTGGTAACTCCACGGTACTAAGTAGTTAGTTCTTGGTAATATTTCGTGTGCTTATTGTAATACTCTTCAAAATAAACTATGAAGTTTTATGACACTTTTAAAATGAAATTATAATTTATTATAGTGTCATGCTTATAAACAGTACAGACCCATTAAAACTTTACCGACTTACAAAAACAAAGATGACTTATAATGAGTTTTTGCGCTTTAGGACTTGAGACGCTGTGAAACCCCTAAATCTTTCTCTTCAAACTTTAACGATTCTTTTGGAAAAGTTCCTCGCAAATTAATTTAAAACTCCGTATTTGAAGCAATAATTATGATCAACATTTCTGAAATTGGCGGTTATTATGATATTAATATTTCGTTGAAAATTATAATTAACTGTATTGCAGATATTCTGAAACGATATACTTTCTTGTTGTCCACCTAACTACATTCAATATTGCTCGAAGAGATCACACTGAGCAATAAGGCCGCCAAATTTTTGGTATTCATCATCATCACCATCTCAGCCATTGGAAGTCCACTGCTGGACATAGGCCTCCCCCTAGAGGGATTTTGTCAATACTTACTACGCTTGGCAGGCGCAAGTTCTATGATTTCACGCAGAGGACAGAGCTGCCCATCCTCTCTTACGGCAACTACGGGAGAGGGTAGGGTACTATTCTAAAGCCGGTAACCCTACGGCATTTTCTGTACTGTGGTATTAATAAAGAGTATATCAATGCCTTGATTTAAAATAAAAAAACATACATACTCTTAGAATAAAGCCATAATTTATTATCATTAATTTCTTATTATCTTTAATCGTTATCTGTTTTAAATGATTTTTCTTTTTTTAAGTTTGATAGAACATAAATCACAGCTTGGTATAATAACCAAAGTTCCAAAATATTACTGAAATATTATTGCTTTTTAACATAGCCGTTCAGTCTTTAATCATATCTCTTGATCGGGTAGGTCGGCTATCGTTAATATTATGATAAACAAGAAATTAAATATAATAATTATTATATTTGATAATTTTATCAAAAAATCACTTGAAAGTTGAGGCACATCACATCTTATTATATACGTACTTAATTGATTGATTACTTTACCTCAAATATTATGTTTTATAACATTCCTATATATGAACTGCAATTGTGTTAAGTTTTGTGCGGTAAATGTAGTTCTCAGTTCTCTTGTTGTCGTCTTCAATGTTTGGTTACAGTTACCTACTAGATAAAAAAATTCAAGCGTTAGACATGTATTTTTATACTTAATTCTTATTCTTTTTTCTTATTTGTCTCGGTGTGTGTTTACCACGCGTGTATATGATGCTTTATGATCCATATTAAAAAGCACATCATTATTCACGACTCATTTATAGATCGTTCGCCTTTCCAAGAATCCTTCTTTGATACGTTAAGCCAAACATGTTTAATGGGTCAGTTTTAGCTACTCAGAGTTATTCGCTGTGCCAATAATGATCATAAACCAACACATATTGAAAGTGCAAGCAGTCTACGAAATTAATTCTTTCAAGCGCTGCGACTGGGCCACTGTGGACGGGCCGCATTATTGCGAAACGACTCGGACATTACTTTGTAACTTTCTAAACTACACCTTGTTCTTTCATATATAGGCATTATTATTGTTTCTACGATCAAAGTAGTTATGTTAATTTCGAAGATTCTCTCTTCACTATTTATAGAAAGAAACCTGCGTGGCAGGATAATGAGAGAAGCACACTTGGTAATAGCAGCAAGATAGAATGGCGATAAACAAGTTAGGTAGGTACCGAAGAAAACCAAAAGTTTTGTCCATACTAAACTAAATTATTATTTTTATGCTAGTCTACCCACTTAGATATAAAAGGATCCAAATTGAAAATGGCTCCATACTCTACCAAACAAATAAATAGTTATGATATATTGAAAGATAGTTTCAGGCACTATTATGTCTCTGATTTTCAGTTTTTATCGTCACTAGTAGTAAAGCAATTTTTTTATGCCATAGGTAGGAAAGAAGCAGACGGGCCGCCTGATGGTGAGCGGTTACCACCGCCTATGGATACCTGCAACACCAGGGGTATTGCCAGAATGTTGCCAACCCTTAAAAACTTTATTCACTCTCCTTTTGAAAAGCCCCATGTTGTAGCTTAACGGGAAGACCGCAGCATTCCACAGTTTGCACGTATGCGGCAGAAAAGACCGAATTCAACGTCATTGGTCACTAGCCATAAAATAGTTTCAAATCTAACGTTTTTAAATATTTATTCAGGACAATAATATTCCAGGCACGAATGCTACAATATTATACTTCGGGTCTCAACCGAAGACGATTATAATATTTACTTGCAGCAGTACATGGGATTGTACTGTCTCCGTCACACTTTTAGATACTCAACTATGAAAAAATCAATTCTCTGTTTCCTGTTTCTGTCATCGTCCGAGTGGTGGCGCCTGTAAGTCTTCATTACGTGTTTTTGTGCTGTCGAAGTCACACGCTTCGTAAGTAAAAAATAGATTATTATTGTAAATGCATGCTTATTGTGTCCATGATTGTTTATTTTAAACTTCCTTCTGTTTAAATTCCGCCGTCTGACTATCTTCATACGCGCAAAGTTATAGTGCACAAAGCGTTCGTTTTGTTCGGCATTACAAGTAAGTTATTTTACTCTGTGTAACATTCGTTAATTTTATTCTTAATCTGTGTCACAAGACGCGATCTTTTTATCTTTTTATTCTGTGCGTTTTCGTGTCTTTGCCACAAGCGTAATTTTCTCTAATTTATTAAATATCAACATAAAATTGAATAATAAGTGCTAAAAACTATGGGGAAAAGAAAGAAAAACGACTACGAAGTTATAAGTGCAAAAATTAGGAAGCTGGAGCGCAAATTAAAGAAAAGGCATAGGAGAAGCAGCTCATCATCATCAATGTCAATGGACGATAGCTATATTGGATCTCAGGATGAACATGATATCTCCCCACGCCCAACGAGCTATTACGATTTGGACCCCGACGACACGGAATATCGGGAAAAATCAGGTAAGATTATTATAATTTTATGTTCATACCCTCCGACAATACGTCATAAATACCTAACATTTAGTATGCCTGCATACCTATACGGTCAGGTAGTTTCGCCTTCACGTAAATCGTGTCGATATACTATCTATTATAACTACTTTCACGTAAATCGTGTAGGTACATCATGAGCACTCCACGTAAATCGTGATGAGTCAAGACACTTGCTTCACGTAAATCGTGTCAAGCTATTTACTCTCTGCGTAAATCGCACGAGATATTCGTACTTACATAGGCACTTCTGCTGATTACAGACGAAGAAGCCGCCAAAAATGAGGCACGCTTACTACCTCAAGAAACTTCTGCAGAAGACCCGACAATTTCAGAAGAAGTTTTAGACCCAGACATTCTGTTGATGCTGGGAGAGGATCCTACAGTTGAAAAAGACCATGGCGAGGACCTACATAAAGACCTAGCTGCCAGGTGGACACACATATTACTTAATGGGCTACCTAAAGAGGCCAAAGTAGATCTAATAAAAGAATATCTGCCACCTAAAAACTGTCCAAACATGAAAGCACCTAAGCTCAATTTAGAGATTGAAGCCGCTCTGACACCTATCAATATAAAGAAAGATTTATTCAGTCAAAGCAAACAAAATCAGCTATCCAGCTGTTTAGCAGCTATTGGGAAAGTCCTCAATTTGGCATTATCTACGAAAGATGTTATTAAGGCCCAAGACATAATAAAGCCACTAAGCGACGCTGGCCGAATTATAAGTGACTGTCAATATAGGGAGTCACAGTCGAGACGGTATGCTATAATAAATAGCCTTAACAAGCAGACAAGGGATGTGATAAAAAATACAAAGATAGACGAATGCTTATTTGGTTCAAATTTGTCAGAACATTTGAAATCGGCAAAGGCGATTGTAAAATCAGGCCATGAGATGAAAAGCGTGGTGCAACGCCCGCCAGCCAAGATACCTACACCACGTCGAACCACACAGAGAGGTGCTTTAAACGGGAGGGGTACGTCGCGCGCGGGAGCCTTCGAGCCGCGTCAGAACCCTGCTCCTCGGAGGCCAGCACTACAGGATCGGTATCGAGATCAGGACCGGGATCGTCACCACAACACCAGTCGCCGGAACAATTATTCTGCACGCAGAGGTTACAGCAGGAGACAGTAACGGCAAGCTCACAGGTACCTATCGCAGGCAGATTACAATATTTTTATGACCAATGGTGTAGCATAACAAATGACCCTGTAGTATTATCATGGGTAAAAGGTTACCGAATACCCTTCAAAAAACAACCTGTACAATTAACTCATCCTCAAAACCTTGTTAAGTCCAAAACTGATTGTATAATTATGGATCAGTGTATAGAACAATTATTAGAATCAAATTTCATATCAACATGCAAGCCGTGTCAAGGTCAATTTCTTTCTTCTATATTTACAATACCTAAAGCTAATGGTAGTCACCGATTCATTTTGAATCTGAAAAATCTTAATAAATGTATTAAATTAGAACATTTTAAAATGGAAGATTACAGAACAGTTATTAAACTATTAGATAAAAAATATTTTATGGCTACATTAGATTTACAAGATGCATATTTTCTAGTTGCTATAGATGAACCTGATAAGAAACTTTTACGCTTCACATGGAAGTCACAAATGTTCCAGTTTAATGTTCTGCCGTTTGGTCTTTGTACCGCCCCATTCGTTTTCACTAAACTTTTAAAACCAGTACTAAAATATCTTAGATCAAATGGCCTTATATCGGTAAATTACCTAGATGATTTTATATCTATCGGACGTACCTATTCTGAATGCTATAACAACATAAATACAACAATTAATGTCTTGCAATCACTTGGATTCATAATAAATCATGATAAAAGTTCTTTAACACCTGACACTGAATGTAAATTCTTAGGATTCATATATAATACAGAAAGTATGTCTCTTTATTTACCACAAGATAAAAAACAACGTATTATTGACAAAACTAAAGAACTATTAAAAACTAAGAAATGTACAATTAGATACTTTGCGAAATATATAGGTATATTGACTTCTTCATGTCCAGCCTTCCAGTATGGATGGTTGTATACAAAACTGTTTGAAAGGGAAAAAATGTTGGCGTTAGGTAACTCTGACAACTATAATAAGAAAATGGTTATAGTTGAGTCCCTCAAACAAGACCTATTATGGTGGAAACATAATGCAAAACATTCATTTTGTCCCATACGTAGCAATAACTATTGTATTGAGATCTTTAGTGATGCATCAAGTACTGGTTGGGGCGTATCTTGTGGTGATCAAAGTACACATGGCAACTGGACCACATCTGAACTTGCCATGCATATTAATATTTTAGAATTAAAAGCAGCCTATTATGGTTTAAAAATCTTTGCTTCTGAACTGCAATATTGCGACATATTGCTTAGAGTGGACAATACCACAGCAATTTGTTATATAAATCGAATGGGAGGTGCACAACACACTCAGTTAAATGACTTGGCTCGCGATATTTGGCAATGGTGTGAACATAGAAATATCTATATATTCGCCTCCTACATTAAATCGTCTGATAACACTATTGCCGACCGCGAATCCCGAAAAATTAACATTGACACAGAATGGGAACTCGCAGATTATGCATTTACAGAAATCACACAAAAGTTAGGTAAACCAACCTTTGATCTCTTCGCTAGTTCACAAAATTATAAATGTCCACGTTTCGCATCTTGGAAACTTGACCCCTATTCAGAAATAGTAGATGCTTTTACAATTAATTGGAAAAATTTACCTTTCTATGCATTCCCCCCATTCAGCTTAATAGGCAAAGTCTTACAAAAAATAATTAGAGACAAAGCCGAAGGCATTGTAGTTGTACCCTACTGGCAGTCACAACCTTGGTATCCACTATGGATTACATTAATAGTGTCAGAAAAAATATTCTTCAGTCCTAATAAATACTTACTACATTCCCCTTACAGAACTTGCCACCCCCTACACCGAGACCTTACCCTGGTGGCGGCGAGGCTATCAGGCAAGCGCTGATAAATCGCGGCGTCCCAGAAGCGGCTTTAGGTATTGTTATGGCCTCATTTTCCACACAAACCTTAAAACAATATGATTCATCATTTAAATCTTGGTGGTCTTTCTGTCAAGATCACAATTATGATACATTTAATGTTACTCATACTGAAATTCTTTTATATTTAACGAAAAAATTCGAAGAAGGTGCAAGTTTTAGCTCAATCAATACTCATAGATCGGCTTTGTCAACAATTTTAGGAACAAAAATAACATTAGATGATAATGTGAATAGGTTTATCAAAGGAGTATATCGCTTAAAACCTCCTAACCCTAAATATTCTGTAACCTGGGATACCAACAAAGTTCTGCAATTCCTTTCAAATTTCTACCCATATGAAGACAATATAACTCTTGATGTCTTGTCTCGCAAAACTATAACCTTACTTGCAATTGCTTCTGCACAGCGAATGCAAACATTGAGTCTAATAAAACTTAATAATATATCCATAGATCTTGATAAGATTATGATAAGAGTACCAGACTTAGTTAAAACATCGCGACCTGGTGCTTTTCAACCACTTATTAGGTTACCTTTCATAATAGAAAACCCATCCATATGTCCGGCAAAAGCTATACAGGCATATATGTATAAAACATCACCTCTAAGGCGTGAACAGCCTGATGAGCATCTCTTTATCAGCGTAAGAAAACCACACAATAAGGTAGGCCCACAAACTCTTGGGCATTGGGTCAAGAAAATTCTACATGATAGTGGTATTGATATCTCGATATTTGGAGCACATAGCACTCGCCATGCCTCCACATCGACTGCTCACCGCCTCGGTGTTAACCTAGAAGTGGTTCGTAAAGCTGCAGGTTGGAGCGATTCCTCTAATGTATTTTTAAAATATTATAATAGAGATATTTCCAATCCGGATAATAATGAATTTGTCGAAGCTATATTTAATAATGTATAAAATAATAAGTATGGTTATAGTTACCATACCCATCTAATTTAATCCCTATACCTAATCAGATGCATTTATTGATTGACATTTTGTGTTAAGTTTATAATAAATGTTAAACACTTGATTACTTAATATTATTAATTAATAATATTATTATGATTATAGAAAAATCATTGCCAAATTAGTATTTTGACTTTATTGGAAAGTTTTAATTTTTGTTGTTGCATTAACTAACTTATAATTTTTTTATAATTTAGTGAATAAACAGAAGAGAATGTACATTGTTCGCTTTTTATTTTGTGGGTAAGTTCTCTGAACATCTGCAAGTAAATATTATAATCGTCTTCGGTTGAGACCCGAAGTATAATTAAGAATCAAACGAAACTTACCTTGTGAAGTTTGATTCCAATTATGCGAGGGTCTCAACCGAAGACGATTATACTCCCACCCACCCAAAGTGAAACCCTCTACAATACATACCGAGAGCGAAAATGTACATATATACTTCTCTATCTTTAAAATTAATGAAGACTTACAGGCGCCACCACTCGGACGATGACAGAAACAGGAAACAGAGAATTGATTTTTTCATAGTTGAGTATCTAAAAGTGTGACGGAGACAGTACAATCCCATGTACTGCTGCAAGTAAATATTATAATCGTCTTCGGTTGAGACCCTCGCATAATTGGAATCAAACTTCACAAGGTAAGTTTCGTTTGATTCTTAATTATATCGAAATAGGTTATAACTCTATCGAAAATCGAATCGATTTTCGATATTTGTTCTTTTAAAATTGGTGCTTTAAATCACTGATTCTACTATAAATATGACCCATGATTATTAAGCATCGATGTACAATAAATGCTAAGAACATTCTTAATATAAGTATTCCAATTACTGCGATCACGAAGCCGCCTGCCAAGCGTGGTGGTTACGGCAAAATTCCCCCATAAGAATAGTTTATGGTGTTCTATGGCGGAGGCCTTTGTTCAGCAAAGGACGTATTTCGGATGTTGATGATGATGATAAGAATATTCACTCACTCCAAGACTCAGTCCAAGAAGATTCTATCACACGTAATGTTCTTGGACTGAGTTTCTAAGTATGTAAGGTAGTTAACGGTAGTCAACAGTAGTTACCAAATATAAAATGTAAAATCAATGTTCAAATGCCTCGGTGGCGTAGTGGTTCGCTAGCGTTAATGCTGATCATGAGGTCCCGGGTTCGATTCTAAGGTCAGGCAGTGTTTTTGGATTTTTCCATTGTGAATTTTCGCAATGACAGCCTGCAGTTTGGAACTGTGCTCGGTTAATGGCAATGAGTAAGCTCACGCCCTATACGTGGGACTTAAAAATCATAACTAGCGATGTATGGGTGTACCTACTATGAGACTGGGTTCTGGGTACAGTCTACCCTATGGAAAAATACTTGATATGTAAATGTAACTTCCTATTTACGTTTCTCGTTAATATTATAATCTTACCTAAAGACTAATGACTAAAGTTTTAGAACAGATTCTTGTAGAAATTCCCACTGATTGGATGAGCCAGCTAAATAAAAGTAGGATTTCGGCCTAAGATCACTCTACAGACCGACCCAAGGGATAAACCAATTAAAACAAAAACGTACTTTACTCGGCTCTTCCTAGCATATTTTTTTCATTCTTTAGCGTCTTTTACGTACATGTACGTTTTCAAGTAATTATTCGTTCAAATAACCTTTGAAATGTTGGCATATATTGCGGTCATCGACACCACCTTGAAATAAAAAATATTACCATTATGTTGATGTTAATTCTGATGTCGATAAAACGTATGGTAGGTTGAACTGTTAACAGCATAACTTTTGAGTAACCTATTAACGTATTAACTCGTATTTGGCATTTGGAGATCCGTGATTTTTTTTTTATGATAGTGAGTGACAAGACGAGCAAATCAGGTGCCCTAGGACGATTTAACCACTGGACGCGAATTGTACATAATGAAGTATGAAAACACGTTCAACCGATTTTTGCGGGGGGAGGAGGATTTCACACATTGCTGACTTTTACGAAGATATACACACACTACCGTAATATTCGTATCCATGATTGCGCGCACACAAAGATTTACCTTTGTGTATTATATTGTTGCACTATTCTCGCATGTAGCATTGTCACTGTCTAAGAGCAAAACAACTGACAATTGCGATTAAAATGACAGAGAGAAAAATTGGGTACTTCCCACTTGATCCCCATCTCCTTGCCCACCACTAGTGACAACTGCAATTTTTATTTCAGAATATGTATTCCACTCGTGACATGTGGGAATTGCCTATCATACATATATTGATTCTTACATCCTCAATTCAACCCTCACCTTATATAAATGTTGAACTTCCAGCTACCGTTAGAATAATTATAAGTAATTTACGCTAGCCATAGAAAAGAATACTAGACGGGGCCTGCTGGTGCATCCATTCATTCTGATTACGATATTATAATAATAGGTAGTATGTGTAATGTACATATTACGGTAGATGTGATTAATTGAAAATTATCAATAATTATTTTCAATAAAACACATTTACCGTAGCATATAATATATACGTATATATACATATATATACGTACTTGACAAAATATTATAATGATGCAATTAATGACGTTATAATAATATTATGAATTTATAACGTATAATATTATGTGATTTATGAAACATATTCTAAAAATATTTTTTTATTTTGTCCTACTTGCCACCATTAGTGACCTAGAAAAAAGTCCCAGTGTTGACCAAAAAGGTGTGGACAGCGAGAAGTACCCGTAAAATTATGTCACCTACACTAGTGCTTGACATAGTCGATAAATTGCTATCGAGGGCGAATGAAAGAACAACGAGTTTATGATAGTCTGACAATAAATATTCAAATACGATTTTGAAAATACGGTTTTTTTTTATATGGGTTGGTCGAGCTGTTGATGAAACCAGATGATAGCTTGTCAGACGCGGATACTATTACTATTTAGTGCTACTATTAAGTTGCTGATAAGCTTATCCTTGCCATTCACTAGGCTTGATTTTGCCTTTTAGTTAATATTAGGTCCTTACATAGGAATTTGGCATTTTGTACGGGAGGAATATATTATAGTAAATTTTTTTTTTGTAAATTATATTTAATTAATCAAAGTATGCACCGTTGTTATCTATGCATTTTGGCCATCTCATGGGTAGTTCATGAATCCCTTTAGTAAAAAAACCATGGGGGCGAGTATCAATAAACTCTTTGAAGGCGGTTTGGACTGCCACATCGGAGTTGAATTGTTTTCCTTGTAAGAAGTTGTACAAATACCGGAAAAAATGGTAATCTGTTGTAGCGAGGTCCGGAGAGTACGGTGGATGTCGCAGACATTCCAATTGTAGCTCATCTAACTTAGTGGTTGTTTGTTGTGCAGTGTGTGGTCTTGCGTTGTCGTGAAGCAGCAGTGGCCTAGAGTGTTTGACTAATCTCGGTTGTTTAGCAGCTAGTTCTTCCTTCATGGTTTGCAGTTGCTGATAATAGATAAACATAACATACATTCACGCCTTTTTTCCCGAAGGGGTAGGCAGAGGTGTACCCAGGACTCAGTCCCATAGTAGATACACCCACATTTCGCCAGTATGTTATTGGTCCCATGTAATAGGGGGCGAGCCTATTGCCATCTACCGGGCACAGTTCCGTGATAATAGATATCTGCCGTAATCGTTTGGCCAGATTTTAGAAAGCTGTAGTGAACGATCAAACACGCACAAGTATCTTTTTCTGAGTCAATTTTCGTTTAGGGGAAGATTCGGCTGGGACTCCAGGGTTCAGCCATTGCGACAAGCGCTTCTGATTATCGTACAGTATCCACTTTTCATCACAAGTAATGATTCGATTTAAAATCCCTTCATTATTGTGTCGGTTGAGCTCAATTTATGCTCAATTTATTCTCAATTTATGCTCAATTTATGAGGTACACATCGTTAAATTTTTTTTTTACTTTCCCGATTTGCTTTAAGTGTATTAATACAGTTTTATCGATATATGTCATTTATTTTTATCGATATTATTATACCTACCTAAAACATTGTCAAGCCCTAGTAAATTTGACTTTGACGTAAATAATCCAGGTAATTTAGATAGGTGTTTTTTGTTCGTGGTGTATAATACTTCATGACCGTTTATTAAATATAGTCGGATTAAGTTGGATATATTTTTTCAATTAATATTAATTTTTGGTATAAATAGCTGTATTAATAAAGAAAAATTAAACTTACAAGTGAAAAGAAACATTAGTTGCTCGACCACTATAACTTTTACACCATTTAACTGCACGTTTCGTCATTTTTTTAAATATGTTTTTCTCCCGATGGTGTACGAACGACTGTGACAGTAAAACTACAACGATGTCCGATGTTTCATGGTATTAACCTGCGGGGTATTAGGCGAGAACGGAATGAAGGCGCGTCCAGTGGTTAATTCGTTCAAGCAGGTGCCTGATGGTAGGCATCATGATTGCCCATATCAGACACAATGCCACCCAGTGTTTTAATTTTAAAATTCAAAATTCTGCGCGGCACTGCACTGCGCCTGTCAAACATAACATAACATACATTCACGCCTTTTTCCCGAAGGGGTAGGCAGAGGTGTCCCCAGGACTTAGTCCCATAGTAGATACACCCACATTTCGCCAGTATGTTATTGGTCCCATGTAATAGGGGGCGAGCCTATTGCCATCTACCGGGCACACTCCAGGCAGTTATTGAGATAATTCCTAATGGAAAAATCCAATATTTAACACCTGCGCCTGTCACCCTGAGATATTAGTTGTTGAATCTCATCATGCCCAGTAATTTCGCTGGTAACATTGCCCTTCATGCCGGAACACAGTAATGTTTGCACATTACTGCTTGGCGGATGAATAACTGGCAAAGGTGTGGTACTTCCCCAGGCGGCCCCCTGCAAAAGAGGCCTACCACTACAACATTACATACATAATACTTTATACTCAAATACAGCATACGACTTGTTGTTGTTCGGGTAGGCAGAGATTATTCATCTCCACTTGTTTAAGTACGTACGACTTTCGCTTCTTCCATTTTTATCAAATTCTTCATGTGACATGCTCGTTGCGGGTACTTTTGACCTGGCCTTTCGTAAGTAAAATATCAACTTGTTCATGATAAGTACGCCTGAGTCGACAATTTACACTCGCCTTATAAAATAAATTTACTTTCTCGCTATTATTTCGCCCTACTTTTAATTCAAGTATTTCCTTAACCAGAATCCGCAGACAGCGCATCTGAACCGCCCGCCATGATCTTTCTGAGAAATGTTTTATTTTTTATTTGCAAGTGTCGAGTTAAAATGATCAACTAAATAGCCTGATACATATATAATGTAACGTGTGAAAATTCGCGTAATGATTGTAACAGAATGATAAGGATATATTATTTTTAAAATATCTTACTAATATTGTAAACGTGAAAGATGGATGTATGTTTGTCTCTCTTTCACGCCAAAATTACTGAGCTGATTGTGCTGAAATTTGGTATGTAAGTAGTTTAGATCCTGAAATAACACATATAGTACTTTTTGTCCTGATATTTCTATGGAACGAAGACTATGCGCGCTAAAATCGGGGGGTACCTACAGCTAATCAGGATATAAATTTATCGAATGGCCAAGTTGTATAGGTATACTAAGAGAACAGGGGAATACCAAACATCATTTTGGTCTATTTTTCCAAATTCCATTGTCAAATTCCTAAGAGGTGGCATATCCTCTTAACAACTTCTATGAAAAAAAATTTGAAGAAAAAGTTTTTATTACTGCAAAAAGTTACAATAGAATGAACTTATATTAAATTTTTTGCAGAAACTACTCTAAATATGATGTGATATACTATTTATTATCTATTGATTTCCTCACTAGGCAAGCCTGTATTGAGGAAACCTGAAGTTTAGCTAAACATTTACTTGGACAGTTTAACAAGCAGTGACAGCAAATATATAAAATTATCTAGGTTTATACGCAATAGAACTGAAATTAGTTTAATTTTGTCTAAGTATGTATGATTGATTAAATAGTGTTATAAACAGTTTATTTTGTGTTAAATAATTTAAGTACTTTTAGTTATTGTATCATTTCATATTTGCACTCCACTCAATTTCTGTAACATATTCTCTAGTTTTAGGATAACTGGTAGAAAATGCTACACTAGCATCAAGTTAGTAACTAGCGTTGTGCTGAATTATAAATAAATAAATAACTGAATAGTTTATGAAAAAATATGTAGGTAATACTTATAGATAATAATAATAAATAAATAAATAAATTCATTTATTTCAGGCAATAGTGCGTATAATAAATTATATGCACCAGAGGCCCATATTAATAAATACCTTACAGACTAACATACATAATAATATTATATTAACTATATCTATTGTAAACGTGCCTTTTCCATTAAATAATACTCGAACACTTCAGCATATTTTACATGATTTATTTCAAGGCCACCATCTTCAATCTCGCTCTACAATCATCTCTCGCGCTGGCATCCACCTCCCTGTGTTGCCATCGCGCCCTCGCACATGCCATAGATCTCCGTGAAATCACACGTTGCCATTAATACTTTCCATAAAACCACCAAAACGTTCACAGAATCCGTAGCATGCGCGTCACAAAATAACATCAACCCTACACTCGGCCAACCTGACAACGTGTATGCCCCCATACACGCATTATACTCGTATAATAACCCTACACTATGCTAAAATATATAAGTTTGCGTAATACACCTAACATATAATCTGTAACAAATCTTCCGTTTTATCTTAAGTTAATGAAGTGAACCAGTCATAAACAATTTTTCTCGCCTATGCTACATTATGAGCTATTACATAACCGATTTACGAAATGAATTAAATTATTTAGGTATGCATTTGTACATCAACTATTTATGGTAGGCGTAGATTCCATGCTATTATATTACAATGAATGACTGAGATATTTTATTGTTTCGCTCACGCAACAATATTTTTCATGGCCGTATTTAGTAGGTAATAATAAAAAGTGGCAATATTTCTTGTTTTAGAAACTATTAGTAGGAGGAAATTGAGTATTCTCTTCGCCGCGCCTGAAAATTTGATTTAGAAAGTTTTAGGTAGATACCGTGGGAGGGAGAATCATAGGAAATTATATTTTTTACCTAACTGAAACCTATATAAATTACATAAAACGAATTTTTTCAAATTAAGTACAAATATCTTGAAATCGTGATGAAAGTGGGAGAAGTGAAATTTGTATGCAGGTATCCATAGGCAGCGATAGCCGCTCACCATCAAGCGGCTCTGCTTCTTTGCCACCTATGGCATAAAAAATATTATGACTATTGTTTTCAGCTTGCAAAAGAAAATGCACATGTATAGGTTGATATTAGAAACAGTTCACTTCATCATAATCTCAGTGATGTGGGCCGACACAGACGGGCGACACTACAATTGCGACATCCGACGCGTCGTCTGTCGCGCCAATTGCCGCTTCACACCAAATTGATGCACCCAGACATATGACTGCTCGTAAAACTGCATCTATGACCTCATCTTATTTGGATGTCGGGGTCAAAACGTTTGGTTTCAGGTTCAATAGGTGACTTTTGATGGCATGACGACTGTTTTTTTAAGACTTCACCGCGATAACTGCACGCTGAAATAGGTTATAGAAAGCGTGTTATAAGACTGTTTCGGTTGTGTAGTGGTCACTAGCGCGACTACTAAGCTTGAGGACCCGGGTTCGATTCCCAGGTCAGTCAATAAGTGTTGTTGGATTATTTCAATAGATTTTTTCAGCTACAGCTCGGAGCCTGGATGTTTGCCCGGTTTATGGCAATAGGCCGCCCGCCATTACATGAAACTTTCGCATAGCCACCTCACGGTACTTCTAAACAAATAAAATGCAATTTTAATAAAAATATAATGGATTTTATAATTAAAGGTGTTCTCCATAATATACAACCAACGTGTGTAATAACTTGTTTATTTAATACTTTTACTGTACTAAGAATAAATTCTTATATATATTTATTATTCACTTATAATTCAACACAACGCTAGAATTAACTTAATGCTTAAAAGTGGAAACTGAAGAAAATGTTACATAAATCAGGTTATACTAATTAGAATAACAATAATAATACAAGGTGGATTTTTGAAAAATCCTTTCTTATTACTGTGTACTTGTCTAGGCTATAAAAATAATCTACTGTCCAAATTCCATCATCATCGGCTCAGTAGTTTTGGCTCTGCGTTGATGAAGTCAGTCAATTAATCACTTTTTCTCTAAACATAATATAAGTATATATACCTACATTACTTATACATTAAGATCAATATATAAAGATCACTACTAGAGGTATATATAGGTGGTATGCGTGATGAAAACTATCCAAATCCAAATCAACAATAATAATTAATTTTTGCCGTGGAGATACCGGCTTTAGAATAGTGCTCCACCCTCTCTACCCGTGGTTGCCGTAAGGGCCGGCTAAGGGTTAACAGAGCCAGAGGACGGGCAGCAGCGTCCTCTGCAAAAAAAAGAACTATCGAACTGCGCTCGACAACCCGCCTGCAAAGCGTGTCGAGTATTGGCAAAACCCCCTTTAAGGGGGAGGCCTATATTCAGTAGTGGATTATTAACGGCTGAGATGATGATGATGATGATGAATAATTAAGAGCCTTTCTAAAGTCCTAATCAAGGGCGGTCATTCACCTGACATTATAGCCCCTGCTTTTCAATAGGAGCTTCAGCGCTGAATTATGAACAAAGCTGATGAATGGACGGTAAATGAACAAATTGCTTTGAACTATCAGTATGTAGGTACAAGCAGTATCGATTTCAACCGCCCTTGTTTGTACGGCCAAAAGAAATTATCAATCGAGCTAGGATTTCTTACCAACATTTTATTGGCAAACTTCTTATTTCATATTTACTAATAACCTGAAATCAAAATCGGAGGTGTAAAGAAGAGATACAAAAGTTACAAACGTGCAAATAAATGATCACGCCAAAAGTCGGTGCACGCCACAATTTCATAGAATACAGACGGCACTATGTACAGCGCGCCAAAGTGAGCGAGTTTACTTTCAAATGTTTAAACTCGTAGATGGCTCAAAGTCTTAGCACACTGATCAACTCCGAAAAGGATCGTCACCGGTACCGTATCGCCTATCGCCTCGTCGCCAACCAAAGCGGATCAGTAACCTCCGGGAGTCGACTTGGATACGGTTTGGCGACGCCGCGCTTACGGCTCGGCGACCGCTGGTTGACGGACGGCACTTTCGGCATCAGTAATGTGCTGCACGCAAGCAACGGGAGGCGTGAGAGAGTGAGAGGGCAAGCGTGGACGAAGATACGTCAGCTCAGGTACGGAGAGATGCAATCGCGACGAGCCGCAAGCACGGAAACTGGAAGTTGACCACGCACCGCATGCGATTTGTGAGCTTATATCCAGGTGGGGCGAATACGTTACGTTACGATTCCGATTAGTGTGAGCTGCAGAAGGGAGTTTTATAAAAAGAATACTGCGAACAGCTCGAGTTGATACGGTGACGATACTTTCCGAGTTGATATGTCTGCTACGACTTTTATTCTTGAGGATTTTACACTTTTCAGTAAACTTAGCTTCAGAACAAGGAGTCCAGTGTAATATAATTATGTCACTGTGTCTTAAAATGTAGCAAAGCAGAAAGTCCGCAAAGGTGCGAAATAAGTACTTAGCTACCGACTACTTGTAAAGGTGCGAGGTGAGACATTGGCGGCATTACCTCATAATATATTTGTGTGACCTCTTTATCGGACATCGTGAACGTACCGTGCATATATTATTTAAATTCGAACCGTCTGTGACTAACTGTGCCAGTAAATGGACGTGACTTGCCCGCGGCCCGCGGCCTCTCTAACATACGACTAAAATAATTTCACTATAGGTTTACAGAATTGGCATCACTGCATTGGCAAAGAATAATAACTAATACATTGGTGTTCTTATTTATAACAATTATCTTTCCCAGTCTTAAATAATGGAAAATCTTAAATATTTTAAAGCGCTTTCTTTTCCTTTTGATAGGTACGTTATAGGAACTTAATTGGACCTAGATGCCATTTAAATATTTATAAAAACAATGCATATTTGTATTGTGTCATATTTGTATTATGCATAACCAAATTGCCCCACTCTCAGCTCGTCATCGCTTTTCTTGCCTAGCTTTGCGTTAAAGTCCCCGATAACAACAGTGAACCCCCTATTACATGAGACCAATAACATACTGGCGAAATGCGGGTGTACCTATTATGGGACTGAGTCCTGGGTACACCTCTGCCTACCCCTTCGGAAAAAAGGCGTGATTGTATGTTTTGTTATGTTATATCATTCTTCAAACTTCCCAAACAATATTATATAGGTACATAGCTCATCCTATTCCAAATTTTTGTATCATACAAAATGTATTATTTTTTATTCATCCTAAATCAAGAAAATCATCGAGTGAGTTTATAAATGTATGGATAGCATACAAATGACTCTTTCAAGTTTAATAACTACGAGTAGGTACATTTTATACAAAACATAAAGTTCAGACTTTTTTTTTACTGAAAACAAAGAAAGAAGAAGCACAATCAGAAAGTAACTAAGAATTAATTAAAATACCCTTTCTGAAATAATTGTGTCTAACCGTCAGATCATACAAACAAGGCAACCGGATATTGACGGAACAATGGCCTATCGACTTTACTCTTATTGGAATTATACTGGAAATATAATAAATCTACATAATAGTATAGGTAGTTATAATATTTATCTAATTTAGATCTTGAACTTGTGAAACGGGATATGATTTTATTACTTAATTTATTTAAATATTAATTAATGGTTTCAAAAACCTGAGCTGTTATTAAAAAAAGGTATCTACTTATAGGTAGACCATTTAATTGACCACCGCCGGTGGGGTACAGGGACGCGGAGGCTGTGGAGGTAGGACGTGAACGGGGACCGGGAGAAGTGCGGGCGGCTACCTCCGCGCCCCACAACATGGGAACAAAATGGACCTATGGAAACGAGCCCTTTAAACTTTTAGGTGGTTACGTAATTTGGATTAACAGGAAAGAGGACCTCTTAGCAGTTTGACACAATCCTATGGAAAATTTACGATTATTTATTATCGATGTTTTGTATTCCCCTGTTTCCTCCGAATACAGTAAACCTATTTGATATATTTATATCCTGATATTTTAAAGTTGAAGTAATGTATAGTTCGACACCAAAGAGTAGAAAATAATGAGGGCGCCACTGTCTTTTACAGGAGTAAAAGCAATCTCATCAACACATACACTTTAAATTAGTTCCGTTTCTACTCTTTTGTATATGTCCGTATATGTCCCAATCATTTTTTTTTGATGTCACTAACAAAAATAATACCTAATAGCATTTCCTCTTTGCATGCAATTTTGCGGGCGGGAGGGCGGTGCACTGTGCATGTTGTTTTTGACACTAAAAAATCGGAACTAAAAACTAAATATTCTTTTTTTTTTTTTTTTTTTTTATTCTAATTTTTTTTTTTTGGGGCTTTTAGCCGACATTCGGCTATGTCAGTCCCATCGGAAACACTTATGATTCAACTAATTTACATCAAACTCTTCAGAGATCCGTAAGCATAACAATAATTGACATCCTGCAGAGCACTCTGGCTGCTTCGCAATTTGGAAGCGTCAGGATACTCTGCAAGATGCCAACACTATTAAAGTTCAGACCGAATTCTGCAACAAGTCTAGCCCTAATGGCCTCTGTCCGTGCACACTCCACCAAAAAGTGATGAGCGTCTTCCGTCACCCCACAAATTGTGCAATCCGGGGAGTCAGCCTTACGCATCAAGTGTTTGAACTTGTTTAGTGGGATGTGCCCGGACCGGAGCCTACACGCCATTACAATTACATCCCTGCTTAAATTATTACATATAAACCATGGCACTCGAGGAGGTTCATTCTGCACTACTTTGTACCAAATACCTTTTTCACGCGAAATATTGTCATAATCCTGTTTCCATCTCTCATAAATTTTGTAACGATATTTGATTAATGCCTCTGTATGTTCTAGATTAACAAATACCTCTGTACCATTCACTGTTGCGTTCTTGGCTAATTTATCGACCTCCTCGTTGCCATGGATATCCACATGGGATGGGATCCACTGCAGTCTTAAAGAAATGTTTCTATTTTTTAGCGTTATTACTTTTTTGATAATACTATAGGCAATAGAACTACCCCTTAACCCGAGTGTACATCGAACTATATGCTGTAAGGCACTTTTGCTGTCGCTTAATATCACAACATTATTAAGGTCAGTACTTTCAATATATGAAAGCGCTTCAGATATAGCAAACAGTTCTATATTCATAATACAGTTATTGGTCGATACAATTTTAAAGCTTTCTTTCACATTACGCGCCGGATCATAGAACGCGGATCCGGCACCATTATTGCATTTAGATCCGTCAGTATACAGTCTATGCCACCCTTCATACTTAGTGTGTAACATGTTTAATGTGTTATACTTCAAGGTCCTCTCATCGTAACTACGTTTCGCATATAATATATCATCTACCTCTGTAACAACAAAACTTGTATCTATATTAGATACCCATGTATCTAGCGTAAACATAAGGAGGGGGTCGCTCGAGCAAATGAATTCTCCATGCAAGTCATTATGAATTTGAGCCAGTAAGGGTATCTTTTTATGTAACCAATACCTACACGAGCATAAGTTGTCAAGTTCTGATAACAGATTTATTGTTAAGTTGTGAGACCAGGAATACGCTTTCAAATAGTACTTAGTAGCTAAATATCTTCGCCGTAGGTATAAAGGAGGGATGACCAATTCGCATTCCATTACGTGTATAGGTGTTGTTTTAATAAATCCGCCAATAACTCGTAAGGCTATGTTCTGTATCCGGTCTAATTTGATAAGGTGCGTTTTTGCCGCATTGTCATATAAAAAACTACCAAAATCTAGTCGGCTACGAATCAATGAAATATACAGATTTCTCAGGTGTTTCGGATGAATGCCCCATGATGCACCTGCGAGTACTTTCAATAGATTAATCATCTTAGTAGTCTTTTCCTGTGTTTCTCTAATTTGTTTATTCCAAAGTAAAGATTTATCTAGCCACATTCCGAGGTACTTAACGCAGTCCACCGTAGATAATGAATTACCATTTATATCTAATGAAATTTCATTTCTTCGTCTACCCCTACTAAACAAGCAGACCTGAGTCTTTGTCGGTGATACTTCTAAGCCCATTTCATTTAACAATATAACCATAGCATCTAAAGCATCTTGTATCTCGACAGTGCACTGCGTCAGGTCTCTGTGTTGTACATAAATAACGAAATCGTCCGCATACTGTAAAGTTTTAGTGTAATAACTGTCAATAGCACTATAGAGTTTTGATGTTATAATATTAAACAGAAGGGGTGAGATCGGGTCCCCCTGGGCCAAACCCTTACTCGTCCTTCTTACGATAGTATTATTGTCATTGTCATTTTCTTTAATTTTTAAATACCGTTCAGATAAGAATGACCATAGGTATCTGCACAGTTGTGCGCCTACGTTCATTTTATCGAGCGTCAGAACAAGTTGATCTATCAATACGTTATTATACGCGCTCTCAATATCTAGAAAACAAGCTACAGTAGGTAAGTTTCTAGAAAAACCTATTTGTATTTGTGTAATAAGTCGAACCAAACAATCTATGCATGACTGACCCCTTCTGAAGCCGGAAGTTGTCGGTGCCAATATGTTATTTCGTTCTATATACCACTCGAGACGTTTGGCTATCATTTTATGAAATATTTTACATACACACGATATCAGTGAAATTGGTCTTAGCTTAGGTACTGTACTAGCAATAGAATTAGGTTTAGGTATAGGTATAATTTTAATGTAACGCCACTGTTCTGGTATAAAAGTATGAATGAAGATTGAATTGTAAATATCTAACAGAAACATTTTACAAATTGGTGGCATGTGATACAACATTGAGTAGGTAATGTCATCATCACCAGGCGCTGTATCCTTTTTTATAATACAATTGTGTAACTCCTGCATGGTAAATTGATTTTCAAGGGTCGGGTTTATAGAATTAATTGACGGCATAGGTATATTTACAAAATCTGGGGCTAGGGAACATAGCAATTCTTTCTTAATTTCCTGAGGGACTACTATATTATTATACTTTTTAAATCCTTTCATCCAACGCATTTTTTGCCACATCTCCGAACTAGTAGTAGTTTCATTAATTCCGCTGCAAAAGGTCTGCCAGTTCTTGCCTCTGGCTCGACTTATTACACAAGTCGCCTCTTGTACTTTTGTTTTAAGTTTGTCAAGGTTATCGGGAATGGGGTTACGTCTAAAGTTCTTTAAGGCTAATCGTCGTTGAGCTACAGTATGCGATAATATAGGACTCCAATATGCTTTTGGTTGAAAGTTTTGTAAAGGGTTGTTACAACTTTTAATCATAGGTATACTCCTAGCAGCAGCGTTATTAATTTGGTCAATCAAATAGTTATACTTATTTTGTACATTATTATCAAAGGATAAGTATTCAAAGTTATCACATAAAGTTTCATAATAAAGATTCCAGTCTGCACCTTTAAGATTACGGCGGCGCACATAGGTATATGCGTCATGATACTGATAAGAATACTTCACAATACAATGATCGCTGCCGAGCGTTTCATTAGTTACCTGCCATAAAAAGTTAATAGCTATATCTGTCGTAGTAAATGTAATATCAGGTGAGGTTTCTTGAAGAGTCCCATTAACTAACTTTACTCTTGTTGGCTCGCCATTATTTAATGATATATATCTATGCTCTAATGATGCATCTAATAATTGTACGCCTCGTGTGTTCGTCCTACTTGACCAGTTTGTATGATGCCCATTAAAATCGCCGGCTATTATGGTTCTGCTTTGAAAAATAGAAAAAAGACTTTCCCAATCGGACTGTGTAGTTGTCACTGAAGGGGGGCAATAGACAGATACGATGTGTTCTAAATGTTTACAGTTTATGATTTTTACGCTTATTAACTCTATTCCCACATTATTATTAACTAATGGTTCTAATTGAGCTTTAATTGATCTATGTATTAAAATTGCTACTCCCCCATATGAATCTAACCTATCCTTTCTAAAAATGTTATAATTATTTATTCTAAGTGTCTGTTCAGAGTCTAGCCACGTCTCACTTAATAAACATATGCCAATTTTTTCCTGGGATAAAAAGAGTTCAAGATCTTGACGTTTTGGAAGAAAGCTTTGTGAATTCCATTGCGCGATATTTATAACGTAATTCCTATAGGGTGTGTTATCCATAATTAAAGAGGTTAATTAGTTGTCTAATTAATCCCCCACTACTAACTGCTTTTACAATGAATACCATAACCTGTTCCATACAAAACCTGAGCATCTCTGAGAATTTCTCTTCTAGGCTTCTATTTGAAAAGATAATGTCCTTTGCTCCATGAATAAATTCTTTAAAGGTCTGCTTCTTCTCAGGCTTTTCAGCTTCTTCTTTTTCCTCTGGTATAGCTTCCTCTTGTGTCTTCTCCGTCTGGGGACAATATTCACTTTGTTTCTGTAACTTCCTTTTCTTTTTCTTCGTTTTTCTCTCCATTCTTGACAGATCCGGGTTAACGCATTCTTCGTTTTCGTGACTGTCTGAACTATATTTAAATTCATCATCGCTCTCCTCTATCTCTTTTCCGGCACCAGTCTCCCGAGTTTGCTCCTGTTTACTTTTAGTAGTCGTTTCAACGAGTACATCTTTATATGATCTATGGTCCTTTGTATTTTGACGCTTAAACAAAGTCTCCGGGTCCCGAGTTCCATCTATATCATTTTTCTTTTTAGTAAATCCGTTGAAATCATCAGTTTTCTTATCTTGAGCTTGTTGGAGCGACGCTATTTTGTAGGTACAGTTGGTTTTGCTCATTATTGTGCGTATTTTCTTTTCTCTCATGAATTCAGGACAGATTCTATTAAAAGAGGTATGGTTTCCTTTACAGTTGACACAAGTGAATATCTTGGTTTCGCAATTCTCGTGCCCTTCGCCACATTTCGGACATCGTACTTTCTTTGTGGGGCAGACTCTCGCGAGGTGCCCGAATTTCCAGCACGTATAACATTGCGACACTGGAAATGTATATGGCTCCACCTTGAACCTACAGCCATAACCATAAACGTATGGAGGCAAGACGGAGCTCTTAAACCCAAAGCGTACGGTTTCGCTGGCTACCCATTTATTCTCCTCGAACCTTTTCAACCTCTTAATAGAAATTATTTCAGTCTCGCAGGTTATCTCTTTAATAAGGTCCTCCTCTCCAACATCTAGTTCTAAGTACTTTACTATTCCGTAACTTTGGTCTACCTCATTCGTTAAGTGACATCTATATTTCATATCTTTTAGTGTCTTACATTCCAATATTTTTCCTACATATTCTTCCCTCTCAAATTTAATCAAAACTTTATATGGACTCTTATATTTTATATGTGTAATTCCTTCTATATTCTCGGACTTTAATAGTTTAGCGAGACCGATCTGCTTTGGTAATACTTCCTGTGATGATAAGCATACTTCAAAGCACAACTTCTCTGCTTCTGTTTCTTCTCCCTCATTCTTAGAATAACTTCTCGCCACTCGCTTATGTTTCCTCTGTACTAGTGTAAACTCTTCCTCATTATTCAGCTCATGCTCAACAATATCCTGCTCGTCACTTCCGCTTCGGTTTCTCTTCCCTGCACGTAAATCAGATTGACCGATGATTGTCACAGATTTCTCCTGATTTGGGCACTCTTCCTCACTCATAACATTACTCATATTGTCACTCCCCCCACTGCTGGGGAGGCATGTCAATTGCGGATTGACATCCGCCATGCCTACACAAATGGTAGGCCGATGCGCTTTAATGCAATCTATGCGGGAGCGATAAGTAGATAACGGAACGTGCACTCGGTATGCGGTACCACGCACAACTGTAAATATTCTTGTTCTAAGAGTTTGCAATGGAGTTCCGAAAAGTAACGCCTAATTCAATCAATTATCATTTTATTTTTGTTTATAAACTAAATTTTTTTGTAGTGAACGTCCAATCGTGCAGTCACGCGAGTAAAACTGGGATTTTTGGAAGTCCATTATGAAAATACCAAGGGTTTATTCTTATAAACCCTTGGTATTTTCATAAAAACTAAAATGACAGGGACGTGGGTTACTTCACTATAAAAATAAACAGGATAAACTTATAGAATGTGTTTATTATATTCGGAGGAAACAGGGGAATACAAAACATCGATTTGGTAAATTTTTCATAGGATTGTATCAAATTCCTAAAAAGCCATGTACGGTCTTAATACTACGTAAAAAAAAAAAACTAAAATAACAACGTTATCTGTGTGCGACATTATAAAACAGTGGAAACATATCCTGCGGGTAGAAAATCCAGAGAAAATAATTTTCTTTTAACAAAGAAGTTTCATGAAAAATGTTGAACAAAGGACGAATTTAATACATTTGTAGTGTGCAGGTGAAGCAGAAAATGAGGTGGATAATTCACCTCAGAGTATTTGATTGAAATAATTTACTTGTATAGATATATATAGATACCTAATTTTATGAAATAAGTATATTTTCAGCGTATATTTTTGCTAGTCTAGGTTGGTTGGTTTACTTAATTAAGTTTTTATGTTTGCCTCATGTTACTTTATGCTAAGTTACTATGTAGGTAATACGGATTTATGGCTAAGTTATATCTGTGAAGCAAGTAGTTCTGGGATCGAATCCCAGCCAGGGCAATATTTGTGCGATGAGCTCGAATATTTGTTCTCGGGTCTTAGATGTGTGTGGTGTTTTATCGTATGTGTCCATGCCGCCTGCGACATTAGGAATCCTATAGTGCAGGGGTGTGAGTGCGTACCTAAACGTAATTTCTTTATTTATTACTACTTATATTATGTACCTATGGTATTATTATGTCAACTGTTTTATGAGTAACTCCCTTAAGTATTCTGTGGTAAAACTTGAATTTTATAAGGTACATGAATCGTCATTTAAAATAATGATACAGGTCGCGTCACGGTTTAATAGTGTTGACCTTGAATACGCTGAATTCGATTTTTAGATATGTTAAAACTTTTTAGACCAATACACCTGCGCAAAGCCAAAGCAACAATGTTCCTTTCGTACCTTTTTTTCTCTTCAACTGTACCTTTCATTGTTTTTATAAAATTTTAGGACTAGAGTGCGTCGTAGTAGCACAGTAAGGAAATAATGTAATACGGTGGTAGTAGCGTGCCTAACGCTGCTTTGCACTGCTCATAATAAGTATCTTTTTATGAATACCTAGTCATAAATGGATAAGAGCATATGTTTCTTGTATCTAATTAAATTGAAACTTGGGTCCTCACCATAATAAAATTATTACAAATGAGTAAGTACTACTCTACTACCGGGTGGAACCTACATGACTGCTAGAGTAATTTAGATTCATTGCTCCGACAAACAGGCGGTCGGTTAACAAACAATTGAATGTAGCATTTATGTGGCGTAGAAATGACAATCAAATTGTATGAGAGAACAAAAACCGTCATGATGATAGGGATTCTGTATATAATGAAAAAACTTGGTATATACGTATAAATATAGGTATATCTACTAGTAGTTCAACTGAGCGTCTAGACGGAGCAACGATGGGGTGCCGTATGACAGAGCGGAGTCCCCCCCTGCGCCCGCGCTGCCTGAGGTAGGTCCGGCCGGCTTCTATTGCGCCCCGGTAAGGCGTAGGAATTGACAGCCGCTTAAGTATTTTGACGTTTACCAAATGACATACTATATAGTAGAGTTATTTTTATGCTGTGGTATATAACCCAGGTAATTTTAAATTGTACATATTAATGCTATGTAATTTTAAATACGATCAATGATTGTTCTTGAATAGATAAATGGTTTTACTATTTGGGTTCTGCTTACAGTCAATCTAAGGGTCGTCACACATCAGAATCTGACGGAGGATGCGTCGAGCGTACCAATGGTTAACGCATCATTGGTTGAATGTGCAAGGTTGAATGTCATTTGTCTGTTCTGACGTTACACGACGCGATAAGACGCGACGTATCTTCCGTCATATGTGTAACGACCCTAAATCTGAAAGTATATAATATAAGAGCCTCTGCACATTGTGTTTTCATCGACACCGACTACGCGCGCTTACGGCGCCGTAGATTTCCAAAAATCGGTACTGGTTTGTGTTCGATTTGAATTTAAATCAGTATTAACGCAGAATCTGCGTTTTGTCTGCGATGATAAAAAATGCAATGAGGCTCTACGTAATGCCGATATTTTTGGCGCATACATAGTTAAGGAGATTCTATATCATAACATAACATTACATAACATACATTTACGCCTTTTTTCCCGAAGGGGTAGGCAGAGGTGTACCCAGGACTCAGTCCCATAGTAGATACACCCACATTTCGCCAGTATGTTATTGGTCCCATGTAATAGGGGGCGAGCCTATTGCCATCTACCGGGCACAGTTCCAGACTCCAGGCAGTTATTGAGATAATTCCTAATGGAAAAATCCAATACTTAACACTTTGCCTGACCTGGGAATCGAACCCGGGACCTCTTGATTGGCAGTCGAGCATGCGCCCTCTACGCCACCGGGGCAGTCTATGTTATATTAGTTTATTATATTATATTAGTTCTATATTATAAAATAAAGCAAAACGCTTGTGGTAAGTACACGGCGTGTAAGGTGCTGACAAATTTGTGTTCACCTCATTTTATAAAAAACCAAAAACGCTCGTAAACTCTGAACGTCAACGAAGTCACTGTAACAGTATAGTAAGTAATACTAACTGGTCTACTTTCCCAGTAATCTACTCCCACTATGATCTTCATATACGTTTTTATCATGACTATTTTTGCTACGACCGCCCACACATTTGTAACCGTTTTCATTAACCTGAGAGGAACCCAAATGCATGTCAGTGCCATGAGCGATGGGGTTACGCTACGTGGTCGAATGATTAATGGCACATCAATATTCTTGACGACTAGTGTGCAAGATTAGCCGCCATCTCGGATACGTGACTACCATTGATTTAAAGAAAAGGGGAGATGAACTCGAAAATGGAAAGCTCAAATAAGGCCCATAATAAACTTACGACATAGAATAAATAATAGTACTAACTTAGGTACTCACAATTAGCAAGGATAGTAGGTACTTATGATCACGAAGTATCTGATAGTCTGATTGTTTCTAATAATAATAATGTAAAACCTACTGTTAGTAAACACATTTTGTCGGCTAACTAAGTTAGGCTAGCTAATTAATTTGACAACATACTTATTTATTTACGAATATTTATTTATAAATTTAGTTCATAAATTATTAAAAAAAAAAATTATTATGGTACCCCATATGCGAGTCCCATTCTGTGGTTCCGTTCGCATTTGACCAGTTTATTTTTTTTAATTAACTGAATTACATTAGGTAAGAAACGTGTCGTTGGTGTAGTGATCGCAACTGTTACTGCTGAGCACGATAGCACGAGGTCTTGGGTTCGAAACCCAGGTCGGGCAAAAAGTATAATTGGTTTTTTACCATTAGGAATTTCTCTATAGTCCTGAAGTCAGGATTTGTGCCCAGATGATAGCAATATGATCGCTCCCTATTACAGGGTTAGCGGACTTCTAAACATTACTTGCGAAGTGTGGGTATATGACCTACTGGGTCTTGGAAAAAAAGGTATACCACTATGCTATGTAAAATGTAGTTTTTCCATAGAATAAAAAAAAAAGGTTAAGTAAGACCTGCCAAGGGTCATTACTTCTGCGTAGCCACCTCCCGGCACCTTAAAAGTCAATAAATGTAACCAAACCAAATATTATAGAAGGCGTTCGTTTAAAAATGTCTTTTTAAGACTTATTTAAATAAATTTTCTTTGAGTTTGAGTTATATAATTGCTGAATTCTTAAAGTGAATGGTGACAGCATGCAGGCATTCATAAAATGCATCTGCATGACCGCGAGTGGAAGGAAATCCCAAGTCGGAGAATCGTCTTGAATAATAAAACAAAACTGTGATTTGAATCCACAAGTCATTTTATTGCAAAACTCAGTGGAATTTTACGGACGAATGTCCTAAGTATACATCGGACCTTTCGCCATATTGGCAATTGATATTATTAATAGGTAATATGCTTTTAATTCAGTGGACAGAGGGGCCCTGTTGACCGAAGTAAAAGATAAAGTTCCAGATATCGCTAACTTTCTTTGGCAATGTTATGGGAATCCCACTAAATTATTTTTCAAAAATAACCTACTGTTATCTTCTGTGGGTTGTCAACAGGGTGATCCACTGGGCCCCGCCATTTTTAGTCTTGCCATCCATCCAATCATTCGGCGTCTTAAGTCCAAACTTAATGTTTGGTACTTAGACGACGGGACTTTAGGAGGTGATGTGGACACTGTTCTTGATGACTTAAAAACACTTATTGACGAATTCCGTCAAATTGGTTTGGAACTAAATTTCTCAAAATGCGAACTTTTTGTTTCGAATACCTGTTTGGATAGAGATTTGACACATGCAAAATTCAACCGTTTGGCACCTAACATTAAAGTTGTTGATAAGTGCTCCCTTCGCCTCCTTGGTTCCCCGATTCTCGACGAATCATTCCCATCTTTCGTAGATGAAAAAATTCAAAATTTCAGCTCAGCTTCGGACAGATTACTGAAAATTAATGCCCATATGGCATTCACCATTATCAGATTCTGCTTATTTGTGCCAAAATTTACGTATGCTTTACGATGTTGTCCGTTGTGGAAACACAATGAACTTCTCGTAAGCTTAGACAATGTCATAAAGAATACCCTAATGTCTGTATTAAATTTAAACTTGGATGACAGGGCTTGGTCTCAAGCCTCCTTACCCGTCAGGTTTGGAGGCTTAGGGGTCCGCAAAATTTCAAGTGTCGCTCTCCCGGCTTTTTTGTCCTCAGTGCACAGTTCGGACAACCTAATTCAAAAAATCCTCGCTCCCTCGCGAGTCCCCTCTTTAGGAGCTTTCGATGTTTCTAATTTGGCTGAGGCAAAGAGTGCTTGGGTTGCGGCTTGCCCCAATACCGATTTACCTAAACTACCATCTTCACAGAGACTGTGGGATGGGCCCCTCTGTACGTTGGTACGGAATTGTCTCATACAAACGTGCGGCAACTCCACAGACAAGGCCCGACTCCTGGCAGTCTCTGTTAGGGAATCTGGTTTTTGGTTGCAAGCAATCCCATCTTTCAATACTGGCAATCTATTAGATCCATCTGCTTTTCGTGTAGCTGTCAGCTTGCGTTTGGGTGCACCTTGCTATGTAGGTCACCGTTGCCAGTGTGGTACTGCCGTCGACGAACGCGGTCACCACGGTCTCTCATGTTCTCGAAGTGCTGGCCGGATCTCCCGCCACGCTAGCCTTAACGACATCATCCGCCGGGCTTTTACCAGCGCCAATGTACCAGCCGTTCTCGAACCGAACGGTTTGATGCGTGACGATGGTAAAAGACCTGACGGTATGACCCTCGTTCCTTGGAAGCTGGGACGGCCGCTGGTGTGGGACGCTACTTGCGTTGACACACTAGCGCCGTCACATGTACCAGAGACCCAAGGTACGGCTGGTGCGGCGGCGGGTTCTGCCGAGCAACGCAAGCGGGGCAAGTATGCAAACCTCGGTAGCGGTTACATATTTGAACCGTTTGGAGTCGAGACTCTGGGACCGTGGGGGCCGGGAGCTCATCGCATTTTCAAAAATCTATCTGAGCGCTTGGTCGAGGCGACGCGTGATCAAAATGCTGGCGTTTATCTGGCTCAACGTATAAGCATTGCTATTCAACGTGGCAATGCCGCCAGTATCTTGGGTACGCTGCCATCTGACAGTGGTTTAGAGCACTTGGATTTTCTATAGGCTGGCATGTCGGCCTGTGGATTTTCGAAGCGTTCTATGGTATAGTGTATTTAGTTAGGGTAGGTAGTAAGTAGGTATTGTTTAGTATTTTTTCAATAAAGGCACTCTGCCAAAAAAAAAAAAAAAAATAAGTATTCAGTGTCATATGGAGTCATAAGGAGTCAGACGTCATGAGTTATGACTTTGAGTAAGCTATTAACATTAGAAATTGATGATTTTTATAGCTAATTTGTCTATCATTTATAAAACAATTTTCTGTTTAACTGTACCTTTCATTGTTTTATAATCAAATATAAAGAATCCTTGTATAGCGGGACTAGTGCGTAGCATGCCTGACCCGTTATTTTATGGAAATCGATAAAAATGTTTCGTAGTAAGTAATTTATGCAACCAGCAAGTTTATAATATAAGTATAATATAATATAAAAATTAAAATACAACCTATGCCCCGCGGTTTCACCCGTGTAGACATCGTTCCCGTCGGAATTTCGGGATAAAAAGTACTCTATGTACTCTATGTACTATGTCCAGGGTCTTCCAGGGTATTCCAGGGTCTAAGCTTTCTTTTCAGCCCAATCGGTACAGTAGTTTTTGTGTGACAGAGTAACAAACATCCATCCATCCTCACAGACTTTCGCATTTATAATATCAGTAGGAAGTTTACAACATTAGTTTAGTACAAACCAGATCACTTATGAAGACTCTGAATTGCTTACTGAATTGATCATTTGATCACTGAATTGCATGAGTTGATTCCACCATCGCCCTTCTTTTACCGAACCTCGAGACAAACGGCACAGCGTCACCACTATTTGGTTGACTTACCAACAGCTCGCACAAAGCGATTTGCCTCGTCATTTATCATGAAGTGATGAAGCAATGGAACTTGCTGCCGTCGTCCGTTATCCCGAAAGCTATAACGTGGGTATGTTCAAATCAAGAGTGAATAGGCATATACTGAACAAGCGTGCTCCAACTTAGGCCGCATCATCACTTACCAGCAGGTGAGATTGCGCTCAAACGCCTGTTTAGTTACATATAAAAAAAAGAAGAAAATAGATTCCGATTCATTTGCAATAACGTTTATCGATTTTGTGTTTCCTTATACGAGTACCTAAGCTCGACTCGCGTCCAAGCTAGGCCAGGCCTATCTACTGCTGATCTGACAGGCCCACATTGTATGACGCTTTGACATGGATAAATGACCAAGTTTCCGTGCAAAAAATACCTCACTAACAACCTCTAATATGACCCGTTTTTTACCCACGCACGTACATTTGCCTTTGTCCGAAACAAATATTGGACAATCCAATATTATTGTGTTTGTATTCAAATATTGCTATAGCAACTGGCTATGCGACTGATATTTTTCTTTGTTAATATTATCGTTAGTTTCTTGTATGTTTGTAGTTAATGCCGTTGTCGACAGCTTTGAGTGAATACCTCGTAAGTGTCTTTGAATTTGGGAGAATAGAATAGAATATTCTTTATTGTGATCAATAGTTTACAGACGAAGCTATAATATATTAATGCATAAGTACGATTAGGTTCTTATTAACTATTGAGTTTAAGTTATCCGAAACCTTTATAACATAAGATAAATGAACTTAGAGTATATTGGTAAAGATGGGGACTGATGTAGTGACAATGTAGCGAGCCAGAAAGAGGTAGAGAGTATTAAAGTTACATATGTCAGACTCCGCCTTAAAATTTCCGAGGATTTTACGTGTCGCCGCCGTTATGTACAATTCACGAGGGTAAATAGTAGAAGTTTATATTATGTAGGAAAAATCTATCAGTCCTAAACTAACGTCATCGCCACTCTGTCACAGAATCACATAATTTACTCAGTTGTCATGTCAACAAAATTACTGGACAAGTCCCTTTGAGGAAAATAAGAACGATTTGGGTATTTTAGTTATCGTCTGCTACCCAATATAGAAACGAAAATATATTTAAGTAAATCTATTTCCAAATTGTATAGAAAATAAATGTTATATAATTTTGAAAACTAATAGGTTTTTTCTGGCTCGCTTTTCGCTCAAGAAAAAATGACATCCGTGTCCGTAAAATAATACTAATAATATAAAATTCAACATAAATTTTTGGTGCGAAATATCCTAAAAGTGTCAAAAGTATCGATGTCGATTGCACCTGTAACTGTGTAACCTCATCACTAAGTTTGGGGGGTCATTGCGCTTGTGTTGTGACGTCACGGATGACCTTGACGCGTACGCGCCCGCTCCCGCGCGTCTTGCCCATCCGCCGCACCAATCTGACATGTACCTACTGAAGCACCGATTTTATTGTACGCACGCGTGTTTCAGACTATTTGATGTTGAAAAGTATGATTGAGTACAACTGTACAAAAAAATATAGTAAATTTTTAAGTTAGAGGATTCGATCACAATATAAAAAGATAAAAAAGCATTAAATAATTTCAAAGCATATAATAGACTTCGTTTTTCAAGGTATTTTTTAAAGAAAATTATTTTGGCAGTATTCGGATTTTAATATAGGTATTTCTCAAAAATCTGCCATTTTTTTCAAACTTCCATAACTATTTATAATAAACTCGTAAACGCATTTTTTTTAGGAAATAAAGGATAGGCGCATCTTTGACGTTCTGATAGACCCAAAATTTAAAACATAATAAAAAACAATTTCATTCAAAACAGACGGTCCGTTTTACACACATTATTTAATGAGATATATAGGTTTTTCTCGTTTTAGTTTAAAAAGGCTATGAATATTACGAATATTTAAGATAAAAATGTAAGTACGAGTATGTACAAAAAGTTAATAATCGGTAAGGTAATAAGGCTGGTGTGTTTGACCGTTGGTTATGTTTAGATTTGCAGAGACTGAAGGGCGGCGAATGTCAGACGGTCGTGGTAACTGATATCTACATGTTAATTACTTATTCTCTAATTATGGATGTTTTTTACACCTATATATACGTAATATAATTGAATGTACCTACCTTGTTTAGATATATATTATATATTGCAATAGCTATTTCCTATTCTTGTTCAAAAGCATCATTCAAAACGGTATCGTTCTGAAATGGAAGGGGTAAAAAATTTTCAAACAGAAATCTCTACTTTTCAATTTGTTGAATAAATGACGCCAAGTGGGATCACGTGGACCTTTTTTAAATTCTCCATAACATTATCTGTTTTTGCTTACTTAAAAATACGTACGTACGTGCTTTTTAGCAAATATTAGACTCTAGAATTATAGAGTAACTTTGTACCTTTCCCTACATTATAATTTGTTTTATAAAACTTAGAACGACACTAATCGATGGATTGTGGACAAATTGCTTTGATCGATGGTAGAACGAATTAGTCGACACAGATCGATTTAGTTATCGCCAAGGTAGAAAACCGATCAACGTCGTCTAGCCTATTCTATCATCGATCGAAACCTTTCAGTTTAGGGTTCTTTTTTTTGTACGCTTAAACAACTTAAGTCTGAAAAGAGTCACTCGACGTTCCAAAGGACCGGCGATAAATTACATTAAATACATAATGTACAGTCGCATACAGCATTCATTAATACTTGGCAATATGTATTATTAATTAATTTGTTAAGTGAGAATTACTAAATTATTTAAATACGTATTAACTTTGTTGAAATAAATGAAACACAGGTTCTAATTGTCTAGTTTGTTTTTTTTTTAAGTTGAAAATATGTTAAGTAACTTACCGTTTACCACAGAGAATCCATCAGCATCATTTGTGAATATATTTAGGATGGCACTGTATCTGGAACAAGCAAACGTTTATTATTGTACTGTTCATTACACATGATATGTATATGCATTTCATGTCGAGTTATAGTTTGTTATAACCTTTCACCAATCAAGACTTTGATAACTGATCGGGCTGAAATATAGCAAGATAAAGTGACTTCTTCTACAGAACAGGTTCTACAGAACAAAAATAAATAAACTGGTCAAATGAGAATGGGACTCGCACATGCAGGGTTCCTACCCACCATGTACCTATTACCTACATATTTATAGGTGTCTCCTTTCCTCACCTACCAAAATTTAATTCATATTACTATTACTCTAATTAGTATAAGAATTTATTCTTATTGTAGTAAAAGTCTTATATGACAATTTAAAAACATTGGTTGTATGGAGAGCACCTTTAATTATGAACTTTATTTTATTTTGATTATTTGTTGTTATAGCGGCAATGGAAATACATATATTATGAAAATTAGAAGTGTAGCTATTACGGTTTATGAGATAGAGCCCTGTGACAAATGAATGGACGGGCGGACGGCGGAGGCTTAGTAATAGGGTTCCTTCGGCACCATTTGGGTACGGAACCCTAAAATTGCACTAATCAGCTAACAAATCCTCGTGACAAAGCTAAGCTAAATATACGCATAGTACGAAATAGGCACGATTATATTTAATTTTACCAGTCTTTAAATTTTAATACCACCTACTGATCATTCAGAGTTATTGATCTGACAGCGGTCTTATGATAAGAATAAATAAGAGCCTTTTGAGCTAGAGATAAAATAAATAGAGCCCTGAAGAGTGGCAACATATTGGCAATAGCCCTGAAGTTGCAGATATCCATAGGCGGCGGTAAACGCTCACCATCACGCGGCTCGTCTGCTTGTTTGCCACCTATATAGCATAAAAATATTAGGTATAAACTTCTGAACTGACTATACCTGGAAGAGATCGCTCTGAGCGATAAGGCCGCCAAATTTTACACATTTTCTAGTTTTAATATGTGATTTTACTGTTTTTTTGTACTAGTTGTGGATAACAATAAAGAGTTTTCTATTCTATTCTATTCTATACGAGACATTTGACACAAGCCTTTCCGTATACCCTCGTTTCCTCTAAAATAAAGAATGTGTTACAAAAAAGTGAAGTAATTAGTAAACTTAACGGGTGCATCTATCTACCCGTAAAACTAAATAACTCGCAGTTCGTTAATATTTCTTCTGAAAGTTTTTCAGTGTGACTCCCTTACCCAACTCCCTTAAGTATTAATACAACCTTTTGGTCACTACTTGTATTATAACCCATTCTATGAATAATCCTGATATATTCACAGTGAAATAAAATATGTCCTTATGATTTTATTTTCATTTTTATAATATTTTTATATACTATTTTGTAAATAAACAAATAAAAATAAGAAACTTTTTTTATTTATTTATTTAAAAATAAGAAACAGAAATAGTTTATTTCTCATAAATAATTTTCTTGTAGAGACTAAAAATACCAACTTAAATTAAATCTATGCATAAAAAGTGACGAAACACGGTAACCCTCAAACAAAAGCCAAGTTTCAGTCTCTGTTAAATAAACATAGTTTCATAATATCTACGTACACTGAATGCGTCGCACGTATCTAAATATTCTTCGAAAAACAAAAGTAAGACGTCGTTTATTATGCTAATTAGTTACGTGCCTCTCAATTTCTTGCGAGAATTAGCGCGTTAAGTCAAATGACAAACTTCAATACATTAACACATTGTTCGTTATAGGTACAAAAATGACAATACAGATATAATATATTACAGTCTTGAAAGGTCGGCAACATGCTGGCTAATAAATACCCCTTGTATTACATGTATCCATAGGCCAGCTCACCATCAGGTCCACCGTCTGTTTGTTATACCTATGGCATAAAAATAAGATTAAGAATTTATTCTGTATCAATGACAACAATAGAAATAGTTATATACACCCATCTGAACATTTACTGTCAGTGAGATCAGCAGATCTTTTTCAGTTACGCTACGCTTTGTAGTTTGAAAATTATGTGTTATTTAAAGACGTTTCATATATATTTTTCTTTACTTTAATTTATGTACAGTGCTGATTTAGCCTAAAACAGCAACAAAATGTGAAAAATTCAGAATTAGGTATGAATTACGTGAGCAGAGTAACTTCAATTCCAAAATACTCCGAATAAAGAGTTTTATCAAAAAGTAACGAGACTGAAATACATAAAGTTACTTGAACAAGCACATTAGTCGATTGAAGAACTTTATAAATTATGTATCTTGAGTTTCAGCGGCGCTTCCATTTTAATAGGATTTACTTCCTTCCGTTGACTTGATACTACAACTTCTGTTGTTCGTCTTTCTGATGAAATAATGGCAAGAATCGCAAATAACAATACACAATTCTTACTTTATTAGCAACTGCCTGCAACCTGCCTGTAAAATGTAGACTTATTGAGAAAAAAATTACGAATATTTACTTGAAACTTGAAAGAAAAATAAATTTTACAGCTGTACGAGCATAAGGCAATTAAAAACATAGGTAGCCAAAGGCTCCATTCTATAAATAAATTGTTAAGGCATACGTATGCATGCATAGTGTTGGGTCCCATACAAAACGCTGCCGCTTCCTTCGCATGGAACACACATCGCCATCTAATTGCATACTACAGCAAACAACTAGAGGTTTATAGTGCCGTGCGCAAAGTATGGAAATATACAGTAAAATGGCCATAACTTTTGATTGCGTCCTCTTAGAAGTATGATTTTTTTACATCCATAAGGGACCGTAGACCTGAGTATTTCATATTATCAATATCAACTTGATATCTCCACGCGTTCCCGTGTAAAAATGTCTTGACAGAGAGACAGACAGACGGACAATAAAGTGAACCTATAAGGGTTCCTTTTTCTTTTTGAGGTACGGAACCCTAGAAAATAATATAATAAAAAATACTAATACGTATGATACTTAAATTTTTTTCATAAAGGCATAACTATAGGTATATTGCCCTTATGCTGGCGAAATGTGGGTGTATCTACTATGGGACTGAGTCCTGGGTACACCTCTGCCTACGCCTCCGGGAAAAAGGCGTGAATGTATGTATTTATGTATATTGGCCTTAATTGGCATTGTGTTCCTTGCCTAGAGAGACAAACCCAACTATACCGTTGGAAGCCTGCTGACCTCAAACATTAAAATAGGTCGTGGTCAGTTTACAAACTGCATAAAAACAAATTTTTTGATGTGAATAATTTTACGGTTTTCGGAGTTAAGATAACTTGTGCTATAAAACCATGCTACTCGCCAAATTTCATTACTCTGGGTCAAGTGGAATTTCCCTATAGATTTTGAGTCCACGAAGTATGGAAATATGCGGTAAAACGTCCGATTTATAAGGTTTTGATTTTTCAGTGCAGCAAGGGACTGTACACTTCAGTATAAGATATTTAATTTCAACTTGATACCTCCACGCGTTCCTGAGAAAAAGGGTCTTGACATACGGACAGACAGACAGACGGACGGACAACGAAATGATCCTATAAGGGTTCCTTTTTTCCTTCTGACGTACGGATCCGTAAAAACGAAAAAGAATCCCCTTAACCGCCGTAGTTCAATGAGAACATTAACATCAAAGTGTATGTTGTCCACCTGCTCGTCGTCTATTCATTAGATACTGTACCTATGTCCAAGTTAAAGAATATGACCATGTGAGCAATATTTCGAGTGCAATTACAGTACAAAACATAGTCAATATAAACAACGCCCTCCAAACAAGGTATCATAAATGCGCCGCGATGCGTTTACGTTTTATTTTCCGAGCGGGTTTGCAAAGATTTCGTACCTTGCCTTTTCCCCCGCTAGAAAGAAGCCATGATATAAGTGCTTTTCGGATATTTTACATGTATTCTTTTTCACGATAGATTTTGTTATAAAGAAATAAATAATAAGTAAATAAACGTACTAACATTTAACCTTCTTCATCTGTGTTTCCATTGAAAATGTCTGCTCGAATGGGTTTAAGCCAATGAGGTTGAAATGCTTGCACTAGTTTTAGCACCAACCTCATCAGTGACGTAGAAATGAATTGACATGTGTTTAGATTTCATTAGATATGTTTACCTAATATACACACATAATACACATATAAGCCTTAGTATTTTTTCGTTTTACTTTCCTACTCAATTTCATATATTTAAGAAATTATGTACCAAAAATATTTTAAATATTTAGTGATTTTTTTTACAATTCACAAAGGTCAAATATAAAAGGTAGTAACTGAGATGACTGATATTAGCCTGCCTGTTTTTGTTTTTTCAAGTAAGAATCTATACTATAATATTATCTTTATCTACACTATCTAGCGTTGAAAAGTTTTTATCACAATGCTCAAAAATATTCGAGCTCCTCGACCTCGACCTCATAGACGCGATGGATAGAAACCAATGGAAGAAGATCATACAATGGGAGTGTCACATTCACTGAAGACCACAATCCACAGCCATAAGGGGTTAACCACAAGGAGGGTGATGCGATGTGGGTTATTTATTAATTTATATCTTTTATTTATTTATTAAATACACAAACAAATTACAATCTTGAAGGATTACATACGTAAGTGATCCAACAGGATCACAAAATGATATTGATCTGACCTGGATTGCAACTCAAAACATGTGTACAATATTGATATATAAATGGACTCAAGCTTACAAACACAAACAAGTCTCGAGATTATACTATTATGAACAAAAAGGATAGAGAAAATATAAAAAAAAATAGATTAAACTATTTAGGAAAATTGTTAGATAAACAAAGGAAAATTATTACTATAAACAAATGGAGAGTAAATTAAGTAAAAAAGAAAATGTAGTTAACAATCTACGATTTTATGCTTGAACCACATAATTGTGACCGTTCTTTCCACCTCGTTCAGGAAATCCTGGCCACCCTATCGAGTTGCATATTCTCCTCCACATAGATGCTCGGGCTAGTTTGTACCGGTTACTTATCAGATCTGTTTCGCTAGTTGAAACATTTTTTTGCAGTAATCCGGTTTGAATGGGTTAACTTTTTTGTTAATTTAACCGGAATGCAGACTCAGATTATGCTTTTATGTAGCCGTAGCGTGTCACTTATTAAATTAAATGTTATAACTACTGGTAATTAAACGTTTTTATACCTGACTGTACTTAATATTTTTATGACATTGAATTTGTTTACAAAATTTTATCACCGGTCCATTCGAACGTAGTCGATTTTCGTTTACTGTCAAACGGCCCGCGGTCCTCAAAATTTGGTCCTTTCAGACGTAGTACCTTACCTATCATTAGTCATTATTATCTTCCTTGTTCCTTACCGCGCTAGGTCGGCACAGCTCGCCTTTTTCCATCTTTGTCATATCGTCCGCCACTGCACTCACTACTCAGATCATACTTGTTTGTATGATCTGAGACTCACTGTAATCTTTAATCACGCATGTCCTCTTTCACGTAACTAATTCAAGTCTTTAGGGCGCCACGTCTCCTCTCCTCAATTCCACATACGTACATTTATTATCCCCCTAGTATTTTTAGACGCATGATGTTCCACTCTTCGCATATTATCACGTCCGAAACGATTGTAACTAGTAAAACTAAAGTACAATAATAATAATTAATAGAATTTATGTTTCCAAAATTCCAATACTAATAATAATATGGGACAACTTCCCCACACGGTCATTTGGTCCCAAACTAGGCTAAAAGCCTGTACTATGGTAACCAGATGACTGATATACATACTTATTACAATATTCCTTTTTCAATCCTTAGATATTTAAACAAGTTTTTATAAAAATGGATATTATTAATTAACGTATATTATATATACGTACCATATTATAACAATCAAAGTGAAGAACTAGTACAAATAGAATGAACTTAAATTTATTAATTCTGTAATGTGAGCTGCTGATTAATACATATATATTAATGCCTTACATAAGTAATCTACAATATATTTAACACGTTTATTTTATATTGTGTTTAACACGATGTCCATTAGGAACGCAGGTTTTCGTGTTTCAGTGTATGGATGACTATCATAATCGTTTCAATGACAAGCGTTTAGTAATGAATGAACGATTTCGTATGAAAAGCACCATTCTGTTTGGCCATAGTAACACAGATAGGGCACAGAAGGGCACCGGATGCGAGCAGATGCGTTCATGTGATGACGTACAGTAACGTGATACATGACCGACTCTTTGATCTTTCGGTTTGATCTGTGTTCAGTTTAACTGAAATGAATTTGCTCGTTTTGCCCGCCCTTTGGGTAATGAATTTCTGCGACTCAATCCTGAGAGATAGAGTCGTTGGAATTTTGTTCTAATGAATATTCTTAATATCTGCTTTAAACACGAAATCCTTTTGCTATTTTTCTTCTTGTTAGCGAGTCGTGCTGGTGCTAATAATTGTGGTCTGAGGTTTTGGGTCGTAGAAAAACCTCTGACTTGACTCAATCTTCTATCAAAAGAGCCATGACCAGTGGCTTTACGTGTTTTCCGAATCACTGTAGCATCCAGATTTTGATGTGATGAGACTCAAACCTAGGATGATTTAACTCTTCAAACCCAACGCAGCGCTTCAGATTCAAAGCCGAACACAATCTAACTGGTGCATGATGGACTACGGCATATGAGAAATGGGTGGGTCAGTCTACGCGTGTACCATCAAAATTGAGTTTGAAAATACTTACCTTCAGAGAATTTATAAAACAGTCGTAAGTAACAGTCAATCCAGTACCTTTTTGTGCAAAGAATTAATTAAATGCATCGAAAAACGAGAACCACAGAGTTACACTCAGTTGTCTGTCTGTCTACTGTCAAGAGTCATGTATCAAGTCCCTTCATCTCTGTAACGAGTTATCAAGATGAAATTAATATTGGATGCTCAGAACTCATATCAGGATCTAAGTAGGTTATATTTGATGTTAACGTTTCAGAAGGGAAGTGCGAAGGCATTTCTATTGGCTTCTTACATGTCGGTCTGTGGATTTTCGAAATGTTCTATGGCATAGTATATTTAGTTAGAGTAGATAGTAGGTAGGTAACTCAATTGTTTGGTATTTTTTAAAAAGATCGATATTTAATTGCAAAATAAAAATAAAAACAAAATTCATAACACTAAAAAAAATCAAGTAATCTTTATTGGTCGAATGTCGATCTCTGCTTTTTGGTCCAGTATTATGTATTTAATTCTTCTCTTTTTATATAAATCAAACTGCCCTACCACGCTCACTTATCAACGCCCAGGCCAAACTCTTGAATAGGTATTGGATGTAGTGCTGAAATTTTGCATCTTATATTTTTTCATTAGAGTATTTAAGAAATAAGTAAGTAATTCCCGTTATTCGCGCGGCTAACGGTTACAACGTCTTGGGAATCACGTTAGTTCACAATAATTCCTATGTATAGACAAAATTTTATTTCATTAAATAGTGATTTCGTAAGGCACACAGAGTAGAGATCAGCAAGCCACAAATTATCCTCGTAATTGATGTCTTCCAACGATGGATACTAAATCCTTCGTTTTATTAACGTGTGTCAAATCGCATAGCCATCATATAACGTATGACTTATGGCCGAATTGCTGCAACAACAACTTGGAACGATCGTTTGGCCCTTCCACACAGTTTATATGACTTAGAAGGCGATGGTTGTAAAATGAGATCCACTAAGCTGGTATTTTTGCTGGAAAATGTTAGCATGAGCAATGCAGCAAACTATTTGGAGGTATAATGGTATAATGGTTACGGATTATTTTTCATTCTATTGTAAATCTTCAATCATAAAGGAGAGAAAATGCTTTAAAAGTTATTTAATTCAGTTAAAAAGAGTTTCTGCACCCTGCGACAATTACGCCGCGGTAGATTTTCAAAAATTTGTAGCGTTCATTTTGCGTTTGAGTCACGTGTATGCACTGCAAGTCTTTGGCAATGATGATAAAAATGCAGTTCGCAGAGGTTTCTAAGGTCTCGCTGAGCAGAACTTAGTTTTCATAAGCACGGTACTTATCTTATAGCAATCGCAAAATAATATTATTTAGGTCTACGGTTCGATTATCATGTCGATATTGGTTCGAAATATAAAGGATTCGAACATGATAAGAGAAAATAATTATATGAACACATATCACGTTTGTTACTCGACGACACTATTATCCGCTAATCTATCATCTGTCAGAACTGAGAAAAGTGATTTCGATTCTGAACTACATCATATATCATCGTCGCACTATATCTCAAATCTAAACAGAGCGATATAATGCCCTTCATATCTCACAATATTTAACATAAACGGAATATTAAATTCCATCTGAGTGAACCAGTCATTGCACCGCATAAAGCTGAATAAATTATTCTTACGCAACACAATTTCCATTTCCAGTTGATATTAAACACATTCATCATTTTCTTGCTAAAAGCACAAAGGGTTTCTTCGCAGCAATCTTAAAAATAAATTGAAGCCTGGAGTCGAAGTAAAAGGATAGTTTGGATGAAACAAGGTTTTTTATCAGTTCTAGACGGATGGATAGCCTGAAGCCACGCGTTTATTCTAAGCTTACTTCGTAGCAGGTTCCCCACCCTCCTTCCCCCCTGTCTGCAGTGCTAGTAGATAAAATGTGCTCTGCACGATCGCCGAAGGGTACAGGATCGGAGGTACGCGGCCCTGACCCTGTAGTAAATGTGCTGTAAGTGCTATAAAGAGCCTTAATTAAAGGATTTGTTCACTAGCTGGGAGATATAAACTCGAGATAGAAGATAGAGAACAGGCTACAGGATAATGAAGTGAGCACAAATTCTGTTAGTATCTTTATCTTTAGGTTCACGACCTAGGTACTGCTGTAATGTAGAAAGTAGAAAAATTGTTATATAAAATATTCGATAGTACCTAGTACCTACCTAATTCATATGTCCAAACAAAAACCAGTGTTGGGAAAACTTGATTATTAATTTTGATACAGTTAACTTTTCCACATTATATATAAATATCATTGTACTCGTAACAGGAAAAGAGCAGAAAAACGGACCTCTTAGCTGTTTCACCCAAGCTTATGGAAAATTTATCAAACCGATGTTTGGTATTCCTGTGTTTCCTCTGAATATTTGTTTAAATATATATATACTGATATTTTGAAGATGAAGTAAATTAGGTCCCTATCATTTTACTTGTGTTAAACTCTTAATTTTTTTTTGTGAACGCTTAATCACGTGAGTAAAAATGGGATTTTTAGAAGTTCACATGAAAAAATCTAGAGTTTATAAGAGATACTAAATGACAGAGACATAGTTTACTTCATATAAAAAGTATCAGGATATGAATGTATAGAAGGGTAATATTATTCTAAAAAAACAAGGGAACAAACACAAAACACCGATTTGGTAAAATTTTCATAGGATTCTGTCTTTTCATAGCTAGGATACGCACTTAGATGATGACTAACGACCTTTTACAAAATTTTAAATACGCCGATAGCTTTATTGAGCCAAACTACTTAGATCCATACATGTCCCTAGAATAAATTCTCGGCTAGATTTACGAAGGTTCCATGTCGATCGGCGTGCGTTCCCTACGGGTTTGTATTCCGGCGCCCTTGTCGCTGTCATCGGCCTGCTTTAATGAGGGTAGATAAGCGAATAATCTCTGATTTCCCTTGCGGGGATAACTAAATACCCGTAGATGAGACGCCGAGTCAAGGGCGGTGATGGTAAAGGTTACGAGAATAGAAAACAAAGCCATAATAGCAGACAGAATGGAAATTTCAGCATCTATTGATATTTTATGCTGTAATGTTTAATTGGTAGGTATTGTACAAAGCAAAATTCAAATTTCAGGACATTTAATTTGCATTGCTGTAAAATACTCATGTAAAAGTTTGATATCTCTATTGTAAAGTCTTGTCTGTCTTTACTTCTCCTTAACATCCAAGGTTCTGCATCAATACAGACAAGGTCTCAGCATACCCTAATCTACTCAACTGCTCTTTAAATTTCAAAAAATACATGCAAGTTACTCTCGGGAGTTTCAATTTAAAACAAAATGTTCATCCATCCAATTCAATTACTAAAGAAAATACCAGTGGCGAAAGTAGAACTTTCTTATTCAAATAACCCTTTGGTGCGGTGGAACAAAGCGGCTATTCATTAAAATAATCCTGGTGAAGTTCTGCCACAGTATTTCGAGAGACAGTAACAATATTCTGAATGTAATCATATAATACAGTAGGTAATACAACTTTAAACGAACGTTAAATTTACGGTATGATTACCTTTTATAATTTGATTTTATTCTGTTTATTGTCTCATTTTTCTGCGGTCTATATTACATCACATCATCAGCCGGAAGACGTCCACTGCTGAACATGGGCTTTACCCATAGAACGCCATAAACTATTCATTTTGTAGTGGTAGGCCTCTTTTGCAGGGGACCATATGATACCTTTGCCAGTTATTCATACGCCAAGTAATAAAGTACAAACATGACTGTGTTCCGGTCTGAAAGGCAATGTTACCGTCGAAATTACTGGTGAAGGGCGCAGTGCAGTGCCCTGGGTGGCACTGTGTCTGATATGGGCAATCATGATGCTTACCATCAGGCACCTAATTTGCTCGTCTTGTCACTCACTATCATAAAAAAAAATATATGGGGGGATTTTGCCGTAATCACCACGCTTGGCAGGCAGCTCGAAGATTGCAGTAGTTTTAATACTTTGAAATGGAGAGCGCTGCTGCCCACTCTCCAAAAGCAAAAGCATTCAATTGCAAAATTCAATTGCATTCAAGAATGTGCATGCGTGAATGTTGACATATATAATATGAATAAGGTCTTGTTCACACTGCGACTTTGAGCTGCCGCGACAGGCGTTTTTGCGTTTGCAGCGCCGCAGCTGCGCGTTTTGGCGACTCCCTGCGTTCAGAAGCCTGCAGCGGCGATCGGCGTTTTTGCGTCTGCTGCGCCGCAGCTGTGCGTTTTGGCGACTTCCTTGCGTTTGGAAGCCTGCAGCGGCGATCGGCATTTTTGCAGCTAAGTAGCTAGCTGCCGCAGCTAAAAGTCGCGGTGCAGTGTGCGGGGTGCAGCGTTTGTCGCGGCATCTAGCAGCTGAAAAGCGGCTAAGCAGCTAGCTGCCGCAGCTGAAAGTCGCAGTGTGAACAAGACCTAAATGGGACAAATTCCAAACATGGTATTCTGGTACCAAAATATGCTGGAAGCCTGGTATGGTAACCAGGTGATTGATATATAAATACTTATGTACGAATGCCCGGGATCGAACCCGGGACCTGTAGCTCACAAGACAGAGTTATTACAGTTAGCCAACGGGTCTGTAATATTATATCGTTAAAAGTTCCATCACTGGTTTCCACAGAATCTGATGCAACTTGCGCTAACAGTGGGGGCTAATGCGATGTGCGCTTGGCGTATTAGGGAATAGAGGAGTACCGCCCTGTACCGCGGTAGTTTAGCTATTCAATGCTTCTGCATTCATTACGTAGAAACATACCTACCCATAGTTTTTACAATTATACGATACAATAATATTTAGCTTTCTATGCAGCTTTTACAGTCTAAAATTTTGCTTTAATTATTTTAATTCAGTAAATTATATATTTATTTAGAAATCATCATTTCAGCCGTAGAAAGCCACTGCCGGACATCATAGGACTTCCCCATTTGGGTTTGCCAATACTCGCCACGCTTGATTTACGGGTTGGTGAGCGCAGTTCAATGGTTACGCAGAGGACGCTGCTGCCCGTTCTCTGGATCTGATAATTCTAAGCTGACTCTTACGAAAACCATGCGTAGAGAATGTACTTACCATTATATATTCTATATAGCCGGTACAGCCACGGCGAATCATAGGAAAATTATGCTATTTCTAAGTATTATTAACGTAACCCACAAGTCTAGTGTACGAAGAATGATTTTCTTTTTTTATAGAGCGACAAGTACTCCGATTCGATGAACTCACCTTCATCGAAGTAACTCGTACCAGAACAGTAAGTTTGTTACTCTTTGTACCTGTTACTGTCTAAAACTAGTTCGTTTTCCTCCAGATAAAGTCGCAGGGAAAGTTGTTAGGGCTGTAATTAAAGGACATACTTAGAATGCAAATTGTTGCAGCGGCGGACCGAGGTTATGTTTCTGAACGTGACTTTTAGACGTTTAATTAAACAAGTTTTCCCTTTTCTAGACTTTTACATGAATTACATAATTCCGTTAAATTAGTTTTCAAGGACTTATTCCTATAAAGTTGTCTTTTTATTTCAAGAAAAGCTTTGTTAAAAGTTAATTTATTTAATATATTTTTATCCTAGATTTTTAACAATATCCAAACTAACGAGCTCCTTTGTTTTATGAACTAACTTTCAAAAGCCCTTTAAATTAGTTGTAAGACCTTGATTCAAGGACACATAAAAACAACGTTATGTTTACAATTTGAACGCTTATCACGTCCGCACGTGCACTGAAAATTTCTTTATCTTTTAGTGCAAAACAGGCGTCCTGTAAACAGAGGAAACCAAACAAGGCTTGAATCCATACTTTTAATCGCCCGTGTAAAGCATTCACAGACAGCAATAAATGTACCCAAGATCATCGGGTCATCGCCCTCTGAGTATCATTTGTGCGAGTGACTCATTCGGATGCAGTTTTGGATTTATTCTTAGAAAATAAGAAATAGAATATGAGTCAGTCTTAACCAAGGACTAGAGCGTTACCGCGCGTTGTAACGTGGAGTTAGCGACAAGCTATTTTTGACACGCGTAGATGAAATTGAGAAATCGTACTCTGAAGAATTCAGCAATGTAAATTGTATTTCTTCGAATCGTATCACTGAGTTTGATCGAATTAGAAATCATAGCACCGACGTCCTCATTGCGTATTCATTGAAATTTAAAAATAAAAATAATAACATGACCAAAAAATAAGAAGGATTATCGAATTCGTTAAGAATCATTCAATTGTGTGCGTTTACATTTTTTCCCACAACAATATTTTAAAATATCAATGTTCGCGTTTCGTAAAATCTAAAAACCTCGTGACTACGTGCTCATTCTCCAGCAAGCCAGCGAAAACAACTCTATTACCTCGGCGCTCAACTAAAATAGCCAAGTAAGTGTAATTAAGTTGCAAAGATAAACAAAATCGTTTGTAGCAAGAAATTTCCGCGCTCGCAACTTGGAAAATTATAATTTAAGCGATCTGAGCAGCCTTAAGAACTTAATCTTGTTACTTGTGTTAACACGTCACGTTGGATGAGTATGATAGTCTAAGAGGTTACGCGACGTTATTCTTTTATAGTAAATAGGTATTCTCGTTTTAATAGCACCTGTTTTAATAGTGATCTGTACTTATTTAGTCAGTACAAGGTAATGTATTGGAAGCTAATCATTTCGAAGCTAATCAATGTTCAATTTATACATCAAAATTATGTGTTAAAATTATAATAAATTATTTCTAAAGTTTTATTCAGCAGATCACCTGCTCGATTTGTCGTCAACATCGTGATGATCGCAGGAAAAGCCAGGATGAGATCCGCAGAGAGAGTTATCTCAAGAGGAAGGAGCCACATGCCCAGAGGGATGATATGGGCTGACGATAATGATGAATAACACAATATTACGACCATAAACTGAATGTCTCAATTTAAGTCAATTAGCAGGTTTGTCTAACAGAAATTTGTATTTAATAATTTATACGAAAAGTAATTATTCTTATAATAATGACACATTATTTGTAGTATTTGTTTGCATTATTTGCAGTGGTAGGCCTCATTTGCAGGGGGCCGCCTGGGGAAACCACACATTTGCCAGTTATTCATCCACCAAGCAATCAATGTGCAAACGAGGCATGACAAGTTTCAACAACTAATATCTCAGGGTGACAGGCGCAGTGCAGTGCCGTGCAGAATTAAGAATTTTAAAACACTGGGTAACACTGTGTTTGACATGTGCAATCATGATGCTTACCATTAGGCAATTGATTTGCTCGTCTTGTCACTCACTATCATAAAAAATAATAATAATAAACATCATATTTTTATTTTGCATACTGATTCTAAATCCTTTCGATACAAAAAATGTAACACAATCCTCAATTTATAAGTTCATTAAAAGTGCAAGATTTTACTGCCAGGCCAGTTTATTAGGATGGAAATAAGTAAATCAAAACAGTATTTTTATTAAGGTAAAAAATGTAAAAATGTAAAAAGGTAAAAAATATGTGAAAGATATTTACAGCCGGATCTCGGAGTATACGAGAACCAATTAGATACCTCGACAGTTTCCCAATATTTTGACGTGCCCGCACCGAGTATGATCCCATCAAACCGATTTATGAGCTGACACTTAATAATAATTTGAAGGTTACTTAGAACGATAGTCATTATTTAAGGTAATATGTAAATTAGTGAATCCTTCACTCCCACCTAAAATTCGGGGGAATAATTAAATGGATGAATAACTTAGATGTATACTTAGATAAATAGATAAACACTTTATTGGTACACTACAAGCAATAAACCTTAAAATAAAAAATATATCATAAAATATAGAGTCACAATTTCCGGTCTTGTCACTAAGATCGATCTCTCCACACAACCTTGCAGGGATACTTACCACCTAATTAAAAAATGCCTCGGTGGCGTAGAGGGTGCATGCTCGACTGCCAATCAAGAGGTACCGGGTTCGATCCCCAGGTCAGGCAAAGTGTTAAATATTGGATTTTTCCATTAGGAATTATCTCAATAACTGCCTGGAGTCTGGAACTGTGCCCGGTAGATGGCAATAGGCTCGCCCCCTATTACATGGGACCAATAACATACTGGCGAAATGTTGGTGTATCTACTATGGGACTGAGTCCTGGGTTACATCTCTGCCTACCCCTTCGGGAAAAGGCGTGAATGTGTTCAAAATTATGTGTTAAAATTATAATAAATTATTTCTAAAGTTTTATTCAGCAGATCACCTGCTCGATTTGTCGTCAACATCGTGATGATCGCAGGAAAAGCCAGGATGAGATCCGCAGAGAGAGTTATCTCAAGAGGAAGGAGCCACATGCCCAGAGGGATGATATGGGCTGACGATAATGATGAATAACACAATATTACGACCATAAACTGAATGTCTCAATTTAAGTCAATTAGCAGGTTTGTCTAACAGAAATTTGTATTTAATAATTTATACGAAAAGTAATTATTCTTATAATAATGACACATTATTTGTAGTATTTGTTTGCATTATTTGCAGTGGTAGGCCTCATTTGCAGGGGGCCGCCTGGGGAAACCACACATTTGCCAGTTATTCATCCACCAAGCAATCAATGTGCAAACGAGGCATGACAAGTTTCAACAACTAATATCTCAGGGTGACAGGCGCAGTGCAGTGCCGTGCAGAATTAAGAATTTTAAAACACTGGGTAACACTGTGTTTGACATGTGCAATCATGATGCTTACCATTAGGCAATTGATTTGCTCGTCTTGTCACTCACTATCATAAAAAATAATAATAATAAACATCATATTTTTATTTTGCATACTGATTCTAAATCCTTTCGATACAAAAAATGTAACACAATCCTCAATTTATAAGTTCATTAAAAGTGCAAGATTTTACTGCCAGGCCAGTTTATTAGGATGGAAATAAGTAAATCAAAACAGTATTTTTATTAAGGTAAAAAATGTAAAAATGTAAAAAGGTAAAAAATATGTGAAAGATATTTACAGCCGGATCTCGGAGTATACGAGAACCAATTAGATACCTCGACAGTTTCCCAATATTTTGACGTGCCCGCACCGAGTATGATCCCATCAAACCGATTTATGAGCTGACACTTAATAATAATTTGAAGGTTACTTAGAACGATAGTCATTATTTAAGGTAATATGTAAATTAGTGAATCCTTCACTCCCACCTAAAATTCGGGGGAATAATTAAATGGATGAATAACTTAGATGTATACTTAGATAAATAGATAAACACTTTATTGGTACACTACAAGCAATAAACCTTAAAATAAAAAATATATCATAAAATATAGAGTCACAATTTCCGGTCTTGTCACTAAGATCGATCTCTCCACACAACCTTGCAGGGATACTTACCACCTAATTAAAAAATGCCTCGGTGGCGTAGAGGGTGCATGCTCGACTGCCAATCAAGAGGTACCGGGTTCGATCCCCAGGTCAGGCAAAGTGTTAAATATTGGATTTTTCCATTAGGAATTATCTCAATAACTGCCTGGAGTCTGGAACTGTGCCCGGTAGATGGCAATAGGCTCGCCCCCTATTACATGGGACCAATAACATACTGGCGAAATGTTGGTGTATCTACTATGGGACTGAGTCCTGGGTTACATCTCTGCCTACCCCTTCGGGAAAAGGCGTGAATGTGTTATGTTTTAATTAAAAAATTACCTAAAGAAAGGTAGCAGAAACACGCTGGATACAACCCGCTTACAACCGGACTAGATGGAAACCTGTGGGGGAGGCCTATGTTCAGCAGTGTACGGGTGCGGCTAAAAAATTTTTAAATTAACCGACCGGTGGTGAAGAATACTTTCGTCGATCGATGTCTTCGATGAATGATGATTTGATGAATCATACGTAACTCACGGCCTTTAACTTAGAGGATTATGATGATGATGATGATGATGAACTCAATCTATTTTTCGTATGCGCGTGGTAAATAAGATTAATTGGCTATAAATATGCACCTCAAGCTTTTGTTGAAAATAAAATATCCTAGGCCGGCTCTTTCGTCGTTTCGGCCCACAACGTCCCATTGGGACGAATCGCCTACATCTTTTCCTTCTCGAACGTTAGTATACTTGTATAATTATTATTTTTTGTGATATAGAAAATTAAATTAATACCAAAAGTAATACATTAAATTACCGTTATTAAATTACATTAATTATTATTATTATGAATTAATACTTAATTAAACTAAATTAAATATAAAATTAATAAATATGAAATAAATTAATTTAGTCTCTAGGTATTTTTGTCATCGTAATTTACAGCCATGTTTTTTGAGATTATCCAGTAGAGCTAAAAAAAAAATGTAAAAAAAATCGTGTCATCTTTAGCACTATCATAGATTAAAGAATCAGGGTTTTTCCCCAGGGATTCCGGGAGTTTACTGAAAGGAACGGCTCCAAAGTGTTGATTACTGCTACCGTGATCCGCTTTCTTCATATATTTACTTACAATTTCCCAGAAACCAGGATAACATAGTGCGTACGCATGCTATACGTAAAGGCGTATATATTAGAAGGTATCGTAGGTGCCCCGTGGCCCGTCAGCTGATCAGGTCGGTGCGAGCGACCAGGTCACGGAACTGGGTCACCGCTGTCAAGGCTTCAGCCCTGCCCTGGATCTCTGCACTCCAGCTTCTCTCGTACATAATATACGGTAATATTTCATTGCACTTTACGCAGGTTCAATAACCCTGTATATTAGGAAATAACTAGGAATTTTTTACGAGATTATGTGAAGAGTACGATTTATTACGAACTGTTAAAATGCGCCACCGTCATTCTGCTGTAAATAAATCCTCTCCATCCATCGGTTGTCTGAAAGAAATCGCTTATTAGCGATAAAACCGCCGCTTGTACCCTTAAGTTAAGTTTCTGTGTCCTGTAATGTTATTTTCTTTGTGTGTGGTGTACAATAAAGTATTATCTATCTGTCTATCTATTTTGTTTTATTTAGTTTTAAACAAAACATTTTATATAATTTAAGTAGAATGTACCGTAATGCATCTATTTTTTACTTATTATCTACCCTAGCTCAATACACTATGCCATAGAACACTTCGAAAATACATTGGACCGATAGCCATGGTAACCTATAGAAAATTCAAGTGTTCTGTAAACCACTATTAACTGTAGTTTTAATGTACATAAAAATTATGTTATATCGAATGTATACTGTAGGCACCGGCAGCTTTTCATTTAATGCTTTAGAACCTCCTAAAGCATTCAATGAAAAGCTGCTTTTTATAAATATTAATGTTTTACAAAAATATTCAATGAAATTTTTTTTCAGAATGAGTTTCTCTGTAATAAATCGTAACGTAACAAAAGAATAAAATATCGGAACAAAATTAAAAGCGACCCAGATTGTGCATGCGCTTGACAAGATAAGAGAATCCAATGATTTATTTTATCTTTTTACTACAAGAGTAGGTGAATCACAGCATTTACCTGAGATACCTAAAACGTAAGATTTTTAATTTATTTATTGATAATTTTTATTTCGGTGTCAATGATGGCCTGGTGCTACTGGTATACTCCGAGCCTACATTTCACTTGGGTTACAATTTCAGTAGTATCAAATTTACAATTGGTAGTTTACAAAATATTTACAGTGAAATAAAATATAAAAATAAAATTAAAATTGTTTAAATCGTTGAAATGCTTTAAATTGTTTATGATGTGGGAGAGATGATTTCTGAATGAATTCGCGAATGATTTTATTTTAATTATGTGGCATGATCTATATCGATCAAACCCTCTTTTTTTTCATTAATAAATAGATTTAACAAAATTTGTGATGATGAATGGGTTATGGAGTTCTGCTGAATTTATGAAAACCTTAGGGAGCTTTGAAGAGAGACTATAATATAAGACACTGGCATAATACCCGCGACCGCATTCCTGTGGAAATTTCGGGGATTTCTTATTCCATCTTAATGGAAATCTTTGTATAAAATTTCAGCTTCCTAGGTCCAAAGGTTGGGGCTAGGCGTTGATGAGTGAGTATGTCAGTCAGAGAACTTTAAATTTAATTTATACTTAGACCTTAAATATTTAGATAACACACACAGTAAGTTCATCCAGAAAAGACGACCTCTTAGCAATTTGACATAATTCTATGGATAATTTACCAAATCGATGTTTTGTATTCCCGTTTCCTCCGAATATAGAAAAGCTATTTGATAAATGTTTACCTTGATATATTGAAAATGAAGTAGACTATGTCCCTTTCATTTTATTTTCTATTATAAACTCTTCATTAATTTGTAATAAACGTCCAAACCCGCAAGTAAAACTGGTGTTTTTAGAAGTTCCCTAGGAAATAACCGACAGTTTATAAGAGAAACTAAAATGACAGGGACATAGTTTACTACACTTTAAAAACATCAGGGTATGGATTTATCAAATAGATTTTCTATATACGGAGGAAACAGGGGAATACAAAACTTCGATTTGGTAAATTTTTCACAGATTGTGTCAAATTCCTAAAAGGCCACGTACGCTCGTTTGGGACCAAAAGACCGTGTGTAAAAAACAGAATCAAGTAAATACAACATCAATATTCTCAGTTTTCCTTCCATAACATACAATCACGCCTATTTCCGAAGGGGTAGGTAGAGGTGTACCTACCCAGGATTCAGTCCCGTAGTTACACCCACATTTCGCCAGTATGTTATTGATAATACAATATTTAACACTGAAACCTGACCTGGGGATCGAACCCAGTTTACATTACAAAACATGTTTAAAATTAATGATGTATCAAAATTTTATTAACTTACATTTCATCCTTACCTCCAAGAGCTAAAGTGTCGTTACATGTAAATATTGTCACAACAACTTCCAATTGAAATAGAAATAACTAGTAGTGATTGAGACCAACCATAGCTCTGAACGTGGAGTGGAATGTTCTGGAACAATGTTCAAGAGCGGAGACAGTGTTTGTCCCGTGAGATTCAGTTAACGCAGTAATTGGAAGGCTGTTAAAGCTAAGCGTCCACCTTTCAGCATCGTACGCAGCGGACGCGTCGCATGAAACGGATCGTAATATTCTTTGTATAGAAAGTCACACAAGTGCGTCCACCAATCCGCATCGTACGGCTCGCTCGAATCTGCTCATCGGCAATGCCGACGCCGTTGCTTCGAGAGGCAACTTTTGCGATGCGTGCCGATGACGTCACGCATCGCAATCCGATTGCTGGTAATTGCGGCGGCAAATGCGATCGCTGCCGATCAGGTGGACGCATTGTGAAAAATTCATCCGTTCGATGCGATGCGTCCGCTGCGTACGATGCTGAAAGGTGGACGCTTAGCTTAATCGGACGGTGATCGTCAATCAATCGATTAAATTGTCGCGTCGGATCTTCTCGCTGGGTTGCCAGATGGCAATTTTCCCCGATTTCAGTGATATGTTATAACTAGCTGTGCCATGCGGTTTCACCCGCGTAGACATCGATCCGGAGGAAATATTGGGAAAAAAATCCCTATGTGTTATCCCAGGGTCTAAACTATTTACGAGAACAGACTGACAGACTAACAGAGGGACGAAAAAGCATTTTTACTGAGACTAAACGCTTCGCTCGCTCGGTCAAGTGTAGTTTAATTTTGTTAGATCTAAGTACCCACATTTATTGAATTATTTGAACCTTTTAATACCCAGATGATTATTTAGATTGTAGGTGGCAGATTGTCTATCGTGCACCTAATGAAACCTAGGTACTTATGTGCTTATAGTCCCGTTATTTTCATAATTTATTTTTGTAAATGTACCCCGAGGGAGTAACCAAAAATATATGAACTTTGTAGGTTTTAATGAGGATTTCGTGATTGGTATGTTTTAATATGATACTGGTAACACGAGCGCGTCCCTTCGGCGTCGCGTCACTCGTTACTTTAATTGAAACCCAGCCTTGTTAGATCACTGGTTTTTTATTTCATTATCTCGTTCTAATAAACAAAATTAACAAAAAATAGAGATACACAAAATAAAATTACAAATTACATATATTTATTAAGGTAAAAAAATAAAAGTTGAGGTTTTACGATATACCTACAATAAAATCAAATAAAATACTTGGCTGATTTGCACCCGCTAATTTTAATATTAACTAATGCTTAACGGACCGTCATATCTGGTTAAACCAATATTTCGCGTTGTACCATTTTGAATACAAATTGATACAATTTGAATATAAATGAAGCTAAAAATAACATTCTCATCTTAGATTAATCCCAAAAGTCTCATAAGACTCCGCGCGCGCTCCAACTCGACACCCACTACTAGACTACTTAAAAAACAGCTTCGAAAATGCGGCAAATTTCAAATTCTTGTGTGCATAACACGTGCAATGGTGCAACTAGCGTGCGCGAAAAAAACCTTTTGCAAGGAGTGGTAGTGTGCGTGAAAAATTGGGTTGGACAGGCTCGGGTACGCCGACTTTGGCGTAGTATTAGTTAGAGCATTTGACAATTACAACGGTGGTATCAGTCGGAGCGCGCTTGGAGACTTAGCAATAATCGAAGGTTAACAATAAACATACAACACGTTACATTGGTCTAATGTCTAACTGATTTTGATTTGACGGTCGGTTAACCATAGGTTATTGTTAAAGTTAGTTGGTGAAACTCATTCTAAGATGATTTTTAATTAATTGGTTACTACCCAATATTAAAATCAAACACCTCAGGTTCTTTATCATTCATGTTATCTTAATAAATCAATTTACATAGCTCATTTATAACCAAAAAAGGATATCGACCAATAACGACCTATAAAGAAAATAACAAGAACAAGTCGTGTCTCTAAAGATCTTGTTAATAATAGGTGGCCAGTATTTGGGAGCTGATTGACGACCTACATCAAGCCGTACTGCATCTATTGATAAATCGTGCATGTAGAGTCAGCCAACTGAAGTCCGCTAAAAGGTGGCGCTCGCTTCTTTGCGAAATTAATGTTTGTACAGTACGAACGTTAGTTCAGTCCGATTCCGCAGGACTTTGAGTTGTGACTCTGAGTCTATAGTTAATCTCCCGTGTAGGCCAGTTGCAACGAGAATAGAACTCGTGCGTGCTCGTAAGTGCTCGGACTAGATCGGATCTTTTTCAATTCGCTTCGATGCAAAGATACAAACAAAAAGGTCAGAAGCCGACGACCCAGTTTCCTGCGAACGCAAAGGTCATCGCTGACGATTCGGGAAGCGACTGATAGTGTTGGCAAGGCTGTTACCGATGTTATGCAATGACTCAGCTCTTCGCACGCGATCCCATTCTGAGAAACGCTTTGGAGCCGTTAGCAGTAGACCTCAGAAAGCAGAACTATTGAACGTGGGATTCCAAAGTGTTAAAGTTGTGTTGCTGGTAGAAACTTTACCAACTATAGTACATCAAATCTAAGATGTACTTTTTGAAGTTTCATCCTTTCAAGCAAGATAACTTTGCATATGCGTAACTCTGAGGTACTCACACAATTTCAATGACCTTCGCCGTATCAACATGGAATTATGAATTTTATCATAACATATTATACAAACATAACAATACTTAATCACTAAATTTTCAATTCATATAGGTAAAATAAAAACTGTCAAATGGTACTTCTTAGATTGACTATAGGTTACCTTCTTAATTTAACTCAAAACTCTTTAACTCTTGAAAAGTACTCAATTTAACTCTTGAAAAGTACATGTATGATATTATAAGATATTAATATGGTTAATAACAGATTATGGTAAAGGTAAGTGTAGTAAAGAGTTTTCTTCGTACGTACATACATACATACATACATTCACGCCTTTTTCCCGAAGGGGTAGGCAGAGGTGTACCCAGGACTCAGTCCCACAGTAGATACACCCACATTTCGCCAGTATGTTATTGGACCCATGTAATAGGGGGCCTATTGCCATCTACCGGGCACAATTCCAGACTCCAGGCAGTTATTGAGATATGAGTAATTCCTAATAGAATATAATATTTAACACTGCCTGACCTGGGGATCTCACCCGGGACCTCTTGATTGGCAGTCGAGCATGCCCCCTCTACGCCACCGAGGCTGTCAGAGTTTTTTTCGTAATAAGTCTTATAATTATGCGTTTACGATTTTGTAGTTCATGATATTTTTACGATGTATATGATGTGTATGACAAATACAGAAGTGCCACCCGCAGATATAAAAGACCTATCGAATATATTAAGAAAGATCGTTCAGTCATGAATGCACTTCACTTCACCAAACAAAGTATGGCGACAAAAAGATTATCTGTGTTTTCAACATCAACTACGTACCGGTTTTGGGGTGACCTGAAATCTGTAACACTTAGGTAAGCCATACTCGATAAGAAGAAGAAGAACTCTTCATCGCCTTTCTACCCTTACCCCACACTAAATAGGGTAAACAAAGTACTTTTCTTTATGCAGATTATTTAACGCTGTTTATCCAAGACTTTTTAGGGTAGCTCTGCACAATTAGGCGTATAAGTACATTCATCTCCGTAGTATTTTTAGCTATAAGGTAATTCGAAGAAGAATAAGAATATTGTAAGGAATATTTCCGGCTCATATTTGTTCATATTTTCCGTAAAAAGTCCAGTAAGGTAATCTAATGTATACGTTATCTCATAGAGGCCACAATTTTTAAATTTTGCAGACTTATTGTAAAGTAAGATCACAGTCTGTTGTCATGTTTAAAGAGGCCGACCTCGACATAATTCGCTTCCCGTTTTTATGTGCTATAGTTAGAGGTTACTAGAACCTTGATTTTTTCTATTTGGGCCATGTTGCTCTGCCACTAGCAACCACTAATGGTGGACGCTTTTATACTGTGATGAAGGATAAAGTAGAATTTACATTTTAGTGTTTAGATAGTTATAAATTATAACACAAACATAAAGAAAGAAAGGCTAATCACTGAGCAGATTACTTACTTCTCTGAACAATAAAAATCTCTGTATACAAAATTCTAAGTCCTGACTGACTGACACACTCACTCATCAACGCCAAACTGAAAATTTGCACGTAATTTTGTATTATCCTTTTCGGCAAGGACTAACAAAGGTATTCCCGAAAATGAAAGTCGTAGGAATTACAGATATTACATCCCTAGCAGTGCTTAAAATGTTTTTGTATTTCATTGTGATACAGGTTCTTTTATTTTTACTTTATGAATTTCGCTAGTAATTGAATAAAGTCCCTCAAAACTACAGTACTTTTTCACAGTTCACATCTTTGAATCCATCATTAGATAAAGATTTAAAATCCATTTAAAATTCTATTAAAACGTTCTCATCATCAACACATTCATCTACATTAAATTTTTGTTACCTACAAGAACAAATTACTATGATAACGATGTGAGTGCCTATTCTAATTAAAGTGACATGTCGGCCAGCAGGTGAGTCACTGTAATTATTATTACGGCCGATGTATTTAATATATTTTTTAAAGTGAAGTGTGACGGGCTTGTATACCAGGGGCGAGCCCATTCTTGTTATTGTGTTTTTGATGCGGCTGTATGGGTTCTATTGCTATAGTTCGTAATATATAGATTGATACCTGACAGCTGAACAAAAATAAATTTATTAGTCATATTTCCGTAAATTTAATATTTATAAGTTACATACATACATACATTCACGCCTTTATCCCGAAGGGGTAGGCAGAGGTGTAACCAGGACTCAGTCCCATAGTAGATACACCCACATTTCGCCAGTGTGTTATTGGTCCCATGTAATAGGGGGCGAGTCTATTGCCATCTAACAGGCACAGTTCCAGACTCCAGGCAGTTATTAAAATAATTCCTAATGGAAAAATCCAATATTTAACACTTTGTCTGACCTGGGGATCGAACCCGGGACCTCTTGATTGGCAGTCGAGCATGCGCCCTCTACGCCATCGAGGCAGTCATTTATAAGTTATTTAATTCATAACTTTAGTAATTCATTATCGGACTTCATACCCTACATAAAAAGTCTATAATTACGTAGTTTACGAAAATATGACAATTTAATTTTTATTCAGCTTTCACTTAAATATACAAACTTTTTTTTTAACACGATCTTTTGTCCTAAACCGGGCGGAGCCTGCAGAAGGCAGGGGCACTACCGGCTGAGCCAACCGGCCAGTCGCTGTATAGGCGACGATTGTTTACAGTAAGGGTAGATAGAGTTCATTTATAGAATAGAATAGAATTATACTTTATTACATACCAAAACAATAACAATTTTACAAAAAGACAATAAAAAAGACATTGTAAACAACAGGCGGTCTTATCGTGTAAAGCAATTTCTTACAGACAACCTTTATACTTCATAAGTAATTATTTTGATAAGCATTTCATATTTTAATGCAGCTTGATATCCAGTAGTCAGTAGAGATCAACTGAACATACTTAATCTTAAGTATAAACTGTGGTATAAGCGACAGCTGAATAAAAACGACATTTTTGGTCATATTTTCGTAAACCATGTTTTATTACCATGTAACCATATTATATTATATGGTATCAAGTTCGATAATGAATTACTCGCATTATTAATCAAAATACCTTTACGAGTATATATTAAATTACTTACGTAAGTATCTTTAAAATACATCTTTAAAAAGAATCAAACATAAAATGTGATGATTATCAAGGCACACAGTTACCTACACCTACCTGTTTTCGCAAGTCATAAAAATAAAATCATATTTCGAGAACGTGTAGGAGGGTTCACAAATTGGTTTTATGCATTAAAAACGTACGATTCCAAGTAATTACCTAATCAAAGTGATTTACTTGAACTAAGACGAAAATACCTCAGATAAACTGAAGCCGGAATAAAGCACGGGCGATATGCAAATAGGTTTTTTCAAGTAAATCTAGAGAATCGTGCTTTTCTCGCCTAGATAATGAACATAGATAGGGAATACGTGGCTTGGAGCTAATTAGTCACCACCTCGAGTCTGTGAGACCGAGCTTTCCTTAATTAAACTAGGTAAGGTAATTGTAAAATGTTTACACTAGCTAATTCGATATTTATTTTGTAGAGGAAAACTTTAAGAATCTTAGAATGTTCTTAAGTTACTATAACAGTTGAACAAAAATTAATTGTATGGTCATATTTCCGTAAATTAGATACATAAATCACATAGTATCTTATCGGATAATTTACTATTAAATTGAATAATCAAATACCATTTTACAATTTAATTTAATAATAAAATGGCGAAATATGGCGAAAAAAAATTTTTTTGTTCAGCTGTTACTGAAAAAGCTATATATAACAAGATTTAGGGCTTAAGTGTAAGGTTTAGATAGTCTACTGGCTAACTCTTCAGCCGCTAGAAAAGAGCTGATAATCTTCAAACGACTGAATTTCATGAAACATAGCTAATAACACTCTCGATAAGGTTATACGGCATCAAAATCGGTTCTCTCGTTTAGGAGCTATGATGCCACAGACAGACACACAGATACTCAGACACGCCCCTTCCTTTTTCATTCGGGGGTTTAAATAGTAAATATTAGTAGTAAATATAAACACTAACCTGTCTTTTGTCTATGACCGGAATGATCCCGGTGTTGCTCCTCGATGTCGTTATTTTCTCCACTTTGCTCACTTCACTTTCGTTCAATAAGTAAAAATCTCTATTGTATATAATTTAACGAGTACCTACCCTAGCTATATTATTGCATTTTATAATTATCGTTATTGTGATCGTAGTTATAATTAATGTTTGTACATTAGACCTGCAACAAAATAAAAATACGTTATTTTATGAAGAAGATCATTAAATGTTCGCCAGTCACGATCACATTTCAAAATAAACAAAAACAAATTCTAATATATATACACCGCACAATAAAATCAAAACGTCCAATGTCATGCGGAACATTTTGCGGTTCCTTTAATCAAAGCGAATGCATGTTCAGTCTATTACTGGTCCTGAACTAACTCACTAATAATGAACACGATGACGGCTCAGACTCAGAAACAATAGGCCTGACCGCGTATTCATATAACCCACAGCTAACAATAGCGAATAAGTCTTTCAGAGTCAAATCGGTCAAATCCGACCGAATAATTCGTACCCTTGCCCTTGAGTGAGAAATGCACGGTCGTTTGAACGAACGCAGTCCGTGGGAGTATCGAATGCAGTCTCCCGAAACGGCACACCGGACGAAAATAGTTCTTTTTACCGAGTATTTGAATAGGTTTTGGGTTGCAGAGATGAATATGTCCGTCAAGTGGGCAGCGTTGCAATGAGTTAGCTAGTATGTCTGAATGTCAAACCAATGATCGGCTACGTCTGCTGCACCGACACAATAAAAATATAATTTATTAACTTCTCAGTAAATAACGTGATGGTGCGAATTGAAATTTGGGATCGACTTTACGAGTAACTTCAGGCGGTATTTCGATCATGCTTTATTGTTATATTTTTGGATGACAGCCAAAAGTCTGATTCGTTTATTATAATGGGAATTTTTCCGACAGCCCACGACTTGACGGCAGTTTCAATTAACTTTGAGAGAATTTCTCCAAAATGCTTACATACAAATTCACCAAAAAAAATCAAATCATTCACTTAAAAATCATAGAAATACAAGACTTCATTAGAGTTTGTCTTTATTTTTATGGTAACCAGTTAACATACATACATTCACGCCTTTTTTCCCAGTTAACATCACATGTTATTTATCTAAGTAGCCAAAAATACTATCATTATGTATTATAAGAGACAATGAAAGACACCTTTTTCTTATACATTAGGTGAAGGATCTGTTCTGTTACCATCAATCACATTAACTTTCGTAAAATGGCATTTGTGAACATGATCGATGGTTTTTATACCCTCCGATATCCACCCCTTATACTGGCAGCTGTACTATTTTTACACGAGTAGTTTCATGACAGTTTGACACACCAGTGGATTGGCATTCATCAATCTTATCATGTTTTAATTTCCTGAATTGGATTGCGCAGTATAAGGTATATCTACATTTTCACTAGATAAATTTAAAAAAAGTCTGACTTTCGTAAATCACTCACCATAAATATTATTAAACACGCATTCTGAGTCTATTCACATAATCTGTATTTGCGTACTACTTAAATAATAAATTAGATTCAAAAATTAATTTTGTACGCCCCCTATTTCAGAGCAGAATAGTAAACCCATGTTTAAGATAGCTACTAGTCCATCGCTGTTTCGTCAGTTGCTGTTGTTTATTTAGCTAATGTTGGAAAAGAAATGGTTTGTGAATTAGGAAGTCGGGTCATTAGTAGTTTGAGGTGAGTGTTGCTGCTGAATACTCTGAAGTTCGTTCGTTGGGATGTTGATTTAAGGCATTGAACTGTGGAATACTGCCGGAAACAAGTCGGATGACTGATAGATGTTAATATGCTAATACTAGGGCTGGCACACATCCATACACGTAAGATAATCTATCGCATAAAGCTTTTGTCTATTATTCAACTACAATGGGGATCAAAGCAGGTCAAAGTCTGAGAATAAACTTTGAATCTGTTAATAGTAAGTAAACTGAAATGAGACATAATGTCACAGAGATAAAGCACAAAAAAACAATGAGATATTGAAATCTAAAGAACCTGATCTGAAAGACCCTGTAACCTAAATTTCTTCTTTACCTATTAGTAGATATTATTCGTAGAAAACGCGATGGCTATAAATTCCACTAGGATTATTTATAATTTACGAGTATTTTTTAATAGTTTTCTTAGCTCTTCGGTAAATATATAGTTTAGCGAGATTAAATTGAGATGTGTAATAGAATTCTTTGGTCACTCCGGTATAATAGATAAAAACCACAATCTCCCGAAATGATTTCAAACCGTTTCGGGCGTTGACCGATGGCTATAATATATGGTACTACTGACCCTACGCCGCTATTTTGTTGTATTTATTTTTAATTTTATTCAATGTTTATGTTAAACAATGATAAAAAGAAAAGTTTTACAACATAGCTATCAATCCAATTCGAGCTCATCCGTATTTTTAACGAAATTATATTGTAGATTTATTTTAAGTCACGAAGTTGAAGATTTATTCATTAGATAATTTAATGTTCATCTGATTATATATGATAATTATGCAAAGTCCAACGCCCTTAATAAAATAAAACAGAGTTGCTACGGCCCGGTGAACTCGTAAATTAATTTTTTCACCTTACGCCCCACACTCGCAGTACTTATTTTTCGTCCGAGGCATTTGTAAAGTTAAAACTAAAATAATGAAACGGTACATCGCGGCATTATTTTTCGACGAGAGAAGTGTGATCTCAGCCTGAAGCCAGGCTTCATTGTTTCATACAATCGACGCAACCTTGACTGTACTCAGAGGACGTCTTTAATTTTTTTTTGTTTGTGTGTTTTTGCCTCAATACATAATGTCTCACAATGGTGCTTGAAAGGAATACATTAACGGACAGGTCGATGGCTCCGAGCTCGAAGTTAGGCACAAGAATGATCAGATAAATTCATGCAATAATGTATCAGTCCTAATGGGCCGGCGGATCTTTTAACACCGGGAAACTAATGGTCTTTTATTTGTATGGACCCTCGGGCTTAAATTACATTTGAAACGCTCGTGGTAGACTTGATTTTAAAATATGAAGGTCTGGTTTTATCTGTAGTCGTGGCGACCGGAGTTCTGATTGAACATGCATCCACTGTTGCCATAAAATACCTTTTTATACGTTATAAATAAGTACGAAGTACATGGAATCTTGGGAGTTTCATCAGTGGTAGAACGTTGGTATAATTACCTGTCTGCGGATATTTCATATACACTTTCTTTCACGACCTTGAAGTAAGTATATCGAGCGTCGACCGTAGAATCCAATTAAGATATTCACTTGAGATGGATCACCGGTAGGCTCCCTTATTGCAGGGAATTTGTCTCTGGGATTAATCAGGACCATCTAGACTAGAATTTATCGCCCATATTGCGTAGATGTGGTGCAAATTGTATTGGAGTAGACGGAAATTGGTTGGAGCAGCGATTGGAGAATGCAATTAAAACTGGACTAGAATTTGCTTGTAATAATAGGTAGGTATACTAATGATTCTGGGATGATTGCCTCGATCGGAGATGAACATAATAAAATATATAGTAATTAGCTAGAGGGTTTCCAATATCATTAATAGTAAAGTACGTAATATTTTATGTGAATAATGTAACTTTATTTTATTACTTAATAATATGCCTAAGAAAATGATGCCTTTCCTACGTTAGTGTACAAAATTCTGATAATATGCCAGTATACCGTGGGTCCCGGCTGTTTCATATAATATATGTAGGGGGCAGTCGTTAGGTCATGTCGGAAGCCTTGTAGGAATCTTGGCGACCTGAAACTCTGGACATAAGGGTTGTCCACATAACCCATATGAATTAATTTGAGCAGTGTAATTGGGGTAACTCGATCTGTTAGAGTATAATTTATACTATTATATATATAATTATTATACGCCAATAGAAAGCCATAGATCTACCAGATTAGTTAAATTTCAATAGAATATTACAGTTTGAGGAAATATAATAATCTTTCGAGACAGCCATAGAATCCATTTGAAAGCCAAACTAAGGGTAAGGACCCATCCACGAGGCTGTAAATGTCCGCATTTTCCTTTGAAAAGCGACAATAATCGCGATCAAAGTTATCGTCATTTTGTTAACTATTATTAAAGGTTTCATATTGAAGTATGTTTCACAGAAAAGATCTTTTGTGTGTTTCCTTTTGAAGAAATTGTATGAAATAACTTTTGATTTGGTTGTGGGCGAACGATGTGAAGGGAAAATGGCTTGAGCTAATTCGGTGACAATGGAAAAGAGTGAACTTTGAAGTTGGACGAAAAGCAATTGGAAGAAGCAAATAAAGACATTAAAAAAATATAACTTTTAGTTATAATTGTTATAAATAAATCATTCCAAAATATAAAAAAGTAAATGCGTATAAACGTAAATTTGTATAAATATATCTGAGGACAACTGTCGTTATGGTATGTTATGATATTTTTTGAGAATTGAGACTTCACCTCTGCATAAGTACCTATATTAAATTTGACACCTACATTCAATTGAAATTTAAAGAATCTTACGATATTTCGATACTTTGTTAGAAGACAATGGTTACAATGAAGCAGCCAGGGCTGACCCTTTAGTAATAGTACATTTACATATTCATAGTTGACGTTATTCGTAGCTTATGTACGAGTAGTTTGTTGCTAGGTGACACCCTACTGAACCATTGAACGTCGACTCTTGACTGTGGACTTTTGACTGAGTTTGTTATATGATTTCACACATTATTTTGTAATGGCTGCGCCCCAAAGTTTCACACGCGGAGACATCGTTCCCATGGGAATTTTGGGAAAAATTGCCCTATGTGTTATTTCAGTGTCTAACATAACATAACATAACATAACATACATTCACGCCTTTTTCCCGAAGGGGTAGGCAGAGGTGTACCCAGGACTCAGTCCCATAGTAGATACACCCACATTTCGCCAGTATGTTATTGGTCCCATGTAATAGGGGGCGAGCCTATTGCCATTCAGTGTCTAAGCTACCTGCATACCAAATTTCAGCCCAATCTGCGGAATCTGCGGGGAATAGCTATTCTACAGTAAAAATAATATAACATAGTAATACAATCACACCTTCTTCCTGAAAGGGTAGGCAGATGTGGAGGATTCGGTCCCATAGTAGATACACCCATATTTCGCCAGTATGTTATTTGTCTCATATAAAAGGAGTGAGCCTATTGCCATCTACCGGGCACAGTTCCAGACTCCTGGCTGTAATTGAGATAATTCCTATCTGAAACCTCCATTAACAATTTGCCTGACCTGGTGACCTCATGACCGGCAGTCGTGCTTACGCATTTTTCGCCACCGAAGCTGTCATAAGAATAAATTGAGCCTTATTGATCATCATCATCATCATCTCAGCCATAGGACGTCCACTGCTGAACATAGGCCTTCCCCTTTGATTTCCATTTGTCCGGTTGTAAACACCCTGCATCCTGCGTGATCATGCGCTGTTTTTATGAGATCGTCTGGTCGCTTTGTGGGTGGACGTCCTACGTCACGCTTGCCGGTCCGTGTTCTCCATTCGAGAACTTTACAGCCCCATCGAAACGTGTAACAATTAGCGGTCTTATTGCTCACAGCGATCTCTTCCAGACGACCTTGAACAAAATCGTTTGAGCATTAAAATGAACTACTTAACTATAAAGTGGAGTCAGTCCGGAGACCATACAAGACCACAATGAGTGTTTTCGAAAACAGATATTTAAATAACATTATAGGACAACTTCCACACACGGTAATCTGGTCCCAAACTAGTCAAAGCCAGTAGTATTGCGGTAACAGAGGACTCATATACATACTTATATATGCTTATAACACCCAGACACATATCAAACAGACTCATGCACCAAATGTTTGATCTGGCCGGGGATCAAACCCGGGACCTGCGGCTCAGAAGGCTGGGGCACTACCGGCTGAGCCAACCGGCCAGTCAAATAGTATGACTTTATTTAAATAAGGGCTCCTTTATACAACCTTTCTATCAATATACAAATATTTTATAGCTCTTTTATTGGCTCATTCAAGAAGCCCACACATCGAAGCATTTTATACGCCCATGAAATCACAGCAGGTAGTCGGAAAATGAGCTCCAGTTTTATAGCCGCATTTTAGAATATACTATACTCTCAAAATTAAGGGCTTTTTATAAATATAAGTATGTATTAACTTAAGGTACACGTCGCGCTAAAATCTCTCTTGAATTCTTTAGGCGTCTATAAAAAGAAAAGGTTTTTCTGTCAGTTTTGCTACAGTCACGGCTGTGATTGATGGTTACTTATAGTCTAATAAGGGTACGTACAAATCTCGCGAATGCGCCGATGCATCTACAGCTCGCGCACCGCGCTGCGCGCAAAGATTGTTGATGTTATTCAAGAAATAAATTACTTATTCGTCTGTTAGTCAGTATCACTCATGGTTGATGGCACTGATTGACGACTAACCTATTGTGTAATGGAGGCCTAAGTTCAGTCAAGATTTAACAAAAATATTGTTTAATTTAACAACATTATTTAAGAACACCTACACTTTATCAAAGCCCACCAAATCGACAAACACGCATTGTCTTCTGAGAAGTTTTAAGTTTTATTGACACTTAACTCTTTATGGGACGTTTTGTTTGATTTTAAAGTAAGTGCCTTATTAATACTGATTCCAGTTGATGGCTTGTAAACAATTTTTAGTTAGCGCGAATCGACAAAAACAAAAAATGTTTTACTTGAATTTGTCAAGGATTTCTGTAAGTGAATTCTGTAAATGTCAAGGATTCCCATATATTGCAAAGAGTAGAAAGGGTAAGAAACATGTAACTTGAAGAGTAGGTCAGCCATCTGCTCTCATTCAATTATAGATAAAAAGATACGGTCGTACTTTAAAAACTAGTCCCATATTACAAGACCATAGATAAACAATTTATAGTTATTTATAAATAGGGCAACGGGTGACAACTTGAATAAAAAACTGGCTATTTGGACGGAATTATTACAATACTCGTCCCACGTGAGAAGATGTCAGGAGTGAATTCCCAAAACTCGCTGCTACCGCGGTTTTCCTTATATTGGAAAGTAGATAAGTACGTGTACGTGTCAGTCGTCAGTATTATAATCATGAGGCTGTATAAATTCTCCGAGTTCGATCCGATCCGACGAGTGAGTTGAAAAATATCGTAAGAGAATATACTACTACTACTTCTACTTTGCAGAAGGTTTTTTCTTTTTTAATCAAAAAGAATTAATTATACATAACTGTTTACTTTTTGAGATAAATAAAGTTTACGACGTTTTTCCTCAAAAGGTTCGATATAGTCACTGTCAAACGCTATGTCATATTCCTGATAGCTATAGTTCCAATTGGTATTCTGGCCTCAGTCAATCAGGGCTTTTTGTAGCTATAGTCTTTCAAGAACCGGTTTTAAGAATCTGCCCCTGATCGGAAATGCACACGCGTTGGTGCACAATCGCTGCATCGGCCCTGAACTTGCCCTATATTCTCACGCAGCATGAAGGGCAAGGGACAAAGGGGTTATGCAAAATATACAGGGTGTCTGCATTCATCATGCAAAACTTTCACCACAAATCAACTTTCATTTGAATTCAACCAACACTTTCAACACTTTAATAAAAAAGCATAGTTATTTTTAGTTCAGGTTTAATATTTATGTAAGCAACGTATTCTTCAATCTAGATACTACTGATATCAGTAACTACTGATTCTAACGTGTTTTTTGTGTTATCCAATCAGGGAACATTATTTCGAGCGAAAGTAAAAAATTCCATTTGATTTTACATGGTCATGTCAATTTTGGTGTATATAGTCGATGCTTATTATATCGATGATTAATATACTACTGTCAGTAGTATATTCTGTACCTATAGTACCAATGCTCAAAATGTTATGAGCCAAAATGTCCTACAATGCCCTTAAACGTCGCAAAATAAAAGTGAAAACGAAGCAGTTCACCCATAAAGTCGGAATATAGCCGTCAATTATGTTTTTATGATCGAACATACTCTCGATTTGAAGACATACCTTCTCGTAGGATAATATGGAATGTAGTAAATGGATTTCGAACTGAATTATTGGAACATCCTCTATAAACTACATACACAAATGTCCCCTTGCAATCGTTTTCATTACCAAAATGCAGTTCCAGCGCATTTTGAAGGGCACGTGGTTTATTTATGTATGTTCCTTATTATAGTGGGCGTCAGACTGAAGGTATTTATTTTTTTGTATATAATTATATAGTATAATATATATTATATTATATATATATATATATATATATATATATATATTATACGTATTCAATCATCATCATCATCGCCACGAAAGTCCACTTCTCATACATAGTCCTCCCCAACGGATTTCCGTCAAGTCCGGTTGTAAGCGGCTTGCATGCAGCGTGTTCTTGTCTTAATTCGATCGTCTTTCCACCGTGTGGGTGAACGATCTACGCTCCGGTAGATGCAATGTATAGCGAATATATGTATAGAGTACGAAAAATAAGTATAAATATTACGTCTGAGATGGTAAGATGAAAATCTAGCACGCGAACTGTAACCTTATACTAATTCATAACCTGAGACCTACTTTTACTAAGATTGATTTAAAGCTGTAAGACAGGCATATCACTAGGATGTAGGGTGATGTCATCCTTGTGTGCAGATTCGACATAAGTACAGATGTTTTCAATGTGCCTCAAATGACGCGTTAAAAATCTCAGTTTATTTAGAGAGTGCCCTCATTCCGCGCGTCGCCCAGCGAAAGTAACTCGCTCACAAGACCTAGATAACACCGATCCAAAAAGATATAAACAACATCACGCTACTATCTACTCTACTAGTAAGCATATCGAAAACGAAACTCACCGTTCGAGAACTCGTAGCCATCGGCATCGGCACCTTCTCGCTGATAATGTTTGTGATGACAACAACAAAACAGGCGGGGGGATAACTCCGGCTATTGACGTAATCGGAACACGGTTTTAGGTTAATCAGTTTATCAAGGATTGCTCGTAGATAAAGTGACGATGCGGATACGTCACGGTACGCGTTTTTTAGTTGAATTATGGTTTATTTTGGTGGGATTGTTTTGAGGGATGGGTTTTACAGAGTAAATGCGATGCGTAGCGGAGCACGGAGCGTGCGCAGTGGAGTCAGAGCTGGCACTGGAGGGGCCGCCAGGCGGCGCTGCGCTCGTATTGATAAAAGCGCAAAGGGCGCACGGCGCGGCCCGGGACTCTCTGACGCTACGACTGCGGCCGAGATGTGCTAGACTCGACACCGACACTGCAGTGAGTGCGACTATCGTTCACCACTCATCGACCTAACGCGCCCTGACTGCCCATGCTCGCTTGACTCTTGACGTCACTATTCGACCAACCTTGAACCCGTTCTATCGGATGTTAGATAATCAGGCATTAGATAAAATAATAGGAATAGACAGGGGGATATTTTATTAAGTGCCACGAGATTGCTAGTTGCTATTGTAAAGCCGAGCGCAGATAGTTTCACACATAATCCAGCTCTACTTATTGAGTGTTACTTTGTTATTGTTCAATAATGATTTTGTATTAAATTGCACTTTACTTATACTCTAATCGATGTGCTTACATATTAAGAGCTTAAGTGAGGGTAAAGTCTACCGTTTGTGTTTAAATAAGCGCTAAAATCGCTATCGACTATTGACATCTCTACATTCATGAATATTCATTCAAGAGCTTGCTAAATTATAAAGTTACTTTTCGTTTGACTGTTAGAGGTAGAGAAAATCTCACTAACGCTTGTCATCACGGCAAATCCAGTTTTTTGCTGGACCCAGTTTATAATAATAATAATAATACGCAGGGCGGCTTATGGCGAGCTGTTGGGGAGTAGCGACCCCACGTACCTGAGTGCTCCCGGGGGAGGGTTATGTTCTTCATCTCCGGCTTGCCTTCACCGGCCGGCCGGAGTGAACACTGACGAGGAACAGTCCCCCACCTCTGTCCTGCCTTCATTGGCCAGCCAGAGTGGAGTCGCGAGAGCCTCGTGCTCGAGGGAGGATGTGAAGCATAAGTGGCGAGTGGGCGAGCGTGATGCGACCTTAGGGTAACGCAAGTGATCGCCGTTTAAAGTCCAGGGACACCTCTCCTACCCTTAGCCGCTCACACCAACGTTGCCCCTCTCGTCGCCCTTATTTCCATGGTGGGCGGCCTTTATGGGGGGTCCGTTTAGTAGAGACTCCGGCACCTGCCACTTCCGTCTCATGGTGAAATATGACGGCAGGCGATGACTCGCCGCTCACTAAACGGACCCCCCATAAAGGCCGCCCACCATGGGAATAAGGGCGACGAGAGGGGCAACGTTGGTGTGAGCGGCTAAGGGTAGGAGAGGTGTCCCTGGACTTTAAACGGCGATCACTTGCGTTACCCTAAGGTCGCATCACGCTATTGCTAGAGAGCAATAGCCCGGTTACCATCCATCTAGAAATCACACCTATAGACAAATCAAGTAGTTTCCATCCATTCACAATAGTCCTTGTACCTAGCGGAGGCTGTCTTTGAGCTCATCTTAAAAAAAAACTGTAGATGGTTTCAGAGATAGACCCCGATAGGTGCTATACATTACCTTTAGATTAAAAGCTCAAAGGGGCCTCTGCACGTTGGACTTAAAAAAAAAGGTCTCCGTGCACGCCTATCAAAAGACGGGTACATCCCGTGTTTTCGCGCGACATAATAATAATAATAAAGCCCTTTATTCCGAATTAACTACTACAGTTTTACAATAACTAAAAGCAAGTTGACTATAAAATGTCCCTTAGTTCGGTGTGCCTCTTGGCAAAGGCCTCCTCCAACACCCAGGTAGGACCCAGTTTAGCTGGATGCAAACTGGATGCTCTGAGCTTTAGAACTGGATAAGCTGGTCGCTGGACCAGCAAATTGGGCGTTGGCGTGAGAAAAGGGTGTAAAAAAATAATATAAATAAAATGGGGACAACTTCCACACACGGTCATCTGGTCCCAAACTAGGCTAGAAGCCTGTACTATGGTAACCAGAGGACCGATATACATACTTATATAAGCTTATAACACCCAGACACAGATCAAACATACATGTTCATGCACACAAATGATTGTCCTGGCCAGGGATCGAACCCGGGGCCTGCAGCACAGAAACCAGAGTTACTACCATCCGAGCCAACGAGGCTGTCAAATCTAAACTTTGGCCTTTATAAATACGTATAATAATTTAATAATTAATAATAATAATAATAATTGAATTTATACTCTAAAAGAACGTTACCCCAATTACAGTTCTCGAGTCAATTCATATGGGTTATGTGGACACCACCCATATTGTCAAATTTTCAGGTCGCCAAGATTCCTACAAGGCCTCCGACACCATAACCTAACGATGACCTAACCGACTGCCCCCTACATATCTCATAGGAAGCAGCCGGGATCTACAATCTACAGTTTAACATGCCATCCGAAACACCCTTTATTATAATAACGTGCTGGAGCACTCTTTTTATGATAGTGAGTAACAAGACGAGCAAATCAGGTGCCTGAAGGTGCCGGATGGTATCATGATTGCCCATATCAGACACCAGTGCCACCCCGTGTTAAAATTCAGAATTCTGCGAGGTACTGCACTGCGCTTGTCACCCTGAGATATTAATTGTTGAAACTCGTCATGCCCATTAATTTCGCTGTCGGCATTGCCCTTCATACCGGAACACAGTAATGTTTGCACATTACTGCTTGGCGGATGAATAACTGGCAAAGGTGTGGTACTTACTTCCCCAGGCGGCCCCCTGCAAAAGAGAACTACCACCACAATTCATATTTTTCATTATAATAACATGTCCAAAATATTGCAGTGGGCCTCCCCACTCCTCACCATCACACAGGTGAGTACATAAATAATACTTACGAGGTACGAGTACCTAAATAAATATCAATAAGCATCGCATGCTCCGATACCTATCGGCACAACAGTTCTGCAGTCTGCGATGATATTTCTACCTAAGGTAGGTACCGCAAAGGTTTAATTACACGTAGTGCTAGTTTTTGTAGGACGTTTAGCCCTAAAGGAAAAAACCAGCAAAAACGACACCGCTATCTCCACGGTCGGTAAATACGAAAGGTAAAGTGGTGTGGCGGCGAGACGCAGCGACCTTGAGGAGTAGAAATGTTGCACTCACACTAGCTTTTCCCCCTTTCGCCTGGTGGGGGGTAGACCCCTCTCTCCCTGCCCCCCAGGGCCTGTAAGTTCTGTCGGATCGGCTCATAAGAGTTGGTGAGCGGGTGCTTCAACGGTGATTTAAAATTTCTTTTGTCAGTTTTGCAGTGGTTCGTTGCGACAAGTCTGGATTTTGTATTAGATGATTTTTTCTGTTAGTTTTGGTTATTATAAAATTTATTAAAAAGATAATAGAGAAATTTATGTAGACTCGCTCGCTTAGAAAAACAGTTTTTATTTTCTAGGCTTTGAACAAAAATAATTAATTAGACTTCTCAATTACGTTACAAAATTGAAAATCACTTTAATAAAACGTTTAATAATAAAACAATTCATTACTTATGCTTTTCAATTAAGATTACAAAAAAGATTCGGTAATTTTAAAGCCACGTATCTATTTCAGTCTTCTGGATACACGGTTTTACACTATGTTGTTATTTTTTTAATAATTTTTAATTTGTTGTATTCTCATCGCATCAACACACGTTTGGCGTTCGGCTTATATCTATAGTCTTTAAAGTACTTACTTAATTGTTCTCAGTTGGTTATAGTCAACTCAACCAGTCGCTTTCTGCGCCTGTCTATCTGTAGGTATATCCGCTTACTCCTCTCAAAGAACATTTTTTACGGCCGTGCAAAGCCGGAGAAGATTACCAATAAAAGAATTATTTATTTATCCAAACTTATACCGTTGAAGATGGAGAATGTCCAAGGTAAACATACTGCCTAGCATTGCAAAAACGTCGACTGCTTTATCAAAAGCCTTTCTTCCAACATTCACCTTATAACTTGAAGTCTCGGTTACCTTCAGTACCGAGAGGTCTACTTGTAGTGGTCGTACACCATCGACAAGATACCTGAATAGACCAAGATATACCAGTTTCGTTTTATACGAAAAATGCATTCTATAATAATTTCTCCTGTCTGACACTTCAGTGATAAGATAACGATAAGTAGGTTTAGAAAAAGTACCTACAACCGACGAGCATGTATGAAAAATGTCATGAAAGTGAACGAAGCGAAAGTTGGAATGTCAGGATCGTAGCAAGTGGAGGGAAATAGTCTCTGCCTACCCCACTGGGAACAAGGCGTGACTGTATGTATGTGTATGTATGTAGGTTTAGAAAATACCCTAAAGGCTAAACACATAGAGAGCGACCAAACAGTGTCTTTGAATGCAAAGAATAATTATTCAAATAAATGCAAGGCAGCGACGAACTTCTTAGACCCACCAGCGCCGGTTCCTCGCCTTCTGTGTTTTGTCGTATCCGCATATTCTCTAAGACCTCATAAAAGTCTAACAAGTCATAGACAGAATAACTCACATATATTCCCCCGTTGTAAATATACAAGTACATAAGGCAAGTCGTTAATGGTCCCTGATTGATATTTATGAGTTTGGAAACGTTGGTTTGTATCGCATGACACGTCCGTCGACGGTGTTATGCCTCAATCAGCCAAGAACGTCTAACCTGCCTCATTAACTTGAAATCTCAGTGCTTAATCTGAATGTAAACGCGCCTACGTAGACACATCCATTTTAATGCTTAAGATTAAACAAGATTTATTAGGCAAACTTTTAATGAGTGTTAGCTTGGTGCAAAACGGGAGTTAGAAGGGAAAAAGGATGGGATCTAGATGTTTAAGATTTATAATTAAGAGCCTGTACCCATTGGCTACTGAACGGCCACTAAATAATGGACCATTTTATAATTATAATTTACATTGCGGTATTGATTTATTGGCTATTTCAATATAACAACGAGGCGTAGTATTATTATCTGATCTGTACCGTGCTAAAGATGGTAAAGGCCATACACGGACATCTTGAAGCAGACAGTAAGTATCGACTGTTTTAAGCTGCGACTGCATAGCAAACTACAGTCTACGTACAGTCGCGACTGCTTCAGGCGGTAGGCAGAGCGGTTGAATTTGACTGCTCGAGCAGTCCGTGTATGGCCAGCATTAAAGGGATATCTACCTATCAAACTAAATAACTCGAAGAAGAAATAATTTCGCAAAAAAATATTTCGACTTCCCATACAAATTTACTGAATAGCTAATCAATTTTGTATTATCATCACAGCCAATGGCTGAGATGATACTAAGATATTGGCTCAGATACTAAGATATTCAGATATTCAAATATAATACAATTAAAGGGGTTTTGCTAATAATAGATACGCTTGGCAGGCGGGTTGTCGAGCGCAGTTCGATGGTTTTTTTGCAGAGGGCGCTGCTGCCCGTCCTCTGGATCTGTTTACCCTTAGCCGGCTTCAACGGAAACCACGGGTAAATAGGGTGGAGCACTATTCTAAAGCCGGTAACTCCACGGCGACAATTTTGTATATTGGTCGAAAAATTTGCTACCTCTATCTGCCCCTTTGAGAAAAGACCGTAATTTTATGTTAAATGTAGATCGATGAATAACTTAACAATCATCATAAAGTTGGTAGGTACTTAGTATTAAGCAAGTAGGTATTTAATAACTATTCAGAAAGTTATGGAATCGATTACACATAACAGGTATAAAAACTTTCACTCCTCGTCTTTCGACGAAGATATAATTTATTATTTATAAGTATTTTTATCGACTACGAAACTTTTGCGTACACCCTTAGCCGCCTACGACGCAGAGGTTTACGAATTTTTATCTATAAACTACAACGTCAATGGGACGACAATCGTCTTTCGAAGAAAACCTATAATTTTCATTTTTGTCATATGATAAACCGCGAAAAATTTTTGATTGGAAAATGGATGATTGATATCAATTTTACTAAAAAATATAAAAATCCGAATATCTGTGAAACCGCAACGATGTTAACAGTACTAAGGTTCTCATTTGATGTGATTTTTTGACATGCTTTATATTGTTATGCGACCAACTGCGGTTTTCATTAATATTAATTTTGTATTTCATTAATGTAATTAATAATGTAATTCATTAATATTAATGAAAACCGCAGTTGGTCGCATAACAATATAAAGCATGTCAAAAAATCACATCAAATGAGAACCTTAGTACTGTTAACATCGTTGCGGTTTCACAGATATTCGGATTTTTATATTTTTTAGTAAAATTGATATCAATCATCCATTTTCCAATTGTACCTATATTTAATGATATACGAGTAACATATAACGCCTTTTACCCGAAATGGTAGGCAGTGGTATACCCAGTCCCATAATAGGCACACCCACATTTTGCCAGTATATAATTGGTGCCATGATATAGTGGGCAAGCCTATTGCCATCTACCGGGCACACTTCCTGACTTCAGGCTGTTGTTGTAAGAATTCCAAGTGGAAATATCCAATATTGAACACTGCCTGACCTGGGGATCGAACCCGAGACCTCCTGATCGGCAGTCGAGCTTGCGCACACTACGCCACTGAGGCAGACAAAATTTTATTTATAAACAAATTACTATTGAGTTAATAAATAAGGCTTCGTCGCCAAACGTCCTTTTCGCAATAAATAGATCTCTGCCTCTAGATTTTGTAGCATGTTTACGAATCAGATAGGTAATTGCGATACAATTATTATGAATGGTATCGTGTTTTCATTGATCTCTTTCATCGTCAAAATGTGGGTGTACTAAGATGAAATAGCACAGAAGGTATACATTTAGATATTTCGTTATTTATTTGCGATGATAAAATTACCTCGCTTTTGTCCGTGAAATGGCGACGACGATCTTATTTTAAAAGGTTATTTGCTACTTTAGAAAGTACAGCTGATAAAATCAAAGATAACTATGCTATAATGTATATTTTAACATAAAACACCAATCGGTATAATACTCGTACCTGCGAAAACCTGTCAAACTGTCAAAACTTTTAAAATTTTCGAAATTCTAAAAAAAAAACAAAATACTTTCCATACAAAATGGATCACCTGATTAGTAAATTTGTATGGAAAGCTCAGAGTAAGGATACCAAAGAGAACTAGTCGTGCAAAAATCTGTTCCAAGCCGCGAGTCTGGTACCGCCGCAATAAAGTCTGGTACTATGCAGTTAGTTGCATGGCAACCGTAGGCCGACCGCGTGATGCCAGTGTTAGGCAAAAAGCTAACCGAATAACAACAGATACGTGCGTGAAAGCGATAGCTTTTCATAATTTAGGCATGTACCTATTTACAATAATTTTAGGAATTTATGTATTATCATTGCGTGTTTCTATTTTATTTTAATTTTTTTAACATAATAAAGTGGACAACAGCGCTTTGTTCGAATTAAAAACTATGGAGTCGAGTACATTTTAAATATTTTTGGATAATATTATCCGAACATAAATATATTTTTTTACATAAATTAAGGTTTGGCATTAATTACCTAGTGGATTGAAAACATTTTAAACATTGAATTAAATATTTGTTTATTTTATCTCAATAACGCACTGTGCATTATAATATTATACTTTTTGTTTCTAATTGGTTTACATTGCATGGTCCTCGTTAATTTTACATTTATGATAACATTTTAATATTTTTGTGACTTACGACTATTTATTATGAGTATAAAAGTAATCATATCACGTATCAATTTAGAATAATATCGTCAAAGACCCTTTCTACGTGCTAGAATCAGGCCCACGAACCTGTAAACACTATTAAACCGAGATTCTATCATGTAACATAATTATCTTTACAAACATAAATACATTTTAATTTTAAAACTTTTTGACCCTTTTAAATTTTAATTCTTGTAATATATTATATATTTATAAAAGTTAAAAAGTATAAGTGTGATTAATTTATTAAATAAATTTAAATATTTAAATCACTAAATATTTTAGTGCATATAAGTCTACTTCCAATGCTCCTATGTTCGCCCGCGTCGCTTAGTGTCAAATTTAACATTGAATTTCATAAGGTGAAAAATCGTTCAATCCAAATTAGGCTTTAAAACAATCAGGTAAATAGAGTTTAAATTCAAAGAAAAGTAATTCAGTAGATGTCAGTAGATGTCAAAGCACGTAATTGTCAGTGATGGACTCTTTTTTATGAAGCTTGTTCAGGGATTGTGGATCTGTAGAAGAAAGCGATTCAACGTCATTGATGGAAAGTCAATAATTTTTGTCACGAATTTGACAATTCTTTCCACTGTGAGTTATTAAGTTAGATGAGTAGATCCACCTCTTTTAGATATGACTACACCTTTTGTATCAGGTTGCATGTTTCCTGCTTTTCAAAAACGACAAAATGGTGCACAAAACATTTTTTTTTTATGATAGTGAGTAAGTAACAAGACGAGCAAATCAGGTGCTTGATGGTAAGCATCACGATTGCCCATATCAGACACAGTGCCACCCAGTATTTCAAAATTCAAAATTCTGCGCGGCACTGCACTGCGCCTGTCACCCTGAGATATTAGTTGTTGAATCTCGTCATGCCCAGAAATATTGCTGGTAACATTGCCCTTCAGACCGGAACACAGTAATGTTTGCACATTACTGCTTGGCGGATGAATAACTGGCAAAGGTGTGGTACTTCCCCAGGTGGCCCCCTGCAAAAGAGGCCTACCACTACAGAATGGCGACATTTGGCATAATATGTCCAACGACGTCGTCATAATATGTCGTATTTCATCGGTCCCCATGTGCAAGCGCAGTTCCCGCGACTTTAACGTCACTAATTGCAATTGCAGTCACATAAACACCAATTGCTATCCATATTATAGACTGCCTCGGTGGTGTAGAAGTTTGCTAGCGTTACTACCGGTCATAGGGTCCCGGGTTCAATCGCCAGGTCAGACAAAATGTGTTATTGGATTTTTCCGATAGAAATTTTCCCAATGCCTGGAGCCTGGAGCCTGGAGTCTAAAACTATGCTCGGTAGATGGTAATAGGGTCACCGCATATTACCTCCTAGGAACACAACTGGCGAAGGGGATGTCCCTACCATGGGACTGGGTCGTGAGTACACCTCTGCCTATCCCTTTAGGAATAAGAATGTTATGCTATACACTCGGTGCCTCGGGACTGCCTCGGTGCCGTAGAGGGCGCATGCTCGACTGCCAATCAAGAGGTCCCGGGTTCGATCCCCAGGTCAGGCAGAGTTAAATATTGGATTTTTCCATTGGGAATTATCTCAATAACTGCCTAGAGTCTGGAACTGTGCCCGGTAGATGGCAAAAGGGTTGCCCCCTATTACATGGGACCAATAACATACTGGCGAAATGTGGGTGTATCTACTGTGGGACTGAGTCCTGGGTACACCTCTGCCTATCCCTTTGGGAAAAAGGCGTGAATGTATGTTATGTTATGTTATGCTATGCTATACACACTATCCACTGTTAGGACACACCACACTTAGGACCAAGTCGTCTTCATCCTTTATTTACCTACTTAAGTTTATACCACGTAAAATAACTAAAATCAAAATGCTGGCGTTTATCTGGCCAAACGTATATAGGCATTGCTATCCAACGATGCAATGCCGCCAGCATCTTGGGTACGCTGCCATCTGACCGTGGTTTGGAACATATAGATTTTCAATATGCTGACATGTTGGCCTGTGGATTTTCGAAGTGATTTATGGTATGCATTTAGTTAAGATAGATAGATAGTAAGTAGGTATAGCTGTATTGTTTTAGTCTTTTTTCAATAAAGTCACTCTGCTCTATTGCTATGTTTGTTTTATAGGCGTTATAAAGTTCAGTATCTTTACGACTGTTAGTGCCTCACGTCCCCCCGCGACTGTTTTACTGTGCCTTAGTACTTAATCTTTCATAGGTGCAAATCTTCTTAGTAAATGGTAACGTACTTTTAGATTCACTGGGCTGTTGTAGGGCCTTACAAAGGTACTATACTTAGTTATAAAATCCCTATCTACCTGGTTGTAGACAGGTAGCTTGGTGGATGCAGCCGCGCTAGCAAGCACTCTTCAGATACTGTAGAGCCCTTGTTCTCTTGCAACCGAGTCGAGTAGCTTACTCAGCTCTTCTTAATTTGTCACGCAATATTCTGTTCATAGATAAACAAAAAACATAACAGACAATCACGCCTTTTTCCCGAAGGGGTAGGCAGAGGTGTAACCCAGGACTCAGTACCCATTATAGTAAGTAGGCATACCCACATTTCGCCAGTAAGTATATTATTGGTCCCATGTAATAGAGGGCGAGCCTATTGCCATCCACCAAACCTTAAACTGTCTTTCCTATATTGCCGGTTATTCGCAATAATAATCCTAAACATCATTCGTAGTAATATAGCCCTCTTATTATCGCCGAAGAATTTATAATTCTATTTGGATAAAGTGAGGTTAAGTACCAAGTATTCTTTTAATGGCAACGCGCGTTTTCGCGGCCGGCGTGTTGTAGAAGATTTGCTTAATTTATTATAATTTGGCGATGCTAATAAGTATTATTTATGCACATTTGAAAATCGTATTATTAGGCCTATCAAATAAAAAAACCAAAATTAAAAAAAAAAACCAACAACTCCTTTCACTCTTTTCCTCTTTAAAGATTAATCTGATATTTGGTGAACACCCTTAGTTCTAAAGACAAAATGCAATAAAAACGTTTTTGAAACTTGTTCCAATTATCTGCATTTGGAACATATTAAAAGTAAAAACTTTTAATATGTTCTGTACATATATGTATGTACTTTTAATAGGTTTTTAATAAAAATGTGTTACTTATGGAAAACTTTATTGAAATTATTAAACTTTATATATGAGTAAGTATATAAAAACTACAAACAATTAAAAATAGGAAATCTCGGGACCAAAGCGATTCTTATTGTCTAGTAATAAATCTAATCATAGCAAACGTATCGCACATTTACATTAATTCCAGTGAAATACGATGTTAACTGAATATTTATAGACATATGACACCTCTACCTCTACATATACCCTATGTTAAATGTTTATATCGAAGGCTTTTCAGAGAGTAACGGCCTTACGGCGAGGCGCACGCTGCAAGTATATAATATATACACGAAGATGCACGCGTGTGCGTGTCTGTGCCAGTCTGCGTGCGTCTGCGACCTTGCCCAGGGTCGTCTGAAGCCTGAAACCAAACAACACGTAGACTTTGAGACAGTAGCTATGATTGTCGGGTTTTACCATTTATGGATCATAGAGCTACAGTCAAGCCAAGTTTCTAAATTAGCTAAACGGAAGTTAATAGGTAAATCAGCTTTAATAATGTGGTATTTATTTTATTTTATAACCCAGCACAATGCGGTAAATGTTAATTAATTAAATACATAGTATTCGTATATGCCAGAAGTCAAAAGAATTTAAAAAATAGACATACGAGTACATTACATTTTTCTAACAATTTTCAGAAAAAATGCTATAATATCTTAGAATCAAGCTATACGTTCATATAAACCGTTGCATAATAATAAATAATAACACTAATAAACATTGATTCTATTGAGATCAGGTTTTTTTTCAACAAGGTTAAAATTGTAGCATCTTTAATCACTGTCCCGGGTTCGATCTCCAGGTCAGGCAGAGGTCCCGGGTTCGATCCCCAGGTCAGGCATAGTGTTAAATATTGGATTTTTCCATTAGGAATTATCTAAATAATTGCCCGGAGTTTGGAACTGTGCCCGGTAGATGGCAATAGGCTCGCCACCTATTACATAGGACCAATAATATACTGGCGAAATGTGGGTGTATCTATCTATGGGACTGAGTCCTGGGTACCTACATCTCTGCCTACCCCTTCGGGAAAAAGGCGTGAATGTAGGTATGTTATGTTGTTATGTTTAATCACTGTCTTCTATGATGCTTCGCGTAGTCCTGAAACTCCGAATTACGTGCGATGCGGCCAATTGAGGACTGGAATGAGGGAGAACCTGAACGGGTGGGGGCGGACTAAAGGGGGATCAATATTCAAATTTCAATAATGCTAGCGTAAACTTTTATTGTGATCGTAATAGAATTGTTATTATACGCGTAAACTTTTAATAAGAAAGTTATATACCTACCTACCTAATAGAGGATAATATTTGCATTTGTTTGCTGATTTATCTGTGATTTCAGCAGTTTTCATTCAAGCGTGTTTTTTTTAAACAGTTCTTTCCGTCCATGGAAAGTTCCGTCCATGTAATGGAACACTTGAAACTCAATCAACCCTCACAAACATCTTCAGTAGGTACATAACCGAATAGATTTTCGTGGAAAAGTTTTGAGGAGGTATTTTTCTTCTTGCGTACTTAAATAAATACTTGGAAGTTTTGTATGAGTTCAGTGGGATATTTATTTTTGATCTATTCAATATGATATACAATGTCGTTATAATATTATTAAAAGGTTTATACTAAGGGCTATGACGTTGCATTGCTTTGTAAGACTTAGGTACATTACTTACTTTAATAAAATCAAAATAAAGTAAATCCTTCTAGTCTTCGAATAAGAAAGTATTAAGTCTATGTAGCGCTGTTTTTTTTGTGTATATATTTGTTCTCTTCACGCTTGAACTACTGAAGCGATTGAGCTAAAATTTGAAAGGTGATAGCTTAGAGCCTGGAATAACACATAAAGTACCTACTTTTTATCCCGGCAATCCCACGGGAACGATGAGTACGCGGGTGAAACCGCGGGCACAGCTGGTAGCTTATTATAATAAAATATAAACTTGCAGCCGACCCGGTGAGGCACCACGATTTCACTAGTCATTCATGTGGATCCTGCTGATTAGTTCGAGAGGAAAGTATCTGGGCATGTATACACTAGGTACTTACTGGGTATTATATATATATATCTGCCTAAATACGTATAGGTACCTATTGATTATAGCCATACAACTAGCTATTAAATTAATAAACATCTAAAATCGAAAGACGCCTATTATTATCACGCCCGGGTGAATCCTGAATGACGCAGTCAGAAACTTGAAGCCTTTTGTCTGTGCCTACTTCAACAGTAACTACTAAAATCCCGAAGACGTCGCGACATCGATTCAATGCATTTATCACCGCTGCCAAAATATTGCTATCAGTATCATTCTTTTGTCTTGAAAAATAAGGTTCAAAATAGTCTGAACAGTGGCTGAAATTATGTTGGTGCAGGCAAATAACAGCAACCTTTAGGCTCGGACAACGAACGCCTGACTTTGAAATAGGACGACCGCCTAGGCCCCTCACACCCCAGAAATATGCCTCCAACGTGCACCCTTGACGAACACCCCCTTTGTTGGGAGGAGGGGGTTCAAAAAGCAACGCAACCCATTATAGTGGTAACAAAGGGGAGACTAATAATAATAAACTAGTGAGGTATAGGTAGGTTCCATCATGTTGTTGATGAAATGTTATTTGGTATATGCAGGTATGTAGACATGTATTTTGACATGAAATATATTTTTTTATTTTTATATTCATTTATTTTCTCATACAAAGGTTTTTTACAATGGTGGTTATAATCTATTTGAACAGAAATATGACCAGATATTTATGACTATTTTCTTTTACAGATATTTATGACTGAATGGAGTTAGTGCTTACTATATAGGTATTACATAAGTTAAAGTAAAAAAGTAAAGTTAAAGAACTTGGGATGAGCCTTTGTGCCTGAAGGTTCAGCAAAATTTATTAAGGTCTAGCCCTAAACGTCTCCGACCGAGCTCGGCTTTTGGCAGTTTTTGAGAGAGAGTCTGCGTTCTGGTTGAATGCCGTACCATCTTCAGCAATTGGCACCTTGCTGGACAATACCAGTCTCTTTCACATAGTCGGCTTGCGTCTGGGTGTAAAGACAGTCCAACCACATCCGTGTAGGTGTGGACGGGCGGAGGTCGATGAGTTGGGGCACCACGGATTGGCATGTAGGAAAAGCGCGGGTCGCATCCCTCGCCATGCCATGCTGAATGATGTGCTCCGGCGGGCTCTTGCCTCGGCGAACGTTCCAGCTACGTTGGAACCAAAACGGAGTAGTTCGCTCTGATGGTAAGAGACCCGACGGTGTATCTCATGTGGCATGGAAGGAAGGCAAGTTCCTGGCGTGGGATGTAACCTGCGTGGAGACACTCGTTACGTGTCATGTTCGTGCCACTGCAGAGTGTGCGGGCGCTGCTGCATCGGAGGCAGAATTTAAAAAAATAAATAAATATAGAGACCTACAGGGAGGTTACATGTTCGCTCCGGTTGGTTTTGAGACGATGGGGCCTTGGGGTCTTGAGACTAAAAAGTTAATGAAAGACGATTTTGAAAACTACCGTGAGTGGTATTCATATTTATTATGTTATATAACGACTTAACTCACGTTTAAAGTCGAAATCGCTCGACCTAGGTTTCGGACAACTCCGGTGTCCTGCATCAGGAGCTCACGCGTGTGCGGGATCGCAACTCGCGACGGACTGCCGGCCCGCGGCCCGCGCGCGCGCCTCCGCCCGCATCGCTCGCTGCGATCGCGGTGGCGGGGCCTCGGTCGTGTCGTCACTCGAGTCACTACTATTGTTTGCTGTATAAGGCTGTAGGCACACTGCGCTTGTTGTATCCGATTCGCGGTCCCATGTTATGCACTGGTGGTTGCTGGATGTTTTCAGGACTGGTGCCCATGCCGACGATATGGCCCACCCTCGATCTCGGTTGAAATTGGGATTCCGGCTAATTTCGATAGCTTCCTTAAACTTCCGTGGCACAAAAAACTTATCCTTTGCCAACACAGAAACCTTATCGAAACGTAGATAGTGCCTGGAATCTGAGATGTGCGCATGTTCCGCTACCGCCGACCGAATGGTATCTACGTTCTTCACTGACCTGATGTGTTCCGATATTCTTGTTGATATATTCCGCTGGGTCTCACCAATGTAGCTACTTCCACAGTCACATGGTATCTTATACACACCCGGTCCACGGTCCGGAGCGATTTCGACTTTAAACGTGAGTTAAGTCGTTATATAACATAATAAATAATGAAAGACGACTTGTCGGTGCGTCTCATCGACGCTTCTGGTGACCACAGAGCAGGTACTTAGCTTTTTAGGCCAGCGTCTGAACTTGGCTGTACATCGCGGCAATGCTGCTTGCCTGTTGGGCACCATGGAGCTTCGCGGAGACGCACTAGACTCAATATATATAATATAATGCTCAAATATATTATAAATAAATGAATTTAAAAATTATGTAAGTTAAAGTATAATTATTCACTTAGTGGCTTAGAGCATTTGTATTTTCTATAGGCTGACATTTCGGCCTGTGGATTTTGTGGAAGCTTTAGTGTTCTATGGCATAGTGTATTTAGTAAGGGTAGATATTACTACCTGCTTTACATTAGGTAGGTAGCTGTATTGTTGTCTTTTTTAATAAAAGCACTCTGCCCTCTCCAAAAAAAAAAAATAAGATCATAAATGCACTTATTCCATTTCATAATAGTATTATCATAATAATATGTTAAAAATTACTTATTTAGGTAACGTAATATACGTACTTACACCTGTGTTTTTAAAGATTCCTTGCACTTGCAAGGGTATTGACTAAACTGAATTTCGAATAAACTAACAATGTATTATTAATTATTATATTTATCTGGAACGAAAGGAGGGCGTTGGTGTCTGCGACACAGTTTCTTTAAACTTTCGCACGTCAGGTATCATCGTTCAAACCGTTTTAAATCAATTTGGTTAGTGTTCCAATAAAGAAATTTTAAATTTTTTTATTAATAATCAATTACTATAAAAGGGCAGAATACATAATACAGCAATGCAATAATTTTTAAAACGTTACGATTTTATAGTATTTTTTTATAACTGACATCTGTGTCGAAATGATGGAACTATTAAGTCGATTAAGTCAGTTGCTCATTGCAAAGTATGCAAAAACTACTTCATGTGTTTTATGCAAAATACACTAGATGGCGCTTCAAAAAAAAATTATGTATTTTTGAAGCTCTCTTCTGCAGCCCGGACGGCGTTTGGTACTCCCGGGAGAACCCCACCGTGGGGACCTAACCTAATTACTTATGTAAGATAATCAGTTCACTAATGCTATGTGTCACCATTTTTGTAAGTGCATGTATGTGTCACCATTTTTGTTTTGTAAGTGTATAACCTACATATCTTCAAATAACCATTAAAATATTAATGGGAAACCGGAAACCTCTTAAAATACCATATTAGGTCTTTAGGTCGTGCCTTTATCACTATCGCAGAATGGAAGTCTAATGTTGTCATTCTCAGGAAACCTTAATCGTCTGTTTGTAGAGTAAAGTAAACCGGATAATGCACCTACGTAATTGTTTTTTAAGCTTTCCGTGAATTGGTTTTGGAAGATTGTGGGTACAATAATTGTATACACGTTATCAATATGTATCAAACTCAAACTCAAACTCAAACAGATTTATTCAAATAGGTCATAATCTGACACTTTTGTACGTCAATGAAGATACAGTACTGAGTCTACCGTGCGTTCGGAAAGATACCTCTACAAGAAGAACGCACAAGAAACTTGTATATACTGCCAGTCATAACATAAGGATGTGAGACTTCGGCTCTAACAAAACAACACAGAGAAAAACTCAAATAGCTATGGAGAGAATTATGCATATGGTCAAAAGGATGAACAAGATTGCTGACATCGATTTGAGAAAGAAAACTATGGCTATACCTACTCGGCAGAATAGACAATCTTAAGTGGAGGTGGACAGGCCACAAATTGAGAAGTCACATAGAAAAATGGAGCAATATTTATAAGTACTAGCTATTTGGTACCCCAGAGGTAGTTAACGAAATTGAGGGCTAGCAAAGACAGAAAACCATGGAAATAGCCAGAGGAGGCCTTTGCACTGTACTAGAATTATACAAAATACATTTGAAGAAGATTTCAATATAGACTATTAGATATTTTTTTTATGAATAGCAGAAGGATCGAAATTTATACAACGTGTTAAAAAATGTGCAGTAATACTTAGAAAGATCCATCTAACCGTCAAACCAAACAATTTACAAAAGAAAAATGTTTAATTCTCAAAAGATGTTCGACTTTCCATACAAAATAGATCAGGTCATTGACAAATTTGTATGGAAAATCTAAATATTGTTTTGCTAATTCCTCAATCGTTTCTTTGGAAAGTTCAGTTAGACGAGTACGTATAACTACACCTTCCACAAGAATTGCTCTACAGATCGGGCCACCGCTAGTATCGGAATCCACAGTTGTGACGTAAGAGACATGTTTCGCAAACTTGGCGCTCTAGTACCAGTTCCAGTACAATCTAGCTTCATTATGTAATACTTTCTTCTGAGACGCGATAGTCCATTTCATTGAGATATAAATTACTCTGTGATTTAAATCAATGTTTCAATTAATGAGGCAATATCCGCTGTAGATATAGCTCGACAGAAAAGAGTGGAAAATAATGGGGGCGCCACTGTCTTTTAAAACAGTAAAAACGTTTGAATCAACACATACACTTTAAATTAGTTCCGTTTCTACTCTTTTCTGTCGAGCTATACAAAGATAGGTAAAGGTAACTCAAATACCTTTAACTATACATACGGTCACTAATTTTATTTTATTTCTAATCAATGATAAGTTTTTAAAAATTTCGTAAATTTTCTATAGGATTGTGTCATACTGCTAAGATGTCCTGTATCCTGTTAAATAGAACGATTTCGTAGCAGTGCTACGAAGCTGCTACGAAGCTATTTTTAACCCAAAAAATGGAACTAAATAAAATCAAAGGTTTTCCTTGTATTTTGGGATCATAGCATTGATATTAGAGATTTACATAGAGCATTGCCTTGATGACCTTATTTTATTATTAAGTAATGTTTATGAGTCACCTCGAATCTCGAATGCATTACGCGTATTATGTCATTATTACCAACATCTTGAGTAAAAATTATATCATAATTTATTATAAATAATATTCACACAAATGTGATCTTCAATACGGGCTTGTCAATAAGATTTTAACAAAGAGCAACAGTTACTAATATCACTACTACTACTAAACAAATCTTAATAGAACTGCAACGAATGGAAATAGTGAGCCTCTACTATAGTGAGCCTCTGTATCGGAGTGCACATAGGGCAAATTATTTCAAGATAGTCTGGACTAAATAGAAGCGGTAAAACGTCTCTTTAACCAAGTCTCGGTGGGATAATTCAGTTCATATTTATATAATACCAGCTGTTCCTCGCGGTTTCACTCGCGTAGTCTTCGTTCCCGTGGGAATATCGGGATAAAAAACATAACATAACATACATTCACGCCTTTTTTCCCGAAGGGGTAGGCAGAGGTGTACCCAGGACTCAGTCCCATAGTAGATACACCCACATTTCGCCAGTATGTTATTGGTCCCATGTAATAGGGGGCGAACCTATTGCCATCTACCGGGCACAGTTCCAGACTCCAGGCAGTTATTGAGATAATTCCTAATGGAAAAATCCAATATTTAACACTGCCTGACCTGGGGATCGAACCCGGGACCTCTTGATTGGCAGTCGAGCATGCGCCTTCTGCGCCACCGAGGCAGTCTATCGGGATAAACAGTAAACTAAGTGTTATTCCAAAGTCTATTTGTCGAATCTACTATTATATCTAATTGTACTATCTACGTGTCGAATTTCAGCGCAATCGGTAGTTTTGGCGTGAAAAAGTAACAAACATTTATCCATCAATCCATCCATCGGTCCTCGCAAACTTTCGCATTTACAAAATTAGTAGGGTAGGATGATGTGGAAAATTATAAACATAAAGGTAAGCAGGTATATAATTATTATTCAGTAGGTGTAGTCACAGATCAGGATGTCTCTTTCATCTCCTCTGTGGGTGTAGTCGAAGCGGCGTTGCGCGTCGCATCGTGCTCACTCTATAATATAAAAGATAGCAAAACAAAAAAAATAACATTAATAAAAAATATATAATATCCATTTCTCTGTATTGTTCATAATAAAGGCAATTTTTCCCGCATTCAACCCATGTCTGGGATGTATCCGCTCACAACTAATGAAATAATTATTACTTGCAATAAAGACGTAACACGAACTTGCTATTACGATATTATCGCGTTAGGGAAGCAGACCACTGATCCTTTAACTCGGACATGACCTAAATTACTGTAAAAGTTTAACTACTTAAAGCTGATCTGATGAGCGGATCTGAATGATCTGAAATAAAAGTTTTTTTTTTTTAATTAAAGCTGTGTCCAAAAGCAAATCGCCCTCTCACTCACATGTACCTTCCACTATGCCACACCAGTGGGGCATCTTGGTGGGGCAGTGTGGAACAATCCAAATAGGCAGATCTAAAAAATACTACATGTAATTACGTGAAATATAGACAACTAGGTTCTAGAAAATAACAATATTCAGTAAAAAAAAATATTTTTTTTCTGAGATTTTTTTACTTTGTGGAGGTACACTAGGTTTTTTACTAGGTTCACACTAGGTACACTAGGTTTTACACATGAAAACTCGTTTGGATTAAATCAGATTTTTTACTGAATCTTTATATTGTTATTTTCTAGAACCTAGTTGTCTTTATTTTACGTAATTAAGTACATGTAGTATTTTTATATCTTCAAAAATGTGGGTACGTGTGAGCGAGAGGGCGAATTGGCTTTGGACAGCGCCTTAAGTCTAATTTGGATTACCAGAACTGTTACAGAATTACCTACAAAGGTACATGTAGGTAATTGTTTTTTTCTACTCTGTTGTCAAAGATAAAGAAGGCTAACGCAGTTTCCTTAATTTTAACATCGTCAATTAGCGATTAAGTAGCTTTTTGGAAGATTGATACCACGTTCAGACGATTACGTCCGCTCACTTTATGTTAATAATATTATAAATGCGAAAGTTCGTGAGTTGGATGGATGGATGGATGAATTTTTGTTTCTCTTATTAACTAATAGCTTATTAGCCAATAGCTGAAATTCGGTATGTACTTAGATAGTTTAGACCCTGTAATAATACATAAGGTACTTTTTATCACAATATTCCCACGGGAACTACGCGGGTGAAACCGCGGGGCACAGATATTATATCATTTCACGATATAAAGATAAGGGGAGATGAGGTACTGGCTTCTCGAAAATGGCAAACTCAAATTAGGTCGCATAAGGTCCACGTACTTCAGTAAAGTACGTAAGGTCGTACGAGTTGTACGAGCGAATAATATTGTAGTTTCGGTCGTACTTTGGTCTCAGGTACGTCTTTTTGTCTTTTTTGTTCATTATATGTCACTGTGCAAACTTCTTGTAGTTTCGGTCGTACTTTGGTCTCAGGTACGTCTTTTTGTCTTTTTTGTTCATTATATGTCACTGTGCAAACTTCACACTGAGCATATTTTATCTATGGTTGAGTAAGCGCTGGGAGAACGTAAGAGTTATTTTAAGTAACGTAACGAAGGTTATTATAGATTATCAATGTTAGTACTGTTAGTAATGAATATGAAGACGCAGGTAGTATGCAGAAATGTCCTGCTTACTTACTTTCACCCATTATCAAGTCTACCTACTTAAAGTGTATTATTGCAAAGACCCTTTCGAATCTTTCTCATATAAAGTCGCGAAAGAGTTAAGTACTTTCACTTTCTCCCTTGATCACATTCGATCTGGCCCTTGTGAGGCGAGATGCTCATACAAAGCTTGCATTTGATAAACTTCTGTACACTTTTCTAGTTCAGATTGAAAGTTTTTGTACTATATTTATGGGCACGGCGTAACCGCGGAAGGATAGGTGATAAGAGACCACCGGTGTTCCGAGGCGTAATACTATCGCTATCGCCTTTGACTGACAACGAGCCAGAAGAGATAGAATATTGATACATTACAACTTCTACCACCCGGTCAGTACCCACCCTAAAACCATGATATCGTGTCGATAGATCGAATAAAAACAATTAATTGTTTTGCGCATTTTGAGTTTGATTTAGTTTCTATTCGTTCTATAGTTTGAATCAAAATCAGATAAGTCGCGGAGGAAATTGAAGACTTTGAAAGTATCCGGGTTCTCAGTCCTCAAGATCTATTGAACGATTTAGTGTATTTTAGTAGTACCTAACTGTTATATGGTACTTAGAACTTAGGTATTAGTAACATAACATACATTCAAGCCTTTTTCCCGAAGGGGTAGGCAGAGGTGTACCCAGGACTCAGTCCCATAGTAGATACACCCACATTTCGCCAGTACGAGTATGTTATTGGTCCCATGTAATAGGGGGCGAGCCTATTGCATGGTAGTAGTAGGTGGATAGGTAAAAGCATTTTTATTATTGACTGTACCTCATTTAATTTTACTTGTTATATGGGATTCGTTTATGAGTGGTATTCGTTCGGAATATTAACAAGAATTAAACAAAATACCAATTGGCAATTAGGTTTTGGTATCAGAAAGGAATAAATATTTACTCTTGTGTTGTAGATATATGGTATATTAACTAAAGAATAAAGAGTGACGTCACCGTGCAAGGAAAATGGCATGAAAATAAATAAATAGGTAATCAATTGAATTTTATTGCATTTGGTGTAGGTAAGTCCATTTGTAAGTGCTACTTAGTATGACTAGCGGCTAGCTTACAATGTTTTATGGGGCTACTAGAAAACTAGGTACCTATTATACTCTTACCTATATAATAACCTATATATCTACATTCTTACTTGTGGTTGTTAGTGGGTTTCTTATTAAATAATAAAAGTCTTGCTCTTCAAGTTTTTACTCCTAAACAAGGACCAAAGGAAGGGGTGTTATAAGTTTGACGTGTCTATGTATCTGTGTCTGTCTGTGGCATCAAAGCTCCTAAACGAATGTACCGGTTTAGATGCTGTTTTTTTGTTTGAAAGCTGATGTGATTGAAAGTGTTGTTCTCATGAAACACGGTTTCAGTTTAAATATTATTATCAGCTCTTTTCTAGCGGCTGAAGGGAGGATCCCTTCCCCACTCATCCCCTACACCTCCACTTTTCGCCTGCCCCTCCTTTTCATTAAAATCCATAGAAATTATATTATTTTCCTACACATATAATTTTGTATGAGCGGTCGAGTTGACTACCACAAAAAAATAAAAATATTAAAGGTGGCGACTCACCGGCACGCTCGAGTAAAAACTTCGACCGCAATGCTATTGGTATCTGGGCCGATGTATGTTATATTCCTAGTAAGGTATATTATATACTACTTCATCTGTTATCTATGAACAGAATCATTCAAGAGCAAGATTTAGACGTATAATTAATTAACGCTTTGTGCAGATTGGCTGAAATATCACGACGATACCAAAGTACCTTTAAATCGTCCTAGACCTATATACCTACTATAAGACTATGCAGATGGTCATCAATCTAAGTAGAAATAATAGGTACTTATATTTCTTTTTCATCAAAAGTACTCACTTCCCAAACAAATACCTATTATATAACAAATTCTTCTCTCTTATTCCGCTATCCATTCCTGAATCTCTGGGAACTCAACAGATTTTTCCAATAATAAGAAAAAAACTTATTGTTTAATCTGCAATGAAACCTCATTCATGTTGCGGCTTTAAAAAAAATGACTGTTTGACTGCTGAGTATGACAGATTGTCAAGAGGCATTTGAGCCAAATAGTACTAATTATAGTGATCTGTGAGCCAAATAGCGTAGTACTAATTATAGTGATCTGTGCAAATAGCTTAGTTTAATCTTTAAAATTAGTTAGAACCAGCTCACATATTAGATAAATTAAGTGATTTGTATGAAATGACGTCTAAAGGGACAGAAAATGTGCATGTTGCTGAACTAATTAAGTTGATAATAGAATCTGGATTGGAATGCGTTCGGTCGCCGCAAGAGTCCTACGAGGTGGAGACATTGTCCGGAGATGCTGAGGAACATGGTTTATTTACTTATCAAACAAAAGCCATTGATTTAAAGAACAGGGGAGATAGGGCACGTTCTCCCAGCGCTTACTCAACAACTGGCACGAGCTATTTGCTCAGTGTGAAGTTTTCACAGTGAAATATAATGAACAACAAGCGTAGAAAGACGTACCTAAGACCGAAGTGCGACCGAGGCAATATTAGTCGCTCGTACTACCTAACTTACTGACGAACGTGGACCTAATGGGACCTAATCTGAGCTTTCCATTTTCGAGAAGCCGCAGTACCTCATCTACTCTTTCGCGGCGTTGTACTAACATTTATCGCCCTTACAGCGGGGTCAGAGTCTATTTCCTGATGATGCGTCGTGTAGACTGTAGACGCGAAACACGTGTCGATATATGAATGGTGTCACTAATAAAAATAATACCTAAAAGCGTTTCCTCTTTGCATGCAATTTTGCGGGCGGGAGGGCGGTGCACTTTGCATGTTGTATTTGACACTAAAAATCGGAACTAAAATCTAAATATTCTTGTTACAGAAGTATAATTTATATTTTTATGCTATTGAGGCTATTGATGGATTTTTCTTTGTTCCGTCCTAGGACAAATTAACCCTTAAATGCATCTTGTATCGATATTGATACATCGCATTCTAATCGTTTTTCCGGTTTTTTATTTGAAGTACAGCATAGGCTGAATATTTACACGTTTCTTTGCCTTATTGCCCAACAAACGAAGAGATACGCCTCCCCCAAAGAACGCCACTTTGCGCGGATGCTCGCCGTCCGCATTTTTTTATTCTATTCATTTAGGGGGATTTTGCCGTAATCACTACGTTTGGCAGGCGGCTTGGTGATCGCAGTAGTTAGAAATACGTGCAAAACGGAGAGTACTGCTACCGACTCTCCTAAAATGTCCCTCTGCCGGGTCTCACGGCTCCCACGGGAAGAAAAGGGGTGGTCCTATTATACAGCCACACAGCAGGTCACTGGGTATATATTTTATTATACCTAGCTATAATTATGACTATTATAAGATGTATATATAGGTACGTTATCTAGGTAAATCTTGTTACTTTTTACTCTTCAGGACTGTTAGAAGAAGAAAAAATAACAGAAGCACCAGAAGTTGTTGAAGTAGAAGAAGAGAAGATAAAGGAAATTTCAGAAGAAGAAAAAGAAGAAAACGAAGCGTCACATATTTTCCCTACACCGTCGCTGCGTCATCTTCTGCCAGACAGGACAAGGAAAATAGATGAACAGAATCGAATTCATGTTCTCCCTGAAGTATTCAGAACTGATATAGATCCAGCTATGATACCTATGATAGCTCATACTGCACAGCAGAAGTATATCGATATATTGGCAGAAATAGTGGGTTGTAATAACTTTAAGAGCAGCTTGGCCGAGTTCTGGTTCTTGGACACGTTAGCTAATTTGTTGAGGAGAGCGCAAGAGGATGCATTAGATCGCCGTGAGTTTAAAAAAATATCTTACAATACTAATATGAAAAGAAAAAATTTACCTACGGGCGGGATTTTGCACCATTCCCCGTGGTGGGCAATCTACCACTTAAGCTACCTTGGAGGTACTAGTCTTCGGCAAAAATTTTTTTCCATCCCTTCTTCTTAACGCCTATAGGGGCGTATGTTAACTATAGTACATATATAGTATAGTGTAGTATAGTTTGTACAAGGACTACCTCAGTGGCGTAGTAAGCCCAAGTTAGACTGCTGATCGTTTAGATCCCGGGTACTCGTATGATCTGCAGGTTAGACATAGGAATTTTCATTACGAATTATCTCTATAATAGTTACACGTTTTCTAGTTTTAATATTTGATTTTGTTGTTTTCTGCACTAATTGTGATACCAATACAGAGTTTTCTATTCTATTCTATTCTCTATGGGAGTCCGGAACTGTTCTCGGTAGATGGCAATAAGCTCGCCCCTCATTACATGGGGCCAATAACATACTGAGGAAATGTGGGCGTATCTACTTTGGGACTTCTTCGAGTTCGAGTTTCGACTTTTCGTACCGAAATATATTTTTATATTTATAATACTTTAGTATTTTGCCTGATCTACGGCTGAATCTACAGATCTACTTTGGGAGTGAATCCTGGGTAAACTTATGCCTACCCCTTCAGGAAAACGGCGTGATTGTATGTTTATGTTTGTGGTGTTGGCTTTTTCGTAATATCCGTGACTTTTATAATATTCCAATCACTATTTACTATAATACTTACTATTATTATGTCGTAAGATAAATTGATACTGCGTTTTATCATAAATCATGAGTTTTGCTTTACTGATTCACTTATTTAATTTTTTTAGCGACACAAGCTGTATTGATTTTGTGGTTCTGCGAATGGATGAAAGAAATCCAACATTTTGATGCAGCAAATCGTGAACGAATGCTTAAAAGGTTTCAGGTAGTTCCATGATATAAATATACTACGAATAGACGATCGAACATGGTACGGCCGTACCACGAACTTGGTTGGCCACCACACCTCGGACACTCGATTCAATTCCCATACAAAAGTCGCGATATAACTTCCTACTACACAGACACTGCAAACATGGAGTTTTGTACATGCTCAAGAGTGTGCGTTAGGTGCGTTCCGAGCTCACAGGGGCTCGTCGAGAGCTCAATCTTGCTTGCGGGGTGAGGAAGGCCCGATTGATGGGCGGATTACAGTGTCCATGCTATACGTTCTGTGACCATATCATGTTCAATTATCTATGGCGCACTGTCCGGCGAACATTAATATTATTATTACTTGGTACGGTGGTACGGTCGCTTGCACATCGAAGCGGTTCGATCGTGTGGCGTGAACATTGAACCGGGTACGGGTCTCAGATTAAATAGTACAGTGCTACGGCCGTACCGTGTTAAATACCACCTATAGATACTAGACTGGTCAAATTTAGTTTTGACCCTTTAATTCCATGATCCTGAATCTGTATGTAATAAATCTAGTGCTTATCTCGGAGTAAACAAAGATTCAGTTACAGTCATAGAATGAACAGTACGGCCGTTGTAACTTGGCGAGTTGAACATAGGCTCTGCGAACTTTAGCGCGTGTAAACTCGTAAAGATATTATCCCCTACCTATACCTGCTCCCCGTAGCGTTTGTCAATTTTGCAAATCTATGGATAGTAGTTCAGTATTTAAAAAAAAAAAAACAGTTGTCACCAGTGCTGACTAAGGAGGTGGTGACCAGCAGGAAGAACCTAGTTTGACGGGTAGAAGCAATCTTTTTGTAAGATCTTGTTATAAATTTCAAATATTTCACCAGGACAACATGCTGGCAGCTGCTAAGTTTTTAGCAGAAGAGAACCACCTACCAACCCCCGCGGATATAGGTGTAACATACAAAGCTCCCGACGAGGTCTCCGAAGGTGCAGAACGTCCGCCTTTAATAACCCAACCTAAAGAAGATTCAAAACATTTGGTCACTTTTGAAGGAGTGGCTTTTGAATGTTCATTGATGGATCTGACCAAAATTATCCATTATATTTTTGATTTGTTAGTATACATTACCTGAATATTTAATGTTATCTGTTGGCCTTAACTACCTAGTAGCGCCTGCTTTACCCCGGCTTTAATAGTTACTGACCGTTTAACCCGTCTTTTGCCGAAACGCGGATCCACGCGAGACAATGCAAATTCTAATGTGTCTGAAATTCCAGCATACCAAAAGTCACTTTTTAGAAATTTGACACCTCATTTATAAAATAATATTTTTTTACCGAATAGATATATTGTATTCTACCATTTCATCGAAATAATAATAATCAACTCATTCGATAAATTTATACCTTGATATTTAAAATTACGTAAACTACGAGTGCGGCAAGCGCAGCGTAGGACGTCCGCTTTCAAGATGGACTTTCGAGCTAATAAAAAAAGCACGAACACGCTAATTGCAAAGTGCTTACAACCGGACTAGATGGAAATCTATGGGAGAGGCCTATGTCCAGCTTTGGATCTTACAGATGTAATGATGATGGAACTACGAGTATCTCCCTATCATTTTACGAATGTAACCAAACCAAATATTGTAAAACTATCAGTTGAAGAAATTAAGCCCTACAAGTTTCTTGTGCGTTCTTCTTGTAGATGTATCTTTCCGAACGCACGGTAGAATCATTACCGTTTATTTTAATTGACATGCAAAAGTGTCATATTGTGGTGTAATTTAATTAATTTTTTTTGAGTTTAAGTTTGATTCATTTATTACATTTTATGAAAACATTGTTTTTTTTAGTGAGCGTCCAAAAGTCCTAGTTGACTCGTGGAGAAAAACCGTACTGTTGCTGTAAAGACTTCTTCTGTCTGTAAATACGAGTATTATTTCGCAGGTTCAGTTCAGACTACCAATACAACTTAATTCGCTCGGTGTTCACGTTCCCCCCTGACTACGTGCTCATTGATTCCCCATACCAGCTGCAGAACCCCAAGCGAATTTACGCGCCTTTGAAGATTAAACCTAAGAAAGATAAGCCTAAGAAAGAGGCCAAGCCGGCTAAAAATAAAAAATTCAAGGAGCCTGATACTGAAGAGTACATAGCTTTGATGGAGGTAAGTTGTTGAAATGATTTGAGGATCATTAAAAAAGTTACACTCTTAAGCTTACAAATCACCACCAACGTCCACCCGGGACCTGATACACACCGCCTCGCCTAGCGCGGTTATTCTTTATATGAAATTCTATTGACATACGCTCACTACACCAAATCAATCACCTGATTGATAACTACGATGTCAGCGCGCGGACGTCGAGGGGGCCACTCGGTGACTAGTGACTACCCACTGATCGCATAATTGCCTTGTTTGACTGCGCGCTGCTTGCGAGTAGTCCACGTGAGGAAGATGCCTATATTTTTTTTTAAATGCGAGATTCACTGATTGACAACGCGATGTTCACTGGTGACAAATTATCATCCACTTTTGGACCACAAGTCAACAATTAGTGGACGCAAAAAATGAGCCGGCGCTTATCGAGTCCCAGGGGGCGTAATGAGCTGTGACCTTATTTAAACTAATATCGATATGATAAATCTGGAGTGTCTACTATGTGCCTCACAATCAAACTATACTGATAATATAATCACCAATTATGTCGAGGACAATCGAGGACATACGAGTAAATTGTAGCGACAAACACCTACTTTCGTCGGTCACTGTCGTTATGGCCTCTATGAGCGCCTTCACATCCTTACGCTCGCTGGGCCTTTTTAAAACTCCGTCGGATTGAATACACACAAGGACCCACTTGTGTGTATTCAATCCGACGGAATCTTTAAAATAACGAAGATACCTAACTTCCAGTTGAAAGCAAAAGAAGAGCGTGAACTAGATGAGTTAGAAGATCGCGACCGTGAAGAGTACAACCAGCGCAGTCACATCCTGCCTCTGAGCTTTGCGGCGACAGATCAACTGTTTGACAAGTATTGGCCTCCACCCTCTCCCGAACCGGAACCTGAACCGGACCCTGAACCCAAGGCGAAGGGAAAAGGGAAGGGAAAGAAGTGATATAGGTCCTAGTATACTTAATAAAGTGGTGAGTTTTGTTTTTGTGTTTCCTTTTGTCATAGGTACCTTATTTACTGATAATTGGATAATTGATTGAATTTGGCGTTACTTTTCGGAACTCCATTGCAAACTCCTAGAACAAGAATATTTAGTTTTTAGTTCCGATTTTTTAGTGTCAAAAACAACATGCACAGTGCTCTATGCATGCAATTTTGCGGGTGGGAGGGCGGTGCACTGTGCATTTTGTTTTTGACACTAAAAAATCGGAACTAAAAACTAAATATTCTTGTTCTAGGAGTTTGATAATTGGATGTTATCGGATTATCGGAGTTAGTCTGTGTCCAACCGTGGTGTGTCACCAAATTGAGGTAGCGGTGGTTCCCACATGGGGATGGATGACCCTGTCAACAACATAACATAACATATATTCACGCCTTTTTCCCGAGGGGCAGGCAGAGGTGTACCCAGGACTCAGTCCCATAGTAGATATACCCACATTTCGCCAGTATGTTATTGGTCCCATGTAATAGGGGGCGAGCCTATTGCCATCTACCGGGCACAGTTCCAGACTCCAGGCAGTTATTGAGATAATTCCTAATGGAAAAATCCAATATTTAACACTGCCTGACCTGGGGATCGAACCCGGGACCTCTCGATTGGCAGTCGAGCATGCGCCCTCCACGCCACCGAGGCAGTCAAACCCTGTCAAACCCTGTCAAAACCGTTTTTTGAACTGGGTTTTGAAAACAAATGGTCACGCCTCCATGTAGGGGATAGGTTGGACGTTGCACCCTAATAATTAACCAAAGAATAGCTGAATAAGCTGCGCTAAAGACCACAGAGGAGATGAAATTTATCTGCTCTGTGCTAAAGACGTAACACTATTATATTAGGAATGAAAATATTCGATTTGTTTGCAGTTCCTTACCTTTTGGTACCACTGGTACCGGAGGTTTACCACTGCCGGATCAGATTCAGAATAATCCACAAAGCCATGGTGAGGGTTAAGGCGAGGGCTACATTCGGAATGAGAATGTTCGTTTCTTACTTCTTATTCTCAACCTATCGGTTCAATTTTTGGGGTCAGGTTCGGAACATACCGGATTGTTCCAGCCAATCACGGAAATTGGTGATTTCGAGAAAACTTGAATTCAGTCCAATCATCAAGAAAAATAAAACAATATACTTACTTACGCATATGATTCATTTTCCTGCTAAGTAATGAATTCTAGAAGATTTATTATATACATTTTCCTAGTACGTTACCTACACGGCTCCAATCACGCATCTTCCTAACCTTATAATAGATATTTAAGGCCAAATAAACCTATGAATGTATTCTAAGATAGCCTTAAATTAAATCAATTAATTAATTCGAAGTTTCCGTGTTATTTTGTTAATAAAGTATGTACAAGTCTTTATTGTATATCGAATAAGAAAATGATATTTTTGTACATAAATGTACAATAACTAAAATGAATTAATAATTAACTAAAATTAGCTACTTTATGAAACATTCTGGATGCGCTCCGCAATTTTATTCGCTGAAAATTATTCTATTATGTTATTTTAGGATTTTAGCTGCTACTTAAAATTTAACAGACGAATTGGTAGGTATTTATACCTAGTTTTGACGAGGGAGGTAACAAACTTTTAAAGTGATAAGCCTCTTTTGCAGGGGACCGCCTGGGGAAGTACCACACCTTTGCCAGTTATTCATCTGTCAAACAGTAATGTGTTCCGGTCTGAAGGGCAATGTTACCAGCGAAATTACTGACGAGTTTCAACAACTAATATTTCAGGGTGACGGCGCAGTGCAGTAACGCGCAGAATTTTGAATTTTAAAACAATGGGTGGCACTGTGTCTGATATGGGCAATCATGATGCTTACCATCAGGCACCTGATGTGCTCGTCTTATCACTCTGTATCATAAAAAAATAATAATACACACATATTATTATCTTTTGAAACATACGTATTTGGGTATGAACCTACGGGTATAAACATTATTATAACCCCAACTGGATCTAATAGGATTTTGTTTCAAATTAATAGATACTTACTTAGATAAATGCAATCTATAGCATGACGTCATAATGACCACCAAAATAAAGTGTAATACTGTGACAGTTACATAATCAAGGGCTGAGCCGGTCAGTAGGCTGAATGGTCGCGCGTTCCTAAATAAGCCTCTAGAATTAGGGGTGTCACTCTTAACACTTATCTTATTATTTAGTAACTAGTCCATTAGTTCACTACCGCTTTCATTTTATATGACGTCACGTAATTTAACCTGAGTTCCGCAATTTTGATACGTGTCTTCTTAGACCAAAATATTATAATTTTAATCACGTTCTTTATTCATGCATTTTTAAATCGATTGGTAGAACTAAATTGTGGCAGATTTTTAAAGGGAAGATATAGTCATTGGCCCAGATACCTTATCTTAGATGCAGCCCTGCTCTTCACAATACGCCCTATCCGTCCAAATGCTGGTTGTTTTAATTATATTATCCTACTTCCTAGTTTCTTACTTCCTACTAATATTATACATGTGAAAGTTGTTTGTAAGATGGGTGGATGAATGGATGGATTTATGTACGATATGTTACTCTTTCACGCCAAAACTATGGAACGGATTACGTTGAATTTCGGAATGTAGATACAGTTTAGATTTTAGATCCTAGAATAGCACAGGGTACCTACTTTTTATCCGGACATTTCCACGGGAACGATCACTACGAGGGCGAAACCGCGGGGCACAGCTAGTATTCTAATAAAGAAGAAAATAAAATGTTAAGAACTAAGTTTTATTTCATCCATAAAATATCAGGATATAAACGAATAGGTTAATTATATTCGGAGGGAAACAGGGGATATGGCAAATTTTTGTGTACGAAATTCCTAAGAGGTACGCTATTATACAAAGACATTATGTGATAGCCCTACGCATGCGTTCACAAGAAGTGTGTCAGTGGAACCTTTCTCGCGGTCCGTCGCGTGCGCAACTCTCAGCCGAGCTTCGCCGGTACTGTGATGTGTGGCCCGCAATACTGTTAGATAATACTTATGACCTTTGCAATGTTGATATACTCTCCATAATCGTTAATATGTAATAAGAATGCGAAACACGTTGCTGCGTTACTCAAATACTGCTGTGACGCGCGCCCCTTTGGAGCCAAGTTCGAATTATTTCATAGGATATAGGGCTCTTAATTGAGGCCACTTTAATTACAGCTATTAAGATACCTGGGTCAAATATGGCCACCTTAAGCTTTGACGATAATTTTCTCATACTTACCTACGACAGGTCGACCCTTATGTTGTTTGGTTTGGTAAATCTATCTAACTAACATACTTACATGTAAGATAGGATCTATTTGAAGTAGATTTTGAGATAACGTAATTTTTGTAGCCAGGGTTGCAATAGTTTGGTATAGATGAATAGTTTGTAGAGGGTTGCAATAGGCAGTGGCCATATTAATCGGCTGGCCATATTTGACCCAGGTACCTTATATCGGATGACTATTAACGGCCCTATAGCTTTAAGGAATCTCTAGGTTGTTCTAGAAGTGAGAGCAATGAGCAGAGGTGCAACACGAAGTATTGTTTAACATCACTATAAGAGTGACCACCAACTGATTCGACAAGAAGAAAAAGGTCCCGGGAAGTACCCGTACGTAGGTACGGGTACTTCCCGGGACCTTTTTCTGTAGAGCATATCCACTTGAGACAGTCTCGGGTCGAGCGGCTGCGGCTTAAGTGGACACAGTCCCTAAAGTTACCTTTAAGTCTGTATCTGTATTCTGTGCTAGTCTTAACTCTAGCAAGTCTTGGCACAGAATAAATAATAGTATTAAACGTGGCTTCAAGTTGAGACAACCGCAACCGCTCGACCCAGTTATTTACGCGGTTGTTAATTTGAAGTTTATTTTTATAATAAATATCATCAGACAGGTTTTATATTCAGTTATAGTGTCAGCGTCCATAAGTTTTCCATCAATAAATGCCATAAATTAGAATTTTACTCTAATGAATTTTATAGTCCTTTTTATGATAATGTATGAATATTCATTCGTGTGAGTATAAAATTGCAATTAGCACTAGGATGAGAATTAAATAATAATAATATAAGTAAATACAGACATTTAAACATAGGTAACTACATAGTAAAAGACCTCAAATCAAAACCTTTGAAAAGATACTATTTTGTACACGGGCGCTTTTTGTCTATATTTCGGTCAACGAACTGTTGCTAAACACAGTATAAAAATGTGTAAATTATGTTGTCCACACAAAAAATGAAACAATGAATGAATATGTAAATGTATATTTATACCTATGCGTGTTTTGTGAATAATATAATATTATGTATACATTAAACAATATGGTTGACTAATATATCAAGTTACTATACTAGTGTTATTCCGGTGACTTTTCATGAAATTTCATGAACTCCTTTCTTAAGCCTTGTAAAACCATTGTCGATCAATAAGGATAATTTTGTTTAAGTTGAACCTGCATAATATTCTTTTTATTTTAATCTCAAAGAGATAGAATATTGTTTAGATATTCAATTCTATGTGCAAAATTTCCGCAGGTTTAGGGCTGGGCGTTGGTGAATGAGTCTGTAAGTCATTCCGTCAGTCAGGATATTGATTTTCTTTCTACTGGGTTTCGTGGACAGATTTATCTGATACTGTTACAGTACATCTTCTCTTTATATAAAATCAAAATCCTGCCTGACTGACACACTAACTTATCAATGCGCAGCCCTGCGTAAATGTTTTCATAATGATGTAGACAAGGAGAAGGAAAGGAATTGTTGAAATTTTCTAGGGAACGAAGTTGCGAGCTTAGCATTTACATAATTTCGCAAAGTTGTACAGAAAATGAAGAATGAAGAGTAATTTTTACTAGTGAAAGATGCACATAAACACAAATTAAAGACACAAAGTGTGAACAGTCCGTTCATGTACCTTCGCTCGACAACTCCCGTTCTGAATTCTCTAAGCTTAAATCAATAATATTATAGTATAAGAACAAGTAAGTGTAATTACATGATGGTAAAAGTATTTCTACGAGTAAGTGTAATATTACAATGATAATAATATGATGACTGCACCTGTCACCTGAACATAAAACACTGTTTTCTAATAACAGCGACATGTTATTATCGGTTGTTTAAGGTTCAACGACACCCATACTAAATGAAAATACACAGATATGAAGAAATTGATAATAAATTTCCATCAATTGTTTGGGGTTGTTTGTGATTGTGTGACTGCCTCGATGGCGTAGAGGGCGCATGCTCGACTGCCAATCAAGAGGTCCCGGGTTCGATCCCTAGGTCAGGCAGTGTTAAATATTGTATTTTTCCATTAGGAATTATCTCAATAACTGCCTGGAGTCTGGAACTGTGCCCGGTAGATGGCAATAGGCTCGCCCCCTATTAAATGGGACCAATAACATACTGGCGAAATGTGGGTGTATCTACTGTGGGACTGAGTTCTGGGTACACCTCTACCTACCCCTTCGGGAAAAAGGCGTGAATGTATGTTATGTTATGTTATGTTATGTTTGTGGTTGGCTCTGGATCTGATCATTATTTGCGCAAAAACATATTTTGTTACAGAAAACCTTACAGTTACTTCGTATTTATAAAAAATTGTAAAATGTAGTTTATAGATTATGTTTATGTTTTTTAAATAGCAAAAAAAACCATATGGCTTTTTTTAACAAGATATCTTTTCGCGCAAATAAAGGCCGGATCCAGAGCCAACCACAATGCCACCACTAAAAGAAAATGTATTAAAATATGTCTTTGAAAATACATTTTTAAACGTCAATAAATAATATTGATAACAAGTTATGAATCTATATGTTCGGAAATATACCTCTACAAGAATTTCGAATTGGATTTGCATGTCCTATGCGTTCGGGCTTGCTTTGACACCTAGTTTTCGGTTTTTAAATACGGTTGTAAATCTAAAAAAATATAGTAGGCATAGAAAATTTTGGTACTCGCTTTGGTACTCCTGTACTGGCCTGTACCGATCCAGGTTAAGCTCATCAGCAACAAATATCTAAAACAAACGAACATTTTAATGAGAACACACATTATGATAAAGTGTTACGTGTTTGAAACAATCATTATAATGTTAGTTGTTACGCGTAACAGCTTAATATTTCTAGAGAATTGCCTTATTACCTATGCCATAACATTTAGTGGACTTTAGATAAGGTAAATTATGTTATATACCCCCCAAAGGGTAAGGGTCGATTTGTGTTGAGGTTATTTTGAACCTGGGCTTCGATTCTGTATTTTTTTTAGCTCAATTATTTATTGACATACTACTTAGTGGCGACCTAAAAGTTTATGTAAGTACCTACTCTTAGACGGGGTTTTATGATCACTGGTTAAGTCGACTAATGGTAACAAAATTCGTTTTTTCATCCCTGGTTAACTATTTTTTTCCACACGATTTAACCATTGGTTAGAAATTTAACTATAGTTAGTTTGACAAATGGTTAACTTAACCATAACTAACGATCAAAAAACCGGCCCTTATTAGTCTTTCGATGGATTGTCAGTGTTTGGTGGTAAATATAATTCAATTCAATTCAATTCTTAATTTGTGGCTTGTGAAAGTGTTTTTAACACCACAACTTTGCCAATAACACGTTGGGAGATTGGACATCAAACGATGGAAATTAACCAACAAGTGCTTTTGAATTTTGAACACAATCAGCAATCATATTCTACAGCTTGATAATATACTATAATCTACACTACAATAAATATTTTAAAAAAACTCTTACCTCCTTTGATAAACTATTTACTAAGTATATACAACTAATAATTACAATCTATACATACACAAACCTATATAACATAATTACGAATACACATAAATATATTTATACAATATGTTTTAATATTAAACTTATAATTTTATCTTTTATCAGTTATTGGAAATGGCAATGGCATATACACACACAAATGACACTATAGATAATAAATACCCTACCGACAAATTACGATAAAACCATTAAAATTTAAAAAAGTTATAGAATAGAGAGCCCTTGCTTGACTAGCAAAAAATAAGTTTAAGTAATTTATAATAGTAGGCTTTCACTTTAAATGCTAATTTTTCACTCGTAACCATACTATTATTTACTCTGTGTCGTTACTAAGTATATTTAACCAATTATCGATTATTAACGTGTTCTGTGTTCTCGTCACTGCGTAATTCTGATTGATAATTAAAGTTAAGTGCAGTGATGGCGACAATAATAGTAATATCAATTTTGCTGACTAATATGTTTCATATCACTTATGGCGATATTGGTAAACAATATCTACTTACCTATAATTCTATAATGTTAGGAGGGGCCGCAGTGAGTCAGCCAAGTTCGCATAACACCGGTAGTGGGTCATATTAAACGAACCATTTTGCCCCACTTTTGACCCCCACATAATTTAAAATCCTTTCAACCTGCAAACTTGAAATAAAGTATTTCTTGAATGAAATGCGTGAAAGAGGATTACTTATGCCTGAAAAATGTGTGAGTACAGAGACTATGGACGTAGACTAGAATATAAGATGACTTACAATGCCCATCCGTGTGTCTCTAGTCTCTAGTCTCTACCCGTTCTTTTTATTTAACCCGGGGAAATGCCTTACACATACCTACCACCCTACACTCTGAGAGCGAGGTGGTTATGTAGGACTTAGCGAAACTGATAGGGGTATACGTTAAGGCGATTGATCGTACATACAAAGTGAAAGTGCACAAATATGCAATCCCCTTAACTGAGTAAAATATAATATTACATTACGATATTATGATTTTATGTGTCGTTAGTATCATTTAATATTAAGACTGATTATCATGTAGTATACGGATAAAATTTCGTCATCGTCACCACTGGTGGCGACTGGAACATTTGATTGCCACCAGTGGTGGCAAGATGGTGGTGCCAACTGCGAAGTAAACATCCCAACCGCCACCACTGGTGGCGATCGGGACGATAATTATTGTTTCCGATTGCCACCAGGGCATGGCGACTGTGGTTTTTTTCTCGATTGCCACCAGCGGAGCCGGTGGAATAGAACGTATAGCGGGCCCCCCTGTCTTAGATCTTTACATAATTTGAGAGAGTAGGTATGTAACCTTCATTAACCTGAGTGTTTTAAGCGTATCTATGTATTTATATCAGTCTTCTGGTTACCTTAGGACAGGTTTGGCCTAGAATGTGTGGAAGTTGTCCCATATTATTATTATTATTATTTTTATTACTGTCTGTGAATCTATTGTAGAAAAATACGGAACAGAAACAGCACTTATTTAATCTAACCATTTGTACATTACAAATCCCTAGGTAGGTATTAGTTATGTTGAACCCACGTGTAGTCAGTCTGTACGACCGAGGGGGCCCACAAATTGGGCATGTCCGCTCTCTCTAATCAAATTGGGTATAAGCTACGTCGTGGATCGAGTCCGTACAATGGCGTAATATTAGCCTTTAAAGGACATGGTGACACTGGGAAGATTTATTGCCGGCGGTTACGAGAGAATAAGAGTAAAGACGAGCTTCTCGTTATTACTCTTGCATTAGGTAACGTATAATAAAGTAAATCTTTCATTAACATTTACAAAATAATAATTTGACGGATCATTAGGGTCAAAATTTTATAATTTTTTTTAAGTTTTATTTTATTTATCATAAAAACTTACAAAATAGGAAATGTTATTGGTTAACGATATTACACTTAGTTGTACGTCTTAAAAATAATGATATACCTAATTTTATTACAAGCCTTACTTTAAATTAAACTGTAACTTCCTACTTTTATTCTGTGGCTGTATCGAGCGCACCATGTTAATATCTATGCTATGTAGTATATATTATATACTATATATTTTATATACTATAGTAATCTATACCAGGCGAAGATAAATTGTCACAGGCAATGTCGAAAGAAGAAACCCATATGTACGAGTACAACGATACGATGGTCTGACCTTACACTACAGCTGGAAATAGCAGTTTGCCAAACTCCAATAAGCCAAAAGTCAGGTCTTCCCCTTCTAGTTTTGTGCAAACACCGGAAAAGATATCCCCACAGGATCCTCACCGTGGTATCGATTCAAGAGAGCAATAAATTTCTTGGATTAGGTAATAGGAATAGGGTTACATGATATTTTCCATCATGTCACGTGTTTTTATCAATGCTAACGACTAATATTAAACTTATTTAAAAATATAAAAGTCAAGCCTGAACGCAAACTCAATCAAAAACACATTAAATTTCATCTACCAACCCATTTTGCTGGTCACATTATGAACGATCTGCAAATGGATGTGCAAATACGGAGCCTACTTCTAAATAAAGCGAAGTGGGTCTAACTGGATCTGTTTGTCTGAAACGACATGAGGTTTGTGTTTGTCGGTCACCAATACGCGCCACCGCGCCGTCAGGTGGCCCGGTTTCGGTCTGTGCCTCACCGTTGCATCACCTACCAACATTTAGTCAGCACCGATGTGTTTTGGATACCCCAAAGTATTTCTTCATCGTGAATTAATTGCTTGTCGCGCATGACTCAAAGGACTTTCTGTGTTTTGGCAATAGCGCGTCAGATCATTTCTTGGCTCAGTTGGTCAATATATTCGTTAACCTTGTAATAGAAAATGTTCTATTACTTATGTTTACTTTAGATGTGAATATCAGTCGGTATGTCACAGGTTCTAATTTAGAGAGAGCATTAATTAGAATATCTGTGACCACATTAAACAAAACTTTCTCGTTTTATGTTTATGGATTCCAAACTGGTTTCATTATTCAGAATTCCCTGAAGAAGCGGGATTCACTTTCACTACATTATTATAAATAATGGCGAAACGTCAGCATATGAAAGAATGCACCTAACTCACAATGCTTTTTTCTCTTCTAGAGATAGTATTTTGTCAAAAAAATATCGTATACATATTTTGTAAACAGGTTAAAAGGACAAAATACATGAGTATTTTTTACGTTTCGCTCGTTACTTTTCGTTATAATGTTCTCTTTAAACTTCACACGGCATATTCTTAGAAATATTAATTCCTGAGACACTAGGACTGGTATTCGCTGTAGGCCTTTGGCGCTTGGGTAGAACCCAAGTTTACGATACGCACTGGCGCGTATGACCGTTATAATTTCTGTACCCTAGTTGTCGCTCATATAAATTTTCCTCACCTACTTTTATTAGAAAATCCTTGTGAACACTGATAGTTTGCACATTTTTTACAAAATCACTGCGAAGTAAACGATTTTTTTCTCAGAACGTGTTTTATTCGTACATTAGGTAGATTACCTATATACTTACCCTATATATAATTATATAATATACGCAGAACTGACTACCTCCGTGGCGTAGTGGGTGCAAGCTCGACTACCAATCACGAGGTCCAGGTTCGACGGTTCGATCGCCAGGTCAGGCAAACTGTTATTGAATTTGTCCATTAAGAATTATCTCAATGACAGCCTGGAGTCTGGAACTGTGCCGGGTAGATAGCAATAGGCTCGCCCCTATTACATAGGACCAATAACTTTCGGGCGAAGCTGCGTCCTGGGTACATCTGCCAACCACTTCGGGAAAAATGTGTGATTGTATGTTATATACCCAGAAGATACACTGATAAGTCAATACATACATTCCCACGTCCCCTACACTAGCCCTACCCTTATCTGATACATGCATGGTATCAGATCGTAGGTTTTTTCAAGTATCTAAATAAAAAGCGGTAGTATATGCACCAGCAGATATTTGTTCAACAACCAATCATACTTTCCGACAGAAGCTTCCGCTCTTAGCTCTGGTTCCGTATAAACGAAGATATTGTTTTCTGCAGAAAGCCTTATAAACACTAATTAGTTCAAAATTACTTTATTATTTATGTATAAGTCTCAAAAAGAAGTTATTTGTAAACGTCTATAAAACTAATAGGTAACTAATTAACCCACCCTGCGTTCGGAAATTTATTATATTTATACAAGAAGAACGCACATGGAATTTGTAGGGTTTGATTTTTTCAACTGCGCCACCGAGATCAAACATTTGTGTGCATGAATATGTCTGTTTGATCGGTGTCTGGGTGTTATAAGCTTATATAAGTATGTATATCAGTCATCTGGTTACCATAGTACAGGCTTCTAGCCTAGTTTGGAACCAGATGACCGTGTGTGGAAGTTGTCCCATATTATTATTATTATTATTATTTGTAGCTCAAGGAATCCTCCTTCAGTGTCGGCAGTCATTTCAGTGTCCAAGATGGTCCGAGCAAATAATTATAGTCGTTGCTTTTCACTGAGGCTAGTTAGTGGTAGAGAATGAAGCAATGTTTCTTGCAAATTATCCAGGATTTTCCTCAACACTTTCACTCGTCTAGTGCGTGCGTGATTCAATAACAACTTGCAACAGATTCTAAGATACAAACCAGCTTCATTATTTCCCAAGTTGAACAAATTATTTGTATTAAAATCAAACATCATTTTACTTTTTTGGTTCAACTTGTAGTTTTAGAATATGTATTACATTTGGAAAATGTTTTACAAAGTTACGTTCACACCCTTCGTTTTTACAATCCTACTATCCTACTTATATTATAAATGCGAAAGTTTGTGAGGATAGACGGATGTTTGTTACTATTTCACGCCAAAACTACTGAACCGATTAGGCTAAAATTCGTTATGTAGATAGTTCATACCCTGGAAAACGCATAGGGTTCTAAACATAAACATACGTTCACGCCTTTTTCCCGAAGGGGTAGGCAGAGATGTACCCAGGACTCAGTCCCATGTAGATACACCCACATTTCGCCAGTATGTTATTGGTCCCATGTAATAGGGAGCGAGCCCATCTACCGGGCACAGTTCCAGACTCCAGGCAGCTATTGAGATAATTCCTAAGGGAAAATCCCAATATTTAACACTGCCTGACCTGGGGATCGAACCCGGGACCTCTTGATTGGCAGTCGAGCATGCGCCCTCTACGCCACGGAGGCAGTCATAGGGTTCTTTTTATCCGGATATTTTCACGGGAACGATGACCACGCGGGAGAAACTGCGGGTCACAGCTAGTTGACAATAAAACTAAAAACTATACTAAAACATTCTGTATCAACAAAATTAAATGTCATGATTCGACTCCAATAAAAAAACCCACGTGATAATTTTTTTACTTAGTCGAATACATAGATATTATACCTACAATATTCTATTAGGTATATTTTGTATAAGCACGCTACCGGAAACATGAAAATAACAATAATTTCCCTTCTTCCGTAACTTCAAAATACAATAACCACGTCTTAATATAAATAACCCTCGAAATAATAGGGGGCAATCTTTTTATGATTTACGCTTTACTCCACACGGCAGCATTATCTTGTAGAGGTTACGGAATAATCACTCTTTCCGATGTTTCAATGATAAATGGAAATGCGAGTAGGGTGGGAAACGACAAATTGTGATTGTGGTTGACGAAACCCACAACTCGGCATAAATACAATTGAGCAAAGGGATAGGTATGCTTTCGCCAAGGTGAGTGTGATAGGTACTCTATAGAAGCAATGTTAACGCATGACATGACACCCTACATAAACTAGCCGACCTATGACCTACCCCTGCATACTACTAAATATTGGCGATTTAATTTTTATACAAAAACTCATTAAATCGGCGTATTTATCTTGGACTAACTGTGCTCTGCGGTTTCACCAACATAGCTTTCGTTCCGTGGGATGTATTTTAAATTTAAAGGTTTATTTTTTATACATACATACATGCAGTCACGCCATGTTCCCATTGGGGTAGGCAGAGACTATTTTTTTCCACTTGCTACGATCCTGACATACAACTTACGCTTCTTCCACTTTCATCACATTCTTCATGCATGCTCGTCGGTTGTTGCTACTTTTAACCTGGCCTCTTTCCTTAAGATATTAACTTGTTCATGAATGGTACGCCTAGGTCGACCCCTACTGACTTGACCATTCACATTCCTCTAATAAATCTCTTTTTTCAATCTCCTCTCGTCCATCCTCTCCACATGTCCAAACCACCTAAGCAATCCTTTCTCTATCTTTGTTACTACAACTTCTAACATGCCACAGCGTTCCCTTATCAGACTATTCCTCACTTTGTCCATCAAGATCACTCCAGTCATAGTTCTCAAACTTCTCATTTCCACAACATTAATCTTATTTTCATGTTTCTTCTGCCAGAGTGAAGTGAATGTTGGGTTATCTATATCATCCATCCATCCAACCTCACAAACTTTCGCATTTATCATAATATTATTAGTAGGAATTAGAATAGTAGGAAAGACGTAGGATTGTCTGTGACGAAACCCCACCCGACTTAAAGAAAACTATGTGATGACATTCAGCCTCAACTCAAGCCGGAAACTAGTCATAAGCGCACCACTAAACATAATGGAGACGCCGATGTCCAGGATTCCTTATGACCATAGATTTAGACAATGCATGGAAATGACATGTAATGAAATATTTTAAACTTCACTTCCAATGCTCAGAGAATTTTCAGTAAGCTGCTCGTCCATTAAAGTGGCAAGTAAGGCGCAGTGCTAAAATCATAATGTCCTAGTTATGCTAATCGGAAACATAAACTGACATTTTGTTGTGAAACTGACAAAAATTACTTGGGACTTTTACTTGCCTTGTAGCACTAATCGGCGAGTAGTTAATCAACACTTTACTCGAGGATAGTGAAAGAGACCCTTAGCATAAGGAAACCTAATCCGCTGGTTAAATCCTTCTAATCTTATCCTACTTCCTATCTTACTAATCCTACTTCCTACTCTTAAACATTAAAAATGCGAAAGTTGATGGATGGATGTTTATCACGCCGAAAATACTGAACCGATTGAACTGAAATTCGGTATGCAGATAGTTTAGACACTGGAAAAAAGTGCATTGGGTAATTTTTGTCCCGATATTCCTAGGACGATTGTGGTTAATTCGTTCAAGCGATATTCCCACGTACACAGATAAAGGACAGATAGTTGATAATAAAAAGCTTCATAATAATTATTCCTTTTTTTCGAAGGGGTAGGCAGAGGTGTACCCAGGACTCAGTCCCATAGTAGATACACCTACATTTCGCCAGTATGTTATTGGTCCCATGTAATAGGGGGCGAGCCTATTATTATCTACCGGGCACAGTTCCAGACTCCAGGCAGTTATTGAGATAATTCCTAATGGAAAAATCCAATATTTATCCCTTTGCCTGACCTGGGGATCGAACCCGGGACCTCTTGATTGGTAGTCGAGCATGCGCCCTCTACGCCACCGAGGCAGTCAAAATTAAAGACAAAATAAAGGTGTAGTAATAATAAAGTGGGAGCATCTACTCATCAAACCGAAATGGTTCTGATGATCAGCAAATTTGTATGAAAAAGACGGTTCTTTTTTTTGAAATTTGACCAAAAATTGCTTTTTGTTCAGCTGTCACGTATCAATCTATATTTCATTACGTCGTATAGTCACTGCTAAACCAAGACGTAATTTAAAAGTCGATCATCAATTATTATAAATCAATTGATTATATATTTAGTAGGTATGTATAATAGCATATCGCCACGTTTTTCCCCAAAGTGTGTACCCACTACTGCTGTACTACTGTAACAGTAGGTAGGTATCTACTATGGGACTGTGACAGGACCCAGACTTCTTCAGTTATGTTTTTTGTTACATGTATTAAGAGGGCGAACCTTTTGCCATCTATATGCTAGCATCTTTAACCCCACTCTTTACTCGGCCAGCCACAGATTATAGTTATGATATCCACGATGCGAACAACAAAATGAAAGTTTGCAAAAGGAAGTTATATATATTGTTATATTTAATTACCTTTAAAAAGTCGAATACTGTTCTTCTTGTTCATTATATTCGTCGTCAAATGGTATGTTATATATGGAAACTCATTTATCATGTAGTGCTAATTGCTAATTTTACGCAGCTGCAACTGACTTCTTGAACTGATTGGTCTTTTAAAAGTATGTATATCAGTCATCTGGTTACCATAGTACAGGCTTCTAGCCTAGTTTGGGACCAGATGACCGTGTGTGATAGTCGTGCCATATTATTATTATTTCAGTCTCAAATTAATGTTGGTATAACTTATATTATTACATTTGGCACCTAAATTTACACACGAAAAGGAGTGTGTGTTACCTTTTTTCATCTACAAAATAAGAATTGAATTTAATTGTGAAAATCTCTTCTTAAGGGGGCGGCGACCGGAGAATTCCCCATACAGACGTAATAGTTAAATAAAAATCAGAGCATATTTCCAACATTTAATGACGTTATTCGGAATGAGACACTAGTTATCTAGGTTCCTAATTGTATTGCAATCCAAAATATAAGTACTTTAGATTAAAATATGATAAAAATCCAAAATATAGGTATTTTGACAAAATATAGGTATTTTCAAATATAACTCCAATTTATAAGTATTTTAGACTAAAATATAATTAGGAACCTAGATAACTACTTAATCCCTTATTCTGAATAACGTCATTAAATGTTGGAAATATACTCTGATTTCAAATGATTTAACTATACGTTTGTATGAGGATTTCTCCGGTGGCCGCCCCGTTAAATATAATTATGATCAGTAACTTTTGTCTTGTATCTTTCTAATAATTGAATCATAAATGTACCAAGTTCTCTGAAATGTTATTAATTATCTTAATCGAATAGAGCCATAAATAGGGGCCTCTACTAAATGGCGCCAGTACATCACATAAAAAAACTATTGTTCCATGCATTAAAATTCCTTAGAAGCAATTTCCTAAGTTAAGCGATAACATCTGCATTGTTTGCCAGGTGTGAGCTTTTTTATCTCTATGTTAGGCCAAGTTTATGACTGCGACTGTTCCTCAGAATTTAGATAATGTTCTAGGAACCAAACTGATAATCTAGGGGAAGATCTCAAAGCAAACAATCTTTATGAATAGATTTTGTTAGCATTTGCATTACAAATCTGCACAATGGTAGGTGTAAGAGATGTGACATTATTCTAATGAAATCCGTTTAGGTTAATGACCTGACATAATGCTCACTGACGTCAACATTTTCATAGAATGTGATAAGATAATTATAAAATAATGTACCTACTCCGGTCATTACTGGCTGAGTATTTACTGGCCCAAGAAGATCTCCAACAAAACATTGGGAATGCTAAAATTCCAAACCTCCAGCAGATTAAACGCAGATTAAGTCCGTTGAAAAAACCAAAGGACCGGAGCGAAAACTAACGCGAAGTTCAAGACCGAACGGTATGGTGAAGCACTGTGGACACCTTCTGCCCAATTCAGGAAGCATAGAAATATAATAGATACGTCATGTAGGTACTACTACTCACACAATAATTTATCTAGGTACTCATTTTTCTCTAGAACTGTGAGCTTTTGTTGTGAGCTCTGCCTAATGTGGGTGTTGCGACCCCGCGCGCCAAATGTTGTATGTAATTCGTAATAATGTTCCGACATTGCTCAGATTCTCCTAGAGACTAAGGACCCAAGGCTGATCCTTGTCTCCAGGCAATTTCACCAAGTGGTGAGGTCAACTTTTATTGGTTTAGGAAATAATAGTTTGGCTGTTTAGTCGTCAGTGCATTTGTACCTAGAGTGATTTCGTCTGCGATATAATATTAGGTAGGTATTTTAAAATTTATTTTACCATCCATCTGCCTGAATATTATTCATATACCTATAATAATTTTTGCATAAATTCATAAATTATTTTTGTTCTGCAGAATGTTCTTGACCTAGATATATGCACTGAATTATTTATGTTATAAGCTACTTACGTTTAATATTTTATAAAATTATGTATAAAGTATTTAAAATAAAAATGAATACCGTGTACCTATCTCAGAAGCGGCTTGCACGGTATTGATAAAATTATGTGCAGATAAGTTTTAGCTTTCTTAGTTTAAATTTCCAATAAAAGAAAAAAATCTTATACGGTGTTTTTCCTTAATTTCGTAAAAAAACATTTTCTTTTTTCTCCAAACGTAGTTAGCCTCGAGATTTTTATATTCATTTGTCAAAATAACTATTTGTAGAGCCCCCTTGATCTCTGTACCTCTAGAGTTAAGACCGCTTTAAAAAGTTCTCAAGCTGATTTTATTGTGTCAAGTAAATTACAAAAAAATAATGACAAAACTTGTCGTTAGTTAAAAGAAATACTCGTAAATTACGGGTTAAGATATTTTTAAGTGGCAGTAACATTAAAAGAGCAAAAACCTGACAATAAAATGGAAACAGACGTGAAATAAAACGAAACTCTTTTTAAACCTGCATCGAGAATAAATGATTTTGTTTAAAATAGAAAATGGTCGACTACAAATTTTGTAAAACAATGAATTTTAAAACTCAATATTTTTACACACGGGAAAGTAGTTTACAAAGTTTATATAAGTACTTACAGAGTTATTATTATACTGTGTAAGTACTTTGTTCATTTAAACCTACCATGTCAAACCACAAAGGATTGTTTTTATTAAACTATATAATTATTTATTATTATTATTTTTAGCCAGGTGTGTCCCACTGCTGGGCATAGGCCTCTCTACCCTCAGACCATTATAATTATATAAAATTATTTATATATGAAAATTATATTTTTAATTTATTAAAATGATTACACAATTATTGTTTTACCTACCTATATAGGTATATTATGCTCTCACAAAAAAAATCCGTGGCTGGCGTGAATATGTTGATATTTCTAAAATGAAAATTTGATAAGGCGACCATTTAAATGTATTTTCATATATATATATAGGTAGGAACCTCTTCTGGTAAATCGGTAAATTGGTTTTACGTTTGTGTTTTAGTTATTTTATGCCATCGTTTAGATAGTGACAATAAACGAATATAATCCTCATAGTTTGTATAATAATAGACTTATCAAATCAGTCTTCAACGAGTTATAAACTTAATATCATGCTTTCATCAACAGACGTCAGTCAACTGGCTATAGCTTGACATTTAAATTTGCAATTTTAAAATAAAAACGTTTATGGGTCTATAAATTGAGATCTCAGTTAATAAAATGTTATTTTGGTTACTGAGTAAAGGTGGATATAACAAGATTCATTCACAAAAACATGTGAATCTTTAATTTGACATAAGATTTTGTCAAATTAGACCCGTTAAAATGGAAGCTGTCAATGTAGTTAATATATCCAAGTCAATTGTTCCAAAATTTATGTATAGTAAATTTTTTTTTCATATAAATTTCAAACGCGTGGAATGCATTAAGCCAATAAAAAATCATACATGTCGATAATCGATATGTCAATGCGATCACATCAGCCACGGAAGTATTGTTTGAAAAAATATAAAATCTAACGGCAATTATATCCGAGTCGTAAACCAATGTGAAATGCACATTATCTGATATTCTTCAGTGAAAAAATACCTATAACCTTATATATCATACACTTTTATACCGTTTATATATGCGTAGTTATTTATACCGCAAGGAGCATTAAATACGAGCAGACCAAGTTCCGCTGAATATCGAGATCGTCATGGGTCACAAATTGAGCAAACAACCACGCAATCGCAAATTATGCAACTAGACTTTTGATTAACGAATCTAAAAACTATTAAAGCCGTTCAACGCTGCTGATTCTCTGTTGTATTTTACGATTAGGTCTGAATAATGTAGGCTTATTAAGTTTTCTTTATACATTTGGCGTTTCGATATTTGGGCCACATAACCCATAAAGTTAGTGATACTTATCGAACCGAACATCGAGCAAGACGCTCTATGTTTTGCTCACTTATTCGTGCCGTGAGCATTTCGGCGAGCAAACATCGAGAATTTGCAAGAACGTTACATTACATAGAAATGCCTTTGGATACCGAACATTTCGTAATAATGTACCATTCGTACATTATTACGAAATACGTACATTATTTGTGTCTATCTCTCGTCTAAAGTCTATCACCACCTTAATGGTTTGATTCAAACAGTGAATAGCCGTTCTGTTAAGAGTCAAACTCAAACTTAAAAAAGATTTATTCAAATAGGTCATAATCTGACACTTTTGCACGTCAATGAAGATAAACAGTACTGAGTCTACCGTGCGTTCGGAAAGATAGAGTACTTAACAAATTACAATTTATCTTTTCATTTAATGTCAAGGAAACAAATTCTAATCCGAATATCCGATACCTAGAAGTTATGAGTCCGTACATGAGGACTCAAAAAGGTTTACCGTGTTTTCAATATAGGGGTGGAATGTATTTTTATTAAAAATGTAATGTAATCATCCACAGCTTTTATGATCTGTGTTCACACTGTGATATAGGCCTCTTTCATATCACGCGACTTGATCCTGTTTTATGTTAACCGCTGGTCAAATAGGTATAAGCAAATAGGTCAAATTAGGCGAACCTTTCATGAACAAGTTGATGTAATCTTAAGGAAAGGCCAGGTCAAAAGTACCTGCAACCGACGAGCATGCATGAAGAATGTGATGAAAGTGGAAGAAGCGAAAGTTGTATGTCAGTATCGTAGCAAGTGGAAAGAAATAGTCTCTGCCTACCCCACCGAGAACATGGCGTAACTGTATGTATGTATGTAAATCGGTATTAGATACCTTTATTACCAATATGTAAATATTACATAGAACAGATAACAGATAGAACAGATTGTAGTGGTAGGCCTCTTTTGCAGGGGGCCGCCTGGGGAAGTACCACACCTTTGCCAGTTATTCATTCGCCAAGCAGTATTGTGCAAACATTACTGTGTTCCGGTATGAAGGGCAATGTTACCAGCGAAATTACTGGGCATGATGAGATTCAACAACTCATATCTCAGGGTGACAGACGCAGTGCAGTGCCGCGCAGAATTTTGAATTTTAAAACACTGGGTGGCACTGTCTCTGATATGGGCAATCATGATGCTTACCATCAGGCACCTGATTTTCTCATCTTGTCACTCACTATCATAAAAAAAAATAGATAGACATAGAATAGATATTTATTGACTGCCTCGGTGGCGTAGAGGGCGCATGCTCGACTGCCAATCAAGAGGTCCCGGGTTCGATCCCCAGGTCAGGCAATGTGTTAATTATTGGATTTTTCCATTAGGATTTATCTCAATAACTGCCTGGAGTCTGGAACTGTGCCCGGTAGATGGCAATAGGCTCGCCCCCTATTACATGGGACCAATAACATACTGGCGAAATGTGGGTGTAGTAAATAACATACTGGCGAAATCTACTATTGGACTGAGTCCTGGGTACACCTCTGCCTACCCCTTCGGGAAAAAAGGCGTGAATGTATGTAATGTTATGTAAATATTTATTACTCATCAAAAATTTTATCTAGATAGGAAATGTAAAGTGTAAAGGTTATCAATCATGTTTTAATAACTAGATGCCTAAGTAACCTTTACTCTGTACCCGACGCTAACAAACAAAATGTTATTTACGACCAACAAGTCACTAAACAAGTTTAGTTTACATTAGTTGAAGGTTTACTCAAATCCTTACCACAAAACCACAAAAGTAGGTTTCATCCATGACCCTTTGCATGATGAGGTTACGCCTTACCGCTTACTTGTAAATATTTATAAAATACCGACTAAATATTGTAAAATACCGACTTGAGAGAAAGACGGCAGGAACGCGCTGGATGCCCCTTACAAGCGGACTGAATGGAAATCTATGGGGGAGGCCTATTTTCAGCAGTGGACGTCCTATTGCTGAGATGATGATGACCGATTTGAAACATTTTGCTCATGATAATATTAGGGAGGTTCCTTGCACCTTCAAAATTATTTCCTTAGTAACCTAAGTAGTAAAGGCGTATTTCATTTACACACATACAATTTGTTCCCCTCACACTAAAAGCTTTAATAAGGTACCTACTTATTTGCTGTTTAATTCTCAGCATAGCCAAAATTACAAAAAATACAGCAGCAGTTGACCAAATTACGATTTTTAAATCTTGATATCGATTAACCGCTGAAAAATAGAGTAGACATCATTTTAGTAATAGGTATTATTATCTTCGTAGTAAAAGTGTAGAACCCGTTCTAAAATGGATTTTCCTACTCAACTTATCACAAAGCGTTCACAACCTGTATTGTGGAGTGGGAATTCGACCGTCCCCTTTTTTGTTCCAAAACACCCTCAGCCAGCGGACCACGTGCGATCACTACAGGAAATATTATACAAAAGATGGTATCACTTTTCTAACATAATAAGCTCTTGAACACGAACTAAATTATGACTGGACGGGGAAGAATCAGTACATAGTTGCTGATATACTACCGAAGTACCAAACTATGTAGTTTAAAATACTAAGTCAGTCCATTATGATGGTAATGTTAAAGTATTTCGGTGATTTAAGTAGTTAGTTGTAGAGCCATTGTACTCGTAAATCACTTGTCAAGCCATCTCCAATCGAGTATTCTCCGTATTGACGGCGACCGCCGACAGCTAACGGGCCAGGTAAAGTAGTGATATTACAAAAAAACACTTAGAATTCCATCGACAATGAACCCACAAAAACTGTGACAAAGTTCATAGACTCTCGTAATAAAGGATTAGGGCCTCGCAGCGGGAAGCGGCGGGTGGAGGCAGTCCGTGGTCCTTATCTGAGACGGTTTCAACAGAACGTCGAACGAGCATAGTGGGGTGCGCTCGGGCACTCCATTACACGCTCTACCACGATTGCTGAACGTCGCTCGCACGCACGCTGCGCCCGCGCCCGCGCAAATCACTTTCAATAATTCCATTCGATTTTCAATAATAAATATTCAAAATGTTATGCAACACAGTGAGGTGAATTCGTTAAAAAAACTCAGTGCATTTTTAAACTGTGACCAGTGTTTGAACATCGAGGAAAAAGGATTACTTTTTTGGACTTGGAACAACCCTCGAAAATCAAGGTAAGTGTGTTGTTGTTTATTTAAGGCTTATTGTCCGGTGGTTGCGACAAGTGCGGCAACAGTGTCGAGACGACTTATTGCAAAGTGCAGTTTCGTTTTGCGGCAGCCTATTTACAACATAATAACGTGCGTCGTCGGCATGTCCGGTTGCTGACGGACTTTCACGATGCTTTGCAGACATTAATATTGTACTAGATATCGAATAATCGCACATTCGAGGTAGTTATTAAGGCAATCGTTACAAATTAATTATAACTTCCACCACTTGCCCAATTTATTGTGATGTTTGTTCTCCAAAAAAACTATTCCGTAATAATATCGGGATGCGATGTAGATAGCAATATTTTCTTATAAATTAGAAATATTTATTAAATGACTGGGTTGAGATAAATCATTTTATAATGAGATAAATGAGTCACTTTTTAAATGTTCGTCTTTCGATTCTGATCCACATTAGAAATATGGGTCACTAAAATTCTAGAATAACCAACACATAGGAAACTTTTTAGCAAGTATAACTGCAGGTTTCATAATCTTATTACTTAATCTATCGGCCCTAAACATCTATCTATGAAAGATGTTTTAAATGTTAACAGGAAAGGACGCCTTAGCAGATTGACACAATCCTACGGAAAATTTACCAAATCGATGTTTTGTTTCCACCTGTTTCCTCCGAAAATAGTAAAACTACTTGATATATTTTTATCCTGATATTTTGAAGATGAAGTAAACTATGTCCCTATGTTTTTATTTTTATAGATAAAATCTTCATTTTTTGAAGTGAACGTCTAATCACGTGAGTAAAACTGGGAATATTAGAAGATCACTATTAAAAAAAAGCGAGAGTTTATAGGATAAACTAAAAGTTCACTGTAAAATTTTAGGATATAATATATAATGGGTTGATTATATTCGTAAGAAACGGGAATACAAAACATCGTTTTGGTAAAATTTTCATAAGATTGTGTCAAATTTCTCGTAGCTAGAATACACTATTAACGTGGATATCAGAATTTACGTTCGAGGCTAAAGAGTTCAATTCGGGAGCAGCTTCAACTTACGCACATAAACTGGCAATTTATTTATTTTATATTTACATATTTCCTATTATTAACCTACCTTTAAGCCTTTTAATAATAATAATCATTTTAATTTTAATAAACTAACTTATCAATAATAATGTATGTACCTAACAAATGGATCGTGGGTATCTAGAATGAATAAAAATATTTGAATTTGAAATAAATATTAAATTAATATATAATCAAGGTTTGGTAGATCGCTAATTGAAACCACTATAAAATTATTGCACAAGATCTATTGAACCAACTGAACTAGGCAAGTTTCGCAATGTAGCCTTTAAATTTATTTTTAAAAGTTGTAAAAGGCTACACGGCTCTACCTTCATAACGAGCGTTACATTTCGCCATTGAATAATTAAACCAGTACATTATGATGCCTGCTCTTTAAAGAACGAATATGATTTAAACTCTGTACCTACATGTACAAAGGTGTTACAAAATGTGTAGTAAAACTAAAAGATGTGCATAAGCCCGTCAAACCATCCACAGAAAAAAATTAAAGATCTTATACCTAACTGATTTATTTTGTGTGGGATGTCAACAATTTTGTCGCGAATTTTAAGTAAGGTTACTTTAATAGTATACATAAATAGATATAGATTCATCATCATCATCTCAGCCATAGGACGTCCACTGCTGAACATAGGCCTCCTCCAAAGATTTCCCTCCAGTCCGGTTGTAAGCGGCCCACCTCCAGCGTTTCTCCAGCGTTCTGCCGTCCTTATCAGATCGCCTGTCCACCTTGTGTGACCGTCATACGCTCCGCTTGTCGGTCCATGGTCTCCATTCGAAAACTTTACAGCCCCATCTTAAAGCGCCCAAGGACCGTTCGCAACAATTCTTGCGGCCAGCACTTTCAATCCCGAATCGAAAATCCCGAGCATAGCCCTCTCCATAGCTTGTTGCGCTATTTTGAGCCTGCTGATAAGAGTTATGTATGAAAAATGTCATGAAAGTGAACGAAGCGAAATTTGTATGTCAGGATCGTAGCAAGTGGAGGGAAATAGTCTCTGCCTACCCCACCGGGAACAAGGCGTGACTGTATATGTATGATAAGACAGAGACATGATTTATTTTTCGTAGTTTCTTAATTTTTTAAAATTTAGGGAACATGCCATGCCATTAGCTCATCCCCTACATATAGATTAGGTATATTTGAAGCAACTAGCAAAACGTATTGGGGCCAATACCCCTATGTAAATGAACGCAATGTTTATATTGAGTCCAATATTTGGTGCAGTGATTGAGGTCAATATTAGTAATGGAACAAAACTTGGACGCTTGAGTCCAATGTGATGCCGTGGCATTAAAATTGCTTTAACTATTTTGAATTGTGGAACATTTAATTAAATACCTACACTATATTCATTTATCATTCAAAATTTTTTATCAGAAATTACCAGTCATATTATCAAGGCGAAATTATCAAAGCAAAAGCTTATTCACATCAGTACAAAAATTAATCGAAATGAAAGAAGTTTTCGAGATACCTAGGATGACAGAAATATGTATAGGTTGCTACACAGTAAATAAATTAAAATAAATTAAATAAAACGTTTATTAACAGAACTAGATTTACAATAGGTATACTAAAATAGGTAAAGAAGTACAATTTAGTATGAGCAGTATCGCACCCCAAAAACGCGTCCCGCACGGGAAGAGCCCTCGTTCCCTGAACTAAGGACAACCTTGTATCTCAGGTTACGAGAGTCCCCCCAAGAGAGATACGTCCCAAACATGCGCCTCTGTTCACAGTTTATATATAAATATACCATGGAAAATGCAGTTGTAGTGCATAATATTTATAAATATATATACGTACATTATACACCTACAATCATTGCTCGTTTAAAATATATATATAAGATCATTGAATAGCACACGGCAAAAACAAGTTATTCAGAACCAACTATGGTCGTAACCCACATAGGTTGCATCAGTAAGAAACGCAACGTTTACGCATCTGACCCACCGGCGCGGCGCAGCAACCTCCACGTAACATTACCTATACAGAAATCGATGTATTTTATAACCTTATGTATGGTATCCCATTGGTTAGATCACCTGAGAAAGTGGTACGTGTGAAAGATTATAACAATCGTACCCAGTCGCAGATCCACGCTGTCGCTCTAATTTATTGTCTATTCTTGGATTCTAATTATTGCATTTGATTTTTTTAAGTTGCATTTTGCATCAAACACGGAATAAAAACAAGGTTTGGATGCAAACCTTATGTTTAATAATCTTCCTTTATGATTTATCTTTTAATGTATAATACTTATTGCCAAGTTTTAATGAAAGCTCTATGTGATTGTACCAACTTCTATATATTATTTACATAAATTATCGCTGGTCCTTTGGAATGTATTCGACTTTCGTTTACGGTCGAATGGCCCGCGGTCCTCAAAATTTGGTCCTCACAGACGTAGTAACTACCCAAAATATTAGCGATGTCATTCAACTTTAAATATAATTATAATTAATATACATAATTACCTATTTACTAGTAAAAATATAATATAAAAGTGACTGAATACCGAAAGAAGGAAAATCTGTGTCCGTGTTTATTTATTTATTTCACCATGTAATGCTGTTGGCACCATTCCCAAGGTTTTTCAAGATCAAGCAATAGTTTGTTATAAGGACATTTTAATTTTATCTCCATTATTATGAACTCTCAGTTAAATTAATGAAATATATATGACAAAACGCACCTGAAAAGTAAAAGATCATGATTTGGGCTACCCACATACCTACGTTAGGATCTAAGATAACATTAATTTTTTTAGAGACGTTTTTCCTACTTGTGTTATATAAATCTACTAGTGTAAGAACAGTGGCTTGGCCCCCTCGCAATTATGAAATATGGGAGTTTTATACCAAAAATTTGATGCCCTCCATATTCCCTTAAAATTTGAGTGTTCAAAAATTCTTTCTTAGCACACGACCAGACACCGAAAAGAACCTACATTTCAAGTTTCAAATCTCTAGGATCAGTGGTTAGAGCTCTGCGTAGCATGTAAGTCAGTGACATCATTTAGGATTTTATAATTTGTAGTGATAGCGATAAACTCAATGTCGTGAGCTTTTTTCTATGATTTTGTAAAATCAGAACCTTAACATGTGGGTATACCTACTCGTATCCACCTAAATGCTTCGGGTTAGGCTCGATTCGCACTACTCTCGAAGATTTTACGTAGATATTATATAATATAAAAAACATACATTCACGCCTTTTTCCCGAAGGGGTAGGCAGAGGTGTACCCAGGACTCAGTCCCATAGTAGATACACCCACATTTCGCCAGTATGTTATTGGTCCCATGTAATAGGGGGCGAGCCTATTGCCATATACCGGGCACAGTTCCAGACTCCAGGCAGCTATTGAGATAATTCCTAATGGAAAAATCCAATATTTAGCACTATGCCTGACCTGGGGATCGAACCCGGGACCTCTTGATTGGCAGTCGAGCATGCGCCCTCTACGCCACCGAGGCAGTCGAGGATAAACGTTTATCATTCAAGCAAATACTTAATAAATAGTTATTAAAGGTCTGATTCAACAGTCATTATCTAATTAAACTAATTTACTTGTTTCTTATTACTATCCACCGTACAGGATGAGACAAAGGCACAAATATAACTAATTGATAAGTACTTAGGTTGATAGTTAATTATTCCTGCACTCCTAACAATGCTTAAAAACTTAATATGAAAAATTAATATCTTTAATTGTAAATAATTATTGGTCTAGAACCATTTTAATTAAAGTCATTACATAAAGATTAATTAATACCATATAGGTATAAAGTATCCATGTAATTAGAAATAGTATGTAGGCTCCCGCTTATGGGACAACTTCCACACACGGTTATCTGGTCCCAATCTAGGGTAGAAGCGTATAATATGGTGCCCAGATGACTGATATACATACTTATATACGCTTATAACACCCAGACACAGATCAAACAGACATGTTCGTGCACACAAATGTTTGACCTGGCCGGGGATCGAACCCGGGACCTGCGGCACAGAAAGCAGAGTTACTACCATCTGAGCCACAAGGCTGTCAAAACGTACATTTATGCATTTGATAACATTAAGTTTTTTTTATGATAGTGTCAAGTCGAGCAAATCAGGCGCCTGATGGTAAGCATAATGATTGCCCATATCAGAAACAGTGCCACCCAGTATTTGAATTGCAAAACACTAGGTGGCACTGCACTGCGCCTGTCACCCTGACTATTAGTTATTGAAACTCGTCATGCCCAGTAATTTCGCTGGTAACATAACTGCTTGGAGGATGAATAACTGGCAAAAGTGTACTTCCCCAGGCGGCCCCCTGCAAAAGAGGCCTATCACTACACGGACATTAACGTAATTCCCTTGACTCTGTTCCCGAGGGGATCTCGGTAATTCCTTTATTCCCACTCTACATCATTATGAATATCTATGTGCAAAATTTCAGCTCTACGGGTTCCAGAGTTAGGGGCTGGACGTTAATGAGTGAGTGTGTCAGTCAGGACAGATTTTTTCTATGGAGAAGATAAGTAAATGTATGTATGTAGGTACTAATGTACCTACCTATATGCATTGTTTGAGATTACTCAAACAATGCATATAGGCTTCCAATGTGTATTTTAAAAAAAAAATTAAAAGCATTAAAAAGAATTTAAAAAAACAAATATAAAAAAATAAAAATGTTATCTGACTGTATCAAACAGCTTTGGTGTCCGAATAGTCAGTAAAAAAAATTAAATAAAAAGTGTCAATTAGGACACTCCGAGTATTTTGTGTCTTCAGCGAGTATTATTTACCGACATAATATTAAAGGCACTTGAAGCTTTATTAATACGTATAAATCGTTTAATACATTTATTTTAAAGCTTTTAAAATAAATATTACAGATTGAATTTTAGGTACATCGGTATCTTTTTTATGATGCAAATCTTACAATAAATTTTAGAAAGTACTTTTACCAAAGTAAGTAATATATTCTATTAGCAACATCAAAAAATGAACGTCAATTGCAATAACAAAATGAAATAATATTTTACGAAACGTTTCTCTCAGGTCACAAAGAAATAAGACTCGTGGGCAGGTAGAGAACGGACAATTTGGCAAGATAAAGCTGCCTTTTGTGTGCATTGAAGAGTCAAATAAAATAGTTGTGCGGGATTTCTATTGTATCTTCTATGAGCTTGGAATATACCTATAGAGCACATGAATTTTACCCACGAGCAGGACTTGAACCCGATGACTTAGCAATACTTAATTAATTGGTTCATGTACTTACCTAGAAAGAGGGTGGAACGTACGGTTGACAACTCACGGACTACTTAAAAATACAACTTTACCTTCTAATAAATAAACTTTTAGTTACCCGGGGAAATGCTTTGACACTTACTATACCACACTACGGGAGCGTGGAGTGGTTATGTGGGACTCCCCACCAGCAAAACTGGCGGGAATACCCACTTAAACCCCGGGGTCTAACAGCACAACGGCTTTTGATGGAACTACGGGTACACCACGGGCCTAACAGCGCTGGTCCTCGTAACCACACCCGCGCCTCCTCTGGGGCCGATATCATCGGAAGTAAATGCCCCCGCATTCACCGCCTAGACTCGGCCGTATGATGGTTGGAGCAGAGCGTGGGAGATTCTTCCCCGACGCCCCGTGCGGCTTCTCCGGATTTGGAGATCATGCAGTGGTGGCTTCCCTAACCCTATCTGCAGCCTCTTTATGCGGCATAACGTGCTCGCGGAAGGAGCAAACTATTCTCCACGATGTCTCGCTCTCAACCATAGCTAGATCGAGAGCGAGAGATCGTCCCCCACGAACTAATAAATAAACCTAGCGCAAATGGAAGTCTTCGATGAGACGTCATACTTATAGAACGAATACTGAATAGTGAGTAGGTACCTACGTATGTATACCTCTCTACTAGGCGCGGGAAAGTAAGTATGCTGTAGTATGTTTAAGAGTCTTTATTTAGATATTATTTAAAGGACCTATTTAGGTAAAACATACCTCAAGCAAGCGTGCTATACTCACACCGGTACTTCATATTTGGTAAAATGATTTTAAAAATATCTTAAGTACATTAAGTAGTAAGTTTTTAATCACTCCAACGCACAAAAATATTTAAGTATATTACCTTAATTAGTCAGGAAAAAAATCTTCAAGAACAGGTGTTTACGGATTGCTCCTAAAATTAGATTAAGGCTACGATTATTATGTGAAAGACCATGTTACTAAAACCGAACCTTTCCTCCGGGTCGGCTGGTACTAGCCTCGAGTGACGACTCACAAAAAACTCTATTTACCTGTTCTAGGTAGATATGGACCCTTTCCAACTATTGAAGGCCTTATAATGTAAATGTTTGATGTTGAAAAGTAAATTGCAACGTCCAAAGAACGATAGTTATCTATTACAAAACATGCAAACGATTATACACATATCCAATTAGGCTTAAATTAATAATTAATTTATATTTTTTCCCTGTTAGTAGTATGCTTTTTATTATTTATTTTCACATATAAAAATTTTCATTCATTTTCCTCTCACAATCACCATATTCATCATTCTTACTCCAATCAGGCACATAAGTTATATTATGTTTATTATATGTCATATAATGCGAGTATCTGTTATTTTTATACAAAACCAATAACTACAATGTAATTTTTAATATATTGCATATATGATTTATGCTTAAATCTTTTTAAGCATCAATCAAGGTTAAGGCTAAATAAATAAATTAATAAATAAATAAGTTACCATGAACCTTGATTGATGCTTAAAAAGATTTAGCCAGCTAATATCTTAAAAATCCTGTCTAGCGACTCTTCATATAATTTCTTGCACAAGTCTTCAGCTCAGCCCTCCAGCATTAGGAACCTGTGATGACCAATTTGGTCACAAACCTCATGGACTTCTCAAAATCCTTTTTTAATCAAACTATCTCTCTAGATTTTTTTTATGTAAGTGAGTGACAAAACGATCAAATCAGGTGCCTGATGGCAAGCTTCATGATTTCCCATATGGGCAAGCTTGCGATTCTGTGTCTGATATCAGACACAGTGCCACCCAATGTTTTGAAATTCAAAATTCTGCGCGACACTGCACTGCGCCTGTCACCCTGAGATATTAGTTGTAGAATCATGTTGATAACATTTTCCACAGAAGTGTGGATGTGTTTCATCTTAACTGTTGTTTAATCCATTTTGTTAATACTTAGGTGCTTATTGTAGCTATTAAGTATCGCCATAAATCTAAACAATACTGCACATCGGCACTCTAGTCACGTAGTTTTACACATTGCGATCGGCGCGGACGCATAGCACCTGCCACACGCGGATTTATTTCGAAAACCTCACGATCCAAGGTTAAAGCTGTAAATAAGGCCTTCGTTGGCCGTAAGTAACCGATTTCATTCGATAAAATAATGTCAGTGCAATTACATTAATGGATTAGAATGCTCGGCTCTGCGATCGTCTGACAAACTATCGTAAGTTACAATTTATGATTGTAACAATGAGAAATGGCTTGTTAGGTAATACATACAATATTTTTCTTCGTATGTCTACCATGACTGAAATTACGTAAGAACGTACTGTTTGAGGTTAATATTCTAATACATATACCTACTTTTTTGAATAGATTGTAAATTATAAACTATCTTACATTGATTAAAGTGTATCTCATATTTACTGCAGCTTTTAGCTATGCTGTACCTACTCACTACATGTACTAAGTATATACCTACAACATAGGTTTATTTCCCAAGGTAGCTGGTATAGTATTAAAGTTTTCTACGTTTTCTCTACTCAAAGCCTGCGCAAATGCAGCGTAGCGTATAGGCGATGTTCTCGTTAATTCTATTCTCAGTTGTTTAAATGGGATATGGTACAACAAAAATAGCATAAAGTACGCCTATACCTACACACAATTACGCAAAGTATGCTGCTAAGGTTCTTAGAATTAAGAGCATTTTTATCAATATACATTCTATTAGTAAAGTTGTCTAATTAAAATGTATATTTTCATGGCGTTAAAGGGAAGGCAGGTACCTAAGTGCCAGCAAGGCTTCTGTTGAAGGTAAGCCAGACGATCTAGCATAAATTATAACATAACATGTCCATATTATACTGGGACATCCGCTAGACTAGCTCGCTACACGACTTCGGGTCACTTTATGTGTGGTGTTTTCCTCTTACTGGTATTTATTATCAGCAAAGATCATTATTAGGTGTATAATTAATACTACTTGTTTATGGCAATAAACCACTTTGAGTTTTACCAACTAATTTTAACAATAACAATAAAGTTTAACCGGCCGTTAAATCTTTGCTTAGTCCAATATTACGCGTTGCACTAATTTAACAACTGATACAAATGACGCTGCCAGGGTGGTGAGAATTAGCAAAACCCCCAATGGGTGAGGCCTACGTTCAACAAAGGTCTTCTAACGGCGGAGGTGATCATGAAAAATGACGCCAAAAATACTGTAAAATTAATCACATCCTAACCAGAGAATTGATGGGAGAATAAACTGAACAGCTTACAACTGCTGAAAAATATATATCAGTTATTTCAAGATTAAAGCTATTTGCATGCCAAAGTCAGCCTCATCGTTTCAGTTTAGCGTGAAGAGGTACTTAACACACATACACAAACACACCCCCACACGCATACACTTTGGAGATAGAAAAGACATAAAGGGTACATGCGGTAGAAATAAATTGTTGACTATATAGGTATAAGTATTTCTATTCACTAAGCATAGTGAATTTTATTGACTTACTAAACGCAGACTATTATTTATTCATAAATCTCGTAGATCCTCTGCTTACATCTTCTACCTTACTTAGTCTTGGTATAATGTTGTCGTAATTCATTCAATACGCATGAAAAATGTACGGAAGCAAACGGTAATTACAAGGAAGTTAATATTGACCATAATTTTATTTACCATTTTAAATCATCCGGCACGAACTATACACAGTTTAACATCAGAGGTTAACTACTTTCAGTTTTGGTAGAAAAAAACTAAGGTTTAATTCGAACGGACAACGTAGTTACTGCAATAGCAGTTTTTTGGCATGTTACGCTTTACATTCACATTTTACACGTATCAAGGATTATAACGAGTGCAAGAATATATACGTGGCCCGAGTGCCCATTATGAGATTATGTACTTTGTTATCGCCTATTGTTATAGACTATTTTTAAGGTTCGTGGAGGAACGCTGACCCCTGAAATACAAGTCCTTATAGACTTAGTTCAGGGGCCAGAGGCGCCCAATATATAATAAATACCGACATAGTTATTAGTAGTCCATAAGCTAGTAAAATATAATTATTATTATGTCGCTCGAAAACACGGGATATACCCGGTCTTTTGATAGGCGTGCACGGAGACCATTCTTTTTTAAGTCCAACGTGCAGAGGCCCCTTTGAGCTTTTAATCTAAAGGTAATGTATAGCACCTATCGGGGTCTATCTCTGAAACCATCTACTGTTTTTTTTTTAAGATGAGCTCAAAGACAGCCTCCGCTAGGTACAAAGACTATTGTGAATGGATGGAAACTACTTGATTTGGCTATAGGTGTGATTTCTAGATGGATGGTAACCAGTCTATTGCTAGAGACTCCGGCACCTGCCACTTCCGTCTCATGGTGAAATATGACGGCAGGCGATGACTCGCCGCTCACTAAACGGACCCCCCATAAAGGCCGCCCACCACATGGGAATAAGGGCGACGCGAGGGGCAACGTCGGTGTGAGCGGCTAAGGGTAGGAGAGGTTAATTATTATTATTATTAAGTTATTTTGTGACATTACATTTTTACATTATACGTCCCAGTTTTGAGAGATCCTCCCCGTTGCGTCGTTGGACAGTCTTTGGTATTCGTATACACACAAACAATTTTACATTATATATTTATCCTAAACAATCAATGTGTTCTTCCCACCATGACCTACGGTGCTGAAACATGGACGCTCACTAAAGAAACTGTGCACAGAATGCGAGTCGCACAACGGGCTATCTAACATTCTATGTTAGGCATTAGGCTCAGAGACCGCATCCGCAAGACCGAAATACGTCGTAGGACGAAAGTCTGCGACGTAGGTAAGCGGGTAATGCTCAAATGGCGTTGGACAGGACACATTTCTAGCAGCGATGATAGCAAGTGGAGTAAGTCCCCAACCGAATGGACGCCTCGGTACGAATGGAAATAAATAACCAGCCCGATGGGTCGACGACAAAAATCTGGATGCGATCCACTCAGTACAAAGAAGCATGGCACAAGGGAGGTGGCCTATGCCCAGCAGTGAGATAATACGGGCTGACGATGATTATTATCGTAATTAGAATATATACCTTAGTGTTTTAATCAGAAAATAATTAAAGGAGAAAGTTTATGGTAAGTAAAGTAAATCTCTGCACTATCATACTTTCTGATCTGCATCATTATCGTTTGCTTGCTTAACGATTCATAGAATAGGTAGAGATAGATTATTTACGTACTATCTAGATATCTATTTATAATAAACGAGCTTTCGTTGTGATAGAATCGTAGTAGCACCACAGAGGAGATGCTTTCATCTGATCTGTGAGTAGCAACATAAATCGCATTCGTAGCGTACCGTACCTATACCGTATAGAGTATAGAGTTTTGTAGACATCGCTATTTAACGAAAACCTTTTTAGGCGTTATTCGAATATTGTGGTTCATTACATAAATAAATAACATTCATGTCTAGTTTTCCTAAAGGTTTTTTTTATGATAGTGAGAGTGACAAGACGAGCAAACTAGGTGCCTGATGGTAATAATCATGATTGCCCATACCATATTTAAAATTCAAAATTCTCGCGGCACTGCACTGTCACCCTGAGATATTAGTTGTTGAAACACGTCATGCCCAGTAATTTCGCTGGTAACATTGCCCTTCAGACTCAGGCAAATGAATAACTGGCAAAGGTGTGGTACTTCCCCAGGCGGCCCTCTGCAAAAGAAGCCTACCACTACAAAACAGACAGAGGTGTACCAAATTCTGTAGTATGAACACCCACACTTCGCCGCATCATTTCCCATACAAACTTTAAGGAACTAATCACGATAATAGAAGAAATACAATAACTTCATTAGTGTTTTATTATAAAGCGAGCTTATTGTCATCACATGCTATCTACCGGGCACAAATCGTTAGTATTTCAAACTGATATTGATATTGGACAGACAATCTGAAAAGGACCGCAGGAACACGCTGGATGCAGGCCGTTTACAACCGGGCTGGATGGAAATCTATAGAGAAGGCCTTTGTTCAGCAGTAGATTCCCTATGGCTGAGATGATGATGACGATTGAGAAAATTCCTGATGTAAAAATCCAATAACATATTAAGCCTGACCTGGCAACAAACCTAGGCTTAATGATCAGCATTAGCGCTTTAAGCTATCTCTAGACTATAGAGTTCACTGCAAGCCGAAGTTTTACCAAACTATGCCTTAAATTTTTTATTTGACTGCACCTCTACTACCAATTTTATGTGATGTAAGCAAAAGTATTGGACTACCTTAGAAATTTAAAGAAATTTCATTTAGCTACGTTATTTGATACCTTCACTATATAATCATAGGTAATATAATTTTTAATATTATTTACAATAACAAAGAGATGATATACCATGTATTGTGTCAATTACACGGTCGCTTACATCGTCGCATAGATCGCCCGAGCGATAGCCACGCGATACTGCGCCCGGTGGCAGACCTGACCAATGGCAGATCTCATTATGATAATAAGTACCGCTCTCAAATTCAACACGGAACAATACACACGTGAGAAATTAGGTAGATTTAATAATATTGTGAGTGAAATTTTATAAAACAAACTCGACTATAATTATTTTATGCGTGTATCAAAACGACGAAAGGCGCGATGTGTGTATCTGATTCCAGTGTTATCTGATTTGCCACTTGCACTGCTGCTGCTTTGCACTGTGCGCTACTTGTTTCTGTTTTTGCCAACAACGCCAGATAGACAGCTAACACACGCTAAGCGTCGGTACGCCGGGGCATAGGGACGCCTGACGTCAGGTCGCTAAGCGTCGGGATGTCATGCATCGAGAAGCAAAGCGTCGGGACGTAAAGTGACGGGAAGCCAAGCGTCGGGACTTCAAGCATCGGGTAGCAAAGTGTCATGAAGCAAATCGTCGGGACGCCAAGCGACGGGAAGGAAAGCGTTGGGACGCCAAGCGACGGGAAGGAAAGCGTTGGGACGCCAAGCGTCGGGACACCGCGGCGTCGGTACGCCGGGGCATTGGGATGCCTTGCGTCGAGACGCCAAGGGTCGGGATGCCAAGCGTCAGGAAGCAATGCGTCAGGACGCCATGTCGGAACGCCAAGGGTCGGGACGCCAAGCGTCGGGACACTGGGGCTTCGAGGTGTCGAGACGCCATAAGTATTATGTGTACCTATTACTTGACTATGATGGTACCTGATATTCTACAAGGTTCCCCTTGGACCTAAGAAGGATAGATATTATAGGGTGAACGTTTTAAAAGGGACTTTTTTAAATCGGTAACCAATGGATGGTGACCAACAAAGAAGATGATCCTTATTAGCGATAATATCTGATGGTCAGATGGTAAGAGGTTAGATTATGTGATTGTTTTCTTTTTTTTTTTCAAAATATCTTAACTCTTTTTGTAGGTAGGGTATTTTTTTAATGTTAGGGCCTCTTTAACCATGCTCGAGTTAAGTGGAGCGAGTAAGCTACTCGTCTATTAAAGTGACGAGTAAGTAGCACTAATCAACAAGTAGTTAACTCGAGGATGGTGAATGAGGCCCGAATTCTGATAATAATATCAGAATTGATCACATAAGTCCTTTCAGCATTTAGCATGCAGCCTGTATACATTTTATTTTTTTAATATGGGAGAACTAGCACACACGGTCATCTGGTCCCAAACTAGACTAGAAGCCTGTGCTATGGTAACCAGATGACTGATATACATACTTATATTATAAGCTTAAAACACCCAGAAACAGATCAAACAGACTTGTTCATGCACACAAATGTTCGACCTGGCCGGGGATCGAACCCGGAGCCTGCGGCACAGAAAGCAGAGTTACTACCATCTGTGCCAACCAGGCTGTCCTTATATGTATTATATGTATTTAAGTAAGTGCTGTGATGAGCTAGTCGACATAATCTCAGTTGTACAACTGTTCAATATGTATTACAAAAAACAACATTAGGTATGCATAAAAATACTTATTGCGCCATTCGACCATTCGCGGAAACAATTTCTGATGGACTGATTATCGGTGAGTGGTATACCACTCACCGAGAGATATCGGATAGAGGTTCTTACTATGGTTTATTTTTTATGATTGTGAAGTAGGTGGTACGTTTAATATTTACTTATTGTAAATTGTAGAGCAACATAATATAATATTAATAATATGAGAAAACTTCGACACACGGTCATCTGGTCCCAAATGACTGATAAACAGATGACCAGATGACTGATAAACATACTTATATACGTTTATATTATATTGCCTGGTTGTTATATATTATAACAACCTGTTATAACACTGATAGATGTTATATAAGAAGTAATTGAAGCTTTTTTTTTAAATGTAATGACTGCCTCCGTGGCGTAGAGGGCGCATGCTCGACTGCCAATCAAGAGGTCCCGGGTTCGATCCCCAGGTCAGGCAGTGTTAAATATTGGATTTTTCCATTAGGAATTATCTCAATAACTGCCTGGAGTCTGGAACTGTGCCCGGTAGATGGCAATAGGCTCGCCCCCTATTACATGGGACCAATAACATACTGGCGAAATGTGGGTGTATCTACATGGGACTGAGTCCTGGGTACATCTCTGCCTACCCCTTCGGGAAAAAGGCGTGAACGTATGTTATGTTATGTTTATGTAATGAGTTTGCTTTTAAAAAATACAAAATCATTGCGAACGAAGTTGCTGGTAACAGCTAGTTAGGATATACAACATACATCACATGATCTGAGAAATACATTTATAGAATGTGTCAATAATATTCGTAAGGAACACGGGAATAAAATATTGATATTAATTTTATTTCATAGGATTGAGTCAAATTTTTTTAATGCGGACTCTCCTACTTAGCTTAGAGGCAATGACGTTGAATTTTTTTCTAACCTCGTTGCTTAGGGTAAGAATTAAGAATATGTAACAGTTAAGTTCTTACTCGTATTTGTTTGAATAATTTCTGGTGTGAGTTGGTTTGGTGTCGGCAAAGGCGACTGGACGCGCGGTTACGTGAACGTTCTTGCACCACACGCGGCCTACCAGAACGTTTGCGACATTACCTATTAGGCCTTCTACCTGTCTTCCTGGACAATTTGCTTAGATCCCGCCTACATTCACTGGGTATTGAGTAGGTGCTTGTTTCCGTCATTGGTTAAATTTCCCCCATAGGCAGGTGTCGCACAGTTTCCTTTTTGAAGGTCAAAATAAATATTGTTCCTTTATTGACGCTGTCAACTTATGTCAGCATTGCATCGGAAAATAATATTAATTAATTAATTATTACATTGTTCTAAATTATGTAAATAATAATTATTATTATCGTTAGATCAGTAGTGTGCAGTTCTTTTTACCGAGTGCTCGTAGTGGTTGTTCCTTACGAATCGCGGGTTCATCCCGCTCGTACCCAGGTACGATGAAAGACTTATATAACTTGCCTTCTAGTGATGAGTCCAGCGAGGAAGTTGTGACGGATAAAGTTATGTTCCAAGAATGTTTATCAATTAGTCATGAGGAATTTACGGGCGCAAGGTCCACAGAAAAGAGGCCCAGGGAGAAGAGTGATGGAAGCAGTGAGGAGGGATTTACCTCAGTGACAAGAAAACGTCGTCCGAAAATACCTACAAGAAGTGAATCGGCTGATAACCTACATGAGAAAGAGCACTATAAAAGTCCAATTTTGACGAAGCGCGTAGTTGGAAAATCGTCATCAGGAAATAATGAGGAAAATAAGTCATTCGAAGTATGTTTAACGTCGTTGAAAATATTACCCAAGCAAATGGCTTTAGCTAGACTTTTACGAGATTCAAATATAAACAACATTATAAACATAAGATACAGAAGCCCGTATAAGGTAATTATTCAATTAGACAATAGGAGCCAAGCCGAGAATCTTATCAAGTGTTCGAAATGGCCCGAGCTAGACATACGCGCTCACTTTACAGATGAAGGTAACCTATCTTATGGTATGATAAAAGGTGTAGATTTGGAGATGACTGAAACCGAAATTCAACAATCATTAAGCTCCACTATACCTATTATATCTGTTAAAAGACTTAGACGTATAGACATCGAGGGAAAATGGATAGATAGCGAGACTGTAAGAATATGCTTCAAAAGCCCAACTTGCCCACCTTTTATAGCTGCATATGGTTGTAGATTCACTGTAGAACGGTATGTTTTTCCTGTTACCCAGTGCTCTAATTGTTGGAGATATGGTCATATTAAAAAATTTTGCCCCTTGAATAAACGCCTTTGCCCGAAATGTGGAAAACCGCACGAAAACTGCGACATAGACACTTTTACATGCATAAATTGCAAAGGACCTCATATGGCATTTGATAAAATCTGCCCTTTCTTTACAAAAGAAAAAAATATTCGGAACATAATGAGCGAGAATAATATAACATATAAGAATGCCCTAGAAATTTACCTTAAAAATAAAGAAGAAAAGGCGATGGAGAATGTACGCAATTTTGAGAAAGAATTTCCGCCTTTGAGATCTCCAATCAGAACATTGTCGAGCGTTTTTACTCCGAATGTAACAGCATATCAATTGACAGAGGAAGTGACAGTACATGAGGACAGACACGGAGGAAACAAGGAAGAAAAAATTACAAGTGATCAGAGTAAGAACAAGAAAATAACACAGCACAAACAACCGCTAACAACAAAAGATGATGAAAATGATATGAATGTTGACACAATGTCTCAAGAAAAAAACACCGTAAATAGAACAGGATTGAAGGATATGAATCATTTGAGAGAAGAACACAGACAGGAGGAGACGAACAAAACAGACGATGATGATGGTAACTTAGGCAAGAATGAATGGCGATTTGAATGGAGAAGAATTTTTGAAATAATCAAAAATATTGTATTTAGGGATGAGTCGTGGGGAGATAAAATTCTTAGCCTAGTTAAAATTGTATTTGAAGAAGTTAGTTCATATGTAGTAACGTTGTTTGCAGAGGGAGAAATACTGAAACGTATGTTCCATACGTCTCAGTATCGATAGCAGAAGGCACCTTCAGGAATTTTGGTATCAATATATTTCAGTGGAACTGTCAAAGTTTGTGTCCTAAAATTATAAGTTTTGAGGCCTTATTATTCCAAGAAAATATTCATGTGGCCATCTTGAGTGAAACTTGGTTAGATAAAGAGGTAGCTCTAAATATTAGTGGCTATAACACTTATAGGAAGGACAGAAGTGACTCATATGGAGGTGTCGCGATTATAGTTCACTAGCGACCCGCCCCGGCTTCGCACGGGTAGCAGAAGTAGGTATAGTGGACGTTTATCAGGAGTAAATTCGTGATACATTGTATTTTAATAAATATAACCCTAATGGTTTATACGCAGCGCACGCAAATTAATGACTATTTCTGTTACAATGACCAAACCTTAACACATGTTATAATTTATCGTGGGCTATTTTGAAGATATTGATGAGTACTACAAACCCCTAGTACATAACTTTATTCTACCACCAATACTTTTCACACCACATGAAAAATAATCACTGCTTCGATTATTGTGACTAAACCAAAAAAGATGGATATAATCTATGTATACTGTTTTGTAGGTATTAATAAGTACTACAAACCCCTAGTACATTATTTTACTCTACCACCAATAGTTTTCACACCGCATGAAAAATAATCACTGCTTCGATTATTGTAACTAAACCAAAAAAGGTGGATATAATCTATGTATACTGTTTTGTAGGTATTGATAAGTACTACAAACCCCTAGTACATTACTTTACTCTACCACCAATAGTTTTCACACCGCATGAAAAATAATCACTGCTTGAATTATTGTGACTAAACCAAAATAGATGGATATAATCTATGTATACTGTTTTGTAGGTATTGATAAGTACTACAAACCCCTAGTACATTACTTTACTCTACCACCAATAGTTTTCACACCGCATGAAAATAATCACTTTTTCGATTATTGTGACTAAACCAAAAAAGATGGATATAATCTATGTATACTGTTTTGTAGGTATTGATAAGTACTACAAACCCCTAGTACATTACTTTACTCTACCCCCAATAGTTTTCACACCGCATGAAAAATAATCACTTTTTCGATTATTGTGACTAAACCAAAAAAGATGGATATAATCTATGTATACTGTTTTGTAGGTATTGATAAGTACTACAAACCCCTAGTACATTACTTTACTCTACCACCAATAGTTTTCACACCGCATGAAAAATAATCACTTTTTCGATTATTGTGACTAAACCAAAAAAGATGGATATAATCTATGTATACTGTTTTGTAGGTATTGATAAGTACTACAAACCCCTAGTACATTACTTTACTCTACCACCAATAGTTTTCACACCGCATGAAAAATAATCACTTTTTCGATTATTGTGACTAAACCAAAAAAGATGGATATAATCTATGTATACTGTTTTGTAGGTATTGATAAGTACTACAAACCCCTAGTACATTACTTTACTCTACCACCAATAGTTTTCACACCGCATGAAAAATAATCACTTTTTCGATTATTGTGACTAAACCAAAAAAGATGGATATAATCTATGTATACTGTTTTGTAGGTATTGATAAGTACTACAAACCCCTAGTACATTACTTTACTCTACCACCAATAGTTTTCACACCGCATGAAAAATAATCACTTTTTCGATTATTGTGACTAAACCAAAAAAGATGGATATAATCTATGTATACTGTTTTGTAGGTATTGATAAGTACTACAAATCCTTAGTACATTACTTTACTCTACCACCAATAGTTTTCACACCGCATGAAAAATAATCACTTTTTCGATTATTGTGACTAAACCAAAAACGATGGATATAATCTATGTATACTGTTTTGTAGGTATTAATAAGTACTACAAACACCTAGTACATTATTTTACTCTACCACCAATAGTTTTCACACCGCATGAAAAATAATCACTGCTTCAATTATTGTGACTAAACCAAAAAAGATGCATATAATCTATGTATACTGTTTTGTAGATATTGATAAGTACTACAAACCCCTAGTACATTACTTTACTCTACCACCAATAGTTTTCACACCGCATGAAAAATAATCACTTTTTCGATTATTGTGACTAAACCAAAAAAGATGGATATAATCTATGTATACTATTTTGTAGGTATTGATAAGTACTACAAACCCCAAGTACATTACTTTACTCTACCACCAATAGTTTTCACACCGCATGAAAATTATCATTTTTTCGATTATTGTGACTAAATCAAAAAAGATGGATATAATCTATGTATACTGTTTTGTAGGTATTGATAAGTACTACAAACCCCTAGTACATTACTTTACTCTACCACCAATAGTTTTCACACCGCATGAAAAATAATCACTTTTTCGATTATTGTGACTAAACCAAAAAAGATGGATATAATCTATGTATACTGTTTTGTAGGTATTGATAAGTACTACAAACCCCTAGTACATTACTTTACTCTACCACCAATAGTTTTCACACCGCATGAAAAATAATCACTTTTTCGATTATTGTGACTAAACCAAAAAAGATGGATAGAATCTATGTATACTGTTTTGTAGGTATTGATAAGTACTACAAACTCCTAGTACATTACTTTACTCTACCACCAATAGTTTTCACACCGCATGAAAAATAATCACTTTTTCGATTATTGTGACTAAACCAAAAAAGATGGATATAATCTATGTATACTGTTTTGTAGGTATTGATAAGTACTACAAACCCCTAGTACATTACTTTACTCTACCACCAATAGTTTTCACACCGCATGAAAATAATCACTTTTTAGATTATTGTGACTAAATCAAAAAAGATGGATATAATCTATGTATACTGTTTTGTAGGTATTGATAAGTACTACAAACCCCTAGTACATTATATTATTCTACCATCAATGCATTTCACAGCGCACGCAAATTTATGAATATGGTAATTATATTATGTAACACCTTGGTTCACAATATTGCAGTTTTCTTACGGATCCCCATTTTTTTTCAAAATCTCATATAGCCTATGGCACTCACACTGAATTAAGCTATCCATAAGTGAAAGAATTTTTAAAATCGGTCCAGTAGTTTCGGAGCCTATTCGTTACAAACAAAAAAACAAAAAAACAAAAAAACAAAAAAACAAAGTTTCTCTCTTTATAATATTATAGTATAGATAAATCTCTACGTTCATATGCCTCTCCTATCATTTATTGCAATTCAGGTATAGAAGCGGTCCATGTCAAAATACTGAACTGTGCTGATTTGGAAAACATAATTTCGGTTTACTGCCCGTCATCTGTTTACACGCAACAATCTGATTGGGACCTGTTATTTTCACTAGTTTCTAGCAGAACATTGATTGCAGGTGACTTTAATGGTCACCATACGAATTGGTCTTATAAAATAGATCAGAGAGGTATCCAACTTTTAGATTCATCTCTAGATAATAATTTTATATCAATCAATAATGGCGACTCTACACGAGTAAAATTAGTCGATGGTATCCTCCAACGTTCATCACCTGATATAACTTTTATTTCAACGGATATAGCTATTAAATTCAATTGGAAAGTGCTCAGTGAGAATTTGGGAAGTGACCATCTTTTTATTAAAATAACTTTTGATTATAACGACAAAGAAGAATTTATTCGAAAACGCAATTTTAAAAAGGCCGATTGGATAAAGTATAGGGAAGTTCTTTTAGAGTCTTATTCAGAAGATAATTTACCCACAAATGTAACTACTAATCAACACATAAATAATATAATGAATATACAGGAACGGTACAATTATTTTATCGAAAAGATTGTTATATCTGCAGATAAGAATATACCTTTTATTAAAATTAAAACTAACCCGTCATCTAATTTTAAACCAAAAGATTATTGGACGTCTAATTTATCAAAAGTGGTAGGAGAACGTAGGCTTGCACTGTCCGAATTTAGAAGAAATCCTACACCAAATAATCTCAAAAAGTTAGAACAAAAAGTGATTGAATCTAAACTATTAATTAAAAAAGCACGGTTATGTAACTTCAAAAAATTTTGCAGTGGTATCGACGAGACTACCTCAGTTTCAGAGATGTGGAGGAAAATGCGATGGTTTAAAGGCTATCGGCAATCTAGATTTACTACCTCGGATAATAAAATTGAACAATTACTTTACTCTTTAACTCCAGATTCTGCCATTAATCAACAACCTATTATTGTATCTCAAAATAATATATTAGAAATGCCTTTTAAGATGCAAGAACTTTTGAACTGTATAAAGAAAAAAGACACGGCCCCGGGAATTGATGAGATTACATACTCTATGATTTACAACCTGCCTCCTGCAGTTAAAATTATATTACTCAATTTGTATAATGACATTTACACCTCAGGCTACATACCCTCTCAGTGGCGCTCAATACTGATTGTACCCATACCTAAGCGGGTTCTACTGAACAAAAGCTCCGACCGATTTCTTTACTATCGTGCGTATGTAAAATTCTTCATAATATGATTCTCAAAAGGCTAGAATGGTACGTTGAAAAAAATAATATCCTTTCAGCACGTACTTCCGGTTTTAGAAGAGGACAATCATGTTTGGACTGCTTAGCTAGACTAGTTACTTACATTCAAATAGGATTTTCATATAATATCCCTACTGTTGCTTGTTTTCTCGATGTCGAAAATGCCTATAACAACGTCTCAATTGAAAAAATAGTAAGTACACTCGATGAAATTAATGTCGGACAGAATATGTGTAGGTATTTCTGGTCGTTCTTGAGTGCAAGATGTCTAATGATTCGAAGTAATGACGGGAGCATTCACTCAAGATGGACTACTAAAGGGTTGGCTCAAGGTTGTCCCACCTCTCCTTTGCTGTTTAATTTAATTACTCATAAAATATGCAATGCATTTGAACACACAATTAAAGTGTCCCAATACGCTGATGATTTTGTTTTTTATATAAGTGACAACGATGTGTCGTTTTGTGAATACTCCTTACAAAATGCAATAGATATTATGGTTAAAATTTAAGAGAAATGGGATTAGAACTGTCTAGTAATAAATCTGTGTTATGTATGTTTAGTAGGGGTCGTAGGAGAAATGTTATTGAAATCAAAATTAATAATTGTACATTAGGTCAAGTAGAAAGTTGCAAATACCTAGGTATGTGGTTAGATAGGTCTCTTTCATGGGGTAGACATATTAAGGAAATTACGGAAAAGACGTCTAGGTATTTAAATATGTTAAAAGTTCTAGCCGGGTCGACATGGGGAGTACATCCTAAATACCTACGCACATTGTATATCTCGTTGATAAGAAGTAGGGTTGATTACGGTTGCTTTCTTTATGACACTAGTGCAAGTATACATCTATACAAATTGGAAAAAATTCAGAATCAAGCGATGAGAATTATAGGCGGTTTTATAAAAACTACACCCATACATGTTATGGAGAGTGAAACATGTATTCCACCCTTACATATAAGAAGGTTATATTTAGCGTATAAATTCTGTATTAAAAGTATGTCCTGGGAATCTAGTTTAACGATGCAGCTCATTGACGAATTATTCATATTTAGAGAATTTAGATATTGGCAAACTAAGAAAATACCGTTACTTATGCATGTTTATGATATGTGTAGAAGCCTAGATATTCATTCTTCAAATCCGCTGGAAATGTTTTCATTAGATACTTGGGTCACTTACATACAGATAGAAGGGGTAATAGATTGGCATTTAAAAAGCATAAAAGGGGCAAAACTAAATTATGAGGTGACGTCACTAAAATTTGATATTATTAGAGAATTGCATAATAAATACCACAATAGACAAACTATTTATACAGACGGATCGAAGAGTGAGTCAGGTCAAGGAGCTGCATACTATGATATAAGCTATGGTAGACATGGTATGTTTAAGGTTGTCAGTAATGATGTATGTATTATGACCCTTGAACTGGTTGCAATATTAGAAGCGCTGAAATATGTAAATATTGAAATCACGAGAGGTACGGGTGTAGTTATTTATACTGATAGCAAGAGTGCTCTGCAGCATTTAGCTCGATGTTCCTCTGGGATCCAAGGAAATTCGATTGCTTATGCAGTTTTGAATGAAATTCATAACCTGTCACTCAATGATGTGGATCTGAAGTTGCAATGGGTTCCGAGTCATATAGGTTTAAGAGGTAACGAAGAGGCTGACAGATTAGCTAAATTAGGAAGTACAGAGGGGGATGCTTTTTCTATTAAGCCGTATTATACAGAGAAGTTAGCCTTTTTCAAGCGACATTGTTATGACATATACAAAGAATATTTTGACAAAAGAAGTAAGGAAAAGGGTATATGGTACAAGGTTCTACAGAGTCAGCCTCCTCGGATACCGTGGTTTGCGGTAAGCGGCCTCAGCAGGCAAGAAGTTGTTATAGCTCATAGGATACGGTCGGGACACTATCCATCAGGAAAATTTGCATTTCTTATTAAAAAAGCTGATTCTCCAAATTGTGATATGTGTGGTACAATTGATGATGTGCATCATATCCTGATGGATTGTGCCAAATATGATGTTAAAAGAAACGATTTTTTACATAGGTTTGACTTAAACAGGTATGATATGGGTGTATTTGTGGGCATTCTGTCCGAACCCGCCTGTGAAGCGGCCCGCGCGCTCTGGCAGGTATTTATGTAACTATATTATATTTGATAGATGTATGTATGTGAGGGGGCACTGCGGGTGCGGGGGAGCATGTTCATGGGTAGATCTGTGTCATACTTGTTAATTTTTGTATTTTTAGTAATTAGCTATAAGTTAAAAAAGTTCTGTGTAATGTGTTTTTATAAATATTATTATGATTTGATTTTTTAGGATAAGGCTATGATGGGACTGTCATACCCATTAGGGTAAAAGCCCCAAAAATAAATTTCAGATTAAAAAAAAAAAAAAAAAAAAAAAATATTGTTCCTTTGATGTTTATAATTAGAAATTCGTTACTTACTGGTTTTACCACTTAACGCATGCTAACCCCATAAATGTAGGTCTAGTTTATTCAATTTTCATTTGAATTAGTTATAAATAATATAAGTTATAAATTAGCTTTAAAATATTTTTAAATAAAACAACTATATATAGCGTAGATATTCAAAATAGAAAAGGTCAATTTCGATGTTTTTGATCAAAGTTGCCGAAGTTTTTCTCTAAAGTTAAAAAATATTTTATTAAATTCTCGCTATTAAATTTAGATTGATCTGTTAGGCAATTTACTAATTGAAGTAAGTTTTGTATATTTCTTTAAACCGTAAATATCTATTCTTTCTGTTTCTTAGGGACTGCCCTCTTATAACACATTTATGTATCATGATAACATAAAATCAAATAATTATAATATATAATACTGATAAAATAATAAATTATTGTTCATTAATTTGTGCATTATGCACACGAATCTATCTACATAAATTTTAAAACACCTTTTTATATTTCTTTAACGTGACTAAATATAATATTATTCACCAATATTTGCAAAAAAAATGTATCATAGAATCGCAGGTGTTGGCAGAATATACCTAAAAGGCGGTAAATTTATGTTTATTCGCCGTAACTAAAAGTCTACATAAACTTAGTAGATACCTACTTGAAATCAATACCATTTCTAAATGAATTCAATAGTGATGACGAGTTTTTTATCCTTGAAATATTTTTCTTAAATTTAATATTTAATGAGATTACTGTAACTAATTTCAGAGTCAGGCTGCATTGCCTTAAGACTTGTTATATTAATACCTGTAGTTCCATCACAAAGCATCCCTAACTAACTATTCTAGCTCTCACACCAAGTAAAGAGTCTGACTGAGTCTGTACATAATAAAAATGAGCGGTTACATGAAACAATCATAAATTTCAGCGGCCTCACGTGTTAGATCCATTATTATCCCACATAAAATCTAAATGAGCTAGCAAAACAGACCGATGAAAAACGATAGAGAAGATGCACGAAAGGAACGTATGAAGTATGAAAGTACGAGAGGCATAAACACGAGAAATGGTATAAAAGAAAAACGTGTAAAAACATGAAAAAAAAACTGAGATAGGAAGTGCATGGTCGACAACTGGCTTTGACATGGTCTCCTACATGGGTTAACTGTGAGACCTGCAGTAGGGCATGCAGACTGATGCATGCAGACCGAGAGATACCGTTTCTCTACACATATTGTTGATATCCAACGTCAAATATCACTTTCTCGATAGTCATATATCATGCTAGCATGCACGCATCAATTCTGTCTAGTACCCAATACTCGTCGTCGAAATGTATTTATCTTCGGTCGAGATCTATCTACCTACGTGAGAATGCTATCCTTCATTAATTTTCATATGATTTGGTTTGGATATTATTAAAATATAAAAATACCTACTTATATATTTGAGAGAGGTTTTTTTCTCTATTATCAGACACATTACGACCTCAGCTTAACCTATCATAAAAAAAAAATGTTTCATAGAGGTATTTTACCTGAAACAAAAATTGAAGATATTAATTTCGATTTTGATCAAATAGTTGGGGGAGGTCCTATTTAACACACTTTAAGTATTAATTTAGTTTAGCATTTTTACCGTGGCAAATTTACTCGGACTCAAATTATTCGACGAGAGAATAGTCGATTCGACGCGAGTAGATCATTTCGTGCATGCTAGCGTATAGACAAAACGCACCACAAATGTCGTTTGTTGATGAAATAATACAACGTGAAATGTAATTATGTCGCGGATGATTCAAGGACACTAAAGCTACGTATCGAAATATAGACCGAGTCGACAAAATTAGTCAATTGATCCGTGAGATATCTCATGGTTTAACATCTTAGCCCTGCAGGTCACTTATTAAGCCGCGTACCTTCATATTTCCTAGAGGCAGCTTAGGATCGAGCGGCTATCACAACCCGCGGCTACGCAAGTGGAGACCGTACCCTGAGCCGACTCAAATGCATATGCGGCTTTAGAAACATGAAAGTCCTCAAAGTATTTTCGAGGTTTTCACTTCGGTGACCTGAAACTCGAAGAAATCCAGGATTAGCCACATAATCTATGCCTATAGCAGTGCAATTGGGGAAACCTGTTATTTTTCAGTATAAACGCCAATTTTATATTGCACTCTTCGATCGGCATGCATTAGTAGGTCTTCCTATTTATTCTGTGATGCGACCAAAAGAGCTGGATACTTACTTACTGTTGAAAGACAACGGAAATCCCCGCAACCAGCGGAAACTTTGATGTGCTGTAATCAACAACGGCTATCGCAACATGCTTGCGGCAATCGGCACACATAACAAACTCTTACAAAAAACTACCAGCATTTAGAGGCGAAGTGTTTTCATAAATGTGCAACATTTTAAGCGATGTCTCGGTGTTTAAGTATGAAGAATAAACCTTTACTTTTGTAATAAAGTGAACATATTAAGTAAATTTGTATTTTCATATTTCAATGGGATATTGAAGTGTTAAACATAATCATAAATCACCTGTCTTACGCTAATAAGTAAAAACCATTTGATTTAGGTATGGCCAGTGAAGAGTTACTTAGTATGAATAGCTTGCCCTCATGTGCTAAGTCACCGTGCGATTGTACCGAAAGCGGATTGACTGTGATTGAATGATGTAAATATTTCAGCTTAAATAAACTGAAACCCGTCAAAAACGCCTGTGATTCTATGATTACTTTATCACATCGATTGAGTATTTTATCACACATTTTAACACGTAATCAAAGTAGTCGTTGAGTTACCTCGTCCTCTGACCGCGATGGTGACCTGTGTTTCTAACAAAACCACCTCTTAATAGTTACCACTCATTGGGGTTTTTTTTTACTCCTAGCAAGTAAATATAAATTTCTTTACAAAAAAGTCAACTAAAATCAACGTTTTAATACCTACCAACCAAACCAGTAATTTCAACATGATTTCCTTCAATGGCTTCCCTTGTTGCATGTTATGATAGGTCAGCGTCAGGTCAATACGTGCATGCTTGCTTTCACTCTCATGGATGGCTGATTCTTTGTCATTTGAGTTACTGGATGTACGAGAGACGAAAGATTAAATACCACCACCACCACCAGACATAAACCATAACAATAATAATAATTTGCTGCAGGATGAGCAAGGAATAGATATGAGATGAGAGAGGAAAATCTAAATGAGATGAGATGTCATAGGATGAATACGGGACAACCCTAATTACATTGTGAACTTCATTTGAAGAAGAAAGAGAAAAATACCTATAAGTTGTTTGTTGCTAAATAATTTAGCCTGGTGTTACTTACCTGTTTATACGAATATGTATAAACATACATACAATATCTATCTTATGGTAGATGTGGTATATTTGGAAATCTTTTAAGATTTCTTAAAACTTGTACTGCGAACTGCTGCTAATGACGACATTTACTATAAACTTAATTTACACTAACATGCCAATATGCCTTAACAGAGTCATAAATCTTTCTAGATGGAAAGTTATCATGTTAAAAGATCGGTATGCGATGACACCAGCCGCCAACCGGCGCACGCGAGATGCATTCCAACAATTAGAAATAATTGCAGTTTTGCCAGAAAATGCTACAAACCATTACAATATTATGTAGTAAATAAGTGTACCTATTACAACATATTATATACAACTTGCCAAAAAAGTTCTAAAAAGACCTGCTAGCTTTATAGAAGTAGATATTTATTGTAGAAGTAATAAAGTGGACAAATTACTTAAGGTAACCTTAAGGTATATTAGTATTTTTATAATATTTTCCATGGGATCTTAAAGTATTCACCATAATCATAAATCAACATTGTTACGCTAATAAGTACAAACCATTTGACTTAGGTATGTCCAGTGAAAAGTTACTTAGTAAGGGCATGATCTGGACAAACGGTGAATGAGAAGCGTAAAAAAGGAGTGCAGATATGTATATGACGACAATATGACTCGACCTTGTGTACAGGTCGCGTCAAGATTTTAAAAAAGGTGTATTAATACTTAAGGGGGTCCATTTCTACCCATAAAGAAATGTCTGCTTCCCATACAAAGTCGATAGTTGACCCATTTTGGATGGAGAGTCGTCATTTCTATTTTGTGAATTTTGGCCATATTATTATATGCACATTGTATCAGTATGAGAATTCGGACAGGTTGAAGTCAGGCAGGCGACCGCCTGTAAAAATCCTAGCCATTACTAAAAAACAGCAGTATGATGCGGAAGAGTCTTGAACGAAATCGTCCTAGGGAAGAGTACATGCTGTGCTTACCCCACATAATGTGGGATAAGGACAAAAAGAAGAAGAAGATAAGTATGAGAAATCGCTAATCCTTTTAATTTGTTTTCTGGTAGAGGTTCAGTTTGACAGCTAGACGAACCTTCTTAACTATTACCACACCTTTTCGTAATAGCTTAAATAATAATTTGTATATTTTATGATACCAAGGTTATTTTTAGGTACATAAATTGACAATGGAGGTTTTGAAAGCTTCCATACGAACATCGGCAAAAGAATTTGAAACAATGTCTATTCTTATGGTATTTGTTCTTATCATAAAACACTTAGAGAAAAATGTTTAAACATGCTATTAGAATATGAAACAAATAATAGGTAGGTACTTATACTTATATATAAGTTTCGTGTGGCAAGTAATATTATATCTAGGAAGTGTTCTAGAATTCGATTTCTGCGTGTGAAGTGGAGCATCCATTGGTCCCGTTTTCCGTGGAATTTAGGCGGTATTATTGGTTTCTTCGCCTCATTAAAATAGGTATACATTATACATACCCAATAGCATATACCTATTATACATGTCTGAAATATATTCTGTTAATACGTACATGCATAAATAGTTTTATCATAAAAATACTAACTCTACAGAATATAAATATGATGTACCTACCTATCGTTTATCGAGGTACCAACATAATATACAATAGGCCATAGGCAGACCCCCGTCAATCCATAAAATCACCCGCGCGCAATAGCCTACTAAAATGGCGGGGAGATGAATGTCGCTTCTTTACGTAGTTAAAGATTGTTTGATTTAGGTATGGATTCCTTAATTTGATTTTCACTTTATTTAATAGTAGCTGTGCCCCGCGGTTTCACCCGCGTAGTCTTCGTTCCCGTGGGAACATCGGAATAAAAAGTATGTGATATTCCAGGGTCTAAACTATCTACATACCGAATTTCAGCCCAATCGGTTCAGTAGTTTTTGCGTAAAAGAGCGACAAACATCCATCCATCCATCAATCCTCACAAACTTTCACATTAAATTTATAATATTAGTAAGATAAGAAGCTCAAAAAGTATTCTAAAACCTCATAATATAACCTATTCGCCTGTTTAAAAATAACTTCCTTCTTTTAAACTGTAAAGTTGGTAAAAAAGAACAAGAAGTTTCAATCACCGTCCTAATGGCATCCATTATCCATCGTCAAATAGAATGGTCCACGTAACGTTTGGAAAGGTCGCCGAAGTAGGTTGAACAGCATAACAATGAGTCGTAATAAAATTAGAGTTACGGAAGTATCTTTTAAGGAAAGCCCATAGCGATCGATGCAAGGTGAGGTAACCTTGGGCTTGATACCAGATTGGTCTACCAATGACCCGGCCTTGAGACGACCTCGTACTCTTTAAGATCTAGTTCGTAGTTCAAAGATCTCGTTTGCCACGATTCTGATGTTTTCGCTGTCATTCGGGACACGATTTTGATGAGCACCAAGGCAGTTTACTCAACTCACATAAATATAACGTATACCTGTATTGTTCTACTCTTCAGTATTATAAATAAAACAATCGATGTGGGAGAACTATTTGTATTAGTTTAATAATTATTTTAGTAATTTATATAAGATTCAATAGGTTACAGTTTTATGCAAGAAAAGATGGCTTCCCGTGACCACGCCACCTATCTTATATCTATGCTTGTTAGAGTGACTGACAGTTGACAGTTCTGACTGCGTTCATAAAATAAGGAAGGAACAGATAGAATTACTACATCTTCCCCTTTTACAAAAAAAATAAAGTTATACAAAACAAATAGATGTTTTTGTCTTTTCTCCCTCTCTTACGGATTATAACAAAAAAAAAAGTTTACTTAACTATCTACTTCTCTTAACAAAATAACCTAGGCACTTATCCTATGAAATAAACAATATTCAAATTTGTACACAGTGATGAATGACATAATTGTGACCAGACACCTAGTGCAGCTGCACACACACCCTTTACAGGAAACCTTCAGCAATCACCAAATTATTGAGGTCGTATATGATATGAGGTTCTAGTATACAAGCAATTGTCACCACTTAAAATATCATAAGATCTAAAGTTATTGTTATTTACAATTTTTCCCATAAGCCATCTATTACTGTTACTATCTTTCTTAAACCAAATCTTTTGCCCTATCACAAACGTTTTCTTAGGTCTAGTTCTTAAATTATAGTTTTTTACATTTCTATTGACAGTCTTATCAAATTCATTTTTGACATTTTCATTTAACTTTGGCTCTAAATATTTATAACTAACTGGTAATTTTGTTTTTATATTTCTGTTCATTACTAGTTGTGCTGGTGAAAAGTTGGTATTTGAAACAGGAGATGATCTATACTGAAGAAGAGCAACTCTATAGTCCGACTTATCTTCACTACATTTATACATAATTTTCTTTGCTGTCTGTACAGCCCTTTCCGCCATGCCATTTGACTGAGGATATCTCGGACTGGTATAAGTGAATTTAAATCCCCATTCTTTTGCAAACTTTTTACATTCTAACGAGTCAAATGGTACATGATCTGACACAATTTCCTTTGGAATACCAAAACAACAAAATATATCGGTTAGAACATTGATTATGCAACTAGCACTCTTACTAGAAATAGGCCTAATATCAAGCCACTTTGAGAAATAGTCACAAATTACTAAATAACTCTTCCTTTTAAATTCCATAATATCTATTCCCAGCTTAGAAAATGGCAAATTTGGAATTTCATGTGACAGCAATGGTTCTTTAGTATTATTATTCTGATATGTTTGACAAATAAAGCATTTCCTCACATATTCCTCAATGTGACTATCAATTTTTGGCCAGAAGTACAATTTCCTTGTTAATTGCTTCATTTTTGACATGCCAATGTGACCCTCATGCAATTTATTTAATATTGACATTCTTAAAGACTTTGGAATTATTAACTTGTTATTAAAAAATACTAAGTTTTCATCGACAGTTATATCAGATCTTAATTTGAAGTAATACTTTAAATAATCAGGTAGTTCTTTACTTGTTTCGGGCCAACCATTTTTGTTATACTCTATTAAATTATACAATTCAGTATCTTTAGATGTTTCTAAAATTAATTCCTGTTTCTGTTCATCTGTACATTGTAAGTAATGAGCCTGGCCAACACAGTGGACAACTTCATTCATATAAGAATCATCAACATCAGTTTCATTAAGGTAAAATCTTGACAATAAATCAGCAATATACATGAACTTTCCTTTTAAGTATTTAAATTCAATGTTATATTTTAATAGTTTAAGTTTTAACCGCTGTAATCTCGGAGATGGAATTTCATGTATATTCTTTTTTAATAATGTTTCCAATGGCTTATGATCATTGAGTATAGTGCATTTCTGTCCATAGATGAAGAAATGAAACTTTCTAGTAGCCCAAACTACACTTAACAACTCCTTTTCTATTTGTGAAAAATTTTTCTCTGATGGAGATAAACTTCTTGATGCAAAACTAACTGGCCTACCATTTTGCAAGAGACAACAACCCAAACCATCCTTGCTTGCATCTGATTGTATTACAATTGGTAATTTAGGATCAAAGTTTTGTAAAATTGGTGCTGAACTTATACTCTTTTTAAGCTTATTAAATGCATTTTCATGTACTTCCGTCCACAACCAGTTAGTATTATTTTTTAGTAACAATTGTAATGGCGAAGCCAACTGAGCAAGGTGAGGTACAAATTTTCGCAAATAATTGACCATTCCTAAAAAGATTTGTAACTCTTTTTTATTTTTAGGGCTTAAAATATTGTTTATAACTTTAACTCTCTCAGGATCAATTTTCATACCATTCTTAGAAAAGATGTGACCAAAATACTTTACTTCAGACAACTTATACTGAAATTTCTTTTTGTTAAACCTGACATTGCACTGCTTAGCTCTTTCAAGCACCTTTTTTAATATTATATCATGCTCTAATTCCGTATTAGCTGTGATCAATAGGTCATCGCAGTAGATGATTACACCAGGTATGTCACCAAATGCATTCTCATTATATTTTTGAAAAATTTCAGGGGCAATTGACAAACCGAAGGGCAATCTTTTAAATTTGTAGCACCCAAAAGGACTATTAAAAGTACACAGCTCCCTTGAGCTTTCATCGAGCTCGATATTGTAAAATCCATCAGACAAATCTAATACTGAAAACAGTGTTTTGTTACATAATTTAGTAGTTATTTCCTCAATTGTCGGAATTAGGTGATGCTCTCTAATTAAAACGTCATTAAGATCTTTTGGATCTAGACATATTCGCAACGATCCATTGCTTTTCTCTATTATTACCAAATTACTCACAAAATTTTTCGGGTGTTCAACCTTTTCAATAATTTGGTGACGCTCCAGTTCTTTCAATTTCTCCTCCAGCCGTGACAGGAGAGAATGAGGTACCCTCCTAGGTGGTCTCACCACAGGCTTGGCTTCAGGTCGTGTGTGCAACTCCAATGGTTTTTCAAATTTGCCAATTCCCTGAAACAGTTCACAATATTCATTAATAATTAAATTTTTCCCATCTCTATTAGTAATGCTGTTAATGTTCATGTTGTTGAGTAATTTTAATTCAATTAATGATTTCAAACCAAGTATAGGTCGTACATTTTCTCTTATTATAATAAACTCAGTGTTACATAATTCATCATTAATGTGGACTGTTAAGACCTTTTTACCTATTGGTTTAATTTTAGTTCCCCCAAAAGCTTCTAAAATTACTGTTGTCTCAGACCATTTAGGGAATTCATCATCGACAACCTTTCTGAGATCTTTAATACTTAAAATATTTACTTGTGCCCCCGTGTCACATTTAAAGTTAACCTTTTTATTTTCTACTCGAAGAACTTCAGTCCATTCAGTATTATTGTTACCGATTGTATAACACACTTTTGTTAGTCATAATTCCTCAGTATTACTTTGATCTAAATCAGAAGGATTCTCATCAGCATTTACTAGATGCATTTTTCTTGCTTTACAGCCTGCCTCAAAATGTCCAACTTTTTTACAATTATGACAAACTTTACCAAATGCCGGGCAGTTCCGCGGGCCATGTACCGTTTTACATTTAAGGCAATTATAGATATTTTTATTATACTGATCAGTATTCTTAGAATTATAACTATACTTAGCTTTATTAAACTGCTGCGAACTCCGCTGATATGATCTTTGTTGCTGCTGCTGTTGCGCTGTTTTTGTTCCAGCAACTGTATTGACATCCATCACTGGCTGCTTTGTAATGTGCTTTACATGTTCCTTTGACATTTCTGCTGATCTAGATATATCCACAGCTTGATCTAGGGTCAAGTCCTTGATTCCCAGTAACTTTTCTTGTAGTTTAGTGTCATGAACGCCAATTACTATCCTGTCACGTAGAATTCGGTCCTCCATTGAATCGTATTTGCAGTTTTTTATCAATTTCCTTAGATCTGTGTAATAATTGTCGAAGGTTTCGCCCGGATCTTGACACCTTTTGTTGAAATTGAAACTATTAATTACCTCGTTTTGCTTTGGCTGAAAATACTCGTCGAAAGCCTGGAGTACTTCTTCATATTTCTGAGTTTCACCTCGTTTTAATGTATTAAAATACAATTCTTGTGCTTGTTCACCGACGCAGTTCAACAAAATGGCCGCCTTCCTATTTTCTGATAATTTTTCATAACCTGCCGCTATTATAAATATTTTGAATGACTGCTTAAATCTCTGCCATTGAGACTGTAAATCCTCCAACACATCCAATTTGAGTGCAGACGGCATCCGATACTCCACTCCTCCCATGATAATTTCTCCAAAAGGCACTGAATTACCTGGTGTTGCTGATTCTGATAAATCTTGCTGTGCCGCTTTATTTCCTTCCATTGGTTCGTCTCGACGGCTGCGCCATGTATTGTTCTACTCTTCAGTATTATAAATAAAACAATCGATGTGGGAGAACTATTTGTATTAGTTTAATAATTATTTTAGTAATTTATATAAGATTCAATAGGTTACAGTTTTATGCAAGAAAAGATGGCTTCCCGTGACCACGCCACCTATCTTATATCTATGCTTGTTAGAGTGACTGACAGTTGACAGTTCTGACTGCGTTCATAAAATAAGGAAGGAACAGATAGAATTACTACAATACCTACGTAATGTAAGTATATACTTATCTTATAATACAAGTTAATTGCATTTTAAATTAATGGTCATGGGTCTTTTAAAAACTGAATTATTAGTAAGTCATCATCTTCCTGCCCTTATGGCGCGGTGCTAAGCTAATTCGCTCTTTCGCTCACACGTACCCACATTATTGAAGATATAAAAAATACCACATATAATTCCGTAAAATAAAGACAACTAGGAACTATGAAATAACAATACAAAGATTCAGTAAAACATTTTCATGTATAAAAATCTGCACAATAAGAAAAAGAAAAGAAAAATTAAAAAGCAATGAAAACTCTTTTAATTAAATTGTTTTTTATACTGAATTTTTGTATAATAGAATAAATAAGGAACATATTAATATTTTTTGATATCAGTATCTAAAATTATTTATTAGATAATATTGATGTTTTTATTTTTTCATTTACAAAAATCTTCCAAAATACCTGATGCAAAAGATGCAATCCTTATTGAAGGAGAAATGAATGCCGTTATTACAAACGGTATGACTAACTACGTTTTTCTGACGTTGCTGCCTTAAATTTTTACATGATTATACAAAAACAAACTAAAATATCCAGGATGATATTTTCCACCGAGCCAAGCGAAGACGGCAGCCTTCGTGGCGTAGTAGTCGCAAGTTCGATAAGGTCCCGGGTTTGATCCCCAGGCCAGGCAGTGTTATTAGATTTTTTTATTTCGAATTAACTCAATAACAGCTTCGAGTCTGGAACTGTGCCCGGGAGATGGCAATAGGCTTGCCCCCTATGACATGGGACCAATAACATACAGGCCAAATTTGTTAAAATAATATGGCATATTCATTTTTAAAATAAAGCAATGCTATTTGACAGATGGCTCGGACGGTATTAACTCTGCTTTCTGTGCCGCAGGCCCCGGGTTCGATCCCCGGCCAGGTCAAACATTTGTGTGCATGAACATGTCTGTTTGATCTGTGTCTGGGTGTTATAAGCCTATATAAGTATGTATATCAGTCATCTGGTTACCATAGTACAGGCTTCTAGCCTAGTTTGGGACAGATAACCGTGTGTGGAAGTTGTCCCATATTATTATTATTATAATGCGAAGTAGGTTAGGCTAAAAACTTTTAATCCCACCCTCGTATATGAACTTTTTCATTTTATTTCGAAATTATACCTATTGATAAAAAAGTACCTACACGCAGGTAGGTCAAACTCAAATTTAAAGAAAATTTATTTAAATAAGTCTTAAAAATATATTTTTAAACGTCAATCCATTATATCAAACTAGTTAAGAATCTACCGAGCGTTCGGAAATATACCTCTACAAGTAGAACGAACAAGAAACTTGTAAGGTTTAATTTTTTCAACTGCGAGTTTTACAATATTTGGTTTGGTTACATTTGTTGGCTTGTAAGGTGCCGGTTGGTGGCTATGCAGAAGTTTCCAGGCATCTTTGTCCTCTATGTATTGGTTAATACTTTTTAACAAATATATACAATATTATACAAATAAAAAATATACAAATATAGCCTTTCCTAACAAATTTGATTTTATACGGGTTTTGAATTTACCCTCTGGTACAAGATCTGTTCACTCACGAAGGCGCGCCCTTCCACACCTTTTGAATGTAAAAAGTTCTTTTCAATAGTTAGTTTTAGTGTTTAGTACTTTTATTATTGTATTAACAATAGTTAGTTTAGTGTTTTAATGTAAATTGAATTTTTAAGATCTGTTCACTCACGAAGGCGCGGTAAATTTTCGGTGTTTTTCGGTGTGCATTAATAAGGTTTGAAATTAAAAATTCAATTTACATTAAAACACTAAATTAACTATTGTTAATACAATAATAAAAGTACTAAACACTAAAACTAACTATTGAAAAGAACTTTTTACATTCAAAAGGTGTGGAGGGGCGCGCCTTCGTGAGTGAACCGATCTTATAGTAGATATAATATATTTAGGGTTGAAACCAATACATGCCGACGAGCGGACGTAGGTACTCTATAGCTTCATTATATTTCAATGAAACGTGTGTGTAAGAAGCCACACTTGGCATTTGCGTGAATTTAGGCAGTTTATAATTAAATAATATAAGTTACTTTTTAATGGTTAGTAGATATTATATAAAATGACCTTCTGTGTGACCAATAGCAATCAGCAATTTACATATTAGGTATATTATTTATTATTATATGTATCCACAATACTTTGAATTCGTTCTAACCTTGTTCTTTACTTGGTTTACTGTTTAAATGGTAACGGATAACTGCTAATGATAAACTCGTTTTTAACTATTAAATTTGTTGCGTATGCGTGCATAAGTACTTAGGTAGATATTTTATGCAATTGCGTATAACATGCTCTTTTGCAAAGTAATAATATCTAGCGAACGATTTGTAACACCAGTCAGTACACACCTTTAGAGATCGGTGAAAATTTGTCTTCTAAATCTGTTAACACAACATCATAAAGAGTAAATTAACAAATCAAGCATAAAAAGAAACACCACTCAGTTAAGGTACCCAAAAAGCTAACTAAGTACATTATCTCCCTGTATGGCCAAATTTATTCATTGGCCAAGTCTGTTTAATTTTGTAAAGAAAAATGTTTTTTTTTATTTGTGAGCACACTGTGCGATTTCCCGTTCTTTTCTGCCACATACGTGCAAACTGTGGAATGATCTCCCTGCTGCGCTCCCGTTGAGCTAGTGCTCTTCAAAAGGAGTATGAATAGAGTGTTGAAGGGAAAGCAACATATTGGCAATACCCCAACATAGGCCGCGCTATCCACTCACCGTCTGCTGGTTTGCCACCTATGGCATTAAAAAAAGAATAGTACCTATTACATAGGCACACTTGAACCTAACTATTGTAAAATAAACATCTAGAGAGGACTCCCCTTTTCTGACCTGATACACAAGTTAACCAATAATAGCTCAGTCTCATTAATATAGCATGTTTGCGACCTCTGCAAGTGTTACGGTGATAGCTCAGCCGGTATAGTTGCGACACTCGTCACGGAGATTTATTGCTTTATTTGGCATTACCTCTTAGTGCAGCTGTTCTAAGCCCGTTTGTATGCGGGTGTGACCATCATATTTTATAATATCACCTCTCAACCTCTCCAAACACCTTTAGTTTTAATGTAGGTCATAAATATTTTAGCAAGATCAAGTTAATATTAATAGTTATAATAGATAAGGGATGTTTATTGTTAATTTTTATACTGCATCATGTGATTAGGTATCAGCATGTACCTATATTATTTTAACCGCTACTTTTCTACTCAATAAGATTATTAACTCAATAGGATTATTAAGCAAATTTTACTTGATTTATTGCAAGCCAAGATGGCTTGCAATAAATTGTTTTTCTCTCTACTATATTTTATATTGTCGCTCTGGCACATCTCCACACCGCTATGGCCATTTGCCATCCTCGTTAAACCATAAGTTGCCATTTATATTTTTCATTATTATTTCTTTGTTTGGTCCCACACAAAGGTATTGCCAATGTCAAGTATGATGAATAAGTTTAAAATCTTGAATTTTCAAATTCTAGATAAGTCAAAGTCAGGACGACTGAAAAACTCGCACAGTTAAATAGGGGTCTATTTAACTGTATTTAACTGTGGGTCTATTTAACCTCTAGTAAATTAATGGAAATTGACTAGGGGCTCGTTCGATTTCCCGCCAAAAATATATTAATGGTTCAAAAAGACAAAGTGCGGGCGAGGTGAGGGCGGCCGCCCTCGCACCCGCAGCGCGTTACAAATCAAAATCAACCCTGCACTATGCATCGTCATTGTCCAATGTAGGTGGGTAGGTATGCACCGTGTTTGTCTTTTTATTATCTTTCTTATTAGTAGGCAAGGGGTACTCGTTTGTGCAAACATTTGATCGTGAAAAATTCAGGGCGTCCGGCATCCAGAACATTTATAAGTATAACCCAATTCAACACCAAGAAACAAACGCGCATCAAAGATTAGTAATCTTAGACCAAGCTTGTCACACCTGTCCACTAGAAAATTCTGGTGCGATACGGCTTCAGGTGTTACAATCATTCCATCTCCGAAAATCTCATAAACAACAGGAAGCGGTTACCGGTTACCGTTGTCCAATTGCTCATAACCGGCACGATTGGTATGTAGTATGTAGACTATAGTATAGTAAATAATCTCAATAAGCACACTTGAATCCCAGAATCTTACAGAAAGCCGACCCTGGGAGATTTTCTATTCTAAATACCTTTCTTGGCACGGGCTCATAAGAATTCGAAAACACAAAATACTTATCACACGCCGCGATCCTCATACGTCATATTTTTGTAGTGGTAGACCGCGGGTGCCTGGGGAAGTACCACACCTTTGCCAGTTATTTATCCGTCAAGCAGTAATGTGCAAACATTACTGTGTGCTGGCCTGAAGGGCAATGTTACCAGCAAAATACTGGGCATCACGAGTTTCAACAATTAATATCTCAGGGTAACAGGCGCAGTGCAGTGCCGCGCAAAATTTTGAATTTTAAAACACTGGGTGACACTGTGTATGATATGGGCAATCATGATGCTTACCATCAAGCACCTGATTTGTTCGTCTTGTCACTCACATCATAAAAAAAAATGTATCTAGACCCGTATGCGACTAGGTAGCCCCGTCGGATGGTTTAGAGTGAAATACCTACCGCGCATCTATTTGCGTGCGTTTTAGCCTTTTGTGTGCGTCTTTCCTTCTGTATTGATTATTTTGTGCTCGAACGATCCTGCGTGTCAGTAATTAGAGGCATATATTAATAACATCAAAAAACGTGATTATTCGTGATTAAGCAGCGCTATCTGCGATGACTTGCGGCCTCTGGGACTAGAAACCTCTTTCATAATAATTCTGCCTCCTAATGGGGACGCGTAAGGCATTATACTTATTTACATTAGCAGTTAGACACTCCGTAATCGGTTAATTACGTGTATAAGTATTATAAATAGTTACGCAGGCTCATTGCACAATAAATAACATAAATATGTTTACAACTATAAAGCCTTTTGTGTAAACTGTTTATGTAGGTTAAGTTAGATAGGTTTAATTTTGTTTCTAAAATAAGTAGCTCACTTTTTTCTTAATGTGTATTATGTGTAAGTAACCTATGTCTAAGTACATATATAATGTTTATTTGTATAGTTACTTACGTATGGCTGCCTCGGTGGCGTAGAGGGCGCATGCTCGACTGCCAATCAAGAGGTCCCGGGTTCGATCCCCAGGTCAGGCAGTGTTAAATATTGGATTTTTCCATAAGGAATTATCTCAATAACTGCCTGGAGTCTGGAACTGTGCCCGGTAGATGGCAATAGGCTCGTCCCCTATTAAATGGGACCAATAACATACTGGCGAAATGTGTGTGTATCTACTGTGGGACTGAGTCCTGGGTACACCTCTGCCTACCCCTTCGGGAAAAAGGCGTAAATGTATGTTATGTTACTTACGTATATATCCAAAGTTACCCTAAAGGCACAACTTGATTGCATTTTCCCCTTGATTTTCCTTTTATTTTACACGCATTACTAAATAGGAGTAAAGAGGTCATCGTGTATGAGGTAGGTATTAGTCGACCCGAGGCACCTTACATTCCGGTCATGTTTCTGTCAAGTAAATCAATTATACTGACATAGGCGTCTTTCTTCTATGGACATAGATAACAAACAAAATGTTAATCTCCGAAGGATTTAAACCAATTAGGTCAAATTACCTACCTACACGATTTGTCGTTGTTATAGTAAGTATACTTAGTAGTTAGTTATGTTTTCACTAAACTTATTTAATATAATTTTAATCATTTATTTTAGGTATTTTAAAGAGAATTCTCAACCTCGGTTCCTAAGCTTGGAAAAGTCATAATCGTGCCTTGACCTGCCATGTCAGAAAATAGTTTGAAGTATAATTTCGCTGGCTCTATCCAATTTTAATGCCATTAGTTGCCATTTGGTGTCTAAAACGATTTGTTAATTGCCAGCAAAGAGTCATTGTTAAGCTGTTGACTCTACCCTTGGCCCTTGACGTGGGTCAATCGCGTTATAACAAATATTACAACCTGAACATTCTGTGGTTAACATTATAATGTCGTAATTTTGCCAGGCTTTTTAGGTTCCTTACCTTAAAAGGAAAAAAAGGAACCCTTATAGGATACTCTGTTGTCCATCTGTCTGTCAAGACACTTTTTAACGGGAACGCATGGAGGTATCAAGTTGAAATTGATATTAACTAATCCGAAATAAAAGCGACTTCCAAATCAAGTTAATCCCTTTCCTGTTAAGATTATAGCTGATGAGACTATCGCCTTTAATTAAAGGATCCCCATTATAAATGGTAAGTTACCACCTGGTAGGTAAATAACCTGGTAGGTAAATAACCTGGTAGGTAAATAATATTATTTTTATATATATTATTATTATTATTATTATTTTTTTAATGTATGTATTATTAGTAATTTATTTATTTTTATTATATATTATGATCATCATTGGTAGTATAAACTGTTAAGTTGCGCCACCGTCTTTCTGCTGTAAATAAATCCTCTCCATCCATCGGTTGTCTGGAAGAAATCGCTTATTAGCGATAAGACCGCCGCTTGTACATTTAAGTTAGTTTCTGTATCCTGTAATGTTATTTTCTTTGTGTGTGGTGTACAATAAAGTATTATCTATCTATCTATCTATCTAAATAACCATTATTATGTTGGAAATCGTTGGATGACTCAGGAATGGTAACAAGACCGAAAACGTCGGCGACATATGGATACGAGATACAACTAATCTACCAAGCAATTAGGACACACTTAAAGTTAGCCTGTAGCTCAGATGCCTGTAGTTTGCCTAATCAGGCGCTAGTCCGTACGCAGCGTGACGTAAAGTGCCGTTGACCGACACTGTTTACTTTCACAGAACTCACGAATGCAATTCAAATAAGCGAACTGAGATACTGTGACTGTGCCTCAGAGAAACAAATCTTCAAAATAAAACAATATAAGTGTGAAGTGACTCAGAACTCAGAAGTGGGAACTAAGAGGCTTCATGCAATGAACCGTTAAGTTTTATTTACACTTGAAACTTATTTGATGTATAAAGTAGGTTCTACTATCAGGTAGGTATACTACCTTCTTAGTTGTCGAATACCCACGAACAATATATTATAAAAATATTACCATTTTAATCAATTTTATCCTACTGTAGTTATATCACTATAATAAAATTGATTCTCATATTTTATTATAAAATTAGCAAGACCTACGCCATACTCAGAAGTGGGATATCCAATGAGTTGTGGATTACCTATAGTGATATTATTAAAGTTTATGAAAGAACTAGGCATAAAAGGACAAGTTCCTCAGTTTTGTGTAACCAGCACTTGTAAACTTGTAAGCTCATGTAAACTCTCAGCGGTAGACGGAAAAAGGTGGCAAAATAACTTTATGTTTTGAGTTTTGTAAAAAGGATTTGTTGACGCATGCAAGAAACCTTGGACGTTTTGCATCAGGTACAAAAACTTCTCGTTTCTCTGCAACTTTCATATTTTACCTTTTACTTGGCATTATTTGACCTCTCGAAAATTAAACTGTGCAAGACATAAACCACTATCAGATGTATAGGTATATAGGTGTAACATTTAGTTTAGTTAAGTACATCAAAAGAAGTGGAAATCAAACCACGCCCTTTTTATATTGTTATTAATATAAAAAATACAAGCCAGTACATTTGTTCCACTTAGCTCCACGAGAAAAATAATGTAGGTATCATAAAACAGTCTTATAGTTATTATAACTGTGAGTTCAAGAAGTAATTAAACATTCCTTCAAACCGTTACCTCGATATTTTTAACTGTATTAATAATCTTATCCACTTAGTTATATAGTGAAAGGCGTCTAAGTCGAGTCAAGTGGTCAAGGAGGCCCGCCGATGTACTACAAACCTACCTACCTCTATTTATCTTAGTATCTTGATACATAACAAATTAATCAATTCACTGCAAAAACTGCCGAAGACTTACCATAGGTAGGTAGTTACTAGTCTTGGCTAAACAACTTTTGCACTATGTAACTGGGTTATACACTTGACGCTGATTATCACGGAAGGTAAACTGGATAAGTACAATCTAGATTTTCTAGATACATACCTACATACAGTCACGCCTTGTTCTCGTTGGGCAATCCAGATAATTTTCTATAATTAATACAAAATTAATCATGTCATGTGAATACCTATCACAAAGCATGATTAATATTGTACTGAGCTACCATTTTACGGCAAAAACAGAACTAAAACACAGAATATCTAACAAATAATACTAATCACTATCTATATCTATACTAATATTATAAAGAGAGAAACTTTGTTTTTTTGATTTTTTGTTTTTTTGTTTGTAACGAATAGGCTCCGAAACTACTGGACCGATTTTAAAAATTCTTTCATTTATGGATAGCTTAATTCAGTGTGAGTGACATAGGCTATATGAGATTTTGAAAAAAAATAGGAATACGTAAGAAAACTGGAATATTGTGAACCAAGGTGTCACATAATATAATTACCATATTCATAAATTTGCGTGCGCTGTGAAATCCATTGATGGTAGAATAATATAATGTACTAGGGGTTTTTAGTACTTATATATCTACAAAATAGTCCACGGAAATTTTATCCATCTATTTTGGTTTAGTCACAATAATCGAAACAGTGATTATTTTTCATGCGGTGTGAAAACTATTGGTGGTAGAGTAAAGTAATGTACTAGGGGTTTCTAGTACTTATCAATACCTACAAAACAGTATACATAGATTATATCCAACTTTTTTGGTTTAGTCACAATAATCGAAGCAATGATTATTTTTCATGCGGTGTGAAAACTATCGGTGGTAGATTATAGATAGTAATGTACTAGGGCTTTGTAGTACTTATCAATATCTTCAAAATAGTCCACGATAAATTTATACATGTGTTAAGGTTTGGTCATTGTAACAGAAATAGTCATTAATTTGCGTGCGCTGCGTAAACCATTAGGGTTATATCTATTAAAATACAATGTATCACGAATTTACTCCTGTTAAAGGTTACTATACCTACTTCTGCTACCCGTGCGAAGCCGGGGCGGGTCGCTAGTATATTATAAAATCCTAAATGACTCACTGACTGACATGCAATGCAGAGCCTAAACCTGACCAGACTTGAAACTTGGAATGTAGGTTCTTTTCATTGTCTGGACGTGTTTGCTAAGAAAGGATTTTCGAAAATTCTCACTGTTAGGGGTCCAAAAAAGGCGTCAAAATTTTGATATAAGTAAAACTCCTTTATTTCACAATTGCGAGCGGGCAAAGCCGCTGTGCTCAACACTAGTATGAAATAAAATAAACTAAGTATAGGTACTATTTAAAAATAGGCAACAATACTAAGGTTAAAAACATACCAAACATACAATCACGCCTTTTTCCCGAAGGGGCAGGTAGAGGTGTACCCAGGACTCAGTCTCATAGTAGGTACACACTAAAAACATCAGAAGTAAGACAGGACATTTTATTCAACCTTCTTTCCTTCATCCGTGGTAAATACACCCCCATATCACCAGTATGTTATTGGTCACATATAATAGGGGGCGAGCCTATTGCCATCTACCGGGCACAGTTCCAGACTCCAGGCTGTCATAGATATAATTCCTAATGGAAAAATCCTATATCTAACATTTTGCCTGACCTGGGGATCGAACCCGGGACCTCATGATCGGCAGTCTAGCTTGCGCCCACTGCGCCACCGAGGCTGTCTAAGGCACTAAGGTTAAAACTATTATTAACTCAAAGTATCGGCTAAGATGCAGTAAGGTTCTCTATGGACTCTGATCCAACGCTTAACTGACCACCCAGGGTTCAATATCAGCTAAGCCAACGGACCTGTATATTATACATTATACATCAGTTTTATTCCAACTCAGTCATGAAATTATTTTTAAAAGTCGACGACACCATTGTAAAGAAGTATCTACTGCTTACTTACAACCTATCGATCTATTCATTTCAGATTTAAAAGACTTAAAAAACCAAAACAAAATATCAAGCTATTAGCAATTCGCAACGACAAAGATACCCAATAGCGGTGCAGGCCGCCGGATGGCCTTTGGACAGCGATTCGGCATGCTTTTTGTACGACTATTAGCGGCTTTTAAGCGTTGCAATCACCAGGTAAAAATCTCTAGTGCAAATTGACTGACAAACGATGGCGAGCCCAAACCGCTGATTGACCGATGACCACGAGGACATATAAATCGTGGAGGGGCGAACCTACCCACTAAAACGATTATACCTACCCATAAAATACTTATGTAGAATAAGTAGATATAAGTACCTACTTATTTAAACCATCAGAACCACAAGTTATCAACATTATTAGCACCATAGAAATATATCCTCCATAAATCTGACTGTAATTTGCTGTAATCTTAATAATAGTAGGTACCTAAATGTCACATTGTATAGGTACTTATACACCTATAGAAATCTGGTAATAATATAAGAACCTACTTAAATTGTATGCTATATTATAATAATTGTAGCATTGTACCTACCTATATGTACCCTTCATATACCTACATTTGCAACAGTTCTAGATAATCCATCTTGGTTATAGGCATTACCTACTTACTCTTCCTTATCATTACAATAATTCTAACCAGATGCCAATAACTTATATAAGTTTAAATAACTATATAAGTACCACAGAATACTAAAGTTAATAGGTACACGAAATCATTCAGGCGACTAAAGAAGCTACTGAGAGATGGCAAATAATAAATAAACTACTTAGGTAGGTACGTCACACTCTTTAGTGAAGACGGATATTAGGTCAGGTACTTAGAAACTTCAAGAATTAGCAACTATCAATCGACACAAAATACCTACCTACGAGAACAACAGAATAAATTCGACTGCTTTTTGATTCATTTCATTTTTTTACCATTATAATTATATATATTTTATTATACGTATCGGTTTATTAATTAATCATTAAGCAGAAAGAGGGAGGCATTTTTAAAATAGCACATTTATGTGCTTTAGCAAAACATCATAATCATGAAAATATGTAACGTTGTGCTAATTGACACATCTGAAAAGTTGTCTACTTCTTCACAATTTGATCTCTATTTGCTAACGTAAAAAATTGTGTACTGTGTAAATATTAATAAACTGGCAGTATTCTAAATACCCTTTCTTTCCTCAAACTCACACAAATCCTATTGTACAATATGGCTCCATTATTTCAAAAGCAATTGTCTCTTTGTTACAGATGGGGGGTTGTAGGCTGACGATCGTAGACGATATCCTGAACAAATCCTTCTACAAACTGGGCATAGTAGTTGGCAAGAATCCCGGCTACTTCATCATCATCCCAGTTCTGCTAACATTGCTCATGGTTACTGGATACCAGCGAATCTACTATGAAATGGACCCGGAGTACCTGTTCTCGCCGGTCAGCGGTCAAGGGAAGCTCGAGAGGAGGATAGTTGAAGAGCATTTTAAAGTGAATTATTCGCACAGGTTCAACGTTGGCAGGATAACAAGAGCAGGTATGTTGCCAGCCGATATGAAGTACTTATATTTATAGCCCTGCAAATCTAAGAAGTAAAATCTGGAGATCTTCAAGTCAAGAGTGAATAGGTATCTATATCTCGTAGGCAAGCACGCACCATCGTCGACCGCGTCGTCACTTACCATCAGGTGAGACTGCGGTCAAGTGCTGGCCTATTCAGTAATAAAAAAAACGATTTGATTTCATCTATACACACTTTGAGAGAGAATAAATAAGTAATAACTTAGCATAGGCTTAATTCACAAAATATCAATAACCTTCGCCGTAAAACCATGGAATTTATGATTTTTATCATAAGACGTACAATTATTAATCACTAAACATAATCCCCGTTTTTTTTTCTCTTTCGCGCCAAAATATTATGCAGTCTCGTTCTAACCCCTTGGGACTCAGTTTTCCCTAGCCACTGTGGTTGTACTGTACAGAGTAGAAAATATATAATTTCCACATAAAATTGGAGAAGAAACTATATATTCGACTTCACATTCGAAGTAATCAGTTTATCTATTTATCATTTCCTTCACAAAATGGCTATTGAACGGGTTTTTTTCCCGGGTCATTTAATTTGACACCCTCAGCACCTTCCTATTACTTGACGTCTTAGGGAAGGTACTCACAACAGTCGAGTACCTTTGTAAAATAATGTGATAGAAGTGGAAGAAGCGAATCTTAATGTCAGGATCATAGCAAGTGGAGAGAAATAGTCTGTGCCTACACTAACGGGAACAAGGCGTGACTGTGTGCATTAAAGTATGTCAGAATTACGGCTTACCTATTTGAAAGATGTACCGAAACTGCCACTATTGCGAAACCCTTCCCATTAAAAACTTTCATAATTACTAACACCACAACATCATGAAGATAATCCGAGACACATTATGTCTATGTTATCATTGAGATCATTGTTTTTATTGCTCGAGAAATGTCACCATGAAATTATGTAGATTGTACTTACCTATAGCTCTTATGGTAAGACACATTTACATAATACCTATGTTCCAAATAATACATGTAGTCATTTCTATGCACCTAGGTACTTATGTGATGTGGATTACAGAAGATGGGGTGGCTATATAATATAGCTATGCTCAGATTAGGCTAGGCCTTGACGTTCATATATAAGGACGACGTCAGTGTTAGTTACAAAACAAAAAGCAATGAGAAACAGAACAAATTACAGGAGGAACAGCCGGAAATTAAAGCTGGGCTAGCATGTACCTACAGCATTTCCCAGTGGAATAATAAGTGTGGAAGAGATAGCAGATGCATTGCCTCCGGACGCGAAATAGAAAACAAACGGGAATATAAACATCCATGTCATGCCCTTTGTGTCATACTAACACCGCTGAACTTTAGCCTAGACACAAGGGACTCAGACGCTCGACAGACACTTTTTAAGAGCGTACGCGGCCTTCTAGGAATTTGAAACAATCCTATGAAAAATTTACCAAATCGATGTTTAGTATTCTCCTGTTTCCTCCGAATATTATATACTCATCCTATAAATTTATATCCTGAATATTTTTATAGCGAAGTAACCTAGTGAACTTCCAAAAATCTCAGTTATACTCGGGTAGTTGGACGTTCACTACAAAAAATGTAGTACAGTTTATAAACAAAAATAAAATGATAGGGACATACTTTACTTCATTATTAAAATATCAGGATATAAATATATCAAATAGGTTTACTGTATTCGGAGGAAACAGGGGAATACAAAACATCGATTTAGTAAATTTTCCATAGGATTGTGTCAAATTGCTAAGAGGTTCCGTTTCCTATTAAATTGCTGCCGATTTGTAAAAACAAATGTCATGAAATACTCGTATGCATTTAATACACATGACAGATTCCTAACGAGTTCCAGATTCGAAATTTAAATATATTTTTAATCTTTTCATACTGGCCTATTCTAAAAACTCTCAGTGTTACCAACGTAATAGCAAGGCAGAAAAAGAAAAAACATATTAATTGAAATAATTATGTAACAGCAACGAAATGTAACTAATGTTTTCAGGAAGGTTCGGCCGAGTGATCATAGTATCCAAAGATAACGACACCAATATGCTCCGAACGGAGGTGTGGAAGGAGTTGAGGCAACTAGATGACCTCGTGCAAAACGTGACTGTAAATCTACCTTCAGGAGAATCGTTCACATACAGAGAAGAGTGCGCGCGATGGGAGGGACAATGCTTCGTCAACGATATACTCAACTTGGACCAGATTATTGGGGAGGTAAGATAATCGTCAACTTTTCACATAATACGTGTATGTAAATTTTAGCAGTACCTATATACTATCATCATATCTTGCATAATATGTAGTATTATTATCTGTTATATCTGTATAATAAAATAATTTCGCTGAAATTCGAGTAGCCTTAAGGTCCAAGTTGACGGTTCGCGGCTGCGGCGTTGCGCGCGGCCGCGGCTATAGTCGATGCATGGGAATGTATAGGCAAGGCGAAGCCGCGCGCGGCTGCGGTGAACCGTCAACTTGGACTTTTACTCTTATTATTAGTCGTGTAATCCACTAGTGCGGCTAGTCGCGACCGGCCTGCCGCACTATGAATAATAATTCGTAGCTGCCGCGCGCGATTCCTATTTATTCAGATAGTATACTTACCAATTTCCATGACGCGGCCGCGACTCGGTACAAAGCTAGCCGCTAGCGGCTGCGGTCGCCCGCAACTACCGCTTAGTGGAAATTAGGCCTTATATAGCATCTTAACATCCGTGAATAAGTTGCAAAGAATGAGTTTTAAATATACAAAATATTGGTGACAGAGGCAAGTCAGAACATTCATTAACAATATAATAACTGGTTATATTGGTTATATTCAGTTCAGTTTTGGTTGTAGCAGGTAGGCATGGATGGATGTTCATGCTCTGTTTCAATACAACACTTACTTTCCATTTTAAGAAGTACATCGTCTTGAAACATGGATTAACCCAAATCACTGTAACATTTTGATAAGATTTGATGGATTTAGCAAGATTAATATTTATCGATCAAGGTGTCATTGACATGGGAAAAAACAGGAAATCTAGTTCAATACACCTACCATGGGTTTTGGCTACTGTTTTATATTCACTTATCGATTTCCAATGTATTGTCTGAGTCAAGGCAGAGTTTGATGTATGTGCCTATGATTCACGGCAATAAACCAATGCGTCTAATATAAACAATGGGTTGTTAAGTTTAACACTCAACAATTACCTATGTACAAGTGACACGGGTTCGAGGAAGGTTGACGATACCGCGATAAGTTTAAACCACATACCACACTGGTTGTTTTCTTGGAAAAGAACGGCTGGCACTTATTGTAGGTACGAATAGGTACTTTTATACATAAAAATCGTATGCACCTACCTTTATATACAGGATATCTATTAATATTAAGTGTGGTACATGCTACGATGATGCGAAAATAGATTCAAAGTTCCAGAGGACTTTTAGTAAATACATATATTCTCTGACATCGTATAATTTGGCATGAGAGCTAAATGACATTAAAATTCATGGGAAAATATTTTTTATAGGTTCATATTATGGGTTTAATAGTAACGCATTTCTACCATAGTACTTATAACTGCTATAAACTGAACAAAGAAACCCAAAGGATGATAGATAAACAGATGACTTTCTACACATAACAAGGCGTTATTGTATGTCTTATACAATAACGCCTTTTTCCCAAAGGGATATGAAGAGATATACCCAGGACTCAGTCCCATAGTAGGTACCTACAACCTACATTTCGCCAGTATGTTATTGGTCCCATGTAATAGCGGGCGAGCCTATTGCTATCTACCGGGCACAGTTTCATAATGTCATAGAGATAATTCTTTATCGTAAAATTCTATATCTAACACTGCCTGAGCTGGGGATCAAACCTGGGACCTCATGATCGGCAGTCGAACTTGCACCCACTACGCCACCGAGGTGTGTGAATTTTTAAATAACAAAAATTTTAAATGACCTTTGACTAAAACAATTTATTGTTTTACACGCCTATATTATTTTACAAGCCTATTGAGTTGGAATGTGGAGCATATAAGTTTAGTACCCATGTTCGCAGATAAATGATTGATTTTGATCAGTATATTGGTAAGTTCAGAGTTTACGCAATGTTAGTGTTTATTTTTGTACCTTACAAATCACTGTAGCTATACAATTCACAAGTCACGTGTCGTGTTCGTCTCAAGTCACGTGGAGCACGCACGATTAGTATTCTAAACACTATCATGCATTTATTTATTTTCCGATGGGATCTCAACCATGCAAGGATTCACCTTAAATGTATTGTGAATAGTTGTTAATTGCTGATTCACTTTTTATAAGTAGATAAGTATCATAATATAATACCTTGTGTTTGATAATTAGGTACTCAGTATTAATTTAGGTAAAAATTTAGTATATTGGAACTTGCAATATATACAAAATTTTTAAAATACTAAGTATTCGCAAGATTGATCGCAAATATAGCACGTAGCTATAGGTACTTAGTCCAACTTGTTAGTTCTCTTACATCGACATTGCACTGGACACTTCAATCTGCGTAATAAAGAATATTATGAGTTTATGAGGGATATTTACGACTCTCAGATATAAATGCGACTCAAAAAGAACTGAAGTTGAAGTTCAACAATAAATTATCTTTCTTCAGGTGGAGCGTGGAGAATTAAACCTTACTTTCCCGATAATGTTCAACCCCGTCACTTGGGAGGCCCATGCGTTTCCTGTATACTTCGGTGGATCGAAAGTCGTCGACGACATCATAGTTTCAGTACCAGCCGTACAGTTGGTCTGGTTCGTTAGAACCGATAACAAAATGCAACAAGAAAGGTAAACTACTTAATAAGTACGTAAGAGGAACAGCTTTGAAAGATCCGAAGCCTCTCTAAGTATATTATTCTGTCTATGCAGTGGGCATAGACAGGAATGATGACCCTTTGTATCAAGTCAAGACAAGCTTGAGCTGGGAAATATTATCCCAATTCTTTTATTTAGGAAATTGTTTTTATTGATGTCAACATGTGTGTTTCGTGCCCACATTGTTAACATTAGATAATATGGTTCAACCAAATCATTCGTATTTGAAGGTTGTTTGACGGTAAATGAAGGATATCCTCAAAACTAAAATTAAAATCATTTGAGGCGCGTCCATGATCCATACATGCGATTTAAGGAAGTTATGATTGTTACTACGGTTAATGATCGTGTGTAACGGCTACAAAGAACGTTTCTACAGCTTCAATGGGTGATTATGTACATTCATTCGAAATCACCTAGTTTTATAGTCCCTTTGAATTTCAATAGAAGCGCAGTTAGTGAAAACACACCTTGTTATGTCTTAGATAACACGACGTCGATCTTGACACGGTTTAAAGAAATCGTTCCGAATACTAAGCGCTGCGTAATACTTGTACAAGATTCCGAATAGAAAGGCCGTTATTTTAGCAAATTGTTTATTATTTTGCATTGTCTTTTGACGGCCTATCGATAATACGTATATTGGTATTGGTAGTAAAAATATCCGATGTTTTTAGTTGTATGTAGATGAAGACAATTTTTATTTTCAGAGGTGCGGCATGGGAAGACGCATTTTTAGACGCTGTCGGTATCGCACAAGACACGGGCCGTTTCAAACATATTTCAATAGCCAGATTCGCTTCACGCACTTTGGACCACGAGCTCGAAAAAAATACAAGAACAGTTATACCGTTCTTCAGTTCCACATTCATTCTGATGGGAATATTCTCAATAGTAACCTGTATGATGGGTGATTGGGTCAGATCGAAGCCTTGGTTGGGTCTACTTGGTAACATATCAGCCGTTATGGCTACTGCCGCTGCTTTCGGGTGCGCAATCTACTTAGGAATTTCCTTCATCGGTATCAACTTGGCCGCTCCCTTCTTGATGATTGGTAAGTATTTTTTATAATTGGACACGGTCTCTTAAAAATTCTTTTATAACTTTTGAAACACTTGCAGGTATCGGAATTGACGACACGTTTGTAATGTTGGCTGCGTGGAGACGTGCTTCACCCAAGTTGCCTGTGCCCGAACGTATGGCGATCATGTTGTCAGAAGCAGCGGTTTCCATCACAATCACGTCCGTGACGGACATGCTCTCATTCTTCATCGGAATCTTCTCTCCGTTCCCATCTGTTCAGATATTTTGCATGTACTCTGGTTAGTTAATTTTTTTATTCTTGATTATTTTGAGATTTTGTTTTATATATTTTTGTTTTATACTGACGACACCGTTGTTAATTTGCAGGTCTTGCCGTATGTTTCACTTTCGTATGGCATTTGACATTCTTCGCAGGATGCGTAGCCATATCCGGATATCGAGAAAAGCAAAACCGCCATACTATTACAATGCTGAAAGTATTGCCAGAGTCGAGAGCGAGAAAAGGTGATTAATTCTAGTTTGTGAAGCTATTGAGCTTGAACGCGAACATATTATTTGTTTGCGGTAACTTTTAATAATTGTTCTTTTTACAGAAGAAAAATCATGGTTGTATCGGGTATTCTGTAGCGGTGGTATAGACGCTGCTGATCCTGACAATCCTATCGACAACAACGAACACTGCATCATGGCTTTCTTCCGTACCACTATGGCTGATCTACTCAACAACAACGCAGTCAAAGCGCTGGTTATAGCTATATTCATAATGTATTTGGCTGGAGCTGGGTACGGTGTCACCAATCTCAAAGAAGGCTTAGAAAGAAGAAAGCTATCGAAAGTTGACTCATACTCTGTTGAGTTCTTTGACCGTGAAGATCTTTACTACAGAGAATTCCCCTATCGAATTCAGGTAACCAGATATACTTATCTTAACCTTTTCCGTAAATGGGTCCAAGTGTGAAGTCCGTGTCTAGCGTAATGACGTCCTTGGGCAAGATGGAGCTAAGATATACGCAATCAAAGCATATAAGAGCAATAAGAGCAGAACAATACAGAGATGGCACAAGAGGGCTAACCAATGGGATAATAAGGACTGACGATGATAATGATGATGAAGAGCAGAACAGAAGACAGAGTTTCAGAAGACAGAGATCACATATCCTTATATTCCCAACATTGGAAGGAAATAGGACAAAGGCTAATGATAGATCTCAATTTAAAAATTGGTGTTGATTGTTTTCATTATCCCGCAGGTGGTCATCAGTGGTGCATATAACTACTCGGATCCAGCAGTTCAAGCAGAAGTGGAAAAATTAACACAGAGACTAGAAAACACTACATACATTTCAAATTCACTGTACACTGAATCTTGGCTGCGAACTTTTGTAGATTATGTCTCGAGAAATAACGACTATTTGAATGTATCAATAGATAATGACGTGGAGTTCATTCGAAATCTGAAAGAGGTGAGTAAAGAGAATTTTGCCTACAGTGTATTGTCCACTCACTATCTATAAAAAAAGGTGACATCCAAGAAGACGCCTCTAAAACAATTGCACTAATTTATTTTTTCAAATGAACTCATTGAGTAAACGTTTTGACGACTGAAGTGGTAGGACGCGTCTTCATGGAAGACACTATCTTAAATGTCATTAGTGTAATATTTAACTGAATAATATTACTTACCTATTTTTTTTCAGTTGTGGTTGTTCCCGGCAAATCCTTTCTCTCTAGATGTCAAATTCAATGAGGCTGGCGATCAAATTGTTGCTTCGAGGTTCTTGATCCAGGCGGTTAATATAAGCGGCACTAATCATGAGAAAGAAATGGTTAAAGCTCTGAGAGATGTTGTGGCCACATCTCCCTTAAATGCATCCGTATTTCATCCTTACTTCGTGTTTTTCGATCAGGTATTATTTTATATTACCTATAATATGATGATCAATATATATTTGTAATTAAATTTTATGTTAAAGGATAATTCATTAACACTTATTTTTCATTTTCAGTTTGAGCTCGTGCGGCCGACCTCCCTTCAAAACTTATGCTATGGAGCCCTAATGATGATGATCACATCTTTCATCTTCATACCAAACATACTTTGCTCTCTGTGGGTTGCATTCAGTATAATATCCATCGAAATTGGCGTCGTCGGTTACATGGCTCTCTGGGATATAAATCTTGACTCTATATCCATGATCAATCTTATCATGTGCATCGGTTTCTCCGTGGACTTCACAGCTCATATCTGCTACGCGTACATGGCATCTAAAGCGAAGACTCCCGATGAGCGCGTGAGCGAGTGCCTCTACTCCCTCGGCCTGCCAATAGTTCAGGGTTCATTCAGCACAATTCTTGGAGTCGTTGCACTTCTGCTAGCTGACAGCTACATATTTTCTGTATTCTTCAAAATGGTTTTCATGGTAATTTTCTTTGGAGCAATGCACGGCCTCTTCTTATTGCCCGTTTTACTCTCCCTATTTGGACCGGGATCGTGCACAAGAAGAGAAAAAGAGGTGAAAATAACGAAATTGGAGAAACCGTATCCGGCTTACTGCATTCCTCACCCGCAGCTGATGTTAAACGACCAGATTTACAACGGGAAGAATTTGCATCCGAACGGTATTTACAAGATCTACGGGGATGATAAAGATTTGGGTTTAGGAACTTCCGGAGAAGATACGAGCGAGAGCAGTTCTAACCAGTCCCAACGTCGACAGCTAACCAATGATGATAACGGCAGGAGAAAATATGAGGACGGATGGAAAAGGTCCAGTTACGTGCAGAACGGGAGCCAGTTCCAACCATCTGGCGAATTAGATTTATATGCACAAGAATTGGATAGGAATTGGCAGCGGCAACGGTACGAAGATAACCGGCGCGTTTTCGATAGTAACTATAGGAAAGGTCCGATAGTTTCACGAGCGAAGGATGACGAGTGGGTTATGAGTCGCAAGATGAGCGACTTCGGTCCAACACGCGAGGGTGCGTACCGCGTCACTCGCGCGCATTCTCAGCACAACCTGCACCGACCGAGAGCTCCGCGCAGATCCAACTCGCACCAAAATTTAGACCATTTAGATTATGTTGCAGAAATGCGATTTCCCTGACGGTGACCTTCTAACCTCTCTTCATATTTATTAATGAAACAAAGTGCTCAATTTGTGGACCAAAGTATTACGTTTACTTTGTATTGTACCAACGTTGAAATAAGTGGACTATTTCAACACAGAATGGACAATACACAGTGATGTCTATTGACGCCTTTTACTCGGAGCAATACATTCTATTTTATGGCTTAATAAAATAAATAAACCTTGCTCTTAGATTTCTGAAAGCATAAGTTAGTAAAATTAATAGAATTCTTAGTACAAGGCTGCATTAAGGGAGGTTATGGTTTCGAAATTAATGTCATAAGAATTGTCAATTTCCTATAGTGGATATTATTATGTTATAAGGATATTATGTCAATTTACTTTTATATTCTCGATAGATATATAATAAAACCAAAAACCATTAGAATCTATCGCATGGTGTGAAACATAAAATTATACATTTACCTTACTATGTACGAACTAAATAGTATTGTATGCCTATAAGTGTAATTTGTATAATTTTAACAGGAATTAAATATAAATTTCCAGTTAGCTAATCTTTTCCAGTACCTAGTAGGTATAAAAATCAACTTGGGAACGAAATAACACTAGTTAATCAACATTTTATGTATTTATTAAAACTAGTTCCTAACTACGCGTATGCGCAAAAATTTACAGAACTACAATATGTACCGAATCAGTCAGTGTCAGATTTGAGAAATAATAACTTTTTACAGAAGTGATTCACATAAAACTAAGTGATTTTTCTATAACTATAATTATTATTATACCTATATAGTGTGATATTAATGGGATGGGTGTGTTTTGTAAATATTGTGTGTAACAAGTAATTTAATACGTAGGTTAGCCAAGATATGGCAGCCTGTCAGAAGAGCAAGTTTTTGTATAGAGCTATGTTTATCAAATAATAAAAACTAAAAAAGAAAACAAGGAACAAATGTAGTAGCAATATAAAAACTAACAATTCTCGTAGGCGCAAACATTTCTGGTAAACGAAGTGACATGCTATCTCTCCTTTATTTAAAGCCAAAAGGCGATAAATATTTTGGCCTGCCAGGAACGTTTGCGACTGGGCGACTGGTATAATTCACTCATTCTACCACTTGCCGTTTTGTCGTATAAGTTATTTAAGTTTTCGTGTGTTTAGAAATAGCTTTAATGTGACCTGTAAACTAGTTGTGATATTTTCTTGATGCCATGAAAACATCCCTGTCTTAGCACCTTCGCATACAATGCGTGGAGAATCGTATTGTATTAGTCCCACTGTCACTTAGGTACTTTCATCTCGCTTTCCAGTTGTCAAGTGATGCAATACAAAAGTGATATTATACCAATTAGGCGTAATTCCCACTAGCGCAAAGTCGAAGCGCATAGGAACAATTTCTACTTAATTTGAATCGTAGGTTGAATTTTATCTCCATTAACTAATTCTCATGCGCGCTAATTTGCAGCGTCGAAGTCAAACGAACTTGCACCTTAGTCAATGGGAATAGAATTCAATATACTACGGCAATGTCAATACATTCGTTTCGCTTCGACAGCGCGAGCGGGAATTGAGCCTTACGCCAACGATACGATTACTCTACGCCTCGTGTACGAAAGCTCTTAATTTTTGTATTTACAACATTATTGATACTACAATAACTATGTACTAATTCATACAATCATTGTAGCGAGTCCAAAACACGCTTTAAAAAGTCGGTTCCACTTTATAAAAAACCCAACCAATATTCTTTCTCGTGTTTTTGTCGAATATTCTGATTGGAATAAGATGTATGAATTAATATTGACAATAAAATAATGACCGATGGGCCATTGGACTATTGAACCTGACTGAATAATGTAAATACTTATTTTGTATTGAATAAAACATCAAAAAACACACAAGTAGTTTTTTTTACAACTCCAAAAAACTATGGGCATGGTAGATTCATTATAATGAATCATTACTTATAGGCTATAGGTCGACCTCTAAATGTGTAAAAAGTTTTGAAACTCATTTTTGCACTCGGGAAACTATAATAAGGCTAAGTTCATATGACCGCGCGGAAATACTATTCGCGTGGTACAAGATCAAAGTAAACAGTGATTTAACGTCTACATTACCGCGCGGTATCGTTAGCTCCGCGCAGTATTACGCGGTCATGTTTCCACCCTTATAGTTTTAATAACTTGTTCATTTAACCCTACCACGGCAAACCAATAAGTTGTTTTTATAAAGTTATAATATTAATATCTTACGAACATTTCATTTTATATTTTTTATTATAATTACCAGTAAGCCTGTGAATAATGTATAGTCTAATTCTTTTAGATCTGTAATATCGTGCATGAATGGTAGAGGAAAGGACATACAAACAAACAAACAAACAAACATTCATAAAATAACGGCAGTAAATAATAACTAAGTAAATAATAAAGTAAGCTCTGCTTACGCGGTTTACAAAATTAGGCAACTAACAGATATAGCCACGGCGAGATTGGTCTACTTAGCATATTTCCACAGCTTGATGTCATATGGGATTCTGTTGTGGGGATCAGCCGCAGATATAGAAACTATGTTTATAGTACAAAAACATGCGATTCGTGCCATCTATGAGATGCGTCCACGCGAATCCCTGAGAGAATTCTTTTAAGAAATAAACATACTGACCCTACCATCCTTATACATTTATGAGAACATCATGTATGTGCGTAAAAAATTACATAAATTCAAATTAAATAGTGACCTCCACAATTTTAATACTAGGAATAAAGACAAAATAGCTGTACCTAGCTTTAGATTATCTAAAACAAATAAAAAGACATTCTTAGGAAATAGTGTACGTTTCTATAATAAAATCCCAAAAGAGATAACTGGGCTCTCATAGGGTAAATTCAAAACCTATATAAAATCTACTTTACTAAAGAAGGCTTATTATAAAGTCAACCAGTACATAGAGGACAAAGATGCCTGGAAACTTCTGCATAGCCGCCTCGCGGCACCTTCAAAGCAAACGAATGTAACCAAACCAAATATTGTGAAACCATCTGTTGAAAAAAATAGGCCCTACAAGTTTCTTGTGCGTTCTTCTTGTAGAGGTATCTATTCGAACGCACGGTAGACTCAGTACTGTTTATTGACGTGCAAATGTGTCAAAGTATGACCTATTTGAATAATTTTTTTTTAGTTTGAGTTTAACCAACATAAGACACATTCAGTGTTACAAAATAATTATAAATTAATAAAAAAACTAATATTAAATGCATAGAGCAACTGACCATAAAATAATAAACAATATCCAAGTTGTTAATTATTTTATAGTTAATACATCACAGTTTTTTTTTATATTAAGAAATTAGTAGTCCCAAACGGGACCACTTAGTACATTGATCATTCATCTTAATCTTTGAAAATCTCTATTTACATCCATTTTTAAAGAGGCTTCCAAAAATCTCATGATTTTACGAAATGAACTTAATATATTGTTTATCAAATAATAGAAATATATGTTGTTATAAAAATGTGTAGGAATACTTAAGGAGCGGCATCTACTAGTCATCATAACATTTACAATTTATTGAAATTTACCAATGCACTGCTCATCTCATGTCATTTGGTTACCATAAAATAATATAATATCAATTATTAATTATTTAATATTATTATTTATTTGGTACAATGTTACATTATTATAAGTAATGTAAGTTTACTAATTATATGATTTTTGTTTATATTATATTTTTAATGTAATTGTATAGTTTTAACTAATTTCCAATGACAATATGTAAAATGTATGCTAACGCGTTCATATTTTAACAATTAATAAATAAATAGTCAGACCCCGACACTCCATACATACGCCCGCGCGCAATAGCCTACTCTACCACACCCCGGACTCTCAACTCAATTTCAATACAAAAGTTGCGATATAACTCCCTACGACACAGACACTGCGCAATTGGGAGTTTTGTAAATGCGCAAGAGTGTGCGTGAGGTGCGTTCCGAGCTCACGGGGGCTAGTCGAGAGCTCAATCTCGCTCGTGGGGTGAGGAAGGCCCGATTGATGGGCGGATGACAGTGTCCATTCTATACGTAGTATTATTATCCGTTCTGTGTTACTACCACCAAAGAATACTAAAGGGACAGAAAAACCACTCCTTAAAATCATTTAAATAAATCGCCACTCTAGATTCTAGATGATATTATTATATTTTGTATTGTTTTTGGACAATATTCCAATGTTTTAAAAGTTATTCAGTTTGATGTGTAGATGCTCTTCCTTAAGTGTAACTACTCTTTTTTAGTAACATCTAGCATAATAATTGTATTGATGACATAGACCAATTTCTTACTTGGTCAATATGGTATGTAGATGTCAAAGCCAGAATCTAGAATTGGCCATGATATTTTAGCCTTTACGCCGACATTTAGGTGGTACCATCCAAGTTTAGTCGCATTTTACGATAATATTGTTTGACCAATATATGAAGTAAGAGTGAGTTTTCATTGATCTGTTCACAAGTTACGTCAAAAAAAGGACCAGTCGATTTGGCTTCGATAATATACTTATCAGTCACAATACTTCTATGAAGTACATCCATTAGCAGCCCTAGCATAATAACCATGGGACATTAAGGCTTAGAGGATTAGAACGAGACAGCAGTATGCTTTAGGTACCCCTTTGTTCAAGCGCAAAAGAGAAAACGGGGGAATAACAATTATTCCCGTGTCATGCAAGACCTGCTAGTCTCATAGCTAAGTCAATTTTAATCATTACATAACATTATCGTGTCAAAACCACATCGATATAATTATTTATAGTCTAAAATTATTGTAAAAAAAGTTATGTCAAAAGCTTCAAAGAAATTTGACAACTATTTCCGACATAATTCACTTTGTTTACAATTAACAATTGTTGTTTAACGTTGACTATAGTCAACTTTCGATTTATCATGCATTTTCTGTAATATTTGACTACAGAATAAAATTAAGCTTCTATCGTCATATTTATCACGAAGATAATCGTTAATAAACTCTAGTTCTTTGCAATGTTTCTCATTAGATGGCACATTTTGGCTGTGTCTGTCTAATATCTTATTGAATATTGATTTAGAACTGTCACTATTTGCAAGCAAGTCGATAACTGTGTCCGTAGGGAGTTTTCCGGCCAACTTTGTTACGGAGTCCATATCCAATTGCTCACTCAGGCGCTCGACAAAGTCTTGTCTCTGCAATGGAAATGGAAATTTATATATTTATAACTGTGCCCCGTGGTTTCACCCGCCTAGTCTTCGTTCCCGTAGCAATGTCGGGATATTACTCTTTTATTTCTCTTCCACAAATTTGTTACATTACGATCTAGGCTTGATTTATTGAATATGGCCTATTGCGCACCAAATGGCCAGCTGAGGAAATCCTTGCGATGATATTACCATAGAGTTTAATAGTGACAGAGTGTGAGCGAAGACACTAGTTTTATGATCTTACAGATCTTACAGTAGGTATAAGAGTAAGAAATTTAAAAGACTAAGTAAAAACTGTGCGCTGAATAATAAATATTTTCTATTTGCAACAGGGAAGGATCTAGAGAAATGCAAAAAAGCTTACCTCAGAGAGACAAGAAGTTATAACATCAGACGTAGGTTTAAAGCCAGATTCCGTTGTCTGCATGCTAGTGGTGGCCACTGACACAATATCAGTTTGGGTCAGCGCTACCTTTACTATTTCATTGTTGGTTTGCATTTGGCTATCACATACTGCCACTTTATCCGTCTGTATTTCAACACAACACGTTTTTGTTTCTGATTCTGTCATTTCTTCATCCATTTCTTTGCTTAGAGCGGTCTCATTAATCGAAATTTCAGTCACTTCTGGCACTTTTTTTCTACTCACATAATCGTTCAGTACTTTTTTAGCTACTTGTACCTTAGGGGCTTTGATGCACAACCTATTAACTTCGAGTTCTGTCATCTTTGCCAAATCTCCTACGGTACCAACCTTCCCTTCCAGCTCTTTGATAAAAAGATCTTTCATAGCGGGCGACGACAGTTCGGTAGCAATGTTCTCTATAGAATCTTTACATTCTGCAAGCTCGAGGCAAATAGGGTCGGTATCGTTTAATTCGCTAGTTTTTACAATTTCTACCGCCGGCGTTACGTCTAAAGTATCATTTGTGAGACTTATTAATTGTTCTTCCGTAAAACTATCGACGGCTTTAGATAGAGCCGTGTTAAGTTTGACAAATTCGAGTCGTTTTGGTGACTTGGTGTAGGTGCGCAACAGCATTGATGAGCGATCTATGTACTTCTCTACAGAAACTGTTGTAGACACCGGTGGGTCGTGGAAGCTCACGCGCTTTCTCTGAAATCAATACGCAAAAGCTTATGTCCTCTTTCTATGAGCCTTCGGCCTCGAGTGAACAGACTTGTGACGTTTAAGAAATAAAATAACACTTCTTAATTATTTTTTTTAAACTTTACTAAGTTAATGATAAATGAGGACTGCCTCGGTGGCGTAGTGGGCGCATGCTCGACTGCCAATCAAGAGGTCCCGGGTTCGATCCCCAGGTCAGGCATAGTGCTAAATATTGGATTTTTCCATTAGTAATTATCTCAATAGCTGCCTGGAGTCTGGAACTGTGCCCGGTAGTATATGGCAATAGGCTCGCCCCCTATTACATGGGACCAATAACATACTGGCGAAATGTGGGTGTATCTACTATGGGACTGAGTCCTGGGTACACCTCTGCCTACCCCTTCGGGAAAAAGGCGTGAATGTATGTATGTTAATGATACAACTTTTAGGGTTGGTTCGATAGGAATATTTTATTAATTGAATTTTGTTCCCATCGACAAAACATAAAATAGATCCACTACCTTCATATCTTTCTTTCTTAAATATTTTTTTGATGATAGTGAGTGACAGGACGAGCAAATCAGGTGCCTGATGGTAAGCATGATGATTGCACATCATATCAGACACAGTGCCACACAGTGTTTTAAAATTCAATTTTCTGCGCGGCAGTGCACTGCGCCTGTCACCCTGAGTTATTAGTTGTTGAAACTCGTCATGCCCAGTAATTTCGCTGGTAACATTGCCCTTCAGACCGGAACACAGTAATGTGAGCCAAGCAGTAATGCTTGACGGTTGAATAATTGGCAAAGGTGTGGTACTTCTCCAGGCGGCCCCCTGCAAAAGAGGCCTACCACTATATACCTACCTTTACAACTTTTTGGATTGGTTCGATAAGAATATTTTGTTAATTAAATTTATTTCCCATCTACACAACTTAAACTGCTTTTAAACCTCAAATAAAGAAATACAGTAAAGTTTATTTTACGACTTTTTATCTATAATAATTTCTTCAAAAGACCGATTTTTTGGTATAATTATCTCTTTGCCAGCATGCTGCTCATTTGTGGCCAGGGGTGGACAATGAATGAGCTTTAGTACTTATTCTATAATTAAGTATCATATAAAAATCTTGAGGGACCTTACCTTGTTAGCGGGTGACGCGGTTGCATCGTCAGCGATGTCGACAAGTTTTCTCTTCAATATCGGAACAGAGGGACTGCTATCGCTCGATGGCAAGGCCTTCTTGAAATTCAAGAAGTTGTCAATATCCTCTTCGATCGCTTCGTCAGCATCACTCACTGCATTATAGTGCAAACGTAGGTTTCTCCTAGCCGGTGTGCTGGAACTGCTTTTTTTAGCGTCTTCAGGCTCAGATCTTTCTAAACTATTCATAGCGTTTAATGAGTTCGGCACACAGAGACCGAGCATGTGCGCCGCGCGCCCGCCGGGACGCACCTGCGGTCTGTTTTTCTTCAAAGATAACACTGAACTCGGACTGGTAACGGAATTAACAGACACTTCAGGTCTAGGCGGAGACTGTTCCCTTTTTTCTGGCGATATTTTATCCTCAGTGAAAAATTCGGGAGAAGCACTTTTATCGAACGGCTCTCCGTTACTTTTCACGGGTGCCGATAGCTTCACGAGAACATAATCGGTACTGGTCTCTTGAGGCTGGGGCACTTTGTCTCTATCAGGACTTTGCACCTTTATGGGCGATATTTCGGAAGTGTTATTCAAGAAATCTTGCTTTCTCTGCACTTCATCTTCGGTTTCTTTGTTGGAAGCAACTAAGGACACATTTATCGGTTCTGTATCCATTTGAGTGATATCTTCCTGAGATACAAGACCATTTATATGTGAACATAAGACAGCTGCAGATTTGGTACCAAGTTTTTTAGGAGAGTTATTATTGGACAGAAATCCTTCAAATTCAAAATTATTCGGTTGAGTGTCAGCTTCTGCCAGTTCTTGTGTTTCTGGTCCAACTGTCTTCTCAAAATTTATCGTAGTATGTGTTTCATCATCATTTACTAAGATCACATCTTCAGCGATATTACCAGATGATATAGGTTCTGTATCCATATTTTTAGTCAGATCAGATTGATTTTTTTCGTCTACAGCAGTTTTGTTTTGTGGCAATTCAATATCATCTTTACTTTCTGACTCTACAGATTTATTTGTCTCAGATAGTATTTCACAGTCTGAATCTTTAAGGTCTTGTGTTTGTGCGATCGCTTTTGTTATTCTTGATAATTTAATCGTTAATTTTTTTTGCCCTTTTGGCGTTCGTTTTGTGGACTTCACGCTAATGGAGGTGAAGGTGGAATCTTGAGAACTCTCTATGACATCTTCAGAGCATGGAAGGCCATCGTAAACAGAATCATTTCCGAGAGAGGTATTTTTATCTTGAGTCTCTAATGTAGAAGTTATATTGCATGCCAATTTTTCATTTTCTTTTTTTTTCAATTTTTTGTGTGATCTGGGAGTTCTTGATGTATTTAACTTTTCAGTATTACTTTTTCTCTTACCAGTATCAGAATCTAGTAACTTTTTTCTCGTTATTCGTTTAGGTGATTCATTTTTAGTTGCCATTTTTAAAAATGGATGACCTGCTACCATGTCAATAGCTAATTCGTTCTCAATCCGTGATTTTCTTCCCCTCTTTTTAACTGTTGAATTTGGTTGAGTGGGTTCTGCAGATTTTTTTGGTGGGGTTTGTACTGCCTTAACTAAGCTTTCCGATTCATCTTTATCTTCGTCATTTATTTTCTCAACAACATCAAAATCGTTTGTACTAGCTAATGAAATAACGTCTTTTACAATATTCGGAGCAACATCAGCAATTTGGTCTTTGCCAGTATTTTTCACTGAAGATTCTTTGCATTCATTAATGTCAAATTCAGATTTTATCAATACCTCAACTTCAGTACGATACGGAATTACGGTTTCATTAACATGTGAGTTTGTGATGTCTGTTTCTGGCAAGGTTTCTACAAGATTACTCTGTTCTGGTATATCCTGATCCATGTTAATAGTGTTAACCATATTTTCCTCTGTATTATTATTAGTGACGGCATCATCAATTTTATTTTCATTGGAAAAGGTTGTATCTTTATTATTTGAAGAATCTACGAGCGAATCGCGGACCGAATTTCGTCTCTTTTTCACGTCAAATAATTGTACGTCATCAAACTTCTTTGGAATCTTTCTCATACGAGATGGCCTGTCTGCGGATAGTAAAGGAGGTCCGGAGTTCAGAAGGTTTTTATTACTTTCCTCTTTTGTTGTTGGAGTTTTGGAAATGTCAGATATCGTAACATTATTTATTAAACCCTCATCTTCAGGGTTTTCCTTTGCGTCCCCTTTATCTTTAGTAGAGTTTTCGAGTTTCTTAACGTTACGAAAAACTCTATCCTTCAAGGCCATTCGAGGTGATTTTGTACTTTTAGGCGTAGATTTGGATAAAAGCTTTGACTTCTCAATCTGTAGGTCATGCACCTTGTCTTTGAATTTTATGATTTGGTCCCCTGCCTGATTTTTGTAATTTTCTGACAAAATATTCTCCATTATACTCGGGATAACATCAGAACTGCCCATATTTTTTAAGGTATTTGAAACTTCGTTTTCGGTCGCTGATTTACTGGATTTGCTATTTGTTGAAGTTGTGTCTTGTGAATCAGTTTTCCAAGTTGACAGTTTAAACTCTTCCTGGGACTGTGAAAGATCTTGATAAAGGGCAGGAATATCTTCCCTTTTCCTCTGAAGTTTTTCTTTTTGATTTTCCGTCAACTTTCTAGGGTTGAATTTCCAATTCGATTTAACCACAACATATTCTTCACCGTTTTCAATGACAGTATTGACAATGTTAGCTTCCTTTTTCTTTTTTTTAACAACATTATTTTTTTCCGGGATTGTGAATTCTTGGCCACTTTTTAAATTATCATCTACTTGAACCTTATCATTCTCTTTTTCTTGGAAGAAGTTAATAGTAGAGTTGATTTTATTTTTTACTTCTTCCAATGAGTTACCAACAAGAAATATTTGTAATGTTTTGAGCAAATGTTTGAACAAATTCCTCTCCTTACTTAAAGTCAACAGATATGTCTTCAATTCGTCAAGAAACTGGGTACTGATGACAACGTATGACGGTATTTGAAACAATTTGTGTACTGCATGAAATAAATTTTCCAAAAACCTTATGATATCGGAATGTACCTGAAATATATAACGTTTATAAATCCCAATAACATCACACATTTATACTTTAAAGTGTTAGGCAGAGGTGTACTCATTCCCCTTAGATATACCACCCACACTGCGCCAGATACGTTTTAAGTCCCATGTAATAGGGAACGAACCTAATGCCGTCAACCGGGCACATTCCAGGCAGTTATTTAAAAACCTAAATTAATTTAAAAAAATTTAAACGAAATTTTTAAACTTTCGCGTTTCGATCACATATTTTATGAAAGAGACTGAACTTAATCACTTAATCGCGCTAAAAACATCAAGAAGACACTTCTTCTCGTGACCACGGCTGATGCAACTCAGTCGAAACGTCGAGAGGTAAATAATGAATGTTTTTAGCGCGATTAAGTCCCGTCTCTTTCAAAAAATATGAACCCTTATGGAAAAATCCAATGACACCATTTCTTTAATCACTTTCAGCATAAAATAAAATATTATTATGGTTAAATTATGATAATTATTATTATAAGTAAGTATATTTACATTTTCCTCAGTAGTAACACCTGCTGATATCACTTTCAGTGTATTTATGGTACAATTTAATGACACTCTAGCTAGTTCTATATTATGCGGAGTTTTTATGGCACTTGTCAGCATCAAGAAAATAGTGTCTATAAGTGCAGGGAGCACTGGATCCAGCAACTCAATGTACACATATCCTTCAGATGTGAGATTCTGACATGTTATTGCTAAAACACCAATATCTGAAACATATTGCGTATTTTATTAAGAACACTCTTTGTTAAGGTCTTTATTAGGTAATATTATTTGTGAACAACATCATATTACTAAAGTATCATCAAATGACTTCCAATGCAACCAAGCTTCACCCAAGTTGCCACATTCAAAAAGTGTATGTACGTTATTAAAGTAGAACTACCACTAAGACTTAAAAATGGGAACTGTTTATGCCACTAATAATATCGCTGCATTAACAAAACTATTGCACTATTATAATATACAAAAATGCAAACAGATGTAGTAATATTTAAGGGGGTTAATCATATCGAACAATTTGTAGAAAAAGAAATCCCGAATTCTGGAAAATAATTAATCTGCTTCTCGTCCAACGTGAATCAGCGATCCGTTTTGAATGAAAAGTCGATTATATTAAATTAATATTAAAAAAATGTACAAAAAAACTAAAATAATGACAAAGAAATGCAATAATTTCGTTTTATGCCAATTCTGTCTCACTGGCCTTACAATGATCATTAGATTGAGTCTATTGTCATCAAGATTACAGTGAGCGGGTCTTGGGCCGAGTCTTAAGCTGATTGCTATTGAAAGAATGATTTATGCACGCCTTTCTAATCATTTGTTGCTCAATATAACAAATAAACCATATCGACGTTACAAAACAAAACCTTCTACTACTGTTCTGAGTATATTTTTTTTTTAAATGATTTTATATTATGATTAATCTTATAGATTTTTTAATCAAATATATTTAGGAGGTTTTGCTTGTATGATTTCGATATTATAATAAGATATTGCTTAATACAAACCCTCCTCATTGGCCAGTTTATTTTTCAGGAGAGCAATTGTGACGCACAATTTGAAATACTTAGTGTTTTCATTTGCTTTTGAAGGGGCCATATTATTTAACATTGTTCTCTCAATAGTATCGTTGGTCTTGTCGAATATTTGTTCCGTGGCATTATAAAGGGAATACCAGAGAATCCCAGCACGTTTGTTCTAAAAAAATGTATTAATTAATCATGATCAATTTAATAAATTATGTAGCAACAGACAATTCAACCAAGAAGACCACACTTTCATAAAGCTCAATGTCAAGGCCACAAATGAACAGCATGCTGGTAAAAAGACAATTATACCGGGAGGCAGTGAAATCGCTCAGTGTTCTAATGGCACTATAAAATAACTGATGTACATGCTCATATCACGCATATCAAACAGACATGCGCATGCGAAAATATGTTTGTCCTGACGAAGAATCGAACTCGAGACGTGAGGCTTGGAACGAAGAGTAACCACAACAGAGCATAATAGCCAGTAAAACTTTAAAGGTTTATCAGATTACTCTTCATTTCGAACACTTTTACATAATATTATGGTACATTACTTAAAATCAAAGTTATACAAGCTAACATACATATAGCTAACAATTTAAGCTTAACTTACTTTCTGGATCGGCTGAACAGCTTTTAAAGGCCACATAATCATTCTCTTCAGAGTTTCAGGGTCAATTTCTAAAATATCATCTAAATCCAGCATAGATTCCACTACTACCGTCCAAAGTTGTGAATCTTTAAGCATTTTGGTATCAAGTAACCAATCCAGAAGTTGTACTGTGTTCTGGTTTTGTACCAGCAAGGTTGTCATGGGCTTCAGCATTTCTACAACGTTTTCTGTTGCATACCTAAAATAATTATAAAGCATAGATTAAGTAATTTTCAGAATAAAAAAACCGTCTTCTAGACTATACCTACCTAACAACATACATACAAAGAAAAATTTGATGGTCAGTTAAATATTAGTAGTTAGCTGGTGCAACTGAGCCTTAAGAGACATAATCACCTCTGAAACACAGATATATATACTAACGCATATGAAGTAAAAAACATAAAAAAATAGGTTGATTTATGAATCTGCTCCATAAGTCAGCCATCAGTTGGTCAAACAACTATGAGTTGTGATTTAGCAGTGATAATTATTTACTGCTAGATTTTTATTTCTTTTTAATGATAGTGAGTGACAAGACTAGCATATCAGATGCCTGATGGTAAGCATCATGATTGCCCATATCAGACACAGTGCCACTCAGTGTTTTAAATTTCAAATTTCTGCGCGGCACTGCACTGCGCCTGTCGCCCTAAGTTATAAGTTGTTGAAACTCGTCATGCCCAGTAATTTCGCTGGTAACATTGCCCTTCAGATCGGAGCACAGTAATATTTGCACATTACTGCTTAGCGGATGAATAACTGGCAATAGTGTGGTACTTCCCCAGGCGGCCTCATGCAAAAGAGGCCTACCACTACTAACCTTGGACACCTTGTTTCCCCCAAAGTTTAGACAGACCTGAACTTAGTCCTTAGTGGGCGAACCCACATTTCGCCATATGAAATGAGCAAGCCTATTGCCATCAAGCAAAAACATATTATTTTAACTCCAAGCGAAATTCTTTTTAGATAATTTTATAACGCTTTTTGCGCACTTTGGGAATTGAATACAGGGCCAGAGCAGAATCGAAGATATGCCCTTTAAAAATAACAACTATAAATAATAAGTACCTTTTAAAGAGCTGGTTCATTTGTGGACTTGTGATAATTATTAATATTTTTGACATAGGGAGGTCTTCTACCAATACATTACTTGTTAAGAGGTCCATAACTTTCTCATCTTCAAACAAAGTCAATATCAAACACATTAATATTTTTGACAGATTTTCTTTGTTGCTGTTGGGCATCTGTAATATAGTAAACTGGTTATTATATCAAAAATATAATACATAATTCAATTATATTATATAGCTATGTGCCCCAGCATCACTAAAGTAGCAGCAAAGCATACTTTAAAATATTGTTTAAAGGGAAATCATTCCTTGATACACATTGCATTATTATAACTCTATAGGGCATGATTTTTTCTGACCTCTTCATCATCATAAATATTTCAGTCACTTTATGCAGAACCTGTATTAATTATAGGTATATGTAGATAAATCTTCTTCTTGAATCACTTAATTTATTGGTAAAACCGCATCACAATCAATGAATTATGATCACGCAACGGCATGGTCTAGGAGTTATGGTATATACACAGACAAACCCGAAAAGCGTCTTTGTTGTTTACTATGTGAGAATAAAACAGGACAACAGGACAGGAAATTCCTGACCTATAAATTAACAAGTCCTCACCTCATTTACGTCTGTCATTATTTTGATCAATCCATTGAAGAGATCTCTTCTAATGCCATTATTGGGAAGTTCTGCCAACATTGTTACTATGTATTTCCATGCACATAGCACCGGCATGGGGTTCTCTTTATTAATCACATTGTATGTCTCATTTTCTACAGTTAAGAGGACTGCTGCTTTCAGAGCAAACATCCAATCACTCCAACATGATACCAGTAATTTGCTGGTCATTATTGTGCTTTTCAGCCTCGGTAATGTTGTGTTACAGTGACACTTTTCATGTCCTACTATATTCACAAATGCTTCAATACATTTATCCTTTGTAGGAGCAAAGAGCTGCGCCGCGCCACTCACGGCTTGTTTTCCATTGCATGCATTCTTTCCAAATGCAAACGCTATAAACGACAGCAAAACTTCACTCGTGAATTTATCCAATTTCAATTCAAAAGTAGTTATTAAATGCCACCAGCAGTTAAACTTTGCCAATGCTGTCTCCTCGGTCTTAGCGTTGTTTGACTTCAGTGGTATTAATAACAGTTTCATTCTCTTTATCAAAGAGTTATCACTGGTATCTTTAGAGAACGTGTTGATAAGGACTTCCCAACATTCGAATGCGTAGCACCTGTTCTGTACATCCATTTTAAATGCCATTTCCACAACTGGCAACATGGAATTTATTGGCGTTCCAAATGATCCTATGCTGCAAGTGATTTGATCTTTCAATAGTTTTATGAAGACTATCCAAATCCTTTGCCACACATTGTTGTCACCCATTTTGAGAAGATTTATTATAAGAGCTGGGTATCTGAAGCATAAAATACATATTAATGTAACTTAATTTATACAAATCATCCTAAAAGCCCTTACTTTCATGCTTTCTAGGTTTTTATTGGAATGTTGAAGACTTTAAATATCACATGTATCACAAAAATTGATCCTAATTCATTTTTTATAGGATATTTTCCATGATTTAAATGATCCTAATGCTTACAACCATGATAGTTTTAAATCATATATCACATGTCATGTGCAAACATTGAATAGAATGAGAAACGAAAAGGGGTGGGGTCAGTGGTTATGCTGTGTAGTGCATTAGTTATGGACTTTGGTTTAATTCTCACTCTATGGAATACACTTAGTTTTTAGGGTTTCATACCTCAAAAAGAAAAAAGAATCCCGTATAGGATCACTTTGTTGTCTGTCCGTCTGTCTGTCTGTCTGTCTGTCCGTCTGTCAAGACACTTTTAAACGGGAAAATGTGGAGGTATCAAGTTGAAATTGATATCAACTACTCAGATCTGCAGTCCCTTGTGGCTTAAAAAAAAACATACTTCTAAGTTAACGCAATCAAAAGTTATGGCAATTTTACTGCATATTTCTATACTTTGCACAAGGAACTAATAGATGGCGCTGCATGTTTAAGGTATCTAGGTATGGAACCCTACACTATGCATACATATGTATGCCTTAACAATTTACCTATTTGTAATGTAACCTAGCGGAACACTAAAGGATCTTAAAGTTAAACAGGTTAAACACATTGACAATAACTAAAATAATACTAACTCTCTAGATTGGCATATACATTTTAAACAATTCATCCATTGAGGACAGGTTTCGTAGTCAACCATAAGTAAATGTTCTGTCAACATCTCAAGACATCTCAAATATATTAAATTTAGGTTGAAATCCTTTTGTGCAATAACTTTCATTAAGGTTGGTACAAGATCACCAAACCATATTGCAGTGCCTTCATTTGCAAACTGCCGTTTTTGTTCTGGATGAAGTATTGACAAAAGTCTTTGCAGAAAATGGCACATCTGTAAAAGTAAGGTTTAGTAAGATACTCAAATATTGTGGCCACAGCCTAAATTAAAGCAATGATCATAATATATTAAAATTTTGAAATATTACCACATCATATTAATATTATAAACGTGAAAGTTTGTATGGATGGACTCTTTCACGCAAAAACTACTGAATAGATTGGGTTGAATAGCTTACAACCTCAAATAACACATAGGTTACTCGATATCTACGTGGGAGAACCCGAAAGGCACAGCTAGTTTCAAATAAAAACAGAATAGTTAAGGTAAATAGGAACAACATAACATCAGATATTCCCGGAGGGTTAGGTAGAGGGGTATCCATTCTCATACACACTTACACAAAGTTATGTTTCAAATTATGTTTCAAGTCCCAAGTAATGAGGCCTTTTGACAACAACCAGGCAAAAGTCCATAATCCAGGCTGTATCTATCATCATCATCATCATACAGCCGTTGAAAGTCCACTGCTGAACATAAGCCTCCCCCATAAGGGGGGTTGTTGCCAATACTCGCCACGCTTGGCAGGCGGGTTGGTGAGCGCAGTTCGATGGTTTTACGCAGAGGATGCTGCTGCCCGTCCTCTGGATCCTATAGCCCTTAGCCGACTCTTACGGCAACCACGGGGAGAGAGGGTGAGGTACTATTCTAAAGCCGGTAACCCCACGGCCTCTAGGCTGTATCTATAATAATCTAATATTATATTGGGTAATAGAAACTAGACTAAAGCTAGAAACTGAACCCAGGACCTCATGCAAGAGAGTAAAGCTTGCGAACACTGGCACAATGAGACAGCCTTCCTCAAATGTTTCCTTCTGGTGTTTATCTGGCTAAACATATAAGCATTACTATTCAACGTGGCAATGCCCCCAACATCTTGGGTTTGCTGCCATCTAACAGTGGTTTAGAGCACTTTGATTTTTAAAGTGCTTTATTAAGTTAAAGAGTTTTATTTGTTAGTTTAGCCGTTTTTCAATAAAGGCACTCTGCCCTTAAAAATGATGAGTTGTGTATTAACCTATAATAGTTCAATAAATCTCAGTTTCAGGTTGCCAATGCCTCTCTCTTTTGGTCTATCTTCCTCCACAACATGTCCAAACTATCTGAGCACAGCTCGTCTATAACAGTATAAATAAATTAAAAATTCTTACTTCTCTACTCATTTTGTCGCATTTCAGTCCTGTAGGTTTGTAAATATGGAATATTTCAAGTACTTCTGAACAAGTGCACCTCACTATCTCAGCTATAACATCTACAGGGTAAGAGAGGAAGAGATCAATACTCATTTTCCTTAGTGACACTGCTCCCGATTGCACACCAACTGTTTTAATGAACTGTAACAGTCCTAATGCTGAAGGAATATAATCTTGCACTGTTAACTTTGGCAGGCACTGAAACAATATTATATAGGTTAATTAAGTGTAGCATCTATTTCTGTTATACAGGCGGTTTTAACTTCTATTGACTTTATAATATGTGAGCTGTAGGAGGCCCCTTTTTTTTCACTACTTAGAGGGGCCTCTAAGAGAAGCTATCATATTGTAGAGGGCTATTATATAAAGTCCCTAAGTTATTCAATTGTTCCCCTTCAAAACCAGAAAATTCATCTTTTTGTTGCCAACTTACTAGCCAACTACAACTCACCTCACCTCAATTTATAAATATTTCCAAAAACTAAATTGACAAAAAAAATATATATAAATGATGAATCTGTTCACAATATTTCATTAGAATCAGTTGAGAAATGCCTGTAGAGGAACAGCCTGACACACACATGAAAGGATTTTTGGCAAAGTTGACTTGGAAATACTTTGGTGTCATTCACACTCACTCAGTCAATTATTATTTACCTTGACATTCAGAAGGGAAGTGACCGCAGCTAAGGCATAAGAGAGATGTGCTATGTCTTCTTTTATACAATGCAGTAGCACAGCTAAACTTCGTTGAACTTCCTCAGGCGTCACATCATCAGTTTGGTCAAGTATCAACTTTAAACGTTCAAAACTTTTCGCTTTCGACTTATCTGTGTACAGCGATACGTCTTCTAGCGTGGTCAGGCAATCGGCTATGATTTCGCGTGCAGCCATGTCTGAAAGCCGCAACAGGAACTATATTACCAACTAAATGCACTAATAATATACTTTACACTTTTACGTGGTCTATTCGCGATGGCCATGACATAGAATATGAGAACTCGGAAACACACGTTCACAACTCAGCACTCTTATTCTCTTATTGAAAATAATGTTAAGTCAGTTTTTTAAAGTAGGTATGTTGTTATTTATAAGATTTATTGTCAGGAGTTTTACAATTTGATACGTGATTTCAAGCCGATATTCAACCGAATGATAATTGTTTATATTTTATTCCGTTCGCCGACTGCGGCCTGCGGTGCTTTGATGCTTTGATTCGTTATCAAGCGAAATGGAGTACACGGATGATAATAAAGGTATGGATTGTTAACTCGAATACATACTTCCTGGATCTTATCCACTAACTTTAATTAGAATCACTATTTCAATTATTTAGGCGCTAACACCATAATAAAATTGAAATAAAATGCATATTTTTAAAAATAAATTCACATTCATACAACACTCGACACTATTTATTTGACTCAATTTGACTGTTGTCCAACTGACGCATTTCACATTTCTGGCGCGAACAATGACGGTGACAATCTCAAACAATGTGACAGTTGTCATTATGAGTTGCCGTTATGAAAATAACTTTTATTTCCAAAAAATATATATTACTGCTCCGTCTGGGTAGAGTACTGCTTCCTGTCAATGAGCCATAGGGCGGAACATTTTTACTATTTTTAGGTAGGATTGGATGACGGTGTACATTGTATATTTCATTTCCCTCATAATCCTCTGAATAAAATTTATGACTCAACCTAAGTCTAATTATCTTAGTAAATAAAAAGCTGTGCACATATTGAAATACCCTTAGCCCATTTTTTATTAAGTAACTAGGTAAAAGTGTAAGTAGGTCAATTTCTGTACAAAGTGAGAGTACCTAATTATGACACAATAAAAAAATACATAGGAAAGAATAATTTTTCACCCAATAATAATTATTGTTTGTGCTTGGCTCATAATATGGCCTTTATTGCGGTTAAACATACTTAGACGAAGAAAACCTTATAGTTTTTTTCATATATATTTTAAATATTATACTTAAATAATTGTTAAGGGATTAACCTTAGTAAATTTTACCTAATTACTTTTTTTTTTTTCAAAGTTTGATTTTTTTTTCAGCTGAAAGGGACCGTGGACTTGAATGGTAAATATGAGTTTCAACTTGATACCTCAAAGCGTTCCAGCGAGAAAAAGTCTTGACAGACGGACAGGCAGATGGGCAGATAGTCATAATCATAACACTAAGGGCCGGTTTTTTGATCGCTGGTTAAGTCGACTAATTGTTAAATTTCTTGACAATTTGTTAAATTTCGAAAAAATTCGTTTTTTGATCCCTAGTTAGCTTGACAGATAGTCAAATAAGTAACCATTAGTCGGAATATTTAACCACTGCTCCGTCGACTGGTTGGCGCCAAAAACAGATGGTTATTTATTCTTATCGTATCTACCTACTGCTGCTTCTGATTTTATTCGAGTGTTTTGGAAAGTATTTAATACTAAAGATATGGATTTACATAATTTATCAACATACTGGAATTCGAAATAGCTCCTCAGACGAAGGAATTATGTTCAGACGTTATACCTTATCAAGAAGACCGGCCACGTAATTTACAGCTCCGCTAACGTATTCGGACGATGAAAATTTTCGTAAGCGGTATCGTCTATTCTTTATTGTGCGTCTATCAAAAGAAATCGTGTTGTGAAACCTACTAATATTATAAATGCGAAAGTTGGTGAATATAGACACCTAAAACTACTAAAGCGACTGGGCTGAAATTCAGTAGGTATGTAGAAAAACACATATATGTTACTTATTATCCCAATATTCCGACGGGAACGAAGACTATGCGGGTGAAACCGCGGGGTACAGCATGATATAGGTAACAAACCAGAACTATGACTCCACATAAGTAATCGTCAAGAACTAATTGATACCTACATATTATAATATATATACTGTTGGTTTCAAATGTACCTACCTAACTAATAATAACACTTTTACCTATATTTCATTTCCTTTTTTTCCTTTTAAGGCACGGAACCCTAAAAACAGTAAAATGCCCTTAAAACTATTATTTTAACAATTTTTATTTAAATTAAAGAACTATTATTATACATATGTACTAAGTAGGTATCTGGTATGAAATAAGCAAATAGGTATGTTCTGTCCCAAATACCTAGTGGAAAATTATTCTTTTTTTTTCTGCACAGAAATTTTAATCACCTAGTATATTTGTAGAAATCTCTATAAGTTGATAGTACCAAATATCAGCAAAATTTTACCTAGGTATAAGTTACTGTTATATTGAATGGACTAAACTTTAATCTAAGACTAAGACTATAATGACGTTGCGATCAGCAATTATTAAGACTTCAACATTAACTTTTAAACAAAAACTTACTTTACCGACCTACCATGAATACTGATAAAAATTACCTGCTTACCTACCCATTATTTAGGTGCCGAGTTTCTTTGAAATCAGAATGCTTTCAGAGATAGCGTGCAAACAGCGTTCATTAACATTTGTATATATTATCATTGCATCTTCACTAGCGGTGAGCAGTGCACATCGCTATTAGAAGGAAGGAGTAGGTGTGTACTTAACTAGGCAAGTACCTACTAAGAGGCTCGCGGTGCGCCTGTTCGCCTCAGCACAGCTGCCTTGACTCTCCGCCGATTGCATCGTCCGCTGTCGAATGTCCACGTGCGCACGCCGAGAATAACAATCAGTTACCGAGCGGACCGCATACATTACACCATATCAGGTAGACGCGAGCAACGTGAGGTGCTGGTTATGTGTCCGAACAGTTAACAGCTAATGCTTCAGTGCGCAAAATTTTATTAGTGTATCGATGATCGCGTCTGACATGCCTGGAAATACCGGGAGCCCATACTGGGCGGCCGTTGATTTTGATAGTGAAGGAGAAGATGTGCCGACTCCTCCGCCTAGCCACCGGGTGTACCTGGATCCTTGGGACAATGAAGCGACGATCGTGCCACCTCCGGACTCCGGCCAAGAAGACAATAACTTTAATTCTTTCGCCGGCGAACCAGTGAGCGCCAGTTTTTATTACGTCCCAACTAAAAACTATGATTCCTGTGAGGAACCACCTCTGCCACCGCCGAGAAGAAAAATAACTCGCGAGGATTACAACCATGATGACTACTCGGTTTACGGCAGGAAGGTGTCCAGGACGATGGTTCCAGATATACCCGAACATGCTATCTATGGCGAGAGACAAATGAGTGAGTTTATGTGTAAATTATCCAACCCCTTTTTTCTTGTTTTTCGGGAATCATGTATTATAGGTATACCTAATCATGGCATAAGTAATATATAGTAGGTAGGTATCGATACTCATTAAAAATTTGAATAAACAAATTATGAATATCTACCTAAGTTTAGGTAGGTACCTATTTCCTACCAAGGAACGTCGGCGGTACTCGGTACCTGCCTATTTGGAAAAAGCTGAAATAAGATTATCTTATAATATTATAAGTAGGTACCTACATAATTAATGTTAATATTTTTTTGTACTTAGAATGTTTACTAATTACTTACTCAAATGAGTGAAATAGTGAAAAGGATCCAAACCACAATGTCACCGAAGATAATAATTGGCAGTGTATTGGTATATTATTATGTTTAAGCTGGTAATAAACAGTCTTATTTTATGGATTTTTCGATATAATAATATTGTGGGTTGGAACATTTTTGCTTATTCTATTTACCTACGTCCAATTAATGGATTTTAATATCTAACTTTATGAGTGGGTATATAATACGAGTAGGTATAAGTAGGTACCTATTAGACTTCGAGGATTACAGTGAAGTACTGTATAAGGTTATTACACAGATCAGGATGAAAGAGGTTAGATTGGAAATAGTTCCTGATTTGTATCAGAACGCTCGTCGCCGCTTGTCTCCCACTCCTCAACTCCACTACAAGCAAGAGACCAATACGCGCACGCATTACGCACACAAATTAACCATACACACATCGATCGCGAGTTTGCTATTGATTATCATCTAGCGCAAACACTGCGTTTGACATGCACTCACACACGCGCAAAAGCTCATCTAGACACGTGGCAGAGTGTCAAGCCAAGTTAAGGAACTGGCTAGCCAGCGCCGAGTGCCATTTTTGACCCTTGTATAACTCAAAATCTCTTGAACGTTCACACATAAAACTACGTGTGTTTAATTATATCAATAAGGACATCTAGTAGCCCAAATTTCATGAAGCTAGCTCAAACGGTTATAAAGATATTATGAAGGTCAAAAAGTCGTAAAATTTAGAACTGACTGACATATAGTACCTAAATCTAACCTACTTCCAGATGACCTAGAAGGATGAAATTTGGAATCCAGCTCGGTAATTGTGTTTAAGTGTAGGAAAAAATTAAAAAATAGGGGGGGTCCCCATACAACATTTTTTTTAATGTAGCGTTGGAACCGTTACAACGTTACAAGCAAATATTTGAAATTATCCCAATATATTTGCTATATAACAGATATATAAAAATAAAGTTAAGTCAAAAAATAAGTGGTGTCCTGGCCAAATCAAATCTAACCTACTTTAAATCTCAATTTTTTTTTAATAACAGCAATTTTTATAGGCAATAAAGCAAAGAAATAAAGTTTAATACTTGTTTTAATGTTATTAAAATACATATTTGGATTTTGCATAGAACTTGGCACTCATTTAGATCTCCAATCTTTTTGCGGCGAAGCCCACAGCCAAACATTAAAAGTATTGAACTTGGCTCTCCTTTTTTACATGTATGTTTTTGGTGGGATACATGTTACGGTCACCTAAAGGTCGATTATCGATGTCGATAAAATTACTGTAATATTATTACTTTAACTTTTCGCTATATTTATTTATTTGTTATTAACTAATACGGCTTCATAGCCAATTATACTAATTAATTAATTAACTACAATGTCCTTACAATATAATGTTGTTACTAGTTACTATATAATTTCTGTGTCTGGGTGCATAAGTAAGCTTATATAAGGAGGTATATATTTTTGAGCGGCGTAGCTCCTGATTTTAACTAACTTTTTCCTGACTCTTTTGTTATGTCATAATCATTTTCTGCAAAATTTTGAATATTTTGCAAAAAGAACTAATTGTGCTACATTTAGTAGGAATCCATTTATTTCTACCGGTTGCCTCAATCCACAATTTTTTTATATCTGGATTTTTTGGAAACCTAAAAATTAAATTTTAATTTCATTATAAACGGAACAATCAAACAAAATTTTAGATGAAAACCCACACTTTACAACTAAATTGATAATCACAATTAACATGGTGACAGACCACAGTAGATGCCACGTATTTATTTCGCGTGACAAAGAGGAGAACAACTTTTTTCTTTAGACGCTGTTTCACAGACAGACAGACAGATAGAGACACACACACATACACTCACTTGATAATATCCTGACACACGGCTTACGCTTCTTCCACTTTCATGAAATTATTCATACTAAATGCACGTCGGTTGTAGGTACTTTTGATTTATTGATCTTTCCTTAGGACAACATCAACTTGTTCCTAAAAAGTACGCCTACAAAGAGGTATTTTAATTAAAAAATATTAGTCATAATAATCATTTACATATTATGACACTTAATATCGACAATGTTTACAACATGGTACAACACTATCGATGCGCGGTGATTTCCCGGAATTCAAGCTTCGCCTAGGCGCACGAGACCCCTCGCAAAGAACGCAGTTCATTGCGCGATCACCTACGAGTACAAGGTGGAACCTATGTATTGTAGTAAGCAATGTATAATTTCTAATATGTTTCGCAAGTGTGTCGTTTTTGTCTAACAATTACATAATACTTTTATAATAATTACAAATATCACTTGAATTTAAAGGTTTTAGGACTTACCGGTGAAAAGAAATCCTTTGTCGGGCTACACTACACACCTGGCTTCTTTTTCGACAAGTTATAATAGCGCTGGACGGCATTATACACTATCTTCGCGGAGCTACGTACGTTGTGACCACATGAGCGCGACTATTAGCCGGTAAAGCTAATTTTGGCGGAATTACGAGCGTCTGCTCAAGAGGGCAGCAAAGCCGGCCCCGCCCACAAGGCCCCTCTAATCTCTTTCATCTCCTCTGTGGGTTATTACGTGAACAAATATGAGATTATTAAATTTTAACGGCATAATAATTGTAGGTAGGTATGTAGGATAGGTGTTGAATCAACAATCACAGGCACGCAGTTACCAAATTACCTAGATACTTATTAAACAGGTATTCTAGCTTTAACAACTTACGAGGTAGGAGTAAATACAGTATCTTATCGAAAATTACTTACGCTATTAACATTTTATTAGACTTTAGATAACTTTTGATAAGTAGATAAACTTGTTCCGCCCACACACATTAATCGAGTTTCCCAACCGACTTAAATTTAACATGAAGAAGACGAAGGTGATGTCCAATGTCCATGTTATGCTTAGTGCTCACCCCAGTATCGGTTGGGAACTCGGTACGTCTATCTAGGAAGGACAAGCAGTCCAACTTGGTAGGTCCAACTTCGGGTAATCGTCGAATCCAATTAGGCTGGACAGCGTTTGGAAACCTAGGCAATGTCTTCTCGTCTAATATCCTCATTGCCTCAAGCCGAAGGTCTTCAATCAGCTTATGTTACCAGTAATGACTTATATCTCTGAAACGTGGTTTCTTACTGTGGGCCTTATTAGTTAGCTCAAAATAGCACAATGAGCTATGGAGACCGCTATGCTTGGAAATATTTACGAGATCTAATCAGATATGAGGAGGTCGGTAGAAAAACGTCAGTTACCGACATAGCCCAGCGGATTACCAAGATGAAGCGGCAATATGGGCAGGATACATCAAAGAGCTGATGGCCGATAGGGTGTAAAGCTCTCTAAAAGAAACTACGGACTGGCAAGCGCAGCATAAAGCTTCCACAAAGGACAGACGATCTAAAAAGGTCGCAAGAATACGCTTGATGCAGGTCGCTTACAATCGGATTAGATGGAAATTTATGGAGGAGGCCTATGTTCAGCAGTGGACGTCCTGTGGCTGAGATAATGATATTATACTACCTAAACTATGTTTCCTATTAATAAGTAACATATAATGTCTTTTTTACTGTAATCTTGTAATAGACCGGTATACCTAGTCAAAGATTGTTGATTAAAGTTTAAAGAATATAGGTATATAATATATTTATATCATTTTAGGGGATCGCCGAAGATCAACATATATTGAAGAACCGATCTACGTTCCACATCCAATGGCTCCTATAATGTACGAGCCAATGTATGGGGGGCTGCCACCGCCTCCACCAGGGTACCTCCCCCCTCCAAGGCCCAGGACTCGAGTATCTTTGCCTAACCAACCTGGACCTGACTATGTAATGGCTGGCCTTGGCTACGGGAAGAGGCGATATTCCAGGTATTACAATATTACACCTACTGTTTCACTCGCTGAATTATCGTGTGTACAGTGTACATTTACACTTAGGATCTTCCTGCGACTTGTATCTAATATCAATCTAATGAATTTATAAATTTTTGCGTGATGACAGTATAAATGCGACTGTAACAGGATGACATCGAAATTTTCATCAACGTCTTTCCATTTCAAATATTTCTACCTAACATTAATGTACGGGATGGGATGATATCACAGGCATTGGGTTGAAAAAGATATTGAAAAATGTGATGTGGTTATTGTTGCCTTTAGGACACAGCATTATGATAGTAGATACATATTAGGTATCAAATAAATTATACTTACCAAAGTATAATAATGATTATTATTAATATGAAAGTTGTAAAGACTGTACCTAACTATCAAGCGCGAGATATTTACTCAAATGGGTGCTCATTTTGTTCCTCCATTAGTGGGTATGAGTAAAGACAACGATGTATGAAATATCGTAAAGAGAAAAGTCACGCGGTATGATCACGACACTTAGTTACTCGGATACTAGAAGCTGCACCACCGACCGCAACAATACACGAAGATGTTTTCACGCTAATGAGAATAATAATAAAAGAAAACAAGCACGGAAACTATTTAGGTACTTATATACGCTCTATTATAAACTTGTCGCAGCAAAGTAATAGCAAGCGCGGTTAAATCGGTATAATTATGATGGCAAAAATTATGAAGGCTTTTAATTCCGATGCATTTATAGCTTGCTACTTGAGTGTGCCGTTGCATTTATTTATTATTTATTTATTTATTTTAAATACCATGAAGTGCTTACAGCAATGCCAAAGCGCACAACAAACTAGTTTAATATTCAATTATAACATAACTAAATACTAAGTTAACAATACTACTTACCTAACAATAACTTATAAATCGACTACAGTAATTTAAGAATGTATTAAGAGGCATGTGGAATATATCCACTTCTGGCTCTCGAGCAATTAATGTGTTGAGCAGTTCGATAGCTTGTGCTGTGGGGGCGTAGTGTGATGTTTATCAAACTTAATTATCTAACTTAATTATCAAACTTAAGTCGCTTTTATATCCCACAAGCTCCGTTGTATCCCAGTAATGGGTACCTATCTAAAGTAACTAAATTTTAAACGTGGAGTCTAAAATCTATCTTATTATGAGCTTTTTAACACGCAAAAACTATGTATTGAAATTATCGGGATTTTTCTTTAAGATCCAGCTACGAATAATAATAATCTTATTGTTATTATTGTATAGTAATAATTAAGAATATAATAATTAAGAATAATAATAAGATTATTATTCGTAGAGATCCAGGAATATTTAATAACATAAGTACCTACTCACCTTTTCTTACATACCTTTTTCAACCTTCTGGAAATTTAGTTCTCATGGCAAAGTGCGTGATGTTAACTTCCAAGGAAAGCATTTGCAGCAAAAACGTCTGTACACATGACTCAATTTGCAGCATGGGGTAACAACAGAGCTATTTTGTATTATAATAACGACGCCCGGTACATAAATCCATCGTGTGAACCTGCTACAGTTTTTTGTTTACTAAATGAAAGTTGCACTTGTGAGAATCTAGCGCTCGTTGTTGTAAGAGAAACTCGTTCCTAACGTTGACCTCAGTGACCGTTCCATCCCTAAGGTCGTAAGCCGGAAGGGCTCATCAATCTGCTCAGCGCAAACATACCGAATGCATCTAACGCTTGATTTGCACAACATTGTTGTTCATGGTCGGCCTAAGCACCGAAGGTTTATCATTTGGATAGGGAGTGCCGGAAGTATATTTTTCCCTTTTGTCTACAATGGCATAAGAGCAATTATTCCAGTAACATACCACTTTCTAGTCACGTATTACGTGATCACAGCTAGTGGAGTTTTAGCGGATACTAGAAAGTCAGTCAGGCCACTCTTGCTGGGCATTCTTCATACCTAATTATTATTGTCATAAAGAAATAATGTAAGGGAAAGGAGGCGCATGGGAAATTGTTAACTAATCGGTCATCTATTGACACGGCCGAGAGATCATGATGAAGTGGTGAGCATTGTTCTTGTCAATTCCACATAATATTATATTATGAAGTATTTATTCTTACATACAAGCATTATTTTTATTTACGCAAGCTCGATTGTCAATCAAGAGGTCTCGGGTTCGTTCTCCAGGTCAGGCTAGGTGTTAATATGGGATTATTCCATTAGGTATTATTTCTATGACAGCCTGGACTCTAAAACCGTGTCCGGCAGATGGCAATAAGTAGGCTCGCCCCCTATTATATAGGACCAATGAAATACTGGCGAAATGTGGGTGTACCTACGGGACTACTAATGGGACTGAGTCCTGGGTAAATCTCTGCCTACTCATTTGGGAAAAATGCGTGATTGTATGTTATGTTATTTTACATGATATCATATTATTGAGATTTATAGTAGAGAAGTGGTAAGCATGCGTATTGGAACCTATTTACACTGTTGCGATCACAGATTAATGAGCTATAACTGTGGATTGATGTGACGAAATATCTTATAGAATGGGACATTGTCACGTTAGCCTCGTTAAATCCGCTTTCCTGTATCTTTGGCGAAGGTCTTTGGCAAAAACAACGAGCCTGAACTGGGTAAAATACTAAATTGTAATTTATCTGACGTTGAATGTTTAATCAGCAGGTTGGCGGATGCGTATGAGCATTTTGCAAACGAAAATCAATCACTCGAATACGAAGACTGGGCGCGACCGTTTCCCAAGACCGCACCGGATAACTTCCATCTGTCTAAGTATGGACATCTACAGATCGACTACTCCTTCAGCTGGCATTCCTTAGACAGGCTCATCCGCAACCAGTAATATGCTCACTCTGAAACTCATTTGTTTAAAGTAAGATGAACATGGTATATCCAATAATTTAAAACTCAAGTCTCTTAATTTGATTCACAAACTCTCGTAATGTTGAATAAGACAGTATAGTGGATAATTTTAACCTTCGTTTATTTCTAAACTAGATATTTATTCTGTAATAAACCACAATGTTTGTTGATAAGTAACACAACTATGTAGTTAAGTAAAATGTTAATGCTTACTCTAAGGACTATTATGAATAAAATAAGTAAGTACCATCCTCCTATTCTAAAACTGATCCAAAGTATAAAAGATGCTAACTAGATGATAAGTAAGTATTTAGTTGTTTTTAATTTTCTTTATTACCTTTATTGTGAGCCAAAGACGAATAAATAATTAATTCTTTTTAATATTACTTAACTCGTTTTTCTTACGTAACGAACCTGACTCCAACTGAGTTGATGATTTAGATTTTTGGATAAATAGTAATTTCGAGAGGTTATTTCAAAATTATATCAAGCATAAGACTTTCTTAAAACAAGGTTAGCAACCGATCTATGATCAGTAATTTTATAAATTGTTCGTAATAACATTTCATTAGCTGTATAAATCGCGGTTGACTTTCAACAAGACGTAAGTCGTAAGTAGGTACTTAACTTACGACTCGTGCGATAGTGTAGAAAGCTCTAGGATTACCTGTATAATTTTTTTTTATTTAGAATACTTAATATAATATTACTGTAATGATTTCTTAGGTTTTACCCCCTTAAGTGAATCGATGTAGATAATTATGTAGTAAATTGGTACCATTTTGTGTCATAATTCAATAATAATGACTCGTCTTAACTTGCAGCTCGTGCGCATAATTACGAAGCAGTTTCAGTACTCGATAGGTAAGTGGTTAATAATACAATTCACGCTTCAAGGGAACACTCGTTTTAAGCGCTAGTATGTAGGTCATGATGTAACTTATGAATTATGTAGTCATGTAATCATTTTCATAATCACAATTCGTAGTAGCGTCGTGCGATATCTGATCAGACATCGCGAGAATCACAGCGAAATTAGTGCTATTTTCGTTTTTGTTTCATACTAACTTATTAAAGCACTTGGATGATCGTGTTATCTAATATTGTAGGTAGAGTGTATTTATATTTAAGCAGCAATTAACTTGTAGAGAAATAAAAATCAACATAATAACGGTAGGTGTTAGTAATTACGTGCAATTAAAAGAATGAACAATTAAAACAAAAATCATTTAAAAATCTTGAAAGTCCTTATCGTTGTAGAGCTTCCTCTTCTTCGAAATGTTGAATTGCCCTTTCTTCTCCGTTTTGGGCGGTTGGGGTTTGTTCCCATAATACATAACTTGTAGTGTGTTTTGTTTGGGAGCTTTGTTCTGCGTCATCGGTGTCAGTTTTGTACTATTGCTCTCTATAATAGGGTCTAACGCTGAGCTATTGTCCGGGAAAGGGTCTCTGGCCGCTGAGTAGGGCCTTTCTACTTGAGTATCGTAATGAGGCGTATAAGAGCTTTGAGCCAGGTATTGTTTGAACTGACTTTGCTTGAGTTTCTCCTCCAGCTCCTCCAAACGCTGCAAATGTGTTTGTTTTAAAGAGAAAGTATTTAAGTTCGATAATGTAATGAGATGTTATGATTCGATGATACATTAAAGAATCTTATTAGAAAGTAGAATGTGCATAGATTTTTAAAGGAAAATAATAGTAGATTAGTAGCCAAGGGCTGTAAGGCATCAATTGCAGCCCGAGATATTTAGGCGCACGAGCGCAGCGAGGGCGCCTATACTTCGAGGGTGCAATTGATGCTTACACCCGAGCTAACTACTCTGCTTTACATCTCGATTGTGAGGTAAGTAGAAAAACACCGGCATTACAAGAATAAAACATTTTAAAGTAAAAGTTTTCTATTCCCGCCTTTTTTCATCTCTTTAAATTATTTTTTTCAAGAACGAAATTGAGCTTCGTAGTTCGATATTTAAAATTGATGACTATTATACTCATACGAAGACAAGGAATAGCGAAGCGACCTCTTTTGTCATTGGCCTGAATGCATGATGTCTATTGCCAGTATGATGATTAGATGTACGCAAACTTTTTGAAAGAGTGAAGTTTTTTTTTAATTACTTACCGCCCTAGGGCTTTTCTAGCTACATTATTACCCTAGAGCGCTAATTGGTCACTTACAAGCCCCATTTGGGGGTAATAAGGACCTACTTACCGAATATGAGAGATGTAAAAGTGTTTTAGTGTTTTACTGAGTTGGTAAATTAATTAAAATGTCTGACAAATATGACAAATCCTACTAATATTATTATAAGTGGGAAAGTTTGTGAGGATGGATGGATGGATGTTTGTTACTCTTTCACGCCAAAACTGCTGAACCGATTGGGCTGAAATTTGGTATGTAGATAGTTTAGACCCAGAAATAACACATAAGGTACTTTTTATCCCTATATTCTGCAACAAAGACTGCGCGGGTGAAACCGCGGGGCTAGTACATTATAATGTTATAAGACAAGCAGGTCTAAAATATATATAATTCACTTTAAAATGCTTATTACATAAGTAGGTGTTATTGTGATCTCAATAATATAATTCTGAATAAATTACCATCTACTAAATTGGTCAACAACACTGTAAAGATCGCAAGTGAATGCTATTTTCAATAAAAGGTAGGTAAGTAAGTAGCTACAAACAAGAAATTAAATGTCCTATGCACATATAAAATCGTACAATAAGAAGGTATAAGCAGGTAATAATAATTTCTATAGTGACGTAGCTAAGGGAAAACGTTATCTGCTAATTATTTTCGGTCATATTTTAAGTTGAGCCCTTTTCGCGCTTAACCGTGACTACTTGCAAGTTTATATGGATTTTTATCAACATATAGCAGGTGCCTCGGTGGCGTAGAGGGTGTATGCTCGACTGCCAATCAAGAGGTCTCGGTTTCAATCCCCAGGTCAGGCAGTGTTAAATATTGGATTTTTCCATTAGGAATTGTCTCAATAACTGCCTGGAGTGTGGAACTGTGCCCGGGTCTGGAACTGGGACCAATAACATACTGGCGAAATGTGGGTGTATCTACTATGGGACTGAGTCCTGGGTACACCTCTGCCTACGCTTTCGGGAAAAAGGCGTGAATGTATGTATGCAGGTAATACCTAGGTAATATCACTCACTCGTCTATAAGCGTCAATATTAGCATCAGTTCGGGAAGCCTGCCGTGCGAGTTGTTCCTGTAACTGGGCTACCTGAGCAGCGCCGCGTTGAATCTTCTCTTCATACTCTAACACCACTACGTTCATCTGACATGGAATGCGGAGTAGGTAAGTATAGTAAGTACTTAATAATAATAATATGAAAAGATACTTTATGGCATCGTTTATAGATAGAACCGATAGAGAGCGAGCCATAGACAATCTAATAAATAAATGACGTCAAGCCAGAACAAACCCGTTGACCTAAAATGGATCTAAAAGTGGTTCTGATAGACTTTTTATTTATCCATAATTCAGCACAACGCCAGGACTAAATTAATGCTAGAATAGCAACTATATAATATGACTATGAATTAAAACTCACTTTATCTCTGCTCTCCTTCTCCATTTCAGTCATCTTATTGCGCAGTTCTTCAATGACACACGTGAACTGCGCTATTTGTGTGTCACACTCTTGCTGGACTTGATGGACTTTAAAAACATGATAAATAAGTTCCTTAGTATATCTAAGTAATTGTAGAAGATAATTTGTATATTATAGGTACCTAACGGTTATAGGTAAAACGAATCGTCAGCATTTAGGTGTAAATTTCTTTTGGTGAACAAAAAACACCACAAAAAATAATCCTTAAAATTAAAAATACATCATAACAAATTATAGTGTAACAACTATTACATGGGACCCATAACATATTGGCGAATTGTGGGTGTACCCACTATGGGACTGAGTCCTGGGTACACCTCTGCCTACCCCTTCGGGTAAAAGGCGTGATTGTATGTTATTTTATGTAGTAGTAGTAGTTACTATATTAGTAAAACATCAAAACTTGGTAGCTACCTACTTATTTTGGAGTTACGCTACACACAGCTCTCAGAGTTATTTTACTTACCTATATTATTATATATATAAATATACCTACTTAGGTAAACATAATATCTATAGAGAAAAGAGTGCGAAACATCTAGCTACATTATACAAAGTAAATATACAAACTTTTCCTTTCGTTGATGACTGTTAACTCTTCGACGTGTCGCCTATGCTCGTTGCGTAATTCTGAGATCGTGTCATTATGAGTTTGAATTAGATTCTCTTTGTCCTATCAAAATTTAATTATCTTATAGACTTTGTACACGGCGTATCTTACCATCGTATACGACGTGAATCTAATGCTATTGTTTTTAGTAAATAGCACGTAGAAATACACTGTGTGCAAAGACTCTCCTATAGATAGATACCTGCCGCCACAGAGATGAAAGTGATCTGTGCCTGCCGCCTACCTGGTTTTTGATATCTTTTACTTTTTTATGTTAACTCTTCAATTAAAATATATTATGAAAATTTAATTGATCAGTTAGGTACGTGTACACATATTATGGGTTTGTATCCACGGATAACGCGATCAGATCGTATTCATCACGGATAAAGGCGTGTTGTATCCACTGATAACGCGATCAGATCGTATTCATCACGGATAAAGGCGAGTTGTATCCACTGATAACGTTATTCCTTTCACCACTCAAAAAATTAATTAATAATTTACCCGCTGATCGCGATATCCGTGGCCACACAAATTTACTAATTTTATTTTTGAAACTGGTCACGGTAACAGTAACTAAATTAATTTTACGTCTTCTTAAATATTTTAAGCATTTAGTAGTGCCATTAGCTAGTAAAACTTTTATTGGCCTGGATCGAAAACCAGTGAAGACATAAATTTCTTATAAACAAGATCTAATAGAATAGCCCAACAGTTTCTATGATCAGATTCGAAAATAAAAATAGTTTATTCTTTGCAGCCACGGATACCGTGATCAGCGGGCAAATTAGTAAATTATATTTTTAGTGGAAACAGATAACGTTATCAGTTGTTACAACTCGCCGTTATCCATGGTGAATTCAACCTGATTGCGTTATCCGTATCCACGGATAAAACGGTTTTTTTTTATTTTTGTATCCACAAAGCCGGATACATATTACATATTACATACCTAACATAACATAATATGTATTATTATTAGGTAGGCAAATCAGGTATCTTGCTTGAAAAATGGCGCAAGAATTAAAAAGGCAATTAGTATGCATATCGCTTTCTGAAATATTTAACGAATGACGAATGCATTTTAATAAAATCTGCCATAAATAGTTTGATGGGTACTTTTTGCTATTCTTTGCTTAGCAATAATAATATGAACACTAAACATATTAAAATTAATAGTGGACGCCATAAAAATAATAATAAATTATAGGTATGTATGTATATGTACCTACTATAATATGTAGGTATAGATCTGTTACTAAAAGCTGGCACCGTCAAGGAACTATTTACACTTACGTATAACTTCAATTAATACACAGTTTTAATTTTTAATGCCCGGTCGATGACAATAGGTTAGCCCCCTATTACATGGGACCAATAACATACTGGCGAAATGTGGGTGTACCTACTATGGGACTGAGAGTGTGACCTACATACACCTCTGCCTATCTCTTCGGGAAAAAAGTTATATGTTTTTATAATGTATAATATTATATTTTGATTGACCGAAAGCAAGAGAGATAGACTGTTCACGATAAGTGTAGGATGCCATATCATGCCATGAACTTAGAACGTAAACTTAAGAACGTTCTAAAAATATTTGCTCAAATTCTGCTACATAGTTCATTAAAGTTGCGTTTGATTATTAAGGTCATATACAATAACAATAGTTTGTAATCAAATCAAACAAAAAAGAAATACTTGAATTTTTTTCCCGTAATATTAGCACAGCTCCGTACGCGTTCACACTGCATGGATGTCAAAGCTATACTAAAGGTGCACGGATTGAAGTGCAGTTTAGTCGAGCAATGTGAATGTTCGGAACGCAAAATCTAGTGCGTTGTACATTCATATCGTTGTTTAGACTAATGTCATTGTATGGTTTGCGCCAGCTCTTGGTAACCGACCTGTAGTCATTAATTAAATTACTTTTTCCATTGTAGATATCGTAACGTCTCGTGTTATCATTTCGTCTTTTAATTTCTTCATATCACGCTTAAGGTGCACCAACTGTGACACAGTCTCCTGAAGATTCCCAATCATTTCCCTTGAACTCAGCAAATGATAACGATGGGATTTCTCAAGTTCACGAGTTTCCTTCAACTCTACTTCTAGTTTAGCATTTATTTCACGTATTTTCTTGCATTCCTCTTTTTCGTTTATAAAATCCTAGGTCAGCAGTTATGAAAAGATACATATAATAATATACATTTTTGGAAGGTCTTAATTAATTAGTTCATATACCTATATGTACATACCAACATGAGTCAAAATAAATCAATACGACTTACGAGTTTACACTTTGCCAAACCTTCTACTATATTTTGCAAACGTACTCCAACAATTCTTTCTTTTTCTTCACGTTCTGTTTCATTGCTTTTGTCCATGTTTACTATTATAATATTATTTTAGGCAATAGAGTTAATAATTGTGAGTTTTTTCTGCTGAGATAACATTTTAAATTGTAGTCGCATTCTATTTGCCATAGATATATGGCTGAAAATTAAATGATGATAAGTTTTAAGTTTACCGCCATTATTTATGGCATGATTACACGAAACTAGTTAAAGTCAAGTAGAATTAGCGGCTCTATTAATAGTGGAACAATAAAAAAACCTGGCAACACTATCACGGCTGTCAGTTGTCAAATTTTGAATGTCGATGTCATATGTCCAAAATTGAACAATAGTTCCTTCCATTACCATAATTAAAAGTTTTAGGTTAGAATTTGTAAATGTTAATGGTAATAAATTGGTATAGCTGTTAATTAGAAAAACTATTATTAATACGAAATACTTGATAGTTTTATTTGTTGAGGGCTTTCAGTATTGAAGAATTATAATGGCCGCGGCATACGGGATCCACTTGGGGAACAGCTCTGCTTGCCTTGCAGCATTCAGTAACGGCGCTCCAACAGTGATAGCTAATGACTCAGGAGACCGCGTGACTCCAGCTATTATAGCACTCAACGCCACCGAGTGGGAAATTGGCCTTCCCGCTAAGTCTGGGCAGGCTTCATCAAAGTCCATAATTAAACACAATAAACGTCTTCTAAACTGTGAGTTCAATGAAGAAGACATAGCTTACGTTGAATCATCGTCATCTTGTCGTATCCAAAATGATGATAAGTTAGAGTATGTATTTGAAACTAGTGAGACCAAAGTGTATTCTAACCCAGACAACATTGCCACTAAGTTGTACGACAAACTTTTCACTATAGCAAGTCACGCTATGCGTTCCGATGGTGATCTGAAGCTTGTGTTAGCTGCGCCATTGTACTGGTCCAGCGAGAGCAGAGACAGGTTGATGAAATGTGCAGAATTAGCAGGATTTGATGTCCTTCAGGTGATAAGTGAACCAGCTGCAGCATTACTAGCATACAATATAGAAGAATCAACTGAAGACACAAATGTTCTTGTCTACAGGCTCGGAGGCTCAACATGTGATGTCTCTATTGCTAAGGTATCAGGAGGATTTATTTCCATTGAAAAGAATGTGTTTCGATCTGATCTAGGTGGTCAATGCCTAACAAAAGATTTAGCAGACTACATTGCACAGGAGTTTAAACAAAAATGGAAGCTAGACCCTCATGAAAGTAAAAGAGCCATGGCAAAACTTTTACAACATGCAGACAACTGTAAGCATGTGCTATCCACATTGAACTCTGCCCATGTGTTCATTGAATCCTTACTTGATGGCGTGGATTGGAGTCAGAATGTGTCCCGAGCAAGATTTGAGAACATCATTTCATCCAAAATATCGGCATACATTGAGCCTGCCCAGAAACTCATTGAAAGCTTTGATGGAAAAATCAGTAAAATTGTTCTCTGTGGTGGCAGCTTGAAGATACCAAAATTACAGTCTGCTATTGCTAGCTTAATTCCAGAAGCTGAAGTATTGTCTGGGATAAACCCTGATGAAGTGATAGCCGTAGGTTGTACAAAAGAGGCAGGATTGCTTTTGGAAATGCCAGAATTGGGATTGAAAGACATTAATGCTGAAGTTGATTTCTTGGGGAAAGATATTTATTTGAAGTATTTGGACCAAACAGTACAATTATTCAAGGAAGGATCTCCACCTTACTCACATAACATTCAAACCATCAATGGAGGAGATGCAAAAGACATCAATTTTACATTACATGACAAGCCCGAAGGTGAAAAATTTGCATCGGAGACCTTCAATATTGAAACATTGAATAAACCATTTTTATTAAAAGCTACTCTTCAACCATCTAGTGTAATTTTGCAAGTAGAATAAATTGATTATGTTATAATTTATAATCATTCAAATAAAAATATAACACCACTTTTTTTGTATTATTCTCTTTTTAATATTTTTTAAATCAGACGTATCAGACTGTCTTGTACACTTATTAGAATTTATACAAGTCATTTCTCATTTTAGACCAAAGTCTTCAAACTCCGTATTTTCTTTCGAAACTGGTCAACTTAGATTGAAATCGAAGACTGGTTTTTTTCTAAGTGTTATAATGAATCCAAACAAATACCTTTACTGAGCTGAATCAACTTATAAGAAATTAGCATATGACGCTGTTTTTAAAACAATAGTTATTTATTTTATTATAGACTAGTGTAAGCTTAGCGGCTTTGCCCGCTCGCAATCATGAAATATGAGAGATTTATACCAAAACATTAATGCCCTATTTGGACTCCTTAGAATGATAATTTTCCAAAATCCTTTCTTAGCACACGTCTAATTAACGAAAATAATCTATATTCTAAGTTTCAAGTCTCTTTAATCAGTGGTTCGTGGTTTGGACTCTGCGTTGCATGTCAGTCAGTGAGTCTTAGGATTTTATAATTTAAACTGATAACTGGAAAATGCACAAACAGTATGGTGTTTTAATATTGAAAATAACCACAGTCAGGCACTGTTTCTCTCAAGTTTAAAATGATATTAAATAGCTTGACCGTTATTTGAAAACCTAATTATAAAACATGAGATAAGCGACTACCGTTTCCGTGCAGTTAAAGCTAGTACTTTACTTCCGTCCGACATATTCCCGCTCCTTTCTGGAATTACGTCACTTCTTACCGCCATCTTGACAGTCGAAATGGATAAGTTATTTCGATATTTGCTTCATTAGCGTCCTGTTTCCCGTGCAAAAACGTTCGAAGGTTCGAACAGGCGTCATTCTAGAAATACATTTATAGAATTTAAAGACATATATATATATATATATACATTATACTGTATATAGTAAAAGCGAGGTACTTTATAATTTTTTCATATTAAACGGTATTACCGTTCGAATTTTATAAAAATTAAATTGTGTAAAGTGTTTCAGGTTCGATTATACTTGAATACTACTTATAATGGAGGAGAACCCGTCCACATCGAAAACTGAGGAGGAACGCTGCAAGGAAATGGCTGCTAAAAAGAGGAAAGCACCGGATAGATCCAGATCCAGCTCTTCAGAAAGTTCATCTTCCTCATCTTCGAGTTCTAGTTCCTCCTCGAATCGGAAACGCTCCAAACGCCGCCGCCATCGCCGCCGTCGTGAAAACAGTAAGTTGGACAAATTATTTGCTGAAATTTCAAGTCTAAAGAGACGAATTGAAACAAAAAACCCTAGTAATTATGATGATATGGATAACGATGATTACGTAAGCCTAGACGCAGGCGACGACTGGGCGAGTTGCTCGCATGATCCGGCTGGCTCATTGCAGACACAGAAGCTGACCACAGATCCTCCAGATTTTACTTTAACTTTGAGCACAAAAGCAAAGGAACCTGCTATTGTTCCTGCATGTCCTAAATTAATAGAAAATTTAAAAGATTTACAGCGATTTGACAGCTCAGAGTGGAATAGCATTCGTTATTCAGACGTCCAAAAGTCATATTTACAAAACCCTGGATTCACCAACCTCGAAGCCAACGAAGAGGTTAAGAGGTACGACAGTTCAAAAACCAATATTAATATGGAAAAAGCTTTCGCAAGCCTAACATGTGCTCTGCTTAAACAGCGCAACGCGCTTCAGAGTGACTTAAATACGTTCCTATCCACAATCCAACAAGGTAATGTACCGAACTATGAAGAAATTAATAACGTATTAAACAATTCCATATGTAACGGTGAGTACATAAAAACATTTAACGATGCCTTACAAATTGTGTGTGGTCACAGAGCTGAATTGGTGCAAATCCGCAGAGAAACAATACTATCTGCTGTGAGAGACCCTTTATACAAAAACTCTCTCCGAAAAATAGCCCCTAGCTGTTCTCACTTGTTTGAGCATGAGAAATTTACAGCTGTACTAGAGAAAGCCGGAGGGGTACGGAAAATATTTTGGAACAAGGACAATAAAAGCCATTCACATGCGTCTCAACGAGACCAGGCTTCAGACTACCCTCGCAATAAAAAGATCATACATGATCCCAAATACACTCAGCAGAAACCTACTGCGAACAAAAAATATGATTCCTTTCGTGGGTACCCCAAAAAGAATCATAAGAGCGAGACGAAAAGTCGGAACCGAAACAAATCACCTCCTTCTTCCCAACGGGAAAGGAGAAACACAAATAGTCGCAAATTCTGACTATCTAGCCAAAACCGAATTCAAAGCAGGGCGACTCCAAGCATATCAATACAACTGGAGGAAGTTAAAAGCACCACCGTACATACTAAAATTAATAAAAGGATATCGCATTCCTTTTGTCAAAAAACCTCCTCTACACGTTCCGGACACCAAACATGGGGTAACTCCTCATTCGGAGAACATGACAAAAGTAATCCTAAAATTGGTATCACAAGGAGTGCTCACGGAAGTTCGGGCCTCGCCCAGCTTTGTTTCGCCAATGTTCCTTCGACCCAAAGCCGACGGCTCAATGAGGCCAATTTTCAACCTCAAAAACCTAAACTTTTATGTGGGTGTCGACAAGTTCAGACTCGTAAACCTTCACAGGGTACCCGATTTTCTCCAAAAGAAAGACTGGGCCGCAAAAATCGATATTCATCAAGCCTACTTTCATGTACCAGTGACAAAAAGCCACAGGCACTTCCTGCGAGTTCAATACAGGCTCGACGACAAAGCACTTCCACGGCTTTACGAACTGACTTGCCTACCCTTCGGGCTAAGCTCTGCTCCAAAGGCATTTGCGTCAATAACGAACTGGATCGCAAATTACTTCCGAGAACACGACATCCGCTTACTAGTGTACCTGGACGATTTTTACTTAGTCCATCAAAACCGCGAGAAACTCGAAGAGCATGTCATTTTTGTCACAACAACTCTAACAAAGTTAGGTTGGCAGATAAATACAGAGAAGTCGGTGTTCAAACCACAGAAATTTCTCGAGTTTCTCGGCGTTATCTGGGACCCATGGCGAAATGCAAAATACCTTCCCGAAAGACTAGTAACCAAAATTCAAATTCTAACATCAAACATGGTCAACAAAAAATATACAACACTGAAAAAACTTCAGACCATTATCGGCACTCTCAATTTTGCAAGCTTTGTGGTACCACGGGGCCGATTACACTACCGCTGCTTACAGAGGCTTGCCAACTTCGCACTATCAGCCAAGCCCCCTTTTTCTCTGAATGCAGACATCATTCACGAACTGACGTGGTGGACGGAACATTGCAGGGACATGTCCCCAATACACTTACCACCTCCGACTCATTACCTGACAACAGATGCCAGCGATATTGGCTGGGGAGCCAAACTGGACAACATAGCCCTATCAGGAAACTGGCCAGAACACCAAAAGAATTTACACTGCAATCAAAAGGAAATGCTGGCGATACTGTTTGTTTTACAATACCATTACCAACTTTTGAGCTCAAAAACACTGCTGATACAGTGCGACAGCAAAACAGTTGTGTCCTACCTACGGAACGAGGGGGGTACAAAATCGATTGCCCTCATGAATCTGACAGTAGAAATATTTCAAATTCTCGACAGTCACAATATCCACATGTCAATATACCACATTCCAGGGACATACAACAGCGAAGCGGACCACCTATCGCGGGACAAGTGTCTCCCAGAGTGGCATCTATTACCCACGATCACCCATATTGTGTTCGAGAAGTGGGGCACCCCATTGATCGACCTATTCGCGTCCAACCAAGCACACGTAGTACCAACATACTGTACACTCGACAGGAACGATCACCAGGCGAGTATGTTCGACGCACTAGCGAAGCAATGGGATTTCAAATTGGCATGGGTCTTTCCACCACCATTTCTGATTCCTCGCGTGTTACACCACCTGAACACAGCTCGAGGAATATTTCTCATTGTAGTCCCACGATGGGAAAAGGTATACTGGAGACCAGACCTAAAAAATCGAGCACTATCAGCCCCATTCACAATAAAGAGACCGCACTTAGTGCTGATAGACAGAACAACAGGATTACCACCCCCTCAGGCGTCTCAGATGACCTTAGAAGTCTGGAGATGTGCAGGTGGGATGAATACATAACTGATTGGTCACCTGAACAAAAGTCTCTTTTACTAAGTAGTTGGCGACCTTCAACTATAAAAACATACAAACCAGTCTGGACACGCTGGGTATCTTGGGCTAACCTATCAAATATTGACCCTCGAAAGCCATCGGCGTCGGACCTAGCAAGGTTCTTAAGTGACCTTCATCAAAAAGAAGGTCTATCATTGGCTACAATACTAGTCCATAAATCAGTAGTTTCAACTTTCTGTGACCCAAGTCACAGTTATTTAAGTAACAACTTCCTTGTCAAACAAGTTATCAAAGCTATCTCGATAGCTAAACCCAAATTAAAATCAACAGCCCCCATCTGGGATGTGGACATTTTGTTCAACCATTTTCTTGACGTAAACCCCTACACAGATAGTTTTTTCGAAGCCTCTCAAATGACTGCTGCTTTATTACTCCTACTATCAGGGAGACGAGTGCATGACCTGACACTCCTGACTATAAACTCAGATTCGTGCGTTATTTCGAACGATCAGGTAATTCTATGGCCAAAATATGGCTCAAAGACTGACACACCACAACGTCAACAATCTGGTTGGAGACTAAGACAAAACAAAGAAAGCCAAGCTCTGGATCCAGTCCACTGGATAAATCACCTTATAAATCTATCGAAAACACGACGCGACTATGCTAAGAGCGACAGTTTATTTTTGTCCACGTGTAATAAGCCAAAACCAGCTACGCGCACAATCATTGCCGGTTGGATTAAGAAGCTGCTTCAAGACGTCGGAATACAAGCCACTCCGGGAAGCTTCCGATCAGCAGTGGCATCGAAAAGCTGGCTTGAAAATTGTCCAATCGACGATATCCTAGCAAGAGGAAATTGGCAATCGGCTCATACATTTAAAAAGTATTACTGTAAAGAGGTAAACCCAGAACCTCTGAATAATAGTCTCCTTAAACGAAATCTTTTTGTACCTATTACTGATTAACAATATTTGTATTTGATTACATTATCATGATAATGTAACGTTAGATTAATAAGCCATTAATTTCATTGTCTAATCAAAACAATTGTGTGATTTCGTATTAACATACATTTCATGTTTCATTATAAGTGAATGAAGAAGCTTATATATTGAATTGTATTAAGGTTTTCATTAATAAAACAAACTTCTGTCGAAAAAATATATTTCTTATCTATCACTGTAATTAGACCTTAATATTTTCACAAACTGAAGGTATTCAGAGACCTATAAATGATTATCTTGGATAGATAGATAGACATACCCCATGTATATAACATCTTCCCCAGTTCAAGCATAACTGGTAGAAAATGCTATTCTCGCATTAAGTTAGCCCTAGTCCTAGCGTTGTGCTGACATATCAATAAATAAACACTTTATTGTAGTACACAGTAGGTACATCTTGATACCTAATTTAAGTTTGACCATAAGAATAATTCATAATAACAGTAATTTAGATTATTACGCATACTACCTTCACATTAGCGCTTTTTTACTACGTACTACCTACCGCCACCAGACGATAACAAACAGGTCTCATGTTTTATAATTAGGTTTTCAAATAACGGTCAAGCTATTTAATAGCAACGTTTTACCTGAAAATAAAACGTATATTAAATACTTACCTTATTTGAAAACCTAATACTTCTACCTCTGCTGGTGGCAAAACATGAGCATAATGAAGCAAATATCGAAATAACTTATCCATTTCGACTGTCAAGATGGCGGTAAGAAGTGACGTAATTCCAGAAAGGAGCGGGAATATGTCGGACGGAAGTAAAGTACTAGCTTTAACTGCACGGAAACGGTAGTCGCTTATCTCATGTTTTATAATTAGGTTTTCAAATAAGGTAAGTATTTAATATACGTTTTATTTTCAGGTAAAACGTTGCTAGTATTGTCACGACATAAATCTGTATGTCATTGTCATACCTAAACGAAGTCATTGTCAGCTTTCAAAATGCTGTCAGCTGTCATCATTAAAGATCATAGAACACAAAAATTATCAATGTACGTATTGAATCAATGATTCAACGATAAAGTGTTGCCAACTTGACGGATTTTCGGTCATGTCTAGCGGATTTGGATACGTTGAAAACTGGAAAAAAACATTCTAACGGCTGACAGGATATTTAACGGGACAAAAACTAATCACATTTTTCATATTTATGGTGTGTTTTATGTGAATATTTTGTATGATGGCAATAATATCGGTCAAAGATGTGATATAATAGTCTCCAAACGCTGCAATTTTATTGAACGGGACGATGATTCAAGCGTGCTTATTACGAACAGCAATAGAGGAAAGCATTTAATGGCTCAATTTCCGTCAACGTATGCCGTTTGACTCGGTTTGACAGCAAATTTTACTGCTTTTGCAACGTGCCTTCAAGTTCGTAATAACGGCAAAGGATAGTTAATAATAATATAATAATAATAATAATAACAACACAAGTAAGTAAGTTCACAAGTAATTTAAGAATTAAAGAAGTAGTAGAGTAATGTTAGTTGACCTATATTGTATTAATTTCAGTACGGTTGGCACATATAATTTAATATATAATTAATCTGTGAAAATAAAACTTTCGAAATTTAACGGACGGTCTTCATTTGACAGAAATATTTAACCAACCTAGCGGATTTAAAAAAAATCTTGTTGGCAACACTGCAATGATGTTTAAAGATGATTATTAATTGTGATAAAAAAAGTTGATGTAGCTGTGTGTAGTATTTACTATGTACAAAATTTTACAGTAGTTTTAAAATTGGAAGGATTTTTATAAAACCAACATTTTCTCGTTTTTTATAGTTATAGTCCACAATGAAGTTTTATATTCATTGTATTTTAATTAGCTTTATTGTTTTGCCCGTCTCTGCTTTAAATAAATCTGATCAGGTTATAAATCACCTAGGAACACGAACACCTTACAGATATAAATGGAATAAAAATGACTCAATTATTAAATTTCCCGGTAAGTAATTAATTTATGTTTCATTTTTATGATAGTGTATCTATTAATCACGTCGTAAATTAGCTACTTATTAATTTCAGGATGCAAAGCGAAGAAAATTTGGATGATAATTCGCCACGGCACAAGACTTCCCAGTCCTAAAGATATTATAGCTATGAACAAAACGTTAAATGACTTCAAATTTGATATTTTACTTCAACATAATCAGGGGACTAATGGTAAGTATGTTATTTACACTCCGGAAGGTACTTAGTTATGTAGTTTGGATACCATGTTCATTTAATTAAACCATAGCAAACCAGAAAGGGTTGTTTTATAAAATTAATAACACAGTATGAAAATTTCTTAATTGACTTTAATGTCTTATTTTTTGAAATGGTTACAAAATTATAGGCATCATCTTCCTGCCCTTATCTCACACTATGTAGGTTTCGCACATCATGTCTTCCGCCATTTCAGTCTATCATCTATCATCTCTGCACTCACTCCTTCACATATCCTCATTGGCACAGTACATCAAACCTTGGTAACAATTTGGATAGATAGATTTTTTTATTACCTATTACTCTTTTTTATTATTACTGATTTTTTATTTATTATTGCACCACATAATAGAAGCTCTTAAAACTAAAAAGTAACAATAGATATGTGTGTAACAATTGGAGGTCTTATCGCTAAAAGTGATCTAAATATATTATATTCTTTTTCCTGCCCCAACAATGGATACCTCAATCTAACTCCCTGGGACTTAGTTTTCCCTGGCCATGGTGATAGGAGAGCAGTAGTATTAATAAGGCCAACTTTCTGGTAGAGGCACAAGACACCGGACACTCGACTCAATTCCCATACAAAAGTCACGATATAACTACCTACTACACAGACACTGCACACATGGAGTTTTGTACATGTGCAAGAGTGTGCGTGAGGTGATTTCCCAGCGAAGCGGGGCTCGGCGATAGCTCAATCTCACACGCGGTGTGAGGAAGGCCCAATTGGTGGAAGGATAAAATTGGCCCATTCTAAACGTAGTATTATTATCTGTTATGTTGTAGAGGAGAAACAGATTTTACAGTGACATTTTTGTCTTTTAACCATAAGTGTATTTAAGGTGCAATGTATATTTTCACAGGTCAATTAAGCAAAGAACAACTTTCAAACCTCAAAAAATGGTCAAGCAATTTAGGTGTAGATAAGGAAAAGACATTAGCTCTGGAAGGCAAGGATGAAATGATACTCCTTGCTGAGAGAATGAAGAAAAGATTCCCAGGGATTATTAAAGATATATATGACAATAAGACTTTTCTGGTAAGTAGTCTAGCTAATCCTACTAATAAAAAGTTACCTTTGTGACAGGAAAACAAAACGGAAGCGTGTTCTAACTAACGCCATAGATAGCGCTGAGGTTGAGTTAGTCGAAACTCATAAACAACTCAGGTCCATGTTCCCTTGCTGCTGTAAAAAACAAACTTGTCAATGCAGTCAAAAGATATGGCCATTTTACTGCACATTTCCATACTTTGCGCAACAAGCTCAAAACCTCTAGGGTGCTTCCCATTAGCCCAGGATCATGAAATTTGGCAAGAAGCCTTTAAAATGTATACTTACTTTTCAGTTTAAATACACAGCAACAGAAAGGACTCAGCAGAGTGCCAGATACTTTGCGAATGGTTTGTTTGAACAAAAACATGGCAGAGACGTTATATTTGAACCAGCCACTGTAAAGGACATAGTACTATGGGTAACTTATATAATTATTTTAAAAAGTTCTCATTCCCTAGGAATCATCTAGATATAGGATATAGGATGCATCTAGATGCAACCTAGGGTTTTAGATAATAGCTTCCACACACAGTCATCTGGTCCCAAACTAGGCAAAGCCTGTACTGTGGTAACCAGAAGACTGATATACATACTTATATAAGCTTAAAACACACAGTGACAGTTCAAACAGACATACGCATGCACACAAATGTTTGACCTGGCTGGGGATCGAATCCGGGACCTGTGGCTCAGAAGGCAGGAGCACTACCGGCTGAGCCTACCGGCCAGTTGATATGACTAATATTATATGACTAAAGTATAACTATTATCCGACTAATTAAATGCATATGTTTGTATGTGTGTGCATGCATAATGTGTCTGCATGTATGTTTCAGTTTTTTATCTCTTCATGACTAATCCACTTAACTGGTTGGGCTGAAATTTGGTATGTACCTATTAGCTTAGAACCTGGAATAACACATGGGCATATTTTGTGTGCGACATTTGGGCTATGGCTTGCACACACAACTTATAATGGTTTGAGTCAAGTGGGTCGGTTGTTGGAGAGACTCAATCCGCATTATAGGGTTCTTGCATAGAAATCTCAATAACAAGGTAATAGAAATGTCAAAAAGTAACCAATTATAATCCGCGCGCGATGAGTTTGGGATTCAACCTTTTAGAACTGAAACTGTCCACCGACCAGCCATAGCGTCGGCAAACTTGCGTCAAAGCTCGCGACGCTAGTTGATTGGTTGATAGATTTACTTTGACAAGGTTCCATTCCATTCTTATAGCGCGCGGATTATACAAATACCTACTTACTATGTACAGGACGCTTGCCGCCTTTCCTGTCACTTCAACATACATAGTATTATATTCAAATGCATAACAAAGCAGTGCTACATAAATAATCCTGCACACTGATTACCTAGTTCTTACACATAAAACATAGCTGCGAGTAACTAATAAGTAAGTTACGGCGACAAGATCACGCGTGATTGTGACTAGTCAGTTCTAGTACATTGTTCTTTATATATCTGTGGTACTTTGTATCTGATGAAACAGAAAGGCATAACTAGCGAATTAAGTCTTTGAAGCTTTATCTATATTAAGTTGCAATCTTTCCAGTTTTACAAGCATTGTGACAAGTGGCAAAAGCAAGTTAAAGCAAACCCAGATACATACAAGGAGGTCAGAGAGTTCATTATAAGTCATGAAATGAATAAAACATTGGAACACGTGTCCAAAACACTTGGTTTTGATAAAGTTCTGCGTTTCGGTTTGTACTTGTACAATCTTAAATGCACCCAACACGAATAGCTTGCTTTGCGATTTGCTACACTAGGGCTTTGTGATAGAGTTGCAATTTGCCTGTAAATTGTATCTCGTAATTTACTCTATTTAAATTTAAACATGAAAAGTTAATAGATGCTGCACAGAAAATATTTTAATTAGCTGTTTTTATTAGATACAGTAAACTTGCGGAATTAATTATAATATTGTGCATTGGCAAACATCGCAAAATCGCAAACAATTGTACAGTCTCGAGCATTAAAATGAAAATGTTTTAAATTTTCTAATTTATAATATGTAACGAGTAGAAATAATTAAATCATATAATAAACCTCGTACACCTCCTTTTATTAAATTTTTCTCATAATTCACACCATAATCATAATCATAATCATTTATTCCCAAGATTTAAGGTTCATATAGTTCACATTTATATAACAGGTTCAGCTCAAATCTGCCTTTTCAGGCATTGGACATTTATATATGTTATAGAATTTATTAATTACCGTTACATAAAATATTATCATTAAATAATTGGTATTAAATCTTATAATCAAAAAATTCATTCAAACTATAAAACATTTTTCGGCAAGCCACGTCAGTAAATTATTCTTAAATCTATTAAATGTCATATCTTTGAAAGAGTCAGGGATTTTATTAAATATTTTAACACACATTATATTACAATTATTCGATGTCAATGTCAGTTTAGTACTTTCACGAAATAATTTCTCCTTAAACTGGGCCCGAGTGCCATGGTGGTTACTCAAAGTGCTGGCTAGCTGAAACATGTCTTTATGTTTAAAAACAAATAAACCAATTTCCAGGATATACAATGAAGTCACAGTTAGAATTTTATGTTTCCTAAAAAATGGTCGACATTAATCTGTCTGTCTTATCTCAAATATTGCACGGATACATCTCTTTTGAATGAGAAATATTTGGTCTAACTCAGTACTCCTTCATCACTACTTTGCCGCCATATTTTCTGCTTATCTGCTTATTCCATAGTATTATTATTATTATTCCTTGTCACTGTCAATATTCTTGTTGCCATCCAAAACACGGTAGCGGTGTTTTGGATGGCACGTTAAACTGTAGCACTCGGCTGTTTCCTATGAGATTATATGTAGGGGTAGTTGTTAGATCATGTCGGAGGCCTTGTAGGAATCTTGGCGACCTGAAACTCTGACATATTGTCAGAGTTTTGTATACCGAGAACGTTGTATACCATACCCATATAAATTGAATCGACCCGTTCTGTTAGAGTATATATTATAACGGACCAAATCGGAGTCTAAGTGCGGAAAAGCAGTCCCCTTTACATTTCATTAGGGTATAACGTCAATTATTGTTATTATATTCTGATCCAATTTAATGATAACATATTATGTAAATTGAATATGTATGAATAAGTATAGTATATGTATAGTGGTATGGAAAGACCACGCGTTCTCTATTTAGAGCTGCTGTGTCGAAGGTCCAAGTCGCCATGATGGTCGCCAACCTTCGTTAGAAGATGTTACCCAAAGAAGAAGATGTAATTTGAAGCAAAGCTCGTATACACACTTTCTATTGCAATGCATTGTATTGTATTGTGTGTTATAAAAGTTGAAACTTTTACATTTTAGTGCTCGTAACTGTCCATTACAAAAGAGAAATAAAACAAATTAGCTTTGTCGCCCATAACACAGCGAGGCGATGGTCTTGTGATGGATTATTTAAGGGAATACTATATTATTATTTATGGCAAAACTAGGACTTAATCAATTAAAGACATTTTTTTTTTACGCTTCGACTGAATTGCATCAGTCACGATTTGACTCGAAAACGACTGTCTACTCACTCTGTGTAAGCGCGGTGGTAAATAAATAATGTTTTAGCTCGATTAAAATCCCGTTTCTTGCTTAGAATATGTGTTAAAATTAATCAAGTTTAAAAATTACTGATGCGAAGTTAGCTGATGTCCAATTATAATAATTCTGCTATTATCAATAAAGTATAATTAAAATGATATGACGTTATAATTTGTTATTTTTATTATTCTAATAATGTATGTGATGATCAGACTCGCCTTAAAGTCACTTAAGTATATTAATGCTATTTGCTTTTACCACACATCCATTTCATTCCTTTAATTAATGTATGGAAACATTTTGAAAGCATGTTTATTATTTAATTTGCAGATGACGTAAAGTTGATGTTTAAGACATGTGGTTATGAAACAGCTTGGAATAAGCATTTCCCATCGCCGTGGTGTGCCGCGTTTAATAAAGAAAGCGCTGAGGTAAAATAATTATAATATTATGATCCCTAGTATTATAATGCTGGCAACCCTTAACCCTTACCTTAGAACATAGAGCCATGGAAATGTCAAACGTTCCTAACAGTTTGTATTTTTCTTTTCATATCGTTCGTAGACGATAGTAGAACCAGACTGATCCAACTCACAATTAATTTTTTTAGAAAACGAGGACATTGTGTTATGTATATTATGCTGTCCAAACGCACTACCTCGTTTTCTCAATAAAAAAGAAAAAATTGTGACTTGAATCAGTCTGGTTCTAGTGTCGTCCATGTACCACAAATTTCCCTTCTGAATGTTCTGAGCCACTTAATAAGCCGCCATCTTGGTTTAATTTTCAAAATGGCGGTTCATAAAACCTGTTTAAACCGTAGACAGACCAATGAAGGAAATAATAATAATTTTGGGTAAACAATAATAACTGGGTGGCACTGTGTCTGATATGGGCAATCATGATGCTTACCTTCAGGCACCTGATTTTCTCATCTTGTCACTCACTACCATGTATAAAATAAAAATTACAGATATTTTCTTATTTCTAGGTAATGGAATATTTCTTTGACATCAAACATTACTGGGTGGACGGCTATGGGCTTGAACTGACGTATCGTCAAGCCTGCTTGTCGGTCAAAAACATGTTTGAGCACTTCAGGTAATTTAAGTACATATAAAGCCGGAACTACAGCTACGGATGGAAAGTGGGCGTGGCTTTGGTGTTATTTAACAGAATATTGTTATATAACACGCTAACACGTAGCTGTAGTCCCGGCTTTAAACTTAAATAAGTAATTAAAGAAAATTAACTAATTTCTGATAAAAAAAAAACAAAAAACCATTTCGATCATTTCAAACCCCTCACTTCACTCATAACATCTCATCATTTCGATCACTTCTTTCAAACGAATAAAAACCTCATCAAAATCGATCTAATACGAGCTAGGGTTTAAAATACAGGTACTGCTATGAACCGTATCTAAGTACTTTGAAAAATGTACACTCATGAGCACATAAATGTAAACGTTTCTGATATTCTAATTCATATCTACACAATGTACTGATAAAGAAAGTGGAAACTATACGAATTTTCTACAAAATGATAACATAATTTTGTAGCACAATAAACTGGATCAGAAATATGTATACATTTTGGTTTACAAAAAAAAATATATTTTGTGATATCCAATTTATCAGTGACATCATTTTGCAGCCAAACTTGTATACTTTGATATGAATTAGAAAATTTGAAACATGTACATTTTAGTGCCAGTACATAGTGACCTTTTATGTAAAGCTGTGTCTACATACCAACCTTTAATTAAGTTAAAGAGACCCATTACCCATTGTATACAAGATAGTTTTACTGCCGATCTGCAAGGGAGTAAATAGAGTTATAATGGCGCCGTGTGTTACAAGATAGTTTTCACTACGCCTGTGAGAAAATAAAATAATTAATTTCAGCAAAACATTTTAGCAACATATCCTTGCGTCACCAAAAAAATATAATCACTTTGGCAATGAAAGAAAATTTACTTTATCATATTAAAATATTAACCTAGAGCTGTATTTTTCAGCAACAAAGATAATCCGAAAGCGGTGTTTTTCTTCGCGCATTCAGGAACACTATTAAAGATACTTTCTCATCTTGATCTCTACAAGGAGAAGTCACATCTCACCGCAAAAGAATTCAACAAGGACAGGCAATGGAAAACCACTGACATCGACTGTTTCGCTACTAATCTTGCTTTTGTGTTATTTACGTAAGTTACCAATAATAATATTTTATAATATATTCATAGACTAACTGTCGATTCGTTTGAAATAGGTACAATGTGAATATTATAATATGAAGAAATATTTCACACACGAGCGGGATTTGAACAGGAAAAATTTCGGCAATGACTACTTCCACGGTAGCTCGATTGGTAGAGTACCCAGAGTACCCACCACACGGGTAAACTATGACCCTATCATTTTATTAAAGTCTTCATTTATTATAGCGAATGCCTAATCACGCGAGGAAAACTGGGATTTTTAGATGTTCACTATGAAAAAACCTAGAGTTTATAAGATAAACTAAAACGACAGGGACAATGTTTACTTCACTATAAAATATCAGGATATATACATACATTTATATAAAACGTTAATTATATTCGGAGGAAACGGCAATACAAAACATCGATTTGGTAAATTAAAGTAATTTTTTCATAGGATTGTGTCAAATTTCTTGTAGCTAAGATACACTCTTATTTACAAACTCAAAAAGATTTATTCAATTAGAATAGAATAGAATAAAATTATACTTTATTGCATTGCATACCAAAATAAAATAAGAAACAATGTTACATAAAAATTAACAGGTAATACGGTAAACAACCGGCGGTCTAATCGCGTTAAGCAATTTCTTACAGACAATCTAGGGATGGAAACGGATAGTCAAACAATAAACGACGGCGGTGTGCAATAGGGAATATCTAGATAATATGAGATTTGGTATTTTACTTATATACAGAACATACATAGAATTAGGTCACAATCTGACATTTTTGCACGTCAATGAAGATAAACAGTAATGAGTCTACCGTGCGTTCAAAAGATCTCTCTACAAAGAGGACGCACAAGAAACTTGTGCTTATTTTTTTCAACTGATAGTTTTACAATTTTTGGTTCAGTTTACATTCGTTTGTTTGGAAGGTTCCGCGTTTTGGCTATGCAGAAGTTTCCAAGCATCTTTGTCTTCATGTCATTTGACTTAATAATAGACCTTCTTTAGTAAAGTAGATTTTATATAGGTTGCGAATTTACCTCCCGAGAGCCCCGTTATCTCTTTTGAGATTTTATTATAGAAACATACAGTATTTCCTAAGAATTACTTTTTATTTGTTTTAGATAATCTAAAGCTAGGTCCAGCTATTTTGTCTTTATTCCTAGTGTTAAAATTATGGAGGTGACTATTTAATTTGAATTTATGTAAATTCTTACGCACTTACATGATGAAATACCATTTTGTCCACAGATGCAAAGACGGTGACCACGTACTGACAATGCACCAAGAACGTATAATAAAACTGCCTGCGTGTTCCAGTGAACTGTGTCCTTTAGACCAATTGATCCAATACTACCATAATTCTATATACAATTGTAACTTCACTGATATGTGTAGTTTAGATAGAAATGAATTGTAAAAGACTTGAGTTATTAAGGTGGTTCCGCCGACATCATTTCCCATACAAACTTTGAGGAACCAATGACGATGATAGAAGAGATATAATTGTCTTTATTTTTTTTATTTTACGTAACAACTAATTATAAAGTGGTATTTACTTATTTACCCAGTTATATTAAAAAAGATACGTTTTAAAACTCAAATAGGTAATCATTATCAGGATTATGGAATTCTTGCGGCAAGATTTTAAATACTATTTGCAGTTTTAAAACGTATCTTTTTTAATATAACTGGGTAAATGCCACTTTCTAATTAGTTGTTACTTGAAATAAAACACTAATTTAATAAAATGAAGAAAGTATATCTTTTCTATCATCGTCATTGGTTCCTCAAAGTTTGTATGGAAAATGATGTCGGCCCAACCACCTTAAATCAATTTATTGTTGTTTTATTGTTCAAATTCAAAGAGTTCAAAGTGTTGCAAAGAAAATGAATTGCTAATAAACACTATATTTCATAAATACAATAAAATTTTATTTGTTTTAATATTTCATCATTGATCGAAATAAAGCGCTGCCTATATTACTTACACCCGTATTCAAGAAGAATACTTATGTAAGGTACTGTGCTAAGTAATAAGAAATTTCTAACCGCGTTCGTCACGGCAGGAAATTGTTTCCAATTGGATTTAGCAGCCTTATGCGTTCGGGCTATCATAATATTGTTCTTGAATGCTTAAAAAAGGTGTGGTAATGCTTATAGGGATGCATCACTCCGTCATCTGAATAACTTAGAAAAGAAAGGATTGCAAAATTCTCGAAAAAAATTTCAATTTGTTGCTGTGAATATGTATGGAAATTCATTCTTTTGAATGTTTTTCATTTTGACGGAAAAATGTACCCCTTTATACCTTGTAAAATATAGCTTGATACGTGACAGCTGAACGAAAATTAAATGATTTGGTTATATTTCCTTAATAGGGTTGTGTCCACTATAAATAAATCGGATGCACGGTTGTTTCTGATTATTAACTAAGATGTAGAAATACTAAAAAACTAAATGATTTATAAAACGAAATAAAGATTAATAATATTTTCAATAAATAAATTCCGTAAAACTAGGCGTACGATCACGTGATATTAAACACCAATCAGAAAGCGTGACGTCACACCGCGGCAAACATCATTGTTGTTGTTGACGTTTCCATAAAACAGAGCAAGTTATTTAATTAGTTTTTCGTTTTTTAGCTATTTTTGACAAGTTAACATAGTGGTTTTCAGTTATTTCTTGAAAGACAGATATATTTCGCTATGGAATCAGGATTTATTAAAGCAAATAGTACGAATTTACCCAGAATTGACGCCGTCATGCTCGGCAATTTTTTCGCATCAAATACTGACTTTTGCTCATCGGAATTCCGCAATGCTAAAACCTCAGTGTAAGTATGAATATGTGTAAATTATATAATACATGTTCATTGACTTATTATAAACATAAACAGTATTATTTGTTTCGTAGTTTGTCATACTTAATGTAAGTTGCCGGACATTGGTTTTGAGGTTAGATTTGCTAAGTATTATTTAATTTATTACTCCATATAATTAACCATGTCATTTGGCAACTAGAATAAGAAAATAATGTTGGTTAATTATAATAAATATAACACTAAATTAAAATTCTACCTGATAACAACATAACATAACCTTTACTCGTAAATTAAAACTTGAAAAATAATGATTCATTATTTTTGTTTTAAATTTGTGAATATGTTGATTGTGTGACTTACATCAAAATAATCTTCACAAAAATACATTCTCGAAACTGCAGATAAACTATTAGCATCATCTCTCCTCGCAAGGTTTAGCCACTTTTTTCGTATATGTTTATTGTTTGGAACATAAATGAATAATTTGTTTGGCGTTTTTATAGTCGTACTTTTACACTGGGGCACTACACAGTTCTTGTAATAAGAGGAATTCATTTTTAATTAGAGAAAACTAACAACTCCCAGAAAAACACACGATTCCTTTGTTGTGTTTGTCACGGTGTGACGTCATTCAAAACGCCATGACAGTCTGGAGCGTTTTTGCGGTAAATTCAAATTGATTTTTTAAAACCAAAAATACACAATATAAATGATCGAATTTTTCAAAAATAATAAGTTTTTAGGGTAAAATAGATAGTAAGATAATGTATTAACCAATTTTTCAAATTTAGTCAACTAGCCTATTATAAGGTGTAAATATAAACCTACATGAATGGTAGCATATCAGGCAATTTATAATTCAAATAATTAATCAAATACCCTCTTAGAACTTAATTTACGGAAATATGGCCAAAAATTGATATATGTTTAGCCATCAGGTGTATCAAGTTGTTTTTTACAAGGTATAAGTAATACCTACTACAACTTTTTGTAACCCTTCGTAGAAGCAACGTCGTCGGGTAAACTCACAGAACACATATACAAGAAGAAGGCCCACTACGTACTTCAGATTTGCGTACACGAAGCGACGCTAGCGCTACCAACGCTTCGCACTGGAACTATTCAGTAGCGCGGGAGATTTAATATTTCTAACATTAGCTATAGGTACCTACCAATATTATATTTCTATATTTACTTCTATATCTATTCATGCCATACGCAAAGGGTAAAAAATAAGGGCAGGTATTAGAAGTAGTCTTTATTCAGATGAAAATAAGGTAAATCTTATATTACACAACATCTTTCTAGAAGGGGTTGGCCGAGGTGTACCCAGAACTCAGTCTCATACTAAGTATACTCCCACATTTCGCCAGTATGTTATTGGTCCTATGTAATAGAAGGCGAGACTATTGCCATTTACTGGGCACAGTTCTAGACTCCATGTTGTTATTGAGATAATCCCTCACGGAAAAATCCGATATTTAACACTTTGCCTAACCTAGGCGTCGTTTTCGCACAATCGCAATAATAGAGTCTATGATCTCGTTAGCATAAGAACAAAACTTTCTATAGCACAATATAACAAATACGAGAAACTTTACAAAACTTATTTCCACTAAAGATGTGCAAAGTGCAAATCAATAAAAAAGTGAAAATCGTAAACAAAAAACAGCCATTTCCACAGAGTACTTTAATAGCCATTTCTATTATCCGGTTGCCAGATGGCAAAAAAGAAATTCTTCTAACGCTGATTCAAGTAATCATAAGAATCTGAGGTCTAAATTTAACTAATTTGAACAATATATGTAATAAAATTATTAATAAATTTCATTACTTATTTTAAAAGTGTTTATTCTTTATTATTTCTATCTTCCTAATTAATTAAATAATTCCCATAATTTTGAATTCTACTAAAATGTTATATTTTCCTTAGTAGGGTCAGTAAATAGTGCTTTCTCTGTCGTTTTTAGAGCTCCGTTTCTTTTTAACATTTCCTTCGCCGTGTTGGCATTGGCCGGGAACTAAGCTGACACCCTGGGTAAACTGTTCTGGTATGTACCTGAGGTACTTGTCGAGTGGCTATTTTGACCCTCGAAAAATGTATACCACAAAACAAAAAGTTAATGGCCTCTTGGTATTCGCCATATAAAATATGTCTAAAATGTAACAGAGAGCGTAAATAAACGTTTTAAAACATAATTGTGCGCATAAAAATGTTAGTATCCGCCCAAAAGGCTTTATTATCATAAAAGTTAAATTAGATCCTAAGGGTGACGCCCCATTAGTGCGTTGCGTTGCTCGGCGACGTCGCAGCGTTGGCGGTGCGTCGTTTTTTTCATATACCTATATTTAATGCTTTGCGTCGTCGCACTTGACGTTTCGACGTATCTACAGACAAGAGACGAAGCGGGCGGGAGGGTGAGCTGTTCGCTGTCGACGCAACGCAGTTGTGGCATACAATGCGTTGATCCGTTGCGACGACGCAGCGCAACGCACTAAATGCGGCCTCGCGGCCTCACCTTAAGCTAGCATGTAGAGGAAAGGTAATCAAGCTGAAACTTTTTGACGATACTAATATCTATGCCACCGACGGGGTTCCCTGTTAGGTATATCTACATAGATAGATAGATAGGTAATCTCTTTATTATTACACAACATAATCTTAACATAGGTGTATTAATATACTCAAAAAGATTTATTTAAATAGGTCATAATCTGAAACTGCACGTCAATGAAGCTAAACAGTAATGAGTCTGCCGTGCGTTCGGAAAGATACCTACCTCTCTCTTTATGAAGAACGCACAAGAATCTTGTAGGGCTTAATTTTTTCAAATGATAATTTTACAATATTTGGTTTGGCTATGCGGAAATTTCCAGACATCTTTACTTTATGTACCTACTGATTGATTTTATGTATCTAGGTATATAGTGTAACGTTTTTGTTAGTGTGTAGGTTATACTTTCGACTCGCTCGGGGTATTATAATTTAGAAAAGAAACTGTGCAGTTACTGCTAATATTAATATTACAAATCTAAAATCTCAGTACAATGTAAAAAAGTTACCTTTGTAACAGGTAAATTAAACGCGTTCTTTAACTCGATCCCAGCGCTATCTAGCGCCGTTTTTTTGTATGTACCTGTGTTTGTCCGTTACCATGTTTGCTCCGTTTTCACACTAAAACTACTGAGTCGATTGAACTGCTGCTGTAGATTAGTTTCGACCCTTGAATAACACAGGGTACTTTTTCCGATATTCCTACAGGAACGAAGACTACGCGGTTAAAATCGCGGGGCACGGCTGGTATTAGCCAAAAATTCAAAATTATTAGAACCATACCAAAGTCAATGTCTGTTACCTACTGTCGAGTTAATAGCCGCAACTTTTACAACTTCTGCAATAACATACCTAATGCCAACATTTCAGGTCAGGAATATACTAAAAACTTTACGTTGATTCGGTCTGCACGTGCACTATTCCGCTGCGGGAACAAAGCTCGTAATCCACGATTCGTTAAATTAACACACTGTAGTTAATTGAGTTATTTCAATAATTTCAAAGAGCTCTTCTACAGCGGCGTATCCACTTGGCAGCCTCAGGTCAAAACAAGCCTCAAGTAGTAAGTAGGTCATATGCAGCTTAAGGAATAACTATTCCAAATGATAAGTACATACTTAAAAAAAGTTGTCACCAGTGATGGCGAAGGAGTTGGAGACCAGTCCAGTCGGGAAAATTCTATGAGCTGGTGCGCGCCTTTCGAGTCGCATGTTGCTAGCACGTCGCGTCCTCGATTCGTTTCTTACCTACTTACATTATTATATGTATGCTTAAATAATTACAAGAGTCCTAAGCTCATGTTTTTCCCACATCCAAGGGAGATAATTACAATATAGTTTCGAATATTATATACTTACAAGTTTAAAAGTTGACATCCCTAACGAATTTAGAAGGAATGAGAGATACGCGATAGAAAGGGAGGCAGCTTGTGAGTTAAGTAATAGGTACTATTATTTATTCTGTTGTAATAGTAAGTATTCTCCCATCCAGTCACACTGTGCAACAAGTGTTCCTCGATGGGAATTTTTTTCCCAACATGTCACACTGTGACTCGTTTAGTGTAACTCGTTGGGAACCCACCTTCTTTAGTTAGGCGCTGTGCGACCTGAATACTGAATTGCACTTTAAATTGCGTCGAAATTATAATATTAATTAAATGATTTTGAGTAGTCTCTCCTGTTCCTTTTTATTCTGTGCCGGTACTATATAGCCGGTACTATATACTATTATATATAGGTATAACCCTTGCTAACTGATCCGTCTATTCGTATGTATATAGGTACTTTGTTATAAGAACTTGATACTCTATGTCGTTAAAGTTTACCTACTTCATAGTATTTTAACGACCCATTTTATTTTGATCTCTGTATGAGATTTAAAATAATGTTTTTGTTTGTTATTTTTGCAGCATCCAGCGTGTTATAATTAGTTTTATGTTTTCCACAAAATAAAGCAGATAATTTAGTGTGTAAACGAGGCAGTTTATAGGAGATGAAGCGAAAGAATAGGCAAAGAGGCGTGGAGTCTCTCTTTAGGTTACAAATAGATGGTGAATGGGGACTAGGGTCTGATGAGAAAAAGGAGAAGGGGTTTTTTAAACACTTATCGTCAAATAAGTGGTTGGGTAAATATTTTGTTCATGAAAAGTACCTACGCCTAGATCTACCTTTCCTGAGCTGACCAGTCACTCTTTCGTTATAAATCTCCTTTCGTCCACCCTCTCCACATGTTCGAACCATCTATAAGCATTCCCTTCTTTATCTTTATCACTACATCTTCATACACGCCTAACTTCATTCCTCACTTGGTCCATAAAGGTCACTCCAGTCATACTTCTCATTTTCACAGCATTAATTTTACTTTCTTGTTTGGGCCGTGTGATTCCCGGCTATATAGCACCCTCCCTCCTATTTCATCCCGTGTGAACCGGCAGGGGGACATATTCGGAGAGTGGGCAGCAGCGCTCTCCGTTTCCAAGTAAGTGAGTATTTCAACTTCTTCGATCACCAAGCCGCCAGCCGAGCGTGATGATTACGGCAAAACCCCCCCATATTAACAGTTTATGGCGTTCTACGGACTAGGCCTATGTTCAGCAGTAGACGTCTTCCGGTTGATGATGATGATGATAATCCCATGCTTCTTCTGCCAGAAGAACTTTTATCATAAAAATAAAGTTGACCTTCATTATCCATATACTTAGCCTGTTTGGCGCTTAATGTTATTTACAGTCTTACAGATTAATCTGCAAAGTACCCTTCAATCGCTGGCATAATACGGGGTTGGTTATCTTTGGCAAGCATAGGGTTGTCAATGAATGTGCGAGTGGTCCCCTGACGCACGACAATAGCGTAGTTTGGCATCACGTATTCGGGAAGAAATATGGTGTCACACAGTTGGCAGTGCACGCACTATCCAGTGGTGGATTTAGGACCGGGAAAAGGTAAATAAATCTAGGTAAGTAAAACGTATCTACATACCTACATCACTAGAGGCTGATGGTGTTTCCTGTATACCTACCTACAATCTAAATTCTATATTAAACATTGCCGTAGCTCTAAGCATTTCTGGAAAAGGTTTGGGCCTATTCTGAAATGGAGTTAAAATCACATATGTAATCTAGTACTCAATTTTACGGGTATACCCACCAGGAACTCAAAATTCTGGGTCCAGCCGTTACGATCCCATTCCGGTACGCCCCCGGTCGGTGCGAACCCACAATTAAAAATATTGTTATAACGCTACGCCCCCGGCCAATACGGTCCCACTGTAAAACAACCGTTTTTTTTTGGACAAGACACTCATGAGCAAATACTGTTGGAAACAGGCGTTTTTGAATTTAAATATTTTTGTTTTGAGCTGCGTGTATACTATCATGTATAAGCTTTAGAATATACCTATAAGTAAGATTAGAAATTTTTAGGAATTACTTGGTTCAGATAATAGATCTTACACAATAGGCGTGCAACCCTTTCACTGTTTCCGGGTGGTGTTAACTTGGGAAACTGACATATCGTTGGCTTACTGCAAGAACTCAACCAAACTTTTGAGAAACAATAAAATATCACATACAACGGCCCCCTTATTACGGACGCAAAAGAAGTGTGGAAAGCGTTTAAATTGCTAAATGTCTGCTGTCAAACATCATTTTTTGTATACCTTTTGACAGCAGACATTAAGCAATTAAACGCTTTCCACACTTCTGTTGCGTCCGTAATAAGGGGGCGGCCCCCATTAATGGTCATCTTTAATGTACCTATAACCTTACTTCATCTAAGCCTATAACATATTATTAATTATAAAAAGTTATATTATTTTTAGCTGAGTTCGTTTAACAGTCTAAGTTATTAAAGTTTTTTAAAAAATGGATACAGTATCAAAGTTCGACCCTGCATAGATTGCCGAAGTCTCGGCATCATGCCACCGCGCGGCGCAACGCACACAGTTCAATGCAGTTCATCGGCATTGCTAGTCTGGTATTCCGCAGTATCCGTCAGCCTAGAATGCACTAAAGAATCCTATTTGCGTATATAGATACCTTCATTACATCACTGTCAAGTCTAGGAGCTTAACAGATGATATAGCGAAGCGAATGTATCTGTTTGTACCGGCACAAACCATGTGGTTTATTGGTACAAGAAACATTATATTGTAATATTTATTTGATTAATAAAAAAAAAAAAAAAAAAAAGTAAAGATACACGAGATATCTTTCCATCTACTGAGCCTACCTACATATCCTGCATATCCACCCAATACTGGGCATTGGCCTCACCTCGCCTCCTCTCGGCCTCTCGGTAACGCCACTTGAGTCCTGTGCTTATCCAGCGATTTCCGACGAAGTTGACAATGTCATCTGACCATTAATTAGCACACCCCGGACACTCGACTCAATCCTATACAAATGCCCCGCTATAACTGCTGGGCGGATGACAGTGTCCATTCTACACGTAGTATTATTGTCTGTTCTGTGCCATTAGGCCCATGGTTTCTTCATCTGTGGTCGGGCCGGCGATCTTTCTCGAGATCGTTGTCTTGTTTCGGGTATCAAACAGTCGGAGCCTTGGTCTTTCATCCCGGCTTGCCATGTGTGCAGGACATATCTCTTCTCCACTTTAGCCTCGCTATTCGTTTACCCACGTGTTGTACCTTGGTTCAACAATGAAGATACGAGACATCGGTACATAATAATATTATTATTACCTAAGCCTACCTCTTATAACCTAAGCATGCAGACTTTCAGGAAGGTTATATAATACTCGTGGGTACCACCCAACTTGCCTCCTGCAGGGACGAGTTTATGCCTATAAAATCTTTATTAACTTTGACTAAGTTTTATCTACGAAAGAATCGATCAGTGTAAGTTGACTAGCCGATTCTTTCGGAAAGAAAAATAAATAGATACAGTACACGCCTTTTTCCCGAAGGGGTAGGCAGAGGTGTATCCAGGACTCAGTCCCATAGTAGATACATCCACATTTCGCCAGTATGTTATTGGTCCCATGTAATAATAAGGGGCGACCCTATTGTCATCTACCGGGCACAGTTCCAGACTCCAGGCAGTTATTGAGATAATTCCTAATGGAAAAATCCAATATATATATACTTTGCCTGACCTGGGGATCGAACCCGGGATCTCTTGATTGGCAGTCGAGCATGCGCCCTCTACGCCACCGAGGCAGTCTAATAGGTAGTTTCCGTCCCTTAGTCCGTTTGATCGTTGAATTAAACAAACGGTGGAAAGTTCTCAAAGAATTAGCTACAGATGTAGGTATATAATGTAAAGCTAGTACCTAGGGAACACTCTATTGCGCATCTGTTACGCCTTGTTGATTTTAACGATGACTGCGAATTTCATTATTACAGCAAACATAGGTAGCCAGCTATATTGGAATTGTTATTGTATTTCAAGCGAGTAGACCGCTTATTCTATAAATATATAAAATATTATGATGTATATATTTGATAAGAGGGGTAAGTAGGTACACACAGTAGGTACATGTCTGTACATGTATACCTATTTTAAGTACTCATATTTAGTACTTATTACGGTATTACAAAGAACTTTGAGTGATAGGATGATGAGTCTTTCGGAACCATAACAGCCCTAAACTTTTTATTGTATAAATTGTTGAAGCCTTTTTCAGCAAGTTTGTATAACATAAACTTGAGAAAAAGTTCTGGTGATCAATCATTTTTATCTTAGACGATACTCGTTACTCGCTATAAACTGAAAAGCTTAAGGAACGGTTTAGACAAACATAAAAAAGGAATTTAAAATGATTAGGGTTATAAGATATATAAAACAAAAGTTCTTCCTACACAATCTACGGCCTTGTTAGCGCTTTAACGAGCTTAGAGCCACGCGGAAAAAAACTACGTAGGTACTTCTTTTTAATAATCGACTGAAATACCTCGCAAATTCGCTGTTTTAGCGATTTTTTATCGATTCGCGGTGAGCGCTATAAACTTCGTATCTGGGCAATATCAGTGGATATTTATGGGACTAATGATTGATCGCATCATTGTTACAGATTCAGGTATTTAGCGGCGTGTGTTCACTTGATAGACAGGTTACGGGGTAGGGGAGTTTTATGCGTTTTTAACGGGCGAGAGAAATGAGGCGTGAACTCATTACGTAGAGAAGCTTTGGCTTGATCTGGCGAGTAGTGGGATCACGTTCTCGGTGTCGGCACGCGCACACGCACCTAACAAACCATTTTTCGGATTTTCGCAGTGTTTATGAGTGAAGAGTAGGGTCTACCTCTTTTAAAAAATTCTGATATTTAATTTGAGGAATTTTATTTCATTGATAAGAACTAAATGTTAGTTTTTATTTTAGAAACAGTGACACAATGAATCTGAAGCTTAATAACGATAGCAATATGAAAAGTTCCAGTGCTAATGTTAAATCTGCGGAATCCATTATCAAGGTACTTGCATATTATGTACTACCCAATTTTTGTAACATCTATCAAAATAAGTTTTTTTAACTTTGTTTTCGTGAAATAATTTTCTCCCTTGGTTACAATTTTTATTCTCAACTTTGCAAAAAGGCACAAAAATAAATTAAAGATAATATTAGCTTAATGCTACTAAAACTAACCTACCTACTATCAACTAATATATACAACGTGTTACAAAAAGGTGTACTAATACTTAAGGGGGTGTATCTACCCGTCAATTAAAACCAATTGCAAAAGAAAGAATTGCGGAATTCGAAAAAAGTTTCGACTATCCATGCAAAGCCCAATTTGGTTTTTCTCTAGCCAAAAATAAGCAGCATGCTGGCGAATTTAGCAATTTCTTTTAAAAAGTTTGATTTCACTGTTAGATGGCACCCCTTTAAGTATGACTAATTCTTGTTTTAACATCTTGTATATAAGACGTTTTAACCTATAGAAGGACCTATTCAATATCCGTAATCAGGATCTTGTTAATTATTGGGATTAATTCATTTGGGGACACACTCTCGGTCCTGTAGCACGGCACGGCAGGTAGGAAAGTCGTTTTCCCTCTTGACAGTTGTCTTTAAATACAATCGACCCACTAACGGCTTATTATAAAGGCTTTTTATAAAGTCAACCAGTACATAGAGGACAAAGATGCCTGGAAACTTCTGCATAGCCGCCTCGCGGCACCTTCAAAGAAAACGAATGTAACCAAACCAAATATTGTAAAACTATCTGTTGAAAAAAATTAAGCCCTACAAATTTCTTGTGCGTTCTTCTTGTAGAGGTATCTTTCCGAACGCAGACTCAGTACTGTTTATCTTCATTGACGTGCAAAAGTGTCAGATTATGACCTATTTGAATAAATTTGTTTGAGTTTGAGTTTGACTAACAAGAGAGTAAAACCGGGGAAAAATATATACTCTTGAATGTCAGCCCGCCTAGCACGCCGCGGGGAATATGTTTTCCCCGTTTCAATAAAGGTTAATTAAATAACCCCCTATTTCATGTTGCTGAATTTCAGTCAATAGAGGTTTGTTAATAAAGTTTTGTTTGAAACGGAACCCTAAAAACCAGGGATTAATTAAGGGGATACTGACAGCTTCAGGGTACGAATGTACGAAATGAATAAATGGCGAATGGCGAAGCTTTGCTACTTTCGCTAGTCTGATTTTATTCTTGAGCGAATTAATCTCAAATTAGAATTTAGGGGAAAATGTTTAGGTGAGAAAGGTAAGGACCTAATTTTGTGTTTTATATTTGGCGTAATAGATTTTTTTATAAAAAAGACTTCTTGTTACGAGTAGCAACTTTTCAAAAATAAGAAACAATATAAAGAAAATGTCTATAGTAACTATAGCATACTGGTGCGTAGTGGGCGCAAGCTCGACTGTTGATCACTCCCGGGTTCGATCCCCAGGTCAGGCAAAGTGTTATTGGATTTTTCCATTAGGAATTACATATCTCAATGACAGCCTGGAGTCTGGAACGCTGGTCTGGAAACCAGATCAATAGGTAGGGTTCGTTCTATTGTCTATTTATTTATTCTCAGATTTTTTTAAAAGGGCGCTATTCAAAACTGCGGTCAATTTCGAAATCATTTCCATTCATCATTTTTCGAAATTCGCCGTAGTTTTGGATAGATATGTAAAATCACTCGGAAGACCCTAAAAAAATTAACCCGACGTATAAACCTTATTTGATCATATTATTGTTACTAATTATAGGTTACTCTACAAAACTATAGTAAATACCTAAGGGATGACACTTATATTAGGCTACTAGTTGTGCCCCGCGGCTTAACCCGCGTAGTCTTCGTTCCCGTGGGAATATAGGAATAAAAAGTACCCTACGTGTTATTCCAGTGTCAAAGCTATCATAGTACCAAATTTCAGCTCAATCGGTTTAGTAGTGTTAGCGTGATAACGTAATAAACATAGTAAGAAGCAATTCAACGTCATTGACATACACAAACAAAAACAGTGCTAGATGATGCTGGGTTCGATTAAGAACACGCTAGCTAAGCGGTTTGTTTACCTATTACAAACGTATTTTTTTAAATTGTACTGAGATTTGAGATTTTTTTTTATTTTTATTACTGTATAGCCAAGCACTTGACTGCAGTCTCACCTGATGGTAAGTGACGACGCGGTCGACGATGGTGCGTGCTTGCCTAAAAGATACCTATTCAGTCTTGATTTGAAGACCTCCAGATTGTACTTTTCGGGAAACAATGATGATGATTTATAATATTAGTAGTATTAGTTTATAGGTAGTAGGGCTGTTGCGCTAACTCTCGAACTACTGGTGCCTTTGACTCCCCATAAAACCGAATGGCTGATCAGTTTTCTATGGGCAGTCGACATTTTTTAGAGGATCTTGCAACGTTGTCCTAGCAAGGGGTTCAGTTTGACAGGTAGATGCACCTTCTTGAGCATTATAAGTAATGCAGTATCTAAGTATCTAAGAACAATACTTTTCAATTCAATTCTTATTTTATGGCTTGTAAAAGTGCTTATAACATCACAACTTTGTCAATAACACGTAGGGAGATTGAACATCAAATGAAGGAAATTAACAAAACAATACTATATGATATAAGTATTTTTGGCAAATGTAAGGATTTGTGGACTTAGTCTGTGGCTTTGTTGCTGTCAACAAGAATATTGACAGTGACAAGGTTACTGGTTTTGATTTTAGAAGTACCTACTGAGATATAATATACTCTATGGAATAGGCAGATAAGCAGAAATATGGCGGCAAAGTAGTGATGATAGAATATGGAGTGAATGAGAAAAATATAGCAAAAAGAGGTGTACGAGGCTTAATATAAGATTTAATAATCCTTTCCGTTACATATATGATGGCTCGAACCCATAGGGCCGGGAAATCCAACAGGAAACAATTGCCTGCCGTGACGAACGCGGTGACAAATTCCTTAGCACAGTACCTTACATAAGTATTGTTCTTGAATACGTGTGTTAATAAGTGTTCTGTGGTACTACTACACCTTTTTGTACCACCTTACATTGTCTAGTCTGTAGAGGTCATTACTAATTACTTGTGTATCATATTACGTAGAAAAGTAAACCGGGAATCTTTTTATATCACACGGCATTGTTGCTTTTATATAAATGTTAACAGCTTGGCGTCCTGCCTTGCCAGACAATACAAGTAGGTCTCAATCTTCCAAACAATTATTTTGTGTAATGACGTCAAAAATAATGTATTAGAACTCACTACCTACGTCCGAAACAAATCCGATCCAAATCCGTTATTCGGAATTCGGAAGACTGACCGAATTCGGATATTGCTTTTCGCACTACCTCCGATCTTAATCCGTGATCACAGACTTAGACCGGACTCGGTCCGGACTCAGTGCGCGAGTATTCAAACAAATAAAACTATGGCTACTTCGGTCCGTCAATTCGTGTCCGAAATGCAGATTCACTAGTGCGTTAACAGGAAAGAGGACCTCTTAGCAGTTTGACACAATCCTATGGAAAATGTACTAAATTGATGTTTTTATTCCCCTGTTTCCTCCGAATACAGTACTATACCTATAACCTATTTGATTTATATTTATCCTGATATTTTAAAAATGAAGTAAAGTATGTCCCTATCATTTTATTTTTGTTCAATTATAATTGAACAAAAATCAAAATCAAAACTCAAAAAAAATTAGTTTCGTTTTTTTGTAGTTAACGTCCAATGACGCGAGTAATACTGGGATTTTTGGAAGTTCACCATGAAAAACCAAGGGTTTATAAGAAAAATTAAAATGACATGGACATAGGCTACTTCACTATAAAAATATTAGGATACAAATTTATAGAATGAGTTTATTATATTCGGAGGAAACAGGGGAATACAAAACATCAATTTTGTATTTTTTCATAGGATTATGTCAAATTCCTAGAAGGCCGCGTATACGCTCTTAACCACCGCACAAATAGTTCTTCGATTACTTCAGACGGTTTTTCACGGATTTGGATCGGATTCGTTTTGGACGTATTGCGATGCCGTTCTAACGCGTACTTAGTACTTATTAGTACTTATCAGAGATTAAATTTGACGTTCAGGGTTAAAGCCACAATAGTGATTAATATAATATAGTAATTATTTAATAGGCAAGTTTTGTAAGGTTAGCTCGTAAGAAATAAAAGACTACTTACTTATTTAATTTTTTTTTATTTATTAATGAGCAATATTATGAGCTAACAGAAAACTCCAAAACACTCATATAAAAACAAAGACAATTATATAGACGGGCAATGGGGTCAGCATAATGTATGTCAGCATGTTGGGCTTTCTGTAAGAACTGGTTGATAAGCGCCGTTGCTCGCTCCGTGGGCGCATTATTTGTGTAGCGCGTATGCAACGCGGTAGCGCGTGCAAAAAGATGGATTTATTAAAGTTGGTTGGTGACTCAACATAAGTTTACCTTCTATAACAGTATGTTTATCGTATAAAGGTAACAGAACTAAGTATACAACGTGTTACAAGGTAATTTCCACATTAAAATTAGCCCATTCATATAGGACCTACGATGCTACAGACAGACACACAAGACAAAGACTCACAGGTTAAAATTAAATTATATATTCCTTCACTATAATGATATCCTAGTATTTCCAATCGAAAAATATATAAAACCAAATTATAAATATAGGTAAAAATTTGTTGCTTTCTAATATATTTGTAATATATTTCTTTACTAATATGAAACCTATAAAACCAAATTATAGGGTAAAATTTGTTCTTTTCTATGTTTCTGCTATAATGGTCACTAAAATAATAAAAAAGCCACCTATGTGTGCCTCTGGGTGAACTAGTGAGTAGGTGAACAAACGCAACTACTTTATTCCCATTAATTCACCTAGGTCAATTCACCCAGGTGAATTGATGCATAGGTGAATTAGTGGGAAATTATTTTCCCACTTGTTCATCCAGATGAATTCACCTGAGTGAACAAACGGGAACAAACCTTAACTACTAAACGGTATAGTAGAACAACTTTTTGAAGAACCCTTTCTTTTGCTAGTATTTAAGGTTGATCGGTAGATGAACCTGTAGCGGACAATTTGCAGATTTTGCATTTTTTGTAAACACGAATGGAACGTTCCCCCCTCTCGCGCCAGTCGTTGCATAGATTCTGCGCCGCATGTATACTGTTCACTAATTAAAATTTAATAACAAATCTTCATTTTTAATTTACGTCGATTAATCCTTTATTATATATAAGGATCTCGACACACCCCTTAAATTGTATTATAGATACCTCTATATAGATATTAAATGAGGGCTAATCAAGTGAATTTTCTACAAGAGCAGCCTTCGTCTCAGAGTAACATAAGGGTTTTCGTTTGACTAATTAACGACTGCTAATGATCACAACAAATTACTTTTTTCATTTTTATGATCATTAATCATAGTAAGCGGGATTTGTAATTTTTAATTAAATTTAGAAAATTTTGGATCTTATATTTTTATTAAGAATATTCTATTTACCTAAAGACTCAACCTAACTGACTAATTATGTATTATTAACTAACTGCGCCCCGCGGTTTCACCCGCGTAGTCTTTGTTTCCGTGGAAATATCGGGATAAAAAGTACCCTATGTTTTATTCCAGGGTCTAAACTACTACCTACCGAACTACATACCGAATTTCAGCCCAATCGGTTCAGTAGTTTCGGCGACAAAAGAGTAACAAACATCCTAACAGACTTTCGCATTTATTATATTAGTAGCATAGGGTGTTAATACTATTTCACTGTACATTTAAAAATTATTAGGTACTTAAAGTAGGTTTTTAATGTATTTCCCAACTTCCTCTACCTCTACTTCTCTCCTAGATTATCATCATCATCATCATCATCTCGGCCATAGGACGTCCACTGCTGAACATAGGCCTCCCCCTGAGATTTCCATCCAGTAAGATTGAAAGAGTGCTGTATCCAGCGAGCTCCTGCTGTCCTTATTAAATCGTCTGTCCACCTTGTGGGTGGACGTCCTACGCTGCGCTTGCCAGTCCGTGGCCAACTGGGATTGTTTGGGTGCAATCACTTAGCCATTAGGATCTGATGAACTGTAAACATTTTAGCATCATAAAAGATCAAACGATTTTTGAATAATCGAATAAAAGTGGATTAGATCGATATTTCACATTTTCATCACGTCCAAAATAGTAGAAAGTAAAATTCGTTTCCCAGACTAAACGCTAGAACTTCTCTGAGTAAATATTTTCTTTGCGTTGGATCAATTCTTTGACGTAAGTAAACAGATTTTGAAATGAAAACAGGAAAAGGCATCTTCTCAGACAATACAGTGATGTTCCCAGAAGTGATCACTAAACACAAAATAAAACTTGTCTTATTATTATTTACTAGCGACCCGCCCCGGCTTCGCACGGGTAGCAGAAGTAGGTATAGTGGACGTTTATCAGGAGTAAATTCGTGATACATTGTATTTTAATAAATATAACCCTAATGGTTTACGCAGCGCACGCAAATTAATGACTATTTCTGTTACAATGACCAAACCTTAACACATGTTATAATTTATCGTGGGCTATTTTGAAGATATTGATGAGTACTACAAACCCCTAGTACATTACTTTATTCTACCACCAATACTTTTCACACCACATGAAAAATAATCACTGCTTCGATTATTGTGACTAAACCAGAAAAGATGAATATAATCTATGTATACTGTTTTGTAGGTATTGATAATTAATACAATCCGCTAGTACATTACTTTAATCTACCACCGATAGTTTTCACACCGCATGAAAAATAATCACTGCTTCGATTATTGTGACTAAACCAAAAAAGATGGATATAATCTATGTATACTGTTTTGTAGGTATTAATAAGTACTACAAACCCCTAGTACATTATTTTACTCTACCACCAATAGTTTTCACACCGCATGAAAAATAATCACTGCTTCAATTATTGTGACTAAACCAAAATAGATGGATATAATTTATGTATACTGTTTTGTAGGTATTGATAAGTACTACAAACCCTAGTGCATTACTTTACTCTACCACCAATAGTTTTCACACCGCATGAAAAATAATCACTTTTTCGATTATTGTGACTAAGCCAAAAAAGATGGATATAATCTATGTATACTGTTTTGTAGGTATTGATAAGTACTACAAACCCCTAGTACATTACTTTACTCTACCACCAATAGTTTTCACACCGCATGAAAAATAATCACTTTTTCGATTATTGTGACTAAGCCAAAAAAGATGGATATAATCTATGTATACTGTTTTGTAGGTATTGATAAGTACTACAAACCCCTAGTACATTACTTTACTCTACCACCAATAGTTTTCATACCGCATGAAAAATAATCACTTTTTCGATTATTGTGACTAAACCAAAAAACATAGATAGAATCTATGTATATTGTTTTGTAGGTATTGATAAGTACTACAAACCCCTAGTACATTACTTTACTCTACCACCAATAGTTTTCACACCGCATGAAAAATAATCACTTTTTCGATTATTGTGACTAAACCAAAAAAGATGGATATAATCTATGTATACTGTTTTGTAGGTATTGATAATTAATACAATCCCCTAGTACATTACTTTAATCTACCACCGATAGTTTTCACACCGCATGAAAAATAATCACTGCTTCGATTATTGTGACTAAACCAAAAAAGATGGATATAATCTATGTATACTGTTTTGTAGATATTAATAAGTACTACAAACCCCTAGTACATTATTTTACTCTACCACCAATAGTTTTCACACCGCATGAAAAATAATCACTGCTTCAATTATTGTGACTAAACCAAAATAGATGGATATAATCTATGTATACTGTTTTGTAGGTATTGATAAGTACTACAAACCCCTAGTACATTACTTTACTCTACCACCAATAGTTTTCACACCGCATGAAAAATAATCACTTTTTCGATTATTGTGACTAAACCAAAAAAGATGGATATAATCTATGTATACTGTTTTGTAGGTATTGATAAGTACTACAAACCCCTAGTACATTACTTTACTCTACCACCAATAGTTTTCACACCGCATGAAAAATAATCACTTTTTCGATTATTGTGACTAAACCAAAAAAGATGGATATAATCTATGTATACTGTTTTGTAGGTATTGATAAGTACTACAAACCCCTAGTACATTACTTTACTCTACCACCAATAGTTTTCACACCGCATGAAAATAATCACTTTTTCGATTATTGTGACTAAACCAAAAAAGATGGATATAATCTATGTATACTGTTTTGTAGGTATTGATAAGTACTACAAACCCCTAGTACATTATATTATTCTAACATCAATGCATTTCACAGCGCACGCAAATTTATGAATATGGTAATTAACACCTTGGTTCACAATATTGCAGTTTTCTTACGGATCCCCATTTTTTTTCAAAATCTCATATAGCCTATGGCACTCACACTGAATTAAGCTATCCATAAATGAAAGAATTTTTAAAATCGGTCCAGTAGTTTCGGAGCCTATTCGTTACAAACAAAAAAACAAAAAAACAAAAAAACAAAAAAACAAAGTTTCTCTCTTTATAATATTAGTATAGATAACTGAAACGCGCCAAGCACGCCAATTTATAGGCAAATTACACACCGCCCCGCGTCCGTATAAGGTCTGTTAAGAAACATTATGGATGAGGTTAACAAGAGAGGGTACCTTTTATCAGTTGGACCCAATCCTATGGAAAATTTACCATTTCGATGTTTTGTATTCCCCTGTTTCCCTCTTTATATCCTGATATTTTGAAGATGAAGTAAACTATCTATCATTTTATTTTTGTTTATAAACTCTACATTTTGTAGTGAATGTCTAATCACGCGAGTAAAACTAGGATTTTCAGAAGTTCACTATGAAAAATTCGACAGTATATAAGAGAAACTAAAATGTCAGGGATATAGCTTACTTCACTATATAAATATCAGCATGTTAAATTTATAGAATGGGTTAATTGGAGGAAACAGGACAAAATAAAACATCAATTTGGTAAACATTTCATAGGATTATGTCTTTCTTGTATCTATTAGACCTAGCTATCGACAATCTAGCGCTCAACGTCACACCGTATATTGAAGAACTGACATTTATTTACTAACCCGCACCTTGGTACAAAATTCTGGTCAAAGGTCTGGAATCCACTTGGATTTCCAACATACCTCGAACATATTATTTGCTTTGTTAAATTAGTTCTATAAATCGCCGAGTATTTCCATCTACAACGCACCCCAGCCGCCCCATTCGCGTGATTTGCGAACGAAAAAGCACGTGACCACATGCGGGTGCGGAGCGGTGTGCGAATCACCTTAGCACGAGTAGTTATATAATGCACGTCTTAGAAACATTTTTTAAACTTTTGATTAGAAAATTAACTAATAAATATCTCATCTTGAAGGAGTCTGTAACATCAAGAATAATTTCACTTTACAAATACTTTACTTAAACAAAGTTAATGAACCCTTCAGACAAGTATCGGATCACAGAAACCAATGTTTAGTTTTAAAACTCTTTGTTTTGTCTACAATATCAGCTTGTTATCTCTCAAGGTAAATAAAATGCCCATAAAATATGTAAAATATGTATTATGTATTAAGGTTAGGGGTTTTTTATTGTTTTGGATAACTAATTTATAACGTCGCGTTTTTTGGATTTTAGAACATTTTCAATCCGTATTTCGATACTTTACACGCTTTATAACGCTTAAAGGGCATTTCTACGAAATCGGATTCATTCTTCAGTGCCGGACAATAATTATATATTGTTCTGTTGAAGATTATGTAAAAAAAATGCTGATAATAATTATTATAAGCTATTTAATATAAAGATTCTCAAGTATTTCTTCTTTCATAAAATGTCCGAAGATGTTATATTGCGGTAAATAAAAAAATATATTTTCAGATTTATAGTTTAAAAAGTCACGCGGACGCGTCAGAGGGATCAGAAAACCAACTTTATTTTTAAATATATATTTTTGTTATTAATTTAGTAAATTTAAGCACACGTGGGTGCATACTATAAATGTCTAGTTTCCATGGAAAATATTTTGACAGAATATATTGCATGGTTATTAGAAAAATCCCGGACATCAAAAATATCAGGGTCCATAGAAAGTGCCCATATCTATACATGTATATATACTCTCTGACGCATATGTAGCCGACATGATTCTTGCGAAATTTTGCACGACGAGGTACCGACATTTGTCTGCTGTTTAAGTGTGTAGAGCCCTAAGATAAGAGAAGTCCTAAGATGGTCATTAACTTTAATAATGTACCTATTGGTATTATTCACAGGGTTCTATGGAAAATGACCATCATAACATTTTTTTTTATTTCAGGAAGAGCGGCGCCGCACGGGCCGTTACATTGCCATTCTAGTCGGCATAATGTTGTTCATACTAGCGCTATATCACGCGTGGGTGCGTCGGATCCCAGTAGTGGCCAGCCTGGTGGTGCCTGCGCTTATTATGTTCGTCTACGTCGCCTGGGTCCTCTACTCCGCCTCTAGGGATAAACTGAGGGTGGGTATTTCTTCTTCTAGGCTTATTAAACTTATGGTGGGTAGGTACCTACTTTAAACTTTATAGTGAACAGGATCAGGACTTCTCAGGATTAACTTAGGGTACCTAAAATGTATAATATTTTGGGGTAGCTACTCGTACTACCTACCTAATATTGGATTTATAGTGAGAAGTTACTGAAGATCTGAAATTAAATTTATGACTAGTTAACACGTTGCGAGCCGCTGACTTGACAGCAGCAGTTGTTCGCTGCTAGTGCACGCGTATGTGCGAGTCACTCGTAGGATACTATTAGTCTATATACGGTGCGAGTTACTGCACTGCAGCTCCTAGGCATTAGGCATTATTAGTGCTCGTTTTCCGCAAAAATATTGTGTTTGTACAGTCAAGTTAATAATTGGAGGGAGGCATAAAGCAACATACGTGACGCAACGAGCGGCAGAGCTGCATACTTTTGAGTATGCAGCTCTGAAAATGACACGCTGTGACGTGTCATTGAAAGCACCGTTTATCGGATACATCGTATCAATTGCGGATGAGTTATCAATGCACATTATGATATTTTTTCAAACTATAGCTTCAATTTCAAGCTCGACTGTACAGATACAGGACAAAATGCGGTAAAAATGCCTGCATTACGGAATGAAATTATACATTCAAAGCAAAGCCTTTTGTCTACTTAAAATAGAATAATACATATTATAAGGGAGACAATAGGGGAACAAAACAAACTTAAATTATGTCGCACACAATGACTTGACTTATTGTCTTAGTTTTGGAACTTGACACCGGAACAGAGCACCTTTGCACTTTGGAACAGAGCACCGGTTCATGACGTGACGAAATGTACGCGAACTGCGAACACTTGCCAACTTCTCCTGACATATTGAGAAAGTTTAGTCAAATAATATACAGACGAACAGAACAGAGGCTCCAATGAGGCCAAAAACGTACACACATATAGAAATGAATTTACAGGGAATTTCAGATTCCCTGTAAAGATAATTCGCGCTTCGCTTAGCTTCACTGAGTCAGAATTTACAGGATTTGTTATTTTATATGAAAAAAAAAACTTAACCAAAAAAATATATATTGCTATATTACCTACGCAATAATACCTCTATAATTGAATGTGGTTTGTTATAAACAGGATGTACCTAGTTTAATTACAAACTTATTTATTAAGGATTACCTCAGTGGCGGAGTGGTCGCAAGCGCTACTGCCAATCATGAGGTACCGGGTTCACTCTCCAAGTCAGACAAAAAGTGTTATTGGATTTTCTCAACGACAGCTAAGAGTCTGGAACTGTGCCCGGTAGATGATAATAGGGTTGCCGCCTATTACATGCTACCTAAATATAACTGGCGAAATGTGGGTGTACCTTATACTATGATATTGGGAGTACCCCAGTCACATAGAAAGGGGAGTACCCCTTCCTACCACTTTGGAATAAAGGCGTGATGTTATGTTAAGGCACGGTGCAAAACACACTTTATTCTTAAAATGTGGGTACGTATTTTTGAAGATATAAAATATACGATATGTAATTACGTAAAATAAAGACAACTAGGATCTAGAAAATAACAATACAAAAAAATAATAATAAAAAAACAATCGAATTTTTTACTGAATCTTAGTATTGTTATTTTTTAGATCCTAGTTGTCTTTATTTTACGTAATTACATGTAGTATTTTTATATCTTCGAAAATGTGGGTACGTGTGAGCAAGAGGGCAAATTTGCTTAGCACCGCGCTTTAAATTTATTGCAACCTAGAACCCCAGACGTGGGCCAGCGCCAACCCTAACGAGACGATATTTTAAATTAAAAATCCACTAGAGCCACTGTACTGTCATTATATTGTAGTTTAGTGTTAAAGTAGTGCTAGTATTATTATACCAGCGTCAGACAAGTTCTAACTCTACTCTTTCAGTTGATAGTGTTTTATAAAAGCTTTTGTTTAGTTGTCTACACCTATTATGGTTTTCGTTTTTAGTTCTAACTAAGTTTGGCGTGCATTCTACAAAAGCTATAAAACTGAAAGCTCAAGTCAAAAGCACTGAGTATAGTTTAGTCTGCTTTCTTTATTAAACTAAGTTGAGTTAATTTCGCGGCTCGGATTTTGTTCTCAAGGGTATTTTAACCTACGCAGAAAAAAATATTTCTAAAAAATATCAAATTGTCTTCATAATTATGACATAAAGTAATTAAAAAGGAACAAGTAAATAATATTGAAGATATTAATAGTTAAAAAACTATGGCAATGGGGGTACTTGTTCAACCTTTTTTTTTGTTGCCCGGGGAAAATGCATGACGCATACCACCCGCACCCTGGGAAGTGCAGAGTGTTTATGTGGGACTCCCGCCGGCACAGCACCTTACCGACGGTATACCCACTAAAAACGCCGTCGGGGCCGCGGTGAGTGCTTCGGCGTGCCCGCAGCCCCGACACATGGCGTCGCTAAGGTAAGTAAAAAACACCCCGGGGTTTTTTATTGGGTTTACCGTAGGGGCCCGTGTGCCGTCCGGTAGTCCCATAATCAAGCATTTTTCCCCGAGGAAAAAAAAGAGCTTCTCTGGTTGCCCCAGTGCAGAGGTCCAGACCCGCACAGGGGAAAGCAGAGAACCCTCTTCACCATAATGCATGGGCATGGAGGGGTGTTTCCCGCCCTCCCGAACGCCGTAACGAACGTGCGGGAGGACGCGAAAGACCCGCCCCCGCCCACCACCTAGCACAACAAGCGTAGGGATTCTCTAGTCACCCCCGTTCAGTGGTCCAGACCCGCACAGGGGAAAGCAGAGAATCCATCTCTCGGCAGGGCTCAAATGAGCCCGCTCGCGCCATACGCTGTGCCCCATGCTAACTTCATGGAGACACGCAGAAGCGCCCCTCCTGGGTGTGGCGGTCTACTCACTGAAGAGTCCACCAGAGCCCATTTGGCAGGATATCGGCTGGCGTCTGGTAGCAGACAAACAGACGGTCGTTTGTTGCCAGACACCGTTGCCCAGGGTGCACCACGGGGAGGTTTCTTGCACGCACCCCGGGGTACTTCTACCTAACTCAAGGACTTTTTAATGACGTTATGCTATGTTTAAGATAAGTCTGATATTCTGTGACTGAATACTTTAGAGCTTGAAGTAATGTTCAATTGAAGACAAGACAATACAATACAATACTCTTTATAGACCATAATAAATGTGGTACCTATACAGGTTTGACTTTTAATATACTTACTTAATTAACCGTCAGGTGGCAAATGTACGGCTAAAATTTATTATTTCGGAAGTCCTCTCTAGTAATGGATTCATTTATTATGGGTGTAATATGGGTTCTATGGAAAAACCCTAAAGCTTCACCCAGCTCCTATTACATTTACCACCATCCTCGCAATTGCCCCACCTAACTACTTAATTATAATTTGGTTGACTCGGCGCCCTTATCGCTTTAAGCGCCTCTTCGAGGCAACCAGCCTTTGACTTTGAGAACTTAAATAAATGACGAGTACAATACGTGGTGGTCAAGTTCAGAATGACTAGGCCAAGAAACAGCTGCTAGATGTGATGGCAAGAACAGAGCGGAGTTAATTCAATTAGTGACGTCAGAGCCTATCAAAGAGTTAATACCCCACAAAACATCAAAGTTGTACTACAGGGTGAGGAGGAACTATAAACGTTGTTGCCTGAATCATCGCAGTCTTCTCCACACAACATAAACATTCGCCAGTACATCGATTGATGCTCATTTGACGGTCTGTTTACGTAATACGGACGGACTTAGTTGAATTAAAATGGGGAGTTGAGACAAGCCCAAGGGCGCTGGTAAAAATGTTATGAATATCTGTTACATTACAAAATTATAGTCAATATTTACACTAGTTATTCAGGTTTAATTAAGTACTTATTATAAGTATCTATGATCTGGATAATATATCTGTGAGAGAGAAAATCATTTAAAATACCCGAATATGTCTCAAGTCTCAACATCATCACCATACGAGGTTTTTATTTATGATAGTGACAAGACGAGCAAATCAGGTGCCTGATAGTAAGCATCATGATTGCCCACATCAGACACAGTGCCATCCAGTGTTTTAAAATTCTAAATTCTGCGCGGCACTGCACTGCACCTGTCACCCTGAGATATTAGTTGTTGAAACTCGACATGCCCAGTAATTACTTAATAATTAGTTATTAGTAGGTGTTACCAAAAGGTGTTAAAAAGGAGATAATACTTCCTTCTAAGATTCCTAGAGGTTTAAGGTTACCCAAAATGCGTACGTAAGTTCGTAGTTCTTATGAGTCCTACGGTAGCCAAATCACAAGCGGCTATTTACAACTCGTATCTATAATAATACGCAGAAGTTTCAAAAAGCCCGAGAACCATTCACAAAATCGAAATAGCTCAATCAAAAACTCCAATATAAAAACCGCTAAATCAACTAAACAAAAACAAACCAACGTCTGTAATAAAACATCTGAGTCATAATTTTAAATATGATACATCCGTTTAACACATATTTACGTCTATCAGAATAATATTTATCGCAAAATTTATTGGCACTTATTTTCACATAACAAGAACAGAAGAAGACTGCACTTGACTTTGTTATTACAACCTTGCCTTGGGTTTGAATAAAATATCATAAATATAATGCTGATATAAACAAAGTTCTCTAGACTGAAAGACAGTAAAAACAGTAGGGACAGAACTTTACGATGGGATTGTTATGTCTAAGCAAGGTTAATGGAGATAAGCAGTGAAGCAGAAGAAAGAGAAGCATAAGAATAGCTAGACTATTATATTTACGAAAGCATAGTAAAATTAAAGGAAGGTCTATGTTCAAAAATGGGCTACAGATGGCTGACGATTACCGATCATGTGGTTGGTGCTATTGAAATGTACCAGAAAGACTTTTTAGCTGGGTTGGTAGTAACACGGCCTGTGAAGCAAGAGGTCGATTTAAGTATATTTATTGTGCTATGAGCTTAATTTTTATGCGTGCTGTTGTACTTAATGTGTCCACGCTGCCTGCGAAACAGCAAATATAATGCAGGGGTATATATGAGAGTGTAAATTTATAGTCATAAATTTTTCGGAATAATTATATTACTTATGCAAGCTTAGGTACATAATTATGACCTTACTGTTTAGTATAAATAATTCAGTCATTATTTAGGTAGGAATACATCTTATTGTGGTAATAAGCCATTGAAAAGAAAGAATAAAGAGAAAATACTTATTTAGGTTTTTGTATAAACTGTGAATCTCTATAAACGAAAATATGAATGCTGTCTCCATATACGAGTATAAAACTTTTCTCAACAATTTAACATCTATTCGGACTATGAATAATAAATAGCCCATAAGCAGTAAGTCTTGTTAATATGGCTTTACTGACTTCTGTCTCGGATCCATACTGTCTACAGTATTGTAGGTTTCCATCATATCGTTTCAACTCATTAATAATACCCATCAATTACAGAGAGTTGAGTGTAAAACTTGAGGCAAATCGCTGTCGAACAGTTAACGTTTTCGGAAATTGAATTTCGTAAAACAAAATACTCTTTACAATATGTGATGTGAACTTAATTAACTCTGAACTCTGTAGTAATTACGTGAAGTCAATGAAACTTTTTCTATTTCCCAACAAAGAAGTATCAAAGCTCGTAATTTGTTTTATAGAGTTAGAAAAGGAAACAAAAGGTCCTTTATTACGAGTATTTCGGACGAGACTTTATATTTGAGCTAAGGTACTAACATTATAAATGCTAAAATTTTCCGTTTGTTGGTGAGTGAGTGAGTGTTTGTTCCTTATTGATGCCAAAACTAGTGAAACGATTAAGTTGTAATTTGTTATAGATAGCTTTGACCCTGAAATAACATATAGGGTACTGTTAATCCCGATATTCTCACGGAAGAACTAAATGTAAATAATTCTTAACTCTATATCTAACTATGCCACATAATAAATATTAGTAACCGTGGTTAAAAATAAAACTAATTATTCGATGTTTCGACTCAGATACTTAGGCACCTTACGTACTGTGTTAGCTAGACATTATTTGCTTACTCTATTAGTATAGCTAGATAAAATAGTAGATTAGTAGCCAAGGGCTGTAAGGCATCAATTGCAGCCCGAGATATTTAGGCGCACGAGCGCAGCGAGGGCGCCTATACTTCGAGGGTGCAATTGATGCTTACACCCGAGCTAACTACTCTGCTTTACATCTCGATTGTGAGGTAAGTAGAAAAACACCGGCATTACAAGAATAAAACATTTTAAAGTAAAAGTTTTCTATTCCCGCCTTTTAACATCTCTTTTTTAAATTATTTTTTTCAAGAACGAAATTGAGCTTCGTAGTTCGATATTTAAAATTGATGACTATTATACTCATACGAAGACAAGGAATAGCGAAGCGACCTCTTTTGTCATTGGCCTGAATGCATGATGTCTATTGCCAGTATGATGGTTAGATGTACGCAAACTTTTTGAAAGAGTGAAGTTTTTTTTTAATTACTTACCGCCCTAGGGCTTTTCTAGCTACATTATTACCCTAGAGCGCTAATTGGTCACTTACAAGCCCCATTTGGGGGTAATAAGGACCTACTTACCGAATATGAGAGATGTAATAGTAGATTAGTAGCCAAGGGCTGTAAGGCATCAATTGCAGCCCGAGATATTTAGGCGCACGAGCGCAGCGAGGGCGCCTATACTTCGAGGGTGCAATTGATGCTTACACCCGAGCTAACTACTCTGCTTTACATCTCGATTGTGAGGTAAGTAGAAAAACACCGGCATTACAAGAATAAAACATTTTAAAGTAAAAGTTTTCTATTCCCGCCTTTTAACATCTCTTTTTTAAATTATTTTTTTCAAGAACGAAATTGAGCTTCGTAGTTCGATATTTAAAATTGATGACTATTATACTCATACGAAGACAAGGAATAGCGAAGCGACCTCTTTTGTCATTGGCCTGAATGCATGATGTCTATTGCCAGTATGATGGTTAGATGTACGCAAACTTTTTGAAAGAGTGAAGTTTTTTTTTAATTACTTACCGCCCTAGGGCTTTTCTAGCTACATTATTACCCTAGAGCGCTAATTGGTCACTTACAAGCCCCATTTGGGGGTAATAAGGACCTACTTACCGAATATGAGAGATGTAATAGTAGATTAGTAGCCAAGGGCTGTAAGGCATCAATTGCAGCCCGAGATATTTAGGCGCACGAGCGCAGCGAGGGCGCCTATACTTCGAGGGTGCAATTGATGCTTACACCCGAGCTAACTACTCTGCTTTACATCTCGATTGTGAGGTAAGTAGAAAAACACCGGCATTACAAGAATAAAACATTTTAAAGTAAAAGTTTTCTATTCCCGCCTTTTTTCATCTCTTTTTTAAATTATTTTTTTCAAGAACGAAATTGAGCTTCGTAGTTCGATATTTAAAATTGATGACTATTATACTCATACGAAGACAAGGAATAGCGAAGCGACCTCTTTTGTCATTGGCCTGAATGCATGATGTCTATTGCCAGTATGATGGTTAGATGTACGCAAACTTTTTGAAAGAGTGAAGTTTTTTTTTAATTACTTACCGCCCTAGGGCTTTTCTAGCTACATTATTACCCTAGAGCGCTAATTGGTCACTTACAAGCCCCATTTGGGGGTAATAAGGACCAACTTACCGAATATGAGAGATGTAAAAGATATTTACTACCGACGGATTTAAATTCCAAGTAGAGTTTTCACTAGCTAACCAAAGTGTTGGTTGAAATCTGGACTATCTCTTTTAATAGTATTAATTACTATCCTCATTACTTTTACTTATTACAACACTTATGATTAGATTACTAAAGTAGGTATTATAGTTTATATTTAATATTATAGATATCCACGCCGTGCCGTTGCCGTGAAGTTACCGGCTTTAGAATAGTGCTCCACCATCTCTACCCGTGGTTGCCGTAAGAGCCGGCTAAGGGTTAACAGATCCAGAGGACGGGCAGAAGCGTCCTCTGCACAAAACATCGAACTGCGCTCGACAACCCGCCCGCCAAGCGTGTCGAGTATTGGCAAAACCCCCCTTTATGGGGGAGTCCTATGTTCAGTAGTTAATTACCAACAGCTGAGATGATGATGATGATTATAGATACAAATAAAATTGTGTTTCTCAACACTGACACAGAAATTGATGTAGTTTATTCTAAATAGAAAATCAGAGCTAACCATATTCTCAGTCTCTCTGTGCCAAGTTGCTTCACTATCTGAGCAAGTTAATGTGAGTTTGATAATATTTGCAAGACAATCTCCTTAAAACTTGTCAATGTATACGCTACATTTGAACGCCTACGCGATCGCCGCGGGCCAACTTAGAACTCAGGGTATCGAATAGGTGTGTGTATCTATTTTATAATGTGGGCGGATCGGCTCATGCATAGTAATTGCTTTCTCATGGCACACGGTACGCTGCTGAACCGTCAATACAGCTTGATACAGGATGAGTCTTGAGCAAATACTATAGGCGTTTAATCAAGCGTCGCTCAACTGGCTCTATAAGATGCTCTTTATTAAGTATAAGTATATACAAACTCGTATTGATATCAATACGCTTTTAGCTACTTATAAATCATATCTCAAGTTAAACAAAATGATTTTGCATATAAGCTAGATTTGACTTTACCTACTATCTATGATGTTGCTCTGAAATTTGGAGTAAACATCTGTTGAATCATGATGTAATATCTAGTTAAACAAAAGTATTTCGTGTTAGCGTGCCGAGTAGCTGGAAGCTACTCATTTTTGTTCTGCTTCCTCAAACTAAAAAACGATAAACCGAATGCTAACCCTTGATATTTTAATATAAGTACTCGATATAGGTATATTTTATATAAATTTAAGGGAACCTTGGCTCAAAGATCTTCGAAACGATTATTATGCGATGTAGACGAAACATTAGTGAAATAATATTACAACGTTGCTCATTTATGCTAAATATAGTGTCATCGTAATTAACTCGCGTGCCTGTGCACGAACTACTACTGACATTGTTGGCAACGTAATCACGTGTGGCCTATAAATTCTCGATATAGCGAGACAGGTGAAAGGATTACAAATCTGGTGGCGTTGGGGTATATCGGTATATACCCCATTTTTTTTTTTTATTCTTCGGTTAAGAACGACCAACTGTTGGAATAAATGGGTATGATCGAAGCGTAAATGGGACGGCCGCGTTTGTCAAGCGTATATCATTGGGCTTGGCAGCAGTGATAAAATTATCACTAGGCGCAGATGAAGAATTTGAATGATAGAGAGCATTATGGTAGTGGTAGGCCGACACGGGGCCGCCTGGTGAAGTACCACACCTTTGCCAGTTATTCATCCGCCAAGCAGTAATGTGCAGTAAGGGCAATGTTACCAGCGAAATTACTGGGCATGACGAGATTCAACAACTCATATCTCATGTGACAGGTGGGTGACAGGCGCAGTGCAGTGCCGCGCAGAATTTTGTATTTTAAAACACTGGGTGGCACCGTGGCACATACCTACATATAATCATAGATAAAGGTTACTGCCTCGTTGGCGTAGTGGATGCAAGCTTGGCTGCCGATCATGAATCCCGGGTTCGATCTCCATGTCGGGCAGTGTTATATGGATTTTTCCATTTAGAATTATCTCCGTGACATCGTGGAGTCTAGAACTATGCCCGGTAGATCGTACTCACTCCCTATTAAATGGGACCAATAACATACTGGCGAACTGTGGGTGTAACTACTATCGGACTGAGTCCTGGGTACACCTCTGCCTACCCCTTTGGAATAAAGGCGTAATTGTATGTTTATTTTAACAAGTTTTTGAAAGCCTGTAGACAGAGTTTCTTTGCGTATAGAAGTTACTATGGTAATCCAGCTTTTACTGTTTCCTATAATTTGATGGTCGTTTTAATTTATACTGGTAGAATGGATGCTGGTAGAATGGATAGGAATGTTAAAAAGAAGCTCATTATAGCAGGAATTGCGTCGTTTGCCGGATGCACAATGATGTTCCATTTGCGTTAATACTGGTACCTTGCAAGAGGAAAATAACAATGCTGTTAAAATTCAGGTCAAGCTCCTAAAATACCTGATATAATCGAATCCTCTTTGTATGTAGCTTGCTCTCTTTGTTTCGTACATACAAGGTAATTAGGTAGTACGTTTAGGTCATGTCTAATTACCTAGTTACCTTATCATCTAAATTGTGGCTCTGAATAGAGATTAAATTCTTAAAATGCATTCCTCTATATAATACTAAACTAAGGCACAAAGGTTAGAAAGATTAGAAAGAACTTAGAAGCCTGATAACGAATTAATATGTAATACTATCATCAGTCCTATTTACCAGTGCAACTTGGAAAGATAATCGAATCCAGATTAACTAGACCTATTTAGGTAAACACATTGAGAGTGACTTTATACTAAATGTTTGTTCTGATATATTCCAGTTGCTGGATGCAGAAGCAGCACTTCAAGCTCAGAATGAGGCTGCAGAAAATGATATGAACATATCAGAAGTATCACCGCTAAACCTTGAGGTGTCCGTCTTATCCAGTAAAGAAAGTTCCAACCTCAATACACCAGAAGAGAAACACTGGTCAGACATTTCAGCTTCGTTTATTAAAGGAGAGAAAAACCTGAGAGCAGAAGTACATAACGGTTTCGTAATGCCAATAATATTAATAAATGACAAACCACCAGAAGATCTTGATCAGAAATGGTTAAATATCGTGGATAAAGTGACGAATAATGATAAGTTAAAGGGTTATCACACGAGGAGAAAATTCAAAAGGAAATTCTGCAGAAGAAGACGGTACGCAGCATTCAAAAGATCCTACTCGATTGGCTGAGATTTGTATTACATTTTATGATGTTGTAACTTATTGATTTGAGAGAGGTCCTAATGTAAATGATGTTTTCCGAGAAATATACTCAACTGAATAAATACGGTCTTTAATGAAAATGTAATGTTTTTAGGTTAAAAAGCTTCAGATATTATTATTTAATTTGGGAAACATAATATTATGATGGTTTCAGAAATGGACCCCGATAGGTGCTATACATTAATTACCTTTAGATTAAAAGCTCAAAGGGGCCTCTGCACGTTGTTGGACTTTAAAAAAAATGATCTCCGTGCACGCCTAACAAAAGACCGGCCCCCTTATGTTACACTTCTGTTGCGTCCGTAACGCAACAGAAGTGTGGAAAGCGTTTAAATTGCTAAATGTCTGCTGTCAAACATCATTTTTGTATACCTTTTGACAGCAGACATTAAGCAATTAAACGCTTTTCACACTTCTGTTGCGTCCGCAAACAGTCATGTGACACCCTGGTGGGGCAAATTCCACGCGGCTTTTCGCGCGTCCCACCGAGTCTACTTAGTGGGGCATATTCCGCTACAAAATTTATAGCATTCCACTATGCCCCACCAGTGGGGCGGCTTGGTGGGGCAGGGTGGAAAAATCCCGTAATATGGGGGCCGGTATATCCCGTGTTTTTAAGCGACATAATAATAATAATTTCTTAACAACAAATAGCGATAAAACATGTATTTCTTTACAATACCATTTCTTTCCAAAGCCTGAAATTCACGACAATTACTAAATTCTAATAGAACTCGAGAAGATAAATTAGGTCACTAAATTTATTATAATGCTCATAAATTTGGCAAAAGGTTGGTAATAAATGTCAGAAATTACTTATTATTGTCTAAAAAGTAATCATGTTTTATTTGGAAGGAAAAAAGGTGTAGGATTTCAGTAGGCGTTTGAGGCTTGTATTCAAACAAGTCCAAAGGCATCAGGTTGATGTAAGCAAATATTTTATCTAAATAAATATGTATCATAATTTCGTAAGGGTATAATGTAAAAAAGAAGAAAAATGATTTTCGTGAAATAAGATGATCCTTAAAATACATAACGAACACTACTTACGCGTGGATAATGTTAAGTGACACCTACTTATAAATATTCACAATTTTTTTCGACTACCACCCAATTTTCTGGAATTATGTTGGCACTTTTGTTTACTGACTTCAAAAAAGGATTCGACTGTGTATGCTTGTTTTTTGTATATTTGTAAGAATAGAATAGAATAGAAATCTGGTGTTACATAACATTATGTTTAGTGTGTTCCAACAGTTTGCCCTTTGCGAGCATACAATATTATTTTGAAAACTTAAAAACTATAGTATAGTTAATATCTAATAAGTTTACAATGTTTTTATATTATAATAGTAACGCGATTATTCTGCCATAATTTATGATTTAATTTTGTTTTCTTGCTTGGTAGGTCATACTTCAGGTGGTCCCGTATACATTATAAAGAAATTGAAGTAGGTTTTTTTTTTCTAAAAATATTTTATTTCTCTAGCTAGTCAATAGACTTTCAGTTCACTTTAAATAATATCTTTCGGAGTAGTTTCCTTTGCAATCTATATTTTTATAAGAATATCGAGTTAACCGACCCAATAAACATTCGGGTCAAGCCAAACGCAAGTGTCGGTACATAGGTTAATTGAATCATTTCATTGAGCTTGCTAAGGATTACAATTAATTTGTTTGATTGTTCTACAACACCTTTGAACTGCTCACTGTTTTGTATACTTATTTTTGTTACATCATAATCTACATGTTGATAATTAATATATTCTGTATTTTATCGAGTGGTTCCCGCAGGAGTTTTCTGGATAATTTTAGAATAATTACTAGAGGCCCTGCGGAACTTCGTTCCCTTGAGAATAGTAAGATAAACAATATAATATATTCTCAAAAATACACAGAAGTCGCCTTTTTTTTTTCAAATATAACATATTTGTGTCAAACCGTCGTAATAATGGTGTGTTTGACAAAAAAATAAGGCAAATTGCGTATCAGTTTTCAACATATTATCCCAGTTACAAAAGTTTGTATGTGTAATCTCTGAACGCCAAAACTACTGAACTGATTGGGCAATAGACAAAAGAAATAGTGGGACCATCCTGGAAGAATATAGGTATCCTTTCAATCAAAGATCATAATATAATAGCTTGTAAAAACTAAAAATGCTTTCAATCAAAGGAACATTTATGAACATTAGTTCACAGGTGACGAAGAAATTCGCAAACAAAAATAAAATAAATTTTCTTACTCTATGAATATTGACACATTGCAAAAAATCTTACTTAGTACAGATCTTATCAACTTAATGCATGTCCCTCTACCTTTACGGAGGCAGATGGGACTGGAACAATGGAGGGCCGCGCAAATTTAGAATGTACGATCTTTACACTCCTTGGTAATAGGAATATATTCTCCAAATTAGGTCTTATTTTAAGCGATTTATTATGTGCATTGTCTGTCAGGCCGTTATTAATTTATTTATGTTTATGTGGGAACATTATTATTAACAACTACACATTACAGCATACAGATACCTTTTAAGATACCGTAAGCAAAGAATAATAACTATTTTAAGTATACATAAATATGTCAACAGCCTAGTTGGCACAGATGGTAGCAACACTGCTTTCTGTGCCGTAGTTGGTTCGATCCCCGGCCAGGTCAATCATTTGTGTTTGATCTGTGTCTGGGTATTATAAGCTTATATAAGTATGTATATCAGTCATCTGGTTACCATAGTACAGGCTTCTACCCTAGTTTGGGCCCAGATGACCGTGTGTGGAAGTAGTCCCATATTAAAAAATAATAAAAATAATAATAAAAAAATGTAGCCTGCATCATTATAATCTACATATTATACCTATATATCAAATAATAGTATACACCTAGTCGCTATAGAATAGGATTATATGTATTTATTATATTTAGGTGGAATCTACTGCACAGGATCTGCTTTCGAAAGTAGGTAAAGAAAGTTAACATATTTTTAAGTCGTCGTTTTGTCAAGTTTTAAAAGCTTGGTTAAAATATCATTTTACAAGAGAAAGTGCACTTGGGTTGTATGATAAATGTGGCTTTTAGAGTAAACTTGTCATGCGGTGTATGGATAGTGGCAGTTTGCTGGTGGGTGGGTTCCCGGTGCATTTTACCTGCTTATATTTTAATGACTTTGTTAGGGGCCCACCTCGTTTTGTTCGTACTTAATAACAGCACTAGAGGATGGGACACTTTGTAAGTAATTACTCATGCTTCATATTAGGGGCACCTTATACGAGATAGGTATCTCGTAATTATGCTGCAGCGGTCTGGAACGGGTTGATGTTATTAAACGGTAAACGTTTATGTGTACTATATTACTACTGAGTATTATGAAACCGAGAAAACCTTTTAGATCCGCCTACTTCTCTGCCATAATAATTGATCTTATTATTAGAAAATAGATTATCAAAGACTATGAAATCTCACTGAGCGTTACCGATTTATTAATTAAACAACATTTTAACGAGGGTTTCCGAATGTGGAAAACAGATTTTCCGCATCGGCATAGCGCGAACTTATCCACTGCGAACATATTTATTGTTGCGAAGGACCACGCACTTCAAGACCATGGTAACACTGCTTTGTAAGTAATGCCTGAGTGAGGCCTGAGAACGCTGTGCTATAGAATAATTGTATACTAACGTTAATTTTCCGTCACTTAAATAAATTCAGAATTCACCAAGTTTTAAACACTTGTGTAAACGATGGTTTAATAAAATTCAAACAAACTGATAAATGTTCAAACACAGGTTAACCTGTATGTTTTAAAATTGGTGAACTTAAAAATAAACGGGTCTTCAGCGTAACTACACGATATTATTCAAAAAAATGCGTGGAATTCAAATAAGATACGAAATATCGTTTGTATTCGGCTAGGTATACTGCGAATCCAACGAATCGCGTAAAGTTGCCGACGCGCCTTTACACAGTGATTGGCCAAATCAGGACCTTTATCGACGCTTTTCATCGCCGATTCCCGCGGAGGAAATGTAATTCAGGGGATTGTGACTGGCAACTTACACTTATTTATTTATTGGAGATTCGTATTTTCTTTGCTCAATAAATATTGGTTAGGTATCTATTTTGAAAAAAACGTACAAATAAACTTATTTTAAAATATTGAGTATATATTAGGTATCCACACCTATATGTTATGGTTAAAGATACCAACCTTAACTTAAAATTAAATGCTAAGCTCTAAGGGCTTCGCTTGCAAAGATTACCAAGATTAAACGTCTGTTTAAACGGCAGTTAAGCCTTTTCTTGTTGAGTATAAACTTATCCTAAAGGAAGATTTTCATTTAACCAGACGGTTTGACTTGTGACTTGATTAGTTCAGTGAAATTATAATCTACAAGGGATCTCATGTTTCTAAATATTCAATAAATATAAAATAGCACGTTTTACCACTTCCCACAGCCTACTATTCTACGTAATAATAAAAGAGAAGCAATTATGATTAATTATAGGTACCTTTTCCTTACGAGTTAGTTGTTTATAGATAGTCTAGTCTTAAAACGCACTCTAGTAGTAAATAAAAAAAAAATAGCAGATAAGAAATAGTGCTGTAGGTTCCCTGTTATTTTAGCATAATATTAGAGGGGGTGTGCATTTATAGAATGAGCAATTCTTTAACCAAGTAAAGTACGTATGTGAAACGAAACTGTGCCTAGTTATAAAAAAGATACCATAAACAAAATTGTTTTTAATTATTTTGACATGGTTATCTGAGAATGGTGGTTACAAATGAATTAGCGAATTTTCATCAAGGGCAACAGAAGGGTAAAATTTAGAGCACATTATAAATACAGAGCAAAATCCTCAAACTAATTAAAATGTAGGCAAGTGGGTACGGTATGTGAATAATTTTCGCGTTTTCACACTAAACCTGAGGTGTCTAATGTATGGTTTTGAGCTTAGAATAATTTAGCGGTTGATTTATGGCATTTAACTTGCTTGCCTGACCTGTTTACTTTATTCTTTTGCATTATTAAACGTGTTGCTAATTTTAATATGCGCCCACTGTAGGTAAAAACTCATTCTTTGGTTTATTGGAATTTAAGTGTTTTTTTTTTACGGAACCCTATAAATTTGTCTTAAATAAAAGTAGGTATCCTGTATCCCTGGTAAATCAGCTATCTGCTTGTGAATGTCCGTTCAAAATAAGTCTAGTTATTTCGGAGATTTAGCTGTAACAAACACACAGACATTTTTGTAAATTGTATTTTGTTACTTTCATATAATTGGCCGGTTGGCTCAGCCAGTAGTGCCCCTACTTTCTGAGCCGCAAGTCCCGGGTTTGATCCCTGGTCAGGTCAAACATTTGTGCGCATATTTGATCTATGTCTTGGTGTTATAAACATATATTATGTAGGAAGTTGTCCCACATATAAAAAAATGCATTTAGTAAATACCTGTACATTTTATATTAGAAACAGACACTTCAATTATATTGATTTTTATTTGTATAGATTGTTGTCATCTTGTAATGATGTGCCTTCATTTGAATGTGTTAATTAAATTACATAATATAAAAAAAGACCAGACTAATCTAATCCAGACTACAAGGAGAAGAATAGAAAGAAGCTGCCTAAACATAAAAGTAAAGGAAAGGCTTATAAAAACACTGATATTCGCAAAAGAACAAAAATAACCGACGCTCTATCTAACCTTCTCTCTACAAAGAAAACACAGCTCTACAAAAAAAAACTTTTATTTTGTTGCCCTGGATATCATCGCAAATTTTTACGTTTATACCTAGATTACGAATATATTCATGAAAGTTCTCAATGTGCTCGTATTTTCATGATTTTTGCATATTTTCTATTTCGAACAATAAGGTCTTTGAAAAGAGATTGTTCGCTGAAAAATTATAAAAGAAAAGCTCATAAAAGGCGTTTTATGGAAATATAAAATATATTTTCGACATTTTCCTCTTGATTTATTTTCTATGTATCCTAATTTCTCAAAACATAACTAATAATAGTTTCATGAATTGTGTGCATAAATAGACCCAAAATCATTTTCATATCTAGGGCAACAAAACCACTATAGACCAGTCAAATGGAAGTGGAAGTATAAGTTATTTTTATACTATACCACAGAATACTAATAAGGGAACTATACTCAAATTATATTTTTATGTATCTAGTTCTATTTATTATAAACTGACTATATTTATTATTATATTGTAGGTATTTTTGTGTGTGTACGAAGTTTATTTTTGATAGTCACATTTAATATGTATAAAATATTATCTGTTTGTGTTAATTTTTAGTTTCCCGGTAAGTTATTTGTTTTTAAACGAAATTGTCTTCAAACAGTTTCCTTTGTCTGCACCCCACTCGATTTATGTAACATTTTCTCCAGTTTCCAGGATAACTGGCAGAAAATGCTATTTTTGTATTAAGTTAGTCCTAGCGTTGTGCTGAATTATAAATAAATAAGTGGGCAAGACACATAGATACAGAGATGACCTATGAACCATAAGATCTGCTGAGTGGATTGGACCAGATGGCACTAGAGCGAGAGGCCGCCCGCGCTCCAGATGGGCAGACGAATTGGCAACAGTAGCGGGTCAAAGATGGCTAGATACTACAAAAGACAGAACAAACTGGAGTTCCCTGAAGGAGGCTTTTACCCAAAGGGGGGTCCATATAGAAAAATCATATTAATGCATGTTATAAATAGAAATAATAATAATATGGGACAACTTCCACACACGGTCATCTGGTCCAAAACTAGGCAGAGCCTGTACTATGGTAACCAGATGTCTGATATACATACTTATATAAGCTTATAACACCCAGACAAACAGACATGTTCATGCACACAAATGTTTGACCTTGCCGGGGATCGAACCCGGGCCCTGCGGCACAGAAAGCAGAGTTACTACCGTCTGAGCTAACGAGGCTGTTATAATTTTTGTAATAAAAAAAAAGTTTTAAAAATGTATTAATATATTTATAAATGGTATGATTGAGAAACACAACTTATGATTTTTTGTAATTCAATGGCTATGTATCTTCTCTTGCAATGTGCGAGCGAGAGGGAAGTTTGGCTTCTATAGGCGCCTTAATCCATTTTGTATTCTTTCTTTTCGCAATTCTTTCTTTTGAAACTTGTTTTTGTTGTGGGAAGATGCACCGTCTTAAGTATTAATACACCTTTTTTAACACTTTTTATAAGTTCAAAGGCCAGAGGTATAGGAATTTCTGATTTCTGAAAAATAGTTAGCACGACAGTTTTGAAGATATAAAAAATACTAGTGTAGACGTTCCTATTCCATTAAATAATACTCGAACGCTTCAGCATATTTTAAATACCTAATGTATTCCAAGCCCACCATCTTTAGTCTCGCTCTACAATCATCCGTCGCGCTGGCATCCCCCTGCCAGTGTTGCCATCGCGCCTTCGCACATACCATCATAGATCTTCCTTAAGCCAAACGTTGCCATTAATACTTTCCATAAAACCACCAAAACGTTCACAGAATCCGTAGCATGCGAGTCACAAAATATCAACCCTACACTAGCTAGGTACACGTTATTACGTAAAATAAAGACATCTTGGATTTAGAAAATATTAGAAAATACTACATAACAAGTTTTCAGTGCTTTTTTATTTTTAAGTTTTTTTTCTTTTTGCAGGTAAGAATGAAAATGTAATATATATATGAATATGAAAACTTTTATACATGAAAACTAGTTTGGATTATATTGGATTTTTTACTGAATGTTTGTATTGTTTTTTTCTATATCCTAGTTGTCTTTATTTTACGTAATTTACATATTGTATATTTTATATCTTCAAAAATGTGGGTACGTGTGATCGAGAGGGCGAATTTGCTTAACACCGCGCCTAAATGATAACCTGCGCAAACTTTGTGCTATGAATATTCAATTATCAGGCTAATACCTAACGCGACTTCGCTTATTGGATTAAAATTCAACATAAATTAAGCCTACGCAAACTTTGGATGTAACAGGGTCATGGTTCTATTGAAAAACATATATATAATATGCAAACAATGAACGAACAAATAGGAAAAAATTAATTTAAGTACGTGATCAAGGTTAGGCACGTAATGTTTTATACTTAACAGAAATTTCAGTGATATTTTTAGGAGTTGTAGAAAAAAAATATCATCCACCTGAGGGTAAAATGTCGCATATCCCAATATCCGAAATATCAAGCTTCCGCGCTATCTGGGGACTTGGGACGTGTTTGATGACTGCACCTTATATTTTACACTGTAGGAGTAGAGTAATATTTATCTATTAATTAAAAGACTAGAGACTAAAATCAAAATAAAGAAACTACAGTAAAATAGTTATATATGCTGGGGCCGGAGGGTGCAGGAGAAGCCAAAAACTCTTCTATGTACTAGGTTTTTATTTTACTTCAAATAACGATTATGTATGTATTTTTGTAGTGGTAGGCCTCTTTTGCAGGGGGCCGCCTGGGGAAGTACCACACCTTTGCCAGTTATTCATCCGCCAAGCAGTAATGTGCAAACATTACTGTGTTCCGGTATGAAGGGCAATGTTACCAGCGAAATTACTGGGCATGATGAGATTCAACAACTCATATCTCAGGGTGACAGGCGCAGTGGAGTGCCGCGCAGAATTTTGAATCTTAAAACACTGGGTGGCACTGTGTCTGATATGGGCAATCATGATGCTTACCATCAGGCACCTGATTTGCTCGTCTTGTCACTCACTAACATAAAAAAAAAATGTGTTAAATCTAAATTATATCTTATGTTAACCTAAAGTGCGGCGACAACGGTCCGATGCTAGGGCCGAAGAGTGTGTTCTTGAGAGGAAAGCATCGGGGCAGGGGGCACTGGGCCAAAATAGCAGCGTCGGCGCTTTGTGTCGTCACGTCGTTGCTAAGAGTGAGCCCGGTGTGACGTCATCGGTGCTGGTCTTGTCGATATAACAAAATCAATAACATGTATTCCTACATTAATTAATTAAAACTAAAAGTACGAGTACAGTACATATTTCAATAGAGCAAAATCAACGGTTGTTCATTAACTGTTGACTTAATTCGCATAGATTGAATAGCAAAAACTGATCAGTAGATAAACAGACCAATCAAATGACTTATCTATTCGTATTTGCCACGTTGACTTTATTTACCACTCAATTGTTTACGATCCAAATGTATTTGGGCCACGGCACAACTCTACTTCTGTAAAATATTTTTTATTAATTACATAATATCCATAATATTTCGCACAATTTGATGATAATATATATATATATGCACTGGTTTATATTTTTATTCTCGACTTATGACGTTGAGTATAAAATGTATAGAGTAGGTAAAGAAAAACATCAGTTGTTCCTTTCAAATGCTGAGCCTGTAAGTAACTCTATAATACCCTGTAAATTTTGCTGCTGAAGCTGATTTTTTGGGAATTCTACGTTGGCTTCATAGGGAAAGTCTTACAAAATTACCTTAATAGAGACTGACAACTGAATACCAGTCACCCAGCAGTAAGAATAAGAAGCCTCAGTGGACGTTTCATAGAAGTTATCCGCATAGAATGCCACTGGCGTCAGTCTATATCGTCAGATTTCTGTGTGACATGTTCATTAGAGCCTTTTCTTCGCTGTTACAAGCTGTCGGGCTAGTAAGTGGATGCCCATCTTATAAATGGGTCACCTTAACAAAGTAACATACATTACTGATAGGTTTAACCTTTTCTATTCGTTTTAATAATTAGGTGTACGTAGACATAAGTAATTCTGATTGATATTTATTATTATAAGCTTTTAATTATTTTAAGATCTTACCTACCTACCATGATATCTAGAGGTTATCTAATACTGGGGGTGTAAGGAGGGAATCCGTCAATATTATTAAAAGTCTGAATTTCCTTTTCGTAAATTAATTATTTTGAAATACTCGGTCCTTCGGGTCGTATTCGATTTTCGTTTACGATCGAATAGCCCGCGGTCACCAATATTTGGTCATTTCAGACATAGTACCCTCTGTTTCTGCTAGTTGTCCAATTTTGTTTATACAAAATTAATATTAGCAGTACACATTCATTAATCACTGACAGCGTACTGTCGCTTCTCTTAGCATTGATCATTCAATAATAAATATTTTTTACATCCTGTTAGCGCGGCCACCAAGCAATATGGCGGAACACGCCAAACGGCGGTGCGGGTTGAAAGGAATGCTGGATAAAGGGGTGGAAACGAGAAATTGAAGGGGTAGTGGACTGTATTTGGGGAGGATTGAAAATGAGCGACTAACCTGGTATTCCTCGGGTCGACGAGTATCGCTGCGGCACCCTTCAGTGCCTCCTGGTGGTCTGGATTGCTCCTCAGGTTGCGTGGCTCGACAGTAGGGAATATCACGGCGAGAGCGCGGGTGGAGCCGTTAGTACACAGCGTCCAAAATATACGAATAGCGGTGGGACAACGAGAACGTCGATAATCCAAATTAGCGGTTTCGTGAGCTTCAAGGAACTCACGCGCGGGCATCCACAGTCGACAAGGGCCGGCCGCAGACTGCTTGCATAAGCAAAAAAACAGTACCCTCATCCACCACGATATAAAACACAGATAGCCGTCATTTTCGTGAAGGAAGGAAGGTAGGTAGGTAAAATAAATAAAATAGGAAAGAAAAGAGTGCCACTAAGTGGCGCGAACATTGCCCCCGGCCTAAAAACCGTTGGTTTTTAACAAAATAAAAGGGTAGCGGTAGAGTTGTAAATAAAGCGGGTTAACCAGGGGCAAAGGAAAAGTATATTATTGAGTGGGAAGGACGCACAAACGGACAACAGGCCGTTTGTACACGGAAGATGCCGTTCGCACCAAACAAACTCTACAAATGTTATCCTGCCCTAAAATTGTCTTCTCGACAACACCAAGGGGCCAGGATAGCGGGGGAAGATTATCAGTGATGATAAGCACCACGGAACCAACTTTAATGGGATTAGAAGGTGTATTCCATTTTCCCCTAGATTGAAGCAAGTGAAGGTATTCTAACTTCCATCGCTTAGAAAACGACTGAATCATCCTATCCAGTAACGCGTAACGTTTTAGCAGATGCGCAGGCTCATCCAAGATGGAGCATGCAGGCAAATGCTTAAGTGGTGCAGCCATCAAGAAATGTGCGGGAGTTAAAGCAGTGGGTTCAGAAGGATCCTCACTCAATAACGTTAGCGGTCGCGAGTTTATGACGCTCTCTATTTGCGTTAGTATTGTTAACATTTCCTCATAGGTGAGCAACTGTGAACCTATGGTTTTAGCGAGATGGCCCTTGAACGCTTTTACGAAGATTTCGTAATTTCCGCCGAAGTGGGGACTTCTCGGTGGATTTAGTTTCCACAAGATGCGGTTAGCGGATAACTCGTCAGAAATAGACTTATTAAATTCATCTGAATTTACTAGTGTATACACGTCTGATAATGCGTTTTTCGCTCCAATAAAAGTCCGTCCGTTGTCAGAGTACATGACAGAAATATTACCACGGCGCGCAAGAAAACGCTTAAAGGCAGAAAGAAAGCTGCTGCTACTCAAATCTGTCGTCAGTTCGACATGTACTGCACGAACTACCATACAAACGAAAATGCATAAATACGCCTTGATAGGACGCGCACCACGCTTTCTTTGTGGAATAATTGAGATAGGGCCTGCGTAATCCACAGCGGTGTGGGTGAACGCTTTAGCTTCATTTACGCGGCAAGCAGGTAGATCCCCCATAAGTGGGAACGTTGGTTTAGGTTTAGCCTTGAAACAGAAGTTACATTTATGTATAACCGAGCGAACGATATTACGAGACGAGAGTATCCAATATCGTTGCCGTAGAATTGACATCAAAGCGAGCGGTCCTGTGTGACAATTGCGCCGATGATAGTGTTCAATTATCAATTCAATTATGCGGTCTTTACGGGGTAATAAAATGGGATGCTGCTGGTCATAAGACAGATCCGCATTTCGGAGACGACCTCCGACTCGTATGAGCCCGTCAGCGTCAATGAACGGTGAAAGCCGTTGTATGGCGCGTGAACAAGTAGTGTTGGATTTAAGACTCTGGATTATGTCATGAAAATAGACCTTTTGTAAGGCCTTTAAGATTTGCCTTTCTGCAAAGTCAATATTGTCGGCGGAGAAGTACGTAGAAGGCGGTAGTTTCTTGATGAAACGACAAATCAGAACTGTTATGCGTAGGAGCTTAAGCCAGGAAGAAACGCGGGTGGCAAGGTCCAACAGCGGGTTGGAAACCTCGACCGTAGGTTGACTCACAGGTAGTGAAATAATTTTCTTACTTTCTGGCAGCTCAGAATCAATCTTAGCGGGAGTTATTGACCTCGCCGGCCAATCAGCAGGGTCTTGACAAAGCCAGGAGGGGCCCGTTAACCAAAGTGGATGGTTTACAAGCTTAGCGGGTGATAGCCCGCGCGATAGTGCATCAGCGCAGGGATTTTCCGTTCCAGGGATGTGACGGAAACTATCAGCGGGAATAGCGGATGTAATTTTAGTAATGCGTGTGGCAACAAAAGTTTTAAACCTGTGCGGTGGAGCAGTAATCCATTGTAACGCTACCATAGAGTCGGTAAAACAGTGCACCTTATCTATGGTATGTCGTTTTCCGTAAGTATCAAGAACGCGACGCACCAATTTTGACATGAGCAAACAGCCACAGAGTTCTAATTTAGCAATTGAAATTGTTTTTAACGGCGCTACTTTAGATTTGGCGCAAACTAGACGAGTGACTGGAGTCTTGTCAGGGTCGAATTGTGCTCGGATGTACACTACAGATCCATATCCGTGTTCACTAGCATCAGAAAATGCTACAAGGGTAATTTGAGCGCCTTCCTCTACGCCTAGGTGGCGTGGAACTTGAAGCTGCTGAATACAAGGAAGTTCTCGAAGATAATTTAACCAACTAGTAACGACCTCTGGCGGCGGTTGCTCATCCCAATCTAGCTTCAATATGTGAAGTTTCTGAAGAATTAATTTAGCGTACAAAATGACAGGAGCTATGAGTCCAAGAACATCATATTGTCGCGCGATCACTGACAGTATGTTACGTTTAGTCGTAGAACGATTTTCTATGTTTACAGTAAATGTAAAGGTGTCAGAGCTGGGCAACCACTGCAGACCTAGGACCTTAAGGTTCGAGTCGGGCTCGTCGAAATTAATGACAGCGGCATGGCGATCAGTCACAGGAAGAGATTCGGTGACTTCCGGCACATTGCTAGCCCACTTTACAAGCTCGAAGCCCCCGGCCATGAGCAAGTCGCGGAGCTCGTCGCGGAGTTGTAGACAGCCAGATTTGGACGGCATTGAGTAGCACACGTCGTCCATGTAAGTGTTATTTTCTATGACAGACGCGGCGTGCAGAAAACGAATGCGCTCATCAGTGCACAGCTGACGTAATGTGCGCATCGCAAGAAAGGGGCTACTACGAAGGCCAAAACAAACGCGGTTAAATACGTAAGTGCTGAGCGGATACGCGGGATCGAATCTATATAGAAATTTCTGAAATTCGCGGTGTTCCTTATTAATGAGTATTTGAAGGTACATTTGTTTAATGTCTGATGTGAATGCGATTGCATAAAATCGAAAATCCAAGAGTATCACAAAAAGGTCGTTTTGTAAATTATCACCTGTGTGCAAGACGTCATTCAATGACAAATTTGAGTCAGTTTTTGCACTTGCGTCCATAACCATGCGCCATTTAGTGGTGGTTTTATCCAACCTGGCAATTGCATGGTGCGGAATATAATAACCGGTCAAAGGATTATCATTCTCGATTAAAGAAATATAACCTTTCTGTAGGTATTCCCTGATGATTGCGTCATACTCCACTCGCAGGGGAGGTGAAGATACGAGCTTACGTTCGAGATGCGTGAAACGTTTCTTAGCGTTATGGAAAGAATTACCCAGAGCAGTAGTGGGATCTCGAGAGAAAGGCAACGCTACTGAATAGCGGCCCGTGGAATCGCGGGAATAATTGTTCACGAAAATGTGTTCATTTTCAAGCGCGGTGGGACTCAAAGTCGGCGTGCATTGCACCTCCTCGAGTTGCCAGAATTTTTGAATAATGCTATCCAAGCGGGGTTCTACAGCGAAGGCGCAGAGAGATACTTCTAAGCGGTGACTATCCTCATGCATAGCGGTACTTAGATTGACTTGATCGGAAGCAACGGGAGCGGCCCCAATTACAATAAAACCGAATATCGAGTCAAAAGCGGTGGGTGTTCCAGGCGGACCAGAGGCACGACCTGACAACAAAATATCAGCGAAGCATGAAGCTCCAATCAAAATATCTATTTCGGAAGGCTCCGAGAAACTATTATCAGCGAGCGGTAAACAGTTAAGATATGTTAGACAAGAGACATCAACTTTCGTAGATGGCAGGTTGTCGGTAATGCGATCGATAACAAAAGCGTCTACAGAAATAAAATTATTATTCAATCGCGAGTGTAAAGTGGTGGAAGTCGCCTCCTTAATTGGGTTTGACTTGGAACCTATACCCTTAACAACAGTATTTGCTACCTTGCATTTTAAATTAAGTTTATCGCAACACTTAGCCGATATAAAATTGCTCTGAGAGGCAGAGTCAATTAATGCACGAACGGTATGCTTACAACCGTTTGCATCGAAAGCGTAGACCTGCACGGTTCCTAATAAACACGTAGTATCAGTCGATTGCAAAGCCGGGCGAATTTTATTGCATAAAGAAATATTATTATGTTGTGGCAGCTGATAAGCGGCAGGCTTAGCTGTGTCTACCAGCAGATAGGTATCGGCGACCGCGCTCGAGACGGGAGGCGGCGGCGGTGAGGCGGGCGCACGCGCTGCGTTGCCAGCTCGTGCGCGCGACGCCTGCGCTGGCGCAGTGGGTGCTGCGGCGGGTTCGGTATGGCCCGTGCGGGTTCCTTCCCGGGAAAGTAATAATTTGCGACATAACATTGAATGATGTTTACATCCACAATGATGGCAATTATACTGCGATTTGCAAGTGGTAAAATTATGCGAAACACTCAGGCAATTAGTACAACCTTTGTGCCGTTTTATGAAGGCCAACCTGTCATCAATTGAAAGTGCACTAAATGCAGGGCATCTATATAAATTAAAATGAGCGGTTTGTTTACATAGCGGACATTGTGATGAATACGATACAGTGAAAGAATGCGTCGTCGGCTTAGCGGCGATCTGTCTTTTGTTCGTGTTGTTGTCAGATACGCGGCCAGCGGGCGCAGTACGTTCTAATATTTTACCCTGTTCACGAACAAATTTAATGAGGTCATCGTACGTAGGTATAGCTATACCTCGCATATGCATTTCAAATGAACGTGCAGTACTCGAATCTATTTTCTTCAAAGCTAGTTGCAATAACATAAAATCCGACAAGTTATCTAATTTAAGCGAACGTAAACTAGACACTGCCGTACAAAATGTATCCAGAAATAATTCTAAGTTTTTTGAAGAGGCGATGTTGCTGGTAGGTTTGAACTCGAGCAGCTGGTCGAGATAAGCGGAACCTAAACTACGCTTGTCATCGTATTTATCGACCAATGTCTGCCAGATGAGAGGGTAGTTGTCGGCGTTAGGAACGATACCCGAAACTACGGCTAACGCACGACCCGACAATTTATTAACTAAATATTGGATGCGTTCATGATCAGTGAGATCGCAATTTTCATGAATTGTACGACGGAACGACTCGTAAAATATCTTCCAAGTCATCGGATTGCCGTCGTACGTCATCAACTCGAGCTTAGGCAGCTTGACAGACTTACGTTGCGGTGAGATGTCGTGCGAATCATCAGTCTTAGAAATTACAGCGGGTGGTTTAATTTGTTCGTAAACATACTTGCATCGACAGTACATGTCTTCGAACACATTGACAGATTGATAATTAACAGAGTACTCAGGATTGATTTTTAACTCGACTACATTTAATTCGTCTACGACACTATTAAATTCAGAGTGTAAGCGGTCTAGTGAAACAATTCCACACAGAAAATGTTCTTTCTCCGTATCATTCGTGCAAGCCTTCAAGGAGCGGTCATAAACTTGCTGCAAACGAGCAAATATTCCATCACGTTTGCTAACTAAAGTTATGCGTTTGATCGTCAATGCTTCAATACCTTTTGCGGTAGTAGCCATTTTGAAAGTAAAATGAAAAACCTAGACAAAATGACCAACTTGACGGCTGTACACGGCGTACGGTAGCAGATAATATGACGGAGCGGTAAAATGAGTAAGAAAGAATATCAAGTATTACCTCAGTTACTGTTACACAAATATATAACGATTAGCAATTAACGTTTGTATTCTGCGGTTTAGGACAATGGAATACACTATCTTAGTAATAAATAAGTTGCGAATGACACATGTAAGATTGTAGGTAAATATTATGAAGAAAGTAATATAAACCAGATATACGTAATGAGCGGGAATTTATGCGGAATAAATAATGGGAAATTATGCAGTTATCCAATAATTTACTACAATTATATGGAAATATTGAGTGGATTTTGACTTTATCCGGCTCGAAGGACCAAACTATGTTAGCGCGGCCACCAAGCAATATGGCGGAACACGCCAAACGGCGGTGCGGGTTGAAAGGAATGCTGGATAAAGGGGTGGAAACGAGAAATTGAAGGGGTAGTGGACTGTATTTGGGGAGGATTGAAAATGAGCGACTAACCTGGTATTCCTCGGGTCGACGAGTATCGCTGCGGCACCCTTCAGTGCCTCCTGGTGGTCTGGATTGCTCCTCAGGTTGCGTGGCTCGACAGTAGGGAATATCACGGCGAGAGCGCGGGTGGAGCCGTTAGTACACAGCGTCCAAAATATACGAATAGCGGTGGGACAACGAGAACGTCGATAATCCAAATTAGCGGTTTCGTGAGCTTCAAGGAACTCACGCGCGGGCATCCACAGTCGACAAGGGCCGGCCGCAGACTGCTTGCATAAGCAAAAAAACAGTACCCTCATCCACCACGATATAAAACACAGATAGCCGTCATTTTCGTGAAGGAAGGAAGGTAGGTAGGTAAAATAAATAAAATAGGAAAGAAAAGAGTGCCACTAAGTGGCGCGAACACATCCTAAAAATAAGAGCTTGTCACTTAAGAAAACAATGCAAAATATGTGTGATTTTTACATAAAATATTTGAGTGCATTTATACCAATCCAAAAGTAAGCTTTAGATGAACCTGTGAGATGAACTAAGATTCATTTACCCAATTTCAGGAACAAAAACACAAAAATAACATTTTTCTGAAGGAGTATATCCCTCAGCCCCATAGTATAAGGTATACCCATACTTGACCAGTTATTTTATGTCCTATGTAATAGAGCCTATTGCCGTCAACCGGTCACAGTTCCGCAGGGTTCAGGAGAAAATGGACTACAATACTTACACATTTTGGGCAAAATCGAAAGATCAATGGCAGGTTCTTACTTACCTACATCAAACACACAAATTACATTAAAAAATTCTTTTAGTACACCGTCATTAGATGTCAAAGGTATTACATATTAAAAATTACAATAAATCTCGGTCAGCAGGGATGATACTTTACAAAATTCCCATAAAATGAAAATTGTTACCACACCGGTAGGTGGAAGCTCGAGCTGAAACAAGAAATACGAACTTTATTGCAATCCTTGAACCTCAAGTCCTAAATATGAATCGATTTATACTCCAACCAGACTTTACATGATTTATGAAGGCAGCTAGCAATTTAATATCTGGCTTCGCTGTAGATTATTGAATATTGTTGATTAACTATGACTCCAGGAGTCAATTGCGTAACTTGGATATGGTAGGTACTTCGCAAAAATTGGAACTAAAACTCATTAGGACAACGGGTCTCCGTCCTGCGTCGGGTCGACTATTGTTCTACGAAATCCTATAAAACCTCGTACATCCGATTCGGACGACAATACGACGCGGACAGGTCTGGTGTGCTTATGGATACTGGAGGCTTAAAGATGAGTTCTAATTTATTCTTGTCAACAATGTAGAAACACGAGTTGTCATGAGACTGCCTCGGCAGGGTGCAAGCTTGACTGCCGATCATGAGATCCCGAGTTCGATCCCTAGGTCAGACAAAGTGTTAAATAATAAATTTTGTCGGTATCTGGCATGCCTCCCATTTACATGGACCCATGTAATGGGGGCGACCAATAACATACTGGCGAAATGTGGGTATACCCACTATGGGACTTGAGTCCTGGGTACACCTCTGCCTACCCTTTTGAGAAAAAGGCGCGTGATTGTATGTTATGTTATGTCATAAAGCTTAAATAAAGTGGTTTTGTCATTGCGTTGACTTTAAGTTTTTAATTTTTCACAGCTGCAAGGGACAGTAGACATCAGTATAATAGTATTATATTAATTTTAACTTGATACTTCCACGCGTTCCTGAAAAAAGATGTTGACAGACGGACAGAACGACAGACAGACGGACATCGAAGTGGTCCTTTATATGACCACTCCCTTATGGGTTCCTTTAAAGAACGGAACCCTTGTTGGAATAACACATTCCAACCGTTAAAGGATCACTTCATTGTCCGTCTGACCGTCTATCCGTCTATCAACATCTTTGTGTTAACATATATAATAAAATATATAGAATGGAACCCTAAAAACATGTTGCACTGAAAGCTCTGAGCGTTAATTATTTTTTCACTGACGCGAACTCACTTGTACATTAAATGTAATTTTATAAGTAAATAGTTTTAAAACCCTTTTACCAAAAAGTCATTTAGCGTAGGGTCAGAATGAATGTTCTAATAAGCTAAATATTATAAATTCGTTGCCCATTCCAGGGGTAGTTAAGGCCGACCTAACATCCATTCGTAAATGTCTGCTAATTCCATGTCATCTCGCAAAAAGCTCACCTAAAATATTCATACGGCGTTTTGTAAATTTCATGTATTAATCTTTTCTGTTATAATGCTCGACATTGAAATGATGAATAATCGCGAAGCAACCTCTTTTCACAACACACGTACCTTTATTCCTGCAAGGGATACTGTAGCTTATATGTTTGGAATAATGGCTAGAATCGTAGGTAAGTTTAATATTACTGCGATGTTACAGAGTTTTGTCGTACAAACTGTCGCCGTGGTGCTAATTGATGGGGTGTTCTCACACATTTTGCCGCCTGGTATGACGTTGCGTTAATCATTTTCCTATATCGACGATTCGGGCTGTTTGATAAAGCTGCATCTATTCATTATGTGGCGAGGTCTTCATTTTGGGTAGAACGAAGCTTAGAATACCAAGCCTCACCAATTTACTGGGTAAACCGAATTTAATTAAAGCATCAGGGTAAGGTGGTTTCTATACGTTATTGGACGCTGTTTACGATAAATGTATGATAAATGAAATACGAATATTAATTTATTATTCAAACTCAAACTCAAAACTCAAACTCAAACAGATTTATTCAAATAGGTCATAATCTGACACTTTTGTACGTCAATGAAGATACAGTACTGAGTCTACCGTGCGTTCGGAAAGATACCTCTACAAGAAGAACGCACAAGAAACTTGTAGGGCTTAATTTTTTCAACAGATAGTTTCACAATATTTGGTTTGCTTACATTCATTTTCTTTGAAGGTGCCGCGAGGCGACTATGCAGAAGTTTCCAGGCATCTTTGTCCTCTATGTACTGGTTGACTTTATAGTATGCCTTCTTTAGTAAAGTAGATTTTATATAGGTTTTGAATTTACCCTCTGAGAGCCCAGTTATCTCTTTTGGGATTTTATTGTAGAAACGTACACTATTTCCTAAGAATGTCTTTTTATTTGTTTTAGATAATCTAAAGCTAGGTACAGCTATTTTGTCTTTATTCCTAGTATTAAAATTATGAAGGTCACTATTTAATTTTAATTTATGTAAATTTTTACGCACATACATGATGTTCTCATAAATGTATAAGGATGGTAGGGTCAGTATGTTTATTTCTTTAAATAATTCCCTCAGGGATTCGCGTGGACGCATCTCATAGATGGCACGAATCGCACGTTTTTGTAGTATAAAGATAGTTTCTATATCTGCAGCTGACCCCCACAACAGAATCCCATAAGACATCAAGCTATGGAAATATGCAAAGTACACTAATCTCGCCGTGGCTACATCTGTTAGTTGCCTAATTTTATAAACCGCGTAAGCTGCAGAGCTTAGTTTCCCTGAGAGCTCGGTGATATGAGTGCTCCATTGCAGTTTAGAGTCTATATTTATGCCAAGGAACAAAGTTGCATTGTCAATATTGAGTCTTTCACCGTCAAGAACTATGATTGGTTCTATACTTCTGACGTTAGGCAACGAAAATTTCAAACATTTAGTCTTTTTCGCATTCAATAACAGATTGTTTGCTGTGAACCATCTGGATATACTTGCTAAAGTATTATTAATATGTACTAGTGAAGTATCCTTCCTATCAACTTTAAAAATCAATGACGTATCATCGGCAAATAGAACTATATCTGCTAGACCGTGGACCATGTAAGGCAAATCGTTAAAATATGCCAAAAACAGGAAAGGACCCAAAATTGATCCCTGTGGGACTCCCATCTTGACAGGAGAACTAGCAGATGTGATACCATTGACGCTAACCTTCTGCTGCCTACTAGACAAGTATGATTCCACCAGGTTCAGGGCATTCCCATGAATTCCATATACTTCTAACTTGCGCAGTAACGTGCAGTGTTCTACACAGTCGAATGCTTTGGAAAGGTCACAAAACACTCCAATGGCATCCTGTGAACTCTCCCAAGCCTCCAAGACAAGAGTCATGAGATGACAGCCTGCATCGGTTGTTGATCTGCATTTGGTGAAACCATACTGGTTTGAATGCAATATTCTATTTCTATTGAAATGTGACAGCAGTTTGTTTAGCATCAATTTCTCAAAGATTTTACTTAATACTGGCAAAACAGAGATTGGCCTGTAGTTTGAGGGATCTGTCTTACTTCCCGATTTAAAGATAGGAGTGATTTTACTTATTTTCATTAGTTCTGGAAACGTGCCTTTATCTATGCATAGGTTAAATAAGTCTGCTAAGTAAGGAGCAATTGTGTTTATTATAGAATCTAGCATTTTTACAGATAGACCCCATAGATCTTCAGTAGCTTTAACATTTAAACTCTTGTACGTCTTTTTGATATCAATTAATGAGATGTGTTCAAACGAAAATTCAGGTATGGTGCGTTGGAAGTTTTCTTTAAGAAAAGCCTCCGCCAAGTCTGGGGATGAATCAAGTGACTTGGTCGCGTTCAGGGCTATGTTAGAGAAGAAATCGACAAAAATATTAGCGACTTCCTCAACATTTGTAATGTGTTCATTATTAATTAATAGTTTATATTCAGAATCTCTACATTTATCTTTACCTGTTTCTACGTTTATTGTTTTCCAAACCGTCTTAAATTTATTACTTGATTTGCGAATTTTGTCTCTAATATTTATGGCTTTTGCTTGGATGCAAACAGCTTTAAAAATTTTTGAATAACATTTAACATACTCATGAAATGATTCTGAATTGGAATGGGCTTTATCCCTATATAACTCATACATATTATCTCTACTTTTCCTGATACCCTTGGTAGCTCAAATATAGCAGTATGACATTAACTTATTCTTTACTAGCTCTGCCCCGCGGTTTCACCCGAGTAGCCTTCGTTCCTGTAGAAATATCCGGATAAAAAGTATGTGTTATTCAAATGTATGCAGATACATACCGATTTCAGCCCAATCGGTTCAATAGTTTTGGCGTGAAAGAGTAACAAACATCCATCCATCCATCCTCACAAACTTTCGCATTTATATTATTATAGGTAGTAGGATTAGTAGCATTATAAGAAGGTTTTTTTTTTATGATAGTGAGTGACAAGACGAGCAAATCAGGTGCCTGATGGTAAGCATCATGATTGCCAATCACAGTGCCACCCAGATTTTTAAAATTCAAAATTCTGCGCGGCACTGCACTGCGCCTGTCACCCCAAGATATTAGTTGTTGAAACTCGTCATACAATCGCCTCTCCATACAATCGCCTGCCCGCAAAAGCGTAGTAACTACGTAGAAAACACAACGTGTGTAGTGTACATGCATCATATGTGTGCGTGAGTACGGGCGTTCCTTCCTCGTTGACTGCCTGGCCGCAGGCGTGAGGCTAAGGGCGGGGAAAGTGAGTATCGCTTCTTTACGTAATAGTTAGCTATGATAGTTAGTATTCTTTGCCAAGGGCCAAGGGTTAGGGCGGGGCGTTGAATGAGTGAGTGTGTCATTCAATAAGGACTTTGAATTTTACATAATATGCAGAGTTTAATATTTTAAACTTACTGGAGTACAAATTAGAGGTTGATAATCCATATCAACACAGCCTCGTTGGCTCAGTTGGTGGTAACTCTGCTTTCTGTGCCGCAGGGCCCGGGTTCGATCCCCGGCCAGGTCAAACATTTGTGTGCATGAACATGTCTGTTTGATCTGTGTCTGGGTGTTATAAGCTTATATAAGTATGTATATCAGTCATCTGGTTACCATAGTACAGGCTTCTAGCCTAGTTTGGGACCAGATGACCGTGTGTGGAAGTTGTCCCATATTATATTATAATATTATATTATATTATATATAATATATTTTTTACGAAAAAGGTCGTTTAAAGAAAATTAATAAAATGTAAGAAATTTGTGAGAACAAATTGAAGAGCTATGCAAACGAGCCTCTACGAATAAATCAAGCGATGTTAATTATCAGAATTTTGTCGAAACGACCTACAAATTGAACAAATTATCATTATTTCCTTTTTTCCGCGTCTTTCAATCCACGTTTTATTGACAGACGGCTTTTAGCACTCATTTCTTTTCAAATTAATTACATGCCTACCATAATAAGTATAAACAGAATATTTTTGCCAACATGTACCTAATTCATTATAATCATGAATTATGTAATTAATTCATGATGTGTCATGTGCTTAAGTATATGTAAGGTAAATAATATCTATATTAGTATTTATAATATCTATTGTGTACACGCTTCAAATGTATGCGGCATTTGACGCTTGTACACAGTACACACGGATTATTATATAAAGCGTGTATGGGGGCATACACGTTGTCAGGTTGGCCGAGTGTAGGGTTGATGTAATTTTGCGACGCGCATGCTACAGATTCTGTGAACGTTTTGGTGTTTTTATGGAAAGTATTAACGGCAACGTGTGGTTTAAGGAAGATCTATGGCATGTGCAAGGGCGCGATGGTAACACAGGGAGGTGGATGCCAGCGCGACAGATGATTGTAGAGCGAGATTGAAGATGGTGGGCTTGGAATAAATCATTTAAAATATGCTGAAGTGTTCGAGTATTATTTAATGGAAAAGGCACGTCTACACACGTAATCTTTTCTACGTAGTTACTACACTATTGCGCGCAGGCGATTGTATGGAGTTACGGCGGTCTGCCGTGACTGTGGCAAAACTATCAGCAAAACTTATCTTGTATAGGTTATTGAGTAAAATTGGCACCTTAGTCCAAAGTCTTATAGTATTTATATACTTAGATGTAATGAAAATGATAAAGTCCAATATTGTAAAATGAGTTGCTAAATCATCTTTCAATTTCATAAGCCCCATCTCGAGTTATTAAATCAACTCCCATACAAATCGAATCTGCGATGACGTAGCAAATGAACTTGGTAATTTTAATATTCCATTTAAGCGAAAAAATCTGGTTGAAGATCTCGCAGGGCCGAAGGAAATCAGGGCTGGATTACTTTCTACAAATCCCTTGTAACCACAAATATCTACCTCAATTTAAGATATTTTTTTAATGACAGCCTGTAGCCTGTAACTGTGTTCGGTAGACGGCAATAGGCTCGCCCCCATTACATGGGACCTGAAAGCATAACTCGTGAAATGTTGGTGTCACAACTATGGGACTGGGTGACCCTTTGGAAAAAAGACGTGATGTTATGTGTATGTGTTTTTATTATATAGGTATATATATTTTTTTAATCAATTTGGTCTGGTTTATTCACTAATAAACGTTTCATTTTAGTATGAAATTGAATTGGTAATATAAATATTATTATGTTTTATAAAACATGGTATAAAATAAAATAGCACAAGGCAGATAAAATGTCACAAGTTACGAGAATAAACCGATTGCTGGGTAGAGAATATAATAAATATATTATCTACTCGTAAATGATATTGCCAAAAAATCCTGTATTATTATATGCTGTATTAGTATATTTACAATTTGTTCCTGTAGGTACATGTAACTGCTAAAACCGCGTATCTACTAAAGGCAGCCTCGTGTGAATACGTGGCTTTAGGGAGATGCGTAAGTAGTTAGCATCATCCCTTGTATTCGGTTGGCTCAAGATGTCTCAAGTAAGACTAAACACGCGTCCTTGCCAACGAGCCTTCTGTGTGAGCACAAAGGGAATAAGAACCTCTTGAAAAGGTTAAGTTGGCGGCTTATTTGCTAACTAACTGGGAGTACACTGCGCTCTACAAATACTTGTTGGTTTCAGATCGAGTTACGTCTTACAACAAGAGACAACTATGTATTAAGCACTAGAGTACTGATACTTGGTACCTTTGCGTGTAAGTCAATTCTGAGAATAAAACCATAAATAATTTTACAAATCGCTCAACTGGGCATAGCTAATAAGGTTAAGAGAAGGTGTACATAGAGCACTCAACCAGTTGACTAATGATACTTTCTATAACTGACTGACAACGGTTTCTGTGAATAGCTCCTCGATTTTTGTAACCAATCACAAAGCTCCTGCTGCCTTATCCTGCGACCGCGATAGAAGGTAACTCGCGTTTCTAAGGACAATCACCGTCATTAGTATTGAATGGGATTTTTATTCTATAGGTATATGGTACATATCATTATTATTAAAGGACCAACCTAGATGATATAAAGGTTATACAGTAGGCTTATTAGAATTTCCATCTCATATAAATTAAGTAAGTTTATAGTTCAACAGTGTATGATCATACCACAGATTACCCAAAAGTGAGTGCAAAACCAAGCTCAACGTAGTGAAGTAGGTTCGAAGTACCGACTACATTCAGTAAACGGATTATCCAAGCGTCGCCGACCGAATCCTGATTGCGAATTCAGTCGCGGCTTTCCGAATTACAAAGTTTAAATTAATCTCTAGTTAATTGATAAGCCACCCTAACAAAACTGATGTTTATTTACTCGAATTATCATAATTCACTCAGGATTATGTTGTTGTTGTTGTGAGATCGTAACGTAGCATTTCCACGGGTCGATTTTCGCAATGCGGCTTTAGCAATAAATAAAGCAATTCGATTTGCCGTAGGTGACTGAAATCACTGGGATTTGGCATAATATTAAGCGGCAGAAGTTCAGAAATCGAATTTCACTCGTCAAGATACGATGACCGAGAAAAATCAATGTAATATCTATTGTCTACGTCTAGCACAACGCATATTACAATGATCACACAAAATCTTCACACAACCGTGGTGCTACGTACATGGTTTCTCATTCTACAGGTATTTGCTCGTTGCTCCTATCAAAGCTTTGGCTATTTGCTCCAAGTCAAGCTTTTCCGCAAGCTTTGCCGAATCGTCACAATTAGGGCCAAGGAACATAAATTAGGTTTCATATGCCGTTTAGAATAAAAGTAATACCGGGCAAGTAATGAAACCTGTAGAAAGTGGGCAGCAGCGCTCTCCTTTACCAAGTATTCTAACTAATGCGATCACCAAGCCGCCTGCCTAGCGTGGAGATTTCGGCAAGATCCCCCCATATGAGTAGTTCCAAGGGGGAGGCCTGTGTTCAGCAGTGGACGTCTTCCGGCTGATGATGATTAATGAAAACTGTGTGTAAAGTAAACGTCCAGGCATTTTTAAAATTGAAATATAACTATTATAAGAGTAGAGGAAACACAAACATAAACTAAGTAAGTTACGGAGAACTAGAGCGACTTCAGTCAACCACTCAAGTCGAACTGCATAAGAACTCGTCTCCTGCGGCGGAACAAGAAACCCCTTTTACTTATTACTCGAGGAAACAACCTTTTACTACTTTTAACTTGTGTTTGTAGGTGGAAATGGTGGGGTCTTTATTTGATTTCTAACCTACACCTCTCATGACGAAAACGAACACAGAATTGTAACGTTAGTATAAATTACACCTTATATATTCATAATGACTCAATTCTTAATTTTAAAAGTCATTTTTATGTTATCCATACTTTTTACACGTACTTGGTGATTTTATTACTATATTGATGAATAAAGAATAAATTTGGGATGATACGAGTACAAGAAATATTGCCATAAGATGAATTAGGAACATACTGTTTGGGAAGAGTTAAGAATATTATTATACCTAATGGGATGAGAGCCACCGGCCTTTTTACGTGTAGGTACTTGGTAAAACTCTTACTGGTTAGGAATTTATTTTTTGAAAATTATATGTCCATCTATTCACCAGTGTTATTATTTTAGATACATACCTACGTGCTAAATATGTAATTTAAGACTTTTGATGTTAAAAGGTTGTTTTTTCAAATGTTTGCTTTATTATACTTACTACTCGTAAGTGATACTTATTTTCATTCTTCTATAGGTATTCGCTGACTGCCTCCGTGGCGTAGAGGGCGCATACTCGACTGCCAATCAAGAGGTCCCGGGTTCGATCCCCAGGTCAAGCAGTGTTAAAATATTGGATTTTTCCATTAGGAATTATTTATCTCAATAACTGCCAGGAGTCTGGAACTGTGCCCGGTAGATGGCAATAGGCTCGCCCCCTATTACATGGGACCAATAACATACTGGCGAAATGTGGGTGTATCTACATGGGACTGAGTCCTGGGTACATCTCTGCCTACCCCTTCGGGAAAAAGGCGTGAACGTATGTTATGTTATGTTATAGGTATTGGCGTGGGGTTACTTTAGAGAAGTATAACCCCACCCTATCTACTGGTGGTTGCCGTAAGACCCGCATAAGGGTTATGAATCCAAAGGACGGGTAGCAGCGTCCTCTGCGTAAAACCATCAAACTGCGCTCGCCTGCCAAGCCTATTGGCGAGTATTGGCAAATATCCCCTTATGGGTTAGAGGCCTATGTTCAGCAGTGGACTTCCATCGGCTGGATGAAGATTACGATGATAGGTATTTTACTCAGGCTTAGTATCTAAGATACCATTCATGGACCTTATTCATGGAAATATGACTAGAGGTCAGAGAATTGATTTTCGTTCGGCTGTCTCGTGTCAAGCTGTCTTTTGCTTACTTATATTTTTAGAATGTATTTATTATTATAATTAATGTAGGTATATTTTATTTTAAGCTTTACTAGGGCATATCAATATTTTTTAGATAGATAGGTGTTTAACCAGTTCCACTATAAGATTAATTTATAACCACGGAAAATTATCATCTCGACAGTCTCGTAACTCGTAGCTTAAGTTCCTTTAAATATTTGACCAAAACAAAAATGGGACGAATCGACGAAGTCGAACTTATTGCATGAAACGACGAGGAAGCCAAAATAATAATATGTATTAAGGTAAATAGGTGTCTCTGTATTTTGACTACAAAGTAAGACTAGTTCTCGTAACTCTATGTTGTAAAATGTCACACACTGTTGCCGTAATGTTTCCATGTAGATATGATAGTAAAAGTTGTATGAAACACAAAGGGTTGTGAATGTGAATAAAGCATGCACATGCACATCGCTATATATAATAAATTAGCTGTACCCCGCGGTTTCACCCGCGTAGATATGGTTCCCGTGGGAATATCGGGACAAAAAGTACCCTATGTGTTATTCCAGGGTCTAAATTAAACTACCTGCATACCTGCCGCGAAGTGTGAATTTTTATCATCAATAATGTAAATTGCGCGAGCGAGATGGAAGTTTGGCTTCTATAAGCGCCTTAACTTCTTCCCCAATATTCCCACGGGAACGATGAAACGCGGGTGAAACCGCGAGGCGCAGCTGGAAAAAATCCATTATAATATAACACTTTGCCTGACCTGGGGATCAAACCCGGGACCTCAAGATCTGCAGTAGAGCATGCGCCCTCTACGCCACCGAGGCAGTCAAATTTCCAACTAGCTTTACCTAAAGGTACTGTAAGTCTGTTATAAACCTTATTGTACCTATATAGGTAGACATAAGTTAATTTTAGTAATGAACTGATAACCTGATAAAGCATTTGATGACAATTAGCTGCGCCCTGCGGTTTCACCCGCGTTTCATCGTTCCCGTGGGAATATTGGGGAAAAAGTTAAGGCGCCTATAGAAGCCAAACTTCCATCTCGCTCGCGCAATTTACATTATTGATGATAAAAATTCACTAAATGTGAATTTCTAAAATCGCTCTTTACATTTGTTTATCTTTAGATTCATGCATGTTTTTAAGTATATTTCGTTTTTTTTTTTATTTTATTTTATTTTGTTTTGATGAAGTAGAATAGAAAGAAAAGGTAATAACAGTTTTTTCTATGTTCTCCTGTTAAATTAAAAGATAATACGATTGAGAAACACTTTAACTTGCAATGTGCGATCGAGAGGGAAGTTTATGTCCTATAGCGCCATAATATGTCACCTTAGATAATTAGATTAAACATAAAAACTACTGACGATTTTCGTCAAAAGTTTGTATTTATTTATACTATATTATTCTTTAAATGTCAACTGCTCAGCTAAAGGATATTAAAATATTTTCTCATAAAATATCCTCTTTTATTGGAATCAAACAAGCACTCAATGAAATAAGCGAAGTAATTTTGTCGTTATTAAACCCATACAATACCAGTAAACGTCCTCAGAGTATTCATGCCAAATTCAATCAATATATATATACCTATACCTTACATTGACAATCAAACAAAGACGAGTAGCGTCATTTGAATTAATAAGGGTGTCATGCTGGTTTATATATTTTCGATATGCTCGCTCTAAAATGGCGAAGGTCATTATAATTTATTGTTATCTTTACTATTATTAACATTAACAATTATTTATGTTCTTATAGGTATATATAGGTATACCCTTGGACTGCCTTGGTGGCGTAGTGGGCGCAAGCTCGACTGACGATCACGAAGTCCCGGGTTCGATCCTGGGTAGGTGGGTGAAAAAAGCGTGATTGTATGTTGTATACTTTTACTCTTGGGTTATACGCTGTTATCTGAAGTAATTGTGTTGTGGTTTAGAGCATAATTTGGATTTTCTAAAGGCTGGCGTGTCGGCGGATTTTCGAAGTGATATATGGCATGGTGTAATTTAGCTAGGGTAGATCGTAAGTAGGTAGCTCTAGAATAGTTTAGTCTTATTTTAATAAAGACAAATTCCCGAACATAAAAATTGTATCTATAATACGAATCTATATAATAATATTATATTCATAATAAGAACCTAATCTTGTGAGAATATATTTTAAACCCGAAGTGATTAATATACTTTTTAAACACACAAGCAGGGATGGTGATTGGTGATGCCTACATTAATCACCCTGATATGTGCACTCATGACATATTCTTAAGTGCGACTGAAGTCAAGTGTGTCAGATAAACACAATTGTGGAGGTCCATTTTACAAATTGCGTCACTTGTCTTCTGTTTTTGTACTGTCAATGTACTTACCTAAGTACATTTACAGAGACACGTGTCGGGCTAGGCTCATCTGTAAAGATTTATGCGGAGCCATCTCACTCCCCCGCCATCGCTCTTCTGCAGAACAAATAGATTTTTCCTATTATTTATTTATTTTCTTCCTCGTATGCGTAGCGATATATTGGTAGGCATTGCGTCTAAAAATAGAACGATTAATTTATGTCTTAAATCTTGGATGGTAGACATCAAAGTGATAAGAATACAATTTTAATGACGTAGTAAAGTATCTTCGAGGACTTATCGCCACATAATATCTAGATGGGCATTGTTTACCTACGATCATCATCATCTCACTCATCAACATAGACCTCCCCTATAAATTTCCATCCAGTCCGGTTGTAAGCCGCCTGGCATCCAGCGCGTTCCTGCCGTCCTTATCAGATCGCACCCTATCTACCCATACCGTATCCCACTGCTGGGTACCTATAGGCCTATAGGCCTCCTCTTGGATACGCCACTCTTTTTAATCCTGTACGAGTTTCATCGAGCTATTTCCGAGAAACCTGCCAATCATGGGTTGTATTTTAAGTAGGTACTTACATTATTATGGGCAATCATGATGCTTACCATCAGGCACCTGATTCGCTCGTCTTGTCACTCACTACCATAAAAAAAAACTTGAAACTTCGGATCTTTTGTGGTATTATTGTAATCACTAAGTATATATTAAAAAATCCTAATTGACTCACATGCACTGACTGACATGCTAGAGACTTGAAACTTGGAATGTAAGGTGTTTTCGTTGTCTGGACGTGTGCTAAGAAAGGGATTTTGATCTCACATTCTAAGGAATCCAAAAAGGGTGTCAAAGTTTTGGTAAAAATCTCCCATATATCATAATAGCAAGCGGGCAATGCCGCTGGTCATACACTAGTTATTTAAAAAATAAGTTAAGTAGCTACCTACTCCACAAATCTTTCGCCTATAGATAAAATTGTAGGATAAATAATTAGGAAGGATAAAAAGGATAAAATTGTATATATATAGGTATTCAGTCCAGTCGACATGTACACTCAAGTGGCTCATATTAACGGTAATGAGCACTGCACGGTCGGAACTGTCGGTCACTAGAAAATCACCGCTTAGGTCTACGACTGGACTCTATGCGAGAAGCTCAGGGAAAACGTTACTGAGAATTCCAGATACTTGAAGTTTCCCGACTTTTTGCTGTTACTTCGAGTTCCTTGTATTTACGAGTTACGTTATCTATTAAGGAAAATTGGCAATTGGTCGTACTTGGACCTGAATAGCATACGATAATATGGTAAAATTTTATTATTGTTCTTTCACGAAAGCAGTATTTTCATCACGTCTACAAAGAAAAGAGTTTTTCATTTTCCCTTTAACGATAACATGTTCCTAAACGTGCTTAGAATATTCTAGTGTTGATACCTCGAGAAATTAAAAGATTACGTCAGGTACGTGACATAAAAACTGTCGAGAAAAATGCTTGTACTTTAGGTACTTAGTAATTTTTAATTTCGCGACCCGAACAGATATTCTACCGTATTACTTGTCTACTCATCGTTATCGTCGTGTCGTTGTCATCTCGTGACTACGGCTGATGCAACTCAGTCGAAATGTCGAAATACCTAAAAAAAACAATGTTTTAGCGCTATTAAATCACGTTTTTTGCCAGAAATATTTAGGAACTTTTTATAAGAAAAACCTCCATCTTAGAAGAATGTTCCCAAAGACTCAAACTCCAATGTCTTCTGATTAGCATTTTATGAATAGTCTCAGAGATATTCATTTACAAATATTTACAGATTAAATAAGAGCTTCCATTTAATTAAACAAAGAATTTCTAATTTAACTCAGTTTGCTGTTCTAAGGACTAAAGTAGAGTTACCTATATAAATTGTCAAATTATAATATTAAGTTTTCTATTATCGGTAATGTTCGTACTATATAGGTATGATATGAGTAAATACAAGCTTATTTGTAATGCTGATTTCATTTGGCTATGTTTTTCAGACTTAAGAAATACGTACGTATACCTACAAGAATAGTCTGTTTTATATATTCGTATTCGCACTTAGGTCGAAGGTTTGTTGACATTACAACAAATAATAATTTATTTAGAAAGTAGCGAACCCACCTTCCTATAAACATATTATAATTATTATAAATTTCCCTCGTGAATCCCTCAGTTTATTGATGAAAACTGCATTAAAATCATTTGCTAAAGATTTAAACGACGTCAATAAACGACTTCCTTTAATACTATGTAGAGATTTATCTCTCTATAGAGAAATGACATTTTTTTATGCAAACATATACTTACTGTAAGTAACTACATAAAAAAGATATATAATAATAGATTGTTACACAAGGCTATAGACCCCCATTGTACGAGCATACGAGGGAGTAAAACTACCGAGTTATAATGGGTTTTAGCACCCATGTGTTACACGATACTATTCACGACGATTGTGAGAAAATAACATTATTAATTTCATCAAATATCTTGGCTAATATCCTATACGTGCGTCACCAAAAAAATATTATAGTCTCTTTGGTAATTAATAAGAAATTAATAAGAAATCCCCCAGAGGATCCCCCTATCCCCTAGAGGATGATAACTTTAGCTCTCGTAACATAACAAAGACGAAATATTTGAGCAAGAGGCGTGAAAAATTGAACTTATATCTTACTTATAAGGTCTCTGGGATAAACAGACACACTGCTCTATTCCTGTCACCAAATCCAACAGGAATTGTCTTTTCCTAGCTTTCACACCGCACAGGATAATCCTCTGAACTGAATATTTAAGAATTTTCTCAATAGCTTAGAGCTCGCAGAATCATTGGACCCGTTTCATGGCAATAGGAGATTCCCGTATGGGACTTAAAAATAACTGGCTAAATGTGGTGAGGTGTAAAAATTGTGCTGAGCAACCCTTCAGGGAAACAGGCGTTTTTTTATATGTAGCAGAAGAACCATTGATTTAAAGAAAAAGGGGGATGAGGTACTGGCTTCTCGAAAATAGAAAGCTCAAATTAGGTCCCGTTAGGTCCACGTACATAAGTAAATTGGGGTAATACTAGCGACTAATATTGTTGTCTCAGTCGCACTTCGGTCTTAGATACGTCTTTCTATCTTTGTTGTTCATTATATTGCACTGGGCAAATTGCACGTGCCAGTTCTTGAGTAAGCGCTGGGAGTACCCTATCTCCCCTTTTTTAAATCAATGAGGAGAACGTAAACAAGTGTTTCTTCAATTTTTTCAACCGAAAAGAAAGTATAGCCATGAAATTACGTACAAGGCTCCGCCTCCGCAGAGCCTAACAACTGAGTTGGACACGTTTTCGGCCCACGTCGTGATCAGACTGCTAAGTAAGCGAACGGTGAGTAAATCAAGAAACATTTGTAGGTAATGTCACTACAGAACGATGCGATTACTCTGTTTTTATATAAATGTGGCAATCAGGATACTGTGGCGCATTTTGATTTCATCACCTCAGCCTGAGACTTTTTATGAGAAATTGTCTATTTTGTAGGGTTCCGTAGCTCAAAAGGAAAAAGGAACCCTGATAGGATGATTGCCTTGTCCGTCTGTCTGTCGGTCAGTCTGTCCTTCTGTCAAGACCCTTTTTCTTGGGAACGCGTTGAGGTATCAAGTTGAAACTCATATCAACGGTCCCTTACTACTGTAAAAACTTTTAAGTCAACGCAGTCAAAAGACACGGTCATTGGACCACACATTTCCATCCTTTGCGCAACGGAATAAAAACCTTACCTTCCCGTTGGTCTAGCATCATGAAATTAGGCAAGAAGCAAAATCTTATATCAACAGTAAAGGAGTCAAAACCGTAAATTTTCAAAGAGAAATTGTAAAGAAATTTGTGATTATTAACATATTTGCGGTATCTCTAGGTATGGAACCATACACTAAACATACTTACTAAGTAAGGTATGCCTTAACATTTTTTTTTGCAGGGGGCCTCTTTTGCAGGGGGCCACCTGGGGAAGTACCACACCTTTGCCAGTTATTCATCCGCCAAGCAGTAATGTGCAAACATTATTGTGTTCCGGTATGAAGGTTCAACAACTTATATCACAGGGTGACAGGCGCAGTGCAGTGCCGCCCAGAATTTTGAATTTAAAACACTGGGTGGTACTGTGTCTGATATGGGCAATCATGATGCTTACCATCAGGCACCTGATCTGCTCGTCTAGTCATTATCATAAAAAAAAAACCATAGGTATATAGGGGTAAACGATCATATACATGCCCGGTTGCTGCTCTGAATTGACATGCTTTATTGGCATTGTTATCACCATAATATTATCATCATCATCATCTCAGCCATAGGACGTCCACTGCTGAACATAGGCCTCCCCCTTAGATTTCCATCCAATTCAGTTGTAAGCGGCCTAAATCTAGCGTGCTCCTGCCGTATCTTATCAGATCGCCCGTCCACCTTGTGGGAGGACGTCCTACGTCGTAGGAGCAACAGGTTTGTAAGGTCTCCGTCCGAATGTTTTAAAAGCAAAAGGGATCGCGATGTAACATTAGTTCCCTATCAAGTCCATTTTTCAAAAAACAATATAGAGAATACATAATACATATTAGATATAGGTACATACTTCTTGTAATTATATACTTCGGTAATATTGCTTGAGAAATTTGAGTAACTTTCGAGACAACTGTGTCACCTTTTACGGCTTAGGATTATTTTCTTCGCGTATTTAAGACCCTCTATTTTGTAACAGACAGTTTAATGGTGAATTTATTTACAAGAGCTTTGGGGACCAACAGAAGAAATGTTTATTTAGGCCGTACCAGCAGAACAATACAAAAGATATTTCATTTTATGATGTAATTTAGGTAACCCGTTCATATTGTTTGGATTTAATTTAATTCTTTATAATGTTGTTAACATAAAATAAGCTCCATTAAGAACATACGTAAGTGAATAGGCAATCAAAATCTATCTTTTTTATTTAATTACTTAATTCATCATCTTCCTCATCATTTCAGCCATAGGACGTCCACTGTTTAACATAGTTCTCTCCTATAGATTTCCATACAGTCTGGTTGTAAGCGGTCTGCATCTAGCGTGTTCCTGCCGTCCTTATCAGATGGACTTTCTGCCTTGTGGTTGGACAGACGATCCTTGTGTGGTACTTACGTTTCGTAAATGCACGTACGTTAAAATCAAAAGTGGGCGGCCCCCTATGTCCACTTCCTCACGGCGTGAGCGAGATTGAGCTCTCCACGAGCTCCGCTTCTATGAGAAATCACACACTCTTGCGCAGGTACAAATCTCCATATGTGCAGTGTCTGTGTAGTAGGTAATTATATCGCGACATATGTATGGAGTTGAGTCTAGTGTCCGGGGTGTGCCTATACTATACGTATAGCGTTTTTATTGCTAGACATTTCTATGTACTTTGTAGCTAGATCTCTGTGTATCTTTTACTACTTGTGTAGAGCGCAGAATTTTCTTGAATAATTTATCATTATAGCCTACTTAGATGGAATTGCTAAACTCAATCCGAATCGAAAGGTTTTCCATGTCATGCTGCATATAATTAAGTATATACGGTTCGCACAATCGCTACAAGAAGTCGTTGCGACGCGACGTCGGGTATTCTACGTAGGTACATGAATTATTTGGGGTATTGTTTCGCATATTACGAGGAAGGAGAAAGGAAAATGCAGTCACGCAAGTAATCTAAACTCACTAAAGACAGTAATATATTTATGTAGTCCCAAATAGCATTTTCCGCAATAGAGTCAACGGCAAGATAACGTCAAATGAGTTATGCCGGCAATTTGTCCGGATGTCTCCAGCGGGGAAGACGGCAGCACTTATCTTAGCTTCGCTATGTTTTCCTCTCCGAATGGTGGATGATCGATGGTTGCTCCTTGTATTGTAAGATTTAATGTACTTATCTACAATCTACTTACAACATTTCATAATTACAGATATATTGAAAGCTAAAGATTAAGTTCCTATCGAACTGAACAGAACTTAGGTGAAAAACATTGATATCATCGCAGAGTCTTGTAGGCTACACCAGTTTTAAAGCGCTTGCCTAATGAATTAACATAATTAAACAAGGGCAAACCTCACTTTGGTTTTAACGCCGTATCTCAAATATATTATTTTAGCGCCAAATCAGTTTGATCTAAATTTTAGTTGAGTCAAATACCGTTTACCGTAAGTTAACTTCCTTAGGTTAAAAGTTTATGTGACGTTACTTATATCTACCTCCCATAGTATCGTATGTTTTCTGTTAAAAGCATAATTTTTCGAACATCAACTTTGTAAGTTGTATTTCAGGGGTTTTTTTGAAGATATTTATGTTTTCCAAAGGCTTGCACACATTATGGCGGGCCGGGCAGCACTGCATTGCATAACAAAAATCCACCTAAGCACAGCACATTCGTACATGTGGCCCGCTGTAGTGTGCGATATTTCATATAAAATGTACGGGAGTGATGTGATGTAGGTTGATTTTTGCTATGCGATGCGGTGCGGCCAGTTGCACTGTAGTCTGCGCGAGCCTTAAAAGGTTTATTGTAGGAAATGAGCGATACTAAGTCGTGTTTCAAGTAATGTTTGTACGTTATCAAACAATGTTTGTACTTTGTACCTTACTCTATAGGTACTAATATCATTCGGAGTAATTAGTTACGCAGTACGAATGTTAGTGTGCGACGTGAGACATGCGATGCCTTGAACTTAGGATGGCAAGTGGTGAACACCAAGTATTATCTTTGTTTAACAATAAACATTTCAAAGACTTAAATAGTCAATGCTGTAAGTAAAATAATTAATGTGAGTACTCGTACCTCTCCCTGATCATAATGTTGCCATATTTAACTCAAAATTAACTCCTTTAAGATTAAACGTCACCAACACAATTTTCCACTCAATTGTTTGTCGTTGGCTCTGGATCTGGCCTTTATTTGCACGAAAACATATTTTGTTAAAGAAAACCTTACAGTTTCTTCGTATTTATGAAAATTGTAAAAAAAATAGTTTTGGGTTATGTTAATAACATAACATAACATACATTCACGCCTTTTTCCCGAAGGGGTAGGCGGAGGTGTACCCAGGAGTCAGTCCCATAGTAGATACACCCACATTTCGCCAGTATGTTATTGGTCCCATGTAATAGGGGGCGAGCCTATTGCCATATACCGGGTACAGTTCCAGACTCCAGGCAGCTATTGAAATAATTCCTAATGGAAAAATCCAATATTTAACACTATGCCTGACCTGGGGATCGAACCCGGGACCTCTTGATTGGCAGTCGAGCATGCGCCCACTACGCCACCGAGGTAGTCCCTCGAGGTTATGTTAATGATTTTTTAAATATCAATGCAGATGCAGATGAGATGAGATGCAGAGCCTAACAATGAGTGAACAATTATTCCTTATTTATTCATATCTGTGAATTTTCATTTTGTATGGGTGACGTTGAACCTTAAATCATTTTCATTATTCATAGTGTGAGTTCGCGCTCAAATTAATGGAACGAAATCAAAGTTATCGAGGTTTGAATTACGATTTCATATTAGCTTATGTACATTGAAAATCAAGATAACAAGCGTTACCTATCTCTTACTTATCTATATCGGAAAACCCAAGCTTGGTAAATCCCTTCCACGCTATGTACCTATAAGATAGGAATTGAGTATAAATTGCATACGTGCCTTCCTCGCTCTCATAGTGGATTTATTACACGACAGCACAATTTCTTCCCCTCTTCAGATCATCATAATAGACTACATTTAATATTTTATGAGAATACTAGTACAATACTCCAGACTTTCATAAACTTTCTCAAAAGACAAAATAATACTGAAAGTAGACACAGAAGCTTTTATGTAAACGATAAAACCCAAACCGTCACAACTTACAAGCAAACTTCGCGAGAAGTCGCGCATAATCAACAGCACGGCGAATAAAAGGAAGCAAGGAACCGCCCTGAAAGGTAAATCACGACTATACGACATGATACCAGCCCTCAGACGTAATTTATTTAGGTACGTAACTTCGGACCGTCGACTGCCTTTTTCCACCTTTCCTCTTTGTCTTCCTTCCTCCTCTCATATCTATTCATTCTTATTTTATATTAGATGGAATTTTTTAGGCTTTCTTTTTAGTAGTTTCGTATCGGCGACAATAACTTTTTTCTGTTTTATGGCCACGTATCTTTCCAGTATTTATTGCTTGGGTGGTCTTAAATAACCGTTTTTAAATAAATAAGGTCCAAAGGAATGTCGTTATGGTTTTAAACGTAGTTAATATAAAAATTATACGAGTAGATAAAGAGGTAGGTAAGTACTGTAATTTACTATAGGAAAGGTTATATTTTAGGGATCAAAATAATACAAATAAAGTTATTCAACTTTCAGATTATATTTATTTGTGATTCATTTTCTATATCGTGTAACAACATGAAAGTATGGATTCATGAAAATTTTCGGTATGATATTAGAAAATAGTTGTTTTTAAAAATCATAACTTAACATGACTGTCTTACTGAACTTCGAAGTTTATATTATCGATGTACTGTTTTCATAAAGTTTAAAAGTGCCACACCTGTATTTCGCCAGTATATTAGTTCCACGTAATAAGAGGCGAGCCTATTGCCATCTATCGGGCACAGTTCCAGTCTTCAGGCAGTTATTGAGATAATTCCTAATGCCTAATCATAATAATGATCTAATATTTAACACTTTGCCTGACCTGGGGATCGAACCCGAGACCTCCTGATCGGCAGTCGACAATGCGCTCATTACGCCACAGAGAGAGTCTGAAAATCAATCCTCCTTTACTTAATAATACGTAGTTACTCGATTCTGCTCTTATTGTCTGAGCTTTATAAATGATAAACCTCTCTTGAGACAGCCTGAGACATAGAACTCATAAAGAAAGACTATAATAACTGAGCAGCTCAGTTCGCAATCTTAACTCAATTCTCATTAATTAAAACATAGTAAGAACTTCGACGGTAATTTATTGCACTGACTTATGATCACCATTATTCTCTTTAAAATTTTTCTGATTACTAGTCATTTCAAATTGCTGTCGAAAATAACTTTGAAGGCTTGCAAGGCAAACATTGGCCATATTTGCACCAATGAAATGTGATTGACATATTTTTGACTAAAGCGTGATCAAAATGTTGACGCATATATCTGGCCCAACATGGCAATGCCGCCAGCATCTTGGGTACGCCATCTGAGAGTGGTTTAGAGAACTTGGATTTTCTATAGGCTGATATATCGTGTGGATTTTCGATGTGTTCTATGGCATAGTATATTTTGTTAGAGTATATAGTAGGTTTTTCGTGAAATGTTAACAGTGGGTTCAACTTATATGTGGATCGGAACCAAGGAACCAAGTAAACATCTTATAATCTTAAGATGCCCACTTCTCTAAGTAACAACCCGACGTATAAAATGTCCACTTCTCAGAGTCACAAAAAAATAATATGATCAAGTGCAGTAGTGGATTTTTTTTATTGAAGCTAGTGACTTTATGCTTTTTTGAATAAAAAAACGAAATTAACAACACTACAGCAGCTACCTACTTAATACCTACCTTCACTAAATACACTAAAGAGCTTGTCGAAAACCCATAGGCAGATATGCCGGCCTACAGAAAATCCAGGTGCCCCAAACCATTATCACATGGCAGCGTACCTAAGATACTGGCGGCATTGGTGTTTTGAACCCAATATTAAATTGCTGCAAATTATAGATCATGTGTAGCCACCGAGACATGTTAATTTATTAAATTAGAATTTTGACGTTGAACGATTCATAAGAAATAGTTGCAATCATAAAAACAACGAGTAACGGGACTGAAATACTCATAAATCATGATCTATTTAAAATGGAAAGTTTAATGAGCTTGATAGTCTCAAGGATATACTCTAGTCCCAAAGGATCCAAAGGTTGATGACTACTCCATCCAGAACATTTAATTTTGTTAAAGCATACCTTGGTAAGTATGCTTAGCGTGTATGTGTTCCATACCTAGATACCCTATATATATATTAGTAATCACAATTATTTTTGTAAAATGTTAAGGCTTTGGGATTTTTTTCCTTTACTTGTGTATATCAGAAATAAAGGAAAAATCTTAATCTTGATTATCTTGAATCTTGAAAATCTTGAAAATCTTGATTAAAATTATTAAAGGATCTTGCTCTAGCATTTTCTGGACTTGACTAGACTTGCTTCTTGCCAAATTTAATGAGGCTACACGCTACCCTAGAGGTTATTATAGCCCGTTGCGCAAAGTAATGTGCGGTAATATGGATGTATATTTTTATTGCGATGACTTAGAAGTTTTATATTTTTTAACACTACTAAAACAGATTAAAATCTTCTCCTTTAGTCGTGCAAAATAAGCTATTTCTAAAACACTTCAATATAATCGGTAGGTTCCAAAAATAAAGATAAATTCCCAGTTTTGATAGCGGCGCTAGACTCAACAAGTGTTAAGGTATTTTTCACAGTCGTCCGCCGAAGGGGGACCCCTTTCTCCACCTGTCTTCGCCTCCTCTCCCCTCCTTCCACCTCGTATCTCTACCGCACTAGACTAATTTGCAATTCCCTTGGAGGCCTCCATGCTGTCTCGACTCGACGAGAATTTTCGACTTTGGAGCTTATTTTATCAAGCTTTTCTAAAGGTATTTTCATTTATCGCCTCGTAAATGTGTGTATTATAGGTAAACATGTATGAATATAGGTAATTTATTATTTTTTTAATTGTGTAAAAAACTGAGTTTAGAAACTGATTATTTTTACACTCGAAAAAGTAGTATTAGACTTTGATCCTTTAACCCTAACATCATCATCATTATCTTCATCAGCCGGAAGACGTCCACTGCTGAAGATAAGCCTCCCCATATAACGCCATAAACTATTTATTCATATTTATGGGGATTTGGAGTAATCTCCACGCATGGCAGCCGTCTTGGTGATCGCAGTAGTTGGAATACTGGAAACGGAGAGCGCTGCTGCCCACTCTCCGAATATGTCCCTCTGTCGGGTCTCAGAAATCAAAAATAGTTGTTTTTATAAAATTAATAGCACATGAAAATTTATGATTACATTTTTTAAAGTGGTTAAAAAGTTATTGGTATAATATGTAAGTAATATAATATGAAATATATATGGTAAATACTCATATGAGTTAAACGTGAAACAAAGACTAAATGCTGAAAACAAAAACACAGACTATACGGTACGTATACACTACCTAAAAATAAATGTATATTTCAATTAGTATTAGTTATATTGGTATAAGTCAAGGAGGTATACCAATATATAAAAACCTACATAATATAAAAAATCAAACCCTGAGTGACAGCCACGCCCAGTGTGTCCCAGTGTGCTAGTAAACCTTGGACCTAGGAAGCTAAAAATTTGGGTACTTTTCATCATCATTATCATCTCAGCCATAGGACGTCCACTGCCATAGATTTCCATTCAGTCCGGTTAAAGCGGTCTGTATCCAGCGTGGGTACTTATAATTTTAATTATACAGGAGTTTATGAAAAGTCCCAGGAACTACCACTCTAGTAAAACTCAAGTCTTTAATTTTAATACTGTAGATACATAACATAATACATAATGCATAAGTATATATAAGTAATATAAGGTACTCAGGTTTCATGTTAGATCTAAAATTTTAGATGTTTCATCATAATAAAAAGAAAGTTAAATCTAAATGGAGCCGCTCTTTTATGCCACCCACGCTGTTACTAATACAGACAATATTCAACCGAGGATTAAAAATGTACGTTTTAAATATTTTATTGTCCAAAGTGTACGAAAAACAAAGGATGGCGACGCAATTCGACACGAAAAGTAAATGGTAAATTGTCATTGCCTAGATTATTAACATAGATACCGCTGTCTTGTCAAATGCTAGAACTAAAACTACGCCAAAATCGGCGTACCCGAACCTATGCAACATGTTTTAGCACACTAGCGCTCCTTGCAAACTGTTTATCTCGTACCCTAGCAATATGTTACGCACACTACAGTTTGAATGTAGCCGCATTAATAATTTGAGGAGCTGTTATTTTTAGGTAGTGTAGTATCTGTTCCGATCGCACGCCGAGATTTATTATCTAAAAATGGTTGTATAGGTGTTACACGACAACATCAATGGATTATTATTTATAGAAAATTTACACCACAAATTAAATTATAAATAAAAAATATCATGAAGGTCACCCTGCAGGTAAGGTGCCCAAAAAGCTGGCTACATTACCTCTCTGTATGGCCAAACTTATTCGTTGGCGAAGGTATTATCCAGTGTTTTATCACCTGTGGTTTCGATAGGCGCCTCCATAGATTCTAGATAATTTATATTTTTGTGTCGCATCGAATTGCTTTGCTTAACCACGTTTGTCGTTAGAGAAACAGTCAATTTGACTGAAACCGGCTAAAGTTCAACCACACATCACACACAAAACTCAAACAGTTTTTTCATGGTTTTAAAGAAATTTGTATGTCAATAAATCTAATAATAAATAATCTACCGAACGTTCGGGATAGAACAATTTTTGCTTCACACCAAACTCAATCTCAAAAACAATTATTGAATTAGGTCATAATCTGACACTTTTGCGCACGTCAATGAAGATATCATGAATCTACTGAGAGTTCGGAAAGATACCTTATACAAGAAGAAAAACATCATGTATAATAAGGGTACATGGTCCCTCCAGAAATATGTACATATAATATACATAATAAAAATTCTTTGAGCTATTATTGTAAATATATAACAATTACAAAAACAATATAAAATAAATCCTAAACAGAGTGCGATAAATGGGTAATATTGATTCGTAAAAGGCAGTACCTACCGCGAATGTAAACACTTGTGATAACTTTGCGAAGGGATCCCAATATTTTCATCCATTTATGGAGCTGGAATAGGCACCGGTCGAAGCAACAGGCTTACCTTTACATATACGTTTCACTCTTATCGGTATAAACTGCTCGGGAAAAAATCTCCGCTTCACATACAAATTTGCTGATAAGCTGATTCATATTATATTCATATTAAAAAACATCCAATATTTTACTTTTACATTAATTACAACGAAACATTTTGTGCCTGCCAGTACCTTTGATAAAAAATTGCTTTGGATAAAATTGATCATACCTAAACCAAATCGGGGGAGAACGGATCGGGTGAAAACGGGATCGGGTCAAAACGGTGCGGAACCGATTCATTTTGTTTGGGAAGTCGAATTTTTATTCCTTTTTCCGCAATTCTTTCTTTTGCAAGTAGTTTAGGTTGACGGGTAGATACACTACCCCTTAAGTATTACTTTTTGCAACACTTTGTATCGCGTTTTATATCGCATATAATATGAATAAGAGTATAATATTTCGCTGTAGCAATACTTTTAGGTAATTTTTAATCAGATTTATTTAGTTTCATATTATTATATAAATTATTATGTATATATAAAATATACATAAAGTATTTATTAGTACTATTTCAGATCACCACGTACCTCCGGAGAACCACGCATTCAATGAATTCAATTTTGTCTTTTTTCTGCTTCTAAAATATCGCTTAAGTTTTTTATTTGCTATTTTTATATTCAGACATGAAATTCTAAATAATATTATGGGATACCTTAACATATTGATATAATATGTACTTATTGCAACAATTGGTGGTTTATCGGCGAGATTAATTAATTTTGGTTACAGGCAACTTTTTTTTTAATTAACCTTAGTTAATTAAAGATTATATTATATAGTATATAATTTGCTAATGAACGAGATATAAATCAACTTACAATAAGTTGCAAGTTTCTACAACTTGTGCCTTCATTGCAAAAAGACTAAACAATACAGCTACTTACTATCTACTCTAACTAAATACACTATGCCATAGAACATTCGAAATCCACAGGCTAACATGTCAGCCTATAGAAAATCCAAGTGCTCTAAACCACTGTCAGATGGCAGCATTGGGTATGCTGCCATCTGAGATGCTGGCAGCATTGCCACGTTGAATAGCAATGCTTATACGTTGGGCCAGATAAACGCCAGCATCACAAAGCAATTCAACGTCATTGATCACGCGTCGCCTCGACCAAGCGCTCAGTTCGATGTTTGTAAATGCTGTGAGCTCCCGGCCCCACGGTCCCTGAGTCTCGACTCCAAATCGTCGTTAGACCTTTAATTTTATATTCAACGTGATAATGAGTAAAAGTGCTTTCTCATTACGATATTTAAGATGTTTTTATATCTCTGCTTGTCATCTCGTTTACACCAGAGATAAGCTAAGCTTGAAACAGATTTGGATTGGTATAAATAAAACCCATCTTTAACTATAGGTTAACTGTAGTGAATGAATGACCTATATAACATATTATTAAAAAAAACGTTATTAGGAGCACCTTTAAAACCGCGGTCTTGTAGGTGCTCCATTAACGGTTTATAGCTTTGGCTCGCCGGCTCGTCGACGTACCAACGGCTTTACTCACCAATGGATCACCCCCTTTATACGTAATACTCTTTTCTACACTTTTAGATATCCTAGAGCCATTTATTAAATTTTAATGATTAAAATCTGTAGAAATAACTGCGCCTCAAGCTTAATAAAACCGTTCAAAATATGATACAAAATACAAATTAAAAATATGAAATTATTTATTGGTACAAAAAGGGTAACACAAATGTTGGATTCTCTACTTTTTGCTTAGGCTTACTAAGCTGTGTTGCAAAAGGTAGTCTCTTCTATAGATAATACTTTAAGTTATGGTAACAAACATTCATAATAGTCTGAGTTATCTACAAAGATTTTTAACATATATTCATACAGTCACGCCTTATATTCCCGTTGAGGTAAAAGCAGAGACTATTTTTCTCCACTTGCAAAATCCTGATATACAATTTTCGTGCTCGCCGTTTGTAGAAACATTTTAATTAAAAAAAACTGTTTATCGATATGCCTATTGATAACATACTCGTATTAAGGCTTAATTTACGTAGATCTGAAAGTGACACAACACAAAGTATTAAAAGGGTCATGAGTAGGTAATTTAGTTAAATAAATTTATTTTAAATTAATATAATCAGTTTCTTGACAATGTTGTGTTAGTACAACAAAATTTCCATATTTTAGTGTAAGTCAAATTGTGATTAAGTTTATATTTAATTTGTTACAATTCATTTGATAGCGGGTCGATTACAAAATTAATGTCAGGATAATAAAAATAATATTAAAATTGAATTTTTGAAGGCTCTAGTGGAGTGCGAGCGTGACCCGGCGTGGCGCCCGGACTGCGGCCTCATCACTCGGCTACCGACCGTCAGACGCCGCGTACGTCGCGAACACACGCGCCGCAATCACGCTCATCTCTGTGTTAACTTATTATGTGCTAAGTGAAACACCAACATGAAAGGCAGACACCAATTCCGACGCAGGTTCAGCCTGCAACCCTCTTTCATTAAAGAGGACCACGAGGAAGAAAGGAGGCCCCACAGGTGAGTTTTTATTTATTTTTATTTACGTTACGAATTCCGAAGCGATGTCTACGCCGTAGCGTCTCGTCACGTAGCTCTTAGCATACGATTTGTTTGAGTACGTGTCATCTCGTAGCACATTAATCAAGTCGTGAACATAAACGAAAAGATCAATCCTTTATTAAGTACCTACATTAATATAGGAGATTATAGTGCATAAAAGTGTTAGTAAAGACCTAAACGATACTATAAACTAGATTTAACTGCATATTATACACAATTTATGAGTTTTAGTTTGGAGAGTAAGTCCTTATTGTTTCGAACTTTAGAACCATTAGTCTGTTATAAAATGCTAGTAGTGGGAATTTCTGAAATTGCCGTCTAAATTATATCCCTGTCTTACCTAATTATAGTGAAAAAATATGTGCAGAAATTTTAGCCATCTAGCTGCAAAGGTTAGGGCTGGATTGAAGAATCAGTTTGTTGTCGAAGAGCCAGTCATGAGCTTTGTATTTTATATGTACCTATTTTATTATAAACAGAAATAAACACTTAGATTCCAACCAAGCATCTAGTCGGCTGCCGAATCGCACCTTAAATTCATACCTCAGACACAAGATTTTATTCGAGAGTAATAAAACTCTAGGTACAACCTGAATAATATATTTCTAAGGCGCTCTGTGGAAAACGTTCGCGTACATGACAAAAGGCTTCAGCACTTTAAGACGGCTCGTTATCTGGATGAGGCAATTTTCTGCAATTTAATAACGAATAACGGATTATCTTTACCTGAACAATCGGCTTGTTCAAACGAGAATAAAAATGTCTCTTTTATTTTTCTAGACACAGATATTGCTACTTGAATGCCGAGATCGTACATGCATAGCGAAAGACATACCTACTCATTGCTTTTACTATGCACTTATGTACTGTTCCAAAACATAAACATACCATCACGCCTTTTTCCCGAAGGGTTAGACAGAGACCAGGACTTAGTTCCATAGCAGATACATAGCAGGTCCCATGTAATAGGGGGCGAGCCTATTGCCATCTACCGAGCATAATTCTGCTCCATATTCCATCAAACCATGCACAATCATACTCCAGGCTGGCATAGAAATTATCTTTATGAAAAATTCAAATAACACATTCCTGACCTGGAGATCGAACCCGGGACCTCATGATTGGCAGTCGAGCTTACGTCCACTATGTCACCGAGTCAGTGTACTATGTTGTTTTATGACTTGGAAATAAGAAAATCCTTCTAATGTTATAAATACGAAAGTTTGTCGGTGTGTGTGTGTGTATTTGTTTGATATTTTTTCAAGCCTAACTATTAAATCGATTGGGTTGTTTGGTATATATATAGCTGTAGATACTTTTCAGCGAGTGAAACCTCTGCTGTTGCCCACAGCTATTATAGTTAATACCTGAAAAACAATGAAGATAAATTACTTTACTACTATCTCATGAGCGAACACTTTAGACAACCCTATATTTTAAAAGCATATAATGACCATAATAACCTCATTATATATATTTGTTTATTAGTTTCACAAAACTGGGCGTTTCATATATATCATACAGAATATTATTAATCAAGGCATTTACAGCTAGAATGTACGTCCTTCTTGATGTGCACACAACATGCATAAAAAATTAATAAGCACTCGACAAAAATTATGCAATAAATAATAAAAACCACTGTGGGGTGCCGGCTATACAATAGTACCTCACCCTCTCTACCCGTGGTTGCCGTGCGTCTGCGTAAAATTCACCAACTCCGCACGCCAACCCGCCTGCCAAGCGTGGCGAGTATTGGCAAAACCCCCCCTTTATGGGGGAGGCCTATATTCAGTAGTGGACTTGCTACGGCTGAGAAGAAGAAGAAGAAGAAATAATAAATAAAAAATAATATATAAAATACAAATAGCTGTGGGGTTACCGGCTTTAGAATAGTACCTCACCCTCTCTCCCCGTGGTTGCCGTAAGAGCCGGCTATAGGATCCAGAGAACGGGTAGCAGCGTCCTCTGCGTAAAACCATCAAACTGCGCTCGCCAACCCGCCTGCCAAGCGTGGCGAGTATTGGCAACAACCCCACTTATGGGGGAGGCTTATGTGAACATAAGCCATTTTTATATTATATATTACTTTTTATTTATTATTTCTTCTTCTTCTTCTTCTTCTTCTTCTTCTTCTTCTTCTTCTCAGCCGTAGCAAGTCCACTACTGACATATGCCTCCCCCATAAAGTGGGGAATTGCCAATACTTGCAGTGGACTCCTAACGGTTGGATGATGATGATGATGATGAAATAGCTGTGTGGTTCCCGGCTACATAATAGGGCCACCCCTTGCTCATCCCGTGGGAGCCGTGAGACCCGGTAGAAGGTCATATTTGGAGAGAGGGCAGCCACGCTCTCTGTTTCCAAGTATTCCAACTACTATGATCACCGCAAAATCGCGATTACGGTAAAATTCCCCCATATGAATAGTTAATGGTGTTCTATGGGGGAAGCCTATGGTCAGCAGTGGACGTCTTCCAGCTGATAATGAATAAATAAATATGAATGCCGAAGAAAAAGGAGTTGTGACTCGTAAGTCTTATTCTGCGGCTCCTTTCCCCTGGTTTCTATCATGTGAGTAAACTGTACTCGTGTTAAATGAACCAGATTAAATTAATGTGTTTGTTTGGTCCAATTTAATGAATTCAGTATGCAAATGTAGGCTTTTCAACCTTTCGTTTGTTTTTCCTAACAGTTTGCTGCATAAAATGGTTTTGGTCATTATCCTTTGAACAGTCAAATGTGGTTTTAAGAGCCATAAAACTAAACTAATGTAATTAAATGAAGTTAACGTGCTGAATTAATTTCAGACATGAATTAGATGGGCAAAGCGGCGGTTAGTACCTTACTTGAGTAATTTTAGATTAAAAAGTTTAATTAATTACTGGTAGGTACTCAAGAAGTACTTAATTAACAAAATCTGGTACAAAAAACAAAAGAGTCTGATTTTGATTTGATTTGAATTAATTTTGACTGCCTCGGTGGTGTAGTGGGCGCAAGCTCGACTGCCGATCATGAAGTCCCGGGCTCGATCCCCAGGTCAGGCAAAGTTATATATTGGATTTTTCCATTAGGAATTATTTGAATGCCTGGAGTTTGGAATTGTGCCCGGTAGATGGAAACAGGCTCGTGTCCTTAAACATGGAACCAATAACATACTGGCGAAATGTGAGTGTATCTCTTATAGGACTGTGAGTCCTGCTACACCTCCGCTTCTTTAATTCTTTTATTCAGCTCGATTACAAGTAGGCTGTCTGTTATGTATAATAAATAATCTTAGTTAGCTGTTATTTAATTTTAAAATGTTTAATTAGTTTTAATTTCTATATCAATATCCAATTATAATTAAAACTATCATGGTTGTAAGTATTGGAAATCTCGAGAAACGTCGAATCATAGTAATAATCTTATATATCAAACTCCTAGAACAAGAATATTTAGTTTTTAGTTCCGATTTTTAGTGTCAAAAACAACATGCACAATGCACAGTGCACCGCCATCCCGCCCGCAAAATTGCATGCAAAGAGGAAATTCTATTAAGTATTATTGTTGTTAGTGACACCATTCATATATCGACACGTGTTTCTAATATATATAAATAATCTTATATATATAAAAATCTTGTGTCACGATGTATGTTGTGAATAAACTCCAAAACTACTGAACCGATTTCAATCAAATTTCACATGTACCCGTATTTTGGTCTAACTTACTGGATAGGATAGTTATCATCTCAATTATTCGCTTATGTCGTGAATGTAAACGAATAAAATGTATCAATTAATTGTTTCTTAAGCAAGTGTTTATTTACTGTTTAGTTTTATGAAGTTCTCATAGATGGCGGTGTACGTTGATTCATCGATAAAATTCTTCAATATTGTTTGATATCTAGGTTGCAAATACACCCAATAGATGGCGCTGTGTTCTGTTTCTTAGAATATAAATTCTATTACTTTATTTCACGTAATATTTATTTATGCTCACGATATAACCGTATTATTTTAATGCTTTGTGACTGATATTTTTATAATTATACTGCGTATTATGTTACAATATTATTAACATTAATAACAAAAAAAAAATTGTACCATTTTTGTTAGAGAATTATTAAAGTCTTGGCGCCAAATTTTAATCAAAGTTTCAAGATCTGGCCATCAAATTTTATCGAGTCGCCATCTCTGGTTTGAATGTCCAAAGCTTTGGTATCTCATTCGTTCTCGAGACCTCCTCTGAGCGTAAACAAAGCTCCCTCTCGAACCATCGAGACCCACTATTTCGAACAATCGATGAATCGATTCTTCTCAAAGCATGCGAACTAGAACGTTCGGGAAATTAGTTTAGTATACCTGTAGTAATTATAATAAGCACCCCACGCATTTTGTACACAACAATATGAATTTTTCAATTGAGTACTCCAGTTTTATTTTCAATTTAGCTAATTCGATTTTACCGGAAGGGTTTTATTTCCTCAGTTGCGATTAGAGTAATAAAATATGGAGGTACGAAGTTCGCCGGGTCAGCTAGTTATCCTATAAAAAGTGTATATCTTTTCCAGCTTTACGCTAATAACTAATAATGGAATTTTAGAATTATTTGGTCCCTGTAAAATAAATATTAAAGCCATATAATTTCGAATATTCGAGTAGAGAACCCAACTTAAACAATTTTTCGTAATATTTCAATAATGTGTTATTCTATCCTTGATTTGATCGTGTATCGTTGGGTAAAGCTTATTTGAATGCCTTCTAGATCGGATCCCGATCCCGACAGAAATCGGGTTATATTACATTGACGACGGTGGTGTCGGCTCAACCCACAACGAAATTGTGTAGGTATCAATTTCTCCATCGGCCCACTAACTAGGTTTATATCAAACAATTTACTGACGTTATATTAAACTTGTTTATTGTTCTATGAGCCAATTATGTAGAACATAATATTATGATCGAACATAAAATAATAAAAACCGAATAGGTAGGTAGAGAACAGCTTTATTCTTGAGTATGGAGGCTGTTAAAAATAATAGTTTAATTATTTTTAATGCTTGGACTTGGTAAACTTTATAAAACTGCGGTTGGGATGGGTTCCAAAATTATCATTTCCAAAATGAAAACTTAAAACCTTTTCTCACTGTAAAATAGGAGAGACATAAGTATTTATTTATGAAAATAGTTATTCTCTAAAATAATCTTTCTGTACGGTAAAGGAAAAATATAAGGACTCTTATTTCTACGTTTTATTGTCACTGGTTTAAATAAAATAATTAAGTTAGAGCGCTATCGGCCCTCGTCTGCATCTGTCCAAGCAACTTTAATATAAGGCTTTATTATAAGAGTTATATATCCTTGGAAACGTTCCAAAATTATTTTCCCCAAACATTATTCACAATTTCAACATGTAACCTGGCACCTGGCTCTATTGTGTATGTTTACATTTATTGCTACATTTACCGAGCTCAGAAACCCTCGCTATACAATGAAAATGAAACATCACGTCAGCGTTCTTATAGAAACTATCCTTTTTATGCGGCACTAATAGAACCGACAAACGGCTTTCAATGCGTAATTATTATTGCCCATTCACGTGAAATTAATGCTCTTTTAAAACCTTCTCTATTTAAGTTCTCTGAGCCGTGATACGTTAAATTAAGGGCAGGCATATAATTCCGAAGGTGGACGATAAAATCTTAACGGGCGAGTGCACGATATAACAATTTACGTTTGCCACAAAACAGGAGTTTTACCATGATTTATAAAGTATTTAGGTCTAAAATATAATTAATAACTACTTGCCAAATATGCCAACGAAATTAATGAATTCACACCATGTTACGATTGTGAACTATAATGAATAAAGAATGAGTACCTACTTAATGAAAATGCAAGATATTTTAGGTAAATTTAATATAATACACACTAAGAGAAGATGATGGCTGACTAATATGAGCTGACGATTTTGAAGAAGGAAGAAGAAGAAGGAGATCGCGGAGCGCCATCGGGCGGCCACCAGGAGTCGGAGGAGAATCAGCTCGGAGGCTCGGAGTGCCGCGCAGAATTTTTAATTTTAAAACACTGGGTGGCACTGTTTCTGATATGGGCAATCATGATGCTTACCATCAGGCACCTGATTTGCTCGTTTTGTCACTATCATAAAAAAAAAATCTTTTGGATTGAATTCGATAGACATATTATATTATACGAGCCAGATTGTTAATTACTTCTTCATGCCAAAACAATTGAACTGAACAGGTTGTTTGATATAGAGTACAGGTCGCGTCAAAGTTTAATAGCGCCCGGCAAAAGTGGAGGGGGGCTATAAATCAATTTCTGCGCATTCAAGGTCAGCGGTATTAAACCGTGACGCGATATGTACAACATACGTACATGTAGAGCAAAATGTGAAACAAGATGTGGTCCTATTTGGTGAGTGAAATACAGACACACATACACACAGCTACCGACAGCGTAACATGAAGCTATTGCTGATTTCACAGAGAGATGGGTCGCAAGGGACACGCCGCTCACGCTCGCCGCGTGCTATCAGCTGACTTATCTCGGACAAATGATAACACTGATAAGTTCTACACGAAACAAACGTGATCGGCATGAATCAACTAAGTGTTCGGGGTATTTTTGCTGAGCTGTGAAACTTTCAAGCTTAAACACTTAATCATCAGGAGAAAAAGATAAATGTATTTATATTGCGTTACTCGATTCTATTATGAGTTGAATTAAACAATTTTACCGGGTTTTATCGCGTAATATAAACATACTATATAATCTAGTGTAATGCAAAATATACCCAATAAAATCTGTTCTAAGTTTATTTATTTATTTATAATTCAGCACAACGCTAGGACTAAATTAATGCTAGTGTAGCATTTTCTACCAGTTATCCTAAAACTAGAGAATATGTTACAGAAATTAAAAAGATTACAGATTTTACAGATTTTAAGATGTTAAATTTCAACGAGTAACAATCGCGAAAACATTATAACTCCCCAAATTGTTAGTTTTATTTCATAGATATAAATTGTAGATATAAAAAGTAATTTGATTTTGAGAAAAAAGAAGAAAACGTAGGTATACACATTTCGAGTTTTTCTCGCGTTTCCAACGTTATGTCCTAAATATAATATCAGGATATCATATAAGATATCTATAGTCAGTATAAAAGTACGACTGCGATACTCAATACCTAAACATGAAATCCCGATTCACGTTACTTATCCCTAAAGAACGCTTTCCCTAATAACGCTATTCCTAAACCACGTGAACTCTAATCACCACATTTCTAAAACACGCCATCCCTAATAACAGTTACACGAACCACTTACCACTTGCTCTCAAATTAATATAAGGACTGGCTTATTTTCCAAGGTTTCTTAATATTTTTCCCTCAGAAAACTGCTAGGTACTTTAAATATTCGAAGTATTTCGCGAACGCCTCTGAAATCCTTCTCGTACTCGCACCATATTACCATACACAAACTGGCAAATCCTCAAACAGCCTGCGATCGATTAGATAACACAATGACACGGTGGTTATGGCTGCGTAATATATCACTGAAACTAGCTTCGCAATACATACAAATACGATGCTCGTAGATACTCGTAGATACATAAAACAAATTTTTTTTTTGACGTGACAACGTCTTATAATTCGATAGAGCCGGCTGCACGCACGAAAAAAATGACTCATGCGGCGTTACCTCGCTCTGAGGCGTTCCATGTAAGGCTTGAAGTGCAAGCGAGAGCGCGGAACGAGCGACAAAGAAGCACAATCGGCCTTTGCGTTCGGCAGCGTTCGACATCCGTCTCTCTCCTACTTGAGTGAGCGCGTTGTCACGTTCAACTATCGTCAGTAAACCGACTTTACAGACAACCAATTTTTTCAACTGCGGTTTTACAATATTTGGATTGGTTACATTTGTTTGCTTGTAAGGTGCCCGTTGGTGGCTATGCAGAAGTTACCAGGCATCTTTGTCCTCTATGTATGTGTTTACACTATAATAATCCTTTCCTAACAAATTAGATTTTAAACAGGTTTTGAATTTACCCTCTGAGAGGCCAGTTATCTCTTATTTCTTGTAATTTTCATCATATTCATTAAATGAAGGGGCTTAACAAAACTCAGTTAAAATATTTTACTGAGTTTTGACCTTCCTTTATAGACAGTTTCGTTCCTTTTACCTACATGATCGTTTCCTAATATTCGGTTGATTATTATATTATTACCCATCTATTATTTTCTTATAGTGTGAGTGTAAGTGTGGGTGTACCCCTACTATGGGACTAGGTCCTGGGTTCACCTGTGCCTACCCCTTCAGGAAAAAAGGCGTGATGTACTGTTATGTTTTTTTTACTTATCTAAGCATGCTTTAAAAATCGTTAAAGCCGTTATTTGGCTCTCATATATATTGAGAAGTTTAGTATTTCTTCTTATTCTATTTTCAACGCACAATTGAGTTGAGGCGAAATAAATATTATGCCCTCGGGGTACAATATTGAAACATGTAATATCTAATACTCGGTAGCCTCCAGCTCTTAGAGGACGACTGGTTAGGATTACTACTGGCATTTTCCTCTTAGATTTGATTCAACAATACTTATTTCCAACAATAAATTGTTGTAGCCTAAAGGGTAATTTATAAAATCGAAGGATTAAAATGCCATTGGCTGCTAATTATATGCAGCGACTGCAGGGTATGACTGTTTTTTATTTAAATAGGTAAAAAAACTACTTACTATTTATGCATCGTTGCATACAGCTGAGAATGTGAATAATTTTCTGTGCTTAAATCAAATCCTAGAAGTCCATCAAATCTAAGAAGTACCATTTGAAGTTTCATCTTTTCAAGTGGAAATAATTTGCTCATGCGTAACATTGTGTGTAACTTACACAATATCAATAAACTTCGCCGTAAATCGTAAATTTTATCATCAAAAGATATACAATTTTTAATCACTGCATTTAAGTTCAAATCTTTCAAAAAATGCAAAATAATAAGTGTCAAACGGCTTCTTAGATTTTATAGACTGTAGTGCTGAAACAAAGTTGCTAGGCAGGAATTTGTAGATTTTTCACATAGAAACATACTTATTTTTAAACATAACCTTTTAAAGCTAAAGAAACTTAGCAACAAGAAATTAAGACAACTTATGAATGCTTATTTATTTATTACAAAATTAAATATTCCTCTGAGGAGTTGGTCTTGCCTTCTTCTACGTTATTTACAAAAAGAGTCTAAAAGCCTTTCAGTATGTTCTGTCGTTGGAAATTCTTTTATGTTTCTTTCGATAGAGAATCGTATTTTTTCAATAGTCAATAGCTTTTATGAGGAACAATAGAATATTTTATGGAACAATAAGTCTAAATACATATTCATTCGACTGAGAAAGGAATGATTTCATTTACCTACAGCTTTGTATTTATAGGAACAAATTAATTTCTTTACCTACGCATAATAACGTAATATAACATAACGCCTTTTTCCCGAAGGGGTAGGCAGAGGTATACCTAGGATTCCCATGGTCCCATAGTGGGTGTACTCACTGAACCCTTTTATGTTTTTAAGTCCCAAGTAGGTAATAGGCGAGCCTATTGCCTAATATGGAAAAATCCGGAAACAGTTTTTGCCTGAGCTGGGGATCAGTATAGCGCTTGCGAACCATAACACATTATAAAACACAATATTTTTTAATGTAAGTAGCCAAAACTTTCATAATACTTGTAGTGGTAGGCCTCTTTAGCAGGGGGCCGCCTGGGGAAGTACCAAACCTTTACCAGTTATTAATCCACCAAGCAGTAATGTGCAAACATTACTGTGTTCCGGTATGAAGGGCAATGTTACCAGCGAAATTACTGGGCACGATGAGATTCAACAACTCATATCTCAGGGTGACAGGCGCAGTGCAGTGTCGCGCAGAATTTTGAATTTTAAAACACTGGGTGTCACTGTGTCTGATATGGGCAATCATGATGCTTACCATCAGGCACCTGATTTGCTCGTCTTGTTACTCACTATCATAATAAAAAATAAAAAAAAATATCCAATATGAGACTTTTTTGTTGTTCCTCGGATTTTTTTATTAAACATGATCACATATTTATTCATGAAAGTTGAGATGTATGTATATGTCGTGTTAGTAGCCTGTTCCCTCCAAAACTCCTAAGCCGATTCGGCTGAAATTCAGCGAGTAGGTAGTTAAAATTTTTATATAATTGTTGGAATACTTTTCAGCGTCTGAAAACAGCAGGGACTGCAAATAAATTGTGAGCATCGGTTGTTAAATGAACTGCTCTGTACCTTTAATCAAAAGGCCACTAGAGTTTGAACAGTATAAAACAAAACTCACTTTAGATCCACTAGATTAACCTTAAAGTGTTGGCATGATCTGGAAAAGCATTAACCAAAACTTGGCCCAAGGGTTGCTGACCTGATAAAAAATTAAAAAGCATACATACACGCACAGCGATATAAAGTTGGCAACCTGGCAAAAGTTCGAGAGACTGATTCATTTTCCCTCAGTGGAAGGGAAGCAATTTCCAAGCCAAAAACTTTACTTGTTTATTAAAGGAGCGATAAAAAAAACTTTCTCGTTCCATTTCGTCGTATTCAACCCTTTTCTCTGGAGAATTGAGGTTTAAGACATCTACAAAGTAACATATACAAAACTTTGAATCCTGAAGGATTAGTTGGAATATTACCTACTAAACAACAATAATATATAGTCCACAGACATTCGACTAATTCGTTTTTTCATCCCTTGTTAAATTTTTTTCCACACGATTTAACCATTGGTTAGAAATTTAACTATAGTTAGTTTGACAAATAGTAAACTTAACCGTAACTAACGATCAAAAAACCGGCTCTAAGTATAAATATTGTCACTGTTGTGTATTCTAAGTATAAACATTGTTACATATTTGTGTTGATCGATCCAATAATATTTTATCTCAGGCATTAATATAATTTAAAAGGGACCCGCCTTCGCATGCAATCAATGTCTATCTGATTATGAACACCGCAATAAAAGCCATTGCGTACTTTAAAAGCTCTTAGATCTTTTGAAGTTTATAGTCATGCATACACACGACGGGAAGTGAATTTGTTTGTACTATGTAGAGATTATGAATTATTTATTTATTTATAATTCAGCACAACGCTAGGACTAACTTAATGCTAGTGTAGCATTTTCATACAAGTTATCCTAAAACTAGAGAAATGATACAGAAATTGGGTGGAGTGCAAATATGAAATGTTACAATAACTAAAAGTACTATTTAACACAAACATAAACAGCTTAAAATTACTACACATTACACTATTTAAACATACATAGACAAAATTAAACTAAACTAAGTATAAATACTTATATCAAATACAATATAATAAAAAATACTTATATATGTAATATTAGCCTGATAGTCCTCCAAGATACCTATGAATCCAGGAAATCCTGAAAAGCAAAAAGAAAATTATCAGAATAAATATTTAAATGTCATAATACCCAAAGTTATTCTATGATATAATAGCTAACCTAAAGCCGGATTTTACCGAGGTTAAACTCTGTGAACTTCATCCTTCAGCCTTAAGCACCTACTACTCACTTTAAGCTGGTGATCATATATCGTGAATTCTCAACATGTACATAATATCTTGAAATCTATAACAAAATGATATATAATCCAATTGATTTTAGAAGTGAAACAAAGCACCGAGTGCTACTTCAACACACTAAAGAAAATCGTCATGAAAAATACTTCTCACCGATAAATAACTCTGTTACACGAACTCGAGATTATTACTTTTTATTTACATTTCTTTTACGAGTAGAATTCCCGCTTGGAGGTTTGCGAGCTAGTAAGGTACAAATACCGTTTTCAGCGGCTGATATAAGAATATTTTACATCGTTTTCTCGAAGACAAGGAGTATTCCCTATCGTCTTGATTCTTGAGACATATTTCACCGCTTGTTAATGGGACAATCTTGAATGTAAATTGGTTGATGTTGAGTTCAAAATGAGATGAATTTATCACGAAAAAGTGTTGGTAGCTGATTTATGTTTTATTTTTCTTTTTTAACACAAAATACAATTAGGCCATTTTTCCCGAAGGGGTGGGCAGAGGTAAACCCAGGACTCAGTCCCATATTAAGTGTATATCCACATTTCGCCAGTATATTATTGGTCCCATGTTATAGAGGGCTAGTCTATTGCCATCTGCAATCTCATCCAACTGGGTGTGATGAGCGAGTCGGAGATGGTATCCAAACTGGGATACCATCTCCGACTCGCTCATCGGTACTCCTGCGAATGTTATATGCTGTTCTTGTAGCGCTACTAGCGTTGATTAGCTAAACGGTTATTGATTAACTGTATTTGGTCGCATGAACTTATGTTGAGCATCTGCCGGGCACAGTTCCCTATTCCAAGCAGTTATTAGGATAGTTCTGAATGGAAAAATTCAATTTTTATAACACTATGCCTAACCTAGAGATCGAAACCGGGATCTCATGATCGGTGATCGATCTTGCGTCCACTATACGCCACTTAGTCAGTCTTTTCTCTGAAGAGTTCTAGGGAGAGTTTTCTTTGTTATGGAAATATATTTTATGATTCGACTAAACTTAGTCTAATAATTTGGTCGGGATTATATCAGTTGCTTGGAAAAAAGTCTAGGGGATTTAAAAATAGATAATTTATAGATTTTGATGTCCTCTCTAAGAATAACAACATGGGCACCTCACATCTTTGCCGCTCGCACAAATTCGGAAAAAGCAGATCCAAAGCTATATAAAATCACTTATTTTGGATAAAATGAAAAGTTTACCGGGAGGGTAAACTTTCCAGGCAAAACTACGTACTTATTATATATGGAATTTTAGTACTCGACCAGAACAAATCATCTATGTGTACCTCACAGCTGTACCTCTACACTCCACGCATTTTAAAGAAAACGTATGTTCTAAGTTGTTATTATAACACTATCTAAACGGACTACGGACAAGTAATTCAGATAGAAAAGAGCTGAACATTCCCGTAATCGTCATTTTTTAAATTATATCGCTGTTAATTTGTAGTGGTAGGCTTCTTTTGCAGGGGGCGCCTGAGAAGTACCACATCTTTGCCAGTTATTCATCCGCCAAGCAATAATATGCTAACATTACTGTGTTCCGGTCTGAAGGGCAATGACAACTAATATCTCAGGGTGACAGGCGCAGTGCAGTGCCGTGCAGAATTTTGTATATTAAAACTCTGAATCGCACTGTGTCTGACATGAGCAATCATGATGCTTACTATCAGGCACCTGATTCGCTCGTCTTGTCACTCAATATCATTAAAAACATATAAAAAAATTGTCATTACTTTTTACATCGGCTTAAGAAGTTGCTATCTGTTGTGCTGTTTCGTTTACTAATCTTTTCCGTATTCCTAAGTGCTTGTCTTAAAGGATATGTCTTACTAATAAAATTTAAAACAATGCTCGCAAAGGGAGACATTTGACGACTGCTTGCGATAGGCCAATAAAATTAATATGACGCCTGCTGGTAAATAAAGTGTTTGTGTCGTAAAATGATAATAACCGTCTGCTGAGACACTTGCCTTGTTGTGACTGCCATTTTAATGCCGTGCCCTTTCATGACGCGCTTAAGTATAATACCATCAAAAGAGAAGGGTCTGTAGAAAGTTCCTTGTCATTGTACTTGAGTGAGCTGTTTTCCTAAACCTTCCAAAGTAAACGGTAAAGATACATAAATTATTAAGGGTCTTCGCATGCGTCATAACGCATAAACCATTTAAGCGTAGTTTTTAAAAGAGTTTCAGGATACAGGACCCCTTAGCAGTTTGACACAATCCTATGGAAAATTTACTGAATCGATGTTTTGTATTCCCCTGTTTTCACCGAATACAGTATTTGATATATTTATATCCTGATATTTTAAAGTTGAAGTAAAGTATGTCTCTATCATTTTATTTTTGTTTATTAACTCTAAATTTTTTTGTAGTGGACGTCCAATCAATATTATTAAAACTTAGGATAAATAACCTTATTTTTATTCAGTGTTTGCCTCAGTGGTGTAGGGGGTGCAAGCACGACTGCCGATCAGGAAGTCCCGGGTTCGATCCCCAGGTCAGGCAAAGTGTTAAATATTAGAATTTTCTATTAAAAGAATTATTTCAATAACAATAGCCTGGAGTCTGGAACGGTAGATGGCAATAGGCTCGCCCCATGGGACCAATAACATACTGGCGCAATGTGGGTGCGCCTACTATGGGACTGAGTCCTGGGTAAACCAGAGGTTTCCTTGGGGAAAATGGCGTGATTGTATGTTATGTTTATTCAATGTTTCAATAAAAGTCGACGGCTCCGTGCCTACACTGTAAACTCATAAGCAAAAATGGGACTTTAGCTCATTTGACCGAGTAATAATTATGCTAAGGATCGTTCAACTTAATTTCATAATTGAATATTTGTCCTGATTATTGTAGACGATGTCATTTTGATTTGTCAATTTAGATCCCTTTAGATATACCTAAACGTCTATGCATAAAACCACCAAACGCTATTAAAAACTCTATAAAGCTTGTATATAGGTCGCATCACGATTAAATAACGCTGACCTTGAATGCGCAGAAATCTATTTTTAGATCTATTTGGTCACACGAATAAGGTGCGAGTGCAAAGGAGAGCCGCACGGCGCCGGCGCTGCATTGGTCGCTCACTCGTCTGCACCCCGTCTTATCCCGTTCACGCGTCTCAAGTCTCCTGCGTACAGTCGCGCGCATATTCGTAGTGGTGTGTGAGCGATGACAACTCGGGTAATGAAGACAGTCTAGATAAGGATGAAGACTCTGAAATTTTATAATTTAATTTTAATTTTACGTCTCACGAAAAGATATTCTGAGTCCATTACCCTCTCGGAATAAAGTACCACATAATTTGACAAGTCTTTTTGATTAAAAATTTAAAACAGTAGTTTAAGTTATTTAATTTGCGCATGCCCGAACCACATCTTTGCATCTTATTTTTTAAACTACTAGACAAATTAGGGAGTTACTAAAAATCTCGCTTAATAATTATATGCGCGGCTGCGCAAAGGACCCCTCCACTTTTGCCGAGCGCTATTAAACCGTGACGCGACCTACTAAAAAGTGTGTAAATGATGTATACTAGTACAACTAGTAACAATAGCTGAATAGCTGCAATCAGTGTGCCAGCATATTATAGAGCGGTAATAGCATGTTGATTATATCTCTTCAGGCTCATAAGCTATTAGTGCACACACTAATAAGCTTTGGTCAATTAATTGTAATAATATGCAATCAACAATCTGGTTAATCAACGGCCTACAAATGGAAATTGGTCAAAGTTAACACGCAATGTAATTATAGAAACAGGCCGAATATGGTCGATCACCAAGCCGCCTGCCATGCGTGGTGATTACGGTAAAATCCCTCCATATGAATAGTTTACGGCGTTCTCTGGGGGAGGCCTATGTTCAGCAGTGGACGTCTTCGGGCTGATGATGATGATTATACTACTATGAGTGGGTAGTACATTACAAACCTACCATCCACAGTGACGCTCCCCACTACGCGTCCAAGTCTATTCACACATTAATTTAGATCCCATGTTTATTAATAATAATCGGTGTCATTGGTGCTAATATGGCCAAAGCGTGGCTGCCGGCTGCCGGCGTGAATCAGGTAATAACTCGTACCGCTACTTAGATGGAATGCTATTTTTATGAATTCTTATACCTGTTCTGATCCTTATACTCCGCCGTGGAGTTACCGGCTTTAGAATAGTGCTCCACCCTCTCTACCCGTGGTTGCCATAAGAGCCGGCTAAGGGTTAACAGATCCAGAGGACGGGCAGCAGCGTCCTCTGCTAAAAACCATTGAACTGCGCTCGACAACCCGCCTGCCCAGCGTGTCGAGTATTGGCAAAACCCCAGTTCAGTAGTGGATTGCCAACGGAATCATGATGATGATGATGATGATTCTTATACATATATTTGAACGCTTGGAGCTTGCTGTCCAAGAGCAAGCGAAGCGTCTCTAACTTGATCGGCTGTTCTCGGATTCTACAGATCGCATTTCTCTGCTGATTCTCGGGTAATTTTGTGAGCAATTTTTAAATTTCTCGCCGACTTCATTATATGATTCTTTTTTACAATTACGCCTTTTACCTGAAGGGGTAGGCAGAGGAGTACCCAGGACTCAGTCCCATGGTAGGTACACCCACATTTTGCCACAATATGTTATTGGTCCCATGTAATAGTGTGCGAGCCTATTGCCATCAACCGGGCACAGTTCCAGACTCCCGACGTTATTGAGGCAATACCTGACGGAAAAATCCAATATTTAAGACTACGCCTTACCTGGGGATCGAACCCGGGATCTCATTGTCGGCAGACGAGCTTGCGCCCACTACGCCACTGAGGTAGTCAAGTCAAGATATTTTTAAACGGTATAAATGGTTGAAAACATCAAAAAATTACAAATTTTCTGTGTTTCCTGTCTATTTCTGTGTCATGCTCGCGAAGTCTACAGCTCACAGGCCCATTATTTATGTTATAGGGATAAGGTATAACCATTGTCTAACGATACTTCATTACGCTATGCGATTAATCTAAAAGATATAATATATGAATCCATGTATAGGTTGAAAGTCGCCATAACCTACTTGTAATTTCCGGTGATAAAGTGATGACTATACTGCCCTTGCCTTTTATCTATTAGGGTTGATAAGTACAGTCACATTATCACCTTTTGCAAGGTTTTAAAGTACTCATTAAATACTTATTAGGCTTTCAGCCTTTAGAAGCATGAATAAATTATCGTGAACAACACTAGACTGTTTAGTTTGGAATTCAGTGTTATCACATCAGCATAATTAAGTAAAATTTGTGAGCATGCGGGTGGGCGAGGAAAGTTACTCATAGTCTTACTAATAACATTGAAATATGTAAATTAACGATTTAATACCCATTTAAGTCATGTTGGACATATAGTTTAACTCGTGTCTGATAGGTGTGGCATTGTTACTTTATAATATTATTTTCATTATGTAAAAGGTTGTTTGTTAGGTAATATAATAGGACATAAATGGTGATGTGAATTTCACTTAATTACAATATAATATCTTCATAAAAACACGATAGAGTTTCTTTAGAAACTGGCGCCGAAGAACTAACGAGTTCCCAAAAGTTCCTCTAACAAATTGGTGTAGGATATATGTACCTATAAACGGACACATGAGACTTAATACAGATCACAATTGTAGTTTTCGTATATAACATAAACTTCTAAGACGAAGTTAACGACTGTATTAATTTGTTTTGTTCCAGAACCGAAAGGACCGAAGACACAGTATCGAGCAGCGGAAATCTTAATAACAGTGCAGTTAGACACAAAATAGTGGTACTCGGTGCCGCTAAAGTGGGAAAATCTTCGCTTATAACGCAGTTTCTGTATAACACATTCTCTCCGAAATATAAGCGGACGATCGAGGAGATGCACCATGGAGACTTCAATGTATCGGGAGTTAGACTGACGCTGGATATTTTAGACACATCGGGAGCATATGAGTTCCCTGCAATGAGAGCGTTGTCAATGCAGTCCGCGGATGCGTTTATCTTAGTCTATGATATCACTGATGCGGAGAGCTTCGCGGAGGTGAGGGCGCTGAGAGACCAAATACATGAGACAAAGGCGAGCACGGCTGTACCTATCGTCGTCGTCGGCAACAAGGTGGACTTGGCGGAGACGGGGGATAGGCAGGTTGGTACAAATTACTAGTATGATTGTGTATAGGTACGAACTTACAGAGACTAATTCGGTGGCCGAGTAAGGTACAGGCAGAAATTGCGAGCGATATTTACCTATTGACAAGACTGATTTCTATGTGGTGGTATGAGAAAGTAATTACGTGCGGCCGGTACAGCTCCTCAGCTCCTGCAAATTTATTTAAGAATTATACATGCAGTTGCTGACTGCAAACAGCTGTGATAGGATAGGAACCATCTTCTTCTTAAGAATTTATTACGACAGGAATAGTCATTGAGTAGGTCGCGAGTCGTGGGATATTGGTATCATTTATTTGAGGAACTGAATATTGGGCAGGGCGTGAGCTAAATTGAATTTCCGGGCCGTCAACACGGCAGAAATATGGAGCGCGTCGGCAACGGGGACGCGCCGGTCAATCTGGCGTCGGAAGTTAGAAAGAACTGGCATTTCCGACGCCGCTCTGCAGGTACAAATTCATAATATTTTATGAACGTAAATTCCTCTATGTTATGTATGCACAGCGATTGTCTTTCTTTCGTTGACGGCTCTATATCCATCTACTTAACTCTTCAGAATTTATTAGGCTTTTGGTTGAGAAACGGCAAGAAATAGTTCTGAAAATAGAAAACCAATGCGATTCCCTCTGAGATAATATTTCATAGCTGGAAGTAAAGATAGCGAGCAATATCCGAGGGCTCCCGGTCAATAGGCGGAACATTGCGTTTCCGCGCACAATGTTCACCGAACTATGTCATATACTCCCACAAGATATATTACGTGCAGTGTTCCCTTTGTTTATGTTTCATTGGCTTGACTAACTGAGCTCGCCGGAAAATGATAGCAACCATCTGCCGCGGCGGCTGGTCAATTTCCGGAATGTTGCGTTTTCTGTCGATATTGTTCTATGTTTAGTTAGAAACTACTAGCGTCGGGAAAAGTTTGTCATGCTTGCAACAAAGACGTTGTATACAACGTTGTTGCTATATCAGTAATTGCAAATTGCCAATTCAGTGGCTGCTTTCATGTACCTAGTTTTGAAATATTTATAACCTTACTGAAAAAAAACCCGTTGTTTAATTGGTTAATAAAAAGTATGTGATAACTCATGTCTTTACACAATAGATTCTCTAATTTACATTTAAAGCTAAGATTACTCGAGTTTTCCCAGCTTTGAAACTAGCTAATCATTTAGTATTACTAGAACTACGGATTTTGAGAAGGTCAATCCACTAGCAAAAATGTAACTAGGTAAACAGTACAGTTATGATGGTTGAACTATAAAATATCAAAAATCGTAATGAACTATCTTTCCTACATTATATATAAGTAGCTGTCCCCTCCTTATGGGGGAGGCCTTTGTCCCGCAATGGATTTCCTACCTTGTTTCCTTGTTCGTAACGTCCGTGGCCCAGCGGAAATATGCCCGGTTAAAAATCCGGAATCTCTGAATCGAGTCTCACCATGTGGAATTTTTTACCTGGGCGCTACCGTGTTTCGGAAAGCACATTAAACTGTAGGTTTTGGCTGTTTTCTATCAAATATGTAGGGTGCATCATGTCGACGGCCTTGTGGGACTCTTGGAGACCTGAAACTCTAACAATCAGGTGCCTGATGATATAAGCATCATGATTGCCCATATCAAACACAGTGCCACCCAGTGTTTTAAAATTCAACATTCTGCGCGGCACTGCACTGCGCTTGTCACCCTGAAATATTAGAAACATTTTTCACATTACTGCTTGGCGGATGAATAACTGGCAAAGGTGTGGTACTTCCCCAGGTGGCCCCCTGCAAAAGAGGCCTACCACTACAAGTACCTGCCACTTCCGTCTCATGGTGAAATATTACGGCAGGCGATGACTCGCCGCTCACTAAACAGGCCCCTCATATAGGCCGCCTACCACAAGGGTATAATAAAGGCGACAAGAGGAGCAACGTTGGTGTGAGCGGCTAAGGGTAGGAGAGGTGTCACTAGACGGCGATCACTTGCGTTAGCCAAAGGTCGCATCACGGTCGCCCACTCGCCACTTATGCTTCACATCTTGCCTCGAGCAGGAGGCTCAACTCCACTTTGGCCGGCCGGTAAAGGCAAGCTAGAGGTGGGAGACTGTTTGTCGTCAGTATTCACATAGGTGTCGCGTGGTAGCAAAGTTTCACGTCATATTTGTCCTCTTTGTACTGGCTTTTGACTTTTTATATGAGGAGATAAGCCCATTTTTATTTTATATAGGTTTTGAATTTATCCTCTGAGAACCTCTGAGAGTTATCTCTATAGTATTTTGTTATAGAAACTTACACAGTTTTCTAAGAATAACTTTTAATTTGTTTTAGATATAAAGCTAGGTACAGATGTTTTGTCGTTATTTCTAGTATCATAATTGCGGTTGAACTGCAGGTAGGTATATTATCTACTTAAACTAGATCCACTATCCACAGGCATCTGGAAATTAGCTATTGCAATCGAACTCGACCACAACTTACTCATACCTGCGTTTAGATGTGACCTAAATAGTTCTGTATTCTGTGCCTTTATTAACTAACAACGAACTATAATAATATTATTGTTAAGAATAGTGCTTTAGCACATTGGAAATGCCCATATACGTTTTGCGTGATTATATAAATGTGTGATGTGCCTGTTTACCTTTTAACTTAAATTGCCTTTACTTAAAATGTCAGAGAAACGAGTACTGGAAGTAACGTGAGTACTACGAAAGGATTAAATTGAATAGACCGCGGGCAATTCGACCGTAAGTAAACGAAAATCGACTACGTTCCAAAGGACGGGTGATAAAATTTTGTAAACAAATTCAATGACATAAAAAATATTATGTACAGTCAGGTATAATCCCTTATTACTATACAGGGTGAATGGTAATTCCCTACATTCCTTTAAAGAGCTTATAAACGAGCTCATTAGCAATCAATTAATGCGATATTTGTGTTCCGCCAAATTCGACCATTAAAATATATTTCAGTTTTTTTTTTAAATCGAGGTTGAAAACTTGGAAAATAATAAAACAAAAATAACCGGCATAAAACGGCAAACTTAACGGCAACTATATTAAAAAAGTTGTTATTCATTAAATTATAACTAATAACTTTAAAAAAAAGTAGGACATAATATAAGAAATGTTGGATGTGTTCATGCACCCTGATGCACCCCTTAAAGAAAACACCGTAAAGAAAATAGGTAATATATTTTAGGTAGGTAGTTCCAGAACTTGTCTTGAATGAACCCGAGCTTCTCGTACATTTAATATATTTAAAAATCTCTTCCGCAGGTGGAATTTCACACTACAGAATCAGTCGTCACCGTAGATTGGGAGAACGGGTTCGTAGAGGCTTCAGCGAAGGATAACATCAACGTGTCGCAGATCTTCAAGGAGCTGCTCGTGCAGGCTAAGGTGAAGTACAACCTCTCGCCAGCGTTGCGACGACGCCGGCGGCAGTCACTCCCCACAGGGCCTCAAGGACCACCCGGGTCTAGCCCTACACCGCCCGGCCAGCAACCTCACGTTCCTTCACCTGCACAGCTAGCACATCTACAGCAGATCCGTGAGCGTCACAACAACAAACGCAATTCCTGCGTCATCTCTTAATGTCATAGTCTATTAAGCAAATCTGAATGTATCGAGGAATTCTGTAAACTTTAGCTAAGTTCAAGGTTTTCCAAAAGGTGAAAGGTGGAGTCAATTGTTTCAGGGGAAACTTTTTTGCCTGCCCTAGTGTGGGTTCGTGCCCTAGTGCCAATTTCAGCCAATTCTATTGACTGGCTCGCTCATTTACACAGCACTACAGTCCGCCGACACCCATTGAAACATCATTGAACCAAAGCAAACAGAATTGCGCCTCCGATTTATGAAAGAGAATGCAATACCTTGACTGGAGGAAGGTACTTGGGGTACATGACAAAAGCATGTCGAGTGTCGAGTCATCACTAGATATATTTCTATTTACCTAATCATAAGATTTCCTAGAAATAAGGATCGCAGGTTTTGAATTTTCTACGTCTGAATATCTATAGCTACGAATATGACGTTTTGTACCTAAAGTAGTGAAAATTCATTAAATTTAATTATACAACTTCATGTCGATGTTCTAACTTAACTTAACATGAAGTTTGACTGTGTAGTGAAATATTATCTGAATTAAAATTTTATTACATTTACAATACCCGTAGGAAACTTTTATAGTGTAAAATTAATAACAATATCTAATTGGTATATAAAAATAAATTAAATTATAATAGTAAGTATGACATGGGAAGTTAATTCCAGTTTACGCGTATGATTATATTCAGTTAATGACGACATTATAGTAATAAAAGACAAGTTTATTATAAGTGTGCAGGAATCGTGCGGGCTCATCGTCCATATAATTTATGATTATGTTAGGCAATAAAACCATCTTACGTCTGAGTAACATTAAAATTTAGTCTGACTAACATACCTATAAGGTATGATGTAGCCTATGAATGATGTATTATAGGTAGATTTTGTTTCCAACCAATACAAAAGTATATATTGGTTGGAAACAAAATCTATATATTAATACTCATACCTACAGTTACTCGTAATCATTTAGCATCCTCGTAAGAAAAAAAAAAATTACCCAATCTTATAAATAACAATAATTTAAAACAACTTTCACTATGTACACAACCAACTGTGAAATCAGCTGTTCCATAGACCTCCTTGACCTACAACTACATAATTTGTTAGTTGATTCCCAGCAACTGCATATTAATTGTGCGAACCTAAGCAGCTCTCCGATACTGAAATAATTTACAGTTTTTGAAAGCCAATTATAATTCAATATCTTAACCCGAATAAATCTCATGAATCATTAATATTTAGTTAAAATGGTTATATATATTTTTGCAATAGGCAGTTGTTGTATAGCTAGTGAGTTATCAATGAGTAATGGATCCAATTTTCTAGCTCAAGATGCATAAATAAAAAGTTCTGCCGCGCCGGCGAAACTATCTGCATAATAATATAATGTTTAGTTATTAAATTATTATGTAAATTATTATTTAAATCTTAAAATTGCACCTCATCTTTACTTAAGTACCTACTCTATTGTAGTTTGCCGAGACAAAAAATCTTCAAATGTACATTCGAAGATTTTCTGTGTCGTCTGGCGCGGTGGTGCCGGGAAAGAAAATCCTAAACAAAAATTATCATATCTACAGCAATCTTTAATTTTGTGTTAGCGAATCGATTATTATAGTCCCAGTCGTTAACACAGCTCTAAACAAAAAAACACTTTTTTTGTTGCCCTACAAATTTTTAAGTATTCAAGTGCCCACATTACAAATATATTCATGAAAGTTCTCAATGTGCTCGTATTTTTATGATTTTTGCATATCTTATATTTTGAAAAATAAGGTCTTTGAAAAGAGATTGTTCGCTGAAAAATTATAAAAGAAAAGCTCATAAAAGGCGTTTTATGAAAATATAAAATATAATTTCGATATTTTCCTCTTTATTTATGTATCCTAAATTTCTCAAATCATAACTGACATTATAAATATATCTGTTATTTTGTTTCTCGTTTTTTTATTTTTGTAATGTAAAATGAAAATAAAGATTTAAAAAAAATCTTACAAAGTCATTGATAGTTTCATGAATTGTGTGCATAAGTAGACCCAAAATTATTTTCATATCTAGGGCAACAAAACCACTGTAGACCAGTGTAACCTATATTAACTTGTTTCCATAAAATTGTTCTATGTGTCCATATATGTTATAATAAGTGTGATGTGAAATACAAAGCCAAGTGTGTTGTAGGTACGTTAGGTTAAATATAAGATGTATTCAGAATGGTAGAGAAACGGTGATAATGTGTAGCGAAGGGTACTTCCGACTGGTTTACTATTATCTATTATAGTTCTATGTAAGTTTATAATATCAATTTTAATAAAGGAATTTTGTCATAAATCATGTATCTATTAATATACTATATAACAGAGGCGCTATGTGAGTGTCAATAATTGTCCATTAAGAATATTATTTCATTATGATCTCAAGCACTAAAATTTTATATAATCATATTTAATTAAAAGTAACAAAGAATAATTACACAATTAAAAAGATTTTTCTATAAAATATGTGTTCGAAACGCGAAAGTTAAATAGGCTTGGTATCAAGTTTATTTCGGGACGAATTATTGGAATTGCTTAATTGATATCTAGGTAAAACTTTGTTTACATACATACATACATACATTCACGCCTTTTTCCCGAAGGGGTAGGCAGAGGTGTACCCAGGACTCAGTCTCATAGTAGATACACCCACATTTCGCCAGTATGTTATTGGTCCCATGTAATAGGGGGCGAGCCTATTGCCATCTACCGGGCACAGTTCCAGACTCCAGGCAGTTATTGAGATAATTCCTAATGGAAAAATCCAATATTTAACACTGCCTGACCTGGGGATCGAACCCGGGACCACTTGACTGGCAGTCGAGCATGCGCCCTCTACGCCACCGAGGCAGTCACCAAACTTTGTTTTATTATACAATATATACACCTAGATATCACAGACAAATTTTGATTAACGTAGATTGCAAGCCTACTAATTTCGACAACTTAATCAAATTGTATTAACTAATAGCGTAAATTAAACTAATTCGCTAATCCAAATCAACGGCGTCGCTTATACCCGCGTACAGTTTCAATTTATCGTTCGCATAATAATTGAATTGGCAATGCAAGCCTTCTGAATAAATGTTAGACGTTTATCAACGTCAGAGAGTCAGTGGGAGATGGGAGACGGAGTTAAGGCGTGGTACTTGCTGGCTATACCTTGCGAGATTTAGGACTGTTGTCGACATCCAGCTAAGTTAAACTACGAGTCGTATCATCGCGTACATACTAAAAATATGATTGTTAAGGCATACTTATGTATGCATAGTGTAGGGTTCCATACCTAGATACCAAGAACATGTTGCGTCATCTATTAGTTCCTTGCGCAAAGTATGGAAATATGCAGTAAAATGGCCATATCTTTTGATGCGCTAACTTAAAAGTATGAATTTTTTTTCAGCCACAAAGGAAAGGATCTGAGTAGTTGATATCAATTACAACTTGATACCTCCACGCGTTCCCGTTAAAAAGTGTCTTGACAGACGGACAGACAGACAGACGGACAACAAAGTGATCATATAAAGATTCCTTTTTTTCCTTTTGAGGTACGGAATCCTAAAAAGGCCACAGATGTTTGGTACTTAATACCAACATGAAATGAAATGCGTATTAAATTCCAATCCGTGTCCTTGCCTATTCCGTTAGGGGGCGTTCATTATTTACTTAAAGCGTTTAGGAGGGAGAAGGGGTAGAGCCTAATCTCACCCAAGTGGGGGAGAGGAGGGTCGCAGCCAATATCACTTAACTTTTTTATGTAAGAAGCAAGTTAAATAATTGCGATAAAACTGTAGAAAAATCACCAAAATCACCTCACGTTATTAATAAACGGGCCCTTACTCGTGAATCGCACTTGCCCTCACCAACTGTGCTATAGAAAACTAATAGAAATTATATAAAAGAGTATAGAAATTAGCATAACCTCAATCTTAACTTATGCATCTATCTTAATTTATCATATATTTAAGCAATAGCTTAATTAATTTATGATGATTAAGCTTCTTTAAAATGGAGCTTATCTCGCGGTCGACGACAGGGCTAACTCGTAGTTCAAATTTCAGCTATCTCATCTCCCCGTGAATTTAAAATGTCTTGCGTTTAAATTAATTATCATTTTTAATGAGAAATTTACTTTACTTCATTGTGATAGTCTAAATAAAAGTCACTTGTCTTGGTACATTATAATAAAAAATATTTGTATTGTCCGTAGGAATGATAAAAGGTAGGTTAACAAATCTTATATTTTGTATACACTTAAGTATTATTGATCCAAAATATGTAGCAACCTTTTTACTTTATATTAACATATTAGTAGGGGAGCCCATGATGCTAAATGCGTAGTTATTCGAGCGTCGTGGAGAGCTATTGGAGTTTGAAGTTTAGATGGTATAAAGAAAATAATTTTATGGCGGTGTATCTCCTACACCGTGTGGGGAGATTTTGCAGGCTTTTAAAAATGTTAAAAAAAAACAATGACATAGATTTGCTCGAGCGCATCAGATATTGATAGCATCGTGACTCCTACGTATCTCCGATGACGGAGGCATGTTAATCTGCCTTTGCGTGGTGGAAGCGGTCATACGAAAGAGTAAAAATTTAAAAAAATGTATTAGCGCGCCCGATATTCATTCAAAGGGACTTAAATCAAATCAGATATTTAAAGGGACATTCGATTAAAAAGACATGTCATTTTTTATAGGATGCAAGCCCGTGCCAGCTTCTTAAAATTGCAGAAATAAACTACTTTTTTAATTGCTTGTTAATTTCCGTGAATTATATTTCTCATATCCAGTGATTCGAAAAATAAACTAGATTTTTTTACAAACCGTCACTTTAAGAAAACCCCTCTAGATAATTGTCAGATTAAGGACCAGCATGACCAGGACATCGAGCTGAATCGTCTGTATGAAAATCTGACGCGCTCGAGTAACTACCGAAATCCCCGCTTCGGCTCCCCATCTATAGTTATATATTATATACTATTATCTCTTTGAGTAATATAAAAAATACACCAAATACGTTTAGAGAATTCATGTTATATGAATGTGCCTTTTTTAAAGTAATATTAAGTTTGTGAAAAAATTTAATTTTTTTATCTTTGTGAAAATTAAAAATATTTACAGTTTATAGCTATTATTTTGTTTGCTTGTATTTTTATATCTAAATTAGTATTTTGGTCTTTTTACATAAATCATATAATTTCATATAATCTATGAAATTGAAGGTATTGATGATGTAGATAAATTATACTCGTTACTTATGTTTGAAAACATTTATAAATATAAAATATGTAACTACGAGTATGTCGTGTTCGATTAAATAATAATTTATAGTAGAAAATAAGAGAAATATGTGTCTAATAAAAGTTATCTTTGATTAAAAGTGCAATATCTTATCTATATATTATAATAATATAATGGTTTTCAATTATAATCTATAAAATTTAAAATATTTTTATTTATTTATGCATGGCACTGATGGATTTGAGATGTGTAGATAAAGTTTTATGTTTACATAATATCGAATAGTAATCGCGTCTGTCTGTCCTTACTTTATATTAGATAATAATTATTGTACGTCAAATATTCTTGTACTTCCATGGAATTCACTAAAACTTACAGATTAAAAATAATATTGTGACTTTAAATAAATTAAATGAAAATAAATCAACTGAAAAATGAGTTGTTTGTTTTTTTATATCGTTAAGCTGCGCCTAGACTACGAACCCTCGAACTTAAGCTGGAAACCCTCGAACATTGGAACGCGAGCCACTATTTAGATCTATTTTAATTTTGTGACCCGCGGCAGCCGCGCGCGTCGTGCTATCCAGCTCGAACATAGTGCGATGGATAGCCACAGATCATTCTGCGTGTTGCCGTGCGAGTCAATTTGCTCTTAATCGTTTCCACGTACTGACTGCATGAATTCCCGCTTTGTGTAACATGTTACATTACGCCTTGGAACACCGGTAGCGTAACATGTTATAAAGTGATCATTCATGCAATCAGTATACGTCCTGAGTCTTCGTCTGAAGCTCCTTTAATGCGGTGCATGGTGCCACTACCACTGAGCGAACCGGTCAGTTAGATAAGTTGTCAAGCTGAACATTGAAATTAAAAGATTGAAATACACACTGTAATTATTGAAATCACACTTATCCTATATAAATGTCAAATTACTAAATTACAGTTACCAATTATTAATTATGTACCGGTTATCTGCCTATACATATTATATTATAGGTACTCATGTTGTTAAAGTCGCTGCGAATTAAAATTTCTATCACCTTTATATCAGTTCGAACCATGGAAATCCGAAAACCCTTCATAAAGCCATAGCATAAGGCTTTTTTGTAATAAAAAATTACCCAAAGCAATTGAACTTTCAACAAAAGCATTCCGGGATACAATTAGGCACAGACGTGCCATTCTGTGCACGCGCACATGGTTTTATTCTACATAAATTACACCTATCACAAAGGTGCGGGTCGCGCGGGTCGACTGCGGGCAATTGAGTTTTATTTCGGCTGGTTTTTATGTTGTATTTTAGGCAAATGAATGGGTGATGTAAAGAAATGTATGTTTCTATATTTACTGTAACAGTCCAAAATGAAGACGTAGCAAGACTTTTAACGCGTTTATTAAAAACACAGTAAGTATTTTGTTTAGGTTATTCACAAGATAACGAGCGTTTGATTGTGGAACCGCTAAGGTGGAACCAATTTTATTTCCACGACGACTTCATTCACTTGGGAATTTTTATAATTCAAAGTCAAAGTCAAAGTCAAAAAGATTTATTCAAATAGGTCACAATCTGACACTTTTGTACGTCAATGAAAATAAACAGTAACGAATCTACCGTGCGTTCGGAAAGATACCTTTACAAGAAGAACGCACAAGAAACTTGTAGGGCTTAATTTTTTCAACTGATTGTTTTACAATATTTAGTTTGGTTACACTCGTTTGTTTAGAAGGTGCCGCGTGGTGGCTATGCGGAAGTTCCCAAGCATCTTTGTCCTCTATGTACTGATTTACATTATAATAAGCATTCTTTAGTAAAGTAGATTTTATATAGGTTTTGAATTTACCCTCTGAGAGCCCCGTTATCTCTTTTGGGATTTTATTATAGAAACGTACACTATTTCCTAAGAATGATTTTTTATTTGTTTTAGATAATCTAAAGCTAGGTATAGCTATTTTGTCTTTATTCCTAGTATTAAAATTATGGAGGTCACTATTTAATTTGAATTTATGCAAATTTTTACGCACATACATGATGTTCTCATAGATGTATAAGGATGGTAGGGTCAGTATGTTTATTTCTTTAAATAATTCCCTAAGGGATTCGCGTGGACGCATCTCATAGATGGCACGAATCGCACGTTTTTGTAGTATAAAGATGGTTTCTATATCTGCAGCTGACCCCCACAACAAAATCCCATATGACATTAAGCTGTGGAAATATGCAAAGTAGACTAATCTCGCCGTGGCTATGTCCGTTAGTTGCCTAATTTTGTAAACCGCGTAAGCTGCAGAGCTTAGTTTCCCTGAGAGCTCGGTGATATGAGTGCTCCATTGCAGTTTAGAGTCTATATGTATGCCAAGGAACAAAGTTGCATTGTCGATATTGAGTCTTTCACCGTCAAGAACTATGTTCGGTTCTATACTTCTGACGTTAGGCAAAGAAAATTTCAAACATTTAGTCTTTTTCGCATTCAATAACAGATTGTTTGCTGTGAACCATCTGGATATACTTGCTAAAGTATTATTAACATGTGTGAGTGAGGTATCCTTCCTATCAACTTTAAAAATCAATGACGTATCATCGGCAAATAGAACTATATCTGCCAGACCTTGGACCATATAAGGCAAATCGTTAATACTTTTTACACCATAATGAAATCATATGTGCAAAACTTCAGCTTTCTAAGTTCAAGGATTTGGGTTGGGCATTGATGAGTGAATGTGTCAGTAAGTCAAAATAACGTTTTATAACATAATATACATCCACGCCTTTTTCCCGAAGAGGTAGGCAGAAAATTCAGTCCAATAGTAGGTGTACACACACATTTCGCCAGTATTGGCCCCATGAAATAGGGGGCGAGCCTATTGCCATCTACCGGGCACAGTTTCAGACTCCAGGCAGTTTGGAGATGATTCCTAATAGAAAAATTCAATATTTAACATTTTGGCTGACCTGGCGATCGAACCGGGGACCTTATTATCGGCAATCGAGTTGAGCCTACCGAGGCAGTAGAGAAAATAGCGCGTTATCAATTACCTAAATGATAATCGAATATGTCGTGGTAAGTGATTGTTATCCGTTATTTAACCACCGCTAGATATATTCTGTCGGCAAGCGTCGGCACTTGTTGCGCACGCCGCGATCGATCGCCACTCGCCACCCGACCTGCACCGGGCCTCTGTTCACTGCCTACCTAGATAAGAGACTGCTCGAGAGAACTGACACATTGTAACACTAAGCTTTTCTGCCTACTTGTTGAGTTGAGCTCCTCTTTCTGTAGCTCGGCTCCGTAGGCAGTTCTTGCGTAGGTTTGGAATATGTGTCTATAGTTTAAAAGTTGAGCTTAGTTTCAAAGAGACAGTTTGTTTATTGTCTTATGATGTTAAAGGTGATCGGCGATCTCTATAGAATCTAGATTAGATGAGAGGCATGTTATTATTAATATATGTGTGTTACTTAGGCATTCGTTTAAGTAAATAGTTTAAAGTTGTATAATAAAATTACATACGTAATATTTCTCCCATTTTTTGCTTCTATGTGTGGCTATAATTATTTGTTAACCACATCTTAACTGCCCTCCCCCTACTCATGACATAACCTTTTATATATATATATAGATAACCCTTTTTGTCGTTTTTACCGATCGGTTAGATTATTTTGTATACTAGTTTGTATCATAAGTATAATAAATATAATATCAAAAATAAATCTCTACAGTAATTTACTCATTATAATGGGTTTGGGAGAGGTAGTTAAATAAACATACATATGTATAAAATATTTATATACATTTATCTTAAAATATGACATGATTTTTTTTCAGTGGCCCTTCGCTACGTATATACTTCATTCACACTGAATTTTTGAATATTTGTAAAAAAATACCACGCGTTTTCATGACTACTAAGCGAGCTAAGCCTACTAAACGAGGTAATAGTGTTTTAAGGAGGCGATGACCGGAGAATTTCCCATACAAACATACCTAGGTAACTAGTGTCTCATTCCGAATAACGTCATTAAATGTTGGAAATATGCTCTGATTTCAAATGATTTAACTACGAGGAACTTTCCGGTCGCCACCCCGTTAAGAAAATTAATTATGTACAATAACTTTGTAAAAATTCTTATCGTATCGAAGTGAAATGAAAACTACCTAAATAACTTTTCCCACGTCCATTATACCTATATAATTACTGTGCTTAATTAGGTGAACATTCAGACAGTAAAATAATTAAATCATCTCTGAAAGCTTTCCTGCCTTTTTTGCATTTCTTTTCCGCTAACCGCGTTAACCCTTCCCTCGAGTCCCTTTTCTCATCAATACCCTTTTAACCTTTTATATCCCTTTTAAAATTAATATGAGTAATGATCAATATTATAAAAACATTGGAATCATTAAATAATACTGTAATACTATGTAAAAATGGTCAAAATAAAGAGTAATCTATTCTATTCTAGAGACTGCGGACCGGCAAGCGCAGTGTAAACTTCAAGGTGGACAGCAGATGACATAGCAAAGACTACAGGAACACGCTACATGCAAACTGCATCATTGAAGGAAATAGAAAAATTGCTAGCACCAAAATGTTTTCCCTAGAGTTTCATTTGGCGTTGATTGTAAGCGCCTACCCGTTACAAATGTACAATATTAACGCAGATTCCGACAGTTTTCAGGTGACTACCGTCGCGAAAGGAAACTCTTAAGTGGCGTTGTCAAGTTTATAGTCTTCATAAATCGCCCGAGTGGAGGCGATTCCGACGGTGGCTTTCGCTCAGCGCTAATGATTTAGAGGATGGCAATAATAACTTTATTTGATTTCTGGATATAAGAAAATTCTTTCCGGATAACGTTGTATGCACTTAGATTTTGTTATATAAAGCTTTATGTAGCAGTATGAACTAAATATACCTATAGTCCATCAAATCTAAGAAATACTGTTTGACAAATTTGATTTTGCCTTGTTTAAATCTTTTTTGATTAAGAATTGTTGTCTTCTTATGATAGAAGTTATAAATCCATGGTTTTACGGCGAAGGCTGTGGCGAAGGTAATTCAAAGTGTGTGAGTTACGCATATGCAAAGTTATTGAAAGTATGAAACGTCAAACGGTACCTACGAGTACTTCTTAGAACATTAATGTTTAAAAAAACATTAGATTTTTTTATGTTAAGTATTAATGTAGATACGGGTAAATAATATCAAGTACCTAAGCTTAATAATTGTGCTATTGAAAGCATCTAACAAGCTTCTACCTATATTACTTATATATTTCCTACTAATCCTAATACGCTATCCTACTTCTTACTGATATTATAAATGCGATAGTTTGTGAGGATGGATAGAGGGATGGAAGGATGTTTGTTACTCTTTCACACCAAAACTACGGAACCGATTGGGCTGATTCGGTATGTAGATAGTTTAGACCTTGGAATAACACAATGAGTACATTTTCTCCGATATTGCAATCGAGGGACACAGCTAGTACACAATATAATAATAAAATATATGATAATTAAATATTCTGAACATTATTGTTCTGAACCTCCAAAATTAAATTAATAAGCTTCACGTTACCTATTAAACAGAGATACTCGTAATGTGTAGTAATGTACGCATGAATAATCGTCTCATAATGATATTCCGCACGAACTGTGGTCGGAGCTTAATATCAGAGGCTTATACCATGTTACAAATCCAATCTCTATAGTCTACTCGATTCCACATCTCCATACAACTGATATACCATTAGCTGTTCCCTCAGTATGAACCCCCAGGATGAAACCTAATCACTTATACAATTCCATGGAAATACATGCTTATGCATGCGTTATGTAAACATTCGCGCACAAAAATTGCGATTGGATATTGAAATTCTAAGTATCATAATAAGAAAGAAGAAAATCCTACTTATAAATGCTTGAGTTTGAATTTATGTGTTGTACACCTACGAGTATTTAGTACCTTTCCACATCAAAATACGGACCACAATAGGCTGGAATTAGTACCTAGTCAGTTTTTAGGTAAACGTAGGATTTTTAGTACTTCTTTAGTACTTTTATAAGTGGATTACCTCGTATGAAATAATCTATTCAAATGCCTTATAACTAAAAAAAATGACAAAAGATTAAAAAAAATAATTGAAATGTCTGTTCGTAATATTAAACTTACGTGTTCTTACTAAATGCTTATGAAAGTAACTCAGAGTAAGGATACCAAAGAGAAACAGTCGTGCAAAAATCTGTTCCAAGCCGCGAGTCTGGTACCGCCACAATATAGTCTGGTACTATGTGGTTAGTTGCATGGCAACCGTAGGCCGACCGCGTGATGCCAGTGTTTGGTAAAAAGCTAACCGAATAACAACAGATACGTGCGGGAAGGCGATAGCTTTTCATAATTTAGGCATGTATTTACAATAATTTTAGGAATTTATATATCTATATTTCGTTTTTCTATTTTATTTTAATTTTTTAACACAATAAAATGGACAACAGCGCCCATAGAAATCTAAATATTAAGCACTAGAACGCGTATGATACGATTACAATTTGCCTACTCATAATATGAGTACTAATTTTTAGTGCATACGTAATTAGTAGCTAGTTTGTTACGAGGGGCAGTTTTTTATGTTTAAAATTTTATTAAAATATGCCGTCTTGCGTGGTTCACACTTTTAAAAATGTTTTTATTGAAAAAGTTGATAAAGAAACAAGATAAGATCACATTTCACGTATTATTAGTACGTGCATATTTTTAACTCTCAGCTAAAGAAGGAAAGGGAGTTTGACGAGTATGTGCATCCACCTGCGGTATCTCCTTAACGAATGGACCTATTTTGGTGCTGTCTCTTTTGTTTGAAAGCTGATGCGATTCTTAGCTATGTTTTATTAATATCGGTTCAGCAGTTAGAAGATTTTCAGCTCGACTCATAGATGATGACTCAAAAATGGTGACCGGGAAATGGAGCACAAAGAAGAGAAAATGAGGAGATTTTTTCTTAAATTACACTTGTTATAATTAATTATTGACCTTATCCAATTTGTGACCGTCATACACAATAATTCGTCCATTTTGTTGGTATTGCCAATATTAAAATTTCTATTTTCTCACAACACTGATTGGGAGGGTCTGTATTTGTTAAATTTTGTAAACATAATTAATTATTAATTTATATTATGTATATATAATATGTTATTTTTTCATGTCAAAAGTGCTCATTAATAATTTATCTAATAATAAAAAAATTTATAGCTAACATCGTCGTTAATCCTCAACAAGCCTGATTGGCTATTCCCATTCACAGTGCATCCCTACGTCCAAAAGTACACATGATATATTTTTAGAGGACTCGGACTTGTAATTTGGCATACCAGTACCAATCATCACTGTGATAACCTAAATGATTGCATCATAATGTACACAGATTAATTACGGCAGGTGTGATGAGACAGACGGGAGTGGTTAGATTAGTTTTTTCAAAATATATTTTTCAAAAATTCATTTATGCCTGTTTTATTCTTATCAAAATCTCCCGACTTTTATAGTAAATAACTTTAATTAACTTTTATAGAAAATTATTGTTATCTTTCTTAATTTTGGTAAATAAATGTAAAATAAGATTTAATTTTTTTTCATACATCCACTGATAAGATGACAGACAAGAGTTCATGTGCTTGTAAAATTTCTGTAACATTTTCTCTATTTTAGGATAACTGGTAGAAAATGCTACACTAGCATTCAGTTAGTCCTAGCGTTGTGCTGAATTATAAATAAATAAATAAAAGTAATTATGATGCCAAATCCTTCGTGTGACGCTGTTTATTAAATATTATATGTGTTCAGCTCTAAATTTAAATATAAGCTTATGTAGTAGTGCCAAAAATATATAGAATAAATTAAATTTTATGGCGGCGAGGGTGGCAAGCGTTGAAAAAAAACTTTCTCTCTTACTTTTTTAGTTCACAGCTTTGATCTTATGGTTAATAAATATACTACTTAAAATTTAAGACTGCCGATAGAGCAGATTATTCATTGATATTATTATTATAAATAAATAGTTTATGGCGTTCTATGGAGGAGGCCTATGTTCAGCAGTGGACGTCATCCGGCTGATGATGATGAAAATGATGATTATTATTAATATTTATCTAACAAGAGTATTAGTAACTTTTAAAATTTCTAGTATAAAATAATTATTTAGATTTCTATGGTAGCACTTTGTTCGATCGAAAAACTATGAAGTCGATTACATTTTAAATATTTTTGGATAATATTATCCGAACATAAATTATTTTTTTTTTACATAAATTAAGGTTTGGCATTAATTACCTAGTGGATTGAAAACATTTTAAACATTGAATTAAATATTTGTTTATTTTATCTCAATAATGCACTGTGCATTATAATATTATACTTTTTGTTTCTAATTGGTTTACATTATATAGTCCTCGTTAATTACAATTTATGATAACATTTTAATATTTTTGTGACTTTCGTCTATTTATTAAAAGTATAAAGTAATCATATCACGTAACAATTTAGAATAATATCGTCAAAGACCCTATCTACGTGCTAGAATCAGGCCCACGAACCTGTACTCACTATTAAACCGAGATTCTATCATGTAACTTAATTATCTTTACAAACATAAATACATTTTAATTTTAAAACTTTTGACCCTTTTAAATTTTATTTCTTGTAATATAGATTCATAAAAGTTAAAAAGTATAAGTGTGATTAATTTATTTGAAAAATTTAAATATTTAAATCACTAAATATTTTAGTGCATATAAGTCTACTCCAATGCTCCTATGTTCGCCCGCGTCGCTTAGTGTCAAATTTAACATTGAACTTCATAGGGTGAAAAATAGTTCAATCCAAATTAGGCATTAAAACAATCAGGTAGATAGAGTTTAAATTCAAATAATAGAAATTTAGTAGATGTCAGTAGATGTCAAAGCGCGTAATTGTCAGTGATGGACACCTTTTTGTGAAGCTTGTTCAGGGATTGTTCGTCTGTAGAAGGAAGCGATTCAACGTCATTGGAAAGTAATAACAATTTTTTTTTTCTGTTTGTTGCCGGTATTCTGGATCGATTTTAACGGGACTCACCGACCGACAGCTGAAGTAATAAGAAGTTACTCAAACTAAATAAAATAAGAAGAATGATTAGGGTTCCATAAAAAAATTAAAACCCTTAAATTTTACGCGGCTGAAGTCGCGGGTTACAGCTAGTAAATATATAAAAATCAGAGTCTGGACTGACAGACATATTAGTATCCAAACTCATCAACGCCCAGCGTCCTTTTTACCTAGTAAAATTACGCGTAATTAAGTTTTTACTAGCAAGACATAAAACAAGGCTTTGTACCATCCAAGAATCTTAGAATACTTTGGACACATTGCCTGGAAAGACGGAGATAAACTCGAAAAGCTTGTGGTCACTGGCAAAGTGTAAGGAAAAAAGCCCTGAGGGCGCAGCCCGATGCGTTGGTCTAACAAGTTGAAAATATATTACTCGAATATCTGATGTTAAAGTAACCGTCCTTCTGTTTCATTGATTTAGTGGCCCGTAGTGATGGTAATTATTGCGATTTCACAATAATATCATAAGCATGCGATTTAATGAGTCATAGCATGCTATTTGCTATTGCTATGCTATTTCCTATGACGATAATTCGCACTTAGTACTTCACACCGCCCCGCTATTAATTTTAACGAATTAAATAATCATACACGTTCATGTGGCCCGTGCCCATAGAAGACAAATAATTTGATGAAATCAAAGGTAAAAATAGAACAGACTATAGCAGCCTTCCACAGATAAAAAATTAAAACTGCAATAATTAGTTCCATTTACTGCTAATATGGTCTACTAAGTCGCTAGTGTGCCAAAGCAACAAAACAGCAGTGCAGAAAGCATGCGTAATTCGAATTCAAAGTGACAATTTGCAATTACTGTTACTGCTACTTCACTGCTTCTTCTACTTTTACTTCTATCGCTTGACCATCCATAATAAGGGGGCCGATAGTTTTGCACCACACTCGACCGTACCGTTTACGCTCTCTTATATATGATAGGATGAGATGGCGTACCACCTGTACAAAGTTGCGGTATTACTGTAGATACACATAAAACATCAATTATTTTATATTGATATTATAATAAAATTCAGATGGAATCGAGCGTTAACTGAACGTAGATTGATCTTTTATGACGCTGTCGTCGCCACACCTCAATTTGAGCGTTTCAATGATATTTAAATATCCGTTCGTACAAACAGTGATGGATTTTCTTTTGAACCGAATAAGTAGGTTGTAACGTTAACATTTAACATACGATTAAAGTGTTTGAACTTTAGATAAAGGTCAATGGTATACAATATTCATCATCATCATCATCTCAGCTATAGGACGTCCACTGCTGAACATAGGCCTTATACGGTTTATGAACCGTCTATCCACCTTGTCGGTGGACGTCCTACGCTACAATATTACTACAAGGAAAAATACTTATCTACTATTGAAATAATTTATTTAATAATAATACATTTTATAAGGCGTTTTTGGATAGTCAAGTCGGAAGTGGTCGTCGACCTAGGCGTAGTTTTCAAAAACTAATTATTGATTTTTTTAGAACAATATCTTCCTTAGGGAAGGTCAAAATTATTGTACCTACAACTGATAAGCATGTCGTGAAAGTTGAAGTGGAAGAAGTAAAAGCAGTACCTATCTCAAGGCTCTGCCTTGAGACCGTTGTCCTTCAGGTACTAAATTGCTTTACATAAAAATAATGAACGACTAATGACATCTATGTACAAACAGCGTTGGAAAATACACTACAATAATTAAGCTCTCTTAATGTAACTATGAAAGTTCAGACTATGGAATTGTTTATAGTGATCAAGGAACACTTGACATTCTTGTGTACAAAAGTGGCTTCACTCAGGAAACTGAAGAAGTTGACTTTGTTGACTTTGACCCGTAATTAAGTTGTAGGTGATAGCTGAACTTCGTTTACGCCAACAACTCTCTGAGAAGGAATATCTAATCAACCAACGAGTAAATAATAATATTGACACTGGGCCTCTTTCAGCATTCTCGAGTAATTGCTGATTAGTGCTACTAAAAAGGCCAGATTACATTCCGATTAGCACAACTTGGACATTATGAAATTAGCACTTCGCCTTACTCGTCACTTTAATAGACGAGAAGCTTACTTGACACTTTACTCGAGGGTGGTGAAAGAGGCCCAAAAAGGTAATAATAAAGTGTATTCAATTTTACATATAAGTTATATCTACTTATATATACCTTCCAAAAATTATAAACCATAGTTTTCGGCTTAGCCAAAGTTGGGTAAAAGTAACAAACCAGTCTTCTAATATAAGTATACTTAGCTATAACATAATTATTAAAAGGTACGAACTCCCCTCCGTAGACGCCCTCGCAACGTCCTGGACGACCCGGACGACTCTATCGCCGCCGTCACATCGGCGGCGCTAGGTTCACCCAATCCTACCAATACACGCAACAGACGCTCCGTTTTCGGTACTGGTGCCGGATACCAGATCCACCAACTCACACAATCACAACACCGACCTCGCCGGCGAGGTCGAAGATCTCTCAGATCCTTAAGATCGGTTAGTTTCTCTCCAAATAATCAAACAGATCAAACCATTGATATGGCCCTAGGACACTCCCCTTCTGGGGTGCCAGGGCAAGTCTGACCCCACGTATTCTGGCGACGGCCCAAGCCGAGGTTCGTACCGTCTAGGTGCCCTTGTGCTAGTCGCCCTTAAACTTTGGGTCGAGCGCCTCCTGCGCTCACCACTGCCCGGTAAAGCTGTAGAGGCCGGCTGAGGCCAACAGCATAGGTCATTTAAAAAAAAAAAAAAAAAAAAAAAAAGACAGATATTATATTTTTGTTTACAAATCTAATCTAATCAATCAAATCTAAGCGTTCCTATATTTTATAATAAAAATAGGTAGGGCATTTCTAGATACCATTTTCCATACTAAACTATCAAAAATATGTAAAGTCTTAAAAATACAATAATTAGCCATTGTACCTTGTACTTAATTAATCTAGAATGTTCTTTATCGTAATGTTTATTTATGTTTCAATTAAAGAGCCCATTCATTTCCTAAAGCTAAATTAATTTTCATGATGAATTTATGACACGTCTTACTTCAGCCGGGATTTAATTACAAAAACAAAAATTCACAGCTTTATAATTCTGATTGCCTCATATATCAATTTTATGAAAAAGTTTGAAAAAGGGATGTATTGTGAGTTAAAAAGTGTAAATTAAAAATAACGTGTATAGGCAACCCCATGTTTCATCGCGTACCTTATTCACGTCAAACGTACTGTTAGAGTGGTTTTGCACTACGTCCGAAATGAATCCGATCCGAATCCGTGAAATACGGTCCGAAGTACTTAGTCATAGAACTATTGTGTGGTAGTTAACGCATAAGATACGATTTCCGTCATACGATTTCTCTCCGTCATCCGTGAATCTCCATTTCGGAGACGTTATTGACGGACAAAAGTAACCATAGCTTTATTTGTACTCGCGCACTGCGTCCGTACCGAATCCACTCCTCCGATCTAATCCTTGATCCGTGATCAAGGACTTAGATCGGAGGTAGTGCGAAAAGTAGTATCCGAATTTGGTCAGTTTTCCGAACAACGGATTCTGGTCGGACTTGTTTCGGACGTAGTGCGTAACCGCTCTTACCCCTCGTTTACACCAAAGTAAAATTTTTTCATGTAAAAATTGGTAAAACACATGTATATTCAGTTACAATGGGTGGGGAACATTACTGGTCAATTAAAATAAGTGTTAATTGTAATGTAACTGATCTCAATTTATAAAACTATTATTACAATGGACCCAGTTGTCTGAAAAAAAGATATTTATTTAAACCTTTTTTTATTAATAGACTCACCAACTGGAAATTACAACATTTGCTTACATTATACTTAAAATTAGGATATAGGTACACCTTGGTGAAAACGAGGGGTTAGGAAACATCACGGACGAAGTGCTGACCAAGCTATCGCCAATCCGGCGCCTGTCTAGCGCTTACAGTGATACCGTGATATTGATGACCTGACTTTTCCTAAACCCCACAGTGGCCCAAAATTACCCACATGAGGCCACCTCATTTAACTCTACCATCTCTTTATTATTATTAGTAAGTATCTAAAATACACAAATTTCAGTACAATGTAAAATAACTTACGTTTTTAACACGTGAACAAAACGCTTGCGAGTTCCAACTCGCCTCCAGCGTCACCTAGCGCGGTTATGTTAGATTGATGGATGGATGGATGTTTGTTTCTCTTTCACTCCAAAACTACAGAACAGCTTGGGCTGAAATTTGATATGCAGGTAGCCTAGACCATAGAATAACACATAGGGTACTTTTTTTTCGGTCTACGCGGGTGAAACCTCGGGGCACAGCTATAGTAGTTCAATAAATCAATGATTTTCATAAACCGGCAAGTTTTTCCATATTGACAACGTAGCTAATAGCTACCCCGGTAGTGTTATGTATTGTCCATATTTTATCAAGCAAGCATTTCTGATAAAATAGTGGCGTTGAATAAATAAATCATAAAATTCCCCCAAATAAGATTTATGTCCCTCTAGGGCCTCCGCTTATAAATAGTAAAAATACCTAAGATCGACAATCTTATTTTCCTAGATAAATACAAAGGCATATCTACAAAGGCATTCCTTTCAATAAATTAGTAATTCTTATTTTACAGAGCTAGAAGTACGATTTTCTTGAACCGAGAACCTTTATTTCCTAGAATGTTTAATTAAATTGTGCAGGATTAACATGATAGTTTAGACGTGGATAAATACAAAACGGGACAAAGAACTTCTCAAGACATTATTTAGCCAAAAACATACAAGGAATTGTGTGACTTTGGCGTGTTTTTGGACCCACACCAATGTAAAGCCAGTGTAATTTGGCTTGTTGTTATAAACGCTGTTCTAATAAAAAACTCCTAGAACAAGAATATTTAGTTTTTAGTTCCGATTTTTTAGGGTCAAAAACAACATGCACAGTGCACCGCCCTCCCGCCCGCAAAATTGCATGCAAAGAGGAAATGCTATTAGGAATTATTTTTGTTAGTGACACCATTCATATAAATAACTATATAGAGCTATTCTAATAAATAACTATAGTACAACAAATCTAAGAAATACCGATTGATTTTTTTGTTCTTATCTTGAATGTATCTTAAAGGATTTGAATTTATATATAGTTAGTGATCAAGATTGTACATTTGATTTGATTGTATGATACAATTCATAATTTTTCAAAGGGTTACGGCGAAGGTTATGGAAATTGTGTGAGTTACGCCTATGCAAAATTATTAAAAGAATGAAAATATGAAACGTCAAATGGTATTTCTTAGATAATATGATGGACTATAATAGTGTAGTGGCAGAATACAATATACAATAGGTATACAATAAATATTAACATGCCTCGTTTTTGTTGTAGTGGCACAGTGGTCGCATGAGATCCTGAGTATTTTAGATCAGAAAAAAATATTATGTTTCGATATTAACACGACGTGACAAAATTTAGGGTGATCTTTTTTAAAATTAGTATTTTATACTTGGCACACACGATAGACATGACTTTTCTGCAATATACATAAGAGCGATTGTTCTTTTTTAGTCCGTGATTAGTTTACGCATTGAAGAGTTTACTACATTAGTTTCAAAATATTAGGTAGTGACTAGTTTCTAGTCCGTAAGTAAAACTAACATGACTCTATAAGGTACTCCTGCAGAGATTTAATCTTTTTTTTTTTCACATTTATTGAAAACTTCACTCGCTTTATTACTTAATCTTAATCAAAGTTTAGATGTCCATGAGTTTAAAACTATAACTTCTAAAACTATAGTCTAACTTTAAATAGCTATAGTAGTAAGTTATTTCAGCGCTATATAAAAGCTCTAAAAAGTGAATTGCGCTTAAAAAGTGCATGTCATAATTAAAACAGTTTTAAACCTCACAATTCCTTTAAAAAATATCTAACTGCGTTCGTAATAAAACTGAAAATCTTAATTCATAAAATGCTAAAAATAAAAACAATTTTTTAACCTCTCATACCTACTTTAAAACCTAAGCAAAGAAGTAGAAAGAAAACACAAGTCAAGGCACATTGTTTCATCAGAAGAAAAAAATTGCATAACATAACATACAATGACGCCTTTTTCCCGAATGGGTAGGCAGAGGTGTTACCAGGACTTTGTCCCATAATAGGCACACCCACATTTCGCCAGTATGTTAGTGGTCCCATGTAATAATAGTGGGCGAGCCTATTACCATTTACCGGGCACCGTACCGCAATTCCTAATGGAATAATCCAATATTTTACACTTTGCCGGACCTGGGGATTGAACCCGGGACACGGCAGTCGGCCTTGCGCCCACTACACCACCGAGGTAGAGGAGTAAAAATAGATGATATCAAAAAATATCACTTATTAAACTGCAAACGGAACAATATAATTCCTTTATACAATTCAGAAGTACGCAATACGCAATTTCTCATCCGCAAAGTTTCTCTCATACAGTCAGTCCATGCCATCTGTGAGACAATGTTCTTTGTTATCCTAGCGGATATGCTACTGTGAAACTTCTGGAACTTCTGCACAAAACTTTTGGTGATAGGCATTTATGATTGTTATAAACATTATGTGAACAGTGAACGTACGAAAATAGAGTTCTTGTACCTACTCTACTAGAAATTGGGAAAGTTTGCATCAGCTTTCTTACTACAACTATCTACTATGATTATCGCAGTCTAAGTCATTGTCAATAACAGATATTCTTTTACCTACGTAATCGTAGTTCTATGTTTTTATGCAAGTGGGAAAATGTAATTGTATAAGAAATTAGGCATTTTTCGGCTCAGTCAGTTATATTGACTGTCGAACAGTTAAAACCAAATCCATTTTTCTACCAGACCAACCAAATCAAAAAGATCCAAAAATATCCAAAATAACTAGCTTCACATTGCCAATGTCCACTTCATTTTTTAGCTATAGAACCAATGTTCTATATGTCCACTAAATAATGAACGTTCTCCCACAACTAACGAAGTGGGAACAAGTATCTCAACTCTTTATTAAAATAGTTTCAGAGTAGACCACTCAACACCTCCACACGTCATAGGTACACGAGTATAATTCCCTGCGGGGGTGCCTTACCTGCATTCAGACGATTTAGCATTCACATTCACACTTGTTACCTCAGCCCCAGAACGTAGTTCAGTTAGTTAGTTAATGTGTGTTTAAAGGATAAGAGCCGATTCGACTGAGGCAAACAAAGCTCTCTAATCTTTGTTCACCCAGGTGAACAAAGTGGAATAAACCATTGTTTCACCCTTAAGAGTGTTGGTCCTAGGTATACTTAATAAACATGTTTAGTAGATAGGTACTCAACTCCATAACTTTAATAATTACTGGAAAATGTAAATAATTATGTTTGATAGCTTTTTTTGGCTCAAATGGTAGTACCCCGAGTTCGATCCCCGGGTAGGTCAAACATTTATGTGCATGAACGTGTCTGTTTGATCTGAGTCTGAGTGTTATAAGCTTATATAAGTATGTATATTAGTCATCTGGTTACCATAATACAGCCTAGTTTGGATCCAGTCCCGGTAGCACAGTGACCAGGGAAAACGAAGTCCCTGGGGGTTAGAACGAGACAGCAGATATGAAATGTTCGGGTGCAAAAGAGAGAAAAAACGGGGAAATTGAGTTATCCCCGTGCCATGCGGCGGGCAGATGACCGTGTGTGGAAGTTATCCCATATTATTAAAAAATAGGCAACTTTTTTATTTACAAATCAGTGCAAGCTTACATTTTATAGTCCGTGGAAAAAGACAGTAATATAATACTGTTTTATTATAAGTTTATTATTGAAGGTTTTATTAAATAAAGGTATATATAACATTCAAGTGAAAGCAGATTTTATTGTCTTGAAATTTATTTAGTAGAGTATAAACTTGTTCTTCTTGTAGAGGAATCTTTCCGAACGCACGGTAGACTCAGTACTATTTATCTTCATTGACGTACAAAAGTGTCAAATTATGACCTATTTGAATAAATCTGTTTGAGTTTGAGTTTGTATTATACTTTAGAGTTAAACACAAACCGGAAATTTACCGATATTTCATATAATTGTCGAATTTCAAACTCAAACTCAATTTCTTTAAGAAAAGTCTCCGCCAAGTCTGGGGATGAATCAAGTGACTTGGTCGCATTCAGGGCTATGTTAGAGAAAAAATCGACAAAAATATTAGCGACTTCCTCAACCTTTGTAATGTGTTCATTATTAATGAATAATTTATATTCAGAATCTCTACATTTATCTTTACATTTATTGTTTTCCAAACCGCCTTAATTTTATTACTTGATTTGCGAATTTTGTCTCTAATATTTATGGCTTTTGCTTGGATTGCATCCAAGCAAAAGCAAAAGCAAACAGCTTTAAAAATTTTTGAATAACATTTAACATACTCATGAAATGATTCTGAATTAGAATGGGCTTAATTCACTTTTTTTTATGATAGTGAGTGATAAGCCGAGCAAATCAGGTGCCTGATGGTAAGCATCATGATTGCCCATATCAGACACAATGCCACCCAGTGTTTTAAAATTCAAAATTGTGCGCGACACTGCACTGCGCCTGTCACCCTGAGATATGAGTTGTTGAATCTCGTCATGCTCAGTAATTTCGCTGGTAACATTGCCATTCAGACCGAAACACAGTAATGTTTGCACATTATTGCTTGGCGGATGAATAACTGGCAAAGGTGTGGTACTTCCTCAGGCGGCCCCTTGCAAAAGAGGCCTACCACTACACTGGTGATGTTTCTAACATCTAATTAAACAATCTGAATGTTTCCGAGAAATCAGACACATCCAATTTGAAGTCGGATGTTAAATCCAATTTCACGATACATTTCCATTGTTCGATACATATATCGACGAAAATTATAATGACTGAAGACTAATAATAATGCGGTCTGCGCATTAACCGCGCTACCTTTTGCAGATTTCATTTTCCGAGACATCAATCAAATTGGAATTACATATCTAAATTAATTTTTATTTTCCCCACAACCTCATTTTCGTAGAGATTCTGAGCTCGAGAAAATCCTTAGCACTCCTCGAACCGTGACTAACCTAACAAGGAGTATAAATAATTTATTAAGGCAATATCAAAGGCTAACCGGGACCAGCCGTACTCCACTCTAACTACGGATATTGGAGGCTTTAGGACGCAGGTGTCACAAATGACAGGGTCAAAGCTTGGAGGCTATAGCTTTGACTGTTCAACAGGCATGTAGTAAGGAGCAAATTAAAACGTCTGGAGACTTTTCAAACTCAGACTTGTCTTTTCGTATGGTTGCTGTAATAAACAAACCGGAATTAGTTCTTCTTATATATTTTGAGTCTTTGTATTGCACAAAGACTCAAAATATAAAAGAACCTAGGATAAATGATATAATCCAGTCTGAACAATTTGCATGCGAAAACGTGTAATATAGAGAGTAGGTACTTATAATATGCAAGTAACATTTTTTAGTTCAGCTGAGAGCCAAACCGCAGGTCTTCTTCATGTCAAGTTGGTCCGTGGTTAACTGTAGAATTTTCAGGTTGCCCGAAGCCCTCTGACAACTATCATCTAAGATGATAGGCGGGACCAACAACTCTACGTCCGAGCGCCTATAGGGGTGTGTGTTTATTTATTTATTAATTTATAATTCAGCACAACGCTAGGACTAACTTAATGCTAGTGTAGCATTTTCTACCAGTTTATCTATAGGTGATGCATTTCGCATTCTACCCCTCAACAAGTCTAATTTTACGATTAGAATATTCATATCGAAATTGATAAACACTTCCTTTTTTCAAAATATTCAAGCAAATGGACCGCTTAATCTATAAAAATATAAAATAAAGTCAGCTTATGTTCATAACTACCGCCAGTAATTATCTATACGTAGCTTAGGTACTGCAGTGTCGTACAAAGCTACCCCGACGTAAATATAGCGGTACAAAGCAAGTCACTCTCGGTGAAATTAACCAGATAACGCGTCGGTGACCGAACATGTGCTTCTATTGAGCGGATTTAATTAAAGCAACTGTTCGCGTCGGGGTATTGGAATATTCTTTAGTGATATTGTATCCGAATAATATAATTATTGCGGAAGTTTATGTGTGTGTGGTTTTATTATCTCTTCAACTATGTCAGGTTTTATGTGTGCATGTTTCCATCCATCAGGCACTAACTTGTTACCTGATAATGTAAAGGATACAGGCTCCAGAATAGTTTTAGAGCTCGCCTCAAGCAGATGTTAGTACAAAAAACATTATATAAATTTGATTAAATTAAATTATGACTAATTCTGACCAATTGTATTTTAGTTTAATTTGTAATAATTATTTGAATTTTAAATATTGTATCATTATTTATTATTCCAAGTAATAATTGGCATTGTATTATGACATTAAGATTTGTAGTGGTAGGCCTCTTTTGCAGGGGGCCGCCTGGGGAAGTACCACACCTTTGCCAGTATTCATCCGCCAATCAGTAATGTGCAAACATTACTGTGTTCCGGTATGAATGGCAATGTTACCAGCAAAATTACTGGGCATGACGAGATTCAACAACTCATATCTCAGGGTGACAGGCGCAGTACAGTACCGCGCGGAATTTTGAATGGGCAATCATGATGCTTACCATCAGGCACCTGATTTGCTCGTCGTGTCACTCACTAACATAAAAAATATATATATTATTGTATTAGATTATGCTAACTTAATATGTGTAAAGTTGAATAAGTATTTAATCATAATTTATAATAAACAACGTACTATATAGATGACATTTAACATTAATGTTATAAATAAAGAACTTGAACTTTAATCCACTCCAGGCTGGAGATATTGATAAAATTGCTATTGGCAAAATCCAACAACTCTTTTTATCCGACCTGGAAATCGAATCTAGGAGCTCATGCAGTAGCGCTTGAGACCACTAGTCTAAAGAGGCAGTCTCACGAAACGAGACAAGAAACTCTTATTAACAATAACGAAGTTAAGAGATAAAGAGTCAATTTCAGTGACCTCTGTTATGATCTGATTGATGAAATTATATAAGAGCAATAAACCAGTGTTGGATGGACCGACGGGTAATGGAGTCTTCGTAATGTGGTCGCGTTGGCACCCTTTCGGCATGGAATGGAAGCATAAAAAGAAATCGACATCGCTATGTTCTCAATTATTCGCATTTTCTCCGCTCTGTATGTCAAAGGAAAGTAAATCAAAACCACTGCGACACTTTATCCGTTTTATTTTCTATTCATATAAAATCAAATCTGTGAATGGCCAGCGCATTGCAGTTCTATGCAGTATGTTCTCAAAAGCACTGGACTATCTATAGATTACCGGTTTCATTTTTACGTCTCGACATAAAAAAGTTAGAGGCGAACGTGCTACGAAACCGCTATGAAATAGCTACGAGACGTAGCGCTACGAAACTATAGAATATTCATTATTCATCATGTCACTGGAGAATCGACGATTTTATTCCGAATATAATACCTAGGTTGTAGTAAATTCATACAAATATTATATTTACGCGTGGATAGATATCAGAAAGCTGAAGTATCGCCACCTCCCTTGAGAGACATTCAATATAAGCCACCGAAGTCAACCAATATTTTTTCCTAGTGGGTTGGAAGTTGGAATATTCTCTAGCGTGTAAATGGTTATAAATATTACGACGATACCACAGATAACTGCGAGTTGCGATATCAATATGTATTTGAAAAAAGCAATAAATACGTAACTTCAGCCTAAATACGAACTATAGGTTGTCTTTGAAGTTTTTTTGATTTGTTGGTGGATGTACCTACCATGGGACCGAGTCCCGGGTACACCTCTGCCTAAAAAAACGTGATTGTATGTTTTGTTATGTTATGTTGTCTTGTTGTTGAATATATAGCGAAAAGCATATTGCTAAGGAATGGCCCAGCTCTACTTTCAGTACTCATTTTTAGGGTTTCGAACCTCAAAAGGTAAAAGGACCTCTTATACAATCATTTCGTTGTCCATCTGTCTGTCGGTCTGTATTTTTTTCCGTCTTTCAAGACCCTTTTTCTCGGAAACGCATTAAGGAATCGAGTAGAAACTCATATCAACAAGTCGGGTCTACGATCGCTTGCTAATGTAAAATCAGACTTCTACAATAAGTCAACGCAATTAAAAGATACGGCCATTTTACCGCACTATACCATACTTTGTGCAAAGACCTAATAAACTCTAGGTTACTTCCCGTTGGCCTTGCATCATGAAATTTGGAAAGAAGCAAGATCTTATATCGCAAGTAAAGGAAAAAAATCCCAAAACCGTAAAATTTTATTAAAAAAAATTTTAATTACTAACTGCTTACTAATTACTAAATGTTTGCGATATCTAGGTATGGAACCCTACTCTTAGCTTGCTTACCGAGGTGTGCCTTAACAATTTATTTTTTGTTAAATCTTGCGAGGGGTGAGAATTGTTAATATGTTTCTTTCTAATATAAATAATCACAAATTGTGGATCTGTATTATTGTGGTACCAATAAAGTGTTATCATTCATACATTCATTCAAAAATAAATTTTATATAATTTTATACTAATTGTTATCATACTAAAAAAACTTCAAAGATTATTCTATTATCATAAAATTCCTATATATTTGTACAATAGCAGGCTTATAAGACATATAAAAAAACTGGAAGTAGCAGAGGGCCTTTCCTTAATACTGTTTATTCAAAGGCTTCAGACCGCACGGCACATGCAATGTGCACGTACATAGCACACAAAAGACCAACGCTTAGTCGTGCGTTCCACAACTATTATAAATACTTGTTTGAGGGGCTCTTTGTGCACTAGTACAAAGAGCCCGTAAAGCCCATCACAAAGGGTGCGCCTGAATGAAGCACTTGATACATAATTACTATAGTGTCACTTGTTGCGCGGGCTGATCGACCGCAATCGATAACTCCGCTCGCAGTCATCAAATGTGGCAAGTATAAAGGTTGACGAGGTAGTAACGTTTTTAACTGAGTGACAGTAATTGTGGCATACAGTAACGGTAGGATAAAACAAGGTTCCTAGCCCTATAATTTTGTTACTTAAGGTGATTGGGCCAACATCATTTCCCATACAAACTTTGAGGAAGGAACCAATGTTGATGATAGAATAGATATAATCTGTTCATTAGTGACTGCCTCGGTGGCGTAGAGGGCGCATGCTTGACTGCCAATCAAGAGGTCCCGGGTTCGATCTCCAGGTCAGGCATTGTGTTAAATATTGGATTTTTCCATTAAGAATTATCTCAATATCTGCCTGGAGTCTGGAACTGTGCCCGGTAGATGGCAATAAGCTCGCCACCTATTACATGGGACCAATAACATACTGGCGAAATGTGGGTGTATCTACTATGGGACTGAGTCCTGGGTACACTTCTGCCTACCCCTTCGGGAAAAAGGCGTGAATGTATGTTATGTTATGTTCATTAGTGTTTTATTATAAGTAACATCTAATTATAAAGTGGCATTTACAAAAAATACGCTTGCAGTTTTAATGCAAACAGGTATTTAGTATTTTCTTGAGAATTTCATAATTCCGATAAATATCTATTTGCTGTTTTAAAACGTATCTTTTGTAGTAAAACTGAATAAATGCCACTTTATGTTAAGTTGTTACTTAAAATAAAATTCTAATGAAGATATAATGTCTCTTCTATCATCGTCACTGGTTCCTCAAGTTTTGTATGGGAAATGACGTCAGCCCAACCACCTTAACACATTATATACCTTTACATAAAATACATAACTAAATACATTTTTAGATGAAACATAAAAAACTATTTAAATAATATAATTAATTATAAATAAAAATAAAAAAAACATACATTCACGCCTTTTTCCCGAAGGGGTAGGCAGAGGTGTACCCAGGACTCAGTCCCATAGTAGATACACCCACATTTCACCAGTATGTTATTGATCCCATGTAATAGGGGGCGAGCCTATTACCTTAATTATAAATATTTTCAAAATATTAACCCCACAAAAATGAGCATCGTTGTAACTGACCCGAGCTTGTTTAGAGTCAAATACAAATCCAAATACAGAAGACTATAAGAATGGATCTTTCTTTAATGTTGAATATAACGTTGTCATAGTACATGAGTGGAATAGGTATATGAGCGACATATACCTATAACCTACCTAATATATTATTATAAAATCAAAAGTAACGTAACTTAACTACATCGGTACATACATCATATATACCCATATATATTATGTGCCCTACGGCTTACGTAGGGCATAGGCCTTCTTCTGAGCCTTTCTCAGCCAGTAGAATGGCGCAGGCCTCCTTATAACTCCTCCATTTTCTATACTTTGGGCAGTTAGGGTCCAGCTGCTGCCCGCTATCTTTCTGATGTCACCTTCCATCTCATTTGTGGCCGTTCGTCTGGTCTTTGTTTCCCCCATGGTCTCCACTCCAAGAGATTTTTGCACCATGCTGTATGTTTCTGAGCTATATGATCTGCCCTCTCCATTATTAAACCCAACTCTGACTGATTTCGTACACGTACGGCACGCACGGAGTGTAACATAACATAACATACGTCCACGCCTTTTTTCCCAAAGGGGTGAAAGGGGTGAAAATATCTGAGTGAAGAATTCAAAAACCAATGATATATTGTAAGAGTTCGTGATAGCGAGAGCGAGACGGTTCCCCTACAGCGCTCCGGTGGGACACCACGTGTTTATGAAATATGTAAAGTATCAAAAATATTGCTGAAAACTTTTTATCTTACTGAGCAGAGTGAATCAGCTGCTGAATTTGTACTATAGTTGTGTTAAATGGCCGATTTTTTGGATGGGCTTTAGTACTCGAACGGAGACCACGGACTGGCAAGCGCAGCGTAGGATGTTCATCCACAAGGTGGATCGTGGATAGGCGATCTGATAAGGGCGGCGGGAATACGCTGGATGCAGGCCGCTTACAACCGGACTGGATGGAAATCTAAGGGGGAGGCCTATGTGCAGCAGTGGACGTCCTTTGACTGAGATGATGACGATAATGATGACTATGTGTGAAATTGATGGTTTTCCCTGTTTGCTAATCGAAACGAGTCGAACGATCACTCCCTACCCGTTCCCAGTAGCATCAGTCTTGCTCAAGATTTGAAAAGTTTATTAAGGATCGCGGCAATTACAAACTAGATATTTTAGTAAGTTGATGGTTTCTTCAACTGAAGTTCCCCTGTATGCGGAGGTTACGCTCTCGTCCGAAACGAATCCGATCCGAATCCATAAAATACGACCCGAAGTAGTCGTTGAACAATTGGTGTGGCATTCGTATCGCACTAGATACGATTTCCGTTATCCGATTTCTCTTCGTCAAACGTGAATTTCCATTTCGGGAACGACATTGGCCTACCGAAGTAGCCATATAGTATATTTAGTATATATATAGCCATAATAGTTTTATTTGTATGAACACTTGCACACTGCGTCCGGACCGAGTCCGGTCTAAATACGTGATCACGGATTTAGATCGGAGGTAGTGCTAAATACCCAAATTCATTCAGTCTCCCGAATAACGGATTCGGATCGGATGGTACCCTATTATGTTGAACCGATAATGTAAGATTAAACTCCCGATGTCAAAACTTGGGAACACATTGCAGTGACTGTGGTAGTATACGAGTAAGTTTCGTCTACAATGTCGAATTGCCATACTTTGTCGTAGTTTCGTTGGCGTGAGATAAATCTTCGAGACAAATTGTATTTGTATCTGTCCTAACTTATAGCATTAAAAATAAATCTTTAAGTAGCTTATGATGTTCAGTGAGGTCCATTTAGTTTGCAGGGTGGTGTAATGAAATTACATTACAAAGGCATTTTCTTTATTTTTGCAGGTCTTCAAACTACGCGAGAGCTTGTATGGTCTGTAGAGCCTGTAGCGTAAATATAGATGCTAGAGCAGACAGGATAATATGGTTTACAAATGAATTGTTGCTGTAAGACACAATAGTTATTCTGTGCTGGTATGTAACGCAAATAGATCGAGTAAAATAGAAAAAGAGAGATTTATTAACTTTACCTTAGAGTATCCAATGGAATACTTAATAAACATTGCAATTTAACGGCAATGTCACCAGTTTGAGAAGTATGAGTAGAGTGACCTTGAGGGACAAAGTAAGAAACAGTGTGATAAGAAAAGTGTGGAACGCTGTGGCGTGTTAGATGTTCACTACATCTTCTAGATTGAAGATAGAGAAAGGATAGCTTAGATGGTTCGGACATGTGGCGAGGATGGACGAAAGGAGATTGACAAGGGAGATTTATAGTGTGAAAGGTCAAGTCGGTAGGGGTCGACCTAGGCGTACCTTTCATGAACAAGTTGATGTTATATTAAGGAAAGGCCAGGTTAATAAAACAACTGACGAGCATGCATGAAGAATGTGATGAAATTGGAAGAAGCGGAAATTGTATGTCAGGATCGTAGCAAATGGAAAGAAATAGTCTCTGCCTACGCCAACGTGCACAAGGCGTGACTGTATGTATGTATGTCACCAGTATCTTGGAAACGCTACTATCTTATAGTGGTTTAGAGCACGTGGATTTTCTGTAGATTGTCATGTCGGCCCTGCATATTCTCGAAGTGTTCTATAGCATAGTTAGATTTGTTTAAAGTTTTTTTTTCAATTTGCTCAAAAAATAGAGATCAAATTAAAAAAAATTTATATTACGCTATAGCTGTGTGATATTTCGTAAAAAAAAAAGTCCTAGGTAACACAATGATGATATAATTATTACCGTCTTCTTACTTACTCTTACTTGTAAAAAGGTTCCTATTTCTTTTATACTCGTAAGCAGCTAGAATCTTTTTGCAATATTGTGCAAAGTCTGGGTGTCGGTCATAAAGGAACTTCATTTGATCGTGGAACGAGGTTGAAAACTTCTTGAATCTTTGATATTGCCTTAAAGAGCTCAAAGAAGCTTGTCCGTGTTTTCTAGAATGAGAGGATTTAAAGAAATTTGTAGAACTGATTTAGAGAAACTTTTAATATGAACACAAAGCTTTGATGCAGTTAATTTGTATTCAATCAAATCAGGAAAGCTCATACTAGACCCCTTATAACTTTTGAAGCTTGAAATTTCAGTAACTACGTACTTACCTACCTTTTAAAAGAAAATTATTACGTCACAGAGTCTGTGTGTCTGAGGTACTGTGAGCGTGATGTGGGATTAGATTTCTTTAGCATAATTGTTGTGGGTTTATAATTGTTGTGTTTTTATCTTTTTTATTTTTAAACTCAAGACTTTAAATGTATGTATATCCGTCTATCAAGACCCTTTTTATCGGGAACGCGTGGAGTTATCGAGTTAGAATTGATATCAAATACGGTCCATTGCTGCAAAAATCAAACTTCTAAGCCAACGCAATAAAAAGATACGGCCATTTTAACGCACATTTTCATACATTGCGCAATAGACTGAAAACCTCTAGGGTACTTTCCGTTGACCCAAAATCAAGAAATTTGGCAAAATGAATGAATGAATGAATGATAACACTTTATTGGTACCACAATTATACAAAAAAGGCAAAAAGAAATCTTAAAAACTAGAAAGAGTACTTAACATATGGAAAAAGTAAAATGTAAAATTAAATTAAGAAAATACCCCCAAAATCATGAAATTGTAACAAAAAATGTTGGTGATTGTAAACATGTTAGGAGTAGTTTGCTTCTAATTAGATGGCGCTGTATATTGTAAGAACGCGGGGGCGTTTTTTTTGGTATAAAAGTATGGAACCCTATACTAGGCGGACCTACTTACTCAGGACCTAGATATGCCTTAGCGATTTATTTTATATTAATCTGTATTGTTTCTTAATCAATGCAATTGTGTTCTTAATAGTTTTGATTAAATAAATAAATAGTCAGTGAGAATAAGAATAAGTACAAACTTATAAAGATATTTAATCAGTCTCTGGTTAAGCCGCATGAAGGACCTGAGGTCATAGATATCTATGTGTGACCGACGACGCCTCCAAGCGTCTGGAACCCTCACATAAATTACTCTCGAATCCCAAAAGGATTTTAGGTAACGCAAAGATCCGCAAACGTTTCCATTACTCAAAGTAATCGCCGTGATATTTTATTCTTACGTAGTTTACTCGTTTCAGAAACTGAGCAAGTCGTTTATCGGCGTAATACTTAGAGAATTTAATGTCATAGGACCTAAAGGGATAGATAGTGAGTTTTCAGATGTTCCTAAAAATTTAAATATCGTCCATATAAATGCGCAAAGTATTCCGGCACATTTTCCCGATATGTTGGCATCATTTAATACGAAAAATCTACATGCTGTTTTAGTCTCCGAGTCTTGGCTTAAACCATGTCTCCCTTCTTCTTCCTATTCCTTGCCTGGTTTTCGCCTTATTCGTAATGATCGCACAGGTAGCGGTGGTGGTGGTGTGGCAATTTACTTACGTTCACACATTCCCTTCACCGTTATTAGTAAGTCGTCACAGCCACCACCTGCGAATGCTGGCGAACATATCTTCATAGAGATAATTCTATCTCAAACGAAAGTCCTACTCGGAGTCTATTACTGCCCTTCACTTCATATTAACTTCTTCTCCTCCTTTGAAAATTTGTTAGAGAATCATACTCCCTCTTACAGTCATTCCATCATAATGGGTGACTTTAACACGTGTCTTCTTAAAAATGACCATAGATCTTCATTGATACAATCCGTCATTTCATCAAGTAACATGCATATTCTTCCTCTTAATGCTACTCACCTCTTTCCTAACTCATTACCTTCGCTTCTTGACCTCATAGTTGTCTCTTCTTTACAGCATGTTGCTAAACACGGTCAGTATCCCGCTGATGCTTTTTCGTATCATGATTTACTTTTTCTTTCCTATAAAATTCGTCCTCCTAAAGCCAAACCTAAAATTATTCTTCAGCGTAACTTCAGTGGCATTAAGCAGGAACAATTTTTAACAGATGCTGAGAACATTGACTGGTCTCCTGTGGCAGATTGTGCATCTGTTGATGACCAAATTGTTATCTTCAACTCATTAATCACTCAGCTCTACGATGTGCATGCCCCGTTGAGAGCGGTAAAAATAAAACATCTTCCAGCACCCTGGCTTAGTGATGAGATAAAGGCAATGCAACACAAGAAAAACATTGCAAAAGCCAGATATAAAAGTAGACCCACTGAGGCAAATAAGGTAAAGTATGCTCGAGCCAGGAATCGCTGCAATACTGTGTGTAGGGATGCTCAACGCCGACACATTCACAAATCTGTACAAAATGAAGATCCTGCAAAAGTTTGGAAATTTCTTCGCTCACTAGGAGTTGGTAAATCACGACAAGACTCTATTCCTCATAACTTAAATATTGACTCTCTAAATAAACACTTCTCTTCTTCATCTAACATTGATGATATGATGAAACTTTTGACGTTGCAGTATCTCTCTTCCTTACCAACTCCCGAGTATGAACCTTTTGTTCTTAATCAATTCTCTGTGTGTGACGTTGAAAAGAGCATTATGTCAATCACGTCAAGTGCGGTTGGAGGCGATGGCATCAGCCGTAATATGGTGATCCCTATTTTAAATTCAGTCCTTCCTATCCTCTGTCATATCTTTAATACTTGTGTAGTTAGTGGTCAGTTTCCTTCTCTATGGAAAGAGGCGCAAATAATTCCGTTACCCAAAAAATCCAATCCTGTTTCCTTTTCTGAATACCGTCCAATTTCAATCCTCCCTTTTCTATCTAAGGTTTTTGAACGTCTCATTCATAACCAACTCAGTTCCTTTCTATCAAAACACAATCTTTTTAACCCCATGCAGTCTGGTTTCCGAAGTGGTCATAGTACAGCTACCGCACTCCTTAAAATCACTGATGACATTCGTTTTGGCATGGAAGAAGGACGGTTGACTGTACTGACCTTACTAGATTTCAGCAATGCCTTCAATACCGTTGACTATGACATTATGCTTGCAATACTACGCTCTATTAACGTATCTCCAGCAGTGATTGATCTTTTTCATAGTTACCTGTATGGTCGCCGGCAACGTGTACGCCTGGATGACACTTACTCCTCTTGGTGTGATACTTCTGCCGGTGTACCTCAGGGCGGCGTTCTATCCCCTCTTCTCTTTGCAATATTCATTAATTCTGTTTCACAACATATTACTTCTTCCTACCACTTGTATGCAGACGATCTCCAAATTTACTCTCAAGAACCGTACAGTAATCTAGCAAGTGCTATTCATAAAACTAATGCTGATTTGAGTAATATCGCTGAATGGAGTAAATCATATGGACTTAAGGTTAATCCCACGAAAACCCAAGTCATGATTGTTGGTAGTTCCCGGATGATCGAAAAAGTAGATTGGTTGGCGCTACCGTGTGTTAAATTTGATGGTGTCACCATACCTTACAGTCGTAAAGTAAAAAATCTTGGCCTTATAATAGATCAAAATCTCACTTGGGGTCCTCAGATGGAAACCGTAAGCCGTAAATTATTTGCGTCTGCGGGTTCCCTCAGAAGGCTCAGAAACTTCCTGCCTATTGCTACTAAGGTTGCGCTTGCGGAGTCTCTGCTGCTCCCAGTTCTAGACTATGCCGATGCCTGCTATCTTGACGTCACGGAGGACCAGCTAAACAAGCTTGAGCGGCTTCAAAATCTCTGCATACGATTCATATTTGGTTTGCGCAAATATGATCATATTTCCCAATATCGTAATAATCTCAAGTGGCTGAATATTCGTTTTCGCCGGAATACTCATATCCTTTCTTTACTGTATTCTACCCTGTTTAACCCTATTGCCCCGCGCTATCTAAAGAGCCAATTTCAATTTCTCCACTGCTCTAACCTTTACACGCTCAGGTCTTTGGATAATCTTACTCTAAGGATGCCCCCACATAGGACCTCGTTCTTCGATGGTTCTTTTGCAGTGCAAGCTGTACGCTTGTGGAACGCTCTCCCGGTAGACATAAGACGTGCGCCATCATTGGCCGTGTTCAAGTCTCGGGTGAAGGGCCACTATCTAGCTCAACAGTCTGTCAATCTGTTATGATCATAACCATATTAAGATAATTTGTCTGACATAGTACCTACCTATTTATGATATTTATCTCATATTAGGAACATTGTAATATGTATATTTATGTAATTATATATACTTATCGTATATGTATTTGTCTGGATATTATAATATTATTATACTCTTCATTCATCATATTATTTTTATATATATTATATTATTATTTTTTTAATGTATGTATTATTAGTAATGTATTTATTTCTATGTATATATATATATATATGTATATGTATTATTAGTAATTTATTTATTTTTATTATATATTATGATCATCATTGGTAGTATAAACTGTTAAGATGCGCCACCGTCTTTCTGCTGTAAATAAATCCTCTCCATCCATCGGTTGTCTGGAAGAAATCGCTTATTAGCGATAAGACCGCCGCTTGTACATTTAAGTTAGTTTCTGTATCCTGTAATGTTATTTTCTTTGTGTGTGGTGTACAATAAAGTATTATCTATCTATCTATCTATCTATCTAAAGTCCGCAGGAATATTCTTATCTATAGCTAAAGTTCTAATCGACAGTTTAAAAGCCGTCTAGAAAAAACATTTGAGCTGAAACTTGTCCTCATCAGGACATTATGACGCCCCAATTGGCTTTCTCGTCCTTTTTTATTCAATTTGATATCGCAGACACGTACTCGACGCTATTTCACGGGTTTACACACAAAATGAATGCGGCTTTTTAAACCAATCATGGCTTCACAATAGCTTCGTAGGAAAAGCGACCTTTCCTAAAAGATAACATACCTATAAATTCTGTACTTTCGTACGTTGTTCGACAGTAGGTACATGTACCTATTGTAGTTTTTGGCCTCTTCTATTAACCAGTTTTATTTAGGCGTATCTATAGATAGACACAGCTGTGGGTAGCTAAATAGTTACACCAAAGCATATGATAATTTATCAAAGTTTATAAAACTATATCAGTTAAAACTACATCTTAAAATCAATATTATTAATATGTATGGTCATTAAATAAAAACTTATTTATTATTTTGTTTATTTAATGACCATACATAATAATAATATTGATTTTAAGATGTAGTTTTAAGCTTCCACTCTAATTTCTCAGTCACTGATGCTAATTTCAGACCTCCCCGTTACATACAAACTTCTAATTTTATCTATTCTTGTCACACCACACATCCATCTGCTTATTGTAATAATATTATAGGCCTACGGGCTCACTTACCGGAAAATCGGGTCGAGTGGGATGGACCATAATCATATTACTAACTCTATGCACGTGTATCGATTTTCTGGACACCAACTTTGGCTAAGCTATTTGTAGCTGTCTTGTAAGATTTAGTTAAGTGGCTCTATTACACTTACCACTTTCGGCTCAATCAACAACATACCCGAAAGACTTACTATTATTTGGGTTCCAATTACTAATGTACCATGTCAAACAATATAAAGTTAAGACTAGTTTAAGGGCATCGTGATCCTACTAATATTATAAATGCGAAAGTTTGTGAGCCTGGATGGATATTTGTTACTCTTTCACGCCAAAACTACTGAATCGATTGGGCTGAAATTCGGTATGTAGATAGTTTAGACCCTGGAATAACATAAAAACTACTTTTTATCCCGATATTCCCACGGGAACGAAGACTACGCGTGTGAAACCGCTGTGCACAGTTAGTATTATTATAAGTGTCGTTGTACTTACTATGGGTACTGGGTCCTGTGCTTCAGGAAAAATGCATAAAACATATAACATATATGCACGCCTTTTTCCCGAAGGGGTAGGCAGAGGACTCAGTCCCATAGTAGATACACCCACATTTCGCCAATATGTTATTGGTCCCATGTAATAGGGGGCGAGCCTATTGCCATCTACCAGGCACAGTTCCAGACTCCAGGCAGTTATTGAGAAAATTCCTAATGGAAAAATCCAATAAAAATACGCCCTCTACGCCACCGAGGCAGACGAAAAATGCATGATGTTAAATATTATATTATCATCATATCACGACATATTTTGTGTGATTTTGTACCTTTACCTACTTACCTACCTAGTAAAGAAAACCTAAGAATGAAAAATGTTCAATAAACTGAGTAAAGGGTTTTTTTTTTAATATCTGTTATCTGTATACCAATATATATTATCATTCATTCCTTCATTCATTCATTAATACTACGTCCAATATATTATACGTACAATATTATAATGGAATTCGTAAGTACCTCGTCAGAGAACCATAGTGACATGTGAAATGTGCAACGTCACTGTGTATTCTCGTTTATAATACATCAACAGCATCTCTGATGTGATTGATTACACAGCGGCTTTCCTCCTGCCATCTACACACCATCCACCATCTTATTCATCAAGAGTTCACAGTTTATTGCACCCAGTGTCGAGTCATGCACCTATTATGGATTGCAAAATGACGGGAATATAATCTCGTGTTCGAACCTGTTGTGGGACGGATCGACATAACATAACATAACATACATTTACGCCTTTTTCCCGAAGGGGTAGGCAAAGGTGTACCCAGGACTCAGTCCCATAGTAGATACACCCACATTTCGCCAGTATGTTATTGGTCCCATGTAATAGGGGGCGAGCCTATTGCCATATACCGGGCACAGTTCCAGACTCCAGGCCGCTATTGAGATAATTCCTAATGGAAAAATCCAATATTTAACACTATGCCTGACCTGGGTATCGAACCCGGGACCTCTTGATTGGCAGTCGAGCATGCGCCCTCTACCACAGAATACTAATAAGCCTCTACGCCACCGAGGCAGTCCCCGAGTCCCGAGGCGGATCGACAAAGGAACCCGTATTACAATGTCGACGACAATTATTAGTCCTATACCTAGAAAAAAAGTATATAATTAAAATGTAATACAAATTAATCTCAGACGAGCATTTTTAATATTTGTACCTATGTAAAGAATTATGTATACATTATGATAATAACATAGGACAACTTCCACACACGGTCATCTATCTGATCCATACTAGGCTATAGAAGCATGTATTATGGTAACTAGATGACTGATATACATACTTATATAAGCTTATAACACCCAGACACAGATCAAACAGACATGTTCATGCACACAAATGTTTGACCTGGACGGGGATCTAACTCGGGGCTTGCGGCACAGAAAGCAGAGTTACTACCATCTGTGCTAACCAGGCTGTCAATGCCTCAAAATTAAAAATAACACAGCATAATGATAATATAATGTTACCTACCTACGATAAGTAGGTAGTTAAGTATAGCTATCCCCGCGTGGAACAGCGTCGCCGGCACCAGCTTCATGCATCCTCTGGCGAGTTAAGCACAGGATATGCAAATATTGCGTAGACGGCGAGAGCCGTAAAAGTTATAAATACTTTTCTAAATGAGTTAACCCCATCAAATATATTTATAAGTTTGTTATATTTAATTTAAATACCTGAATATGCTGGCGTTTATCTTGCCCAACGTTTAAGCATTGCTATTCAACGTGGCGCAATGCCGCCAGTATCTTAGGTACGCTGCTATCTGACAGTGGTTTAGAGCACTTGGATTTTCGAAGTTTTCTATGGCATAGTGTATTTAGTTGGAGTAGATAGTAAACTCTATTGTTTAGTCTTTTTTCAATAAAGGCACTCTGCCCTATATAATAAATATAAATACCTAGTATAAGTAATATAATAATGAGCGTTTTGGCTTAGCTGTAAGTTCATAATTGTACCTTGATTGAATAAATAAAATAAAATATCTAATATATTTAATATCTAAATGCCTCAGGACTCAGGTATGTAGACTTGATACTAAACATTATGGGATCGTATAATAACGATAAAATACACGTGTAAAAATACTATTTTTACAATCTAAGCCCTGAGCAATAAAAACATAAAATATAATGTTTGAAGGGTCACCATAAATTATGTTTATTGAGCCGTGTACACTCTTATTCCTTAGGCAATAGGCAATAATGTTCCCCAAATATATTAAGAAATCGGGACCGTTTTTCTTGTCATTTCTTATATGTATAGATTTTATTGGCACATATGACGTATACCCTATTCGATTTTTTTCTCTTTGTATGTTTTTACAAAGATTAATTATTTTATTATAGGCTCAACCGTAACACGTAATCTAGGTACTCTTACATAATTATATTACCAGCTGCTCCCCGCGGTTTCACCCGCGCAAGTATTGTTCCCATGGGAATATCTATATAAAAAGTAAGTGTTATTCCCTAAGTGCTATTCAAGTGTCTAAACTATCTACATACCGAATTTCAGCTCAATCGGTTCAGTAGTTTTGGCGTGAAAGAGTAACAAACTTTTATTCGTCCATCCATCCTCACAAACTTTCGCATTTATAATATTATTAGTAGAAAGTAAGATAGGATATTTCAGACAAATTGTTAAATATTAGATTTTTCCATTAAATTTCAAATTTATTTATTGACATAAATGTTACAGCATATTTCTATGAATCCATAGGTCTCCGAAATAGTTAAAACTGTGTTTCAGGGACAAGTGGCTTATCCCATTATGTGGCTAATATACAAAAAAAAATTAACTTATATTTATTTATTAGCAATTATATCAATAACTGTCTGGAGTCTTGAACTGTTCCCGGTACCAGACCAATAACATACTGGCGAAATGTGGGTGTGCCTATTATAGGACCGAGTCTTGGATACACCTCTGCCTACCCCTTCGGGAAAAAGGTGTGATTGTATGTTATGTTGGTAATCCACTACTGAACATAGGCCTCCCCCATAAAGGCGGGGTTTTCCCAATACTCGACACGTTTGGCAGGCGGGTTGTCGAGCGCAGTTCGATGGTTTTTTGCAGAGGACGCTGCTGCCCTTCCTCTGGATCTGGATGTTATGTTACCTTACCTGATTATAAAACAATATTGTGTTGAGTAAAATTCCATGAAAACTAAAAGCTATTTAAAATATTATCAACATTCTATATTGAATTAAAACTTGTTCACGAGAATTCAGAAAATGTCTTTGTTGCGATAGTGCTGCTGTCGACACAATAACTAAACTCAATGAAAAGTTTTATGGAAAAAATAAAGCTAACTGTTTGTAGAGCGATATGTGCGACAATAGCAACTAACGAGCGAGTTTGCCGCTCTGTAGAATTCACACAGACAGGGATTCAGTTTAAAGGATTATATATTTTTTATAGGTGGATCTACATAATAACACAGAATACAGACCTTACGAGTACAGTACAGATGGAACACTCCACAAAACCATGTATATAAATAGCGACTCTGGTTGCGAAGCAATAAAGTGGAATTCAGCTCGCACAATGCTAATAACCTACAGCTATATTCACCTACAAATTGCCTCTTATTCTATCTGGTAGAGAAAAGCTTATAAGCTTTAGAGGGCATAGCTTTTCTCACTTTCTATTGTAACTATATATTATTATTATATTGTAACTGTATGTTATACTGCCTATTGTAACTGTCCCGTGACCATAAAAAAATACTTTGGATTTAATTAATCATACCAAAACCAAATCGGGTGAGAACGGACCGGGTGACAACGGTGCGGAGCCACCCAGGCCTGATAATAATAAGCAAATAAAACGACATAAATGTTATTTCGACGTATATTTCTACATTTATACCTAAAGGGAGTGTGAACGGTCAAGTGGGTAGGGGTCAAAGTAGCGTACTTTACGTATACTAATTGATATTGTCTTCGGAGGTAAGTTCAGGTTAAAAGTACCCAAAACCTTGATGAAAACTTGATGATGAATGTGATGAAAATGGCAGCGAAATTCGTAGGTATGTCAGGATCGTAGCAAGTAGAGAGACTGATTAGACATATAGTTCACGTCAAGATTCAGAAAGGGGACTTCTTAGCAGTTTGACACAATCCTATGGGAAATATACCAAATCGATGATTTGTATTCCCAAGTTCAAAGATAGTAAACTTATGTAATATATGTTTATCCTGATATTTTAAAGATGAAATGAACTATGTCCTTATCATTTTATTTTGGTTAATTAATAAACGTCACACATAAAAAATGAAAATACAAAGATATGAACAAGTAATATTTAGTAGTAAACGTCTAATTAGGCGAGTAAAATGGGGTTTTTGGAAGTTTACTATGAAAAAACCATGCGTTTATGAGATAAATTAAATGGCAGGGACATATTTTACTTCACTATAAAAATATCAGGAATCAAAAATATCATAAATTTTAAGAATATTTTAATTATTTTCGGAGGAAATAGGGGAATACAAAACATCGATTTGGTAAATTTTTCATAGGATTGTGCCATATTTCTTGTAGCCAGGATATGCTCTTACTATGTTTTTCATAATATGTATAATATTATTACCATTTCTTATTTTTCTTTCTGAGGGAGTTGCACTTGAACGAATTAACCACAGGAGTTGCACGATTGCGATGGTCAAGAAAACTCGTGCAAGTTCTTGTTAACTCCAACAACGCGTTATCACTTTGCAATTTGCATCATATAGAAACATACGATATTCAACCACAAATTTTGTGAGTTGTTATCACTACACATAACACATATAGAAGACTTACAATCGGCAGAAAATAATAATATTATATTATGCAAATGCATTTTCTCGATCCATTCCTGGTATGGAAATAGAGCTGAGTGTTTCGGTCACGAATCGAGAGTCACGGGTCGACTCACCGCGTCGCATTCCTTTTATATATACCTACCTGAAATACCTATATACAAGTAGATTTACACTCTGCCTCGACCCACTCTGATCGACTGCCTTGGTGGCGTAGTGGGCGCAAGCTCGACTGCCGATTTCTCCATTAGAAATTATTCAATAGTTGCCTGGAGTCTGAAACTGTGCCCGGTAGATGGCAATAGGCTCGCCCCCTATTACATGGGATCAATAACATACTGGCTAAATGTGGGTGTACCTACTATAGGACTGAGCCCTGGGTACACCACTGCCTACCCCTTCAGGAAAACGTGTGAATGTGTATACACTTAGATAGCATGTAATCAAATTTCTGTTTAACTATTATATAGCTAAATCTGGCCTTGTATAAAGTCCTCTTTGAACCTTAACGAACTTTTCTGCAACTCCCTGTAGGTAAGTCCAAGTCTATGGTTCGACGAGTAAAAATAATAATTAATAATAATATGGGACAACTTCCACATACGGTAATCTGATCCCAAACTAGGCAAAGCCTGTACTATGGTAACCAGAGGACTGATATACATACTTATATAAGCTTATACTTAACACCCAGACACAGATCCAGCAAACATGTTCATGCACACTAATGTGCATGAATAATTGACCTTGCCGGGGATCGAACCCGGGGCCTGCGGAACAGAAAGCAGAGTTAGTACCGTCTGAGCAAACGAGGCTGTCAAACTTATTAGTAAGTATTTGCTGGATGCACACAGGCTCTCAACGCAGAGCCTTCAGAAAACTTCATTGATTTGATCATGTTAAAAACCTCCGTACAACTTTTATTGCGTTACAGTCATTTACGGTGTGGTTCTATTGCAGCATTCAACCTTTCACATTTATTGCTATACTCTGGTTAATAGTTCATTTTACGACCAGTATGCGCATATTTAAGGACATTTACTAAATGACTGCATAAATTTAAAAACTTTATAAGAGCGGCGCCGTGGTAACTTGATTAGTGGATTTACTCGTATCGACTAACCCGACTCATGTTATTATCTTTTACCAGGATTTTACTAGGAAGTCCATTTATGCGCCACGCCACGGTTTTCCCAAGAAATAATGATTTATTATACATAGCCTATAAGCAAAGACTTCGGCTTTGATATACTTACACATAGCGTGCAGATCAATGTTTAATTATAAAGTAAACCAATACATAGACGACAAAGATGCCTGGAAACTTCAGCATAGCCACCTTACAAGCAAACAAATGTAACTAAACCAAATATTATAAAACTCGCATTTGAAAAAACTTACGCCTACAAGTTTCTTGTGCCTTCTTCTCGTATATTCCCGAACGCATGGTGGATTCATTACTATAATAATAATATCAATAATATAATTTAATATTATTTATTGACGTTTATAAATGTATATTTAAGACTTATTAAAATAAATTTTCTTTGAGTTTGAGTTTAAATATTCAAATTTAGTATTTTCTAAAATATGTAAAGAAGACACATGAACAAGTAAAGACAGATAACCTCGTATAGTATATAAAGGCTGTCGTAAGCAAAACATCAGATGTTGTACCAGGAAGCACTAAAAATAAGGTTAATCACAAATCACAAACGGAACTATCCATCAAATCTGACGTGCACTATAGCGGTGTGCCTCCAACCTCGAAAACGAAGATAATTTACACAATTTCCGCTTCATTGAACACTGTTCTTTCCTCAATATTGTATTCGTGCCAAAATTAAGTTATAATCATTTAATTGGCCTTATCAGATAAAATTTAAAGAGTTCTATTTTCATCCTTCGTTATCTAGGTACATTACCCACTTAATAAGAAAGTCAAATTAAAATAAAGGGCTACGAGATGAGACAATTTTGATGGTACTCGCGGGTTACCTATTTTAACTTTCAATTTCACACCCTATTAACTTACTTAAATATTAAACGAAAAGTAAATTTAGCTTCAAACTTCAAATGGTATTTGAAAATTGTATGCCCATTAGTTGTCCACACAAATACATAAAGCTGAACACGTAATGGCACTCATTATTTCAATGTAAATACATGAACATTCAGCGCTCCGAATGCATCCTAACTGCAAATATCTAAATAATTTACGCAAAGTTGATGGAAAACCGTGTTTCATATTATGCCTACTGAATTAAAAAGTAATTGCGCAGACACAACAGACGAGGGAAGTTAGGTTTGCTTAGTAACTTATCCAATTAGATAATTCTAGTTCTCGTTAGCATTATTTTATGTACAGTGCTCAGCTTCTGTTTTGTGTATCGTTGTAATAAAACTTCAGGAATTATCGCTCTAAGAGGTGACGTTTTCCGTGAAGGTAGCTAACTTTAATTAAGAATTGAAAATATTCAATCTTTACTGAAACTTTTAATAATAGGTGCATGTAAATAAGAGGATCGGCGTTCGAGGTTTAGGTATTGTACGTATATGCCGACACGGGAAGCTTCTGCCGCCAGTTTCCCGAGCCAACGGCGCAATAGGTCAGAGTTCAATAGAGGCACGGAACTAGACGAAATCTTACTGGGAAGGTACAAGCTACCGCGTCTCCCTTACGGATTTGTGCAAATCGCATTCGACAGGTCGCCCGGTCGCTTCTACCTATCCAACCAAAATAAGCTTCATTCTATTATATAATATCTACGTAGGTAGGACCAAGGTATTTTTTTTGGTCAGGTTGGCATATCGTAGCCATCAATAAGCAGGTTTTTTAACTGTAAATAGGTAGATTTTACACTTATTATAGTATGCAGTCATTATGTTTATTAGTATATAATATTTAATATATTATTTAAATTTGTATAGTCATTTTATTTTTATTTTTATAATGAATAGTGATTATTGCAGTTTGTGTTTATTAGTATTAATTTAGTAAATTTAAGTCATATTTATTATTTTTGTCACACCACTGACCAAATGTGATTTACGGTCCACTCCTCTCCCTGCACGGTTGTCTGGAAGAGATCGTTCTTAACAATAAGACCGCCAATTGTTGCACTATATACTGTTTTCTTTAATTTTTAAGATTTATTGTTTTGTGGTGTACCAATAAAGGGTTTATCTATCTATCTATGCAGTACTGCTGAAAAATATATATGGTTAATTGTTAGGTACATTTCTGGGGCACGACAGTGCCCCCCCCCCAAAACGAATCAAACGAAGCGCAATGGCACTACCTACCTTATTAACTCGAAGTTATTCATGGTTTTTTTAACTCTCCACTAAATCAAATTCTCGGGATATGAGGTCAATACTGGACTTATTAAACATTTAAAGTATAAAGATAAATTAAAATCTCCGATTTCGTCACTGACTCACAGATGATCATCAAAATTTTAGAGTACTTCCTGAAGTAAAGCTGAAATTTGGTATGAAAGCTAGTATAGTACATAAACAACAAAAACATCTTATAACTGGAACTTTTACCCCTTTACTAAGAATGATATTAATTCTTAGGCACTTAAATTAAATTAAATATTATCAGGGTTAGTTCACCAAAATACCGCACGTTTACGTACCTACTTTAATAAGTACTACTAATAGTTAGTGCAGTAATCTGCACTTATTATTACTTATATTATAGTACTACCTGTACCCCGCGGTTACACCCGCATAACTCACACAGATTTATATAAAATTAAGTTCTTATTTTATTCTCAGAATTCATTAGTTTAAGACTGGTTTAGACTAGCCTTAAGGTTGTTTGGTCTGCAGTCTCCGGGCAATCGTTAGTTCATGAGTACCTATATATCATATAATATAGCTCCATGAGTGGAAGACTATTAAACTTTCGCATATTCGCCATTCAAATAACTTTATCCTACGCGATATTTAATATGACGAAGCGAGGGCGTGGTGTCGCTGCAGGATGAGATCCGTTCACGGTTGGTCGCGCGCTCGCTCCGTTAAGTTCATCAAAGCAGCTGACCTTTATCCACTTCCTCGTGGTATATTATAAGATATTGGCACCTATGAAAGCTCAACTGCGGGAGATTTTTCCTTTGTTGTAAATTTTATTGCAGTTCTATCGATCTCTTGGCGCCTTACGCTACGCACGCGTGGGCTTCTTTTTCTTTTACTGATAAGTTTATTCTGAGGTTTAGCTATGGTTGGATAGTTTAGCTTAAAATAGTTGGTAGAGATCTTTCGATCTAAAAGTTCACGCGCTACTAAACGTAGGCGTAGCATGTAAGGTAAAGAAGATCAGCTGTCAGTCAGCTGATCGGCAAAGTATTTTTTCTAGTAAGATTCCTTTTTGCGGATTTTACAATCCTTTCTTTTGTAAATTGTTTAAGTAGATTAATTTTACTACAACTTTTTTTAAACAAGTTATATAAGCGATAGATAACTAAGTTCAACACAACTCTGCATTGCACTCCTCTCCCTGAGATGTTAGTTGTTAAGGTTAAACGTCACCTTAAACTCCGTTAAACTCAATTGTTTGTGGTTGGCTCTGGATCTGGCCATTATTTGCGCGATAACATATTTTGTTAAAAGAAAACCGTATAATTTTTCTGCTGTTTAAAAAAAACAAAATATGTTTTCGCGCAAATAAAAGCCAGATCCACAGCCAATCACAAACAATTGAGTAAAATATTATGTGTATTTTCATTTTGTATGGGTGACGTTTAACCTTAAGTGTCCGATGCCTAGTTATTTTATAAAATAGTGTTACCAAGATATTATCTCGTGTCTTCGTAAACTATACTAAGTTGCAAGAAAATTGCTGTTCTTTACATCACAGAGAACTACTTTATCGTTGAAAGTTGACCTCAAACAACTTTCTTTTTCTTGAACATGACGCAATTTTTAAGACGGTGTACACATAAATATACAAAGAATATCATGAATAGTTAAAGCAAACAATTTTCAAAGTTGATAATAATTGAAAAGGTCTCTCTACCCACTACTTGCAAAAAGTTTTTCAATATACTAATACAGCATAAAAAACAAAGTTCCATTTATGCGTAGGTACATACTATACGAGGTATAGGCGTGCCACAGTGTAATTAGCTTTTGCAAATATCATTTATCAATACGTCAGCCGACTGACACGACAATGAAATCGTTAAATAAGTATTCGAGATAGTATAGGACCAGTTTTACACTACGTCCGAAAGGAATCCGATTCGAATCCGTTATTCGAAGTGACGAAACTGACTGAATCCGGCTTCCATATTCGGTCCATATCCGGTCCATATTGCTTTTAGCTCTACCTCCGAGCTATATCCGTGCTCGAGACTAGAAATATTCATAATTAATATACCTAACGTGTTAAAAAAAGAAATACTTAAGCGTGCTTTCGACGCCTCGGTGGCGTAGAGGGCGCATGCTCGACTGCCAATCAAGAGGTCCCGGGTTCGATCCCCAGGTCAGGCAGTGTTAAATATTGGATTTTTCCATTAGGAATTATCTCAATAACTGCCTGGAGTCTGAAACTGTGCCCGGTAGATGGCAATAGGCTCGCCCCCTATTACATGGGACCAATAACATACTGGCGAAATGTGGGTGTATCTACTATGGGACTGAGTCCTGGGTACACCTCTGCCTACCCCTTCGGGAAAAAGGCGTGAATGTATGTTATGTTATGTTATGTGCTTTCGACGTCGACGCGTCACTCGCGTTAGCAGTATGGCATACGTCAAGAAACGCTGACGCCAAAATGCGGTCCGTGTGTATTCTGTGATTTTTCATACAAATTTCGCTGCCGCGTGAGCGCCGCGTTGACGTTGACGCTGATCTGAAAGGACGCTAAAGGGGTCCATCTACCCGTCAAACCGAAAAACTTTCAAAAGAAAGAATTGCAAAATTCGCGAAAAATTTTTCGACTTCCCAATCCAAAAATGAATCGGCAATTTTTTTATTGAATTTCGCAATTCTTTCTTTTGCAAGTTAAGGGGCGGGCGTTTGCGGGCATCGGCCCGCAAACCGATTATAATATATCTAATTTAATCTGAACCAATATATGATAAGCACCTACATGCACCGCATGTGCGTTTAATACCATATAAGTAGACACAGACATGAGCCCGATATCGTAATAATCAATTGTATAAAAGATTTTGCAATATAAACTTTTAATATTATAAGTTACTAGCTGTGCCCCGTGGTTTTACCCGCGTAGTCACCATTCCCGCGAAAATATCGGGAATTCCATTCTTATTCCTTGTCTACATCATAATAGAAACCTGCGTGCAAAATTTCATGTTTCTAGGTCCAATGGTTGTTGACCGAGGGTTGTTGAAGGAGTTGAGGCTGGGCGTTGACGAGTGGGACGAGTGTCAGTCAGTCAGGACTTTTATTTTTTACAAGTAGAGAAGAAGATTAAAAAACGATATCTGGTAAAACCGTTTATCCTGACTGATTGGCTGACTGACACACTCATCATCGGCCAGCTCTACTAACCGTTGGTCCTAGATATAGGTACAGATTTCCATTATGATGTAGACAAGGAATAAGAAAGGAATTCCTGAAATTACCACGGGAATAAAGTCGCGGGAATTACGCTAGTCAAATAAAAAGCTATAACAAAAGAATGCCGTAACATCAATTTTAGTCTGGGTCGTTATTGAAAAGCGGTATCAAGAAGTGTTTTTCTATCGTCACTTGTTATTAAAAGTTTGGAATACGCGACCGGAGTCTGAGAACCGAGAACCCGGGAACCAGGAACGTTCGCAAACTTAACCACAGACGGTAATTCTTTTAAAAGTTACTAATGTCTTTGTTCAGAGCGTGGGCAGCTTTTATTGAAAATTCGGGTCGCCCTCAAAATCTAATTTGCATCAAGAGTCACTCAAAATCCTGCTATGGAAGGTAATGTACTATGGTAATAGCGACCTCTATGATCGTACGCATAAATTACCTTAATTTTTTGCCAATGTGAAGAAAGTGTCGTGTAACAATAGTGTAAGCTCAGTTGTATGATCTGAGAGTATAAGCAATTTAACGACTAATAGAAAAAAGAAGGCAATTTATTTAGTTTAGGGTATTTTGAGCAAAGATTTTTTATATATGACCCTAATCAGAAAAAACTCGTGTTACCTACAACATGTATTATATAAAATAGGTATATTATATACCTATTTTAAACGTCTATTCTACCAAGACTCCTTGAGACTTGGCCGACTAGGTCCCTTGAGTTAGGTAAAGGTAATACCTATTACAACGGATTGTTCAGGGCACAAGGGATAGAGGTGCGAAACGGGCTTATCTGACAAGCTGTAAAGATAGGTCTTCGCAGGCACGCTGTAAAATCTCTTATATTGAACAATAAGCTACAATGTCAGCAAATATTCTCAGGTACAAGGAAATTCGATTTGAATACAATGAAGCAACGTGTGGGTGTCAGGCTGGTAAGTAGGTAGGTAATCATTGAATTGTGTCGGGATGCGCCTTTCTGTGGGCAGCCAGTGGCCACCCGAACAAACATTTACTCGCCAATGTAAATTTACGTTGCCTGCTCACGCCTAAAACGGATAGCAATTGGGTAGCAATTTGATGAATTTCCATTTTATTTAAATGTGTTATACCGCTCCACTCCACGTATATTGTTTTCAAATGAGTAAATCATAATAGAAACTTTAAAATTGAAAGCGTTTTTGTTGCATGCACATAAATACCTATAGCAACTTAATATCGTCAAAATTAAAGTGTCAATTCGAATATTTTATGCCCAAATTGTCAGCAAGTTCGTAGGAGTGGTGCAATCGGAACATAATTATTCTACTTTATTAACCCCAATCACAATTCCACATTATAATCTTCATTCACAACGTCTGATGTTGACTAAAAAATTCTAAAAAGGTGTTTTTCTACTATTTAGCAGACGTAGTATAAAATAATCTAAGGTACAACTAGCGCTCCCTTACAAAATCTGAACCATTCTACATTTCGACAAATAATTTGCTGAAAACCAACCAGTAAGGTAATACAGGTGCATGTTGAGCAAAGTGCTTAGTAATTTCTTGGAAAACTCGTAGCTGAGTTTTCCAATTGCTTTCCTCCACATTAACAAGATGGCGCTACGAGTAGCAAAACACTGTTCTCTTGTTTTATTCATCTTTTTTTGTAGTGGTAGGCCTCTTTTTCAGGAGGCCGCCTGGGGAAGTACCACACCTTTGCCAGTTATTCATCCGCCAAGCAGTAATGTGCAAACATTCTGTGTTCCGGTCTGAAGGGCAATGTAACCAGCGAAATTACTGGGCATGACGAGATTCAACAACTAATATCTCAGGGTGACAGGCGCAGTGCAGTGCCGCGGAGAATTTTGAATTTTAAAACGTGCACTGAACGTGAACGTGCACTGGTTGGCACTGTGTCTGATATGGGCAATCATGATGCTTAACATCAGGCACCTGATTTGCTCGTCTTGTCACTCCCTATCATCAAAAAAAAAAAAAACTAAAAACCAGTGCTATTAGAAAATCATAAGGTATGCTATTTCATAAGCAGTAAAATAAGTGGTCCGTACTAATAATCCTATTTATTTATAAATACGATCATTACATTAGACATTATAATTATTATGATATTTTGCCATAAGTATATATAGGTACCTATAGCCTATAGGTACATTGCATTGAGATTCTCACACAAGATAATTATAGAGGTAATAAATTAAATACATTGAATTATTCTAATAACAATTGGGATGGTTAATAAAGGACGCGAATACAAAAGCACGCGTCGAGAACAGTGTAATACAGTATTCAATCTCGCACTCTACGAGTAAAATTATTGTCATGTTTATATATCAGTGCACGCGAGAGCACATCTATATAAAGAAAATGCATATATAATATAATATTAATAGCTCATAGTCATGGCAAATATACCTATACCTTCCTTTCATTCAGAAGACATTCTTACATTCAGAAAAATGTCAGTAGATTTTTTAAATTAATTAAATTGAACAACGTGTTACTAAATGGTGTTATAATTAAGGAGTTGCATCTTGTTATCAAACTGAACAACTTTCAAAAGATATTGTGAAATCAACTTACCATACAAATTTACCAATCAGCTGATTCATTTTGTATGAAAATTCGGTAATAGAGGAATGTTTATTGTTCCAACAGCTTAAAACAATATTATAAAGACAAATTTCATTCATTTACCTTGAATGTTAAATTAGTGTTCTAATAAATAATTCCTTTCCATTTTTATATAATGTTTAGCTTCAATAAGAGTATATCTCCATAAAAAGTTATGTATTCCTACAATTGTCATATATATCTGTTATTTTTCTAAAAAACCAAAATTTACGATGTAATTTTTTAATATGCATGATGTGGAATGCTAAATAAATAAATAAATCCTGCTAGTATAGAATAAAATATGTTTAGCGTAAGTTATTAATTTGAAACCTTCACATAATACGTTAACTTCAGAAAACGTTCAAAAACACGTCTTATTCAATGACTTCTATATGATCGTCACCTTAACAGGGACTTTAAAGATCCCCTTTTAAGATAAAAAAATATATAACAAGTTAATATACTGTTATAGGGAGTTGGAGACACTAGGGCAACCTTGAGCGGAGTCACGCAGCGCCCTCATTACCGCGTCCTTGGTTCGAGTCCCGACTCACACGCACTGCGGAAGTTCCATCACAACCTGGGAACACTCAACGGATTTATGAATATACCTTCAATGAAATATTGTTACTACTTTGTGTAGGTCTCTATATGAATGGAAGCGTTTTCCGGAGCAATATAATGATATCACAGTTGAGGTATCCAGGGTTACTAGTGATCAGGTCCTTTTAACAGGGCATGGTCATGGAACAACTTCGACTAGGCCTACTCTGAAGAAACTTTTCTATAAATCAGTAAACAGCTGACTTTTTTTCGCGCTTACAACGTTGGTTCCCAAAGAATGCCAGTTAAGAAATGTGTCCCAAATTATACCCTGCTGGTACTGGCCATAATTATTTCAATCATATTGTTATATTGGTCGGTACTCAGAGAATAGGTAAATAAAACAAAGACCGAGTCCTAGAATAAAGTAACATACTTATAGATACATAATGAATGGACAGACTTAAACTAAAAAATGTTCTTTATTTAGTGCTGAATAAAAAAAATATGGGACCACTCTGAAGTATAAACAAACTACCAAAAAAAAGAATAATTAAAATTGATTTAAAATAATAGGCGGAGTAATTATGGAACAAACATACAAAAAAACCACATACAGTCAAACTGAGAACCTCCTCCTTTATGACGTCGGTTAAAAATGGAAACTATATAGTTCAGCTAAAGTTTTAAATCAATAATGGTTTACTCGAACCACAACATCAATTCTAACATATAAATTCAATTTATAGTAAATAACACAGTTTCCTGAAACTGGTGTACCTATACCCAGTTCCTGACCAGCACAGTTCGCCGGAAAGATGGTAATGGTTCTGCTAGTAACCTGATCATTTAAAAGGTCGCTAGGTGTCAGCCGTCAGGGTGGCATGCAACGATTCAGTTTGAAAATTCATGTTGATCTAGTGAGGCATTGAAATCGGCTGCACCGTCAAAGTTCAGGGTATTATGTTTAAAATTTATTAACAGTTAGGAAGTCAGTAGGTAGCTGATTGAAATCCTCGAATGGAAAATTCTTCAAAATGGATATGCACGTGCCGCGCTATGTACTCGTATTCCTCATAATTCATGATAACCTGGTACTCTCCGAGACCTATTTGAGATTATATTGAGACCCATTAAGTCATGTTTATTATCAATAATATATAGACCTACTTATTTGATAACCTATTAAAATATAATATTAAGACTCAGATATGCTACTTGCCATACAACGGCAGTGGTAGTGCTCTCCGTTTCCAAGTATTCCAACTACTGCGATCACCAAGCCGCCTGCCCCAAGCTGGGTGATTACGGCAAAAGCCCCCCATATGAATAGTTTATGGCGTTCTATGGTCGACCATATGGCCTATGTTCAGCAGTGGACGTCTTCTGGCTGATGATTCTGGCAGAGTCAAACTGAAAGAAAAAAATATTGTGCTGGCTATTATTCGACACCGTAAGTCCAAGGTCGGCTGTGATAGTTTTGAAATAAAAATCCTTTTGCGGGACGGGTCAAGGTTCATTCCTTGTATTCGTATGGAAGACAACTTGAGCCCAAACAGGTCGGTCGCGTTTCCTTTTATCTGAACACCTGAACCGTCCCGCACCCGACCCTCACCCGCGTATAATGTGAATAAACCATTTTACCGCTTGACTGCTAACTGGAGGTTAAATCGTCCTAGCTATCTAATTATGAAATGGTAAATGAGTGAGTGTACCACTGAATTTCGACAGTTCGTTGTTTCGACACGCCTCCAACTTCGAAAAAATAGTAAGAAGATAAAATTAGTATTCCCCCTATAGATTATGTCCAGCAGTGGACTTCTAACAGCTGAGATGATGATGATGAATGATGAAATTATAGGTAAGTATAGTAAATAAGTGATTCTGAAGAATGCAGTATGGTGGTTTTCTCATGTGAGTGCTCAATCTTATTGCAGCACTACAAACCTGTCATAATAAAATTAACTCCGGGTTCTTTCCACGTCCAATAACACAAACCTAAATCAAAGCTATACATGTAAAAAGTAAAAACAAACGATATATTTAAAATAGAGTAATTGCCACATTGTTGAGTCTCGTGAAACTTGGCACGATTCGCACTTCTTTTGTTCTCTTAGTTGATGATCGAAATGATGAATTGGTAAAACACCGCGTGGCTTGTGGCTTAGTCTAGACATGAATGCAATTCGTGACCACAATCGGCAACGTAGACGTAGATGCTATTTGTAATTCTACTTGGATTATGACGATACTTAGGTTTATTACATAAGTGTCTAATGAGTTGCTTATATAAATAAATAAATAATAATAAATAAATAATATGGGACATCTTCCACACACGGTCATCTGGTCCCAAACTAGGCTAGAAGCCTGTACTATGGTAACCAGATGACTGATATACATACTTATATAAGCTTATAACACCCAGACACAGATCAAACAGACATGTTCATGCACACAAATGTTTGACCTGGCCGGGGATCGAACCCGGGGCCTGCGGCACAGAAAGCAGAGTTATTACCACCTGTGCCAACCAGGCTGTGTGTTATTAAAAAATCATTCCTGCATATGGCCTTGGCCTACCTTGAATGGTAGAGTATAGGAGATTACCTAGCAGTGGATAGGTGTGCACTTTTTGAAATGGAGAACAATTAATTAAAAATTATTTATTTATTAATTATTAGTAATTAAAAAGATGTAAAATTACTCGAGACCGCCAAACAGAAACTCTGCAAGAAAAGAATTCGCGAAATAAATTTCCAATACAAAATAGATCCACTGATCGGTAAAGTATCGATTTCTTTTTCTCTCCAAGCTGATGCACTGGCATTGAAGACATCACGCTCTCGCGGATAGTCTGGCTCCTGGCACAGATTCGCATGTTCGGATTTATTTTGATCACCGCTACCAACACCCAAATAATTACATTTTTCACATACCAGACGCTATTAGCCAACTATACATACAATTGACACCATTATCATTTCATTTAGCAAAAACAATCCGCGTCGCAAAATAAATTATAAACTTGACCTAATAAGAAACATCATAAAACTAAGATTTAACTTTTTAAAGCGAATTTTTTTTAACAACTGTCATAATGTACCCATTATAGAGTCATAATGAATTGTTATCATGCGATCTTCATTGTAATTCTAGGAAAAAATTTCCCCGTAGATAATGTGGGTCGAACGATTATACTTCGATGTCGCTCACCTCGCACTGGATAGACAGACAATGCATTGGTTATTGGCTATTAATAAATGAAACATTGACAAAGACCGCCAAAACACCTGGCCGGTGGCCAAACGCGAAAAAACGCCCAGACACGACGAATTGATATGACGATCCGGAAAAAAGATCTGATAGTTATTGGAACTAAACAAACTATCTTATTTTAATCGCGCTGTTGATTGAATTGTAATGAACAGATTGAGTTTATAGAAAAATCTAAATCTTTCTATCAATCGAATCATATCTGCTTTGTTCATTCTTACAGTTACTAATTATATACCAATCTTGTATATAGACAGGGTTACTGGTTGCTAGTTAGCATCCTACTAAAGACTCATTCTACTCATATTTTTAACAGCTTTCACTATAGAGCTAATATTGACACAAAGAATATCAGCTGCTCCATATATTTGGTTCAAAGTCTATAAACCTCTTCTTTGAAACAGCCGATGTTCTTTTCACGATTTCAGACTGGTTATAAATGTTCCAATGAATTATGTATTTTATTTATAGGATGCCAATTGAATCCCATTAACCCTGTAAATAGTTTAATTTCAAAATGATTATTATGTAGCTTTGAAATAATTTGACGAGATTCGTGATGAGAGTAAAAGTGTTCAAAGGAAACAGTATATCAGAAAACGGTGTCGTGTGTGACGTCACAGCCACGTCCCGGGCTCGCGACCTTCCATCGCTCTACGTAACGACACTTACCGCATATCACGAGAAAACATCCACTGTATTTATAGAAACTGTGGATCCTCTCAGCCGCAGCCGAGCCAAGAGAAACGTTTGGTTAGAGACGTCGAACTGGTCATCTTCGCTAATTATTCGGAATTCTGAGTCATTTGTGATGCAGTTGAAGGCCGTGACTAATGACTTATTTAGTTTCCCATTTACCAAAATAGATAAATATTTAGGCAGTTTTGATAATTTTTACTATATGTTGATTATTCATTGTGTAAAAACATGAGTTTTGAAACTCATTATGTTTACACTCGTAAAAGTAGTTTAGGTACTTTTGATATTATGTTTATTTAAGAGGCCATATACGGGATCACTAATGTGTAGTCAAAAAATCCGTACGCGAAATTTTGCTAATTATGTGATGTTTGTTACAGACGTGATTTTACAGTTAAAATACTGTATTTTTAAATGGTTTTAATGCATAACATGAAATATCATTTCAGATCTAATAAGTGAGCTTCTTTTTTATTTTTAGAATTTAATTGTGATTAATAGAACTCAAACCACCGACTGTTTTTCGTAAATTTTGCTGTGTGGGGTTTTTAAAATCACATACTTTTTAATAGTTTTGACGTTTTACGGGTATGAAAAAATTACATTGCATTAATGCATTTTTGTGAAAGTTGTCTATATAATGAATGGATCACTTTTGTATAAAATTTCTGAGTAAAATAATATTTAGCTATCTCATTAGAGAAAAAAGGTAAAGAATTGCTTATGATTTGTTCTCTTCAAAACTCTTGTTTAAAAAAATTAAAAACACAAAAATAAATTTTATTTCACTATCAATCGATTTCCTGAAAATAAATTTCTAATATTTAAATATTTTAACACTAAAAAATCTTTTAAAAAACCTTAAGACACAGATTTTGGATTTTTTATAACACACCAGAGATTTGATATCGTATATGTACGGAGCCTTAACCCTACCATGGCAAACCAAAAAGGGGTTGTTTATACAAAATTGTAACATTAATAGCATAATATTACGAAATTACTTTTTTAATTTTTGAAGTGGTTACAATATTATTGATATACCTAAGAGCCTCTGCACACTGCGTTTTTTTGCAGCATTTGTACTGTATTGTGTTTGTTTGAATCTCGTAGACGCGCAGCATCTGCGAGAATGAAATTGAAATACCCACCCACCACACGGAATGGTGCGGAGGGTGCGTGGTTCAAATCCCGCCCGTGTGTGAAATTTTTCTTCTCGTATTGTATACACATACATTTTTGCTTTTATAATATTAATAACATAACATACGTTCACGCCTTTTTCCCGAAGGGGTAGGCAGAGATGTACCCAGGACTCAGTCCCATGTAGATACACCCACATTTCGCCAGTATGTTATTGGTCCCATGTAATAGGGGGCGAGCCTATTGCCATCTACCGGGCACAGTTCCAGACTCCAGGCAGTTATTGAGATAATTCCTAATGGAAAAATCCAATATTTAACACTGCCTGACCTGGGGATCGAACCCGGGACCTCTTGATTGGCAGTCGAGCATGCGCCCTCTACGCCACCGAGGCAGTCTAAGTTTAAGTAGTTTTATAATATTAATGGGATATAATGCACTAACTAATTACTATCAATAAATACTCTTTATTGAGACCAAGGTAAAAATAATTTATAAAATACAAAGGCTTCCAGGTAACCAGCATTTGGATTTGGTCTCTATGGATAATCACACCTTGTTCCCATTGGGATAGTGGTAGACAGTAACTTTTTCTCTCCATATTCTACGATCCTGCCACATGTACAATCACATGCATGTTCTTCACACATGCACGTCGGTTGTGGGTACTTTTGACCTGGCTTTTCCTTACTTAAAATAATGCTAAACGTGTAGTGTATATGTACCAGTTTCTTTTCAGGGTTTAATATGTGGTACGTAGCAGATGTTGATCCGATGTCGCACGGGGCCGAGGGAAACCCATCAAGTGCAAGTTTACACTACGACATGCTTCAATTCCCGATATCTGCTTAATAAACACCTGGAAATAACCGGATATTTTCAAGAACACTACCTAAATGTTATCTGGAAAGTAAGTTATGTTAATATACTATACTAGTGTAAGAACAGCGGCTTTGCCCGCTCGCAATTATGAAATATGGGATTTTTATAGCAAAACTTTGACGCCCTTTTTGGACCCCTTAAAATGTGATTTTTTTTTATCCTTTCTTAGCACACGTACAAATAACGAACGGAACCTACATTCCAAGTTTCAAGTCTCTAGGATATGGTTTGGGCTCTGCGTTGCATGTCAGTCAGTCAGTCATTTAGGATTTTATAATATGTAGTGATTTATCTAACTTATAAAAAGAGTTAGCTAAGTGATGTCATTTTAAATTATTCCAAATCCAATATGGCGGACGGCACAAGATGGCCGACTAATTTTTTTTGTGCACGCCAATGACCTTTCATGTCAAAAAACAAGGGTTTTTTGAGATGAAAGGTCAAGAATACGAAAGAGCTTGTTTTTTAAAAAACATATTATTAAACAATGGACTTTAGAGTAATGCGAACGAGCCATTATTATACATTCTGCCATATCAAGCTGGTCCGCCAGCCGAAGAGTTAGATCCTCAATACGCCAGAAGGCAACGGCTGCTACTTTTGAATAGATAGTATTATTTCATTAAATTTTATTTTGTGAAGAACCTAAACACTTCTACCCATTGAATTCAACTCAATGATCACAAGGACTGTGATTATTTTGAATCCAAATAAATTTGTCACCGGTACGGGTTAGGACTATAATATTATAGTCATACTCAGTTATGTTGAACCAAGCGATGAAAGTAAAATTTGCAAATGTATACTGTTAGTTGACTGAACACGCAAGCTGATCGCAGCACCGACCTTCTGAGTTGTACTGACATTTAGTTATTTTATAAACTAAAAGTTATTTGCATACGTGTGACAGTTCATTATATTACAAAATTGTGACTGTTAGGCTGAGACTGCGGATAGCTTCAACAATAATTATAAGCCTTTACCGACTTTACTGACCGTCATATCTCTAGTTAGACCAATATCACGCGTTGCCATTTAAAAACAAAATTAAGCCCTACAAGTTTCTTGTGCGTTCTCCTTGCAGAGGTATCTTTTCCGAACGCACGGTAGACTCATTACTGTTTATCTTCTTTGACGTGCAAAAGTGTCACGCGACGGGAGAGCTAAGCGTTACACTTTAGCGTAATTTTTAACGTCATTTTTATCTGTTGTTCAAACTCAATAGCATCCTCCTCAAACTCAAAAAGATTTATTCAAGTAAATAGGTCACTTCAGAGTGTACCTGTAAAAATTACGTTAACGTGTGACGCGTATTATGTTCTAAATTGTAACTAGAGATAATAATATCCGTAAAGTAAGTCTGTAAAGTATTGGTTATTGTTAAAATTTGCTAGGTGAACTAAGCCTGCCAATGGTGTTGAATTCATTTTGAATTGTTTTTTCTATTGTTATAGATAATTTGAATTTAAAAAGATGTCATAATATCAGCTATAATATTACGTATATTCATTGAGAGTTACTTACTACCTGTAACCTTTATAAAACTGTTGTGAAAAGTGATGGAAACAATACAGCGACGCGTGATGCCGCGGGTTGCTAAGGTTTAATATTATGACCTTGGAAATTAATATCTTGTTAGTAGTTTATTCGCTTTTGCTATAGTCATTCGGAGTAGATTTGCGAAAGTCAAATGTTGTCTAACGATTGGGCACGGCAGCGTCGCACGCGAACTTGACACGCCGATCTAACCGTCCTCGGGGTTTCATTTTTTATAAACCGCTAACAATGCTATTAATGTTATGTGTAATTTTAAAATTCAAATAATAGACGTGCTCATATTATGCGCAGATCGGGATGAAAGTGCGCCACACATATCGTTTGGTATACGAGTAGAGGGCAGTGTTAATGAACAGCTGTGATAGCCGCAGACGCCGGGCCGGCAGCGGATGAGGGTGGCTTGCGGAACAACCGCGGGTGCGCTTTGTGAACGTTCGACAGGGTGAGATCGCACGGAAGCGAAGGTTGCGCCCGTGACCGCGCCCGCCCGCCGTCCGCGAGCGTACGATAACGCGGCGCGCCACTCGCGCAGTACCGCGCCGCGCTCGCTGATCCTCGGACCTCCACGGTCCTGACTGCCTCCGCGGGTGAAGTGATGTGCTCGCGTGCAACACGCTGATGATGTGCACGCGGAGAGTGAGTGAAGTGAGAGAGTGCGCGACAGGTGACGCTCGCCACCCGGACCGGCCCGCACGAACGCGACCGTAGCCAGACATGTGGACGCTGCTCCCGCCGCTCCTGGCGCTCGTCGCGCTCGCTGGTGGGGCCACATTCACACCCAACAAAGAACTGCTAGAATGTGCTAGGTTCGTTTAATTTACACCTACGATTACCACTTATAAGATCTGCCAAATACAAATCGCTCAGGGACCTCGAATTAGCTACAAAAATAATTTAAATGGGCACGCACAACTGTCGACTTGTTCATTGCGGCGGCGACCTGAAACAATGTAGGTTATAATGTGACTTCGTTAAAGAGTATTTAAATAAGGGTTATAGGATTTTATACAACAACATACCACATTGGAATTACCACCTTACAGAGCAATTTAATAAACCTCAGTTTTACACTTAACATAATTTAGGAAAAGGTACTTAGGCTTAGCTACAAACGCGTAGCTACCGTAACTACGATTTGAGAGAAATATCACCTAAGTCCATTCACCATTACATTGGCTTATTGGCATGATTTATTATTTCCCACTTTTTAGTATTTATGTATACGTTTTCTAACATAATAATAATACTATGTGGCAAACGATTCTGGCAAATGCTTGGCTCGAAGCGTGGCCTGCACACCACGAGATGTGACGCGCCACGCTCGGAGACGTGGCCGCGATATCTCGACGTGGTCGCATCGCTTGCCAGGACTCCTTGTTGACATACACATATACTCGGTAAACAAACATATAAACAACACATTCCAATGACAACTGGTAATCACCGGTGAGAATGTGAAGGAGGAGCTGTTAAATGAAGCCCTTAAATCAAGAAGAAAACCCTAAAAGGTGGACTAACAAAGAAATTTGCAAAACCTCCTCGGACGCTCCTCCCTCTTTTGCTGCTCCATCATCAGAGCCTGGTCGTCATAAATCTGTAACATACCTATTCATTGAGTCGATTTGAATGAGCCAAAGACGATTTATTTGACTATTGGCCCATCTGCAATCTGAACTGATGCAGCAGCACATAGCATCAGGTCAAGGTTACCATGTCGTTGCAATATTGATAAAGTAACAAGATACCAAATTTCGAATCGATCAGACTAGTTACTGTAAGTTACTCATGGGATATGGCATTCAGCCGATTTTCATGACATATAGCTTAGAACACTCTTAATTTGGTACGTCAGCTTTTAATAAAAAAAAAACGCATAAAAGTTAATTCGTTTCGGAGCTACTATGCCACGGACAGACGACAGACTCACAGACATGTCAAACTTATAACACCCGCTCCGTTCTTCGGTCGGTGGTTAAAAATGCCTTCATATTATATTGTACCGGGCCATTCATGGGAGAGCTACAAGTTACGATATCACGGAAGCCGTAGACATTAAGCGTTGATAAACTTATCTTTAAAACAAAAACTAAAACTTTTGTAGGTACCTACACGGGAGCTACGGGCCAAATATATGTACAAGGTTGTTAAACCTAAAGACAATGAATAAAACGAGCCATTGACAACAATAATATAAGTGTGAGCCAAAATTAAACCCGTTTATCACAACTATTTGCGTCATTAACACCAAAAATATAGCGGCGGTGGCCGGTCTCGGCAACTGTGACAACAGAAATAAACCGTAGCTCTGAATAGTTGTCATTGCATCGGCTACTTGCGTCTGTAGTGACCAATGGCTACCCTCGGCTTGCGGCAGACGCGGACGACTGCCTCGAGGCGCCTAAGCGCAATGCCCAGCCTATGACGCAAACATCTGTACACAAATGACTCTACAAATAAACCTAATCATTTTACAATACCGAATCATCTCCGTTGTAAAATCGGTCATGAAATCGACGCGCGTTGCGTTAGTAAAATCCACTTTGTTCGTCGATCATTCATCTTCATCTAAAACATTATGATATAATTTCTTCACGAAAATCTCAGTCATTCAGTTTTTCAGACATCATGTGACCGTTAATAGCCGGACGTAACATAAAGTAATGACATGCAATTTAGCGGGTATCATTTGAATAATGTTTGTCAGTAAATAGTATTTTCAGTTTCTATATACACTCGTCATCAACATGTAAAGTACCTACCTATACTTAGATTAACTAATTTCATAGTCCAGCCTAAGAACTGACGAGAAAAAATAACGTCATTAAGTAAAATTATTATGTTATTAACAATTTTTACGTGTAGGTATGTTGAATAGAACTGATATAGAACTCAAAATCAATATAACTGTTGTAGAACTAGCCCATCCGAATAATCATTTGCTTCAATCAAGATGATAAAAAATGGTTCATATTTCAAAGTAGGTACTTATGAGTTTTACAAAAAGTATATGTAAGTATATAATTCATATGGGGCTTCTATTATGAAAAATAAAGCATTAAAGTATCTATTAATATTTCATGGATACTGACCGATAAAGACATCATTTTGTAAACATGGAGTGTAATTTTTTTAAAAGAAAGTGCACCCTGCTGTACTTAGGTATTACCAGTTTACATCGTTTTGTTTCATGAGTAGGATTTTGAAAGTGTTTATAAGGAGGTGATCTAACGATACATAATCGTGGAGGCGAAGTTCCTTCACCTATATATGTGAAGACGTTAATAAAAGCGCAGTTGATATTTTTCATGATAAGTAGTCCTGCAGACGTTTTGGAGAGAAGCCAGCTCGCGTCACGTTCCATCGTTGTCTTCATGTTCATATGAGGTGGTATCAAAGTAACCAGTGTGCTGATGTTGGCCAGATATCCGTGATTCATGAGTTTCATCTCACATCTTAGCAACATAAGTGTTGAGTGTTGAAATTGAGACACAAATAATTGTGGGGAATTTTGAAATACGGTTTATTGTCGCAAGGCCTAGCGTACTCTACAATATATTTACGCGTGGATAAAGTTTATAATATACAAGTTTCTTAACTAACAAATTGAAAGACATTTATTATAAAAGTACACAAGTTGGGTTTAAAGGCACACAGTTATTATTAAGTAGATATCCACTATGAATAATTTAGAAAATTTAACCCCGAAGGAGTGAAACAGGAATATTAAAACATACTAAGATCAAAAAGGTTATAATATAAATACGAAGCCACAGAGCTTATGCATAAGAGTGTCATTTAATTATTTTGCTTATGTTTACTAATTAAAAATAAAGGAAAAACCTAAGAAAAGTGCATCGATGACCTACAGCGATAAAAGCAATCGCTCACTTGAATGACATTTTTACCCACGTTCGTGTAATCAACACAAAACAGTCAACTTTTAATATAAAAAGTTTAAGGTAATTAGTATAGCTAACTTGTAGAGCAATACAGGGTGACAGACTATATGGACAAGTTAAATTAGCTGAAAAGCTCACATTGCCCATTATACCCTACATCCTATCTCTCACTAAGGAACGTAGAATGTTACGTATACCCATTGATGGAAAGCTCAAATTAGGTCCTATGAGGTCCACGTACGTCAGTAAAGTTAATTGTTGTCTCGTTCGCACTTCGGTCTTAGGTACGTCTTTCTATCTTTGTTGTCAAATTGCACATGCCAGTTGTTGAGAACGTACTCATCTCCCTCCCTCTTTTCTTTATATCAAAGCGTATCTACAATTTCTGGCTAATGATTACTTTCAAAAATTCAACGATAAGTTTCTCATCAAAATCCCCTTCGGTCACAATCTGTTTTTTTTTTTTTTTTTTTTTTTTTATGATAGTGAGTGACAAGACGAGCTCATCAGATGCCCGATGGCAAGCATCATGATTGCCCATATCAGACACAGTGCCACCCAGTATTTTAAAATTCTAAATTCTGCGTGGCACTGCACTGCGCCTATCACCCCGAGATATGAGTTGTTGAATCTCATCATGCCCAGTAATTTCGCTGGTAACATTGCCCTTCATACCGGAACACAGTAATGTTTGGACATTACTGCTTGGCGGATGAATAACTGGCAAAGGTGTGGTACTTCCCCAGGCGGCCTCCTGCAAAAGAGGCCTACCACTACAAAAAGAGAGTATCCTTTCCTATCGTTTCCTATTGTTTGAGTATCCTTTCAGCATTTTTCGACATACGCTTTAGTTTTGGACATCTAAGACTTTATTTTATAATTTAACATCATTTGGCCCGTGTGAGTTTCAATAATGAATATAAAATCATAATATTATAGTGTAGATCATTTTCGAATTACAATAATATGAGGGTAGATATTTCTTCTATGGGTCTTAAACTACTAACAACTGTTCTACTTCTCAAACCTTAGAATGAAATGACATGTCGCAGTAATCGGTATTTTTCAGAAGGTCTCTATATAGATATTCGACAGGCCTTCGACAACACAAAACATTAAACTCCGTTTCTTATGGTTTCTACTTAGAAAAAATATTAATTTATATGTGTTTTTTTCCTTATCGGACAAGGCAGGTATTTCATAAAGAAAGGTAAAACTAGTATTTATAGACACCCGCATAATATTTGTTATTTGTTATAATTTTACCTATTGCCCATGTATGTGCAATAATCAGTTATTCAAGGTGAGGCATTGGGACATCTATATAAGCGGATATTGAATGTCAACCTATATACACGCTATAAAATATTATGATGTTATTATTATTATTATTAATTATATTATATAGCGCACTTTTTCCAGAAAAATATATTCTACTTAGTGTAAATAGTAATTATGCAATAGATAAACTCTTTATAGTTTTTTTTCCTTGTAGTGGTAGGCCTCTTTTGCAGGAAGCCGCCTGGGGAAGTACCACACCTTTGCCAGTTATTCATCCGCCAAGCAGTAATGTGCAAACATTACTGTGTTCCGATCTGAAGGGCAATGTTAACAGCGAAATTACTGGGCATGACGATTTTCAACGACTAATATCTCAGGGTGACAGGCGCAGTGGGTGGCACTGTGTCTGATATGGCAATCATGATGCTTACCATCAGGCACCTGATTTGCTCGTCTTGTTACTCACTATCATAAAAAAGAAGATAAGTACTTACACCCGATAATATGAACCTAAAAACAAAAATGTATATATAGTATGAAAACATAATAATATTATCTTGTGTAACCATTGGCAGTCTTATCGCTAAGAAAAACCTCTTCCAAACAATCGTGCGGGGAGTGGAGAATAGAGAAGTTCACATTTGGTCCGTGGTGTGATAGAAAAACATTTAAACAAATAAATACTTGATCATTAAACATACCTACCTATACATAATAATATATATATACACATAACATACGCTACAATAAAACATAGGTATAACTACCTAAATATAGGTATCATATATTTAGTTAAATGTAAAATAATTGACTGCCTCGGTGGCGTAGAGGGCGGATGCTCGACTGCCAATCAAAAGGTCCCGGGTTCGATCCCCAGGCCAGGCAGTGTTAAATATTGGATTTTTCCATTAGGTATTATCTCAATAACTGCCTGTAGTCTGGAACTGTGCCCGGTAGATGGCAATAGGCTCGCCCCCTATTACATGAGACCAATTATAACATACTGGCGAAATGTGGGTGTATCTACTATGGGACTAAGTCCTGGGTACACCTCTGCCTACCCCTTTGGGAAAAAGGCGTGAATGTATGTTGTTGTTGTAAAATAAAATATTTATATCGTATAGGCACCGAATACAAAGTATAGGTAAGTGTCCTCCTCCTTGAGTCGTGTTCCTCATGTCTGAGGGTCGTGACCACCTCCATCCATGATCACATCGTAAGTGTACCTACTTACCAATACTTTTAATACAAGGTATAGGTAAGTGTACCTACTTACCTATACTTTGTATGCTCATGCTAATATAATATCATATTGTAAAAGAAGCTGCTGTAGAATAATTTTTTTAATAACAATAAAAAACCAGTGATCCTTTATTTTTAATCTTGAGACTTAAGTACCTAATCTCAAGAAATAATCACCCTGTATTTTACGTTCTGATTACAGTTAGTCACTAATATACTGTTAGCATACAAGGTTAAAATATTTTAATATGGTTTGCAGCGTGCATGCACACCCATGAAAGTTTTTAATTATTCCAAGGAAAGTCATATTATATCAGTTTACGAGTTGTGGAATATGTAATTTTTCTAAGAGATATGTTTGTAAAAGTTTGTAGGTCTTAGAGTTAGAGACAGCAATTCAACGACATTGAGTTAGGTACATAGTATGCTTGCAAATTAGCTGCTTACTACCTACTACATACTACCCCCGGTTTAAAATGGCGTCTCTGAACATAAGCTCTACTAGCTTCAACGCATGTAATCTCGTGAACAAAACTGTTATTGCCAGAAAAAAAATATATAACAACAAATTTACTAATATGGTAAATTATGTAACGTTCAGTTTAGTTCAATCATAATTAATATCAGTTATATATACGAATTTGCATGCGCTTAAGTTCGCAGAGCCTATGTGGAGGCTCGGCAAGTTACACCGACCGTACTGAACCTAACCACAGAGTAAATAATTGTACTGACGTAACCTAACGTGATGGAAAAGTTATGGGGAGGCCTATATTCAATAGTGGACTTTCGACGGCTGAGATAAATAACAATACTTACATTATAAATAAACATTTTATTGACCATTACAAATACATTATGAGAAATTTAGTTAAGTAGGACCTTATACTAACAATAGTAGATTGTTACACAAGGGGATAAAATGACCCTATAGTATACGAGATATTTTTGGGAGTAATTAGAAACCGAGTTATAGGTAGTATCAATACAATATAACAATAAGTGTGAAATACGAAATTAAAAAAAAACCGTCGCCTCTTTTGCCTGCTCCATCATCAGACTCTGGTTACCATCTAGCCGTTATTGGCAATGAAAAGATTCCAATGAGCCCAAACACGATATATTTCACTACTACTAACCCATCTGAACCTGATGCTGCAGCATCATGTGAGGGTTTCCAAAGCGTTGTAACATTGTTAAAGTGACAGGATCAAATTTCGAATCTATCAGACCACTGGAAGTTCATATTCTTTCAGCCGCTAGAAAAGAGCTATATATAGCTAGAGATAATCTTCAAACGGATGAATAGATTTATAAGAAACATTGTAAAAAAATATGCTAAGAACACTGTTGACCACGTCAGCGTTCAAATAAAAACCCCTTGAGAATCAGTCTATTCGTTGCGGAGCTACGATGCCACCTGCCACATACAGACAGACAAATACACAGACCTTTGGTCAGGGGAAAAGGAAAAAAAGAAAAATCATTTTCAAAAAAAGCAACTGTTTATCAGATGACACAGACACCATCTTATATTAAACAGAGTATAGAAATAACGGCGATTCAATCGCCGCGGCACATATAGGTAGATTTTCTAGTGTTACAACCAGCTACAATATTTGCACCGTTCATTTCAATAAGTAGGCAATAAGAGTAATAAAAAAACTACTTAACATATTTTTGTCCAAATTTTGTTGGGTTTTAAGATTTGTTACAAAAATTACAAGTTTTTTAACAGTGGTCTGGCGATTGATCAATCTACCGTATAGTTAAGGTGTGACGTATATCTCATAGTACAAAAGATTTCTAGTCTTCTTTACAGGACTAATAAATGTCAGTGTTAGGTAGACAATGTTAGATTTTTTAAATACACATTATATTTCCCCTTTTATACGCGGGTAAATGCCTAGTTACGAGAAATTTCACACAATCCTATGAAAAATTTACCGAATCGACGTTTATAATTTTTATTATAATTAACCCATTCTAGAAATTTATATCCTGATATTTTTAAAACAAAGTAAACTATGTCCTACTTGTAATTACATACACTTACCTATCTATACAACGTGTTACAAATTGCTAATAATCTATATCTATACTAATATTATAAAGAGAGAAACTTTGTTTTTTTGTTTTTTTGATTTTTTGTTTTTTTGTTTTTTTGTTTTTTTGTTTGTAACGAATAGGCTCCGAAACTACTGGACCGATTTTAAAAATTCTTTCACTTATGGATAGCTTAATTCAGTGTGAGTGACATAGGCTATATGAGATTTTGAAAAAAAATAGGGATCCGTAAGAAAACTGCAATATTGTGAACCAAGGTATCACATAATATAATTACCATATTCATAAATTTGCGTGCGCTGTGAAATCCATTGATGGTAGAATAATATAATGTACTAGGAGTTTGTAGTACTTATCAATATCTACAAAATAGTCCACGGAAATTTTATCCATCTATTTTGGTTTAGTCACAATAATCGAAACAGACATTATATGCATGCGCTGTGAAAAGTATTGGTGGTAGAATAAAGTAATGTACTAGGGGTTTATAGTAATTATCAATGCCTACAAAACAGTGTACATAGATTATATCCATCTTTTTTGGTTTAGTAAAAATAATCGAAGCAGTGATTAATTTTCATGCGGTGTGAAAACTATTGGTGGTAGAGTAAAGAAATGTACTAGGGGTTTGTAGAACTTATCAATACCTACAAAACAGTATACATAGATTATATCCATCTTTTTTGGTTTAGTCACAATAATCTAAGCAATGATTATTTTTCATGCGGTGTGAAAACTATCGGTGGTAGATAAAAGTAATGCACTTAGAGGTTTGTAGTAATTATCAATATCTACAAAACAGTATACATGGATTATATCCATCTTTTTTGGTTTAGTCACAATAATCGAAGCAGTGATTATTTTTCATGCGGTGTGAAAACTATTGGTGGTAGAGTAAAGTAATGTACTAGGGGTTTGTAGTACTTATCAATATCTTCAAAATAGCACACGATAAATTTAAACATGTGTTAAGGTTTGGTCATTGTAACATAAATAGTAATTAATTTGCGTGCGCTGCGTAAACCATTAGGGTTATATCTATTAAAATACAATGTATCACGAATTTACTCCTGTTAAACGTTCACTATACCTACTTCTGCTACCGTGCGAAGCCGGGGCGGGCCGCTAGTTAGTAATAATTAAGGGGACGCATCTACCCGTCAACCTAAGCAACTTGCAAAAGTATGAATTCCAAAATTAGTAAAAAAAATATTTCGATTTCCTGTACAAATTTGCCAATCAGCTGATTAATTTTGTATGGGAAGTCGAAATATTTTTATCGCGAATTTCGAAATTATTTCTTTTGAAAGTTGTTCAGTTTGACGAGCAGATGCACCCCCTTAAGTATTACTAAATCTTTTTTTAACATGTATAATATATAAACCGAACGCCTGTACCTTTTCCGCGCTATTTTTCCACCAAGGCGAATAACCGTGGATATTATCATTTGTATGGCTTGCCAGAAAGCCGGCGCATCCTTTATTGGGTAAACACGAATTACATAACCCGTCTTCAATTGATCGCAACGTTCTATTTGCGGGTTTATAGTCCACCTACATGAACAGCCGATTGCTTTCCAAAGCCTCTAATTTGATTTATTTTAAACCTACTTATTATACTACTCATACTTTTCGCTGTGCCAAATTTTCTATTTTCTTAAAATTATTACGAGTAGTTACTGTTAAAACTTAAAACAACAATTTGCTAAGACTTAATTATTATTATTATTTGCTGAGATTAGATTGAATTAGGATACTTACTCTTTATTTCGACCATTTTACATAATATTACACTACACATATTTTTGTAGTGGTAGGTCTTTTTTTTCAGGGGGCCGCCTGGGTAGTACCACACCTTTGCCAGTTATTCGTCCGCTAAGCAGTAATGTGCAAACATTGCTGTGTTCCGGTATGAAGGGCAATGTTACCAGCGAAATTACTGGGCATGATGAGATTCAACAACTCATATCTCAAGGTGACAGGCGCAGTGCAGTGCCGCGCAGAATTTTTAATTTTAAAACACTGGGTGGCACTGTGTCTGATATGGGCAATCATGATGCTTACCATCAGGCACCTGATTAGCTCGTCTTGTCACTCACTATCATAAAAAAAAATAAAAAAAAAGCACAACATAATAACTTAAAATACTATAACTTATAATAAAGACTTTTGTAAGATACATTGCTACAGAATCTGCTTAGTTTTGTACGTAGCCATAGGTATCTGAGTAGGTAGTACGTAACTAGAAATTTTCCTAGAAACTATAGCAAGAACAAAGGTGCGAGACAATTACACAAGATTAAAACCATTATTGGGATTAAATAGCGTTAGTAACACGGTCTACTGGAATTCTTTTGTACGGCCTACTATACTGTACTTATCTCTGTGTGCAGTATGTCATATATAGGGTAGTTTTCTAGGTACAAGGAGGTACACGGGGGTACTTTTCAAGGTACGAATTACCTAGTTAATAATGATAATTTGAATTTATACCAACTCTAACAGAACGGAATTCCTCAATTACACTGTTCGAGTCAACTCGTATTGATTATGTAGACAGAAGCCACATTGACAGAGTTTTAGGTCACCAAGAATTCTACAAGGTCTCCGCCACCGACTGCACCCTACACATCTTACAAGAAACAGCCGAGACCTACAGTTTAACGTGCCTTTCGAAACACACTAGCACGCAGGTGAAAAGTCTGGGTACTCCGGATTTGAAGCCAGGCATGTTTCAGCTGTTGTTGTGTTGTTGTTGTGTGAGTTGACGCCTCGGTGGCGTAGTGGGCGCATGCTCGACTGCCAATCAAGAGGTCCCGGGTTCGATTCCCAGGTCAGGCATAGTGTTAAATATTGGATTTTTCCATTAGGAATTATCTCAATAACTGCCTGGAGTCTGGAACTGTGCCCGGCAGATGGCAATAGGCTCGCCACCTATTACATGGGACCAAAAACATACTGGCGAAATGTGGGTGTATCTATTATGGGACTGAGTCCTGGGTACACCTCTGCCTACCCCTTTGGGAAAAAGGCGTGAATGTATGTTATGTTATGTTTCAGCTGGACCATGGACGCTTTAGCTACAACTTAGTTGTTTTGTATTTTTCGCTTGAAATACAATATGAAACAAGGTTCTGTGTATCAATTTCGATATTTTTTTTTTATGAATAAATGATATGAATTATAATTGTAACATTGGACTTGTCGATAGGTAGAATGCGAAAAGCATCCCCTATAGATAAACACACACGCCCAACGCCTATAGGCGTTAGGTAGGTGGGATAGAAAAATTTCTCCGATGCCTAGTACCTCCACGGTAGCTCAATTGGTAGACTGCCCACCACGCGGATTGGTGCGGAAGATTCAAATCCCGCTCGTGGGCCGTGGGTGAAATTTTTCTTTCAATATTCATATTGAACTTAGTTGTTATTCATGAGATATCAGTGTCTAATGAATCTTCCGTTTCTTCCAGCCAGATTCTCTACGTGGACCAACATGCATACCAGATACCAACCAACTACAGCAGAAACGTACCACCACGTAAGTACTCGTATCTATATCAATCATTAGCTATATTCACTAAATAATTATCAAAGTTCTGAGTAACTGATGGCACACTTCATCAACGCCCATTGAAGCTGGAAGACTGAAAATTTGTAATAAATTTCATTATGATGTAGACAAGCAATAATAAAGACGCATTCTCGAAATTCCCAAAGTATCAAAGTATACTTTAGTGAGACACGTTTAGTCTTACTAACGCGAATGTTTGTAAGGATGGATGGATGGATGTATGTTTGTTACTCTTTCACGCCAAAACTACTAAACCGATGGCGTTGTAATTTCGTATTTGGTAGCTTAGACCCTGGATAGCCTAATGATCTAAGTAGAAAAATGTCCAAAAGTGCGAAACGTCTAATGAGCAGAAGCCTAGATACATGGGGTACATTTTTCTCGATACCCTCGGGAACTATCTCTACGCGGATGAAATCGCGGGGCACAGCTAGTAATTTATAAAACGGTGTCTATAATTTGTATAAAATACAGATAAATTAAATATTCAAAGACCTCGTAGAAGTGCTACGCCGCACGTAGCATGCTACGCCAATGAAATGTTATTTTGCATTCCTGGGCATAATTATAGGTATGCTTATTTGTCTTAATTTCTCACTATTTATACCTTGTTTCCATTCAATTATCTATAATATACTTACTGGGTGATTTCGCACAAACATACAACTTATTTTTTAATAGGGCAATCATGAAAAAAATACTTCACAATTCTACTGCTCTTTTGCTTACCTACCTACAGAACACTTCGAAAGTCCATTGGGCTGACATTGTCAGATTGAACTCCTTAGTTTTCAAATAACATTGCTTGCCAACTTACAACTATAAATAGCAATCTATTTTAATTCTAAGCCGGAGTATTTTTAGAAGCTATAGTATTCACTTCAGCACTATAATTTAGACTATACATTTAGCCGATAACAGGCATCCACTTAGCGGCGGACGTTATTCAGCGAAACAGAAGGTTGTCGGACAAACCTATCGTTAGTCAAGGAGATGACGACCCATCGTTAATTATACTAACAGTTTAGTTATTGCCTATTTCATAATGATATAGGATAGGTATACATAAAAAATCAACGAAGGCTCAATTGCACGTTCGCAAGTCAACGTTATGAGATAAACCGGTGTTAACAACAAACGCACGGTTAAAATATACAATTTAGCAAATCCTTAACATTTTAAGGCTGAGTTGCATTGTACCATCGTATTTTAAAAGAAAACTTAAACGACCGTCACATCTCGGGTTAGAACGGAACAATATTAACAATATTAACAAGAAAGGGAACCTCTTAGCAGTTTGAAACAATCCTATGAAAAATTTACCAAATTGATGTTATGTATTGCCTCGTTTCCTCCGAATATAGTAAACCTATTTCGATAAATTTATATCATGATATTTTTATGATGAAGTAAACTATGTTCCTATCGTTTTATTTTTGTTTAAAAATTCTGCAATTTTTTTCACGCGTGTATAACTGGAATTTTTTTTTAGAAGTTGTCTATGACAAAATCTAGAGTATATAAGATAAACTAAAATGGCAGGGACATATAGTTAAATTCTCTATTAAAAATATCAGGATATAAAGAATGGTTAATTATATTCGGAGGATACAATACATATAAACTACATTACAAGTACATACTGCCTCGGTGGCGTAGAGGGCGCATGCTCGACTGCCAATCAAGAGGTCCCGGGTTCGATCCCCAGGTCAGGCAAAGTGTTAAAAATTGTATTTTTCCATTAGGAATTATCACAATAACTGCCTGGAGTCTGGAACTGTGCCCGGAAGATGGCAATAGGCTCGCCCCCTATTACATGGGACCAATAACATACTGGCGAAATGTGGGTGTATCTACTATGGGACTGAGTCCTGGATACACCTCTGCCTACCCCTTCGGGAAAAAGGCGTGAATGTATGTTATGTTACAAGTACATACAAATCATTGATAAGATAATTTTTTCAAAGGTTTGTGTCAAATTTGTCCAGTGGTCTGATCGATTAGTAATTTCATGACAGTAGGCTCACCCCCTTTTACATGGGACCAATAACATATGGGAATGAACCTTGGATACACGTCTGCCTAGTGCCTACCCCTTCGGGAAAAGGCGTGATTTTATTTTATGTTATGTTTGTCAGAGACATGACTTTTCATGCACAACATGATTCTTGCTATATTTATCCGCCGTCATAAATCGTCGACTTCAGCTTGCGGCTTAGTTATGTCGATCCCTTACAATAATCGCTAATGACCAGCTAATGTATACGTGAGTTATAATGTGTTATTCAAACCTAATCAATGACAAAATGTACCTAAAAGTAACGTGATTCGTTACATAAAACACATTAACTACCTAACGTATTTATTCACGAAAGGCATTTAAATACGGCCGCGTGATTATAGGAATAAAGCTCGGGTGTAAATATTTAGTATAGGGATATGAAGAGTTGTGAATACCTTATATTCATGAAGACTTTTACAAAAATATTAGGCATATAGCAATAAAAAACAAGACATCAATAAATAATAGACTGCCTCGGTGGCGTAGTGGGCGCATGCTCGACTGCCAATCAAGAGGTCCCGGGTTCGATCCCCAGGTCAGGCATAGTGTTAAATATTGGATTTTTCCATTAGGAATTATCTCAATAGCTGCCTGGAGTCTGGAACTGTGCCCGGTATATGGCAAAAGGCTCGCCCCCTATTACATGGGACCCATAACATACTGGCGAAATGTGGGTGTATCTACTATGGGACTGAGTCCTGGGTACACCTCTGCCTACCCCTTCGGGAAAAAGGCGTGAATGTATGTTGTTGTTATCAATAAATTAATATAATCAATGATGCGACAAAAAATTTGAACGCACTACAGCAAATGCAAGTTATAATTTTTAAATAAGTAATTGAAAAAGAACTTAGGTAAAGAGTTAGTCGCCAGTAACAAAAGAGTAATTAAAAAAGTCGCATGTGTGCTCCTGGGTGAACCAGTGCCTAGGTGAACAGAGGACACTAATTTTGTAGAATCTATTCACCTAGGTCATGTCACCCAGGTGAATTGATTTCGAGGTGAAAAAAAAACGGAAGACTTTTTTACCATAAACTAGAAATAAACCAGATTATAGGTACTTTTTTAAGAAAGTAGATATTATACTGTTTTAAGCTCTTATAAGCTGCCCCTATATTTTGACCTTTTAAGTTCTTACATAGGTACATACACACATAGGTATGTACAGCAGTCGCGCCGTGTCCTCGTTGGGGCAGGCAGAGAATATCATGCCTACTTGCTACGATCCTGATACGACTCGCTTTTTCCACTGTGTATTATATAAATTCTTCAAAGGTAGAAAGTACAAAGTTGTCGGTTCCAGGTACTTTTTGTGTAACTTATGTACAACTTCAGCATAATCATCGTCTCAGCCGTAGGATGTCCACTGGACCACTGGATATTCTGAGGGAGGCATATTATGTCCAGTCTGGACATTATAGGCCTCCCCCATAGATTTCTATCAGGTCCGGTTGTAAGATAAGTCAAATAAATGTGTAGAGTCTACCACATACGCACACATAATATTACAAAGGTGTTTCATGTATTAAATCTATTGATTCATAAAACAACATGTTATTCAGTCTGTTTCGTTGTACCTACTCGTATATATAATATATCAATATAATATCGTAAATATCTGGAACAATTACGCTTGCAATTCAAATTTAAAAGTTCTAATCACGGAAATAGGGACATCGTAATAAAGCAGTAGGTATTTCTTAAATAAGTTTTCAACAGACAAAATTGTTTCCCGTAAAGAAACAGTTTAAATTGGTCCTGCAATTTGTCTACATTCTAAACCATAATTTTGTTCCGAGATATCACCGCTAGCGCCAATAAAACCTATATTTACTACATACTGCTTCAGCTTGATATATAAAACTGATGCAATCTTAAGTATTAATAAATCTGTATAATAATATTATACCAATTAATTATCTTTGAATTAACTACCAATATTTTCATTGCATTTCTTTGTTTACAGAGAAAAATACAACAGTTTATATTGGTGTTGTCGTAAACAGGGTGTCTGGAGTGGATGAAAATAAGGAAGTGAGTAAAAACTTTTTTTTTCTTTTATAGTATTTTTTATAATACGTTGTTCTTATAAACCATCTTATACAATGTATTAATTATTAATTACATCTACTGTAACACACCAAAGTAGTAAAATCACAAATTTTTCAGGTCTTTCCAATTTTACAAAAAAGCATTAAGTGATGGTCAAACACTAAATTGAATAACTGATAGTTCTACATCTTCAAAGAGTTTAATACAAGAAAGTTCATAGAGAGTACATTTTCGGTCGTTTTTTGTTTTGTGTTTCCATTAAAACTTTCTAAAACTTTCAATACCTATCCTACACTGCAAAAAAAATAGTAGAATTTGGACAGAATTCGTAGTCATTATCGAGCATTTTCACCTCCAAAGGGTATATTTTTCAGTTTTTCGTTCAAATTGAACTGATATTTTTCCGGTTTGGCGAGCGCAGTTCGATAGTTTCACACAGAGGACGCTGCTGCCCGACCTCTGTATCTGATGACCCTTAGCCAGCTCTTACGGCAACCACGGGTAGCGAAGATGGATGGGAAGGGAAGATAATCTTAATATTGTAGTTTCCGGGGTCCAGCGGGAATAATCCTACAAAACACAAAGATATGCCAATATTGGAATATAAAATATTTAGGAGAGATATTGAGGTATTGAGAGGTATTGAGAACATTGAAAAGTTTAAAGAACGCAGTTGTAATTGACATGAATGTTATTATTTCACTACACAATTTTCAATTTAATGTATTAATTTTTAATCTTAAACTAATTATGACATTATTTATTTATAAGTTACTTAAGAAATTTTTGCATGCTAGAGATCATACTGGCAAAATGTGTTGAACTAAATATAAAATAACCCAACAACTGTACACCTACCACATTTTTAGCAAATAAATTATTTCATTTCATTTCATTCATCCCGGTTTTATATCCAGTCCCTGCATCGAATCTCATCATGTGGACTTTTCGCCTAGACGCTACCGTGTTTCGGATGGCACGTTAAACTGTATGTCCCGGCCGTTTCCTATAAGATATGTAGGGGGGCAGTCGTTAGGTCGTGTCGGAGGCCTTGTAGGAATCTTGGCGACCGTTTCGAAGGTTTCTGTTAGAGTAATTCAAATTCAAATTATTAATATACCTGTTGCCAGGGTCACTACATATGATAGATAGATAAATAAGAAAACCTTAAAACTAATAAGCATGCATAACAACTAGTGTAACAATAGGCAGTCTTATCGCTAATAGTCTCGCCAGACAACCGTGCAGCGAGCGGACAGAACGTATATATGTGGTCAACTAATAAAAGTACTCTATTGTCGAAGTAGTCAGATCGCGCGCTGTGAAGACCTCAAACATAACCTTACTGCCCTCTAGATATGTGAATGAAAATAACTCGTCATATTAATCTCATTGATTTCAGGAGATAACACTAGACGTGTTCTTACAAGTATCATGGCGCGACCCCCGGCTTCACTTGCCGGCGACCGTCCCGTTCATCGACCTGCCGTGGGAGTTCCGTCAGCTGGTCTGGACGCCGGACCTGTACATCTGGCAACTGCAGACGATGCGTATCCTCTCCGTTCTGCAGGAGATGGCCTCGCTGCGACTCTACTCCAACAACACCGTCTCTGTCAGTATTGGGTTCGTCCATTTCATTTTTTATTTCTTTTTGTCCTTTCTTATTAGCCAATAAATAAGGCACTAGTTTTTCATACAACGGTGAATGGTATGTCGATGTGACTAAGCAAGCTATTTCCCAGTTAAATATTATACATTAAGTTTTGTTGACTGGCTCGGTGATGTAGTGGGCACAAGCTCGACTGCCGATCAGGAGGTCCCGGTTTCGATCCCTAGGTCAGGAAAAGTGTTAAATATTGGATTTTTCCATTATCTCAATAACTGCCTGGAGTCTGGAACCGTACCCAATAGATGGCAACAGACTCGCCCCCTATTACATGGGACCAACGACATACTGGTGAAATGTGAGTGTGCATACTATGGGACTGAGTCCTGGGCACACCTCTGCCTACCCCTTCGGGAAAAAGGCGTGATTCTATGTTATGTTGTTAAAGTTATTTTGAATGTTTGGATTAATGCCAAATGTGTGTGTGATAGTTTGTTACCACGCTAAACTACTTAATTAATTGGTTTGTTTGGTATGTTAGACAATGCACTGGGTTTAAACTTTATAATAAGTATAAGTATGTTAGTACTTAAACAACAGGTAAAAAAATAAACTGTGACGAAACAACACAAGTATTTTTAAATAACGGTCTAGCTTTGTGACGAAATAAAAACCCGATAAAGCTATAGGGCCAGTAAGTACCAGTACCTACATATTATTAAGTGTAAAATTGTAGAGTTTAGCAGCACTTTAATTTTTATTTTGTAGGTACTTAGGTACTTTTGTAATAATGTTTAGGTTGACTTGACAAAAAGATTAGAAAATAATGGCGGCGCCACTGTAGGCTACTATAATATTTTAACACTAAAATCAATTGAATCAACACTTAGGTACATTCAACGTCATTGTTAGGTACACAAAATTTTAATTAGTTCCATTTTTACTGGTTTCTGTCAAGCTATAATAGAGACAGCAGTAACAAAAACTTCCTACGTATTATGTTTTCAATAAAACTTTACAGGCGTCGTTACGTTTATATTACGAGAATTAACGCCTACTCAATTTAAAAACAGATTGTTCTTAATTGCTTACTAAATTCCACTAGAAATATTTTTAGATATGTCTATGTTATTACTGCTTAGTTTGTTCTATAAAACAATGTGCTGTGATAAGCAAGCGATAATTATTTTAAATGCCAAAATTGGATTGATATATCTTTTAACTTACTAATATTATTAATGCGAAGGTTTGTGATAATGGATGGAAGGATATTTGTTACTCTTTCACGCTAAAACTTTTAAACCGATTGGGCTTAATTCGGTGCGTAGATAGTTTAGACCCTGGAATAACACAATATTTCTGTCTCACCACCGATTAAATGTGATTTACAGTACTCTCTTCTCCCTGCAGAGTTGTCTGGAAGAGTTTGCTTTTAACGATAAGACTGCCAATCGTTACAGTATTTTTTTTGTTACACTTAATGTATATTTTATTTTTAAGGTTAATTCTTGTTTGAAATGTAGCAATAAAGAGTTTATCTATCAATCTATATAATATTATTTCGTATGTACGCCTGTTATCTTCGCACGTGAAACTACTAATCCGAATCGACTGAAATTTGGTATGTAGATATGCTGTAGACTTTGAACAGGCTTTGATACAGCACTATATAAATTTTAATGCAAGGATTTCCCCTATGCTGCACATATGTGCGCCTCGGTATCAAAACTATTTCTACAATTTTTTTTTTATTTAAGGGGTTTTAAAACGCACAGTTTCAGCAAATGTAAAATCTATCAGTGTTAAGGAATATCCGTGATGTCGCCGAAACAGGTACCAACGGAAGACCAGCGCAGGTTGTACAGCAACCTGCTTATGCTGAGTTGGTACCTTTTCGCGGCACACGCAATATTAGTATTAAGTAGGACTAATATTTTCGTGTGTTGGAATAAATATTTTCCTTCTTTCTTTAGCTTAAATCTTAAATCTACTGGAAAGTAGCGTAGGGCTAGGGAATGCCCTAGCACCATAAAATATTAAAAGGTTGAAGGTCGGTATATTAAAACTTGGAATAGGTACACAAAGTTTAACCGTTTCTTATAATTCTTAGCGTGTAACACCGCGTGGCACTACTAGCATAAAATATTTGTCTGAAAGTCGCAGCAAGAGCTCTCATATATAAAATAATGAACAGTTAATAGGCTATTAAGTCATATTTTTAGTACCGGAAATGTCGACGACGCGATATAAAAGTGAATTCAAACGAGGCTAATAAAAATCACAATACTTTTGAAACGAATCGCTTGTTAAATCATTCATGTTTTTATTAGCTGAAACTTTGCGAATTAAGTAGGTAAGTATAGTATGGAATAAAATAATAGACTGTAGCAAAAGCTTACAGGCAGAGAGCATATTATTTATAATTAATGTATTTATTACAAGTAGGTATAACTACCACTAAGGGCGATGCCCCATTAGTGCGTTGCATTGCTCTGCGACGTTGCAGCGTTGATGGTGCGTCGTTTTTCATATATATTTTGTGATATTCCCCATTAATGCGTTGCATCGTCGCACGCGACTTTTCAACTGATCCATGGACAAGAGACGAAGCGGGAGGGATGGTGATGCGTTGAGCTGTTCGTTGTCGACGCAACGCAGTTGTGGCATACAATGCGTTGATCCGTTGCGACGACGCGACGCAACGCAGCGCAACGCACTAATGGGGGGAGGCATCACCTTAATGAACTAAACTTACAAAATCAAATGACACTCGAATAAAAAAGAACTGTCTAATGTATAAGTCAACTATCAAAACGTAGAAATTAACTTTCGTACTGAGGTAGAAGACGTTTGTGTACGAATAGCCAGGCTAAAGTGGAGATGGACAGGATACTTGGCCAGACGAAACGAAAACAAGTGGACCAAGGTTGTGACGGTTTGGCACCCAAGAAAAGTACAACGATCTCAAGGCAGACCATGGTCAGATGACATTGTCTAATTGACGGAAATCACTGGAATCGAGACTCCTACAGGAGTGGAAAGAGTGACTTAACCAAGAGGAGGCCTGTTTACTTACGCAGTAGTGGGTGGATACGGGCTGAGATACAATACAATACAATATTCTCTATTGAGACCACAATTTATATAAAATAGGTTTAACTAAAAAATAACGTACTTAATAATAATTGGTCGACAATGGGCGGCCTTATCGCTTTAAACCATCTCTTCCAGGTAACCAGCCTTTGGATGGATGGCCTTTGGACATAGAATGAAAGTCGATAATGTGTAGAGGTCATCTAAAGATTTACATTTGATTATGTGTATGTTTAGACATAATTAAAAAGAGTGTTATGATAAAAAATCACATCACAAATCCCATATTATGTAAATATGCCCTAGACTTTAGACGTATAACATTTGTTGTTTATTTTTGCAGTGCTACAATTACCATCAAGTGTCAGATGGATTTCGTGCTGTACCCGCTGGATGTGCAGAAGTGCGCTATAGATTTTACCAGCTGTAAGTATTTATTGTTCCTAACATATGTTAGTGTTTGTGTAAACAACATTAGTTACGCAGATGACATGGTCCTGCTGAGCCTATCTATCGGAGCCTTGCGAAGACTCATTTTGATCTGCGAGCGTTATGCGGTGACTCATGGGCTCAAATATAATGCCATAAAAAAAATGTGCTGATGGTATTCAAAGCGGGCTCAAAAAGCTACGAGACTATACCACCAGTAGTACTGGATGGCAGCGTCCTCGAGAGAGTCTCGCAATTTAAGTATATTTGGGTCACTGGATCACCGAGACGCTTGCAGACAATGTTGACATGGAGAGGGAGCGCAGGGCGTTGTCCATACGTGCCAATATGCTGGCCCGGAGGTTCGCAAGGTGCACTGCGCAGGTCAAGATCACATTATTCAGATCGTACTGTCAGTCATTTTACACCTGCGGCCTTTGGGTCAAGCACACAAAAAAGGCCTTCGACACTCTGCGCGTGCAATATAATAACGCTTTTAGAGCTCTGATGCGTCTGCCGCGCTACTGCAGTGCATCGGGGATGTTTGTGAGCGCCCAGTTGGACGGTTTCACTACAATCCTACGCAAGCGAGTGGCATCCCTGATGCGGCGTGTGCGAGTTAGCTCCAACACCTTTGTACTGTGTATGATTAATTTACGTGATGATTAATGTTACTTATGGATTGTATTATCTGAAATAAATGAATTAATAATAATAATAATAAAGTACAATTTTGTTTTTGCTATGTAGGTAGGAGGTACATACGAGTATTATGCTCTACAAACTGTTGGTCCCGTAAATATTATGTATAGGGTAGTCGTCAGCTCATGTCGTAGCTTTTACTGTAGGCGACGACATAATATAATCTCTCCCACACTAACGGTGACTCTACACTTCCTCAGCTCTACAACTCTACCTATCCGTTCTATTGAAGATAAATTTAAAATTATGTCATCAACGATAAAAAATAAAGAATTTAATAAGTATAGCCGTAGCCAAGAATATAAGTTTTCCTGTCTCATTTTCAATTCATAACGCACTCAAACGAAGAGCTCAAATAATAACAAATTACTTTCAGGAGATAAAAAATGTACAGAGTTTAATCGCCGAAATCGTTTTATTTTATTCACGAGCCAATGTTTTGTCTACATGGCAGATGTCTTTGTTTTCTAGATATTAGTTACTTCGTTATTTGTGGACAACGTATTCTTGGTTACAAAGAATTCATTCCTTTCCAACGCAATATTTTAGATATACTTAAGAACCTTTTTTTTTTCTTTGTTATGTTATAACCAACATTGGTCCATAATTTCTGTAAAGTTAGCTAAAACTAAATGAAAAATAAGTAAATAGTCTTCAGTGTCTCCAACTCCACGCCTTTCTCATTTTAATGAGGGGCGAGCCTATTACTGTCATCACCAGATGATCCAAACGCTAGGCTATCATTGAGAAAATTCCTAACTGAAAAAGCCTTTTTTTTTCAGTTAGAATAACACTTTTTTGCTTGACTGGACCATCATGATCGAAAGTCAATAAAATAAAATCTACAATATGTTTAACGTTTTTATTTATACCGGATTTCCTGAGATCAATAATAATTGACAAGGAAGGTTATTTATGTGATTCTCGTGGCAAGTTTAAAGGTATCGTATAACTAAGATTATTATATTTTCAGACAAGTACACGACAGAAGACGTGAGGTTCGAATGGCGCGACATCTCGCGCGAAGGCAAGGACCAGGCCGGCCACTTCCGCCTGCCCAAATACTTGGTCTCCTTCGTTATGGATAAAAGTAATCATGAAATTCAAACATTTGGTGAAGGTAAATGTAATTCAGTGCTTCGCGCTTTTGTTTGCGCTTTGTGACTAACTATTGTACCCTACTAATGCTACCGCTCTGTCGCTATGCTGCTTGCGGTACTGGGACGGTTCACTGAATTTGGAGGTGATAAAAATGAAAGGTCAAAATACATACGAACAAATAAAGTACCTACATGTAAAATTATAACTACTTATAAACTCGAAATAATGTGCAAAACAGTTTATTTCAAAAGATCATCAAGGTACTCGTAAGTATATATTATATAGAAAATATTGAAATTTTGGATGAGTAAAAGTGAAAGTTTTTGCTGTATGCAAATGTCCTTTACGCGATTCTGTTACCGGTAATCTGTATAGTCCGGTACTCTATACAATGAGACAATGAATAGAATACTTGAAACACTCGGGCTATATATTATATTAATTTATTACCTTGCCTAAGTATTCTTATAGGTAAGTACAATTGAATACACAGTACCAAGGTAATGAGTAAAAGACGAGAGGAACTTTTCCCTACTAGTAGGTAATTGGTTTATGTAAATCGAAGGCTCACAATGGCTTATTATGGATTCTGTGTGTATACACAACAAACGAACACTGTTTGAATGGTCTGCCAAACTCAAAAAGATCTATTCAATTAGGTCACAATCTGACACATTTGCACGTCCATGAAGATAAACAGTGATGAGTCTACTGTGCGTTCCTCTACAAGAAGAACTCACAAGAAACTTGTAAGGCTTCAAATTTTTAACTACCAGTTTTATAATATTTGGTTTGGTTACTTTGGTTTGTGTTCGGCACCTACCAAAGGTGCCGCGTTGTGGCTATGCAGAAGTTTCTAGGCAACTTTGTCTTATATGTACTGATTGACACAGACGATGAGCTACGACTTTATTAAAAAACTTAAAAACAAATCGTGTTCCTTAAGTATAGATACAATATCTAGTACCTAAGTAGGAGTATATCTACTTACAATTTGTGTTGACAGTGATTCGTACCAAGCACCAACATCCTTTCAGAATGTCAGAATGTCCGTGATGCATGCTTTAGTTTTTACGTTGTGTATAGATCTACGAGTATACGTTGTCTTGTAACGTTTGCTTATTGTCATTGTCGCACAACCTACCTTCCTCCAATTTGTCATTAACATAGGTTTGTATACAAAGTGTTAGAAAAAGGTGTTCTTAGTTATTCCACAGAATACTAGAGACAGAAGAGACACTCCTTAAAATGATTTAAATAAATAGCGACTCTAGCCTTGACGCTTTGAGTGCAATTCAGATCGCACAGCGCCTAACTAATTATCGTTATATTAACTTATAAGCTACCTCTCTTCTATCGCGTATCTCTCTATCTGTTCTCTCTGTCTAGCTCATAGAAATTTTCTCGTCAGGACGGACTTGTACCTCTAATGCTTTCTACTTTCAAAAGAGAGTATTGCAACTAAATTGATCAGCTTTTTTAACGTATAATGAAAGAATTGCCAATTCTTTCATTAGAAAGTCGTTCACTTTGACGGTTAGATGCACCTCCTTAAGTATTACTATATACCTTTTTTTACCAGATTGTATAATTGTATTGTATTTGTATAATTTGTACCAGAAAAAACCTGAACCTTCAAATCAGGTCATAGGCCATAACGTAAATTATCAGCTTTTCTTGCTCGTTTCAATGGGATGAGTGAAATAATGAGGAGGAAGCTGGAACTCACGCTTTTGTGAAAGTCGTCTGTATTGTCTAGAATGCACTGCTTGTAGCAACTTTTCTTCTAGAATCAGAAAACCAAAATTCTATTGATTCTTATTCCAATTATAATTCTATTGAAAGTTGGAGAACTTAATATCTAAATGTAACTATCACTTACTGCTTTGAAAAGGTACAAAGTGCTTATAAAAAAACTTGGTAGGTACTCAGTAGATCCATGATAGTATAAGGACTGTCCTAATTAGTTTCCTCGACAATAAAAGGGGGCGTTCAGGTATTACCTACGTTACGCAATTTGGGGGAGAGGGAAACGTTACTGTGCGTTACATGGGCGGGAGGGGGGATTCGAACAACGTGTTAACGTTACGTATCAATGTAAAACAATCTTTTTTTTATTTATTATCCACGTAAACGCGATCAAAACAATAACAAATATATTTTTTCGACTATTCCGTACCTTGCACAATATAAAACATAACATAACATACATTCACGCCTTTTTCCCGAAGAGGTAGGCAGAGGTGTATCCAGGACTCAGTCCCATAGTAGATACACCCACATTTCGCCAGTAGGTATTGGTCCCATGTAATAGGGGGCGAGCCTATTGCCATCTACCGGGCACAGTTCCAGACTCCAGGCAGTTATTGTGATAATTCCTAATGGAAAAATCCAATTTTTAACACTTTGCCTGACCTGGGGATCGAACCCGGGACCTCTTGATTGGCAGTCGAGCATGCGCCCTCTACGCCACCGAGGCAGTCAGTTGCGCAATATAGGTACTCGTAATTGTAAATTTTAGATAAAAATGGCGACTTTGGTCACAGAATAGATAATAATACTATTAGTGATATTTATAACTTTTATGGAGGGGATACACAAAATGTTACGGCGCGTTACATGGGGGGCGTTACGAGGGTAAAACACATCTTCAAAAATTGTTTTTCTTAATACTTGAACGACCCCAATTGTATCTACTTCTTTATCCTAATTGTTAAGCACAATAACTGCAACATCGAGAAATCTTTTGTCATGTCAAAAATCATAGGAGTTTTGGGCAAATTCATATTTATCGAACATCCGGCATAGGTAGAAGAGGTACCTCTACCTTATTGCATCAGTTCGCCACTCATAATCATGCTAATACATTTTTTCCAGGCAACCATTCCGCAGCGCGTTTACTTATCAAACTGTCGAGGGAACTGCGGAGTTACCTCCTAGAGAGCTACTTGCCGTCTTCCTTGTTCGTCATCATATCGTGGGGTAGCTTCTGCGTCATCCCGGAGATAGTTCCCGGTCGTATGGTGCTATTGGTGACTACGCTGCTGTCGCTTGTTACTATGTTTGATACTGTCAGGTAATTTAATCTACATTATTAGCATAGAATAATAATAGGTACATATACTCTTTCTGCTTGCACACGAAATTGAACTTAACGGAATATGAACGCTCGCATTACGCACTAGTGAAAAAACCGCCACTTTTTGCCTATAACGTATTCTGTGTTATAACCACACCCCGGACACTAATCAATTCAATACAAAAGTCGCGATATAACTACCTAGGTACTACACAGACACTGCACTCATGGAGTTTTATACACGCGCATTAGTGTGCGTGACATGATTTCGCAGCGAAGCGGGGCTCGTCGAGAGCTTAACCTCGCTTGCGGGGTAAGGAAGGCCTGATTGGTGGGCGGATGCAGTGTCCATTCTATACGTAGTATTATTATCTGTTCTGTGCTATAACTATGTTGTGGTCTGTAGGTATATGGCGCACCTACACTCTACACCTAGGTATAACCGAGAATTAATAGTTTATCTATCTATCTGTACTGCTATCAAACATATTCCAGTACGAACTCGCCTGACGCGCTCGAGTTGAAGTGCATCGAGGTATGGTTGATATCGTGCACGATATTCGTGTTTCTGGCGCTGATGGAGTACTTCGTGGTGCTGTTCGGCATCAGATACGACAAGAGCTGGTGCCGACGGAGACAGGACCTGCGGCGCGCCGCCTCCGCCGCGCAGCTCGCGCCGCCGCCGCTGCATGTCAACCATTCACAGGTAACATAGTTAGTATAGAGTATATTTTTTGATAACATTTGTAGTTAGACATTTAGGGGTTCCGAGATGGGCAAGCGGCTTGATGGCAAACACGTAATTTGTCATGCTTACTCTAGCAGCTTGATGCGCTTGTCAAGCAGCTTGATACGCCTGTCAAGCAGCTTGATGCGCCTGTCAAGAAGCTTAAGCCAGTAAGAGGCATTTTTCTCATTTCGTACCAAATCGATGGACTAAGTGATGTTTTTGCAATTGTTTCTGAAATGAACAAACAAAATTAAAGCGTTGATATCTCATAAGTTAGCTTTGAGTTTAAATAAAAAGGAGAAAAATAATACTTGCTCAAGCCGGTTGCGTACACTGTCAAAACGTCGCGTCAAACGAAAATATAAAATCACATCAAGCACGTGGCAATCACGTAGATGCTGAACACGAACACTGAAAACGGTCAACATGCTTGGCTCATGCTAAAATTAACGTGCATCCCATTATTGGCAAAAGCCACTTCACCCTCTCGGAACCCGCTTATATTGGTAGCTCTATAAGGCGCCTGTAGGTATGTAGGTATACTTTCGAAAGTAGTATAGCAATAATGCAGCTTTATCGTAGCGAAAAAGAAAACTAGATTTCTGTGGATTTATCAGAATCACAGCTCAGACCACGTGTGCAGAAAAACAAGAGCCTTTATTAATACGCTTGTACCTACTTAGTTGTTTGCTGTTTTCTCTATACCTTATCTATACTTTTCGATTGTTTCTTCACTTTGTAGTTTGTTTTTGGCTTACTAGGCACTTATACTTAGTTAAAATGGGATAAGTACTCGTATATGTCGAACATATAGGTAAAAAAGGAGTGTTTGAAGTGTTCGGAGTTTAGAGTCATAGATGCCACCAAAATATTAATGCTTCTCTACCTATATGCCTACGTTAATATTCATGAACAGTAACTAATTACCACGCTCTCTTCGAAGTGATATCTTCTTCACAAAAGCTCTTAAAAATCTTCTAGGAGAGAAGGACTGAAACAGAATATGCATGTACATTCTTTTTTCTCGCCGAAACACTTTGAGCCGATCAACACTACCGAAAGTAGAGAAACCTCTCTCTTTCACGCTTTTGGGGTGTTCTTGGGGCTTCTGCGAGAGCCTGTATAGTCTATTCTGCATATTCAATGTGTTACAAAAAGGCAAAAGGTGTAGTAAATATATTTAAGGGGAAGCATCTCCCGTAAACTTAAAACAACTTGCAAGAAACTTGCAGAAATGAGATTCCATAAAAAAAATCTTTGTCGTGAGTCGTTTGTACGCGAGTCTAAAATGTAGCTAAGCCATTATTGCGGTTCCACAGAGGCTCAGTACGCCCGTAACAGGCACCCCTCAGGGCGGTGTATTCTCTCCCAACCTTAGCGTCGAGGACGAGGGTTACAAGCAGCAAATGTCACATCAGACTATCTCTAGGGTAAGTAAACCGACCACTATCCCTGTAGAACATGACTTAGGTACTTCCCCGGACTAATCGAAAGTCCATACCGACATGTTCGAATACCCATACAATGTTTTGCAAAAAGGTGTAAGTAGAAATAAATAGATACTTTAGAAAATTGAAAATATCGCTAAATTAGCGAAAATACAATTTTTCAGTACAAATTTACATATCAGGTCCGTTTTATATGGGAAGTCGATTTTTTTTGCTTATTTTGCAATTGCTTTTGAAAGAAGTTCAGTTTGACAGGTAGATGCACACTTAAGTATTACTACACCTTTTTGTAACACATTGTATAATCTGATCTAAATGCAGGGAGAAAAATGGTCATTGGCCCCGCATTACGGTACAGGATGTAGCGAGAGGCGCGTCAAACTGTCGCTCTGCTCTATACGAAATGCAAAGGCTGTTTTCCTCTCAGTATTTCAAACAGTTTTGTAAACTGCATATGCACTTGAGACAGCTTGATTTACGCAGGCGTAGGTCGAGCGAAATGCCTCAAGTGGATACGCGCTTTAGAATTGTTCTATATTACGATGGCGGGTTCCTTTTACTGGAGTAAGCATGTGCAATCCTGTTTTAGTTATGTGTGCACATGACCCACTGTCACACACAGAAACAATATACCATCCATACACAAGTAAGACCAACCCATTTTCGTAAGATAAAACAAACCCTCATTATTAATACCTATTGAAGTAGCCCAGATTGGTCGGGGATTCCTTACTTAGTAATTAATAAGTTATATTCTATGGTTGCATTGTGGGTTGCATGTAATTCTAATAAGTAGAGACACGTAGGTCCGTCTAGAAGCATTAATTAAACTTAGGCCACCGATTTCTAGTCGTCCCTCTCGGGGAAAAGGAATTGGAGGCAAAATAAGGTCGGGTGTGAGACAAGATCAGTTAGCAAGGTAAACATACAGAGAACTGCACTGAGTGGCTAACGTAACGAATGGTTGAAACACGATAGTAGGTGTGTATCTAGAAAATTTAGAGGTACAAGTACCTATGTAGACATTGGCATAATGGAGCAGTAGGTTCTGTTAAAATAAACGTATAGAGTAGTTTATAGAAGGCAAGAGAATACACCGTGTGCGTAATCAGCAAAACTACGAGTAAAATAAGTAAAGCTAGAACGTAGTTTGTAAGACAGCATACGAGCACTGCTTGGTATAGAGATAATCGCAAAAAGTAAACGCTAATTGTTGATTGGGTGAAACATCCAATTGTTGGATTTTCACTTGACTATTGCGGTATTCTATAATTTTTTTTAGAATAGCGTCTAATATTGCAAAAATAATCTCGTGTACAGGGAGTAGATGTTTGTTGTTAACACAGAAACTACTAAACTGTTTGGATAATTTGTTAAATAGGTAGAGATGAGGCCGCGGAAACCGCGGGACATAGGCAATATTATTTGCTATTCTTTTTAATTTACTTTTAGTAATTTTCTTTTTTAAAAATACCGAAGAGAGCCAATAATTGGGTGGTGAACCAGCAATTGAGTGTTTATAAACCCTGAATGTAAAAAAACTGCAATTAAAGCTGGCTTAGTTATTATGTATTAAAAATATTTGTTGACGGCAGGACTCGCCGATGCTGGAGTCAATGCCGTCGATAGAACCGACGAGTTTAAGGTCACGTCTCGCGGCCGCGATGGAACGCGGCGTCATGTTCTGCGGCGCGCAGCACGGAGACCTCGACAAGTTCGCCCTTATGATATTCCCCGTAAGCTTCTTACTCTTCGCTATTATCTACTGGACCACGTACTTGAGTGAAGCGCATAAAGCGATGAACAAGTGACCCCGCGTCATATTTATTGTTGACTCAGTGCCGTAGCGGTTGTGATGCCCAAGAGACATTAGTTTTGTATATATTAGACAAGTTGCTAGTCGATTTTAACGTGTGAATTTGTATAAGTATCGCCTTAACTTATGGCTCCTACACATTCGTAAGCAATCGACATCGTAGGACCATTACCGATCGTTGTGGTTTAATTGAAAAGTTATTCGTTTCGGGCGCTCTTAGTGGATAGTGATGAAAATGGATGTGAGAAAGGTCAATCAATGCCATCAACTCACGAATGGAGACTACCTTGATGTGACCAACAACTTCTCAATTATCCCTACAGCTACACCAGCTGGCAACACTCCAAACAAACTCCATCTTTGATAATTAGCGCTTGTCGAAACGATTGCTTATGTATGCGTATATCGGAGCATTTATGCTCATATCTTATAGTGCTATAGTTTAGTTACAAGTGCAATTAACAATGTACAATTAAATGACACAATTTATGATCTGTGCCTTCGGTCTTCGAGCTTAGAGCAAAACTTAATATGTGGAGTCCGTCTCATATAACTTAACACTGACGCGGCGTTATGGTGCATTCCAAATGCACAGAGAAAAACGGTCATTGACCCTAAGTGTTATGGAAAAGGGTAGAATGTGAGGCGCTGAGTCCTCGCGCTCTGACTTGTACGCAGTGCAATGGCTGTTCTCTCTGTATTTAGGACAGAGCTTCTACATTCTATGGCTAAGAATGTAGAGGCCATGTAATCGTTGCAACAGCTTTTAATTAATAATAACTTGATTAGTTAATTTTTTTTCCAAGTGTCAAGTTACAGACGGATTCTAAAAATATTACGTAATTTAAGGTTGAATAGCTATTTAAAGTAAATCAAATTAACTCCTGTTATGAGTTATGAGGGGGCAATAGAGGGACCATAAAAGAAATCTGTACAACGAATATCTATACAAACTATTACTTATTCTAGGTCTACGATTTTCTATCAGGTGCTTTTTGCCTTATTGTATGCAAGTAATCACTAAAACGCCTTCCTATAAAATTGCCTTGCCATACTTTTCTGTACATTGTAAAGTAAGTAATAAAAAAAAATACTTTTAAGCTTATTGAATATAGGTCTCCTACACCTACATTCAAGAATAATACCACTATGACCCGAACGCATAGGGCCGGTAAATCCAATTGGAAACAATTGCCTGCCGTGACGAACGCTGTGAAAAATTCTTTACTTAGCACAGTACCTTACATAAGTATTGTTCTTGAATACGGGTGGTAATAAACTACACGACATCAAATTATGCCTTAATTATAGAATTTGTGTAAAAATAAGGTTTTTAAAGCCCTGGAATTCACTTGTTTCAGTATTTTAATTAAAATTTATTTATTATGCATATAATATAGATTTATTGTAGACTACAGCTTGGCTGGTTAAATTTAGTTTAAAGAATTTAGACTGGATTTGACCACACCCCATGAAACTCCAGGGATACGAAACTTAGTATAATTTTGGTTGGTAAAACCGAATAAATATACATTTTATCTACAGGATAACGAGTCATATGTTTGGTCAAATCCACTCTAAGTGGCTATAAGTTTTAATACAAAAATTTAATTTAATTTTGCGCTATGTTAAAAATCAACTATCCATCCATCTTTTAGATATAATTTGTACAAATACGGCGAACTAAACTAGTCATACGCAAAATGATCTTAATAGATAATAAGTTAATTATATTTTAATATAAAAATGTCCCTGCAGTGTATCAACTAGGGTATCGACCTGGCTCGGTCATGCACAAAATTATTTTGCACAAACCGCTTACAATGACTATGAGAACCGACGAGTATTTTTAGTTATCTTCAGTTCAAGAGACAACTTTTCACTCAATTGTTTGTTGTTGGTTTTTGATCTGGCGATTATTTGAGCCAAAATATATTATTTGGTTGAAGAAAACTGTATGGTTTTTTCATATTTATAAAATAAAATAAAAAATTTGAGGTCATTTTTATTATTATTTTTGTAAGCATACGAAGATGTATAGTCCGACACAAAAGAGAAGAAAATAATGGAGACGCCACTGTATTTTACAATAGTGACAACAATTCATTCAACACATACACTTTAAATTAGTTCCGTTTCTACTCTTTTCTGTCGAGCTATAGAAGTATACGGTTCTCTTAAACCAAATATATTTTGGCGCCAATAAAAGCCAGATTAAAAGCCAACTACAAACAATTGATTCGAAAGTTATGCTCTCTTTTCTCTATTTGGGAAATTTCAATTTGTAAGGAAGAGCAAACACCTTAAGCCGGAATTTCAAGCAAAAGATTAGGCACCAGCAGGGGTTGCATGACAAGGGGGTATTTTACTTACCCGTTTTTAAATTTTTCCTTCCCGAACAGAATGCACAATATGCATTCTTATTGGGAACGAAAGAGAGAAAATCAGGAAAAGAATTAATGTAATAAAACACATATTGGGTAAAAATGCAATCGTTCTGCGTGCCACTGGCAGTTGCTGCCTGCAATCGACCGAAGAATCGTTCCTTTAAGCTTTGTCAAATATTCATCAATGACAGCTGAACAAAAATCTATTTCTTGGCCATATTTCCGTATATTAAGTTCTAAGAGGGTTCTTAATTTTATCAATTGAACATTAAATTAACCGAAAAAATATCATTTATATACCTAATTTAGGGAAATATGACCAAAACATAGACTTTTATTCAGCTGTTATTCATCAAGTTAGATTAGACAAGGTTTAATTACTTATTACATTAATTATATTATTTTGTCACCGAATGCTCTATCTTGTAGCCAAATATCTGATGTACATCATGCAAATATTCAAGTTGCACACATATAACAATTCATAATCTTATTTACCTAAATTACTATTTTCAATTAATAAATACCAGGGTTTTTCAATTATTATTATAGGGATCCTGGGCAGTTCGTACAGTTCCTAATTTATACAATCGATAAAAAATTCTGATTCACACAATTTTTGTCATGAATTCGTACCTTCAAGTTAGTTTGAAATAGAGGTCAAAATAAAGCAAAACTTTCCAGAAATTTTTAATTGATTGTTGCTGGTTTTGTGATTGGTGATAGATGTATATAAATACTAGTATCATAGTCTACTTTTATTTCATGTAATATAATCATATCATGTAAAACTGAGGGACAGTAAAAATGAAACTTTCGAATTCTAAGCCAATATTTTAATGTTAAGTAATAAAAAATAATGAAATAAAAGACATTATTTTAAATCATTTAGGTGCGTTTAATTATATGTACACTATCTACAATTATTATACCTACTATGGTAATTTGACCATCTTTAAAAATATGTATATTTTTACGCGTTATATAGAAGCTCTACTTTTTGAGGCAGTTGTCCTAATGCCCGCAGTAAGCGATAGGCGATTTTCCACCTCAAGAAACGTACAATTAGGCCCTTCGTAAACAAGGCTATGCAAATCTTCCATACTAATGTTGTAAGCTTATCTCGCGAAATCTAACGCACGGTCCAATCCATACACGGCATTGAATCGCAAGACGCGAGTTGTCTATTTTGGCTATATTATACACGGCTGACACGAATTTAATTTACAAAATCCTCCGTAATTGCCCCGCCATTTTGTCAACCGCAGTGACATTTGTAGCGACGATCTCGGCCGGCAGGTAGGGCGCGAATGGTGTCGTCGACGAATAAGCAAATTGTCGGCGACTCGTGCCTGTATGGCAAACTCTATGAATTTGTATTGTATTATTGGCTATGAAACCAAAATCGTCGGGTATCAAAGATTTGTGTAGCCTAGTGTACGAAGGGCCTAATAAACTATTTGGGCAGAATTTCATATGAATATTTTGTTTGGTACTATAACAGGAAAGAACATCCCCAATATCATGTGTTTTATTGTACCTTTCGAGAGAAAATCGCTCAACACTTATTGGGGGAAAACCCCAATCAATTATAACTAATCATATCCATAATAACTTGCCTCTTTGAAAGCCCGCAGCATGTCATCAGAGTTCCTCCTTATTCTCCTGCCAATGGGTTCTAAGTCATCATAACATTTAGGGAATACCTTCTCAATGATGTCTACCGCCTCTGCTTTCCCTATCTGTCTGACTGCTAGGACTGAGTATAGTGCTTTTGTTTTGACACAATCCTGAAAAGAAAGGGCAGTTTATAGTGCCACCAAAAGGACTAAACCTTTCGAATTAGTTTAGTGATAATGTTAGTAAAATGTACTTATTAGTGTATTGTTTATAAACAAGAACACATGAACAAAGTGTTTACCTCGCCTTAAATGGACACAGTAAGAAAACGTGTTAATGGACACATTTTTAGTTTTAAATATTTACGTACCAATATAAGTTAGAATTAAATTACTCATTAATCTAACTTGGTTTCGCAATATCACACCCCGGACACTCGACTCAATTCCATACAAAAATCGCGATACCTACTACACAGACGTTACCTACACGCGCAAGAGTGTGCGTAAGGTGATTTCCCATAGAAGCGGGGCTCGTGGAGAGCTTAATCTCGCTCGCGGGGTGAGGAAGGCCTGATTGTTGGGCGGATGACAGTGTCCATTCTATACGTAGTATTATGTTATCTTCTGTGGCAATATATAAAAAAAATTTGTGCCATAAACTTACAGCTGTTCAGCGGTCGGAAAATTTCTCAGTCGCCATTTGACATACAAATTCTATACTAGCGACTGCTAGCGGCGCTTTAAATGAACAGGTTAAGATGTTGGGGCTGTAAGTAGGTATGGCGAGTACGAAAAATGGGCTTGAACCAGTCAAAAAGAGCTTTTATGGCCAGTGTATTAAAAGTGATAATTCCTGGCGGATGTCGAGTGGAGTCTTAAGGGAATTTTCACAGCTACACACAGACTATGTAGTATTAGTAGGATATTGCGCGGGGGCGATTGTATGGAGTGACGGGGGTCTTTCACAGCCCCCACAACTCTGTTAAGGGACTTCATTCGACAAATCATTTGCAAAATCTATAAAATACTTTCAAAATGTAACCTAATAGCTCGGTCTTCCTGCAGTCCCTTCACGAAATAAGTCTTTGTTTGTTGAAATGACAAAGTAAAAGATTAAGTTACCAACCTGATGAGCCTGCTTCACCTTCGTCCACGACGCGTCTCCCTGCGACCAAGCGCTGGTAAACGAACAATGAGTTAGATTAGCTGCTCTTATCTCCGTGCAAGCTAAATGCTCCATGTTCTTGAAGTCCAGATGGTTGCGGCAATAGTCAAACATGTGGATCATCTCGTGGGCGAGAACTCCCTGCACCATGCCTTTACGGGTTGATACATTTTGGCATACTACTATCTGAAATAAAGAAAAAAAATGGATAGGTATTAACCAATACCACAAACAAGAAAACTTAAAACAAAATAATAAACACTGTAATATGTAACAAATAATTTGTGGCGGTCTTATGGCTAAGTGAGATCTCTTCCAGACAAGAAGAATAAAGATGAAAAAATACAAGACTGGACTCAATAATAAGGGCTGTCACACTTGCATAACAGCTCCTTACATGTGCCACCTATTCCTATGTGTAACAAGTATTATCTATAATAATAAGTGTGTAACTTCTAAATACTGTTAACTAGCATGCACTACATACTGTTCCATTATATGGTAACAATCGAATCTTGGCAGTTGCCGCCTGGCAGCCGCAACCCAGCAGTGACAACCATGGTCGCGTCATACTATAGGGATTTGTATGTAGAACTTTCCGATGTAGAATAGCAAAAGAATGTTTTTCACCACTATTTTATTCGTTGAATGTTTGTATAACTAGTTACACACGTAAAAAGTTAAAAACGTGGTTTTTAACTGTGGGCCTTATCAGTAAGCTCAAAATAGCGCAACAAGCTATGGAGAGGGCTATGCTCGGGATTTCTCTGCGAGATCAAATCAGAAATGCGGAGACCCTTAGATGAACGAAAGTTACCAACATAGCCCAGCAGATAAGCAAGTTGAAGTTGATTGCAACTTCAACTTGCTTATCTGCTCCATGATCCTCCACCCACAAGGTAGATGGAAGATCTGATAAAGACAGCAGGATCATACTGGATGCAGGCTGCTTACAACCGGTCAATGATAATCAGCTACTGTTAATGTTAGTAAAACAATTTCTTTACCTGATTGAGTTCAGGGTCATAGCCACCACTCACTGAGAAATCACACACTTCACATGAAATATGCCTCCTTATGTCTATTGGACTGCAACAAATATAGTTTTCTGTTAAACAAATACACTTTCTGTTGAACAAATATGTAACAATTTTTTAAATAGTCACTAACAAATTTCAGGCTATACCCAGTCTATTGATAGGAGATCATGAAGACCATTTTTAATGGATAGCACCTATAGGCCTATAGGGTCCATCACTAAAACCATCTACAGAAAATGAGCTCAAAGACAGCCCCCGCTAGGCGCAAGGACTATTGTGAATGGATGGAAACTACTTGATTGAGATATAGGTGCAATTTCTAGATGTATGTTGACTGGGCTATTGCCTGAGACTGACACCTGCCACTTCCATCTCATGGGGAATCAATAGTAATAATTGTTTTATAAAGTATCAACACATACCATCCTGAGCTCTTGAGAGCTGCCATCATTACTTTAACAATGGGACCTGAAAGTCAATAGAGTAAGTAGGTATGTATGTAATAAACAGTAAGTAGATATTCTAATATTATAATACCTCAGTGGCATAGTGGTCACAAGCTTAACTGCTGATAATAAATAAATAAATAAAAAATTTGTTTATTGACAGAAAACATATAAACAGTGTAGCAAAAAATAAAATAAAAATATGAGGCGTTACTGCACTCATAATGTATTTTCATAGGCAAATTGTTTCATGGCTGGGGAAAACAATATATGATTCAATAATGCCACATAGCAGTAAAAAATTTCATATTTTTCTGGCAATACGGATATACTCAGCTTTGTGCTGTGCAAGATAATCCCGTGCAGCGCTGGTTTTCAGCATATCGCTTCTTGATAATGAGGTCCTAGGTTCTATCACGAAGTCAGGCAAAGTGTTATTGGATTTTTCCATTGGGAATTATGTAAATAACAGCCTTGAGTCTAGAGCTGTGCCTGGTATATGGCAATAGGCTCGCACCCTATTACATGGGACCAATATCATACTGGCGAAATGTGGGTGTAATCTACCTACTATGGGGCAGAGTCCTGGGTACACCTCTACCTATCCCTTCGGGAAAACGGTGTTATGGCTGATGGCATGTTGTTGAAACCATGTGGCATGACAGTAACAATATAAAATCATGAAGAAACAGTTTAACACAAAATAATCTTATCTTAAGAGTAGTTAATATTTGTTCATATTATAGAAAACACATATTTATACTTACTATTTTTAACACATTCATAGACATTTTTCTCACATTTGTACTTCAACATGCCTTCTTTGCCTTCCTTCCCAATCAAGACGGAGGTTATATTAGGTTTAAAACTGCCGCGTCTTTCCGGATACAAATCATAACCCCAAGCTTCATTTTTACCTTCTGCATTCTTTGAACTTTTCTCTTCGGGTTTAGATGTTTCCTTTGGAGCCTGGGTTTTTTCATCGCCCATATTCTTGCACAGTTTGTGTTATGACTGAAATTACGTGAATTTGGGAAATAGGTTTTCTTTTACCGGTATACCAAGTGCGCGTTGAGAAAAACTTACGTTATCTAAACAAATATTTACAAATTCATTGATAATTCGTATTTATTTGGTCGGGTTATGATTGAAACCCGTAATTATTTAAAAATATTTACAATTTACATATTATATCTTTGTATTCTGTTACTCGCCCACATTAAAAAGTACTCTGTGCACAGAACACATATTATACAAGAAGAACGACGACTGCATACAAAATACATGGGGACGATTTTACTGTTTGGGGGTCCCTTAACAGATGGCGCTGTATTAAATAAGCTCTTTTTAGCGGGTGTTTCAAATTTGAGGGTTAATAGCAGCTTCCCAGCCTGATTCTCAGATCAATATGATTGATAATTTATTTATCTTACTAAGTAAATTGTCAATCTTATTTCAATAATAAGATTGATAATAATTAAGATTAAATAAAAGTAAGTTAAATAAATTTATAAACAATACTGCTAGAACTCATTATGGTAAACTTAAATTTACTATGATGGGGGGTTAATGCAATAAAACAACATTATTTTTATAATATATAGATGTATTGTAATAAATACACTACATATTTTTATTATTATAAGAACTTATAAGCTGAATTAGCTGAGTTAATATTATTTCAATTACTACATCTTATTACATACTTGTTATTGCAAACATGTTTTTCCACATTCAGCTCTATTGGAGTTTAAATTGAAGACATACATACAAACAGTGGAACCTTTCTGAATCTTACAATTATTGTTAGGATGCGGGTAAAATAATAAATGTACGCTGGTAATGAAATCCATTACTTCCCCGGGTAGAGAATTTAACTGTCATTGATGTATTAAAATGTCCATTTTTTTTCTAAGAGCAGATTTAGCCAGACTCTTCTGTAAACTGTCTATTTTTTAAAATGCAAAATCTCTTAATGCAGATTTTAAATATTATGCTGTGTATAATATAACAGATATTTGCATCTTTATGTAATTCGCATTTATTAAGAAAATTGAGATTGATTGTCTTGGTGAGAATTTCTACTATATTTTTTTTTACATCCCTTTTATAAGCTTCTTCCTTTAAATAGTTATTTACAATTGTGGCACCACTTTCAACACATAAAATTAATTCTTTCCCAGCATAATAAAGCAATGAGTTTTCATCTTTATCATTTTCATACTCTTTAAATTGTGTGAACATGTGTTCAGGCAATGGTGTCTCAGAGGTTAAATTTTTTTTACATATTTCACAGTCTCTGTTTGGGTTATTTTTTATAATAAACCCACATACATAAGCGCATGCTTGCAGTTCACTACAATTATTATAATCACTCTCCTGCAGTGCATAATCAATATTAAGTTGATTAGTTATATTACTTTTCTCATTTTCATTATTCTGGTCTGTGTCAGGTTCCAATAACATTTTATAATTGGAAATAATAACATCATTGTTATCTTGCTCACAATTTCCGGCGACTACATTAGACAAATTGCCTAAAATCGATGTTTTTAGGCCTGCAACAAATTGTCCCACAGTTGGGTTAGAATTGGCTCCACAGTTACTTCGGATACACCCAAATAAATTTACTAGTGGGTCTTGCTGGAATCTTCTAGTTGCCAGACTTTTGACGTTTCTATGTTTTTTTGTCAGCATAAACCAAATCCGCTCAAGCCCATTTAGGGTCCACACCCATCCTTCTTGAGATGGTGGTATTGTTCTGCATCCCAAGAACTTAACAGTTTTAAAAAATGTTTTCATTTCTTGAAATAACTTCAGGTGTGGTGAGTTTTCTTGTATGTTGGTGGCATGTGGCTTTCCCCTTCTTCTGTCAGCAGTGTAGGAATTGACACTGTCAAAAAGTTCATCCATTTTTGCTACAACATAAGCGGTGACTGTAGCTTCAGCAGTAAGATCACCTGAAAAATATAAAATATGATATTATTGTCTTTAAATATAAATAACAATATTACCCATTTCAACTTCGATGTTACTGGAGATGTACAACTTGACAAAACAGAATAAAATAAAAAATTGAATGGGGCGCCACTGTATTGCACTATTAGTGCATTACAGTTATTATTACAAATAAGATGGGAATAAATAAATAATATAACACAAGTTCCGTCTAGATTTTTTTCGCAAGTTTGCTTTTTTGTTAGCATGGCAAAAAGTAAATCTTTAAGAAGTATTGAGGCTATATTATATAAGAAGTTTTATATAATATGATATTTGGAATACTTAATAGATATAAATAATGAAAAATTACCTTCTGCTATTTTTGAAAACATTCCTGTGGCCCACAGAATAAAAGGAACCTGTGGCCCACATTCTGTGACTGTGCCAAAAATCAGAAATCCTGTGTCTTTTTATTGACTGTCACTTGTCACTGAGACTCAGATTGTCAGTGACACCTACTTCGACATTCGACGGTGACTGCTGTTTTGACTTAGGGTTCCGTACCTCAAAAGGAACCCCTACAGGATCACTTTGTTGACCGTCTGTCTGTCTGTGCGTCCCACAGAACACATATAGTGCGTCCGATAAGACACTTTTTCACATGAACGCGTGGAGGTATAGCTCGACAGAAAAGAGTAGAAACGGAACTAATATAAAGTGTATGTGTTGATTAATTTTTTTTAATGTTTTAAGACAGTAACGCCCCCATTATTTATACTCTTTTATGTCGAGCTTTAAATCAAGTTGAAATTGATATCAAATACCTCAAGCCTGCGATCCCTTGTGGCTGAAAAAAATCATAGTTCTTAGTTAATACAATCAAGATAAAGTATTTTACCATACTTTGCGTGTATGAAATGAGTATCAAAATTTTGTCCTTGGACTAGATGGCGCTGTGTAGTATATTCTTTTAGAAGGAAGGGTTTTGTTCAGGTATCTAGGATAGTTATGGAACCCTATATACATACATACGTATGCCATAGCAATTTATTTCAATAAATATCGGCACTCAGACCTAATTTATCCAAAGATTAAAACTTGAAGTCTTGACGTATTAATAGTGTCAACCAACTAGGTAGTCTGGCCTAGGACGAGTCTGGCCCATGGTTAGTAAGATCTTTGTGCTCATGAAAGTAGGCTGAAAAAGCGCGGCAAACTAAAAAAATGTTTTCCAACATCAAAATTTCTATTATTCATTGGAAGAACCTATTTTGATACTTGTTAATTACCAAGATTGGATTGGAACATTGAAAGATTAGATTATTATCATGATAAATACAGTTTTTTTTTTTTTTGATAAATTTGGATAAAATTATACAGAATCACAGGTTCATACAGAATGTATAATATCACAATTTTACTTTTAATAAACATGCCTTGATTGTATTATGTTCCCATTCAATGTATGTATTTTTTTGTATAGACAGCTTTTCACATTTGAAACTCTTATTTTCTGAAACAAGAGCAAAAACATTTCTCCTTAAATAAAATAAGTAATTCTAAGCATTTATCACATTCTAATTAATTATTACATTAATTTACTACAAAAAAAAACATGGTAGGTATTATAATGATTTTTAAACATATCATGGCAGTAGATAAAACTTTAATGTAAACAACATTCAAAATAAAGGACACAAGAACTATGCTTAGGTCTTATCGCTAATAAGCAATTTCTTCCAGACAACTAATGGATAGAGGATTCATATAGGTACAGTAGCAAATTCATAGTATAAATACCTAAGTCCTAACTTACCAAGGCATTTCAAAAAAGCTTCCAAAGTCTCTTCATTTCTGATAACACTGGCAATGTATATTTCAAGCTGATTGTTTCTTTCAAAAAACCTCTGTAGAACTTGACAAAGAGGTTCTAATATTACAGGATCATAAACTATATCTGCACCAATCAGCACATCTGGTACCAAATCACTTGGTATATCTTCAAGGCTGTTCCAGTCCAAAGCCATTGCTCCTGTAAAAAACAAAAATATTTTTTAATTACTTTTACACACTGTACCTACTTAAACTTCCTGTATTGCAGGCGTTATGGACACAATAACACATACAATATATTAGATACAACAACACACCACAGAGACATCCAAGACCCAAAAACAAACATTTAAACTCATTGCACAAATACTTGCCCCAGCTGGGATTCGAATCCAGGTCTCATTGCTTTGCAGGCAGAGTTACTATGAAATTAGCCATGAAGCCGTCAATGTGTGGTAAAAATGATCTAGTATCTGGTGATATCACTTTTAAAGCACACACAAGGCATTTTGGGAGTTAATAAGATTGACTGCCTTGAAAATGTAGTGGTGGTTTGCTTGACTGCCGAGCATGAGTTTTGATTTCTATGTCAGGCACAGTGTTATTGGAATTTCTATTAGGGATTTCTTCAGTAACACCCTGGAGTTTGGATTTGTGCCAGTTTGATGGCAATAGCTTGCCCCTTATTACAAGGGATTTGCGATGTATGCAAAATCCAATTCCATAGTAGGACAAAATTTCCCCATTTATGTTTTAAGTCCCATGAAAAAGTGGGCGAAGCCCTATACAGAGTAAAAAAATATTTTATCAATTTGTGCAACAGAAAATAAATTGCTTAGTCCTTACCAATGGCCACATCAGAATTTGTATAAAGAGTCATATCCTTAATTTCCTTTACATCAGATTCAGGAAAGTTAATTTCAATATTATCACAGATAGTCCTCATCACTTCTGGGTGACAATCTGTTAGGCATATGAGTTTAGGTTTACAATGTTTGCCTATAGTTATGCCTGTGAAACCTACACCTGAACCTAGCTCCAGGACAGTTTTATTGGAAAATACTTGTTTATGGCACAGGGCCCAGTCTGCCAGCATCAATGCAGCCTAGAAATAAAACAATTAGAGTTAATTATAAATAACATTAATGTAATTTAAAAAATAAAATATAAAGAAATAGTCTAGTACCCCAACGGGAACAAGGTGTGACTGTATGTATGTATATATAATATTGATGAGGGGCAAATTTTACTAAATTTTAATTATAATTGAATAGAATAGTCTTTATTATGGGCCAAGGTACATAGAATACAATCATATTATAAATTATATTATTCTTATTGGTCAAAAATGGGTGGCCTTATCGCTTCAAGCAATCTCTTGCAGGCAACCAGCCATTGGACTGATAGGGCATAATAGGAGGAGTAGGATTGGTGCTGCAACTCAAATTTAATCCTTACATTGATACAAGGAGACACAATTCCTTATTTTAAGCGGCTATTTGCCAAGATTCAGCAAGGTGTTTAAGCGAGCGGCGATTGACATATTCTCCATACAAAAGTAATACCTAAATTATTTAAAATCAGAGCATATTTTCAACATTCAATGATGTAATTTGGAATAGGGCACTAATTATCTAGGTTCTTAAATGTCTTTTTGTCCAAAATACTGATAATTTTGAGTTATATTTCAATATATCTATATTTTGGATTTTTTTTTTCATATTTTAGTCCAAAGTACTTCTATTTTAGATTGAAATATAATTAGGAACCTAGAAAACTAGTGTCTCATTCCAAATAACATTAATGAAACATAAATATTGAAAATATGCTCTGATTTTAAATTATTTAAATATTACATTTGTATAGGGAATTCGTCGGTTGCCACCCCATTAAGTCTTCTAAAGGTGTGCCTTTTAGTGCCCACATCTTTAAGTCACGAGATAATCCTAATCCTAATCCTAATACTTACTATTATAAAGGCGAAAGTTTGTAAGTATGGATGTATGTATGGATGTTTGTTACTCTTTCACGCCAAAACTACTGAACCGATTGGGCTGAAATTTGGTACGTAAGTAGCTTAGACCCTGGAATAACACATAGGGTACTTTTTATCCCGATATTCCCACGGGAACGAAGACTACGCGGGTGAAACCGCGGGTCACAGCTAGTACTATTATAAAGGCGAAAGTTTGTACCTAAGTATGGATGTATGTATGGATGTTTGTTACTCTTTCACGCCAAAACTACTGAACCGATTGGGCTGAAATTTGGTACGTAAGTAGCTTAGACCCTGGAATAACACATAGGGTACTTTTTATCCCGATATTCCCACGGGAACGAAGACTACGCGGGTGAAACCGCGGGTCACAGCTAGTAAAAGAATAAAATACTATGAGAAGATTATTTACACTAACTTCTTGATTTAGAATACCTCCCAAGTCCGCATTCCTGTGGTTCCATTTACGACCATTTTGTTAGTCTCTTTTATAGTTATTATTTCATCGGGCTCATAGTTTATGAGATAATGTCTATGACTAAATGTTTCAGCTTTATCAACATTCATAGCTTGGCATAAATGTGAATAAAAATCATCATGAACTTCCTGTTCTTTTTCTATAGATTCCACTATCTTCTTAAGAAAAAGTTTTGCAAACTGGTTACTTATTGGGTACTTTTTAATTATGTTACTGTTTAATGTTGCTTCTAAAAACTGCTGCTGCCAATCCCAGGTCATTGTGGCTACATCTTCAGGCTGGTAAGGAGAAAAGAGAACATAATATTAGAATGTGAAAATTGTTTAAGAGATGATGTTATACTTGGATTCTGTTTCTTTTAATAATATCATTAGATACTCTTTCTTACCTTTAACTTGAAGGATAGGGAACCCCTATAAAAATACTTTTTCAACTTTTGCAAGAGAGCTTTCTTACTATCCGACATTGTACCTACTCATTACAGTGAACGTGAACGTATAATTCATCAAGATATGCGGTTGTGGTATGCGCTAATATTTAATTGTTACCTAAAGACAAGAAAAGATTTAAGATTTTTAAGATTATGAAAACAGAAATCAGGATTATCATTTTTCATCACAACTTTTAATTTCTTTAAACCCAAGCTTTTGAAAATTAAATGAACAATGACAGTTTCCTTTTATTCTGTGCAAATGACCATCATGTACTAATTATAGTCTGTTCTGTGATTATAGTGATCTGTGCCATCATTCCCATCAGTGGTGATCAAACGTCTAACCAATAGAAGTTAGAAGTTTACATTTAGGCCTCGATTCCGTACGGACACCTTAATTTTTCGACCATTCCGACACGACTGAGAGGCCGATACGATTATAACGCCAGAGTGGCCTAAGTGTCAATTCCGGAACATCAAATTACCAGTGTCACAAAGATCGCATTGGCCTGTCGTCGGAGTCGCGTCTTCTCGGAATGAACAGTGCTGCCAGTCAAAATCAATCATGTAAAAAATGTTGCCTGCAAAAAAACGGTAAAAGAAAAGACGCTATAATTAATTCAAAAATGCAAATATTTAGGATAGCCTGTGAAAATTTCATTATTTTACTGTCAAAGCACAGAACATGTCAAAGTCAGTAATACTGTCAGTCGAGTCGAGTGTAAATATTTACGAATTTAATAAATTAAAAATACACACAATCACTAGAAAGTTTTAGAAAAACGTAGTTTCTCGTCTCAACCTCCTAGCAATAGTATTCTGTGTATTCAACTCCCTAAGTAAAAGTGAAATACATAAACAGTTAATTCAGTAGAAAAATGTACTCAAATATTTATCTTCATAATATATATATCTCGCCAACCTGCCTGCCAAGCGTGGTAAGTATAGGCCAAGGCCCCCCAATGGGACCTATGTCTAGTAAACTTCTACGTCTGAGATGATGGTGATGATGATAATCAAGTCTTGACCCGAGATTCCTACCAGAACGAAATCCCGGGAATAATAACGCTTGTCATTAAATTGTATTATTGTTATTCTTTCAGAGAAGGTGCTGCGCCAGAGTACAGATAGAACTAGTTTTCACAAAAATCTTACAATGGGCGTCCGCTTTGTATCCAAGAAATAGTCTATCGTTATAATAGAAGTAGGTACCTTGCAGATTAACAAGCTTACCTGGTGTAAGTCAAAACTGGATATTACAAATGATCAACAAAATGTTTAAAAGTGAGTATAAGTACCTACCCTTTTGTCTTGATTACTTATTAAGTCAAACAGTCAGATCTTGGAATTCTATGAAAAGAGATTAGTGTAAGATTCTGTTGTGGAAACTAATTATTGCCAGATTACCAGGCATGGGTACCAGATTTAGATTATTTTAGCATTGGACTGTGCTCTTCAACCCGCCTGCCTAATCAAATTTTATTTTATAAGTTCAAGTTCTTTATTTATAATAGAAAATGTTACAAGTCAACCTGCAAATAAATTTAAAATTCTTAACTTAAACTTTTACATTTAAAACATATATTATTCTGTTATATTTCCAGCGGATCCTTAAACTAAGAAAGAGCCTGTATCTTAGGGCCCAGAGATGTGATTTACAACTTTGTTAATTATGCTATACATACATACAGCATACAGTTACACTTTGTTCCCGATGGAGTAAGCAGACTATTTCTCTCCACTTGCTACAATCCTGACGTTCGGCTTTAAACATACATTCACGCCTTTCCCCGAAGGGGTAGGCAGAGGTGTACCCAGGACTCAGTCCCATAGTAGATACACCCACATTTCGCCAGTATGTTTTTGGTCCCATGTAACAGGGGGTGAGCCTATTGCCCTCTACTGGGCACAGTTCCAGACTCCAGGCAGTTATTGAGATAATACCTAATGGAAAAATCCTTATTTAACACTTTGCCTGACCTGGGAATCGAACCCATGACCTCTTGATTGGCATTTGAGCATGCACCCTCTACGCCACTGAGGCAGTCTAAGTTAAATGCTGTAAGTCACAAGATATTTTATAGCGGTGTGTAACATAGATTGATTAGGTAAAATAACATAGAAAAAAAAACGGATTGATGATACTATAGTAAATTTTTGAAATTAGATTAGGTAACACAATGAATTATCACTTTAGATCAGATGATAAATTTCATCATAAGTAATATTGGTTGAAGGGTTAGGTGTATAGTAGGCATGAAATAACACCATTAAACAATTCTGTCTTTATTCTTCGCAGATCAAGCTTGCAGTGTGGGACTGAATTCTAGTGCTCAAGGTTGACAACATACTCATAACACCTTTCTACTTTAAATTTCTCCTTCATGTTTTGTCAAAAGAAACTACTTATATAATATCAAGTTGATTAATGAATGATGTGGGGTCTGTAAATAATAATCTATGTAACAAGATAGAAATGAAATTCTCATAAATTATAATTTTTAATGTTCTGATTGAAGTTACATTCACAATAATTATAACATATAACATTTTATGTATATTCTTATATGTATGGTACCTATGGTTTTATAGCTGAATAAGGCTTGTTTTATTGTTCGACTGGTTGTTTTATTTTGTAACCCATGCTGTAACAAATAAACGAATTTTTACTTGTAATAAATGTGCCTATATTTATTTGAAGAACTTTTACCACATTTCTAATAGAAAAGTGATGAAGAATCCCAACTTATATAATAAATTGTATGCTTGTTACCTTTTCACGCTAAAACGACGGCACAAATTAGGATGAAATGTTATACATACATACATTCACGCCTTGTTCACGTTGGGGTATGCAGACTATTTTCCTCCACTTGCTACGACCCGGACATACAGCTCTCGCTTTGTCCACTTTTATGACATTCTTCATACATGCTCGTCTTAGAACAACATCAATTTGTTCATGAAATGTACGCCTAGGTCGACCCCTACCAATTTTACCATTCACACCAGTCTTATTTACAGCTCTTTTGTTAATCTCCTTTCATCCATCCTCTCCAAATGTCTGAACCACCTGAAAAAAAATTATAAGAAATATTATTTAGGCTAGCTTTGTTTAGGTGAGTGATGTACAACTGCTGTGGTCAGAATTGAAAAATCCAGGGCGCGATTTATCGATAGCATCAAAAGAGTGGCATAAAACCAAAGGCCATATGCACAGCAGTCATGGCGCTATGGGTAGAAATTCCTTGCATGGCGCTTATAAAAAATATTTTTATAAATGGATATATTAGACTAGGTAATAACTTATTATTATTATTTTTTACTTACCCTATTACTCTCAGACCACACTGACTATGTCCCGAAGATATTGACGATAGGGATGTTTGGTTATAAAATTATAAGTCTGATTTTCGTGTTTCCCATTTCATATTCACTATCCGGAAGGTCTTAGAAAGCGTCGACGCGGGCATTTTTTCTCTATTTCATGATAATTTACTCGTATTTGTATAGTAAATTTATTTTCAGCGCCTCATAAACGGCCATTTTAAGAGTAATTTCAAGGTTTCATCGAACTACCATTGAGCAACTGCTACTCAAAAGGTTCGGCTGCAAAATGGTCAGTCAATGGTAGTTTACGATAGAATCTATCATTGAAAAGCCGAAGTACTTGATGTCAAAATGGTTACAGAATTCGGTTAAAGTTGTAGCGTACATGGATATATGTACCTACTTTACCTACCTCCGCATTACCTCACTGTGTCCACATTACCGGGACGCAGCTACTCATACCGCTACCGATTACCAAGCACCATCACCTCTTCACCATTACCATAACAAGTTACCAGGATGTACCGGGGAAAGCAATAAATAAGAAGCACACACATTTATTTACATCGTTTGCACATCTCGTCATTCATCAAGAAACACGTGAAGCAAGCCGCCTTGAAAAAGGCGTATTACATTTGAACGCACTTGTTGAATTCGTAAGAAACAGCAGACACAACCATGATTTCACACGCCGCACATCTTCGTCTTCAATCTTCATTATTCAAGCACTGCACGACGACGCCGCCGACACACGCACACATCAGCAACACACCTACAATCAAGACCATAGATGACAACCAGAAATATCACGCCATACTAGCTGAATTTCCCGGAATCACTCGTCTTTCATCAACATCAACTCCGTCAATAGAACCGAACGTCGAACATTACATAGAAACCAGCGGCCAACCTGTACATTGCCGCGCACGTCCTATCGCACCTCACCGTTACGACGCCGTTAAAAAGGAATTCGAGAACATGATCGAGCAGGGCATATGCCGACCAAGCAAAAGTCCCTGGGCATCTCCACTCCACATCGTACCGAAAAAGGACGGCAGTCTACGCGTGTGCGGGGACTATAGACGACTTAACGCCTGCACAAAACCTGATCGCTATCCTATACCGCGAGTCAAGGACTTCACATTCCAACTCACCGACAAGACTATATTCAGCGTCATAGATCTCAACCGAGCCTACTCACAACTTCGAACGAGAGAAGAAGACATAGAGAAGACAGCAATCATCACTCCGATGGGACTATACGAATTCCCGCGAATGGTACCCGGACTTAAGAACGCCGGCCAGACATTCCAACGCTTCATACATGAAGTACTACGCGGACTCGATTTCGTTTTCCCATTCGTCGATGACGTCATGATAGCATCTCCGAACGAAACTATTCACCAAGAACATCTTCGCACCGTACTCCGACGACTGGAAGAAAACGGCATCACCATTAATCCCGCCAAATGCGTACTTGGACAGCCTGAAGTCAAGTTCCTAGGCTACACAGTGTCTAAGGATGGCATAAAACCGCCTACCGAAAAAGTCACTGCAATAACTGACTATTCCAAGCCCCGCACAATAGAAGAATTAAGGCGCTTTCTCGGAATGATTAATTTCTACCGAGATCACATTCCCGAGGCCGCTACAATACAAGCACCGCTTAACGCCTACCTACACTGCGTGAAGAAGCGAGACAAGACTATAATAGACTGGACCGACGAAGCGACACGTGCATTCGATGCGTGCAAAAATGCAATCGTAAACGCAACTTTGCTCGCACACCCATCCCACACCGCACCTATCGCTATCTTCACCGACGCCTCAGACAAGTCCGCCGGATCTGTACTTCAACAACACGTCGACGGGAAATGGCAACCACTTGGCTATTTTTCAAAGAAATTCAGCGACGCACAAAGACAGTACAGTACATTCGACAGAGAGCTACTGTCCATCTACATGTCAGTAAAACACTTCAGAAAGACATTCGAGGGAAGAAATCTAATAATATTCACCGACCACAAGCCGCTTACATACCTACTACAGAAGCCGCCGTCACCGTCCGAGACTCCACGCCGTGCACGACAACTTATCTTCATAAGCGAATTTACCACCGACATACGACACGTCAGCGGCAAAGATAACGTAGTTGCCGACGCACTCAGTCGCATCGAAAGTATCACCTGCCCTTCGACACTCGATTATAAGAAGATCGCCGACGCGCAAGAGCGAGACAGCACGATAACACATCTCCTGCAACAAAGTAATTTGGCGCTAAAACCAATTACTTTACCCGGATCACCGCTTCCCATTTACTGCGAGACTTCTACTACTTCTATCAGACCGTACCTACCAGAGGAATTTCGACGCATCGCATTCGACGCCGTGCACAATATAAGTCATCCCGGCATTCGCACTACACGAAAACAGATGACTCAAAAATTCTTCTGGCCTTCAATAAACACAGATGTCGCCACTTGGGCGAAACAATGTATCAACTGCCAACAATGTAAAACAACTCGACATACATGGAGCGAAACTTCAAAGTTCCCGCCAACGGACCGTTTCCAACACATACATGTCGACATCGTCGGACCTCTACCTACATCGCCGCAAGGTCACCGGTACCTAGTTACAATCATCGACCGTGTGACTAGATGGCCCGAAGCAGTGCCCACCGAAGACATATCAGCAGAAACAGTCGCCAAAATCGTGTACGAGCACTGGATCACTCGTTTTGGTTGCCCTACACACCTAACGAGCGACCAAGGACGCCAGTTCGAGAGCCAGCTGTTCGAAAAGCTACTTAACGCTATGGGGATTAAGCGCAACCGTACCACGCCTTACCACCCCCAAGCGAACGGTATGGTCGAACGCTGGCACCGCACTCTTAAAACCGCGCTCAAGACTCGACTCTGCGGAGGCTCGACCTGGATCGACGAACTACCTACCGTGCTCATGGGTCTACGCGCCGCCGCCCGCAGCGACACAGGCGTGAGCGCCGCCGAACTCACTTACGGCTATAACATCCGCCTACCCAGTGACTTCTTCACAGAAAGGTCAACGACCGACGTAGACGGCGATTATGTGAGCCGACTTAGAAGCGCAATCGCCGCCGTCAAGCCCGAACAGCCGAATACGTCGCATAGCAACAAGCGACCAATATTCGTGCACAAGGACCTACTTACGTGCGAATACGTCTTCATACGCACAGACGCTGTGAAAAAGCCACTACAACCAGCATATGAAGGTCCCTTCAAAGTCATCAAGCGCACCGATAAAACTTTCACACTGCAAGTTACTAACAACAGATCGCCCACTATATCAATCGATCGCTTGAAGCCTGCTTACACAGTCAACCCCGACGCGCCCGCAAGTACTAGTGCAGTCACTCCAATCAACAATACAAGAATCGAACCTGCACTTAAGCCTGCGCTAACAACACGAACGGGTCGCGCCATCAAGCTACCGGTACGCTTCGCTTGAGGGGGAGTCATGTAGCGTACATGGATATATGTACCTACTTTACCTACCTCCGCATTACCTCACTGTGTCCACATTACCGGGACGCAGCTACTCATACCGCTACCGATTACCAAGCACCATCACCTCTTCACCATTACCATAACAAGTTACCAGGATGTACCGGGGAAAGCAATAAATAAGAAGCACACACATTTATTTACATCGTTTGCACATCTCGTCATTCATCAAGAAACACGTGAAGCAAGCCGCCTTGAAAAAGGCGTATTACATTTGAACGCACTTGTTGAATTCGTAAGAAACAGCAGACACAACCATGATTTCACACGCCGCACATCTTCGTCTTCAATCTTCATTATTCAAGCACTGCACGACGACGCCGCCGACACACGCACACGCCGCGGCCGCGATGAGCGAAATGAAAGCCGCGAGTGTGTGCTAGGGATGCCCGATCTGAATCGATCTTTTTGAAGATCGATTCACGGCAATACGATCTCCCGATTTTTTGAATCGATTCAACAAGATGCGATCTTTGCTCAGATCGAATCGTATGCTTGGAAGATCGTAAGAAAAAATCGCATCATTAACAGACCAAAGTAATGCAAACTTAACTGCATTTATTTTGTTGATGATAACGATCACACATTTTAGTAGGAACAACAAAGCAAGACAACATCTATTTGTTGAAATTAGTGTCGAGTTACGTACTTTATGTATACGCCGCCGCGCCGTGAGTATGAAATATGAAACGATATGAAGGTAGTATTGAAATTTTGTTTATGTTATACCCGCAAGAACATCACAGAATTTGTAGATTGTTCTTTGTAGATAGTAGTACGATTGAATTCATCGAATGCGCAGTGTTTTTTCTTGTTATTATTTTAATATTGATAAATATGGCCCCGCCCGTAAAATCGAATGTTTGGACGTTTTTTATCAGATGTGACTCGGGTGGACAGTGTAAATTATGTGACCAAATAGTGAAAACTAAAGGAAATACCACAAATTTAAAAAATCATCTAAAGCGACGCCATAAAAATTATGATTTAAGCAAAAGCGGAGAAAGTTCTACTACAAAAGTGACCGAAATCGTAAGTAATTATCTATTTATAAAGTGATTTTTTATAAGGGTGCTATTTAACTGGTTAGCATAGTATTGGTATTTTGGCATAAGAAAACTGACACCAGGATTCGATTAGTAGGTAAACTAAGTGTTCCTCACACGGAGAGAGTTGCATGGCCACGTACGATTACGTGGTAAATTTACCTACTCCAATTGCGACCTACCTCAACATTTTATTTCTTTTACAATTTTGATTAATGTGTACATTATTTTCTTTTTTAGTCCAATGATCCCACCCCTTCGACCAGCCGAATGAGTACTAATAGTGATGCTAACTCAAACTCAAGTGAATGTGAAGAATCATTAAATATTACTACAATCAATACGTCAACGCCAAAATCAACAAGAAAACGTCAACTTCGTATTGATAATGTCATTAGTAATATTCAAGCATATCAAAAAGGTGGGTCCAAGGAACTAAAATTGACTAATGCATTGCTGTATTTTATTACGGTTGATGATTTACCTCTCAATACCACAGAAAAAAAAGGATTTCAACATTTGATGAAAACGGTGTGTCCAACTTACTCGATACCAAGCAGAAACACAATTACAAGACTTATTGATGAAAAATATGAGAATATTTCTAATGTCATAAAAGCACAGTTGATGCAAGTTAATAGCTTTTGTTTGACTACCGATGTCTGGACGGACACAATGAACACAAGGAGCTACTTAGGTTTGACTTGTCATTTTTTGCACAAGAACTGTTTGAAATCAATTGTTATAGCCGTTAAAGAATTGAACGAGCGACACACTGCTGAATATCTCAAACAAGTGATTGAATCGCTCTGCAATGAATGGAACATTAATGTACAAAACATTTTAGCTATAGTCACAGATAATGGTGCAAATATTGTCAAACCTATCTATGAATTACTGGGCAAAAATAAGCACTTGCCTTGTTTTGCACACACTCTTAATCTAGTTGTGCAAAAAGCTGTAGAAGAAACCAGAGGATTTGATGCATTAGTAAATAAGGTCAAAACCATTGTAACATTTTTTAAACACAACGTTTCTGCACAGGATGAATTGACCAAACTTCAAAAATCTAATAATGTATTACCAAAAAAGTTGGTACAAGACGTTATAACAAGATGGAATTCTAAGTTGTATATCTTACAGCGATTTATTGAACTTTGTGACTTCGTCAGTGCTATTCTACTCCAAAACCCAAAGGCCCCTGCTATGCTTGGTGGCAATGAAATAGCCATAATAAAGGAAATTATTAACATTTTGACTCCTATAGAAAACGTAACAAAAGAAATATCGGGTCAAGATTATGTAACGAGTAGTATAATCATACCAATTATTTTCTGCATGAGTAAATCGATCGAATCTGCCAATTCAGGGAGCATTTCTGAGGTTTCTGACTTAGGATCAGAATTCAAAGCGAAAATTCTGAGCGAATGTAACAAACGTTTTAAGAACATTGAAAAAGTACATCTTTTGGCGATTTCAACAATTTTGGACCCGCGATTTAAAAAAATATACTTTACGGATGCTCAATCTTGTGCAAAATCACTTAATGACATCACCGATTTACTAAAAACAACGGATTATAATAAGGATACATCACCAAATGCGCAAAATGTGGTTTCACCCGATGATGACGATAACATTTGGAAATTTCATAGTCAGTTGGTGACAGAAACGAATCTAAACATTCCAAAGGAAGGACTGCTGGATGACATTTTGAAACAGTATCTTAGAGAACCATTACTTGCTAGACAAGGAGACCCAATAACATATTGGACCACTAGATCTACTATCTGGCCGGACTTAAGCTGTTTAGCTTTGAAGTATTTGACTATAGTAGCAACATCTGTTCCTTCAGAACGACTGTTTTCACTGGCTGGCAACACTTTGACGGATAGTCGTAATAGGTTAGATCCAGTGCGTTTATCTAAATTATTGTTTTTGAAAAGCTTAAATGCGGAGGGTTGGAATCTGTAAACCGTCAAACCTTTACATCATTGCATGCATAGTGCATAGATTTGACGGAATAGCTTTTTCGTAATGTTTTTTAATATTTCCTAATAAATACAACTTGCATGTGGAAGTGTCTTTTCATTTCTCCTTACTTTTTTAAAATACGATACGATCTTCAAAGATCGAATAAGATCGATTCAATGCAATACGATACAGATCGTGGATCGATTCACGGGGTTACGATCCATTACGATTCAAAAGATCGATTCAAAGCAAAAGATCGGGCATCCCTAGTGTGTGCAAGATATTTATATCAGCGCCGACGCCACGTACACACACGCGCACTGCGCATGCGCGAAACATCACGTGATCAGCGATTATAGCGCGCATGCGCGGGTCTATCAATTTGTATATATATTTCGTATTTCAACCTTCTGACTCGACTTATTATTTACATTTCTATAATCAGTTAGGAACACTTAGGCTACTATATACGACCTAAACACTCCTAAAAAGTCAACCATCAATACGACATTGATCACCAGAGTCTTAGTGAATTGGGTTTATAATTATGCGAGCAATGACAGATCAAACGTGTTCATTCTGATTTCATCGGTTTTCCATTGGAGTTTTTTAAATGACATATAGACTCGCGTAACTCAGTGCTCGCGTATTTCAAAAAAAGTGCCGATGATACACGATCGAAACACCATTGCGCTTATAGTACAATTATTTCAGAATTGGGCCCGAACCGTCACCGACACTGACAGGGATGTGAAAAAATAATCGATTATTATTTCTTAAAAACCGATTTTATTTGAAAGATTATTATAAAAAAAAACGATTATTTATTAATCGATTTTTATTTCATGTGTAATCTGTTTTCGATTTTTCTAGTGGTATTAAAAATAACAACGCAACACCGGCACCGTACCTGCACACCAGATGCCCAACTTTCTATTTCTAATGCGTTTACTATCCTTTGTACCATTTCACTGAAAGATCTTTTCTGTTTTATCGTTCAATGCTATAAAAATTATATAATAATATAATATAATATGGGACAGCTTCCACACACGGTCACGGTAATAAAAATAATTATATATTTACTAATTGTAAAACCTATATTACTTAAAACTTAAAACGTTCATTGTCTATAATATTCTTTAGAAACGTTTTTCAAAAGCGGGAAATGTTCTTTGAAAGTCAAGAAACCGTATATTATTAGGTAAAAGGTTACCAAAGCTATTGTTTTTCAATTCTTTGCCTAGCAATATGCAGTAATGATTTTATTGACTGTTTAAAAACTGATTTTAGTGTATATATTATAAACTTTTCATAATGTGTGTATACGCACAATAGTGGAAGCATGCATAAAGAAAGAAAATTAAGAAAAAAATTAAGAATTAGGTATTAAGTTGATTAGGTATGGGTACAGGCTAGGTCTTACCAATTCAAGTCAGGTCAAATCCTCGTAATGGCTTCAGTAAACACTGCGGGCACAGTTCACAATATCACCAGGCACTTTTTTGGATGGGAAACACTTGGTTCACCGGGTTTCGCGTCGTAGGTGTTCGATTAGAGAGCCGAGGGACATAGCTTGTTAGCGCGGTCAAATGTCCATGTCATGGTCAAGGACAAAACACAGGCGCAGGAAAAAGGGAAAGAGATAGCAAAAAGATCAAAGGAAGACAGGTAGCAATTATAGGCGCGAACAATGTGCATAGTTCGTACATGATCTAGATCAAATTTTTTGTAAATTTTTGATTTCATTTTTTTTAATCCATTTAATTTACAAAAAAATCGTATATTTTAAGAAAATCGATTATTATTAAATCAAAAATCGATTTTTCATTAATCGATTTTGAAGGAACAAATAAAAACCGATTATTAATTAATCGATTTTTTTACTGTTTAGTGACATCCCTTATAACACTATAAAGATTACGACTTTGACAAACTTTCTACAAATGACATTGACACTAACATAAGACTCAGTTTTTTTTTCTCGTCATCTGCGTACTTATATACTTTCTTGTCTTTCTTGACCTTCTGTTTTACCAGTTTATTTAATGTATTATAGTGCGACACAAAAGAGTAGAAATTAATTATTTTGGAACTACAAAAAACGTTATAATGGCAACATCCCATTACTGTCAGGCAACTGTCAAGTTTGTGTCAAAACTATTAAATTATTATTATTGTTCTCGGTTTTTAATGTTTTCGAATATAATTTCGAACAAGATACATACAATTTTTAGTGATTTAGTGCAAAAATGAACAGAACAATCCGTGGCGGTGTTCGCCAAATAGTTTATAAGGTGTATATGCAACGCTTGCAGGAGTTTCAACTCGGAATATTACTTTCTCCTTGGATGATGTTTACAAGAGAACAGCGGAAATGACAGGTATGTCTTAGCAACAATACTAATAAATCATTATTATTGCACTCAATTGCGAGATTAAAACCATATAATACTCCTTACTTTTACCTAAAAATAGATAGCTTGAGTTCCTTTGAGGTTAAATAATTTTTTCAAAACAGTGTCCATTTATAGTAGGATTTGCAGTTTTTGATACTTTTAGCCACAGAGCAATACTGTATACGGAAATAGAGAGCCCACTGGGGTGTTTTTTTTGTCGGTCAGACGCCACCTGCCGCTCTGCCCTAAAACTAACTCTACGTCGTATGTGTGCGTATGTTTAGTATGTACGTATGTGTGCGTTTTGTATTATTTATACCTACCTATATTGCGTAGTATATTACGGCCATCCATTCCGACTAATCATTGCTTAATTTTACTTTAAATGAAATAACTCTACAAATTTCTAACTAAAAACTATGGATATTCATAGCGAAAACACACAAACAAACCAGACAATTAATGCTTAAAGAAATTTAAGAGTTATTTCGTTTGCAGTAAATAAAAATAAAAATCAAGTACAAACGTTTGCACTTTGAACCGAAATGAAAATAACCGTTGCGTCGCTTGGCACTCGTATTTTGATGTAGACATTGACTTTGACATTTGTGCTGGAATGTTTTCTAGGGCAAAGGTCTAGATGGCGCTAAACCTAAAAAAACAACCAAAATCTGTAAATGTATGACAGTGTCCTCAGCCTGCTTTTAGCACGTATTTACTTATTACGTATAAAAGATACGTATACTAGTACGTATGTGATTCGAGTGATTAAAATGTTTATTTTACTACACCCATTACGTATACACCCATGTAGCTCTATGAAATTTATGAAAGAGGAAATATAATAAAATAAAAGAGTATGTATACTTAATAAGTATTTATTTTAAAATAAAGGTATTTTAAAAGTTGAAAATACTTTAAGACGAGTAATGAAAAAAAAAGTTTTTTAAACATTATCCTATGTTATTGTGTATCTAATTTGTAAATACTATAATATGTATATTATTATAATGTTTTTTTTACGTTTTAGGTGTATCAGAATCATTCTAATAGAAGAATCGCTATAGAGGGAGTAAAAAATCCCGGAAACTTCGGGACTCCTCCAAAACACAGAAAAGGCCGGTCAAAAAAAGAGTTACTAATACGATTTTGTAAAGTGCGCCATTCGCCAAAAACTTTTATCATTCTATGCTGTGAATCTGTGAAGAAGGAGATCCCTACATTCTATAATTTATGGAGTATATTATTACGAGACGATATTTGTTACGATGGAAGCAGAGAGAGTTTACGAAACATTTTATAAGAAATTGGGATGAATCTTCTAATAAAAAAACGTTCTTTCAAAATGCTTTATTAAAATAAAATAAAACATTTATGGATAAATTTATTTGATTTTTTAATTATTAGTAGTATAAATCTGGGTAAATTGGCTTATATTAAATAAAGACTAAACAAAACAGCTATCTTCTTACAATCTACCTAAACTAAATACACTATGCTAAGGAACACTTCGAAAATCCATTGGCCGACATGTGAGCCTATTGGAAATCCAAGTGCTCTAAAACCACTAAGGTGATAAAACATAACATCACGTCTTTTTCTCATGTAATAGGGGTTGTTACTATTGCCATCAACCAGGCACAAATCAAGACAGAAAATTCGTAATGGATATGTTATCAAATTTATTATTATATAAAAACTAAATCGAACCCAGCAGTAGCGCTTGCGCTCACTATTGAGGCAGTATCAAGTTTACCAATCCTTATCCTAATCCTAACTTTTGTGAAATAGAATTCCAAGATCGATTTGTTATTTATTGACTAGAATTTCTAGGTGAACGAGTTATATAGACTCTTTTTTTCTCTATCTACCATTAGAGAAGTAATAATATAGAAAATAAATATAAATCACAAAGTATCAAAATCGTTTATAAGTTACTTTAAGTATTGCCATACAAAGGACAAGTGGCGCCCTCAATTAATTTCTACTCTTTTGTGTCGCACTATACCTATGTTCTGTTTACTGTTTTGAAGCTTTTGAATTTTGAAGCGAATGCGAATAAATTTGTGCCATATGAGCAATACCCACAGAGTACTTTATATCAATACCCTTTAGGGTATTGCATTGTGTTCTGTGCATATGAGAATATGAGTAGCACAGAGTACATGAGTAGCAATCAGTGAGATAAAGAAGAAACATTTTTAAACATTAATTCACTGAGCACGTAATATTACATTAATTATTATCATGGAAAGGCCTCAAAGATCTACACGGAAGCGTATTGCTATTGAAGCTGACAATAGTTCCGACGAGGAATCTCCCTCGAAAAAAGTAAGAAAAGTGTCTAAAACTTCTGAAAAGGTTCCTAAGAAGAGAGTTGTGAAAAACGAAAACAGTACTACAACGAAGAAGAAAACTGCGAATACCAAATTACCAAAAAAACTAGTGTCTGAAACATCTGATGTTGATGGTCAAGTGGCTACGAAGAATCAAAGGCCTAAGAAAACAAAATTGGCTGAAGAAAATGTAGAATCATGTGATATTGTGCCTTTTAATGATTCAATTATGTGGGACGAAGCTGAAATGCTTTCGCATGTGGCAAAGGTTCAGATAGATTTGGCGCGAAATTTTATAGGTTTACTAAATGACGGTTGCACACTTCCATTTATCGCACGATATCGAAAAGCCTCAGTACAAAATCTTATGCCTGATCGGTATGTAGTCCTAAGTATCATGATATAGCTCTTTTAACCCATTACAAAAATTGCTTAGAATACATTATAGTAAAAATAATAAAAAGTATATGCCTCGACTCTCTCTACTGCCTCGAAGGGAAGGGAAAAAGGTGTGAATGTATGTTTTTCATGCGACTGGGTCCTGGGTACACCTCTGCCTAACCTTTTGGCGAAAAGGTGTGATGTTATAATTTAATATTATAAGAGTAGGTATATAAGTATGTATATCTTCTGGTTAGTACAGGCTCTGCCTAGTTTGGGACCAGATGACCGTGTGTGGAAGTTGTCCCATACTAAATTAAATTAAAATGTTACAAAGATTTTTGTGTCTGGCTTTTTAGCTTCTTTATGGATGAATATCGTGCCAATGTAGTAGATATGGCTTTACAGAAAAGAGTAGGAAAGAATGGGCTCTGTCTTCTTCAGCAGTAAAAACAAATGAATCAACACTTGCTCTAAATTAGGTCTGTTCTACTCTTTTCTGTCAAGCTATGTTATTATTTTATTTATTCAAACTGTTTACTATTCAGGCTACAAGAACTGTTTGAGTGTTACCAAAATGTAACACAGTTGAAAAAAAAAGTTAAATCTGTGATAGAAACATTGAAAAAGTCCAAGAAATTAACACCTGAAGTTGAAAAGAGTATTTTGAGTTCTAGGAATTTGGCTGAAGTTGAATTGGTGGTAAGAACTTCTTTAATAATCCTACTAGCAAATAAATATGAGAGGGTCGGTGCCCTTGCTTTGCTGCAGGTACATTATATATACATATAAACCTTCTTTTTCAATTACTCTGTCTTTTAAGGAAATCTGCATTAAAATCTATTGTGTGGTTTAAAAGATAATAATAAAAAATTATTTAGTTTTCTAGTTGACTATGAAAGAAAAGTAAAGGTATATTTCTATCAGTATCCACATCTTTACTACCATACCACCTAAATTAAACTCCATCCAATTTAGCTAGACACCTCACAGCAAGAGGCTGCCTACGAGCAAGTTATCTAGTTAAATGGCATATTGTGCTCATACAATATTGTTTAAAAGGTTTATTACATACATTATTATATCAATGCGTGAAATTAATTACTACATTGGGCTACCACACAACCCATAATGATTTAACCACCTGCTGGACAAGGACTTCTGTCATAGATTTCCATCCAAAGTGGTTCAACGTAGACCTAATGGAACATGTTCACACACTTGCACAAAGATATATTATATACTAGCTGTGCCCTGCGGTTTCACCTGCGTAGACATTGTTCCCGTGGGAATATCGGAAAAAGTACCCTATGTGTTATTCCAGGGTCTAAGCTACCTGCATACCAAATTAAGCCCATTCTGTTCAGTAGTATTGGAGCGAAAGAGTAACAAAGATCCATCCATCCATCCATGCATCCATCCATCCATCCGTCCATCCATTAATCTAACCAAAACCGAGCTATATGGCGCTGGATGTGAGTTAGAACTCGCAAGCGTTTTGTTCATCTGTTAAAAATGTAAGTTTTTACATTTTACTGAAATTTGAGATTTATATTATTAGTGGGATAGATACTAGCTGTACCCCGCGGTTTCACCATCTTCGATTCCAGGATCTAGGCCCTAAGCTATCTATGCTGCAATTGAACCGATTGAGCTGAAACTCCTACTAATCAGTCTAGCAGTTGTTGATTCCCCATACAAACTGCCACCCCACTTTTTACCTCCTGCAAGGATGAGGCTGGGCATAAAAACTATCCCATGTCCTTTCCTGGGACTTGAAACTATCTCCATACCAAATTTCATCTAGATTGGTTCAGCAGTTTAGGCGTGATTAGGTAACAAACAGACAGTGACACAGTTACAAACGTTTTTATATTGTTACTCTGGTGTGTCACAGCATTGTCTACAGTCATGACGATAATGTCCATGTTTGGCAAAATACTGGACCAAAGTGTTATAAATATAAAACATATTAGCTTTTTCGACTCAAAAAGAAGAAGATTAATGTTCATCAACATGTAAAAATTAAATAACATTACAAAAAACCTTATTTCTTTTCAGTATGCACCACTCAAATCACACTCACAATCTTTAGCGGCAAAAGCTCGCAACTTGGGCTTAGAACCAGTAGCAATAAGAGCATTGTCAGGGGATTACATCAATCTGCACTCACTATGTAATAATGATGAAGAATTATCAACACCTGAGAAAGTTGATGGTCACATTACTCATATAGTCGCTGATGTTATTCACAAAGATACCAGGGTGTTAGAGTATATGAGGAACTTGTAAGTCGACTTATTTTTTGATAAATAGACAAAGACTTTACTATAATATCCTACTATCCTACTGATATTATGTGAAAGTTTGTGAAGATGGATAGATGTTTGTTACTGTTTCACGCTAAAACTACTGAAGCGATTAGCCTGAAATTTGGTATGTAGTTAGCTTAGACCTTGGAATAACACAAGTGGTACTTTTTTCCCGACATTTCCGCGGGAACGATGACCTCGCGGGTGAAACCGCGGAGCACAGCTAGTGCCTTATAAAGAACATAACAAGAAGAAAGTACAGTAAAATAGTTAAAGCGTGTTCTTTCCGACTTTTAGTTTCAGATTTTTAAGTTCCCCTCTTCGATTCCAATCAAAAAATTGAAGAGGTTTATTGATACAATAAACATCGAAATGTTATTGTTATTATGTACCTACTTATGTATTTTTTATTTTGTGTTAGCTTATTGTGTCGGCTGGCAAGGTGGGGCGCTGGACCGAGACGATCGGAAAGACTTGAGGGAGGCCTCTGCCCAGCAGTGGGACACATTTTGTAAAGTTCTAGTAAACAGAATAAAAGATTTATATATTAACATGGTTGGGAATCTTCTTTGAATTGAATTTTTGTTTTTATTTTCCTGTAATTATTGCAAAAAATAATTGATGCAGGAAATCCTTGGGGTATAAGATATTGAGATGGTAGTTAGAGATTTTGAATATCTAAATCTTCTAATTGCTACTAATATTTACAGAAAAGAAGAAACCAGATTCACAATACAGAGTACCAGAACAAAAAGCTCAACTAAAGACAAAGATACAGAAAACAAAAACGATAAGAAATCTGATCCAGAAACGTATAAACTATATTTTGAATGGAAATGTACAGTCCAATTTGTGAAGCCACATCAAACTTTGGCTGTGAATAGAGGGGAGGATGAAAAAGTTTTGAGCGTCAAAGTAATTGTTCCTGATTGGTTTTATAATAAATTGGAAAGGTAAAAGATAAGTCACTAGTAAAGCTTGAGAGTGAAATAGATGGAATGTATATGTACATATTATATTCTTTATATAAAAAAAAACTTTCTTTAATTATGTTGGGTGTCAGGTCAGGCATGGAAAAGTGCCCGTCCCGCTCACGCTGTCAGGTTGTTGTCACACATACAAATACAAGGAAAACATCTTGACTCGTCCTGCGCCCTAGCCGCGCCCGCGTTAATTTGTGAATCAACCTTTAGACTAGGAACCCCCATGCACCCCGCGGTTGCAGGGCCGCATTGCTTGTAGAAACACAAAATATATATGGAAATGTAGATAGCCAACACGACGCGAGTTCTTCCCGCGGCGGTGCGGTTGGTCGTTGGGCGAAGTCAAACTACCTTAATCATAATAGGCATGAGTCCGATATATCAAAACATAACTTATATCGATATGAATCTTAATAACATATTTTTGTAGTGGTAGGCCTCTTTTGCAGGGGGCCGCCTGGAGAAGTACCACACCTTTGCCAGTTATTCATCCGCCAAGCAGTAATGTGCAAACATTACTGTGTTCCAGTATGAAGGGCAATGTTACCAGCGAAATTACTGGGCATGATGAGATTCAACAACTTATATCTCAGCGTGACAGGTGCAGTGCAGTGCCGCGCAGAATTTTGAATTTTAAAACACTGGGTGTCACTGTGTCTGATATGGGCAATCATGATGCTTACCATCAGGCACCTGATTTGCTCGTCTTGTCACATAATATCATAAAAACACATAAATAACCAACTTGTGATATGTTCTCCTTTTATTATATTTAATAAATTAACATATTATGTATTGTTATATTATTTAATTATGTTATGTTAAGGCAATGGAGTTATCTTAAAAAAATGTTCATACATTTGGATTGTCCTATCCTCCTTCCTAGTATAACATAACATAATATTTGTTATGAGTGTGGTAACTTTTTGAAGTGGCAATGGGCAGGGCACATAGCACGTAAAACTGATGGCCGATGAGGCTGCAAAGTTCTCGAATGGAGACCACGGACCGGCAAGCGCAGCGTACGACGTCCTCCCACAAGGTGGACAGACGATCTGATAAAGATGGCAAGAACACGACGGAGGCGGGCCGCTTACAACCGGACTGAATGGAAATCTATGGGGGAGGCCTATGTTATGTTATGTTATGGCCAATGGCTGAGATGATGATGATGAGTGTGGTAAGCAACAATAGCTGAAGTACTTTTGTAACGAGGTATGGATTTTAGTATCGACTGCGTAACCTTGTCTTGAGTATTGAAATAAAACCACGCGCAACCCCAGCGGGTGCGAGAGCAAACCGCTCTTTGAGTTTCTAGCCCTAATCATATAGCATTATTATCCTATTTTCAGATTCTGTCTAACTCTATGGAAAAGCGGTTACTGGGTTCGCAAAGGCCTAGGTGATGCATACAATCGCTTGATAAAACCTTGGCTCTCTAGGCAAGTACGATCAGACCTCACTACCATAGCACAGAAGGAAGCAGTCAAAACATTCACCACCAACTTGGAGAAATATCTACTGACTGAACCCATCAAGAATAGAGTTATAGTTGGATTGGATCCAGGTTTTAAAGCTGGCTGTAAGGTAATTTCAACAATAGATTTAACACGAGGGGCTAAAGAGACCCATTGTAAACGAGGTAGCTTTACAATAATGGGTTTCTTTAGCAAACTGAGTAAATAGAAACCGAGTTATAATGGGTTTTAGCGCTGTGTATTACACTCTACTTTTCATTACGTTTGTCAGAAAATAAAATTATTACTTTCATCAAAACATCATCCAATACGTGCAACACCAAAAAAAATAGGATCTCGTTGGTAACAGACAAAAATAAAAAATTAATTAACTTTATCCCCCTAGAGATTGAAGTTTGAAAAGTTATTTTAGTCGGTTAGCCCCGCTCTGGTTGGACAATGACGGACTTTTTGAGCAAGAGGAGTGAAAACGCTGTTTTATTTTTCAAATACCCCATTGGACCTATTGGACCTTAAAATTCTACCCAGTTGAAGTTAAAGTTCTATCTATAACTTCAGGTTGGAATTATAAATGCAAATGGAGAGAAGTTGGAAGCTTGTACCTTATACCCAAACTTAAGAACACACAATCCGAATGACACAGCGGCGAAGCAGCTAAAAGAACTTATTAAAAAACACAGGTGTGTACAAACACAGGTAATATTCAATAACTCTGCCCAATATTTGGCCATATTTAGGGCAAAATCATCATCATCATGTCAGCCGTTGGTACTACTGAACATAGGCCTCCCCCATAAAGGGAGGGTTTGCCAATCCTCGACACGCTTGGCAGGCGGGTTGTCGAGCGCAGTTCGATGGTTTTTTTTGCAGAGGACGCTGCTGCCCGTCCTCTCTTGCTCTTACGGCAACCACGGGTAGAGAGGGTGGAGCACTATTCTAAACCCGGTAACTTCACGGCAGATGGGCAAAATTACAAGGCGCATAAGATAATTATGACAAAGTCCTAGGTAACCCTACGATTGTTATAGGCAAAAGTCTTTTTCTTGTTCATTTATTTTGTCTAAGGGAATCAAAACCTATGAGAAACTTCCCGTTGACCTAGAATAATGAAAGCAAGAAGCAATATCTTATAGCACAAGTAAAAGAATTAAAGTCTTAAACCGCAAAGTAAGTTACATATCACAACAGAATACAATGAACTTATTTGCAGTTAGTTATATGAGCACAACCTGTTTCAGTGCATGGGGAAAACAGTTTTCCAATGGCACAGATAAGTTTGTCCCTCAATGTATGAAGCCCTACACCAAGCATAACTAGTTATGCCAATTGGTAATATATTTATATATTTCAGTGTACAGCTCATAGGCTTAGGCAATGGCACAGCTTGCCGTGAAACAGAGACTTGGCTCAAAAGTCACCACATATCTGAACAAACTCCAGTAGTAATAGTTCCTGAACAAGGCGCCTCTATATATTCCATTAGCAAGGAAGCACAAAAGGTAATTGCTACCATTCCTTACATTCCGCAAAAAAATATTGATCCCAAGTTTCTTGTGCGTTCTTCTTGTAGAGGTATCTATCCCAACGCACGGATGATTCATAAGCTTTGTTAATGTACAAAAGTGTCTTTTAGACATTTTTTTATTTAAATTTCTTTAAGTTGTTATGTTTGAAAGGTTTTTATTATTTGTAATCTTTTTCAGGAACATCCAAACATGGATCCGAACTTAATATCAGCATTGTCTATTGCAAGAAGAGTTCTGGATCCTTTAGGAGAATTAATTAAAGTAAGTTACACATGTTGGCAATAAAATGCACAACATGTAGTCTCTTTACAATAGCATGATATTATACACTGAGAGCCTTGAAGGGCTTTAAAGGTAGGGTGGTAAATTCATTGTCATCCTTTTACTTTGCATTTTGCCTTTTGAAAGGGACTTCCACGAGGCAGGTGCGTAAAGCCCTCTATATTGATAGGGCTAAAAATAAATTGGTCAGGAGCGTCGGATTCGAACATGAAGGGTTCCGTACCGTTATTATCAAAATTAGTAACTTTTTCGAAATACAGAATAGTTTTGAATATGACCCTGAACACCCATCTAAAAAATACTCACTACTTACTAAAAACTTACTAAACTTACAAAAAAATACTCTTAAACTAACTATAATTATGATTACGTTTTGTTTCCTTAGGTAGAGCCAAAAAATCTAGGAGTAGGTTTATACCAGCACGATATTCCGCCAAAGATGTTAGAGTCTGCCCTTGACTGTTCCGTCGAAAAGGTTGTCAGTCTCGTTGGAGTGGATATTAATACTGCATCTCAAGCTATGTTAAGGTAAAGTAACAATCTTTATGATGATACCTTTATGAAACGTCCTTTGGTATTACTTTCTGAAAACGTATGTATTCAGGATTTAAACTATCTACCTAATTAATTAAAAAAATTTTGGTCACAGTAAACAAGTCACAATCTTAACAAAATAATTTTTAAGGCATGCGTATGTATGCATAGAGTAAGGTTCCATACCTAGATACCTGAACAAAACGCTTTAAACATACAACGCCATCTAATAGATGGGTCAGTGTAAAGCTAAAACCAAGTTTGTGGGGTCGCCACCCTTGTCCCACGGCCGCCATCTTGAAAATAGGGGTTGAAATGGCGACCCCACAAACTTGGTTTTAGCTTTACACTGACCCCCCCTACACATCAAAAAAATAAAATTGCGTCCTCTAAAAAATGCAAGGTAAGGCCTAAAAAATGTAACATTTCAATGGACTATAGTTATTTTAATTTTGCTTGCAGACGAATCTCAGGGCTTTCCGATACAAGAGCAAAGAAAATTCTAGAATATCGACACCAAAAAGGAGGTTTCACATCAAGAGCAGAATTACAAAAGATATCGGGTATTGGAAAGGTTACATTCCAACAATGTGCAGGGTTTCTTAAAGTGTTGGGGGGCCCGGAACCTTTGGATGCCACTATAATACATCCTGAAAGTTACACCACTGCTAAATTGTATGTATATTAAAGTTACATTTTTATATTAAAGTTACATGTTGTATATTAAATTTACATATTGTATATTAAAGTTACATTTTGAAGCTGTATTATAAGTTTGACGTGTCTGTAAATCTGTGTCTGACTGTGTCATCGTAGCTCCTAAACGAATGGACCGACTTTAATGCGGTTTTTTCATTTGAAAGCTGACGTGATTGAGTGTTCTTGTTCTTAGCTATGTCTCATGAAAATCGGTTTGGTCGTTTAAAGATTATCAGGTCTTTTCTAGCGGCTGAAGGGATAATGGGCAACTTTCAGAGTGCTTATTGAATCGAAATTGGTACCCTGCAACGGCTTCGTAACCTTGACCTGATGCTGCATCATCAGGTTCAAATGGGCCAGTTCAGTAGTCAAATGAATTTTTTTTGGGCTCTTGTAATCGTCCAAATGAATATGTTACAGATAGATTATATATATAGTGACCACTATTTTAAGTAGTATTTTAAGTTAAGTAATACACACATACACGCGCGCGCACAGCCCCACGCACACGCACAGCCCCACGCACACGCACGCACACGCACGCACACACCCCCCCCACACATACCGTGTAACTTTTGCATTTATAATATTAGTAGGATATTTGTTTTGCAGGTTTGCCAAAAAAATAAATGTCTCAATCAAGGACCTCAGTAAACCAGATTTCCCTCGAACTGTCGATACATTGACCTCGAGATTGGACATAGATCAAGTCAGTAAGGACCTAAGCACAGATACGTGCACGTTAGAACTTATAATCAACGCTTTCAAGCAGAAAGTTCACGAAGACAACGTGATATCGTTCTGCAGGCCTGTTTATTCTCTCGCTGTTCAAGCTACGGAACAGATAAAGGAGGGGATGTCTATTACAGGTATGTTATCTATCTACAATATTTTTTCTTCAATGTGTAAAGAATTTTGCGTGGTGCTTGAGGTCAATAAATGTGAAATAAACCCGGGAACTTGAGAAGCGACATTTTTGAATAAGCCACCTATGAGTACCTAAGTATATTATGTCTAAAGGGAACGTCATGGTTCTGGACGAAAAAAAGAGGCTAGCCTCACTGTGCGTGTGTGCGTGACAACTTAACATTTAATTAATGACATTTGACATATATGTCGGTATTTATTTGTTGATGCAGAATTAATGTGAAATAGTATTAGTTATCTACGGATATATTAAGTATATTACTTTGTTTCGTTTCGTCTATCTATAATTTCTGGGCACTATAATCGTGTTACACGGAATTTTTAGCTAATGTGTGTGAGGGTGTGTGTGTCGCACTGAATGAGGGGGGGAACACCATTGGCAAAGAATACTAACTATTACTACTTAAAGAAGCGACACGCACCTCCCCTTTACGTCGCCTGCGAGCAGGCACTCAACTAGGCAGGACCTAACGCCCGTACTTACGCACACATTTGAAGCGTGTACACACGTTGTTTTCTGCGTAGTAGTAGTAGGCTATGGCGCGAGGGCGATTGTATGGAGCGACGGGGATTTGCCATTGCGTCTTAATATACTAGGAAACATTATCTCAGAGGATATCTAGACAAGTTATATACTCCATCGAAGTAACGATGGAAAGTTGCGCTTGCGATATTATTATTTTAAAGCTGCGCCACGTATGCGACAGCTTTTAACTATCTATGGTTTCTTTATTAATAAATCCTCCTCCTGTTTGTAATTTCAGGCGTAGTCCGCAACGTGGTGCCGTTCGGTTGTTTTGTAGACTGTGGCGTTGGCGAAAACGGTCTAATACATCACAGCAATCTCTCCGGCAACATGACGCCTAAACTGGGAGACAGAGTGGCGGTCATAGTAATACCGTCCAATAGACCTAACAAACTGCAGTTGAAACTAGAGAGGGTATTAGACTGATTTGAAATATAGAAAAAAAAGGTTACGTTCGTCGCGTACGTATTTTTGAGTTTGGTAGGTACTTATTTTTTTTGTTAACTTTGAATGAGGTTACAATTTATGTACAATCAGGTTTTTCTCCATGATCCAATGTTTGGCAGCCATAGACAACTCAAACAAGAAACCCCACTTTCACTCAATATTAGAATGAAAACAATATTGCCAATAAGTGTCGGAGTGCGGAGGAAGTCGTTCAGACTTGGAACATTTCATAGTTATTCATGTCATGTCAATGCAAACATTTATTAAATTAATGAAAAACGTATAACCTTGTCAAAAGCATACCCAAAGCGAAGTCTTTAGGTTGAGTTATGATTGTTGGATTTGTCTCCAGTGATTCCGGGATCAGATTTAATTAGCCACTGTTCGCGCCTAGTTATATCCACAGATCCCATCTGAAAATTTTAACCTATGTAATTCCGCACCGCCCCTTTTCGTTTCTCATTAGATTAATAAATGTTTGGGATACTATGGAATGTTCGAAGTCTGAAGGAGATTTTATCAAAACTAGCCGGCTTCCTCCGCACCCCGCCATACTTATTGGCAATTTTGCATACTAAAATTGCGTGAAGGCGGGGTCTTTTAACTTGAGTTGTCTGTGGCTGGGAAGCATTGGATCATGTCGATCGTTTTTTAATTGTTCGAAAGAACGATCGATGTGATGAAGCGATCAATTGCTGCAATCAGCAATCTAGATCTTCATTGATTCGTATTTTGATTTTTCATTGGACTTGTAATTTTAATTTTGACATGAATTTTGTGATTGACTAATTATTATTAATTAATTATTATTATTGTGATAATATTTTAAGCCTTATTTGTGTAAGTAAAAGTCGTTTTATAAACAACTGCTATTTATTTAATACTAACAAATAAGAATAAAATACATTAGATAATGAATAACTGAACTATTCTGCATCCAAAATCGACGCATCATGCTTAGGGTTTAACCCATAGATGTGGAATACAGCTTTGTTGACTATAGCGTCACATATACCTGATGTGACTCTGCAAACAAAATACTCTGTTTTAAACAATGATTTTTATATAAACTGAGGTAGAGATGCGTTTTACCCTGCTTTGCGTGTCGAAATCTAGTCAAGCTAATTGGCTTGAGTCGAAGTCAGTCGCACCTTGTCTTGCGCCGATGTTACACGTATAAGGTTTGCTGCGCACGTAGCTCGTGTTTATCTCTTTCTGACAACCGGGTTTTATATATCTCTGCTATGTTTTACTTTAATGAGTGATGGAAAAAAAGCTGCGTATATTTTACATGAGTAGTTACAACAGAATTTTGCCGCGTTTTTGGGCTGGTTTTTAATGAGTATAATGTCTCTGTTTGTATTATAGCTCATATAAGTTTCAAAAGCAGAGATTCCCTCGACTGACTTGACTGTCTTTGTGGCGTGGTGAACGCAAGCCGATCTTGAGGCCGATCGAGGGTTCGATCCCCAGGTCAGGCATAGTGTTATCGGAATTTTGCATTAGAAATTATCTCGATGACCGCCTGGAGTTTGGAACTGTGCCCGGTAGATGGTGCTAGGGTCGTCTCCTAACATATCCATTAACTAGGGACCATAACATAATGCCGAAATGTAGGGGTACCTACTATGGGATTGAGTCCAGAGTACACCTCTGCCTACCCCTTCGGGACAAAAGGCGTGATTTTATTTTATGTGAAACATATTCTTAGCCCAGATTAAGGAAAACAAAAGTTTGCAAAAGTAAAGATCTCCGTTACGTGAAAAGCCAAACTCCGGCGCATGTAAATAACGTAGGAATTATTATCATAGACTAACCGCCTGCTCAAGCGTGGTTTCACAGGGTTCTCAACAACCTTTACTATTTGTGAATATGTCGGGATTTCCTCTTTGCTATAGAACTGTATTTGGTTACGGAACATTTTGCTGTGAAGCGCGTCCCTAGAAATAAAAAAAAAGATATGTATTTTATGTTTCTACCTATTTTTCGGTCCGATCCCAGGTGGAGATCCTAGAATAGATCATCTCATGGTATGAAGATATTATTTACAATTTTTTTTCGGCATATAAGAAGAAATTGCATGCTTTTTTCACTTATTTATTTCCTCCTTATACCTTACCTTTAAATACCTTAGTCTTACTGGGATGGAAAGTAGTGCTAATTCTAATAAAAGTTGTAATTCCATACCATAACATCCCATCGATGATTCTTATGATATCCGGCAAAGGCATGCTATTTCCAGTCGAAGACTTTTCTCTAACTTCGTCGCGTTCGCCCATATCTGATGATAGTAAATCGTATGGAGGCACCTGAAATCGCAAAGGGGTAAATGTAGGGGTGTACAAGATCTACAGTAATATGTGTAATCACAAAATGTAAACAGTGGGCCTACGGAGATTTTTTTGACGCTTTGTGCGCTCTTCTATGTGCGTAATGCAATAAAGGTGCTATGTTGCAAAAGCCATGAGAAATGAACACCGAAAGATGAACATATTTGAAAGCGCTGGAAGTGTTTCAAGCTGAGTCTTTTCAATTATATGCACCAAACAGTCGATAATGATTCTTATAATATTTAGAGCAAGATTCAGTATCCATTGCTGCATCATCCTATTTAAATTTTGTAGATACAAGCCTCCATACAATGTCATTTTGTGTTCAAGATTTGAGTTGTTAATAACTATTCTTACTTGTTCCCACATTTGCTTAAGCAGCATTCTAGGTTGCCCATCTCGTTGTCCCTTAGAAGATATCGAGACCGTCATAGCCAAATACAAGGGCTGTGGCTTTTCTATGTCCAATACATACGGCGGAGAATCGTTTATGCCCTAACAAAGACAATTTATATCATTAAATTCTTAATCAAAAAAGTAAATCTAAGAAAAGTACTCTGAAGGATGTTTTTATTATTTCAAGCTTTTTCTTTTGTACACCAATAATTTCCATAATTCCAATTTTCAAAGAGCTAAGTAGATATCATTGGCATGGCACCCACATTGCGCCAGTTATGTATTAAGTTCAATATAATAGCGGGCGACCCTACTGCCACAAACCGGGCACAGATCCAGGTTCCAGTCAATTGAGAAATTCCCAATGGAAAACCTAATAACCCTTTGCCCGACCTGGGAAAAGAACTCAGGACCTCAAAACTAATTAAAAAGATGATGATTTTCATACCGGGTGAAAGAATCCTTCTTCAGTAATAATGAACTCCTGGTTGCATTTCTCGATCTTAGTTCTTTTAAGCAATTCGTTCCGTTGATACCGTCTTCTTTCAGTTAGATCCAGTATTTCACAGGCTACAGTTGTCCTGTCAACCACATTGCTACTGCACAGTGAAACCAAGTGGAACGAATGTATGTTTTTTGATTACATGCTATAATATCGACTTCTGCAGCCGGTGCACGTGAACGAGCATCTCTTATGTTTTATGACTCCAACTGCCAGTATTATAGCGAATACCAAGTTTGTTTTAGGGTTCCGTCCTCAACGGGTGCCAAAAGGACGATTATCAAGCCTCTACTTTCCTCCGTCTGTGTCCAGGGTTCTATCTTGTAAACCGTAATTATCTTACGGAAACCCTACTGTATACTGACTACAATAGACGAGCATGTATGAAGAATGTGATGAAAGTGGAATAAGTGAAGGTCGTATGTCAGGATCGTAGCAAGTGGAAAGAAAGTCTTTGCCTAGCTGTTCTACCCCACCGACAACTAGGGGCGACTGGATATGTACGAGTAAAATATGATAATCTTATATCTTACGTAAACGTAGCCGGTTCTTGTAATGTATAAACGGTCATTGTTATCCATTCCGTACTTTTTGGTTGTATGACACCCCAGCACGGCGTCATTACTATGTTTACTATATTCGCTATTCTTTCCCTAAAAACGTTATTCAAATTCACCATTCTAAAAGGGGATTACAAAAGGTAAATGAATACCTAAGGATAAACTGTCTAAAAATCCCTTGAAAGAAAGGTGTCTAGAGTCACCTCGTCTAGAAATCACATGGCTTCCAAGTACCTTTTATTATGATTTATATGCCGATAACTTCGGATTAAAACTAGCCAATATAATAATACTCACGGCAACCATATAAATCTCATAATATGATCGGTTTCGTTACAAATACTAATGATATCTCTTGATAGAGAATGCGTCGGTATTATCGGAATGGTTATGTGTTCCTTCGATAGAAATATCTAAAACATATTCAAGAACATTAAAATTTTTCCTTCAACTAACCACGGTCTCTCGGATTTTCCTTGAATGTCACCATCATTATTATTTCTCAGCCGTAAGACGTCCACTCATAGGCCTCTCCCATAAATTTCCATATAATCCGGTTGTATGCGGTTTGCATTTTCCATCCAGCGTGTTCCTACAGTTTTAATTGGGTCCCTTCGTCCGACTTGAGACGTTCTACACCCATTGTTTCCGTTCGAGTACCTTACAGACCCATTAGCTATCAGTTCTTTGTGATATTACGTGCTCTGCAGATATGTAATTTTACCAGGAGGTGTCGCGATGGCACGGCCCAATGAAGCCGTTTTGAATACCAAGTCGATTGTAGCGTGTCGTCTCTTCCTATTGCGCTACTAAGTACATTTGATGAAAGAGTGGGACTAAGTACTCGTACTTAGAAAACGTTCAATTCACTGCTCACTCTTCAGGCTTGATAATTGCTCCGAGACTTTAATTTTTTATTTTAAGAACACACACTAACTTTGGCATTATCTACCTACTCGTAGTATACTATTGTGGGAATATCTATTGCAATTTGTCACTAACAACTTCGTTCCTATACGCGGATCTGATGACTTTCTCCACATAGCTCGGAATATCTAGTCTCGTTTCGATGCAATTAGGCAATCCTCCTTGTCCTTTCACTAATATCTTTACAGCATCGTAGCCGAATGATGAGTAGAATACCATCTATAATTATTTTAATGCGTTATCAAAATTCATTAGAAACATTTTTGTAGTGGTAGGCCTCTTTTGCAGGAGACCGCCTGGGGAAGTACCACACCTTTGCCAGTTATTCATCCGCCAAGCAGTAATGTCCAAACATTACTGTGTTCCGGTATGAAGGGCAATGTTACCAGCGTAATTACTGGGCATGATGAGATTCAACAACTCATATCTCAGGGTGATAGGCGCAGTGCAGTGCCGCGCAGAATTTTGAATTTTAAAATACTGGGTGGCACTGTGTCTGATATGGGCAATCATGATGCTTACGATCAGGCATCTGATGAGCTCGTCTTGTCACTCACTATCAAAAAAAAAAAAAAATATAAAAGCATTGGAGCTTTAAATAATAAGGCTCTTATTTAGAGTTTTATGTATACACAAGACATCTTATTTCCAAAAGTTGTATACTCATTCGTGAACCGTTGGCAATCGGCATTGACACTCTCAACATTCTATTGCTAATGTACATAACACAATGATTGGCCGATTGATTTAGTGGTATTGGCAAAAGTAAATCGTGGACTACTGGACAATGGCAGCAGAAATCGAATTCGGTCTCCAGACAAGCCAAACATTTGTGAGCATAAGAAAGTCTGTATCTGTCTTCTGGTTACCATAGCTCTGCCTAGTTTAGGACCAGATAACCATGTGTTGAAAGTGCCAATCATTATGGTTATCCTTAAGAAGTATCTTTTTTTGTACACTATATTGGTAATGCTGTCTATGCCAATGGCTCTAGTAACAGTGAATAAATGAATGTATCCACAGTGTTTACCCACCTCATAATCAATCATTTCAGTGGGCATAAAAGCGAATGGTATGGCCAGTTTGCCCAACGGTGGTATTTCAGCAAAGTACAACAAGCATCGTATCACTGCATCGGCTGAAATCGTGTTACCTCGTAATAGACGCCATGTCGTATAGACGTCTGTTGGATTATATAACCATGCAATCTGAAAAGTAGCATTTAAGTATGTACAAAACAGTTTTCTTGCACGAAAGAGCTTATAATATTTTTTATAGTATAATAGAGTCAGGTATCCATCCCAACGGCTTTGCCTGTTTGCGTATTATTAACTTGTTAAACCAACTATGCGACCACATAAGTATTTTAAGTATATCCATTTTCGAAAACATCAGCAAAAATACGGAAATTGGTGTAAGATTTTTAAAGTACCTATTTGTGAAAACTTAGGTATCTACTAGCATGTATCGTTCCGGAGATGTGTTTTTAACAAAATTTTCATCCCAGGACACTTAGAATGCGAATTTTAAGTATCATCATCATCTCAGGCGTTGGAAGTCTACTGATATTTGGCCTCTCCTATATGGGGGGTTTTGCCAAGGGATGCTGCTGCCTGTCCTCTGGATCCAATAACCCTTAGCTAGTTCTTACGGCAACCACAAATAGAGAGAGTGGGGTGCTATTTTAAAACTGGTAACCCTACGGCACTATACAGCGGCAAGTCTAGGTCTACTTCTATTTAGTATAAGGAACAGACTCCGAACAAATCTTACGTCAAAATACAGTATCTTGCCTGCCAGTAAGTCTCTCAGAGCAAAACCTTTATCCATAAGAAACGGTAGATAGAGATTTACCCGTATGACTGGATCCAAGTTATTAATAGGAACTCTTCCACAATCCAGAACAGCCAAATATTTATCTACGCCCACCGGACGTCTAAGAGGCGTCAATATGCCTTTGGTATTGAGATTGGCGAAGATATTCACGTTAATATAAATTGTCCTTTGGTTTGGCATTGTCATTACATAGCACAACCTGTTATGACCTTCGAGCATATAATTGAATCTCAGGTACAGAAGGTCAGGATTGTCCGGCTAGAATTTAAGAGATCTATCAATGCGATAGAGAACTAACAATGCGCCTTTGTACCTCAGCTGACCCTGCCGTTCTTGATTGACCATTTGGTTAACTCTTTTCACCCCTACTTATATACATCACCAATTTGTGTACCTAAATAGTTTATAACTGCACTTCCGTGTTTCAGAAAGCACGTTAAACTATGAGTCCATGTTACTACTGTTACACCTACTTATTAGATAAAAAGTACTATGTATGGGGCAATTAGTCGTCGCTCATGTTGGAGGCTTTTAACTTGGTGATCTGAAAACTCAGACATAATAAGGTGACACAACCACTCAAATAATCCAAAGCTTATATCCAAAACTTACCGCAACGATCCCACTCAAAGGATAAAGCTCAACGAGTGATCTATGTTTGCAAGTATGCCTCATTTCATACGTAGATATACCTATTTGTACTTCAACCATTTTACAGTGGCATAATTTCTCTCTGCGCAGCCTCCAAGGCACAGGGACGTCGTAAACGCACCCCATAACGAATATCCATTCGACAATTCCATTCCTCACGCAAAGGTCTGGCGCGTAGATGTTCACACTGAGCGATTTGTTCGGTCGACAATCGATTAGGGCTTTGTTTAACCTGTGTTGGAAAGCTTAATCAGAATTTCATCTCCAAAGCAAAAGTACGTAAACTTGCTATATTTAAGCTCGAAGTCTCAGTGGCATATCTGGTCGTTTAAACTCCTTAAAACACACATAACAAAAGTGGGTAGATACTAGGATACAAATATTTTCGTCGTACATACTCTTTCACGTTGACGATGTTCCAAACACAATGATTGCTCAATATGACCGGGCATTTCACTGAAATTGTTCTTTTCACCTGCCAAATAATATTTCTGTCAGAATTTCCAGGATATATTGCCTAGTAAACATGTAGAATATATCAAATATTTCGTACTTTGAGGCTAGGATAAATCCCATCGTACCAAATAGTACAAATGGTTTTCTTTATTGGTTGAATTTCCGCAACCTCTCCGAACTCAGTGCGAAATAGCACCGTGTATTTAACGTCTATTTGTCTTGGACCAGCGCCATCAGGAGTCACAGTCATCTTTACTGTACAGTGGTTTGATGGTTTTAGACTATTCTGGCGAATTGAGCATTCATATTAAATTTATGATTAGTTATATTATTCTTAGCAGGTTCAGAATTGGCATATTATATTTCTGCCAATTACTAAAAAAATTTAATTACCGTTGACTATCAAGAGAACCAATGATTTATATAAAAGGGCGTAGAGCCCCTAAGAAAAAGTTATCTGACATTTATTTAGGAGCGTATGTTACGCCTTTGCTGTTTTTGCGGACTCCTAAGCATAGTCTGAAAAGCTCCTAATATTGGGTCGCATGGAAGGCGAACGTCCCACAGTTCGACCTTGTTCACAGCTATAGAAACTAAGCGGTTCAATCCACCCCAGGCCACAACAGTTTATATGGACCATTTAAGGGATCTAAATGTGGTCGCCTGTTGCACTTCTAAGCTTAAACGGCACGACGAAAATAGATGAATAAACTTACCACACTCGCATCTATATCAAGCCGGTCTCCGCTAAAGTTGTCTTCTAGTCCATCTATGATGTGATAAAGCTTGGATGTAAAAAAGCAAGATCCATAGTTATATAGGGTCACGGAAAATGTTAAACTTTCACCTACGACTACATCGTGAAGATTGGTGCTTTTTGGTAAAACCTGTGAAATTTGATTAATTATTAATTTTCCTTTAAAACCTACGCCAGATATTATTTAAAATAATTACCCTCAAATCAGGTAGTTCAGAAAATCCTTGTATATGGATAAAAATTTCTGATGTTTCTCCAACTGGTCTGTAACAAAACTTTGTACTAATAGGTCTACGCAATTGCAGAAAAAAGCCTAAATTAGTACCTAGTTATTTTTTTCTTACCTTCCATCAATCAAGCAGATGCACGAGCAAGTGATTGTTGTCTCATAGACTTTATCAGGAGTCTTGGGGAAGAACCACCAGTGGTATTTAACTATTTCTTTGGGTGGGAGTACGATCGTTCCGCAGTCGTCTGCGCCGAGCCAAGTTACGTTGTTTAGTATCCTCATACTGTGGTATAAGATAGAATTAACGAAAATAACGGAATTTTCAAATGCAAAAAGTTTAAACGTATCTCACATTTACTCACAGTTTCTGCATAAAAGTCAGAAATAATTATTTTAGAAGTGAAATTTAGCCTCACTGTATTTCCATTCTAGTCAAGTTTTGAAGATAAGCAGTGCAGTAATTGGTACATCCAGTGATGGTCGATGGGAACTCATACATAGCATGGGTAGCTGGATTGTAGCCTGGAGACATTACTTCCACTTCACTTATTTCTGCGTTTCCAGTTAGACAGATACGTGTCTGAAGATCAAAAGACCATTGACTTATAAGAACCCGTGCATTAATCATTTTAGTAAACTTTATGGTTAACAGAATAATTAGTACATACATGGAATCTTAAATTCGATGAATAATAATAAATAATGGAATTTGCTCTTATGCAATCCAAAAATCTCTGCTCTATCTAGCCCACGGACGTCCCTGATGACATGTGCTAAGATGTCGCCTCGACTCTAGAACCCGTCTATACCCCAAAATCAACTTCCTTCGACAACATACCTTGTGCGATTTGTTAATAAGTATATCCCACGTTTCGCAGTATTCTCCGAAAGTTTTGGGTTCTAAGGCGACTGTAATAATTTGCCATCCGCGACCTGCCACGATTCCGCACATTGGTAGCACAACGAAATTCCTTAAACATTTTTGAACACATTATAACATTTTATTGAAATTATTTTATTTATCTAGATGTAACCAATAAACTCACGATGAGTACGGCGCAATGAATTTGTAATACATCGGTGTTTCCAATCTATTAGAGAGCATAAAATTGGTAAATGTTGTTCTAGCGGGAACGGTCGGCGGTAGCACTACCTGAGGAAGTTTTGGTATCAGATTACTTAACGCTCTTTACTGGGTTAAAGTATTTAAACTTTTTGTGAAAGTAAAGCAACACACGATAGATGAACACAGTTTTAAATTATCTAAATGCCAAGCTATGTTTTGACAATCTTAGTTTCGTAGAATAGACCATTTTGGTAGCACCATCCAAGTTGTTTAGCATATACTAACTAAATGACTAAATGAGGAGCATATTCCTCAATGCTATCAATTTATATGTTCATCGCTCGTGTTTTATGGTCTACCTCAGTAGGTGCATCCCATTCGGTATCCCACTCAGTGCAGGGAGACCAAGTATTCCCAATGCAAGGTATGCGAAACCACGCATGTTTCATTTTAATTGTGTTACTATTTTCATCGTCATAACTTTTGAATTGAAAATCTCCAACCATGAAGTAACTATACACTTCTTCGTCTATCTTCGGCCTGAAAGAATAGTAATTATCATAATGTGGATCTTTGTGAAATATGAACTTAATGACGTAAGATATAGTCTTTATACTCTTACCTAAATCTAACCGCGAAGAGACTAGACTCGTTAGGAGGAATGACCGCCGCAACCGGGTCAATTATAAATATATTATCTGGGTCTGAAATTGAAGTAGGTGTCATTTATATCTCGTTGCAATAAAGTCTTTATCTATTAATACCTAAGCTCTAACTAGTCTCATACAATTATAAATATCCTGCTAATATTATAAAGGTGAAAGTTTGTATTAATGTATGGATGTTTGTTACACTTTCACGCCAAGACTACCTCGGTGGCGTAGAGGGCGCATGCTCGACTGCCAATCAAGAGGTCCCGGGTTCGATCCCCAGGTCAGGGAGTGTTAAATATTGGATTTTTCCATGAGGAATTATCTCAATAGCTGCCTGGAGTCTGGAACTGTGCCCGGTAGATGGCAATAGGCTCGCCCCCTATTACATGGGACCAATAACATACTGGCGAAATGTGGGTGTATCTACTATGGGACTGAGTCCTGGGTACACCTCTGCCTACCCCTTCGGGAAAAAGGCGTGAATGTATGTTATGAAGTATTCGGTTTGAAGATAGTTTAGACCCTGGAATAACACATAAGGTACTTTTTATCACGATATTCCCACGGGAACAATGACTACGCGGGTAAAACTGCGGGACAAAGCTAGTTTAGTTATAATTAGACATTGGATAACGATTTGCAGTCTCGTTGATCTCTCTTTGATAAGGCGAGGCGAGGTCTCTACTTGAGAACCCTTGAAAAATTTAATGCATATATTTCTAATCTGAGCTGAAGATCCGATGTAGAACCGACTAAAAAGGCATTTCTGGTGATGCAATATAGGTTTTGCAGTAGGTTTCCAATCAAGAACCAGTTTTTTTGGACTGCCGTAAAAGTGTGCTTAAAGTTACCGCAAGCTCGCGGTAAATCGTGGTTAGCGGGCCAATAATAGATAAATTGAAATGCCAACCTGCAACCCACTGAATATACCCCTCCACCTGATGGTGATTCGTCACACACAAAGTCTGTGATATGTTAAGAGTGACGTCCTTAGCGCTTCCCGTACCGAAATCCAGGTAACGTTCGAATACTGAAGCTGCAGGTATATGAGTCAAACGGTTCAAGCTGTTCTCCATCAAATGTGTGAAACGACATTTTTGCTTCCATCGCTTTTCGAATACATGATCGTTAATATTGAAGAGTGGATTACCAGGGAGGACCACTGTAGCTATTACTGTTAAAAACAACGGTTCCTAAAAAATATAGTGATCTTTAAGTTCGAAATGAAAAGGATATGCGTGAAGGAGGAATAAATTTCGGGAGGTAAATGAAATGAATAAAATAGGTTTCGAACGGTTAGCTGTGGACTCTTCGCAGAAATGTGTTTCGGGAATACTGTATAAAGCAAGACCGTTTATTTTCCTGACCTCTTACCATGCGTTTGAAAGGTTAATGTACTTCTATGATGTCAGTAATATTCGAGTTTCAAGAAAGATCGGCATACCTGGTTCAAGACTAAGCATACCAATTCAGCAGTATAGATCCCAAGGCAAGTTCCGGTGAATTGAACAGAGGTTGTGATAATTTCGTTTGCTCTAATCAGTCCGCAGTTACCTGTTGATATCTATAGGAATGGTTAAAATAGATTATCATCATCGTTAGCCGTTGGAAGCTGCTGGCCGTAGGCCTTCTCCGTAGATTGCCATCTAGTTATACGCTGCTTGCATCCAGCGTATTCCTGTGTTCGTTAATAGGTGTCCAACTAGCGGGTGGACGCTAGTTGGACAGACTACGCTGCGCTTCATCATCATCAGCCGGGAGACGTCCACTGCCGAACATAGCCTCACCCATAGAACGCCGTAAGCTATTCATATGGGGGGGATTTTGCCGTAATCAGCACGCTTGGCAGGCGGCTTGGTGATCGCAGTAATTGGCATACTTGGAAATGGAGAGCGCAGCTGCCCACTCTCCGAATATGTCCCTCTGCCGAGTCTCACGGTTTCCAGGGGATGAGAAAGTGGTGGCCCTCTTACGAGTATATAGCCGGAAACCACACGCTGCGCTTACTGGTCCGTTAAAATAGATGATTTAAATTAATTAATGGGTCATATCATTTCAAGTAGGTAGGTAATGGTGTGCGAGGTATCATAATATTTAGAATGAATGACCTGAAAATATCCTTGACCAGAAACAGGAAGCAGCCATTGGTAAGTGGTTTCCACAGCCGAACTATTAATGATCCTGATATATTCTTTCCTGGGTTCGGATACATTCTTGCATATGCGGAATGTTAACTTCTTCTTGCTTAATTCAACACTAGGACCTTAAGTTGAGAAAAATAATGATGGGAAAGTGGCTGCGATTTCATATTTTTTTCCGGAACTTAAGATTCCTTTCACACGCCAGATATGTCGCCAGAGCAAAAACGCGCAGTTTCACCTTGTGACACCGCACCGTGAGAACGATTGATAAGTGCGGGCTCTCTTTTGCTTAGTAACTAGTACATTCGCCGAAACTGTGCATCTCGCGCGAGACAATGTCTACCACCAATGTGGCCAAACCGTGAAGATTTTCGGCACTTGTGAACGCGTCCTTAAGATTAAATTGTGAATTAATTAGGGTTAGTCTGCCTCGTGGTCTATTAGCAACAACTACTACTTCTGACCTCAAGGCTCTGGGCACAGATTACCTAATCCTCCCTGGGTTAATTTGGATTTTTCTTTTAGGAATATCTCAATAGCAACCTGGAGCTTGGATGTGTGCTTTGTTAATGGCAATAGGCTCGCCCTCTAAGTATAACATAGGACATAAACATAAATGGCGAAATATGGCTGCAGCTACTGCTATGGGGTAGTCCTAGTTGCACCTCTATTATCTATGTTAGGGCGGTCTACCATAAAGATCAAAATTAACTTTCTCACCAAAACATTTCCCAGTGACGGTGAGCCTGTAAGTATTATTAGCGGTATCGTCAACCACATAATAATCAGTATAGGACTGGCCAGCTATAGTAGGCCGGAATATTATTCTCACTTGTGCCCTGTCGCCGGGCTGCACGGTGGTCGAAGTGACTGACAGTTTGAACACGCGGTCTATACTGTTTAGAATGTAGGCGTATGATACTCGGTAACTAAGACATTTCTGGAAAAGATCAAAGTAGGGACAGTTTATACTTTGGTCACACGTATTATTCTGCCTATCGACTAAAGGTCACAGAATACTATTGCTAGCCAAAGGCCTGCAAGCCGCATCTTAGGCCAAATGGTCACCCATCCAAGTAGGTAGGTGTTATATCTGAAGTTGCTAAACCGAAATGCTGACTTTGAAGCTGTCCGAGCGCAGATGCTCATAGCTGCAAACAGCATAGTAACGTAAAGTACTTAGGTACCTTGGTAACTTACATTTGTGGTATTTGCCACAAAAACGACCTTCTCAATTATAGTGTCGACAGGAACACATCCTAAATCTATTGTTTTGAGGTTTGTTAAACTATCATCTGAAGCGCTTTCCATATCCATGGTGACCTACTGCGGACTTAAGTTTGATTTGTACTTACTAACTTTATCTAATTATTATTAGTTTAAGTAAGTACCTATAAAGATGAAAAAAATTCAAACTGATAGGTATCATATTATACGTGTCAATTGTCAATATTATCACATGATCCGTGATTAGAGCCCGCGCACACAGAGAGCGGTCAGGAGTTCCGAGTTCCGAGTTCCGAGGTCCGCGTTCGGCGTTCGGCGTTCATTAGAATATACTGAGTCTATAACAACAACGCACACAGCGGGCAGTCTGACCGCGGCGGTTAAAGCGGAACGTCGCGTTCCAAGAGTTTTTTTTTTTTTTTTTTTTTTCTTCTTTTATGGACCCACACGAATGTATTGCCAGTGTCAAGTTATATAAATTTTCATATTATAGTTATTATAGTCAATTCAGAGTCAGGGCAAGCCCAGTCAAGTCACAGCTCTAGTAAAGTGGTGGTCTTTACAAGAAGCTGCCGGAATTTTGGCGGGAACACGAAAAATCACATTTCAACTCTCGCATCACTTGCCAATAGATTGGTGCATCTTTGAAAACACTTAACACGTAATATTCCACCATTATTACACGTTAAACACTCGAAAATGCACCGATAATTGATAAAGATACGGGAGCCAAACTGTATTCTTCGGTCTCCCGCCAAAACTCCTTCCAAGAGTTCTTTTCCCGCCAAGACAGAGAACGCCGGAACGCCGCGATGTCTGATGAGTTTGGAATAACGGAAAAGTTAATTGAATTGGTTAGAAAGGAGTTTATTATACGATTTAAGTAATATAGACTATAAAAACCGCGATCCTGACAATATTTCTGAATTTGCCTTCTTCTTTGTTGTTCTTCTCGCGTTGTGTTAATTGGGTGCACCCAATATTTCCTTTTCTTCTTAGAAGCTGCTGAGCTCCACAAAAGCAATAATTCTTCATCGGATGACGAACTTTCTAGTAACATGTTGTATGTGCAAAGACCCAAACGAAACTAGAACGCGAGAATTTGCACGCCGCTTGTGTGCGTTGGAACTCTTGGGCGGTCAACGGTCACTAGAACGCAGAACTCTGACCGCTCTCTGTGTGCGCGGGCTCTTAGTGTTAAAGTCGTTCAGCAGGTTGGCAGAATTTCGAATTTTACCGCCTTAAATTTTTAAGAGAACGTCTAAAATCACAATTTAATCAACTAAGTTTTTTCGCAATAGGCAACACTTTATTGTAAGCTGTCACTGTTAAATTCTAACTAAAATATCAATGTCAAATATGTCAATGTCATTTTTATGCGATAATCGCGGAGGAGGTTGCGTTGATTTCGTTCATAGTTTCGTTTCTCGTACACGAAAATGTAAAATAAATTGTTTATTTTATTTTACTGACTGACTGGTTTGTGTAATTATAAATAAAGTACCGTCGCTGTTGTTTTGAATCTCTTTAGGTACTGTATATAATCAATTCACAGTGGTGAATTGAATAGATACTTAAATTCGCGTGTAAGTGAAAAATTATCCAATCGCTCTTACATCCTCGACAACGAGTTCGGAGTTACACACTTCCTCTAGAAGCGAGATGTTACCATTTATGTGCGTGTTAGAGACTAGATCTCGTCAATAAATTGCACGATCGCTATGGATTCAGGGACGGACTGGCTCTCCGATATCTTGCAAAATGTGCAGCTAGAACAATTTTATGTACCTATCAGGGACCAGTTACAGGTAAACAATGATAAGGTTTCGTAATTTTATAAATACTTTAGTGACTTTGTGTTTTTAATGTGTTACTAGTCTCTAAGCAGTTACATTATACAAATATTGAGTCAGTTTTGCAACATCTTTTGTACCTACAAGATTTATTATATCTCTGTATTCTAGCAACAAGCATGCATTGATTAATTCATAAGGTCAAGATCTTATGTAGCAACTGCATAATAATATTTGACCTGCAATACAATAATTTCAAACAAAGTTTCATTTGCTTTAATAAATTAAAATAACAAAATAAAATTTGAATATGACACTAGGCAGAAGCTTGTAAGGTTCTTATTACATTTAAAAAAAAATTTTAATATCCAAATGCTAGCATGCAAATGCATTTGGATTTTTGAAGTGTTATCATTTTTGTAGTCAATTTAGTTAAGATAGTAATTTTCTTTTTTTAAGTCAAGTGCTACTGGCACATATTAAAAATACAATTATAAACACTTGTTAACATGTTCATAGGTGACAAGACTAGCACATTTCGACTATGTCCAAACAGATGATTTAGAGAAGATAGGCATCAGTAAACCTGGAGTCAGAAGATTATTTGATGCAGTCAGAAAGAAGAAGCTCCAACTATGGAATAGAAAGTTTTGGAACAAACTGTTCGGGTCATCGGTAAAGGAAAAGGCAGAGTTAACTCCAAGACCAGGGTTACCAACTGAATCAAGAACTACTTGTATCATATTGGAGAAAGATATTGTGTAAGGATTTATAATTTTAACATAAACATAACATACATTCACGTCTTTTTTCCCGAAGGGGTAGGCAGAGGTGTACCCAGGACTCAGTCCCATAGTAGATACACCCACATTTCGCCAGTATGTTATTGGTCCCATGTAATAGGGGGCGAGCCTATTGCCATCTACCAGGCACAGTTCCAGACTCCAGGCAGTTATTGAGATAATTCCTAATGGAAAAATCCAATATTTAACACTTTGCCTGACCTGGGAATCGAACCCGGGACCTCTTGATTGGCAGTCGAGCATGCACCCTCTATGCCACCGAGGCAGTCGAGATTTATGATTTTATTAGAATTATTGTTTATTTGTGTATAATCTTGAGGCTTTTAGTAGTGGATTGTTACAAATGGGGCTGAAGAGACCCATTTTATATGAGGTAGTTTTACTCGCTAGCTTCAAGCTTCAGCAATGGGCTTAGCACCGTATTTTACACTCTACTGTTCACTATGATTGTGAAATATAAAATTATTAATTTGAACAAATCATTTTGGCTAATATCCTAAACATGCAACACCAAAAATAAAAAAATTAATCTTGTTGCAGACACAAATCAAAAATAAATATATGATACACAATAACTTGTTCCAGATTACACAATGAACTAGGGACAGGTTCGTTTGGCGTAGTGAAGCGTGGAGAGTGGAGAATCTCAGAACAAAATCAAACAGTCTCTGTAGCCGTCAAAGTATTAAAAGCAGATGCATTCTCTCAGCCCGGCATATATGATGACTTCAGAAGAGAAGTCGAAGCCATGCACAGCTTGAAACATCCAAATTTGATAAAGCTACATGGTGTGGTGTTCCATCCTTTGATGATGGTCTGTGAATTAGCTCCAATGGGTGCTCTTCTAGACTACATAAGAGCCCAAGATAGTAAACTCTCCTTACATTACATATCAAAGTGGTCAACGCAAGTGGCAGCGGGCATGGCTCATCTAGAAAAGAATAGGTTCTTGCACAGAGATTTGGCTTGCAGGAACATTTTACTGTCCAATTTGGAACTGGTGAGTTAATCTGTGATGACTGTGTGTAGTCACTTGAATTAGGTGTGTGATGATATGGTATTACTCAATACATTGTAATGTTAGAGTGGAATTTTCATTACCTGCAATACATAACGTGATTATCAATTAAACACCAGAAAGTATTTCAATATGAACTTCATTATGTTTATTATATTTTTATGGAATGAAAACTGCTATAACTTATGGAAATTTGAATTGTAGTTTACATTATCCTGTTAATTATTTAAAGCCGCACTTGACAACATAGATAGTCTATCTTTTGATACCTTTTCTGTAATAGCCTTTACTTAACCTTTAGAGCATTGAGAATTGGAGTTGTTAACTGTACTCCCCCCTCTGCAGCGGCACATTAGACAACAACTAGTTCATGTACTTGGATCTGTGTGCTTGTTTCGTGTTTGGTTGCAGGGATTGTTATAGGGACACTTGATTGCAAAATTGTTTGCATGATTATGTAAATATATGTGAGTTCTCAATCAGTCTCACTGTGACTAGCTGGGATTTCCACCACATTGTAACTCCACAATGTTCAATAATAACAGTCCAATAAAATTTATGTCACACTGTTATACTAGTGTATACAATAGGTATATTTGATAATTGGACTGTAAGTAGAGTTTGACTCAATGTCGAATTGCTCTATGTTATTAGCATGAACCTAGAAAAAATGCAGAGTGAGTCTTGTAAATAAAATAAGTTTCTGAAGCTGTACCATTTGAGCTACCGTGGAGGTACTAGTCTTAGGCGAAAATTTTCTATCCCATCTACATTAAAAATATAAAAATTTACGTAACTTGTAATACATTATTATTTTTATCCACAAAACCAGGTGAAGATAGGTGACTTCGGTCTAATGCGAGCGTTACCGGACTCTGACGATTGCTACGTGATGTCGGAACGTCGTCGCGTGCCGTTCCCGTGGTGCGCGCCCGAGTCGCTGCGGACGAGGCAGTTCTCACACGCATCCGATGTTTGGATGTTCGCTGTGGCGCTCTGGGAGATGTACTCGTTTGGAGAGGAGCCGTGGATTGGTAAGGGAGTTTTAGCCATTTCTAATAACTTCTTAGGAATGTATAGTTGTTTATGTTTATGATTCATGAGCGCGCGTAGGTCTACTTTTACCTAGATTCACTTACACATCCTACCAATATTATAAAGGCGAAAGTTTGTGAGAATGTATGGATGGATTTTTACGCCAAAACTGCTGAACCGATTATGCTGAAATTCGGTATGTGGATAGTTTAGATGATCGAATAATATCGTAGAGTATATCCCGATATTACCACACGAACGAAGACTACCCGGGTGAAACAGCGGGGCGCAGCTAGTTGGTTCTGTATGTGTTACCGTATAAAAAAACGCACACAGATAATAATATCCATGTGTCTAAAAAACTAAGCGCAATCGTGAGATGCATTTTGAAACTATGAATAAACAGGGTTTAGATTGTGTATGAGGTCTAAGTTTAGGGGGGGTCTAAGTTTAAGTAGAACAGAAAATAACCGCTGGACAAAACGAGCTACAGAATGGATCCCACTAGAGGAAAAACGTCAACAAGGAAGACCACGAAAGAGATGGAGAGACATCTTTATACAAAGATGTGGACCGGATTGGATGAGGAGAGCGAGAGAGAGAGACGATTGGAAAGATTTAGGGGAGGCCTACGCCTCTGAGACGACTACTGCATGATAAATATATAATAAATTATAATGTCACTTTATATAAGTAAATACCTACCTATAAACTTATATATTACAATAACAAATATGTATTGTATATATACATTTTAGAATATAAGTACTTACATACTATATACTTACATTAGATATTTTAAACTATGTTAATTAAGATAATATTTAGAGCAATAGATAAATAGGCTTTTTAAAAAAAAAAAAAAAAAAGATGTCTAAGTTAGGACAGGGAATTTTACATACAGCATTTTTTGTCCTCCTCATCATCATCAGCCGGATGACGTCCAGTGTTAAACATAGGCCGCCCCAATAATACGCCTTAATCTATTCATATGGGGGGATTTTTCCGTAATCACCACGCTTGGCAGGCGGCTTGACGATCGCAGAAGTTGAAATACTTGGTGCTGGGGAGCGCTGCTGCCCACTCGCCGAATATCCCTCTGCCGGGTCTCACGGCTCCACGAGATGAGAAAGGGGTGGCCCTATTATATAGCCGGGAACCACACAGCCAAATTCCTAGTTCGTCCTAAATAGCGCTCGGCATAAACGCCACAAAATAAAGGAATAAGAGGGATAAGAATTTCGAGAGAAAAGCAATATTGGCAGAACCAAAAGGAGGCCTACACGGCGGGATATTGGGTGATGATGATTGAATACAGGGTTGTTAACAATGCCACAATTGAGTATTTGAATTTTTTAGCTTAAATGGAAAGATCATATATAAGATTCGTAACAAAACTATTTTTAGTTTTGTTTTATTCGCAACAATTACAAAGTTATATCAAATTAAAAAATATTTTTAATCCAGTACCGAAAACACGCCGATAGTACCCGAACGAGCTCGCGACCTGTATCACAATGTTATAAAGTACCATACATAATTATCACAATCATGGCGATCAATCTTAGCGCGTTCGTGATCAAGTGACTGATTGGAATTTTATCAATTTTGAATTGCTTATAATTAATTAAAAAATATATTTTTAAGTGATTTTTAAATCGGATGATACATAATTTTCATTAAACTTTCAGAATAAATTAAAAAATTCGACTATTTTTTCAAATACTCGATTGGCCTCAATATTTTTTTAAAATCTTAATCAAGTTTAACTACTTAGATGGAAATCTATGAGGCCTGTATTTAGCAGTGGACCTCCTACAGCTGAGATGATGATGATGAAGTCTAACTAGCTTAAAAGCTAGAACACGCCAAATTATTGTTTACCTGTAACTTTCTTACATTGTACTTAGATTTAAGATTTATAATATTAGTAGAACTCGATAAAGATTTGCAAATAAATCAGCTGTTTAGCTCAACTCTCCTCGATAGCATTACAATTGTTAACGCCACAAAATTCCTAAAAAGTTTACAAAAAATAAACTGCTATAAAGTTTGACTATGTTGAGTGTGTAAGTAATCATTAAGTGAGGAAACTTGTAAGTAGGGCTTCGAGACCGAAATTGCCAATTATCCTGTTGTGGACAGAATAGACGTGTAAAGAATCGCTTTATGTATGGCTTCCGCCGCTCAAACACATACCTATTGAGCACTTTGCTCACTATACTGGGACGTTATAGTAAATTTGGAACGATATAGGGAAGTGAGCGACAAAAAAATCAATATGAAGGGAAGAGAAATTATAAAAGAATGATTTTTTTAAAAGTGGGTAGAATGCGAAATGCATCACCCATAGATAAACACACTATAGGCGTTATGTAGGTGGGATAGAAAAAATTCGCCGATGACTGCGGATTGGTGCGAAAGGGTTAAATTTCAATTGTATTTCAAGCGATATAGAATAGACCGCTTAGTTTATAAAAATATAAACATTTAAAAAAAAATTCATTGTCCACTAGACCGTTGTGACCGTTGCGTGTCGTGCACGGCGCGTTAGCTCTCCGCGTGTTGATACGTCATAATGGGCAAGGTATACCGTTCTGTATCCGTCGCGTCACCTGGTCGGATACGTTGATATAACGTACTGCTATAATGGGCACACAGCTTTATACGTGAGTTACGGGACCGCGACGGACGCGATTTATGAAAATGACCCGCGAGGGCCGCGTTCTTTGATACAAACAAGCTGTCTTTAATTAAAAGCGTGCAAGTTGAATGTTAAATTGTCCGAAACTAACGTAGCGTAAAACCGGGTCATTCTCACTGTTTCCCACTCCTTCGTCCCAACTGAGACCAAATAAATTTAAATAAAGTTGTCCCATATGTCACACTGAGGACATGTGAAACAACTTTTAAAAAATCAGTTGTCACCAGTGAGGACGATTGTTTATCGGTAGGTATAAGTGGATTTCCTAAACGTTTTTCGATGAGCGGAACTTGTTTGCCCAGCTGTTGTTTAATCAAAAATCATCCCCACTGGTGAACATTGGGAATTGGATCCTAATTGACACAGGGATAACACAAAACTCTATGTTCTTTTATCTACATTTATTATAGGAAAAGCAAGCCTACGCTTGGGGCGTGCGCGACTGATGCATGTAAAAATTACAACTGCATCGTACATGCTACATAATGCCTACTACAGATTCTGTGTCCCTACAGCGGTCATAAAAAAATGCTTGTTCCAGGTCTGAACGGGTCAGAAATCCTTCGGCTGATAATGCGTGAAGGTCAGCGTCTCTCCGCGCCGGCCGCGTGTCCGCCCGACATATACATGCTCATGATGCAGTGCTGGGATCTCAACCCGAAGGAGCGGCCCACCTTCGCCGGCATACTCAGATACATGGAGACTAATAAGTTTGAAACCGTCGTGCCGGGGTTTGCGTGAGTATTGGTTTTATATAGGTACATTATATTTGTATTTTGTTTGTAGTGGTAGGCCTCTTTTGCAGGGGGCCGCCTGGGGAAGTACCACACCTTTGCCAGTTATTCATCCGCCAAGCAGTAATGTGCAAACATTACTGTGTTCCGGTATGAAGGGCAATGTTACCAGCGAAATTACTGGGCATGATGAGATTCAACAACTCATATCTCAGGGTGACAGGCGCAGTGCAGCAGTGCCGCGCAGAATTTTGAAATACTGGGTGGCACTGTGTCTGATATGGGAAATCATGATGCTTACCATCAGGCACCTGATTTGCTCGTCTTGTTACTCACTATCATAAAAAAAAAATGTGGAATTATTTGTGAATTTCGCATTTCTTTATTTTGAAAGTTGTTCAATTTTGTAAAACGATAAGTGACTTTGCCGTGTGGTTCCTGGCTATATAATAGGGCCAGCCCTTTTTCATCTCGTGCGAGCCGTGAGACCCGGCAGAGGGACATATTCTGAGATTGGGAAGCAGCGATTCTCCGGTACCAAGTATTCCAATTATGTACTGTGATCACCAAGCCGCGTGCCAAGCGTGGTGATTACGGAAAAATCCCCCCATACGAATAGTTTATGACATTCTATGGAGTAGGCCAATGTTCAGCTGTGGACGTCTTCCGGCTGATGATGAATTGACTTTACGTACTGGTAAGTTGCGTACATCGGCACGAGCTCATGAATGAATCTTGGGAATGTATTAATTTCTGATAATTATAATATGCGATTTTCAATTCTGACTCGAGACATTAATATATTCGTTATTATTAGGACTTATATCATTTTCATCGTGAGGTCATCGCGATAACCGTTTTGGTTTATCGTTGCAACACGACATGCTATAACTTTGTTGACATAATATTACGTGGAATACGTGATAGGTGTGCCGTAGACCGTACGTCACTAGGTCATGGACATGAATACAAAATATGAGTCCATGAAGAAAGAGAATAGTACTGACTTCTTGACACTTGTTACTCTTTGATTATGAGCACAAAAGAATGGCCCTACGCCAAAGAATAAATAATAGTACTAACTACTACCAGTACGAATCATTTTCTGTCATTTTTTGGGGAAGTAAGTAAATGCCTCAGTGTATGATCAACATTCCTACTGTTTACATATAAGTTTTGTTAAATCTACCTACCTGCTCATGCTAATGCAGTACAAATAGACACTCCAAATAGTTAGTCTGTTGTTAGACCTTAGAATGTAGCATAATTAATTATTTTAAACGAACTTGTAAGTAGTACCTACCGTTTCTCAACTATAGTGAATAATATTTCAAGTATTAAGTGAATATGGTGTTCCATTTTGAGAAATAAATCTCTTAAACCATACATATTTTTTGTGTGTGTATGTGTGTACCTCACCCCCCGCAAAAAATGTCAGAAAAAGATACCTTTAAGGTGTCCATTACACCTTATTACCTATCATGTAGGTAAGTCGTCAATCAAAATCCATCAATGTGTTGAGTGATACTGAGTGATGGACGCTAATTTCTTCCTTGATTGACATCAATCATCACATTACACGATTAAGGCGCCTATAGGAGCCGAACTTCCATCTCGCTCGCGCAATATACATTATTGATGATACAAAATCATTAAAATGTATATTTCCAAAATCGCTCTTTCCATTTGTTTATCTTTAGATTAATGCATGTTTTTAAGTATATTTTTCTTTCTTAATTGATGAATTAGTATATTTTTTTCTATCTCTTCTGTTAAATTAAAATATATCAAAACTAAGTTTTCATTCAATGGTATGATTGCGAAACACAAATTATGATTTTTGGAAATTCAATGCCTATGTACCTTAACTTGCAATGTGCGAGCGAGAGGGAAGTTTGGCTCCTATAGGCCCCTAAAGAGCGCATCCAAGCCACGAGTAATCCACAGGATTGTGTCAAACAGGTAAGAGGTCCCTATTCTTGTTAACCATAACCATGACTGTGGCAATATAGACAGCAAAATCTATCGTCAAATAGACGTCTCAGAAAATGTAATATGATCAACAGTTATCGTGCGGAGGGCCGGATGTCCATAGACCCTGATGATGCTATCATATTGATAGACAAGCGACCCGAGCTCACCTGTTGGAAGGGACAGAATCAGAGGACTTTGGAAGTTGGACTATTCCCCAGGTAAATACTTAGGAAAAAAGTAATGTATGTTTAAAATCAGTATTTCCTAGTAACGGCTGCGTAGTGATCGCAAGCTCTACTGGCGATCATGATGTCCCGGATTCGATCCCCAGGTCATGCAAAGTGTTATTGGATTTTTCCATTGGGAATTATCTCAATGGCAAGAAAACATAATTGGAGAAATGTGGGTGTACCCACCTATGAGACTGGGTTCTGGGTAAACCCCTGCCTACCCCTTTGGGAAATAGGTATGATGGTATGTTATGTAACTTCCTATAGTCTAGATTCTAGATGAATGGAGAACTTTGCTTGTTACTAGTACAGTGTTGTTGAATCAGTCAAAATAAATCAATAATGCGAAAGAGAACTGTGTATCTGATGCGCCAGATGCGAGACATTTCTAACACGTACTTAAAGCTGATCGGCGCGCACGTAGCTAGGGGCTGGATACGCCTATAATCAGGCCTATACCAACAAAATTATTGGGCTTGACGAGTTTCAACAACTAATATCTCAGTGAGACAGACGCAGTGCAGTACCGCGCAGTATTTTGAATTTTGATACACTGGGTGGCACTGTGTCTGATATGGGCAATCATGATGCTTACCATCAGGCACCTGATTAGCTCGTCTTGTCACTCACTATCATAAAAAAAAAATTGATTTTATAATTTTTAATAAGATTTTTTAAAATGATTTTAATGTATTTGAATAATTGTAATTAATTTAAATGTAACCTAATTTATGGTCAATGTCTGAAATAAAGATATTTGATTTGAATTAAATGGAATAAATTAGACTATTTTTCAATTAGTCCTATTTGGGTGAATAAAGGTTCACGACATCTACTATGAATATTTTGGTGTGGATTTATTATGAAAAAGGTTTAATTTCTTAGTATTAATATTTCTTACATAATTTAAATAGTAGAAGTATATAGAAGATAATTGTAGAGAATTAGATGTAGTAAATTGAATGAAAAAGAAAAAAACACTATAATTAGCTTATATTAAATACGTATGAGTAATATTTAATCACTTTTTTTTCTGTTCAGCCAATTAGTCACGATGGGGAAAAACCGCAGTAAGAATGCGCAACCGTCAAAGAAATCACCACTACCCGTCAATAAAGGTGAGACTTATCATTGATGGATCCGATAATAATCTTAGCAATTATGTGTATCATAAAATATAGAGGTGTTTATTATAGTAAATAATAAACACCTAGCTAGCTGTGCCCCGTGGCTTCACCCGCGTAGACATCGTTCCCGTGGGAATATCGAGATAAAAAGCAGGGTCTAAACTATCTACATACCGAATTTCAGCCCAATCGGTTCAGTAGTTTTGGCGTGAAAGAGTAAAAAATATCCATCCATCCTCACAAACTTTCGCATTAACTTATAATATTAGTGGGATAATAATCCCAGTACATTCTGCCTCCTAAAAGCGTGCGAAATACATTTACTTATATGAATAATAATTATTAAATCGAATACTTAATCAGCAGTCGCTATCGGGCTTATGTCTTTATGTTCTGTGGTTTGAGTTAGTTACAAAGACGTTTTACCTTTCTAACAAGACTTTACTGTCAAATTTGGAGGAGAGAAAAGGAAAAGGATAGACACTGCGAGTGGTTCTCACTCGGGACCGACACAGTGCACAGTCTACTTAGTAAGTTTATCATAATGTCTTTGGTTAGTAACCGGACTTTGACATTTGTAGTTAATGTCAAATCAAGATAATAGTCACTAAAGTCATAGTCACCAAGAACGCCAATAGCCCCCCAGGTATCTTTATAGAAGCCATCCAAACCATCCGTGTGACTTAAAATATTTTGGTATTTTTTTTACTGACAAACAATAAATTAACAAATCAATAATGATTTCAACAATCGACAACTGAATGCAGCTGACAGTTTCTGTTGGCTGCGGAATGATTCTCATGTAACATAGAACTGTACCCTATTCCCCCCGGGTTCCCGTAGAAAGTACCCTATGTTTTATTCCAAGGTTTTAAATATACCACATTTCAGCCAAATCGAATCAGTAATTATGGCGCGATAAAAACTATCATTTTATATTGTTATCTGTAGTCTGAGCGATCTAATCGCTTGAAATAAAATCTGAAATGATAACAAAAATTTCACCAATTAGACGCATAGTCCATAAAATATTATGAAAAAAGGAAGTGGTTATCAATTTCGATATGAGTTCTAATCGTAACATTAGACTTGTCGATAGGTAGAATGTGAAATGCATCACCCTTAGATAAACACACACACCCCTATAGGCGTTAGGTAGATGGGATAGAAAATTTTCTGTGTCGTAGGCTTCGGGTTCGATCCCCGGCCAGGTCAAATATTTGTGTGCATGAACATGTCTGTTTGATCTGTGTCTGGGTGTTATAAGCGTATATAAGTATGTATATCAGTCATCTGGTTACCATAGTACAGGCTTCTAGCCTAGTTTGTGACCAGATGACCGTGTGTGGAAGTTGTCCCATATTATTATTATTATAAATTAATATACCTTTTTATGTAATGTTTAATGATCATTGAGATTTACATCTTATTGGATTTTTCCATTTGTAAGTTTTTTCAATGACAGCTTGAAGTCTGGAATTGTGCCCAGATATCTATTTCAATAGGCTCAAAACAGTTTAAACAGGCGAAGTGTGGGTGTATCTACTATGGGACGGATAGGATCTGGATACACCTCTGTCTATCCCTTTGGAAAAAAGGCGTGGTGTTATGTTATTAGTTATTAGAGTACATATAATAATATGTACAATGTAGAATACGACGACATTTCAGCTGCTGTAAACTTAAGGACATTCGGAAAAATAAATGAAGCGAAAGTTGTATGTCAGGATCGTAGCAAATGGAAAGAAATAGTCTCTGCCTACCCCAACGGGAACAAGGCGTGACTGTATATACATACAGTATGTAAATGACGGAAACGTCGAGAGCACCCCACGATAGATAACTCTCTTTTGTACAACACGGCCGGGATAACTTGAGGAGTCTGAACGTAGGCTCTGCGAACTTTAGCGCATGTTAACTCGTGAAGAAAACTGTTATTGTCAGATAAACAAACAATATCTGGATGACCGAGCTTTGCTCGGTATTTTTTTTTTTTTTAATAAAATGACATTTTTTAAAAATGTTTCCTAGCTAGATCGATTTATCGCCCACGAAACCTAATAAAATTATACATAAAATTTAGTATATAGATATACAAAATTTTATGAAAATCGTTGGAGCCGATTCCGAGATTCCAATTATATACAAGAATTGCTCATTTAAGGATATAAGATACGATAAAGTGTACTTTACTTATATTGTAAATGTAATGTTCAATTCAGTTCAATCATACCTACTCGTAATTATATCAGTTTTGTTCACGAGTTTACACGCGCTAAAGTTCGCAGAGCCTGTGTTCAGACTTGGCAAGTTATGCCGGCCGTGTTGTAACTAACGATAAAATTACTGAACCGTTTTTTGGATGCGAAATGTGGATTGATGTTCAGAAGTTAGTGTGGGTGTTTATAAGTTAAAACTTCACATAATAAATGCTGCATTGATTTTCTAATGTGAAATTTAGGTTGATGTCTGTATTTGTTGTTAGTTGCATAACGTCAAAACTACTTAACTCGATTGGATGTTGATTGAAGATAAACCGGTGTTTCGATGTTTGTGTGTTTGTGATTGAACGAAACTGCAAAACCAATTTTTCGGCAGATTGTGTAGGGAACTTAGGTTTCATCATCATTGTCTCAGCTATAGGACGCACACTGTTGAACATAGGCCTCCCCCTTAGAGTGTTCTGTCCCAACTTGTGGACGTTTGGTGTGGTGGGAGCTAAGGTTTGCTCCGTCCTAATCCTAAATAACCCAAGGTACTTATGAACTGACTTATGATTTAGTGACTTATGACTGAGTGAAGTCTACTTGCAGCTAGTACGTTCATAACATGAAATATTCACCGTTGACAGGTCACGCACCTTCAAACTCCCTCGACGACACAGTCCAACTTCGCAAGCGTCGTACAATAGAGTCAACACAACGTAACTCGACGCGCGCGGTCGGCGCCGCGGGCAAACAGTTTCATTATAACAAGCTTATTAATGACAGGAGTTCATTGCCTCTGGACAGGCGACCGAGGGCTGTGAAGGATACTTATGCTAAGAGCCTGAATCAAGGTAATTTAACATTTAATTATTATTATTAGCCTATCGGATCCCCTCGCAGGGCAAAGGCCTTTCCTCTTTCCATTTGACACAATCTATGGCTGTTGACTACCACCCGTTCGTATGTGATTCAAGGTCGTCTCGCCATCTCGTCATCATCATCTATAGGTAAACGGCGTGGCCATTTTTTTGGTTTGGACCAATTCGGTTGTTATTTTGGCCTAAAGTACTTATTAAAACATTATCATGTTATCCTAAATTTATTTATCATTTAGTTTCTGGAATACCGATATTTAAGGAATGGCCAAACAAACCATGTTGTTTTTTTTTTGTTTGACCCGAGCAGTGTGATTAATGTTACCCATTCTGCTAGAATTAATATTATAAAAATAAAAGAAATGAAGTCATCATCATCATCTCAGAAGTTGGAAGTCCACTGCTGGGCATAGGCCTGCCTCATAAGGGGGAGGCCTATGTTCAGTAGTGGTTTACCAACGGCTGAGATGATGATGATGATGGTAATGTTTCCAGTGAAAGAAGACCTGCTAATAGACCTGGACTTGCCACCATCGACGCGGTCCCCGAGCAAGCGCGCCCCCAACCAGAACAACTTGTCTATACTCGACGAGCCTATTGATGTACCTGAAGTCGGTGAGATCATTTATAACCATTTATGATTTTATTAAAAATTATCCCTCAACACAACAAATCTGATAAAAGTCTTTCTATGTGTTAGTGTAGGGCAGTGGTTCTTAACCAGTGGTCCGTGGACCGCTAAGTGCATAAGCAAGCTATGAAAAAATATTAATTTCAACACTCGTGAAGTCGTGTTGTAGTGGTAGGCCTCTTTTGCAGGGGGCCGCCTGGGGAAGTACCACACCTTTGCCAGTTATTCATCCGCCAAGTAGTAATGTGCAAACATTACTGTGTTCCGGTATGAAGGGCAATGTTACCAGCGAAATTACTGGGCATGATGAGATTCAACATCTCATATCTCAGGGTGACAGGCGCAGTGTAGTGCCGCGCAGAATTTTGAATTTTAAAACACTGGATGGCACTGTGTCTGATATGGGCAATCATGATGCTTACCATCAGGCATTTGATTTGCTCGTCTTGTCACTCATTATCATAAAAAAAAGACACTATATGCCAACACATTTAGTTTTAGGTAACGTATTACACTCTGGTGGTTTTTACATTACATTAGCGAACTAGCTTTTCCTTTACATTTTTAATTTCCGCAAACAGTTTTTATGTAAAAAATGAATATTTTTGCCTATTTATGATCTAGTTTTGGCTACATACTTATTGAATATTATTACTGCTTTACCCAAATGCGCCAAAAAGCTTTAGCTAATGAAATAGGTTTGGGTTTGAGTATTAATAACTAAATATGTCTATTATATGATCTTTTTTGTTACTCGGCTAATTCTGTGTTCGAGCATGGGATATGCTGAAAACCAGCGCTGCACAGGGTCACCTTGTGCAGCACAAAGCTGAGCATATCCCAATTGCTAGTAGTAATCTAACTTTATTTAAATTTGTGATATTTTTTAATTTGTATTATTTTTTTCTATGCTGGCAATAAATTTATCTTTATCTTTATTAATATATATATTTGAATTCATTAAATTTCTCTATAGGGTTAATAAAGTGAATATATAACCGATTATATTCGTATTTATCTATACTAGTCTATACTAATATTATAAAGAGAGAAACTTTGTTTTTTTGTTTGTAACGAATAGGCTCCGAAACTACTGAACCGATTTTAAAAATTCTTTCACTTATGGATAGCTTAATTCAGTGTGAGTGCCATAGGCTATATGAGATTTTGAAAAAAAATGGGGATCCGTAAGAAAACTGCAATATTGTGAACCAAGGTGTTACATAATATAATTACCATATTCATAAATTTGCGTGCGCTGTGAAATGCATTGATGGTAGAATAATATAATGTACTAGGGGTTTATAGTACTTATCAATACCTACAAAACAGTATACATAGATTATATCCATCTTTTTTGGTTTAGTCACAATAATCGAAAAAGTGATTATTTTCATGCGGTGTGAAAACTATTGGTGGTAGAGTAAAGTAATGTACTAGGGGTTTGTAGTACTTATCAATACCTACAAAACAGTATACATAGATTATATCCATCTTTTTTGGTTTAGTTACAATAATCGAAAAAGTGATTATTTTTCATGCGGTGTGAAAACTATTGGTGGTAGAGTAAAGTAATGTACTAGGGGTTTGTAGTACTTATCAATACCTACAAAACAGTATACATAGATTATATCCATCTTTTTTGGTTTAGTCATAATAATCGAAAAAGTGATTATTTTTCATGCGGTGTGAAAACTATTGGTGGTAGAGTAAAGTAATGTACTAGGGGTTTGTAGTACTTATCAATACCTACAAAACAGTATACATAGATTCTATCCATCTTTTTTGGTTTAGTCACAATAATCGAAAAAGTGATTATTTTTCATGCGGTGTGAAAACTATTGGTGGTAGAGTAAAGTAATGTACTAGGGGTTTGTAGTACTTATCAATACCTACAAAACAGTATACATAGATTCTATCCATCTTTTTTGGTTTAGTCACAATAATCGAAAAAGTGATTATTTTTCATGCGGTGTGAAAACTATTGGTGGTAGAGTAAAGTAATGTACTAGGGTTTGTAGTACTTATCAATACCTACAAAACAGTATACATAGATTATATCCATCTATTTTGGTTTAGTCACAATAATTGAAGCAGTGATTATTTTTCATGCGGTGTGAAAACTATTGGTGGTAGAGTAAAATAATGTACTAGGGGTTTGTAGTACTTATCAATACCTACAAAACAGTATACATAGATTATATCCATCTATTTTGGTTTAGTCACAATAATTGAAGCAGTGATTATTTTTCATGCGGTGTGAAAACTATCGGTGGTAGATTAAAGTAATGTACTAGGGGATTGTATTAATTATCAATACCTACAAAACAGTATACATAGATTATATCCATCTTTTCTGGTTTAGTCACAATAATCGAAGCAGTGATTATTTTTCATGTGGTGTGAAAAGTATTGGTGGTAGAATAAAGTAATGTACTAGGGGTTTGTAGTAATAAATTATAACATGTGTTAAGGTTTGGTCATTGTAACAGAAATAGTCATTAATTTGCGTGCGCTGCGTAAACCATTAGGGTTATATTTATTAAAATACAATGTATCACGAATTTACTCCTGATAAACGTCCACTATACCTACTTCTGCTACCCGTGCGAAGCCGGGGCGGGTCGCTAGTACTAAATAAAGTAGGCAACAAAACGTGTTCTCTTCCTACGTATTTTCTTTACTTTCATATTAGGAGTTCAGCCTAAATTCGATCAAATCCATAGGTAATTTGAGTCATCGTAAACGCGCCCACATATTTGTACCACAATGTATGTATTTATTGCTCATACATGTTATCACTTGAAATATGACACGCCTATGAAAGTGTTTTACGACTAATCTCTTTGTTGGAACTATTTGGACAAAAATAGATAGGCGGTAAAAATAACCCTTGATTACATCTTTTATCATATAGTGTTTGTATAAAACATAACCCTACGCCTTTTTCCCGAAGGGATAGGTACAGGTATATGAGGACCTAGTCCCATAGTAGGTACACTTCGCTAGTTATGTTTTTGAAGTGTCATATAATCATCATCATCATCATCATCATCAGCCCGAAGACGTCCACTGCTGAACATAGGCCTCCACAAACGCCATAAACTATTCATATGGGGGGATTTTGCCGTAATCACCACGCTTGGCACGCGGCTTGGTGATCTCAGTAGTTGGAATACTTGGAAACAAAGAGAGCGGCTGCCCACTCTCCGAATATGTCCCTCTGCCGGGTCTCACGGCTCCTATGGGATGAGAAAGGGGTGGCCCTATTATATAGCCGGGAACTACGCGGCGTATATCATGTAATATAATATGTATGTGTGTCATATAATAGGGGCCCAATATTGCCATCTACCGGACACAGTTCCAGACTCCAGGCTGTCATTGAGAAAATTTCTATGGGAAAAATCCAATAACACTTCGCCTGACCTGTAGATCGAACCCGGGAACTCGTGGTTGTCATTGTATGTATTATGTCTTATATAGGTATTTGATGTCTAATATATTTGTTCCGTTTAACATGGTTATTTGAATAGAATCGAGTCGAGACAGCCGCTCGACCGGAAGCTGTCTCAAGTGGATACGAGGCTTAATTCGTACCGTACAGTCAACAAGGGTTTCTTTAACCAGTTTTTATCATTGTATTGCAGTTCAGAACGCAGAATGGGCGCAACAGAGCACTGAAAGTCTGCCAACATTGTCATCAGATTCTCGAACGCCTCGAAACTATTCTATCTACGGAGCGAGGTCTATGGACAACCTCGCAGCTCACGATCCCTTCGACACTTCACAGTTCTGGCCTACCGACCGACCTGCTAACAACATACCCAGCAATATGCCCAATAATATACCCAATATATTGTCCTCTAGCCACTATGATCCTCAAGTCAGAACATATGACTCCAATCCTCGGCCAAACTACGACTTCCAACCCAACAGGTATGACCTCCAGCCTCCAAACGTACCAAGTGTAAGCTCACAAATGCTAGATATTAATCAAACAGAATCTCACAGATACTCGACAAATCTCACCTCGACCAGCAATCCTACACATCTTTACAATAATAGGACACCGGTCAAAAATTCCGTAAGTAATTCGTACGGTACGGTTCCTTCGACGTACGCGAACGCTCTCTCTATAGAAAGAAACCCAACGAACGTGGTGAAATCCCTAGCAGAATTGTCGCTGGACGACAGAATTTCCGAATCTTTGAATCTCAGGAAGGCTAACGAAAATCTATACTCGAATATGTGCGCTTCTACCTCGGCCGCTCCGAGCGAGGCGCACCACACTTACAACGACATTCCCATATACTCTAACTTCGATATGACTCCCGCGCACCAACAATTCTTACTAGAAACTAAAGATTACTACACCAAATACTCGACGCCCGCGAAGACTGCACCAAACAACGACTACGAGAAGAACATCTACGTCCCCAAATACGACGAGGCGGAGAAGCTGAGGAATTTCAGCGAGAGTTTGGAGAACTCGAAGAATTACTCCGCGATGAAATATCAGAACGTGGATTACGAGTATCCTAATTATTCTAGCTACGGCAATTCGTCGAGAACTTACGACGAAGTGAACGACACGGCTAGTAATGTTTACAGTGAAATAGCGGATCCGCCGCGACAAGACGTGTATGCGAGCGCTCAAAACTTGTACACTAATGCGTGTTTGTATGATGAAGTATATGAGGAGTCTGTACCGAGGCCGCATCGCCCCGCGCCGCCTTGTCCACAACCTAAATGACTGAACAAATACTAGCATATCTTGATAGATTAAACACTAATTCTTACTGACTTTGTGTTAGTTCTTGCCACGCGCCTGATCGTGGACAAGGTCTCTTAGAGAAATGCTTTAAGGTTAAACGTCACCTACACAAAATTAAAATACAAATACGATGAAATAGGAACCATTTTTGACTCAATTATAATATGTGGTTGGCTCTGGCCTTTATTTGCCGAAAAACATGTTTTTCAAAGAACACCATAAAATTAACAAGTTTTTTTGATATCTAATTAAATACGAATAAGCTGTAAGGTTTTCATTAACCAAATATTAAATAATGTTTTGGCGCAAATAAAAGCCAGATTAAGAGTCAACCACAAACAATTGAGTGGAAAATTATTCTCTAATTCTTCATATTCGTGTATTTTCATTTTGTATGGAAGACGAATATCCTTGTAACTCCTTGTCACACGCCTGATCGTGGACAAGGCTCTTCAGAGAAATGCTTTGATGCCAAGCATTTTGAAGCGAAAGAGTTTTGTTAAAAAGTCACATGCACTGATTTTATATATTGGTATTGTACTGACATACTGATTTGTAATATCATTTACACAATAAAATTACTAGTTTTGCTAGAAACGTATCTTCGTCCACGTGCACTGATTTTATATTTTGCTATTGTACTAACTGACTGATTGGCATTTTCATTTACACGCATGAACCTAGACAAAAGACAGCGGAGTCTTATAAAACAAAAAAAAGTGAACACAATTATTAAATTAAATATTCGTTTATTTCAGGCTCAAAAACATTCAAAAATTACAAATTTCTATTATTAAATTACAAGCAATAAATAATTAAAGGTATTTAACATTAAAGGAATAATATAATAACCTAATATTAAGATTAAATATCATAGAAATAAATGCCTACAAAAAAAATTAGATTACAATTAAAACAAGATTAAATGACATTAAAATAAATAATAAGATAAAATGTAATTGAAATAAAACAAAGTAAAATTTAATAAAACTGTTACAAACATGACGCTTGACTGCCCGTAACATAAATGGACAGTCAAGACGTCCAGCTATAACGCGCAGAATGCTGTTGGTGCTGGTCCGACTGGTCTGAGGCTGCTCGTTTGCGCATGATGGCGTAGAAGACATCCACTCGGGCGTCAGCAAACATGCCGGATGTACTGCACCGCCAGGGCAACCCCAACAACATCCTGGACGCGTTATTGTACTGCACGCGCATGGCGTTGATCGTCCCGAGCGTATAGTTGACCCACAGACTGCACGTATAAAAAGACTGGCAATATGCCTTAAAAATAGCTATTTTTACCGCTGGAGTACAGCGGGTAAATCTTCGGGCCAACATATTGCTCCTGACTGCCAACGCCCTGCGCTCCCTCTGAATGTCTTCGGCATCCGTGAGGTCCTCCGTAACCCAGTGACCCAGGTACTCAAAATAATAATCCTGGCTTTTTTTGTTTATGTATTGTTTCTATGGTTCGAATGTGTGCGTGCCATCATGTTTGTATTAGCAAGCTGGCTTACCTTGGTGGTACACTTTTGGTTTTTATATGACTCCATATGCCTTTTTTCTAGGTTCATGTTTACACGATTAAAATTATTAGATAGTGTTTAGAAATGAAGAGTGTTCTGATTTGTGATCAAAATTAAAGGGCAAATATTAATATTAATAATCCAATCAAATCCAATACATAGCTGCTATAAAACTGGATTTATTACCAATTGAGTTTTCTCAAACGAAATTAAACATCACTAGTTTTATTGACACGTTGATTCTAATAGAACACAAAAGTGATTTTCTAAATTTTTTTATATTCATTATTGATAAGTTTACTCAGCGAACCAAATAACGGTGTTATTTTATATGGAAGCAGCTTGCGGCAGGGTTTTCTATTCTGTGATCGAGTAGAAAATTCATGTTCCTTACTGAATCACAGAGATTCGTTAACAATGCAACGGATAAGCTTGAATATTAAGGTTGCGATACACATGTCTGTGAAACGGAATTGTACAAGGTACATGTAGAAGAACACTGGCGTTGCCAGTTAGCGTATACATCAAATACGAGTAAGACTAGGTAGGAACTCACGTAGCGGTTGGCTCCCGCGCCCGCCGCGATTTTGGTTAAACGGTTTTGAGAACGCTTGTTTTTGCACCTGCGTAGCCGCTGCGGTTATGATTTCGCCTGCTAATGTGGGGGTGATGATTGTGTGGCGGTTATTTTGCGATTTGTGTAAAATAATTCGTTTTGAAATTCATTATATTTACACTCGGGAAAGTAGTTTACGTTGTTTTGATACTTTATTAATTTGATCCTACCTTAGCAAACCAAAAAGGGTTTTATAAAATTATGACTTTAATACCTATCATACAAAAAAAGATGTAGCCCGTTTCGCGGCAGCCGCAAACAGCTGCGCCCGCCGCGTGCAAAAACGTGTCGTTTTAATTTGCTATCTACAGTACCATATATTTTCGAAATCGCTTCGTGAGTTCCTTGTCTCAGGTAATTCAAGCTACACTCATGTATATCGCTACCTTTAGAATATGTTATAATATATTGATATTATGTGTGAAAAGTTACTATATTATTGTAAAACAATATGTAGTGTCGATTTTGTATTTGATTTTATGCATGTTATGTAAGTGACTTTATGATATATACAAATTCAAATAAGCAATAACTGTCAGGGCTGATACAAATACAATATTTTTGTTATAAATGTGCTATAATTTGTGGTATACACATGAGATTTTCGTAGTTTATTTTGGTAGATATTAAATAATAATATTAGGGTAAATAATCCGACAGCTATATGGCTAGCTATCTATAAAGTTTGTTTACAATTAGAAAATTGCAGAGACAAAAAGGGTCATTGAACCTAGGCATCGTGGTCGTGAATCGATAGTATCGCGTAGTAGTGGCTAGCGCTACTGCCGAACATGATATCCCGTGTTCGATTCCCATGTCAGGCAAAAAAGTGTTTTTCCATTGGGAATTTTCTCAATGACTGCCTGGAGTCTGTAGCTTTGTTCGGTAGATGGCAATGGGCTCACCCCTATTACATAAGACTTAAATAGCATATCTGGCGAAGTGTGGGTGTGCCTACTATGGGACTGAGTCTTGGGTAGTCCTTTGCCAACCCTTTGGGAAAAGTAGAGATGCATCAAGCTTTCTCGCCCAACCTCTGCATTTGGAACTTACAAAAGAGATAGCAAGACGTGTTCTATTTGGGCGTGAAAGAGAAAAAGAAACGTGAATAAGATGTTCTGTGCCGTGCGCGCTGTGCTATAATATTTTATCTGCTCCTAATCATGTGTATACCACCTTTAAAGGACGAATGACATCTGCCGACTTCTAGCTCAAACACTTCACAGAGACAAGATTATCTCATATCACACGGCTAATCAAAATATAATTTATGGTCTTCCAAAAAAAATCGTTTGGTTATTTTCTATGCGGAACGTAGAGCTTTCTGAAATAATTGTAAGAGCGTACGACAGCTATTAGAAATTTAACAGAATCCTATAAACAAAAGGATCAAATCGATGTTTTGTATTCCTGTTTCCTCCATATATAACTAACCCAATCGATAAAATATACTGATATTTTATATAGGTATTCGATATAAGTTACGTGTCGGCAGTCGGCAGATGTGAACCCTCCTCGAATCTTGGACAAACATCACGGTGCCTCACCATTAAGTACCTGTTAGTTTAGTAACTTAGGGTTCGTTTTATGACCTAAAATCACTATAGTTAATAGTAAAATAACTTCAGTTTAAATAGATATTGTACGTTCTTTGATTTCCTACGTTTATCAAAAATTAAAAATTTTGTGTTAAATAAGTATATTATATCTTTTCTTTTTTTTATCGGGCAAAGTGCCTTCCTTCATTGGAAGACTAAAAAATCTTTTGTCTACCCTAAATACCTTACGCTATAGAACACTTCGCATATCCACAAGCCAAGATCGTCAGCCTATATAGATAATCCAAGTGGTCTAACCAACTGTCAGATGGCAGTGTACCTAAGATGCTGGCTGTGTAGATATATTGTACATTATTATTCCTATAATGTCACAGAATTTGAAGAAACGAAATGAGCCTTTTAATTTAAGTACTAATTTTAATTAAATGTTAATATTAAAAAACTTAGCTATTTTGGAAAACAAAAGTTCAAATAACGATTTTAATGATTTTAATCTCTGTTACTTATAAAGTCCGCGTGCTATGTGACATACCCATTAGTTCTACGATTTATTCTTTCAAAATAAAATAACAAGTCTGCTAAGTTGTGTTATTTTATTTCATGTCTTCTATAAAACATTGCTTATATAATCAATTTGATTTAATACTAAAATTAAATGTTTTTAAGTCAATAAACATCGCCAAAGTGTATCAACCATTAAACTTTATTAGAACGAAAGATACGTTTATTACCCAACCTTAATAAAACAAACACGTAATTACATCTAGTACCTAAGTATAATAATATTGTAACAGTGGTTGTGGTAATCGGCTTGTGCTCGGCATGTGCTGCGCTCGGCTCACCTTGCACAGCGCTGTTTTTCAGCACGTACCGTCTTATTCAGATTTATACATATTTAAAATATTTATCCTTGTGGCATTTATCCATGTTCATGTTAAATGTCTTTATTATTTTATTACATTGAAGATTTACATATATAACAGTATTTTTCGTTATATATCTTTGGTGGAGATATAAAATAAAATAGCACAAGGCCAATGTGACATATTATTTCGCGCGCGGACTATATCTGTGTAACTTATAATATTTGTTTATATGTTTACCTTATCTTAACTGCTAATAACGCCTATTTTATAAAACCATAGTAAATTAAGTTTATAGGAAATCTGGAGCCTTTTCAGAAGAACATATGCAAAAGGAATTATGAGTGAAGTAAAAGGCAGTGCAATAAGATATCTAGAAAAAAATGTGTTTTCTGAAAAGGCTCATTAACATGTAAAGTGTAAAGCAAATGTACAACTCTAAAATACTTGTAAATAAGCTTTACCGAGCTCTCCAGAATTGCTGAAGGTTTTATCGTTTTAGACGTCAGCCAAATTCTCCAACAGTTATGTACCAGCGTACTAAAATTGTAATAAATGATTGTTCAAATACCTTGGTTTTATTTTGCTCGATTTCGATTTAAAATTGAATGAGAGAATATTTCCACTCAACTGTTGGGGTGGGTGTGTGTGTGTGTGTGTGTGTGTGTGTGTGTGTGTGAAAGTTAACAATTAGTGCTATTTTTAATTTTAGTCCATTGAAATGTTACATTTTTTAGGCCTTACCTTGCGTTTTTTAGAGGACGCAAGTTTATTTTTTTGATGTGTAGGGGGGGTCAGTGTAAAGCTAAAAACAAGTTTGTGGGGTCGCAACCCTTGTCCCACGGCCGCCATCTTGAAAATAGGGGTTGAAATGGTTTTTACGGTATATCTCTTAAACTATTCATTTGATAAAAAAAATTTGTTAACATTTTTTATTGCAAATTAAATTCTCTACAACTTTGGTCCAATAACTTTTTGTCGTAGAACTATAAATAAAAAAGTTATAAGTGAAAATATTCAGAAATTCGAGAAAAAAATATTTTTCGATGTAACTTTTTTTTTTATGATTTTACGAAAAAATTATATCTGACCATTTTTGTAGATCGTTTTTTGAGGAACAACTTTTATTCGCATCATTTTTTCATTAAGTCAATAGCTAAGGTTTTACAGTGCTCCGAAGTGAGTACTATTTTTCAGTACTCTTAACTATACCTATATTATACGTGTGTACTAATAATATGTCATCAGTTATTGTTTTTTTTTTTTTTTTTACTTTAATTTTTTTAATTATAAATTTTGCAATATTATTAAAAAATAATTATTGACTCATTTTCACTCCATAACAGAATGTAACAATTATTGATTTTTAAAATAATTTTAAATCTGATAGCCGTTTCCGAGAATACTGTTCAGGTAGAAAATACCCAAGTGAGCATGAGGGAATAAAAGAACAGCTGCCTGCTATTGTTATTATTACTCCTAACCTCTGTTGATGATGAACCGCCAACATTAACACCCCTTCCTTCGCCAGTTCTCCCACTGGTATTTAATTCAGAAAGCCGATCAGATGCTGAGCCGCAGCCTGGTCCATCGAAACGACTGAGGACGGAGTAGTTCTAATTCAGAAAATCACCGTGGATTATGCCTATTGGGAATACCACGTAAAAAAAACGCGCCTCTAGACTCTACCTCGTGGGTGGTGGGCAAAAGAGTCAATAATTAATTATTAATAATATTGCAAAATTTGTAATTAAAAAAGTTATAACAAAATAAAAAAAAAATAAAAAAAAAAAAACTGATGACATTATTAGTACGTATAATATAGGTATAGTTAAGAGTACTAAAAATAGTACTCACTTCGGAGCGCTGTAAAACCTTAGCTATTGACGTAATGAAAAAATGATGCGAATAAAAGTTGTTCCTCAAAAAACGATCTACAAAAATGGTCAGATATCATTTTTCCGTAAAATGATAAAAAAAAAAGATACATCGAAAAATATTTTTTTCTCGAATTTCTGAAGATTTTCACTTATAACTTTTTTATTTATAGTTCTACGACAAAAAGTTACCGGACCAAAGTTGTAGAGAATTTCATTTGCAACAAAAAATGTTAAAACATTTTTTTTATCAAATAAATAGTTTAAGAGATATACCGTTAAAACCATTTCAACCCCTATTTTCAAGATGGCGGCCGTGGGACAAGGGTGGCGACCCCACAAACTTGGTTTTAGCTTTACACTGACCCCCCCCTACACATCAAAAAAATAAAATTGCGTCCTCTAAAAAACGCAACCCCAAATGTAACTTTTCAATGGACTATTTTAATAAATATTGAACCTAAGAAGCAGCAAGGGCTTTGATTTGAGTGTGTCCACAGGTGACAGTTTCTTTAATATTGGAAAATTAGGCGGGAAGCCGAGGACTTATATCTATTTTCTCACTGGTGGGAATTACACTGGGAGTTTTCTTCACAACCTGTAGAAAGACCACCAGCGCCGGGCCAGAGTGACCACCTCCCACCCCCTTCTGGTACCTGCAAATAGGGGTCCGTACCCCGCGCCCTCCGCAGAGGTAAAGCGCGCCTAGAAAAAAGGTACAGTGCGCCAGCTTTCGGTACTCGATTCGGTTTCGCCCTCTCGCTCACATGTGCCCATATTTTTGAAGATATAAACATACTAAATGTAATTACGTAAAATAAAGTCGACTAGGAACTAGAAAATAACAATACAAACTTTCAGTAAAAAATCCAATTTAATCCAAAATAATATATAAAGCTCTAATAGTACGTATGTAATTAGTGCCGAGCGCAGGATACCTAAGAAGTTCATACCTACTTAATACAAAATATTTAAACTTAGCTTGCACAGTATTTAATACATATTATACAGATACTAGATATACAGGGTACTGATTTAGCATCCCCCTCAAAGGGTTATTGTAGTTATCATTTGGAACAACTTTCAGTACTAAAATTGCGAAATAGCTCTGATAGATAGAAAAGGTTTATTAAACAACGGGTCACAAAAAGGTGTAGTAATACTTAAAGGGGTACATCGACCCGTCAAACTGAACAACTTTCGAAAGAAAGAATCGCGAAATTATCAAGAAAAAAAATGAGAAGTCGAATTTTTTTGACAATTTCGCAATTCTTTTGCAATCTATTTGGGTTGACGAGTAGATCCACCACTTTGAGTATTACCATATGTATAACTATTAACTATACCTACTGGTAGTTCAACTGTGCGTCTAGACGGAGGAACGATGTGGGTGCGGTATGACAGAGAGCCCCCTGCCCGCGCTGCCTGAGGTAGGTCCGGCCGGCTTCTATTGCGTTCCGGTAATTGACAGAGAGGCGTAGGCACTGACAGCTGTAGGCTATAACTTTTATCAAAGTAGATGACATACTGTATTGAGTTATTATTAAGCTGTGGTATTACTTCACCTATTTGTAACACGTATTAGAATGGGCATAAGGGACGTAGGCTTGAATGCTGCTAGGCTGAGGATGGGCGGGTCCTGTCACCCGTATGACACCCCGACCGCTGGGCGAAGGTCACAAAAGAGATTGTGCGTGACGATTTAGACTCATACCAAGGGGTGACGCTGGATCGAGAAGATTAAAATCACATGGGGGAGGCCTTTGCCCAGCAGAGAAACACAATAGATTAAAAAAAAAGTAAATTGAAACTAAAGAATAGTTACATTGTTTCGCGATCTCAGTTGTTGCCTTAGTGAAAGTTTTTCAAATAAATGGTACTCACCATTACAGTGTACAGTACCATTATAGGAGAATGTGGTGATAAGCAGTAACCCTGTATATACTGTTCATATAGCAATGTGCGTCTACACGCTCGAGCGTTATATATGATAGTTGCACTCAAATAAATGTAGGTGGGCGAAAGGTCGCGAGGTTACGACTTATTGCATATTAAAACATGCAGATCCATTAGGTATTTCTACCTCTACCTATCATCATCTGAGCCATAGGACGTCCACTGCTGAACATAGGCCGCCCCCATAGATTTCCATCTAAGTAGTCCGGTTGTAAGCGGCCTCTATCCAGCGTGATCCTGCTGTCTTAATACCTACTCTAGTATGCTTATACTTCCCTATTCAGTGGCTTATACTAACGTTTTAGAGTAGGTACCTAATTCGTCAACTCTCGCACATGCATCTGGAATTTTTGGTGATTTGCGGATGAATGGACAATGAAATAATAACTGCTTCGCTATTTTTGACCAACATATGATACAATCACGCCTTTTCCCCGAAAGGTTGACAGAGTTGATTCCGTCCTATAGAGTATAAAGTAAAGTAAATACACCCACATTTCGCCAGTATGTTATTGACCCCTTGTACTGATAGCGGGGGCGAGCCTATTGCCATCTACCGCGCATCAGACTTCATAGGCTGTCATTGAGATTATTCCATTAATGGATAATGGAATAATGGAACACTGCTGACCTGGGGATCGAATCCTCATGACCGTCAGTCGAACTTGTGACCACTAGGTACCTACGCCACCGAGGCAGTCTGCTTAAGCAAGAAAGACTGTTATGCGTTCGGGAGACATTTTAAGGCCTTTTGCACTATGGCCACAGAATACTAATATGGCATTGAAATTAGGTAACAATAAATACAACCTTAACCAAAACCGTCTCATATTATAATATGTCTCTTACTCACTTCTCTACCGTACCTACTCGAGTACGTAGGTTTATCTAGCTCTGTTTTATTTTCCTTCACCCTCTGCGAAATGAAATCCATAAAATATTCAGTTTATGAATGTGAAGGAAATATTTTCCATTCCTTTTGGTCCTGTGTAATGAAGCCTCTGAACTACGTAACCTACATTCGATTCCATGAAGTACCTAGGTGTACGTTAACCGCGTTTGTGATAAGCGCAAATATACTGATGTTATATAGTTATTGTATATCAGTGCTTTTACTGGAGCCCATTTCCGTAAGTAACTCTGGTCTTTACCAAAACACCACTCAATTCGCTGCTATTGATAAGGACTTATTTCTTCTAAGCATGTCTTATTGTTATGATTGAGGTTTATTGATGTGTTTGTACGTAAATGATAAGTGAACCGACGCTTGATAAGTATTCAGTGCCTCGCTGGGCCACCATTAGTTAGATACATTCGTAGTCTATAGAACTTCAACAAAGTTCATCGCATCACTGCTTTTATCACTTTGAGACATATCTTACTTCTTACTATACTATACCTAAGTATATACCTACCCTAATTTCCTCGGTCACTTTGCCCTCCTAACAGCTAATGGAGAGCAAGGGAGAGCTATTCACGGCAAAATATCTGCACGAAGTCGTGCTGGCTGAGGTGGGAAGTAAACTATTATGCACCTAAGTATAGAAGTAATAACAACATACGCCACCGTATGGTTTATTTTATTTTTTATTAGAACACCAACACAATGTACACCGTGGCTTAAGTTTAAAACACTCATAATTTGTAGATGCTAAGTGTAATTTTATATTTATAGGTGCAAACAGCATACAAGTTAATTTAAACATGAATTAAAGCGAGAACATAAATTAGTATATATTATTATAAGGCCTTGCCAACAATAATGAATCATAAAATATAATTTAACGGGTTACCGAAATACCACCGTAGAATCTTGTAAGAGTGTTGTATACAGGTAAGTGTCGTTAATTATACAAGTATACGGTTTAATAGATAATGGAAACATTGACATCGGTTCCCAGCGGGTTATCACGTCATTAGCATGCGGGGTTGTGTTCAGCGATAATGTTGCGCGTGGGCGCCACTAGTAGGTCTAAGCGACAATTATGCTACCGCTGCCACAATAACGACAGTTCTTCTAGTGTCCTTTACTAAACTGTACTACTTAAACGGTATTAACACGTTCTAGTCAAGGGCAAAACTTGCTAAGATTATTAACATTTTCGATTACCTAAATAAGTACTCGTTATCATCCATTCATTTAAATTCATATTATGTACATGAACTTTAGTAACTGTGGATACTTTGGGCAGGAAAAGTAATAAGTTCTTGATAGTGTTCCTATTAGTAATAGTAATAGGTGTAATAACTCTAAAATAAATGATAATATTATTGCAGATCAAACCGGTCAATGATTGATTCCGTGCATATTATCTATTCTATGAAACTATAAAGTTATCGCATCGAAATTAATAATAAGTAGTGAAAGTGTAGTGTATACCTATGATGATGAGAGTATAAAGGTAAATATATCGTGTTATCTGGAGATGATCGTCGTAGTGTGACATGTAGGCGGCGCGGCGAGGCGAAGTGGCAGCGCGTGAATGGACGGCGACAGGATCGATAGAGCGGAGTGCGCAGGCCCGCCTCGGCACACAGCTGGCTCGACACCCGACACCCACTCGTCCGAGCCTTGTTTCAGTGCCTCATCAGAGGACCCTGCTTCGTCCACAACCTCGCGGATATTACCGTCTTGGAACCTTTAAACGGTGCGTACCATCCTACCATTCTCATGTAATGTGTCTGTAACTAATAAAGAATCATGACACCTATTATGTTTCGAGTAGGTGAACTCATATACATACGCGTCATTCCAAACAATTTATTAGGGCCAGTGAATTCCTATGTTTGTTTATAAACTAGACCGAGCCAGTTGTTTCATAAACTGTTCTTCACGTTTATCTTAACAATTGAAGTGTTTAGAAAACGTTCGCTTTTAGTAGACTCTCCATTCTGAACAGCGATTCAGTTCACGTTGGTAGGGAGAGTAGTCGATACCTTATTCCTACGTACTTATTATCGATATTTGGAGCGTCTTTATTACTCCATTTACAATGAGTTATGACAATCAGTGTGGTTATTGGTAAAATACTTAAACTATATATTAAGATTTGAGTGAATCGGCATTCGGCATCAGTTCTTTGCGTGGGTGGTAAAGGGCAGGAGGACCTACGTCAGTGGAATCAACATAGCTTTATTAGTATAGATAGCTATCGCTACTAAGGCACCTATTATATACGAGTACCTATCGAATACATTACATTATGATCAACGATCCACAAGTAGATTGATTCGTATCGCGTATTAACAAGATTAAAAGCTACGAATACTTGGTAGGCGGTCTTATGTTTTTTATGTTGGACAACATAAATGTTCTACGATTTATTAGGTAGAATGTACAAGAGAAAATATTTATCTTTGCGGTGCTAATTATTTCCAATGAAGCAAATAAACGGTGAAGTGGAATTTCTAAAAATTACAGGTAACGCCTTTACACTCCTTTTAAAGTTAAAATAACAGGTGGATTATTTAAAGCTTTTCTGTCCCATAAATACACCTCGACACAATCCCGCTTTCCATCAGGTGTTAGAGGTTTAAGTTACTAAAATCGAGCAATTAGGCCCTATAACCGAATCGTAAGGGCAACAGAACCTTGAAATATTATTAAGGCTACCATTTTTGGTATCAGGTAGGTTATGGATCCAATTAAACTTTCCTAGATAGGTAATTGGACGTCACGATAATAAAAAATGATAGGGTTTATTTAATGATAAGTACCATTAGTGATTTCCTATCGTATTTTTTAGTAAACATAAAACAAGTTAATCGTGTTTTAATACCAGGATTGTTGTTTATATATCTACTAGGTGTACACATTCTAGAACATTCAATTAAGGTGCTTCACAATAGGTTCGGTTTTCCAATAAATCCGTGAGCCCCACTACGTAGGTATATGCTCTCATCTGCCCACGCGGACGGAAGGCTTTAACATTTTCTATAATCATAATAGCTGGTGATTCTACGACGATTTCTCGTCTTCTATTTTTATGGCAACATCTAGTTAATTAGTATGTATCAGTCGGATTATTTCATAACAATGAGCCAGACATATGACACAGTGAAAAATAAGTAAACTAATAATAGGTAAGATCCATGTTCTATTCGTTCAACCAACACCCATACCTATAGATATAAAATAATGTCGGTTTACTTCACCTCTTTGACTTTAAACAGACGTGACGCTATTTCTGTGACAAGAACCTTTTATAAACGTGGGAGGATTATATTAAAAGAGCTCAGATGATATTTATATCCTTTCTAAAATACAAGACGTACTTCACAGAGGAGATGAAATCCTGATCTGTGACGTATACTTTAAAAATTTAATATTAATATTTATTTAATTTTTCCAAAGACAAAGTTAAATTGTTTATCCAATTTGGTCTCAAGAAGATACTTGCAAGTCTATTAAATTAAAAACTAATAAATTTATCATGCGTTCGGAAAAATACCTCTACAAGAAGAACGCAAAAGAAAATTGTAGGGCCTATTTTTTTCTATTGATACGAGTAGTTTAACAATAAATATTGGTGTGGTTACATTTGTTTTGTTTGCCGCGTGGTTGCTATGCAGAAGTTGCTAGACATCTTTGTCCTATATGGCATGTTTCTAGGATGCCGAAATCGTTACCGTATCGTCTAATAATCTACGTGAATCAGGTAGGGTTGTTTTGTGGTGTTCAGTTTCAATATCGTCAACACTTGCTAATTTGCTAATTATTGTTATGACTGGGCTTGGCTTTTCTTAATCTTTGTTAACAAACACCTTATTAGTGGTAAAATGCCTGCTTTTCGGGACGTGATATATAAATAATGACCTCAGTCGCAAAACATCGGAATAACCATCAGTAATGAATATCAATTAGAATAAAATTTGAAAATTGTCCTATTATTTGGTACGAATAGGTACTAGGTACTAACTAAATAACTAAGTACTTATTGTACCCAAAATACTTCAATCATGACATCGTTATAGTCTTATAGTAGTTTTATAAAAGGGGCCAAAATGACTCGATAGATACTCGGTAGTTTAAATAGTTAAAAGAAGAAGAAAGAAAGAAGAAAGGGGAGTATATAAATATATAGCGAGTCATAATGTTTTTATATATATATTTTTTTAATTAAATGTTTTGTTTGTTAATGTTGGGATTGCTAGAAAAATAAAATAATTCAATATATACAATATTAATAAATTTATGTGAATAATTTTTTTTTTTTTATGTAAGTGTGTGACAAGACGAGCTAATCAGGTGCCTGATGGTAAGCATCATGATTGCCCATATCAGACACAGTGCCACCCAGTGTTTTGAAATTCAAAATTCTGCGCGGCACTGCACTGCGCCTGTCACCCTGAGATATTAGTTGTTGAATCTCGTCATGCCCAGTAATTTCGCTGGAAACATTGCCCTTCAGTCCGGAACACAGCAATGTTTGCACATTACTGCTTGGCGAATGAATAACTGGCAAAGGTGTGGAACTTCCCCAGGCGGCCCCCTGCAAAGAGGCCTACAACTAAAAGTTTAACTTAGATTTACATTAAAGTACCTACTTATATTAAAGTCGAGATGAAGTCCGACCTAAACGAGCCGAGTCTAGTCTAAATTAAATTAGATTACAAACTTGTTAACGTTCTCTAACGTCCCTCCGAAAATTAAATAAATGATGCTGTCCATTAAGTATCCTAAGAGTCGTTATTTTTTAGGTTTTACTGGAGAAATAACTAATGCTTAGGTGTAACTTCTACCTACTTACCTGTCACCTGTTCCAACAATAAGACTCCTGCTATACCTACCTACTTAATAGATTTTAACTGGCTACCACCTCAATATCACTACCTACCTAATATAATACTGCTTCATAATTAATGATACCCTGGTATTTATAAAAGTGACCGACACATAACAGCGGATTAGCAAGTTGAAGTGGCAATGGGCAGGGCACATAGCATGTAGAACTGATCGCCGATGGGGCTGTAAAGTTCTCGAATAGAGACCACGGACCGGCAAGTGCAGCATAGGACGTGTACCCACAAGGTGGACAGACGATCTGATAAGGACAGCAGGAATATGCTTGATGCAGCCGCTTACAACCGGACTGGATGGAAATCTATAGGGGAGGCCTATGTTCAGCAGTGAACGTTATATGGCTGATATGATGATTTATATTTATGTACATAAGTACCTAGTTATTTTCAACCATTACATTGGTTAGTATACAGAATACAAAACTACAGTCTATCAAATCCAAGAAGTACCGTTTGACAGGTTTTAGTTTCCCTTGGGATTTGATGATTGATTGATTGATGAATTTTACCTACCCTCATCTTGTAATAAAAATTCATAATTCCATGGTTCCATGGCGAATGTAACTGAAATTGTGTGTTATGCCTAATGCCTACGCACAATGCGCGACATGTATTATCTATAAACTAAAAATCCGTAACTGCCTTTACTAACTTACCTGGATAAAGTTGTTCTATTCTATTCGAAGTTCGAAATAAGTATGTATATACTTATTTCGGCTTGAAAAGATGAAACGTCAAACGGTATTTCTTAGATTTTATGGACTGTATTGGGAATTATCAGTTCCTAAGAGTGTCTACTTATTACATAACACAGGTGAGTTCTAAAAACCGCGTTCAACAAGCCTTTGTTGATTTAGGAAACTACAAATAATAAAATCCAATTCCGTTCAGGTTGAAATAGAAATCAAACAATCAAAAATATTTATTACTTATTAAATAAATTATTATTAGTAAGATGTTTGTTGCTTCCAACTAATATTATAAATCTCTTTCAGTACAATGTAATAAACTTACGTTTTTAACAGGTGAACCTTGCGAGTTCTAACTCACCTCCTGCGCCATCTAGCGCGCTTTTGGTTAGATTGATAGATGGATGGATGTTTGTTAGATACTATTTCACGCCAAAACTACTGAACCGATTAAGCTGAAATTCAGTATACAGATAGTTTAGACCCTGGAATAACATAAAAAATACTTTTTATCCCGATATTATATCCCGCCAGTGTGTACATAATATTACCTCTAGCCTGATTTCTGTCTCCTCCCAACCCCCAAAACAAAATATCCCGGCTACGAGTAGGAACTCGTATAAATACTTACTAGGTACTTAATAAAAACTTGTTACAACTTTGATAGTATAGGGTTTCCTAAAGTTTATTGAATTTTCCCGAAGTTATTTCACGTGGACGGATTTAATATATTTGTACGCGAGAAGCTAAAGAAATGTTACGGCTGGTTAACGTCAACAATCAGATTTTGCAGGGATCAGATGTTTTCTGGACCCAGTATAGTGGCGTATACGGGCGTACTTTAGTGTCCCTTACCATCATCAAATGCTGGCCGGACGATTCCAGATAATATCTGGATGCTCGTGTGAACAAAAGTATGGGCCGTATTTCACTGCACCGGATCCGGAAAAAAAATTTCCCGTGAAAAATCTGGATGTTGTGTGAACCAGCCGTTAAGGTATACATATAATATATACTGGTGCTATCGTGGCAAGTGAGTAAAAGATAAATGAGTAAAAGTGAGTAATAAATAATGGGGGCGCCACTGTCTTTTACAACATTAAAAACAATTGGATCAACACATACACTCTTATTTAGTTCCGTTTCTACTCTTTTCTGTTATAACAAAAAGCCTTGTAAGGCGTCCACTAAACCATAGGTTTGAATGTTAGTTTTGCCACATTCACGGCTATGATTGATGGTTAACCTATCGTGTATTTTGATGATTGACGACAATCAAGGAATAAATTAGCGTCCATCATTCATGATTGATGGTCTTTGATTAACGCCTAAGGTATCGTGTAATGGATGCATTACACCGGTCTTACCTTCCCACCCTTAACCTGCCACGTTTGTTCCAGATGTAATGTCCCAAGCGTCGGTACGTTTGGCATTGTGGGCGCTGGCGCTAGTCTGCGCGCTGGCGCCCTCGCGAGCCGATGGAAACATAGGTGATTAAGTATACTATCGTTAAGGCGCTTTGAAGTTTTTTTATCGTCTTGAAGATATAAATATACGTGTAATTACGTAAAATAAAGACAACTAGGATCTAGAAAATAATAATACAAATATTCAGTAAAGAATCCAATTTAATCCAAACGAGTTTTCATGTATAAGCACTGAAAACTCGTTTGGATTAAATTGGATTTTTTACGGAATCTTTGTATTGTTATTTTCTAGATCCTAGTTGTCTTTATTTTACGTAATTGCATGTAGTAGGTATATATAACATATTTTTTATATCTTCATAAATGTGGGTACGTGTGAGCGAGAGGGCGAAATTGCTGAGCACCGCGCCTTTAGTGACAGCTTCTATACTTCTAGGTTATGTACTGCTTCGTTGGTTATGTAATCACAAGAGCAACTATTGAACAGGAAGCCCTACTGTTAGAGTTATTTAGATTCTTTACCTTTTCCTCCAGTTCGAACGCTGTTGCAAAAGCTAAAAAAGAGTTTCAGAGAAACTTGCCCACGCATCATTGCGTGGTAAAAGTTCACAAAACGAACATTATGCAGTGACCTATTTTATTTTTATTCACAAAGAGTTCTGGGAAAATAAAATGGGAATTGCTTTGAACCCAGTTTGGATTTCTACCTATACTAAGAACGGAAGGAAGGATCAGCTCAGATTTCACGAAAATGATGCTGACATTGACAATGATTACAAAATACTTATTTTACTTTGAAATGCGGGTAGGTAGGTCAACTTATTTCAAAGGTGTTCTGTAAAGCAATAAAATCTTATAACATAACGTAACATCACGTTTTTAGGGTTCTTTACCTCAAAATGAAAAAAGGAACCCACAACTTTTTGAGACGAGCCTATTGCCGTCTACTGGACACAGTTCCAAACTCCAGATTGTTACGAAGTAAATTCCGTAAGGAAAAAATCCTAGTACACTTTATGCCCGATGCCCGGGTTCGATCGGGATCGAACCCGGGACCATATGATCGGCAGTAGCGCTTACGAACCACAAGCCATTGAGACAGTCTCTACATAATTAATTGGAATTACATTATTATTAACAGTCTTAGCTTTAGATTATTAAAAGTTTAGATTAAAAAAAGCAATATAATATTATTTCAAGTTCTAAGCTACCTACATACCTACCAAATTTCAGCCCAATCGGTTCAGTAATTTTGGCGTGAAAGAGTATCAAACATCCATCCATCCATCCTCACAAACTTTTGCATTTATAATATGAGTAGCAATTAGGATCGGATAAAGTTAGTCAGTTAGTTAGTGAGCTACCCCGACAGCCAACAAATTACCTACTGTATAACAGCGTGGCCGTGTCCTAACTAAGTTAAAGCCGTATTAGGCAAGCATAAGCCCGAGATACGATCCTATGGCAGTGAGTAAAGCCACGCCTAATCCGCAGATATCCCAGCTCAGACCTTCAACTGTTAGTTTGAAGTTTGAAACGTTAATGGTTCGGTATAAAATATGGATTTGAAACCCTACGAAGCATTAAATATGCTTAGCAAAAAAACTACATCCAACAGTTGCATGGTTTAGGGCATTTAAACTGCACTACGACTGCAAATTTGCAGTTTGAATACAGTTAGTACGACTGCAATAAAACTGCACACCGACTGCAATCGGGAGCCTCAGGCTGCCTCGCACAGGCCGTCGTTTATTTTTGTCCTAACTTTGACAGTAGGGGTAAAAATGTCCATGTCTTCGAGCAACGCGGTCTTCCACTTTCGCCGCACGGCCTCACGGTCATTAGATTATTACCGTGACGACGGAAGCGGAAGACCGCGTTGCTCGAAGGTCCCAGTATATGGACAGCCGCAAGACGGGCGCGAGAGACGCGAAGCCAAACTTCAAGTTCACGGCGAGCTTCACACATTTATGACATGCGATTCGTTATTTTAAATACACTTAACTTCATAATATAGTGAGACTAAAATATCTCTATATAAACTCAACTTTTTGTTCAGGTTGCTTGTTCAGCCCAACGCTGTGTGTAAAGGGCGTGGAGTGGTGTTATGATGGTGAGTTTAATGCACATACCTACTTATTAGGACCCTACTGATTGATTGTATTGGTATCACTTTCTAAATAAAATTTCCTTTTAGATTTCGCATTTGGGAAGTGCATCCCGGTGTTTGAAGACGAGCCGGAAGATGGATCCCTCTACCGGTAAAATTGCAATATAAATCTAGAATCTTAAGTATTTAATCTATTATAACCTTTCTAGAGATTATTATAACTCATAATTTCATCTGTTATAGTAATAGTACATCTGTTTCCTGTTTCTTGTGAACATAACACGTCAAAATTCCTTTTGAGTAGTCCCCTTCGGGTTTGTCTGATTTGTCAAGTCGATTTTAAATGCACCCATTTCGACTTGGTTGGGCTCACCCCGGAAAAAATCTAGCTACCCTACCTTTTACTTTGTATGTGTGTGTTGTACAGATACTCGATGAGTTCTGAACAGCTGCAGTGGTTCGAGCGACAGTTGCAGCGTCTGCTGGCGCGCGGGTACCACTGGGAGCACGCCTACACGCAGTGTGTGTTGCAAGCCATGCTCTACACACTGAGAGAATCACCGTGAGTACATAATATCTATCACAGATCAGCTCATCACAACTGTAATTTTTGCCAAAATATGGATGGGTGACCACTTTTGAATTTTCATGTATATAGGTAAGTATATGCGCTAATAGAGAAATTTTATATTTAATACCAAGGATCAAAGCCTAAACTTGAATATCTGCTGCATAAGTACCAACGGTTTAGTGTTCGTAGCAGTGCTACGTCGTCTTTTACGTCCGTCATATAAACTCGACGAATAGGTATTAGGTATCCCTATAAACTATAAACCTTATAAAGCTTTACAGCCACCATATACGCTGACAAATACATATTTAATCTTTTAAGTACACATACCTACTCGTATTATTAATTATATTGTATCGCAGTTAAATTTTTCTAGCGCTGTGTTTTCCTGCGTACACATGCATACATGTATTCTAAATATCTTGGTGAAAACGAGGGGTAACTCCTTCAAAATTCACCTCAACAGATTTTTAAGTATATAAAATTTAAGCTATATTACACAATACTATAATATAAAAATATTACAAAATTTTTACCAGGACAAATTTATTAGGTACGTTTTCAGCGCTTCTTAAGACGACCACTTCAATAACAAGAACGATAACATATTTTAGTTTTAGAAATAAATATATAAGGTCTGCCTAAACTCAATGGGTAAAGTAATACGTAAATAATACGAATAATTTTAAATCAATATTAGATGCCACGCAGAGGTTCTCTACTCTCTACACTGAAACTACGCCGTCGCACCTGAAACAAGTTTTACGAATTTCGTGTCTACCGCTAGATACATTTGCCAAAACAATAATTGGCAAATACCCACATATTACAAAACTTCTGCAAATAAATCAACCAGTGTTATTCCCAAACGTAGAGAAAATTAGTAAAATTGTTTGTTGTTTCAGGGACTCGACGAATGTAGACACAAAGATTTGTGATCAGTTTGCTGACCCTATACTGAACACAGATCTTTTGGAAAATGTTGAAGAAAACTTAGAGGTCAGTGTAAATCACAGTTTTATACTTCATACTCGTAATACATTAATGGATTTATTATGATCCACGAATTTATGATGAATATCTTATTTATACATAATGTAAGTAGGTGTTGTACTGGTAGGCCTCTTTTGCAGGGGGGCGCCTGGGGAAGTACCACACCTTTGCCAGTTATTCATCCGCTAAGCAGATATATGCAAACATTACTGTGTTCCGGTCTGAAAGGCTATGTAACCAGCGAAATTATTGGGCATGACGAGTTTCAACAACTAATATCTCAGGGTGACAGGCGCAGTGCAGTGCCGAGCAGAATTTTGAATTTTAAAACATTAGGTAGCACTTGTCTTATATGGGCAATCATCATCAGGCACCTGATTGCTCGTCTTGTTACTCACTTGTTACTCATAAAAGAGTAGGTAGGTACTACTGCTAGGTGTAGAAACTGACATGTGATAAAAACATTTTTTTAACAGGTAAATCCTGCAGAAACGGCGTTCATACGTTTCACACCAAACGCGCAAACGTCCGACTCTGACTTTGCCAATGAAGTGTACAATCCACCATTCTCACCCGACGAAGATCCCGCCGCTTATTTGGCTAAAGGTATGTCTTTTGACCCCCGATCCAAAAACTATGGGTGGTATACGTTTGAAAGTGTAGGTGTTTGGTTGAACTGTTCTTTTATTAAAACTACGTTTCAGTGACTGGAATTGAAGACGAAGAAGAGCCATATGTAGATATGAACCCTAGCGACAAGTTGCGGGACATAATGTTGTTGAGTGCCATCGAAGATTCACCAGCAATTCGACCGTTCGAAGGCTTCCGCGAGAGGATCCAAGAAGATAAGGAAAAGGGACTTATGACCGAGCCACACGCGATCATCGCCAAAGCCAAGAAATCTGCTAACTTAGAAAAAAATGAACCGGGCGTTTTTATCGACGAAGATCGCCTCGGCGCTCACTTCCGTAAGCACAAAATGAAACATCCACCAAACACGGCTGAATACGTCACTGGCAATAGAATATCACCTCTAGATGAAGAGGTTCTTCAAAATGCGTACAAAAAGTACAAAAACAGCTTTCAGCAGAAAAGCTTCCCGTTCGAGTACGAAAACCCTGGAGAACTACCAGAACCGAGGATCTATATAGGTGAAGATGCATCTGAAGAGTTCCCAGTTGACGCTGGCAGTGGAGAAAGTGTTTACCCATATCAACAAACAGGTATTAGGACGGTTATTATATAAATTCAAACTAGTAGCCATATAGATTAGCAGCAATTTTTAAATTCTCGCCACGCATTCATTTCGCTTCAGATCAAAACGCTCCGGTATTGGATCCTAAAAATTCAAAAAATATGGAATATTTGCTGAACTTATGGAAAGGAATAGTGAGCTCTAAAGCAAATGTACAAGGTCCCCTTTACGCTGAAGGAGGACCTCTTAAGCCCGACGAAGTGCAGGGTATGTGAAAAATCGGACCGCTATCTTCCTTCATAGAACAGAGTAACATTTCTGTTAAGAAGACATTGTATTGCTTTACTGCTTGGTTGCATCGTAGGATTGACGGCAGAACTGTTTCATTCCTTCTTCTGAAATCCAGTCTAACATTATATTCATTATTCTCAGTTTATCAGTTGGTGTTTATTTTGTTCTGCTATTTTTATCCATTGTGCCCCTAAAACAAGACTGAAAAACCCCGAAAAATATGGTCACACCAAAAGAGGTGTTACAGAATACCGACGATGTTTCAGGTGAAAATTACAATTTAAATCCCGAAGATCTCCAAGATTTGCTCGATAGTGAATGGGGCTTTAAGCGTAGGGAAAGAGACGATGTAAAAAAGCCCGGGCCTCGCCTGGATGCGAAAACGTTAAAGATTTTATACCACAATAGATCCGTGACAGGTTAGTGTCACATTAGCTTCAGACTGCTGTGTTAGATCAAATCGATCGATGTTCCCTCAAATTTAACCGTTTAAAGCTGCATTGGAGTTCAAAAATATATGTTTACTTCCTAAATATTTCGAGCACCTCCACGTCTTGTCTAGAACACCGCACTAAATGTTACCTCTCTGCACTTTTTATTTTATTCGAAAGCATGGAGCCATAGCGGCCGATCAGCGAAATGTGTAAACATAACATTTATTTTATTTACCATTTTATTCGTAAATGTTTCTGAAAATCACCAATTCAATGTATGGGCTGAATTTCTTACTCGTTTAATGTTCTACTTGTAATCGATGTGTTTAGGTATACGTGTGATATTATATTTTTAAATTAAAACTCAATTACTTATCATGTGAGTGAGCGTTTTGTTTTGTTTCTAAATGTGTTTTTATTACATACCTACATTAGGTAGGAATATCTTATGATTTTTTATGCTTTTTCAAATCTCTATTATGTTAAATATTCACGGTTCCAACACTTAGAGTAAGGTAGTAAAGCAATTCAACTTCATTGTTCCAACATCATTTAATTTTGCAATTTATTTATAGTTTTTTTTATGAGTGTCCTCACCACTACCTATATCCGCTGAATATTATTTTAAATGCAAATACTAAACAATAAAATATATTACCAAAAAACACACCTGCATGATATATAAAATATTGGTGTTACATATTTAATTCATTAGGTCTGTTTTGACTTATTATCGTGATATTTTTCAGCCCACGGCTCTGAAAAGTCCGGTAATGTGGAAGGCCAAGACCACAACGAATATGATTACGACCCTTCGTACACATATGTCTTATTCAAGAATAGGTAACTTTTGTTGTTTTGATGTACTTCTAAATATTAGTCATAGGTTTCAGCTTCAGCTTATTAACTACCCGCTTGATTCCCAGGTTCCTTACTAACTGGGAGAAAGGCATATCTTTCATATCGAAACTTGAAGAAATGCTTGGCTTAGAAAAAAACACGTTTACTAATCCACGGTATGTAATCGATCCTATTTCTATAAGATTTCTTTAAATTTGTTTTTATTTTAACTTTAGTCTGTTTTGTGTTTGTTTGTTTTTTATTATAATTATAAGTTTTGTTTCTCAGAGTTCTCAAACTTTGCTAATTACTTTTTAGAGTTGATCCCAGAGAAGTGACGTTCAAGGTAGAGAAAAATGGCAAGGGCTATGAAGCTGTTGACGTAGCACGACGTGTTGGTGAGTCTGAAACATTGCTTTTGGTGACATTCGGCGGTCGACTGCAAATCTCGACTGGTTTCTATAATGTGTTTCATCATCATCACTATCTCAGCCACAGGACGTCCACTGCCGCCTTCCCCACATATTTCCATCCCTAAAAATGTGTTTATGGAGGCTGTATGTACAGCTTTAAAAGTTATTTCGTAGGATATACAACGTGTTAAAAAAATAGTAATATTAATCGACGAAAGTCGGAAAAAATTGGCAACACCGCGATGTGCTGTGGTTCGTTATATAACGTGTTGAAAAAAGGTGTAGTAATACAAATCGACGAAAAAGGAAAAAAAAATGCTACACCATGAATCAGATGTGCTGTGGTCCTGTGGTCCATTATATAACGTGTATATATTATATAACCAAAAGAAAGAATTGCGAATTTTGCATAAAAAATGCACTCCGTAAATATTACTACACCTTTTTACACAATAACACGATGTATAACGGACTACAGCACAATTGATTCATGGAGTCGTAATTTTTTTTCGACTTTCGTCGATTAAGTATGTACCGGACTAGATGATTAACTATGGGGAGGCCGACGTCCAGCACTGAAATTCCAGAGACTGAAATGGTGATGATGATAATGATGAAGTAGTAAGTGGGATACAATATTATCTAGGTAAAGAAAACTTACACAGCGCATGCAGCAGTCGGTCGCCGAATCCTTTATATTTTCCAGATTCGAAATGTTATATTTAACATACTATTAAATAAAATTATTTTTTCGTTCAGATACGATCAAAGACGAACTGCGCCGACAGACTGGTGCCCAAATTATATCCACTGGCGTCGGAGACAGGGTAAGAAATATTCCTCGAATGAAATCTGATGGCCAAGACAAGCCAGGCTTAACTTTACAAACTCTACACCTTTACATCTTAGTCAAAATATGGAGTTTGGCATTTTCACTGCATTCATATGAGCATAAGGTAAAAAAATTATTTCGCTACCGTCACGACAGGGATGGAAAGTGAAAAATTTATTCATTTGGTACTTTTCTATTAAACAATATATAGTTCTTGTAATAAAACGGCCAAGCCACATATTTTGACTAAGGTGTAGAGTTTATGAAGTTAGGGCATGTAGAGTTAGAAACTTGGCTCTAGATGAGATCTTTAGGGTTGTACTCTTATTAGCAGTTTATTTAGCAACATTTTAGGTTTTATGCCAGTGAAGCTCCTAAGCTCCAGTCCTATCGAGCTTCATAGGTTCATTATAATGAAGACTACAATGACATCTGACTACACTACATGACCAACTCTACATTACTAATTATACATAAGTTTTCTATATGCTAAGTAAGGTAATTTTTTTATAGAGCAAACGTCCAGTGATCCGCCATCTGGACAATCCAGCGAACCTTATCATGGGTCTGGACTTGCCAGTTCTTTTGGCATTGGTTGGAAGTCTAGCGGTTCTCATCGTCGGAGCCGTGGTCTTTGCTATTCTTCTGAAACGGGATTTGAGTGGCAAGAGGAAGATGCAAGGGCTTTCTGGCGCTGCTGAAATTGATGCTGAAGCCACCAGGGACTACCAGGTAAAATAACTGTCCTACCAAAATCTATTTCTAGTATTCTTTCTTCTGTTTGTTTAAAGATTCCACTCTGTTTTGCTGGTACACGTCTCTCATCTAATACTTTATTTTTAAGAACCTTCGTACAAGGCACAGTGTAACACCTATGGCATAAAAAATTAAATAACAAACATGAATATCTACTATGACTCGTATTCAGAAGGAGCAACCTCTCGACCAATATGCTCTTCGTTTGGTACTAAATTTTGATGTATGTGATAGCTGTAAGACGTCCACTGCTGGACATAGGCCCTCACATTTCCAGCTAGTCCGGTTGTGCTTACAATCGTTTGGGCTTGCAGCCAGCGTATTCCTGTTATCTTAATTAGATCCTCCGTCCATCTTGTGGGTGGACTTCCGAGTCCAAGAGTTGGTCTCGCCATCTTAACGTACACTCTTCAATTTCCCTGATGGCTTATGCAATGATGCATCGTAATTTATAGAGCCTCACATTTTTTATAAACTTGGCTGGGTAACAAAGTGTCAAATGTTTGTAGGAGTTATGCCGAGCTCGTATGTCAGGCAAGTGGTCGGGCCAGCAGACCACGACTACACCAGCCCCGCACGCGACTGACCCTCCGCAGCGAATTACGTCACTCTCGCGGGAACCTGATGGCAACTCGCCGTCTACGCGATCCAGCACTTCATCTTGGTAAATATTCATTGTTTCTTTGGATAATTTGTCTTGTACATCTATATTCATAGATAATAAGCATTGTTAAAGAGTCAAGTGACCTCACATAAGCTATTTATTCTGGGCGTAATTCAGTACATGAATGCCCAGAACCTATACTACCCTCTCGACCTAACCGAAAACACAAAGGAATGACTGATAAACGGCCAAGGACGCGTGGATCCACGTCTATTAATATATACATTTTCCGCCAGGATGATAGGTATAGGTGGCGTTTGCCAAAGCCTTGTATGCACGTCAGTGCGGTATGTATCACGTGCAGGTGAGTTTGGATTGGGTCCTTAAAATGGCGGTAAGGTCCCCAAGGGGGTAAATTTAACGTACATTTTTAATGGGACTTTTGGCCAGAAACCTTGTGTCTTACAGGAGCGAAGAACCCGCATTGACTAATATGGACATCTCGACTGGACACATGGTTTTGGTAAGTTATCTTTATATTTATTTCAGACGACTTGTAAGAGCACAGACAACTCAAGCAAAAGACGATGCTTTGGTATGGTTTCGCCAAGATATAAAAAAATCTAATAAAATATAACTATATTATCAATATTAGAATTGTCACTTGAAGACACTATTATAGAATTGGCACCAGAAACATTTTGTAAAATTTACAAGAAGACTGGTCGAGTGGTGGTTATGAGCTTGGAAGTTTCCACGGAGATTTTAACATAACATACATTCACGCCTTTTTCCCGAAGCGGTAGGCAGAGGTGTACCCAGGACTCAGTCCCATAGTAGATACACCCACATTTCGCCACTTATTGGTCCCATGTAATAGGGGGCGAGCCTATTTCCATCTACCGGGCACAGTTCCAGACTCCAGGCAGCTATTGAGATAATTCCTAATGTAAAAATCAAATTTTTAACACTTTGCCTGACCTTGGGATCGAACCCGGGACCTCTTGATTGGCAGTCGAGCATGCGCCTACTACGCCACCGAGGCAGTCAGACGTCAGACGAGGCATCACGGAGATTTTGTATATTTATAATGCCTATTTTTTTTTGTGTAGGCATACATGGAAGACCATCTCCGCAACAAAGACCGTCTGGAGCAAGAATGGCGCGCACTCTGCGCGTACGAAGCCGAGCCTTGCGCGACCACCGCGGCGCTGAAGCCGGAGAACGCTGGCAAGAACAGATACGCTGACGTGTTGCCGTACGATCACTCTCGAGTCACGCTGAACACCTTGTCCAACCATGTCGGATCTGATTATATCAACGCCTCGACTATCGTAAGTTTCTGTATTACAATTTTTCTCTCTTTTCCCACCATCACGGTAGCGGGATGTGGTAACAGGGTTTTAATAGGGCCGAAATATTTCCATTAGCCAATCACAGCATCGTTTGTCAGTGCAATTGCACTTGAACTTTTTGCTCCAGAGGAATCTGTGTCAACTGGTTGGTTGGTATCTCAGATCATACAAACAATAAACTGGGTACGCACTTAACGTACGTATTTTAAGACTAACCGGTGCATATTTTCAAAGATGAGCACGAAGTTTTCATTTTGAGATATACATATATGCATAGGAACTTCTTACATATTATATAGGATAGGCTCATTGTGAGTGCCAGCTCACTGTGACAAAAGTGAAAGTGCACATTTATCTGAAAGTGCACGTTTATCAAAGTGTTCTGAGTACCTAAGTATACCCCTCTCACTCTTTGGGGAAACAAGGCGTGAAGTGATAGATAGATAGATAGATAGATAATACTTTATTGTACACCACACTTACAGAACCAACAAAGAGGATACCTACAGAGAAACTAGATGTACTTAAATGTACATGCGGTGGTCTTATCGCTAAAAAGCGATTTTTTTCAGACAACCGATGATTTGATATAACAACGTGTTACAAAAACGTTTAGTATAATACTTATGGCTATGGGTCAACATCTACCTGTCAACCTAAGCATTTTGCAAAAGAAAGAATGGCAAATTTCGCCAATTAAAGAACGTCTTCCCATACAAATTGGCCGATCAGTTGATCCATTTTGTATGGGAAGTCGAAATTTTTTTTGCTAATTTCGCATGTCTTTCTTTTGTAAGCAGTTTGAAGTAAAAGTGCACCCCCTTAAGTATTGCTTCACATTTTTTACACGTATACTATAATGTTCTTATCAGACCGACCACGACCCCCGCAACCCAGCATACATCGCAGCGGCCGGGCCCCTCGCGCACACGGCGCCTGACTTCTGGCAACTGGTGTGGGAACAAGGCAGCGTGGTGATGGTCATGCTCACACGACTCACTGAGAACGGACAACAACTCTGCCACCGATACTGGCCTGAAGAGGGATCCGAGCTGTATCATATCTATGAGGTTGGTGGAAATTCGGGACATCTCTAAAATATAGTGATCCTTGGCGTGTCCGTATCTTAAAGCCACAGTCACAGACTGTCATCCGCCCACCAATCAGGCCTTACTCACCCCACGAGCGAGATTGAGCTCTCCACGAGCCCCCGTGAGCTCGGAACTGACCTCAGGCACACTAAGTTCATCTTTTCAAGCAATTTTCAAGCCGTAAAGACTTTGCATAAGGCTAACTCGCACAAATTCAATAACCTTCGTCATAAAACCATGAAATTATAAATTTTATCACAAGACCCTCAATCACTAAATGTAACTAGGTACAAATCTCTCAAAAAGGCAAAATAAGAACTTTCAAGCGACAGGTAGGTACTTCACTATGAATTATTATATAGGGTGAAACGAACTCTGAAAGAAGCTAGGTAAGTAGGTACTTAGGTTATGTATTTTTACATTTATTTACCAGTCTTTGTAACTTACTTAACATCTCACCTTTTTCTATTTACATGAGACCGCACGGTAAGCAGAGGTGTACCCAGGACCTAAGTCCCATAGTAGGTACTTATTACTTACACCCACACTTGGCCAGTTATGTTTTAGGCCTATTCAGACCTGAGCGTTATTCGCTACCGCTCTGGGTATCGGAAAATACCGCTTATATTATTACCGCTTTACAGGGTTACCTTAAAAACACCAGCATCCTCGAACGACCCAGCAGCCAACATATATAACAACATTTGTTCTACGAGTTTTGACATAAAATTAAACAAAATATTTTTCAATTTTTCATTGTACTGTCGTGACATTTGTGAGTCTATGTTTCATTAACAAACTAAAAGACACTTTCTTTGCCAGAGACCCAGGGGCTAGTAGTACGCGCACCGTAATCTGTTACGATGCGCGTAGAGTTTAGAACATTCAAGTGTCATCATCATCATCAGCCGGAAGACGTCCACTGCTGAACATAAGCCTCCCCCATAGAACGCCACTCTGCGCGGTTGTTGGCATCCACCGCGAGCCTGCGATCCTGACCAGGTCGTCGGTCTACCGCATGGAATATTAAATTGATATATATTTTTGTATGAAAGTAAAATCTAACAAATTATCAAAACTCGTAGATCAATAAATGTTGTTTTTATGACGTTGGCTGCCTGCTCCTACGAGTCCTGTTGTTTTTAAGGTAACCCTGTATGTACCGGAATTTCTATGCAGTTCCATTCGAAACCCGCGTGGTATTTCCCGCTACCCAGAGCGGTAGCGAATAACGCTTAGGTCTGAATAGGTCGTCATAGAGAGCGAGCATATTTCTAATTGCCATCTATCGGGCACTGTTTCAGACTTCAGTCTGTGATTGAGAAAATCCCTGAAAGATAAATTCAATAACTCTCTTGCAGTCAATTTAATTTGGTACATTAAATTAATCGAAATCGTAGCTCTCCGGGTCTGGGGCTCTACAGGGTAAAGACCTATCACACATTAGGTATTTACTTACTTAAAGCAGGGTTACCTATTACCTATTATCTGTTCTGTGCTTAAAGCCACGGATTCACTAAGGGACATTTTATACCGCAACATGACGCGCTACACGTCTACGTGTTGCTGCAACGTTGCAAAGAGCAAAGCGTCCCGTCATTAGGTTCTGTGATCTGTGGACTGTGGTCCCGCGTAACAAGTTCCGCAACATTTTACGTGGGTAGGGCGAGCGCATGCGGCAATGTTCCACGGCTTAGTTCCACGGCATGTCTCTCGGGACATTCACGTAGTTGTAGAGCAACATGTTCAGCAAAATGTCGCTCCGTTTGTCCCTTAGTGAATCCATGGCTAGTATTACACTTAATAGTTATGTAGGTATAATTAGACCGAGTCGTATTACACCTAGGTATGTGATTTTGTCTACATATATTTCCCCCAGGTTCACCTAGTGAGCGAGCACATCTGGTGCGACGACTACCTGGTCCGAAGCTTCTACCTGAAGAACCAGCGCACCGGCGAGACTCGCACCGTCACGCAGTTCCACTTCCTATCCTGGTCCGAGAACGGTGTGCCCGCTTCTACTAAGGCGTTGCTTGAGTTCAGGAGGTCAGCTTTATTTGGTCGCATTATTGTCGTGTGTCAATTTTCGTGAACGATAAATACGGAAAGCCAGGCGATAGTGCCCTCCGAATCACGGCCTCCAGTGCAATTCGCAAGTGCCCATATATAAGTATATTTCCAGTAAAACCACACAAATGGTCACCTATCCGAAAATGGACCAAACGGACGTTGCTCACTTTATCGATGTGTTGTGGTAAATGTGATTAATTGAAAATTAGTTAAGTATTCAAATTCAAAACTAGCTTTAAAATATATTTTTTAAAATAATTATCAGCAATTCAAAATTGATAAAATTCCATTATGGGTTACTTGATCACGAAAGCCCTTCGAGTGGCCGCCATGATTGTCACGTCATAGTGATATAGTAATCTAATTAGTCCAGTATAGGCCGTACAGTACATAACAACGTTGTAATTTTTTGCCCTAATTGTTAAACTGGCTATAATAGGATAAGAAAAGTGAATATTCAAATAAACTTAATTGCGTACCGTTTGAAATTAATACTGATATGTTTAGAAAAATATACTGATCAATGGGAAAATTTTTGCTTTCTTGTAAAATACCCCATAACAACTGAAATTAATTAAAAACAAGAATATTATTCCGATGTAACTTACATAAACTCTCACCGTTTTGATTTAACGTTGAGTTGAAAGAACACATTACATTTGTAGACAAGAAAATTCTCTCCAACTTTCATTACGAGCATTATGTGCAAATTGTTTTCGTTTTCGCATTATATAAATCTAAAGCTAAACAAATAATTTTACTATTACGAAATAAACACAAGTAAGATAAACCGAAAATCCTTCCATAGAACACAAAGAATCTTACTTTATTTTTTTTTTATTCACGAAGGAGAAAATGGACCATACGTTCGTGTATTTGCCACTGTCAAGTATTTTATGTTAAATCATAATAAAGATTCATTGTTCTTAATTTCATATGTGTATTATGATTTACTTCACTGTACATAATTTTTTGTTTGCTAATAATATGAATAAAAAATAATTATGCAAATTAAACAGCAAGTAGACGATCCGACATGGTACGGCTGTACTACGAACTTGGTTCGCTATCTGGTTTGATAGCGAGCCAAGTAATATTCGATCGTGTGGCACACTGTACGGCGAACATTATTATTAGTATTACTCGGTACCGTATGTCGGTACGGTGGTACGGGAGCTTGCATATCAAACTTGGTACGGTACCGGACAGGTTCGGTTGTCTGCACGGCGCACCGTAGTGGTTCTGAGTTCAGTCGCTCGCCGTCATTGGTCGTCGCGCAGCACGTTGCGATGTCACACGTAATGGATGAAATAAAAATAAATACTGGTTCCGATATTGATGACATCTTAATTAAAAACAATAAAACCTGTTACCTTTTTATTTGTTTTAGATAATCTAAAGCTAGGTACAGCTATTTTGTCTTTATTCCTAGTATTAAAATTATGAAGGTCACTATTTAATTTTAATTTATGTAAATTTTTACGCACATACATGATGTTCTTGCACATAAATGTATAAGGATGGTAGGGTCAGTATGTTTATTTCTTTAAATAATTACTTCAGGGATTCGCGTGGACGCATCTCATAGATGGCACGAATCGCACGTTTTTGTAGTATAAAGATATTTTCTATATCTGCGGCTGACCCCCACAACAGAATCCCATAAGACATCAAGCTATGGAAATATGCAAAGTACACTAATCTCGCCGTGGCTATATCTGTTAGTTGCCTAATTTCATAAACCGCGTAAGCTGCAGAGCTTAGTTTCCCTGAGAGCTCGGTGATATGAGTGCTCCATTGCAGTTTAGAGTCTATATTTATGCCAAGGAACAAAGTTGCATTGTCAATATTGAGTCTTTCACCGTCAAGAACTATGATTGGTTCTATACTTCTGACGTTAGGCAACGGCAACAAAAATTTCAAACATTTAGTCTTTTTCGCATTCAATAACAGATTGCCAGTATGTTATAGATCCCATGTAATAGGGGGCGAGCCTATTGCCATCTACCGGGCACAGTCATCAGTCATCAGTCGGGCTGGCGAAATGTGGGTGTATCTACTATGGGACTGAGTCCTGGGTACACCTCTGCCTACCTCTTCGGGAAAAAAAGGCGTGAATGCATGTTATGTTGTTTTTAATAACAGATTGTTTGCTGTGAACCATCTGGATATACTTGCTAAAGTATTATTAACATGTACTAGAGAAGTATCCTTCCTATCAACTTTAAAAATCAATGACGTATCATCGGCAAACAGAACTATATCTGCTATACCGTGGACCATGTAAGGCAAATCGTTAATATATGCCAAAAACAGGAAAGGACCCAAAATTGATCCCTGTGGGACTCCCATCTTGACAGGAGAACTAGCAGATGTGATACTATTGACGCTAACCTTCTGCTGCAAACTAGACAAGTATGATTCCACCAGGTTCAGGGCATTCCCATGAATTCCATATACTTCTAACTTGCGCAGTAACGTGCAGTGTTCTGCACAGTCGAATGCTTTGGAAAGATCACAAAACACTCCAATGGCATCCTGTGAACTCTCCCAAGCCTCCAAGACAAGAGTCATGAGATGACAGCCCGCATCGGTTGTTGATCTGCATTTGGTAAAACCATACTGATTTGAATGCAGTATTCTGTTTCTATTGAAATGTGACAGCAGTTGGTTTAGCATCAATTTCTCAAAGATTTTACTTAATACTGGCAAAACAGAGATTGGCCTATAGTTTGAGGGATCTGTCTTACTTCCCGATTTAAAGATAGTGTAATTGGGGAAACCCGATCTGTTAGAGTTTAGAGTATAAATTCAAATTATTTTTTTATTTATTATAATTTATTGTACTTATTTTCATAGTTATTTCTTCTTCTTCTTCTTCCTAGCAATTATCCTGGCTATAGCCAGGGTCTGCTTTCCGGCTATTTCTCCTCCATTTCGCTCGGTCTTGTGCATCCTCTACGGAGAGTTCATTGGCACTCATGTCATCCCTATTTATCCCATTTTCATAGCTACTATTATTAGAGAAATCGTTATGAAATATCTATTGCTTTTTACGATAAGTTAAATACATAGTAGTATTAATATTAATCGTTATAATATAATTATGGAAGTCGTATTTTAGCTATAACCATGTTTCTGGGATTACAATTCAAAAGCGTTGTTTTTTTCAATTTCCGTCGTTTGATCTGTTTTTTTACGTGACATTGACAATATTGAATGTTGATTGAGGTAGAGAAAAGAGTAGAAAATAATGGGGGCGCCACTGTCTTTCACAAGAGTAAAAACAATTTAATCAACACATACACTTTAAATTAGTTCCGTTTCTACTCTTTTCTGTCGAGCTATATTCCTTAGAGTTTTGACAAGCCAAAATAAATAAATTAAATATTTTCTTGTGTTTAATTAATATCAATCGTTATGGGGTAATAAAAAGGAAAGCAAAAGTTTTCCATTTGTTCAGTATATTTTGCTGAACATATCGGTATTTATTTCAAACGGTTCAAAATTAATACTGTTTCACCTAGCAAATTCAGGCAATCTGATTAGTCTATAAGTTAAAACAAATAGTTTATCAATAAATTGGCGATAGCAACAAGATTTAATCGATTAAAAGCCAAAACACTGTATATATGAATACTGATATATGGTACTGAGTAGGATTTTCACACTTTTTGTGTCGTCATCGCTCGTTCAGGTACGATCGGCGTGTTTTCGGCACTGGATAAAAAAAAATTTTCTAATTTGATATAACTTTGTAATTATAGCGTTATAAAAAAAAACTAGAAATTGTTTTCTTACGAATGTTATATGTGATCTTTTCATGTAAGCAAAAAATTAAAAATCAAATACCCCAATTCCTAGGTAACAGAATAATTAAAAACTGGTAAAGCGGCATATAATATTCAGTAGATAATTTAAAATAATACCTGCCTATATATTATGTACCCACCTACCTATGTCTCTGAATAGGTCAGTAAGTATCTACTTTTCTTTTACCTTTTTCAGGAAAGTGAACAAGTCCTACAGGGGAAGATCTTGCCCGATAGTGGTCCACTGCAGGTAATTTTTTATTTAACACAGAGGAAGTTAGCTAAATGCACTTGCCGTGCGACAACAATAAGTTTAAAGAAAAATAAATCTACCAAAAATTGTTGAGCTGCCAGAAAATAAAAATTCTACCATTTTGTATGTTCGTAGTGATGGAGCTGGACGCACCGGCACATACTGCCTGATTGATATGGTGTTGAACCGCATGGCTAAAGGCGCGAAAGAGATTGACATAGCAGCTACACTCGAGCACATCCGTGATCAACGCCCGCGCACAGTCGCCACTAAACAGCAGTTCGAGTTTGTACTGATGGCTGTCGCTGAAGAGGTCAGCTTACAGCTTATTGTATTGTTTATCTACAAAAGCTCACAAAATATATGGAGTCCATCTCGTATACGTTGGCAATTTTATAATTATAAAATAAATTAAATGCTTAATATTATAATATGGTTATATTATACTAGATAGATGTATAATGATTCCATTGAGACATCATTCAAGCTGTGTTAACGCAGGTCACGTCATTTGAGCTCGTAGCTGAGAATCAAGTGACCTCTCCATGTACGCTGTATTGCCTTGGTGTAATTCACGTTGCACAAACGACATGATACAATTATTTTATTACTATGGATCCTTCAATTTTTGAGGCCGCGCACTCTTATTAATGAGATAGAAAATCATTTGAAAATATATAACGAGTTTAGAATTGGCTTTACGAATTATTTTGTAAATTTTTTTCAGGTACACGCTATTCTAAAAGCTCTGCCGGCTCATTTGCAACAAATGCAAGAGAAGAAAGAAAAAGAGAAGGAAAAGGAAAAAGAAAAAGACGCTACTGACAAGGAAAAGCCTAAGTGAATAATAAAAAACCCTGCTTAATAATTTTATTGTTTCATGCTAGTTAATCGTTTGTGTATGTTTAATATAATTATTATTGATGTTTATATTCATTAGGTATTTGATGTAGTCTTCTTCATGTTAAGTACCCAAAAGGAAAATTCATTTGTCATAATATTTCGCAGTCTTTGATGCCAATTTATCTGCAGTTATTTTGCCTGCTTGCACATTTATCGTCCTTTAAAAGTTTGTAGAATTTTTTTTTATATAATTGCGTAAGTTTATTAGTATTATTGTCGTTTTGCGTCCTTCGCTTGTCTTAACAAAGAAAATTATTACAGTAGGTACTTGGTTAAGTATTTGGTTACTTAAGTATAAAAAACGTGGTGAGGCTACAAGCATTCATTTGTTAAGGATTTATTTATTTTTACGATAATTGTTTGTTTATAGAATGTGCGTGATTATCGGTGTCGGAGATTTTAAAGTATAGTAACATTAATTATTTGAAAAATCTTTCACTGTGGAGACTAATATGAAATCGCAAAAAATGACAGCTATTCCAAATGCACAATTTTGCTTGACCTTAATAAATTTAGGTAGGTAGTAGGTACATAATATATAATACATTACACCTATACAGAAGAGCTTGTTTCTTTCTTGGATTCAGATTGTATTATATTAAAACCCCTTAATTTCCGACAGCGATAATCAAACAAACAAATAATGTAGTATTATACCAAAATATAAAGATACTACAAATAAAATATTTTTTCATATTATACATAAAAGTTAACTTAGAATGTCTTATTACTATAATATTATTGTCTCGGTATACAATATAATATTAGTATGTTATACTTTATACTACGTTCCTTACGTTGTATTCTAAGCAAGTTTATTTGAAAATGAAAAAATGGTCAATTGATAAACTCTGGTTTAATCATTAATAGGTATAATTTACATATTATGTTGCTACAATATTTTTGTAACATAGATTAAATATGACCAAATTTTATGGAAACCATACATTTCAAACTCAATATAAGTCAAATTTTAAATATTTGTTAGCTAATATTATCAGAGAATAATGTATAGATTCATTGTCAATATGTAACCCATATTATTACATATTCATAAAATAAAAAAATAATATTTTGCATAAAATGCATACTAGCTAACTACTACAAATAACTGATCTAGTCAGTACCTAACGTTATAATGTTATATTTATATGTGTTGATTAATTTTAGATTGTCCTATACTAACGTTATACTTGTAGCCAGTGATATCTGGATCTAAGTAATGAATATAATATTATTATTTTCAATGATGCAAAGAAATTAGTAATATCTGTAAGCACACTGTTTTTGTTTTATTATGTAAGAGTATCTTACCTACCTAGGTGTATATCTCATGCAACTTAATAAAACAGTAAAAAAATATGTAACAAGTCCCTTTACCATATCTCAATCAAATTAAATACCTGATAATACGATTAAAAAATTATGTAGGTAATCACAAAAGATCTATTTACAGAGTTACCTTGGTATCCAGATAATATATTCAATAGACTTCGGCATAATAACATAATATAATGATCAAATAATATATATTGACCTAAGAAATAACTCTAAGATTGATAATGATTATTTATTATTGCATATTAAGTGAAAATGTAAAAAAAAAAATCGCCATCAAAATAAAATGAATGTAGTTTTAGTTGTAAGAAAAATATATTTAATCGTATTTCTGTATGAAATTATATGTAGTTTATATGTGAATGATTGAATAATGGATTTTGATTAAAATGTTTTAGGGATAAGCAGCAGCTATATGTACTTTGGTCCTTATTTCCTATCCTCATTCCCGTCCTTATTAAATATTATAATTGCCTTGCTTTATTGACCTTGTATCATAAGACATAATAATAACTAGGTGGCTTAGGTAGGTACATTATCATGTGGAATTGCAGTTTTATAGTATACGATCTAAGTATTCGACGCGTCATTACTTTCTACCAATCATAAAATAAATCGGCATTCTAAGGCATTTTGTACACAACACGTTTTCTTAACCGTACGGTGTGTTAGCCATACGTTTAACCAAGCGTGCAAGCTTGGACATGGCACAGCAAAGCTACCGGTCTTGACAACGGCTAGGTGCGGTTCAGTTCAGATTTTACTGTGACAGACATTTTCGCCATAAATGCTTATAAGAAAAAGATTATCTTGCGTACTATGTATGTCTCCTTGTGTATATGGAACAAAAACAACTCAAAAAAGGAGAAAATCAGCGCATGTAATCTGTCACAAAAAAGTAATAACGTCCGGCGCCGTCAACACGCTCGCATAGACTGCACAGAGTACTTTATTTATACTGAAAATAGACTGCTATACAATTATACAACACTGATAAAAATCACGCCGTGCATAGACGCGGCGCGCCAGGGGTAGGCACGGCGCATACTGCAGTGGCCGTGCCGCTTACACACGGCGAATTAACCGTAGATTTTCACGGCTGAAAAACGTGTGTGTATAAGAGCCTTAATAGTCAACACAATCAAAATAATTATACGACCATTTTAACGCATATATTTAAACCTTGAACAAGGAAATAATAACCAAGGTAGGCAGTTTCTGTACTTGTAGCACAAGAAAAGGAAAAACTCCCAATACGCAAAATTAAATTATTTACTAACATAAGTTACAAAAAATAAATTATAAAGGCATGCATACCTTGGTATGAATGCTTAGTGTAGGGTTCCATACTTTCTATACCTGAACAAAACGCTACTGCATTCTAAGAACATACAGCGTCACCTAGTTGCAAAGTACTTCAAACATGTTAATAATCACATATTTTTTGTTATGGGATTTATTCCTGTACTTTTTATATAAGATCTTGCTTCTCTATACTTGTGATATAAGGTCTCAACAGACGGAGAGAGAGACGGACAGACAGACAGACAGACAACGAAGTGTTCCTTTTTTGCTTTTAAGGTATGCAACCCTAAAGCCAGGTCCACTGCGGCATGTTTTTGTGTTCGCTAACACAATATCATGTTACTAACATTAAAAGTGGGCGTGGCATTGGTATTATATATATAACAGAATAATGTTATATAACACGCTAACACGTTATCCGTCGCGGATGGAAAACATCACCCGCTTTCGCCTGCGAGGAGTTTCATAGTTCATTTAATATTACTTTTTACTTTATGTTACTTATTTTATGTTGCTCGTGATTCGTGCCGTCAACATCTCTGTTAGTTGTTTGAAAATCATAATCTTCTTTTGTAGCATACAATATTTTGCAATTTCTATTATTCAGAGACTGTGTAGTAGGTATTTCGTGAGTTGGAATCAATGGATTTTAAACAAGAAAATACTTGCCCTTGTACAGAGCTTATTTTAGAAAATGATAATTGCTAACAAAAACATTTTTCGGTATCATGTCGCTGTGGACAGGCTGTTATATGACGGGCGGTTAGCGAACAACGTTTTGTAGCTAACATTTAGCTGTAGAGCTGTGATCAAACGATGATTCGGTTTCGGTTTCGGCCAGTTTCAGCTCAAAAATTTAGTTTCGGCACAAGTTTCGGTTTCTGCCAAAAATTGCCTGAATGTTCTCTTCTGAAACTTTGTGGAATATCGTGCGTCGCTCGGTTGACTTCAGTAGAGTTCGCATTTCGCGTATCACCCGCCATCGACAGTTGTCAGATCGCCAGTTATTTTTCGCGCATAATGATTAGGTATGTGTATAAATAATATTATAATGTATATTAATTTATGTTTGACCAGAAAGAACGGAATTTGGGAGAAAATGTAGTAATAAGCTGGCAATCGCGGTACGTGCAGTCAGTGCTGTCAACTGTCACAAATCAGTCATTCATTTTAGAGATGGGCCAACTCGGAATAATCGCGACTCGAGTTGTATGTAACTCGAGTTAGCAGCGGGAAGCTGAGAAAATCTTTAGTAAGTATAACTAATTATTTTCTTATGCCGGGCACTCACATGCGTACGAATACGCGAACCCACAAGTGTGGGGCGACATTCGCAAATAACTATGCAAAGTTTTCGCTGCATTCGTGGTTTTCCAAGTTGTGTCGGTTTTTTGACGCACATCAAAGGGTGCGAACCTCGAACCTTCGCGTAGTCTCCTACACATTCGTGCAACCAGTTGTGCTCACAGAGTACTTTATATATCTTAGCGATAAGACCGCCCATTGTTACACTAGTTATTAGTTTTTAGATCTTCTTGTTTGTAGTGTACCAATAAAGTGTTTATCTATCTATGAAATGCAAACGGGTTTCCATAAAAGTTTGCGAACCCATTCGCATATCCGCTGAGTTTGCGAATAGTATATCTGACGGCCCTCACATGCGTGCAAACATTCGTACAATGTACGAATATTTTTACGCATGTGAGTGACCGGGGTTATAACATAATATTCTTTTAACTTTCACTTGTCATTTTTTTTATGATAGTGAGGGGCAAGACGAGTAAATCAAGTGCCTGAAGGTAAGCATCATGATTGTCTTTATCAGACACAGTGCTACCCAGTGTTTTAAAGGTCTAAATTCTGCGCGGCACTGCTCTGTGCCTGTCACCCTGAGATATTAGTTGTTGAAACTCGTCCTGCCCAGTAATTTCGCTGGTAACATTGCCCCTCAGATCAGAACACATTAATGTTTGCACATTGACAGCTTGGCGGATGAATAATTGGCAAAGGTGTGGCACTTCCCCATGTGGCCCCCTGCAAAAGAGGCCTACCACTATAAATTCAAATGGCATTTTGAAAAGCTAACAATCAGTATCAAAACTATAAATAAAACCAAATGTATTTATGGGTAATGACAACCGCTAATCTAATGATAAACTGAGATCTGCAATATTGCGACAAAAGTTTGTAGAGTTTGATATGATTAGCAAACTTCGTGTCATAGTCAGTATCGTTTGGTCAATATTACGTTCTCTATGTTCTGTGCAACAATCCTACTAATATTATAAATGCGAGAGTTTGTGAGGATGGATGGATGTTTACTCTGATATTTATACTCTTTCACGCTAAAACTACTGAACCTATTGGGCTGAAATTCGGTATTTTAGACCCTGGAATTACATAAAAAGTATTTTTAACTTTTTATCCCGATATTCTCACGAGAATGAAGCCTACGCGGGTAAAACCGCGGGGCACAGCTAGTAGTACATGCTACTGGCCACTGGCTACTGGTGGCCGTAGCGCTCATAATAATTTTATCGATTTGCGGACTGCGGATTTTTTTTAAAATGACCTATGCTTTTGGCCTCAGATGGCCTCTACAGCTTTACCGGGCAGTATTCGGACTGCGGATTCGTTTGATTCTTGTATATAATATTTATACCACCAGTCACCAGCCCAAAACTCGAGTTAGAAAGGATCCAACTTGACTTAATTCGAGTAAGCGTACCTCGAGTTGGGATCTCGATCAATCTCGATTTGACCCATCTCTAAATTTCTATATCATAAATTTTTCATTTGTGATTTCATTCAATTTCATTTTCCATACTTGCGCCGTGTATTATCTCTATTTAATAACTATATTAATACATTTTGCAAAAAAATATATACCGTAGAGCACGTACGTCATTTGTTACCACTGATTTAAATTAATACCTCTTAGTAGAAATCCGTACAATAAATCAGCGATTAGTAATTAATTTCTAACTTTCAAGCTAGGCTGATCAAAATGGTAACCGGTCGCGCACTACACTTTGTTTTCAAAGTTGCCGATAGGACTCTCACGGCTAAATTCTACAGGGAAATCCTGGGCATGAAGGTAAGATCTAGAAATATGTTTAACATGCTTTCATGCTTTTTTATTTATTCTTGTATTCTAAAAGCTTAGAAAAAGATCTAGAACTTGTTAAAAAACCATCAATGTCAAGGTTATTTACAATCACAGGACTAACCGGTAACCGCTAATTATATTGCGTACTACTTAGGTAACTTACCTACTGACCTATTATTTGCCTATTATATTTGTTATAAGTTAGGTACCTAATAGCATATTCTATTCTCTTTTCCTTCTGGTTATCTGGAAGAAATCGCTTTAACCAATATAGGTAATATGACCAGAAACATCTTTTTCCATTTTTAATGTCTATGAAGGGGATTTTAAATATCTGTTTAGATTTGACTGAATATTTTTTGTTTCGTTATGGATATGAATACCATGGGCATATATGGGCTTAGCGATAAGACCGCCACTTAAGAACAATATACAAGAACAATGATCATAAATATAATATTATTGTACTTTTATCCTTTGTAAATTGTTTATTAATGTGGATATCTCACCATCACTCACATTGTCTTTAGCTTATTATAGGAGTTGTTGGTTTCTGGGCCATGTCAACCTTACATTATAATTTTTATTTTATTTGATAGGCCTAATAATAAGATTTTCAAATGTGCATAAATAATATTTTTAGTATCACCATTAATTTTTATGAATTAGGTAAGCAAATGTTCTACAAAAATTAGAATGTGCGTTGCCATTAAAAAAATATTAGTACTTAACCTCACTTTATTTAAATCAAATTATAAAATAAACAGTGATAATAAGATGGATACTATGTTTGGGAATATTATTGAGACTAACATTCTCTACCCGGCAATATAGGATAGACAGTGTAAGGTTTTCTGGGCCCAGCTTTCTGTGATTATGAGTCTGTTTCCTTTTGCTAAGTAATTCTATCAAATAAGAATAAGTAAATCTGTGTAGTAGGTACCTACTACCTTCATCTCAAAGCAAATAATGATAGGTATAGTACCTATCAAATCTGATGATCTGATGTTATTTTCAAATGGGTTGTATAGATAAATAGAACTTAATTTGTAACACTAGGCTTTGGTCACACTCTAAATATTCGACTCAATTCCCAAACAAAATTCACAATATAACTACCTACTACTCTGACACTGCACACATGGAGTTTTGTACACGCACAAGAATGTGCGTGAGGTGATTTCTCAGCGAAGCAGGGCTTGTTGAGAGCTCAATCTCGCTCGTGAGGTGAGGAAGGCCCGATTGATGGCAGTGTCCATTCTATACATAGTATTATTATCTGTTCTGTGTTTTGGTCTCAGGTTCTCCGTCATGAAGAATTCAGTGAAGGCTGTGAAGCTGCATGCAATGGGTAAGTCATATTATATTACTAACAATGATTTAAGCAAGATCACAAATTTCTCAATAAAAATGATGAACCTCATTCAGTACTTATACATGAGTCATGGTTGAGTATACTTAAAATTTCAGTTATAGTTTAAAGCATTCAGTGAGATCTTCATTATATGCTGTAGATACCTACTAGGGATGTTATGGGCTTCAGCTTTGGTTCTAAAAAATCCGACTTTGCATTCAGCTCCAAATCTGACTTCAGTTCTGACTCCATCTATTATAGACCAAATTGAAAGCTTTCCACTTGGACTTCTGTTTCAATGAACCACCTTCGTTATGTGCTTGGTATAAAGTAATGCCTAATGCCTACATACATTTTTTAGCATCATCATTTTTGGCTAACCATGAATCGACACCCAAACTATTTATGTCCATATGAAAGGAAATGGTCTTGGAATCCAAGGAAGCTGAGCTCAGAAAACTTTACACTGTCCCTATATTGCCAAGTAGAGAATATTATTTGCAATAATATTCCCAAACAATAGGCATCTTGTTATCATGGTTTCATTTGTAATTTGTTTTGAATAAGGTGGGATTGAGTACTAAGTATTTTTTTAATGGCGACGCGAATTTCAATTTTAGTAGATCATTTGCTTATTTGAACTTATTTCATTATAATGAATGGCGATATTAAAAATATTATTTATGCACACTTGAAAATCTTATTGTTACGCCTATCAAAATGATAATGTAATGTCAATGTGGCCCAAAATCCAACAACTCCTTTAAGCTTAATTGGAGACAGAACAGTTTTAAATTCACCTGTGAGAAAACCTTTTAAAAGAGTCTGTTGAAGTCATAATTAACACAAAACATATTTCAGACCATACGCAAACAGATGGAGCAAAACTATGATAGGTTATGGGCCCGAGGACTCACATTTTGTCGTTGAACTTACATACAACTATGGCATAACACATTATGAACAGGGGAATGACTTCCTTGGCCTCACCGTCCAGTCCAGTGAAAGTTTGAAGAGGGCTGCAGATAATAACTGGCCAATCAAGGAGGATAATGGACATAAGTACTTGGAAGCACCTGGTGGATACAAGTTCTATGTTATTGACAAGCCTCAGCCAGTTGATAAAGGTAAACTGTCAACTTTTGCATGTATTACTAGCCTATGCATGTTTGAGTGTGTATGCATATTGCATACATAAAAAGGTGTCTGCATGCATGCGTGTGTGTGTTTAGGATCTCTTTCCTTGCTTTTTTTTATTTTTTCTTATTAATTTTTAATTTTCCTTTATATTTTTTAGTGCGTAATTACATTGTTAACTCCAAATGAAGACGTTTGGACCTTTTCAACTATTATAACATTGTTAATTAGGCTCAAATAGACTGGCTTAGATTCTCTAGGGGAGTTCATAGCGTATTGTTTTCTAATTTACATTTTTATACAACATTTCCTTGTTTATATACATACGTTCACGCCTTTTTCCCTAAGGGGTAGGCAGAGGTGTATCCAGGACTCAGTCCCATAGTAGATACACCCACATTTCGCCAGTACGTTATTGGTCCCATGTAATAGGGGGCAAGCCTATTGCCATCTACCGGGCACAGTTCCAAACTCCAGGCAGTTATTGAGATAATTCCTCATTAGGAAAAATCCAATATTTTCCATTTTGCCTGACCTAGGGAACGAACCCGGGACCTCTTGATTGGCAGTCGAGCATGCGCCCTCTACGCCACCGAGGCAGTCCGACCACCGAGGCACCGAGGTTGTTTATATTCCTACTCATAATCAAACCTTTCGTCATATTCTGCTTTTTTGTTTGTAGTTATAATAATAATAATAATAATAACATTTTTATTTAACCAAAAAAGGCGTACAGTACAATATCAACAACAGGTACAAGCTTATGAACTAATATGAACTTAATAACTATTTTTCTTTATTGTATAAGGGCATCTCTGACCCCTGAACTAAGTCCGTAAGACTTGTATTTCAGGGGTCAGCGTTCCTCCATGATCATAAATAATTCTTTTTTTCATAATATCATAAGCTTAGCTACACTACTAAATACACACTAAATAATGTATTTAGGTTTTAAACAGTAATTATAATTATTTGTTGTGTGTATCGATATGGGATGCGGTGAGTAAGACTACACGTGTGAGAGTGGGGGTGTTTGTGAGAGTGGGGGTGTGTGTGAGGGTGAGGGTGTGTGTGGGGGTGAGGGTGTGTGTGTGTTATTAAGGAAGTTCTATAGTAGCAATTCTTCTGTTTCCACATAATTTAATTTTAGCAAATAATTTTTAATTTTATTTTTAAACTCATAATTATTTGATCTATGTATATTATAATCTAACCGAGAATGTAGTTTATTATATATCTTGGAACTTATTATAAGGTTTTGTCGGCGTGCAAAGGTTGTTCTGCTTGGTATGTGGGTACATATTTTCGGTTGAACTCTTCTTTTGTTACTAGGAGAGTCACAAGGAACCACAGGGTGCTTTCGTAACACAGTTCGTAATATGAAAAGTTGTCTCACTGTCAGTACGCGACATTCCTCGTACAGTTGTGCAGTAGGGTGTCGGAATGGTTTAAAGTACATAACCTTTAAAATCGCTCTCTGAGCTCGTTCCAATTCAATGAGAAGAGTCTTAGCTGCTCCACCCCATACTGGTATGCAGTAGGTAATGACTGCTTCGCAAAGAGCGGTGTATACGACCTTAAGAGTCATCTTATCTGCACAGTGGCGCAGTTTCTTGAAGATAAACACAAGTTTCCTGACGCGATTGGCTAGAGTGTTTATATGGGTTTGCCAGCTTAGTCTCTGGTCTAATTCAACCCCTAGATATTTTGTTACCTTTGTTTGTGAGAGCAGTGGACAGGTACAGTTTCGAGAGAGGGACCTACATATATGTGCTTTAATGTCAATGTCTAGGCTACGATTTACTGTCGGTGAGAATTGAATAAATTTGGTCTTTTCGATGTTCAAAGTCAAGAGGTTTTCGTGTAGCCAGTCCATTACAATTTTTAGACTCATTTCAGCGTTTTGTTGCACTTCGTTATTATCTTTTCCATTGACTACGAGAGCTGTGTCATCTGCGTATGCAAAGATTTTGCAGTTAGGTATCTCGAGTTGGCAAAGTTCGTTTACGTAGATTTTAAACAGCGTAGGACCGAGTATACTACCTTGGGGAATACCAAAAGTTAGTTTTCTTTCTTCACTAATGAAATTTCCCACTTTAACACATTGTGATCTATCCGATAGGTAATCTGTGAAAATTTGTAGAGCTATTCCTCTAACACCTATATATTCCAATTTCTGAAGGAGTTTGGGGACAGAAACAGTGTCAAATGCCTTGGATAAATCAAGGAATATTCCCACACATTTGGCTTTATTATCCAGTATTTTAGTTATTTCATTTGTTAATGTTATTACTGCATCTTCAGTTGAAATTCCAGTTTTAAAGCCAAATTGGTTATTAGATATTAGGTTATTACAATTTAAAAAACTATTTAGGTTATTGTTTAAAATTCTTTCTAATATTTTTGACAAGGTGGTGAGTACAGATATTGGCCTATAATTCGTTACACTGTTTCTGTCCCCGCTCTTGAAGATTGGAGTGACTATAGCTTTCTTTAAAGCTTTGGGGAATACACCTGTTTTTATTGACCGATTACAAATATGTCTAATTATAGGGACCATAATTTGCTTAGTATATTTAAGCAGAAGTGCCGGTATTCCATCCCAGCCTACAGAACAGTCGTTTTTTAGATTCATTATTATACATTCTACATCCGAGTCATCTACCTCACATATTACTATAGAGTTACATGGGGAACATGGAAGTTGTTTTCGTGGTTGTAAAGGTGTTGTGTTGGTAGATACTAAGATTTTATTGGCCAGATTACTGCCAATCTCTGCAAAGAATTTATTTACTTGATTAATAGATATTGTAGGATCAGTGTCTAATTTTAAGAGTTCTTGCGCAGGAGTAATGTCTTTTTGTGTATTTGTGATTGATTTGATTATTTTCCATGTTCCTTTAGGGTTATTTTTATTTTTATCTAGTTCTGATTTTTCATAAGTTCGTTTTAATTTTCGTAGAAGATTATTGCAAAAGTTTCGGTACCTAGAGTAGGTTTTCTGTAATATTTTATTTTTAGGTGTTATTTTGAGTTGCATGTGCATTCTGTCCCGGTTTTGGATACATCGAAGTAACCCAGTAGTAATCCAAGGCTTAATGGTCCGAAATCGTCTGGGGATCTTGAATGTTAAGGTATGTTCTTTGATTATTGCATTCAGTATAGCAATAAAAGTTTCTGTGGCCTGATTTGCATCTTCACTGGCTAGGACTCGAGAGAAATCAGTATTAAGTAGAGCTTCCGATATCTTAGCGTAATCCATTTTGGTAGCATATTCTGATGGCTTTTGATTAACATTTTTATTTAAATTTATACAAAACATAACTGGGAGATGGTCTGTAATACAAGAGTCTATTACGATGGTAGTTACTTTCCGATTCGTTCTCAACATCACATGGTCTAGGCAGTTATTGCCTCTAGTGGCATAAAAATGGGTTGGTTAAAACGCATGACTGGCCACTAGCATTAGATATTCTGCGGAGTGTCGATCACTGTTGTCATTTTTAATATCTATATTCAGATCACCCACTATAGCAACGTTTTGGTATTTGTTAAACATTGACAAAGTGTTGTTTAGGCTGTTCATGAAATTGTCTAGGTTTCTATGTGATGGAGATCTATAAATAGATATAATAGCTAGCTTCTTACTAATTAAGCATATGAGACAACTGGCATCGAGAAAAGATGGTTCCAAAATTTGACAATGTATGCTTGTCTTGGTGTAAATAACAATACCATCATTTTGGTTTAACAAGTTATTAGATTTATGAGAGTTGTACCCGGTAAGCTTCGGAATACAGGATGATTTGTTCAGCCAGCATTCAGTTAGAATGATTATATCGTATGTTAGCTTAATTCGTTGTAATAGTACCTGCGTCTGATCGAAGTTTTTGTTAATGCTTCTAATATTCAGGTGAATAATTTTGTAAGTATTTGAACCATGATCACTCACGTATTTTAAGCAATCTTCAGGGGTACATAAATTAGAGCTAGACACTGAAATCGACTCGATTTCTGTGCCTATGACATCATTTTGGGTAGCCATCATTAATTATAAAGTAAGTCAAAAACGTTATTAGGGTCACTGAAATATACAATATTCATAATTGTGTGTAATGTTTTAGTTTCCTGATTCAAGTGATGCTTCAAACTATAGGTTAACATAATAGTATAACGGTAAATATATGTAGTCGGTTGCAATGTATTTTGAGAATTCGAGTTTAAGTCAGTTGTATGGGTAAAAAATATAATAGTATATATAGAGTGTTTGATTTGTATTGCTTGCGTGGGGTTAAAGTATGAATGTGGTATAATGTTATTGGTTTTGTCTAGTTGATAGTAAGTACAAAAGTTCTTACTTACGGATATAGTTATATAGGTTTTATTATTTGCGATAGTATAGCAAAATGTATATAGTCTAATTTTATGTAAATTATCTTGTTTATCTTGATCATTTTGGTGTAGTCATTGCGCGGAGGCCAGGGTCAAAAGATGCTGTTCGTCCTTTATAAATATCTGAGGGAGGCCATGGTCTTTTCTAAGAAAGATCCTTCCATTTGTTGTCCAGCAAAATTTAAATTCATTTTGCTTAGCTAAATATCAGTTAAATATCATAACAATCTAGTTGTTTAAGGCTCAAGCTAGTATGGTGATAGCGTCACGGGTCTATTAGCGTACTAGCCGCCATCGCCTGACAGCTCATCCGCATATAATCAATACGTGGACATCGAACATTGTTCTATTTTCGCGTTCTTTTCTGCCACATACGTGCTAACTTTGGAATGATATCCCTGCTGTGATCTTCCCGTTGAGCTACAACATGAGGCGCATCAAATACTGAATAAGAGTCTTGAAAGATCGGCAACATCCTGGCAATACCCCTGGTGTTGCAGGTATCCATAGGCGGCGGTAACCGCTCACCATCATGCGGCCCGTCTGCTTGTTAGCCACTTTATTATCACTATCACTACATAGTATAAAACAAAGTCGCTTCCCGCTGTCTGTCCCTATGTCTGCTTAGATCTTTGAAACTACGCAACGGATTTTGATGCGATTTTTTTAAATAGATAGACTGATTCAAGAGGAAGGTTTATATGTATAATACATGCATAATATAGTAGAGAAACACTGATAATTTTAGAGGTTTCTAATGTGATGAAATAAAATTTATCACGAATTTGTTACCCGTGCGAAGCCGGGGCGGTCCACTAGTATGGAATAAAGAAAATATAAAGCCTTGGGATTTGGGGGCCTAGTTAAAAAAAAGCTTGATTGATTGTATTTATATATTTTTTGACGTGACAACGTCTTATAATTCGATAGAGCCGGCTGCACGCACGAAAAAACATGACTCATGCGGCGTTACCTCGCTCTGAGGCGTTCCATGTAAGGCTTGAAGTGCAAGCGAGAGCGCGGAACGAGCGACAAAGAAGCACAATCGGCCTTTGCGTTCGGCAGCGTTCGACATCCGTCTCTCTCCTACTTGAGTGAGCGCGTTGTCACGTTCAACTATCGTCAGTAAACCGACTTTACAGACAACCAATTTTTTTTCTTTCTTGATTATACTTTATTGATTATCTTATTAATTTAATCTATTTGATTACAGTAGAGAATTCTAAGATTCATTATCAAATAGATAAATGAATAGGTAATGATTAATGATATGATAATAATATTTAATGATTAGTGTATTTTTGAGTTCTAGAAACTATATACCTTTGATTTATTGACGTTTAAAAATGTATTTTTTTTAGACTTTTGTAAATAAATTGTATTTGAGTTATAAATCAAAACGTAAGGTTGATAGATATAAATGCACATTAAGCCTCGTATCACTAGGAGGGACAAATATCCCGCTACACGTACAATGTACCTTGTTCAGTTGTGGAACAAAATATGTTCGTGCAAATTGTATTTCAACAGACATCTACACTCTACATTCAGTTACTTTTGTCCCACAACTGAAACGAGACAGCTACAAATAAGTGGCGTAACGTTTCCAAACTGCGCACGACATCTCATGCAAGTCGCGGGATATTTGTCCGCTAGTGAAGACGTGGCATTAAACATTGATAAGAAAACTTCTGGCTTTCTATAAAATATGTCGTGTTGCAGACATCTATATCTTTGCATTAGGCACCAAGTATTTGATAAAACAACATTCAGTGGATCAATAAAGACAGTCCTCATAATGCATGTTTGATAACTTATCATTATCTGATCATATCATATTCAAATATTTTACTAGATTACGTTAACTAAATAAATTAGATATTTGATCATGTGATCTAGTTGTGATTTTGGTCTATTATGATTTAGTATGTATGTAAATGGACTTTGAAGCCCTGCTATATACATTTGATTTATTACTGCATTTAGTATTTACCATTTGGATTTTACCATGTTTGTGGTCATTGAGCCAATCTTGAGGTAAGGGATACCGGTTCCAAATCTATGGTTTAAAGTTAAGGAGATAATAATGATTAAGTTACATTTTATTCAAAAAATTCGTAAAATAATTTAATCCAGTTTTCGGTTTGCCATACTACAGGCCAACCGGGCTACAGGCATATCTAGTTTGGGACCAGAAAACCAGTCTGGGGTTCGATCCCTGCGCATTTCATATATTTATGTACATGAGTATGTCTGCTTGATTTGTGTCTAGGTACTGGGTGTATATAAAGCGTGAGCATATGTAATTATACAATTTACTGGTTAACATAGTACAGGCTCGGCCTAGTTTGGGACCAGAAACAGTGTGTGGAAGTCGTAAGAAAACTCCTGATTAAAATCTGAATTCCCGCGACAAACTAATCGCATGAGACGCTGCTTGGACAATTTTTCTTCTAAACATCATTAGGTAGTCTACTTTTTTCACATGCTTATTGTTTATGCAATGCTACTGAACTTTTATTTTATACTACTTAGCCTCAAACACTACCTGAAGAACACGATAAAAGAGCCAAACAATGTAGCATGACATCAAAATATGAAGTTAATAATATCACGTATGTTTTATCAGCAATCTACATCATATTGTATCAGTTTTATCACTAGCTTTAGAAATTCTAACTTATACTAACAACCTGTCTGGCTAATACGAGGTTACTGGTATTAAGCATACTATTTAAGGGTAATTGGATGTATTTATACAGAAAGGAACCAACCCACCGCAAGTTAGTTTCGAGATAATGAGGGACTTTTGTGAAAAGAGAGTGCAAATTTAAGAGGCAGCGTAATACATAATAAAGAGTTATTAAATTAATAGTGAATATAATAAAGTTTATTATTCATAGTAAATTTTACAATTCTGATATCTTTTATTATATACTAAATGTCAAAAAACCGGTTGGTTCTTTTTGGCAAAAAACAATTTTGTGGGATAGTTCCATTCTGCAATATGGCTGAAGGCTGCTTAACAGAATCATGAACTTTTGCATGTTTCCTAAGTGTTAATCCTTAAAGCACTAAGTGGCATGAATCTTTTTAAAGTTAGTTTTTTTTTGTATTATAGGGACCATGCACAGCATAGAGCTATTTCCGTTTTTTTTTTTTTAAACTTGATTTAAAGCAGGTTCGCAGCAGTTCCACAAGTGACATGCTGTATATCTTTGATTGTAGTCGGTGGAATGGTACCTACCATTTTTATTGAGAAGATAGGCAATGTGATAATATGAACGCCATCTATGCATTTAACACAATTTCACCCAAGTTGTGGGTTGGTTCCTTTCTGCATAAATACATCCAATTATGATTCACAATGAAATTCACAATGGAGCCAACTCGGAAATAGAAAAAAATAAATCGGATGATTACAAAGTTTAAGGATTATTGCCTATATTATAGTGGTTGCTTTAACACCCGCAGTGGTAGAGTGCCCGCCACGGATCGGTGCGGTGGGTGCGTGGTTCAAATCCCGCCCGTGGGTGAATTTTTTTTCTGTATTCGTATTGTACAATATGTTCATATAAGTAACTTTTATGTTTTTTTTTTATGATAGTGAGTGACAAGACGAGCAAATCAGGTGCCTGATGGTAAGCATCATGATTGCCCATATCAGACACAGTGCTACCCAGTGTTTTAAAATTCAAAATTCTGCGCGGCACTGCACTGGCCCTGTCACCCTGAGATATGAGTTGTTGAATCTCATCATGCCCAGTAATTTCGCTGGTAACATTGCCCTTCATACCGGAACACAGTAATGTTTGCACATTACTGCTTGGCGGATGAATAACTGGCAAAGGTGTGGTACTTCCCCAGGCGGCCCCCTGCAAAAGAGGCCTACCACTACAAAAAAGTTAAGCGTTATTTCCTCCATTCCGAATCATTTTCTCAGTCATATTCCTCAGTGGTCATATTTAAACGAATTCACACAAATCTTAATTTTATACATATAAATCTTTCCTCATGAATATTTGGCAAATACGATAAAACGGATGCAAGTCATTATATTATTATGGTCACAGTAAACTTCCTTTGAGATAAAGTTAGAATACCTACCTTATATTAAATCTAAGAGCCTGCTTCATTATTCTGGTCGTAAGTTTATGGCGATACGCATGCTTGGATACAATAGCAAACGTATTCGTCATACGTCTACACGATTTATCACACATTTACCTTATTTCTATAACAAGGAATTATTATTAGATTTACTTGAACAAACATTTTTTTTTTATAAAACTGGGTCACATAAGTATGCCTTTTAAAGAGTTATGTAGTCATCTATACTATTATATAAAGAGAGAAAGTGATTCACTGACTGACTGACTCATCAACCCAGAGCCAAAACTACTGGACCGATGATGATGAAATTTTGACAATAGATTATTTTTACAGTCTAGACAAGTAATAAGAAAGGGTTTTTCAAAATTTTACCCCTAAGTGTATTAAATAGGGGTTGAAAGTTTGTATGGAGTAGACTTAATTTTTCGGCCAATTAATTTCAAATTTTGTAGAAAAATTCTAAAATGAAAATAATTAAACACGTGTTTCAGCGTTTTCAAAAATTTCAACCCTTTTGAGGAATAATAAAGTTTTAAAGTTTGTTATGAATATTTTAGTTCCAACAATGCTCAATAGATGGCGCTACAGAAATAAGAACTCGCTGACAATATTTTTTTCCAAAACATAACTATCCTAAGGCAAAATTTTAGGTAATTTAGTTCCAACATTGCATAATAGATGGCGTTCTGCAAATAATTAACACGCGCTTATGATTATTTCGCTTCTCTTTATCTTAGCCCCTCTAAACTGGGTTGCAACTACATCGAATTATCGATGCTCTTACTGTTTTCAGTGAATCCGTATAATGTCTCCAGATTATTCAATCAATACCAGATACCAATATCCTAAAGAAAGAAACTTTGTATTTTCATTTGCAACGAATAGGCTCCGAAACTACTGGACCGATTAAAAAAAATCTTTCACTTATGTAAAGCTTTAATTCAGTGATGAATTTCAGTTTGAGTGACATAGGCTATACCTATGAGGTTTTAAAATATATTAGGGATCCGTAAGAAAACTGCAATATTGTGAACTAAGATGTCACGTAATTACCAAATATATTCATTAACTTGCGTGCGCTGTGAAATCTATTGATGGTAAAATAAAATAACGTACTAGGGGTTTGTAGTACTTACAAAATAGTCCACGGACAAAATATCCATCTATTTTGGTTTAGTCACAATAGTCAAAACAGACATTTTAAGCATGCGCTGTAAAAAGTATTGGTGGTAGAATAATGTATTAGAGGTTTGTTGTACTTATCAATAACTACAAAATAGTCCACGGTCATTTTAACCATCTATTTTGGTTTAGTCACAATAATCGAAACAGTTATTATATACATGCGCTGTGAAAAGTATTGGTGGTAGAATAAAGTAATTGACTAGGGGTTTTTTTAGTATTTACAAAATAGTGAACGTACATTAGTATATTCATCTATTTTGGTTTAGTCACAATTATCGAAACTGTCATTATATGCATGCGGTGAAAACTATTCGTGGTAGGATAAAGTAATGTTCTAGGGCAGGGGTTTGTAGTAATTATCATTATCTACAAAAAATAGTCCACGGACATTATATCCGTCTGTTTTGGTTTAGTCACAATAATCGAAGAAGTCATTATTTTTACGTGTAAGTATGCGGTATGTAAATTAATGATAGTAGAAATAATGTACTAGGGGTTTGTAGTACTTATATATCTTCAAAAAAGGCCTCGGAAAATGTTTCCATCTGTTATGGTTTGGTCACTGTAACAGAAATAGTCATTAATTTGCGTGCGCTGCGTAAACCATTAGAGTTATATCTATAAAAATACAATGTATCACGAATTTACTCCACATTGTTAAGAGGTTACATGAGGGGTAATTTTTCCTTACAAACTTATTCCTGTGTTTCCTCCCTAGATAACTGCATCAGAGCAATGGTTTTTTTTTATAAAATCTAGGTCAGTGAGCATGTCCCTGTCATTTTAATTTTTCTACAAACTCATTGTTAAATGAAGTATGATCCTTTAAAAACATGAAAAACTCTTCCAGTTTTACTCGCGTAATAATACGAGTACGTTCACTAGAAATAAATGAAGAGTTAAGTAACAAAAATAAATTAACAGAGACATAGCCTTATTCATCTTCTAATTTTCAGAATATAAATTTATGGATAAAATCTATTATTCTCGGAGGAAACAGGTAAATACAAAACATCGATTTCGTAAATTTTATATAGGATTGTGTCAAACTGCTAAAAGGTCCTGTATCCTGTTAAAACGTTCACTATACCTACTTCTGCTACCCGTGCGAAGCCGGGGCGGGCCACTAGTAATTAATAAAAACTATCGGACCAACTCTGTAATAGCAGAAGGAAAATCTGCTTTTTCATAGAAAAGGTCAAGAAAAGACCTATAACAAAATATATGGAACTTTTTTAACGATTTCATAGACCATACTATGCGGCATAGTGAACGTTATTCAAATAATAAATGCCTAGCTGTGCCCTGCGGTTTCACCCGCATGGTTATCGTTCCCGTGGGAATATCGAAATAAAAAGTACCCTATGTGTTATTCCAGGGGCTAAACTATATTCATACCAATCTATATACATCAGCCCAATCGGTTCAGTAGTTTTGGCGTGAAAGGGTAACAAACATCCATCTATCCATACTCACAAAGTTTCGCATTTATATATATATATATAAACACCTCCCTGGGCACATAGTTGATCCAGCCACGAATCCATGCATTATAGACTCCACCTTTAGGCGCGAATAACTCGACTCCGTTTGTACCTATTGCGACCGGAGTGGCAACGTCGCCCTCTGCCACGCGATGTTGCTCTTTATATTCGCTGAAAACGGCATATACTCCATCCTTTTAGTGCCCGAATTTTGAACGGAACTGAATCCGTAACGGCCAAATTTTTTATACTCAAGAGAACTTTCTGGCTCCGAAATATACTTTCTTCTTAGAACACATTATTGGCTCCATCGATTTAAAATGGCATTATATTCTTAGCATTGGGTAATAACTTGATCCATTTACATATATAAAACCGTATATACTCCATCCTTTTAGTGCCCGAATTTTGAACAGAACTGCATCCGTAACGGCCAAATTTTTTAAACCCCAGAGAACTTCCTGGCTCCGAATTATACTTTATACCTAGCACACCTTATTGGCTCCATCGATATAAAATAGGATTATATTCTTAGCATTGGGTAATAACTTCATCCAATTACGTATTTAAAAGCGGTATATACTCCATCCTTTTTGTGACTGAATTTTGAACGTAACTGGGTCCGTAGCAGCCAAGTTTTTTTATACCCAAGAGATCGTTCTGGCACCGAATTATAATTTGTTTCAAGAACACCTAAGTGGGTCCATCGATATAAAATGGGATTATAAAAATCCATAAAATCTATTTTATGGATTTATATTATAAAGATGCATACTTAACAGATCTGAGACCCCAAATTGAGTGCTGCAACATTCATATAATTGCAGTTCATGAAACTCTCATTGTGAATCTAATCATCCAGGAATAGGTAGAGGTGTACCCAGGACTCAGTCTCACAGTAAGTACACCCACATTTTGCCAGTATGTTACTGGTCCCAGGTGAGGTGAGCTATCTACCAGGCACAGTTCCAGACTCCAGGCTGTCACTAAGATAATTCCTAATGGAAAAATCCAAATAACACTTTGCCTGGCCTGTGGTTCGAACCCGGGACTTCATGATTGGCAGTCAAGCTTGCGCCCACTACACCACTGAGACAGTCGATGTTATGATAATATTATCTTCTTAAAATATATTGAAAATAATTTCAATGCACACTTGCATCACTGATCTGTTTTTATGTTTGGTTCTGGTTTTGTGTTCCTATAAGTAAAATTACGGTACTTAATCAAAATAATGAATGTAACTTGTGAATAATAATAGAACCTTTGTGGTTCTTTTGTTGGTAGAACTACTTTTGCAATGTTTCATTTCACACATAATGACATACCTAATAATGTCAAAAACTAGTGGGAAACATAATGTGACCATTTGTGACGTATGACTTATTCGACTCGACGCTCTGGTTTTATTACTACCTACTATTGTCTGTGTTTGATTATATTAGACTAATAATTGGCACTTAGTGGTTCCGTTTTATATATAATTTTTAGGAAAAACTCGTACTTATTTGATCCATTTTAATTTATATTCTTAGCACTCCCAACATTGTTTGATCCACTTCTTACAACAATCTGAAGTAGGAATGGTTCGCAAAGGGAGGACTGCCTCCCGAATCCCGCGCTCTCCCCTATCGCTGCCCGAGCGCCGCCGTGCGTTTCGTGATTTATTCCGCATCGATTACTAGTGATATTGAATTACAGTTTTCTCTTTATTTTTGTATGATTTTGGTCAAAACAGTTTTTTTATGTAGTAAAGTTTTTAAATATTTTTTTGAGCTCAATACTTCACTCTAACACTCGAGGTTCTTTTTTTAATTGTTTATTTGTCAGTGATCATTATTCAATTGTAAGTTTTAGATATTATAATTTATTATCCATTAAATTTTACTTTATTGCAATATTAAATAAATATGAGAAATTGTGTAAAATGTCAATAGAAAAAAAAACTGTTTTACTTTGGTATTGATTTTGGTCATATTGCATACAAGTTTATCTTATGTTTGTAAAGTAAGTTTTAAAAGACGGCAAAGTAAACGAGCCCATACTAGACTATATTAGCACTTATCATAAGGTAATTCCAATGTCGACAAAACGAGCCTAAACTTGACTATTATTGCAATGGTTATCTTTCAGCTCCATCATCAGACCCTCGTCATCATGTGGAATGAAAAGTCCCCATAACAACAAAACAAACGAGTCCAAATTCGACTGTCTTGGCACATTTCGTAAGGCAGTTCCAATGGATATCACTCGGCTCCATCATCAGACCCTCGTCATCATGTGGAATGAAAAGTCCTCATAACAACACAGCAAACGAGTCCAAATTCGACTGTCTTGGAACATTTCGTAAAGCAGTTCCAATGGTTATCTTTCGGCTCCATCATCAGACCCTCGTCATCATGTAGAATGGAAAGTCCCCATAACAACAAAATAAACGAGTCCAAACTCGACTGTCTGGGCATATTTCGTAAGGCAGTTCCAATGGTTATCTTTCGGCTCCATCATCAGACCCTCGTCATCATGTAGAATAAAAAGTCCCCATAACAAAAAAGCAAACTTTTTTTGCTATGAGGACTTCCCATAGCAAAGAAGCAAATTAGTCCAAACTCGAATGTCTTGCCTCGGTGCCTCGGTCAGACTGCCTCGGTGGCGTAGAGGGCGCATGCTCGACTGCCAATCAAGAGGTCCCGGGTTCGGTCAGGCAAAGTGTTAAATATTGGATTTTTCCATTAGGAATTATCTCAATAACTGCCTGGAGTCTGGAACTGTGCCCGGTAGATGGCAATAGGCTCGCCCCCTATTACATGGGACCAATAACATACTGGCGAAATGTGGGTGTATCTACTATGGGACTGAGTCCTGGGTACACCTCTGCCTACCCCTTCGGGAAAAAAGGCGTGAATGTATGTATGTATGTCGAATGTCTTGGCACATTTCGTAAGGCAGTTCTAATGGTTATTTTTCGGGTCCATCATTAGACCCACGTCATCATGTGGCATGCAAAGTCCCTAAACAACAACAAAGTAAACGAGCCTAAACTTGACTATTATTGCAGTTTTTGTAAGGCAGTTTCAATGGTTATCTTTCCGCTCCATCATCAGACTCTCGTCATCATGTGAAATAGAAAGTCCCCATTACAACAAAATAAACGAGTCCAAACTCGACTGTCTTGGCACATTTCGTAAGGCAGTTCCAATGGTTATCTTTCGGCTCCATCATCAGACCCTCGTCATCATGTGGAATGATAAGTCCCCATTACAACAAAGCAAACGAGTCCAAACTCGACTGTCTTGGCACATTTCGTAAGGCAGTTCCAATGGTTATCTTGTGGCTCCATCATCAGACCCACGTCATCATGTGGAATGAAAAGAACTTATTAAAACCTAACATTCGAGCCCAAATTCAACTATCTTATCAATGGTCATCGCGGATTTCTAGACGCTTCATAATGGCTCCATCATCAGATCAGGTCAAGAGTACCATAATATTGCATTGTCACCGGACTTTTATATGTATGCAAAATTTGAGCTAAATCGGTCGTCATGTGGAATGAAAAGTCCCCATAAAAACAAAGCAAACGAGTCCAAACTCAACTGTTTTGGCACATCTCGTAAGGCAGTTCCAATGGTTCTGTTTTGGCTCCATCATCAGACCCTCGTCATTATGTGGAATGAAAAGTCCCCTTAACAATAAAGCAAACAAGTCCAAACTGGACTATCTTGGCACATTTCCTAAGGCAGTTCCAATGATTATCTTTCGGCTCCATCATCAGACCCTCGTCATCATGTGGAATGTAAAGTTCCTAAAACATCAAAGTAAACGAGCCTAAACTTGACTATTATTGCAGTTTTCGTATGGCAGTTCCAATGGTTATTTTTCGGCTCCATCATCAGACCCTTGTTATCATGTGGAATGAAAAGTCCCCATAAAAAAAAGCAAACGAGTCCAAACTCGACTATTTTGGCACATTTCATAAGGTAGTTCCAATAGTTATCTGTTGGCTCCATCATCAGACCCTCGTCATCATGTTGAATGAAATGTCCCCATAACAGAAAAGCAAATGAGTCCAAACTCGACTGTCTTGGGCACATTTAGTAAGGCAGTTCCAATGGTTCATCAGACCCTCGTCTATATGTGTAATAAAAAGTCCCCATAACAATAAAGCAAACGAGTCCAAACCCGACTGTCTTGGAACATTTTGTAGGCAGTTCCAATGGTTATCTTTCGGATACATCATCAGACCCTCGTCATCATGTGGAATGGAAAGTCCCTAAAACAACCAAGTAAACGAGCCTAAACTCGATTATTATTGCAGTTTTCGTAAGGCAGTTCCAATGGAAATCTTTCGGCTTCATCATCAGACCCTCGTCATCATGTGGAATGAAAAGTCTCTAAAACAATAAAGTAAACGAGCCTTAACTCGACTATTATTGCAGTTTTCGTAAGGCAGTTCCAATGGCAAGTTTTCGGCTTCATCATCAGACCCTCGTCGTCAAGTGGAATGAGAAGTCCCCATAACAACAAAGCAAACGAGTCCAAACTCGACTGTTTTGGCACATTTTGTAAGGCAGTTCCAATGGTTCTGTTTCGGCTTCATCATCAGACCTTTGTCATCATGTGGAATGAAAAGGCCCTAAAACAACAAAGTAAACGAGCCTAAACTCGACTATCATTGCAGTTTTCGTAAGGCAGTTCCAATGGCAATCTTTCGGCTTCATCATCAGACCCTCGTTATCATGTGGAATGAAAAGTACTTATTAAAACCTAACATACTAGCCCAAATTCAACTGTCTTATCATTTGTCATCGCAGAGTTCCAGTCGCTACATCATGGCTCCATCATCAGATCAGGTCAACAGTACCATAATATTGCATTGTCACCGGACTTATATAACTATGCAAAATTTGAGCTAAATCGGTTGAGTGTTTCAAAATTCAGTTGCAAGATTTGTACCGGACATACATATAGGTACATACATACATTGCAAATTAAATGAAAATGCGAAATAGAAATATCTCTCAAGGTGAAACATTCACAATTCTCTTAAAATTAACTTTTACATTGATTAGAAGAGCTATACTATTGTACTTATTATGTTTCTGTCGAAGGCAACCAATGACAGAAGCTTGTGAAAACGGTGCGCCTCCATTGGCCCATTTGAATTGGATCAACAACTGCTTGAATGCCAAAAAGGTGGATTCGTATAAAAACAGCGTAATTATTATTATTACTCTGTAGATTCAGATGGAGCCACATGTGTGACACGTGTGGCTCCAGCTGGATCCACAAAGTCATACACAACTGGCAAAGGATCAAGTAATACTGCCCCGGATCAACTTATGAAAACGGATCAAATAATAACTACTTCTACGACCCGCATGATCAACTAAGTGCCCGTGGGGATATCTATATATATATATATATATATATATATAAACACCTCCCTGGGCACATAGTTGATCCAGCCACGAATCCGTGCATTATCGACTCCACCTTTAGGCGCGAATAACTCGACTCCGTTTGTACCTATTGCGACCGGAGTGGCAACGTCGCCCTCTGCCGCGCGATGTTGCTCTTTATATTCGTTGAAAACGGTATATACTCCATCCTTTCAGTGCCCGAATTTTGAACGGAACTGCATCCGTAACGGCCAAATTTTTTATACCCACGAGAACTTTCTGGCTCCGGAATATACTTTCTTCTTAGAACACATTATTGGCTCCATCGATATAAAATGGGATTATATTCTTAGCATTGGGTAATAACTTGATCCATTTACATATATAAAACCGCATATACTCCATCCTTTTAGTGCCCGAATTTTGAACAGAACTGCATCCGTAACGGCCAAATTTTTTAAACCCCAGAGTACTTCCTGGCTCCGAATTATACTTTATACCTAGAACACCTTATTGGCTCCATCGATATAAAATGGGATTATATTCTTAGCATTGGGTAATAACTTGATCCAATTACGTATTTAAAAACGGTATATTACTACATCCTTTTTGTGCCCAAATTTTGAACGGAACTGAGTCCGTAGCGGCCAACTTTACAACTTTTTTTTATACCCAAGAGATCGTTCTGGCACCGAATTATAATTCGTTCCAAGAACACCTAAGTGGGTCCATCGATATAAAATGGGATTATAAAAATCCATAAAATCTATTTTATGGATTTATATTATAAAGATGCATACTTAACAGATCTATGACCCCAAATTGAGTGCTGCAACATTCGTATAATTGCAGTTCATGAAACTCTCATTGTGAATCTAATCATCCAGGAATAGGTAGAGGTGTACCCAGGACTCAGTCTCACAGTAATTACACCCAGATTTTGCCAGTATGTTACTGGTCCCAGGTGAGGTGAGCTATCTACCAGGCACAGTTCCAGACTCCAGGCTGTCACTAAGATAATTCCTAATGGAAAAATCCAAATAACACTTTGCCTGGCCTGTGGTTCGAACCCGGGACTTCATGATTGGCAGTCAAGCTTGCGCCCACTACACCACTGAGACAGTCGATGTTATGATAATATTATCTTCTTAAAATATATTGAAAATAATTTCAATGCACACTTGCATCACTGATCCGTTTTTGTGTTTGGTTCTGGTTTTGTGTTCCTATAAGTAAAATTACGGTACTTAATCAAAATAATGAATGTAACTTGTGAATAATAGAACCTTTGTGGTTCTTTTGTTGGTTAGAACTACTTTTGCAATGTTTCATTTCACACATAATGACATACCTAATAATGTCAAAAACTAGTGGGAAACATAATGTGACCATTTGTGACGTATGACTTATTCGACTCGATGCTCTGGTTTTATTACTACCTACTATTGTCTGTGTTTGATTATATTAGACTAATAATTGGCACTTAGTGGTTCCGTTTTATATATCATTTTTAGGACAAACTCGTACTTATTTGATCCATTTTAATTTATATTCTTAACACTCCCAACATTGTTTGATCCACTTCTTACAACAATCTGAAGTAGGAATGGTTCGCAAAGGGAGGACTGCCTCCCGAATCCCGCGCTCTCCCCTATCGCTGCCCGAGCGCCGCCTTGCGTTTCGTGATTTATTCCGCATCGATTACTAGTGATATTGAATTACAGTTTTTTTTTTATTTTTGTATGATTTTGGTCAAAACAGTTTTTTTATGTAGTAAAGTTTTTAAATATTTTTTTGAGCTCAATACTTCACTCTTACACTCGAGGTTCTTTTTTTAATTGTTTATTTGTCAGTGATCATTATTTAATCGTAAGTTTTAGATATTATAATTTATTATCCATTAAATTTTACTTTATTGCAATATTAAATAAATATGAGAAATTGTGTAAAATGTCATTAGAAAAAAAAAACTGTTTTACTATGGTATTGATTTTGGTCATATTGCATACAAGTTTATCTTATGTTTGTAAAGTAAGTTTTAAAAGACGGCAAAGTAAACGAGCCCATACTAGACTATATTAGCACTTATCATAAGGTAGTTCCAATGTCGACAAAACGAGCCTAAACTTGACTATTATTGCAGTTTTCATAAGGCAGTTCCAATGGTTATATTTCAGCTCCATCATCAGACCCTCGTCATCATGTGGAATGAAAAGTCCCCATAACAACAAAACAAACGAGTCCAAACTCGACTGTCTAGGCACATTTCGTAAGGCAGTTCCAATGGTTATCTTTCGGCTCCATCATCAGACCCTCGTCATCATGTAGAATAAAAAGTCCACATAACAAAAAAGCAAACTTTTTTTGCTATGAGGACTTCCCATAGCAAAGAAGCAAATTAGTCCAAACTCGAATGTCTTGCCTCGGTGCCTCGGTCAGACTGCCTCGGTGGCGTAGAGGGCGCATGCTCGACTGCCAATCAAGAGGTCCCGGGTTCGATCCCTAGGTCAGGCAAAGTGTTAAATATTGGATTTTCCATTAGGAATTATCTCAATAACTGCCTGGAGTCTGGAACTGTGCCCGGTAGATGGCAATAGGCTCGCCCCCTATTACATGGGACCAATAACATACTGGCGAAATGTGGGTGTATCCACTATGGGACTGAGTCCTGGGTACACCTCTGCCTACCCCTTCGGGAAAAAAGGCGTGAATGTATGTATGTATGTCAAATGTCTTGGCACATTTCGTAAGGCAGTTCTAATGGTTATCTTTCGGGTCCATCATTAGACCCACGTCATCATGTGGCATGCAAAGTCCCTAAACAACAACAAAGTAAACGAGCCTAAACTTGACTATTATTGCAGTTTTTGTAAGGCAGTTTCAATGGTTATCTTTCCGCTTCATCATCAGACTCTCGTCATGATGTGGAATAGAAAGTCCCCATTACAACAAAATAAACGAGTCCAAACTCGACTGTCTTGGCACATTTCGTAAGGCAGTTCCAATGGTTATCTTTCGGCTCCATCATCAGACCCTCGTCAACATGTGGAATGGGAAGTCCCTAAAACAACAAAGCAAACGAGCCTAAACTTGATTATTATTGCAGTTTTCGTAAAGCAGTTCCAATGGTTATATTTCGGTTCCATCATCAGACCCTCGTCAACATGTGGAATGGGAAGTCCCTAAAACAACAAAGCAAACGAGCCTAAACTTGACTATTATTGCAGTTTTCGTAAGGCAGTTCCAATGGTTATCTTTCGGCTCCATCATCAGACCCTCGTCATCATGTGGAATGATAAGTCCCCATTACAACAAAGCAAACGAGTCCAAACTCGACTGTCTTGGCACATTTCGTAAGGCAGTTCCAATGGTTCTGTTTTGGCTCCATCATCAGACCCTCGTCATTATGTGGAATGAAAAGTCCCCATAACAATAAAGCAAACAAGTCCAAACTGGACTATCTTGGCACATTTCCTAAGGCAGTTTCAATGATTATCTTTCGGCTCCATCATCAGACCCTCGTCATCATGTGGAATGTAAAGTTCCTAAAACATCAAAGTAAACGAGCCTAAACTTGACTATTATTGCAGTTTTCGTAAGGCAGTTCCAATGGTTATCTTTCGGCTCCATCATCAGACCCTCGTCATCATGTGGAATGATAAGTCCCCATTACAACAAAGCAAACGAGTCCAAACTCGACTGTCTTGGCACATTTCGTAAGGCAGTTCCAATGGTTATCTTGTGGCTCCATCATCAGACCCACGTCATCATGTGGAATGAAATGTCCCCATAACAGAAAAGCAAATGAGTCCAAACTCGACTGTCTTGGGCACATTTAGTAAGGCAGTTCCAATGGTTCATCAGACCCTCGTCTATATGTGTAATAAAAAGTCCCCATAACAATAAAGCAAACAAGTCCAAACCCGGACTGTCTTGGCACATTTTGTAGGCAGTTCCAATGGTTATCTTTCGGATACATGATCAGACCCTCGTCATCATGTGGAATGGAAAGTCCCTAAAACAACCAAGTAAACGAGCCTAAACTCGATTATTATTGCAGTTTTCGTAAGGCAGTTCCAATGGAAATCTTTCGGCTTCATCATCAGACCCTCGTCATCATGTGGAATGAAAAGTCTAAAACAATAAAGTAAACGAGCCTTAACTCGACTATTATTGCAGTTTTCGTAAGGCAGTTCCAATGGCAAGTTTTCGGCTTCATCATCAGACCCTCGTCGTCAAGTGGAATGAGAAGTCTCCATAACAACAAAGCAAACGAGTCCAAACTCGACTGTTTTGGCACATTTTGTAAGGCAGTTCCAATGGTTCTGTTTCGGCTTCATCATCAGACCTTCGTCATCATGTGGATTGAAAAGGCCCTAAAACAACAAAGTAAACGAGCCTAAACTCGACTATCATTGCAGTATTCGTAAGGCAGTTCCAATGGCAATCTTTCGGCTTCATTATCAGACCCTCGTTATCATGTGGAATGAAAAGTACTTATTAAAACCTAACATACTAGCCCAAATTCAACTGTCTTATCATTTGTCATCGCAGAGTTCCAGTCGCTACATCATGGCTCCATCATCAGATCAGGTCAACAGTACCATAATATTGCATTGTCACCGGACTTATATAAGTATGCAAAATTTGAGCTAAATCGGTTGAGTGCTTCAAAATTCAGTTGCAAGATTTGTACCGGACATACATATAGGTACATACATACATTGCAAATTAAATAAAAATGCGAAATAGAAATATCTCTCAAGGTGGAACATTCACAATTCTCTTAAAATAAACTTTTACATTGATGAGAAGAGCTATACTATTGTACTTATTATGTTTCTGTCGAAGGCAACCAATGACAGAAGCTTGTGAAAATGGTGCGCCCCCATTGGCCCATTTGAATTGGATCAACAACTGCTTGAATGCCAAAAAGGTGGATTCGTATAAAAACAGCGTAATTATTATTATTACTCAGAGGATTCAGATGGAGCCACATGTGTGACACGTGTGGCTCCAGCTGGATCCACCAAGTCATACACAACTGGCAAAGGATCAACTAATACTGCCCCGGATCAACTTATGAAAACGGATCAAATAATAACTACTTCTACGACCCGCATGATCAACTAAGTGCCCGTGGGGATATCTATATATATATATATATATATATATATATATATATAATACATACCAATCTATATACATCAGCCCAATCGGTTCAGTAGTTTTGGCGTGAAAGGGTAACAAACATCCATCTATCCATACTCACAAAGTTTCGCATTTATATGTTGGGTTCGGAAATTAATTTCGGTTTTTTCCTGACAGTTTTTTGCCAGCAAAGACCAAAAATTTTATGAGCATGGAATTATGCTACTACCAGAAAGATGGACCAGAATGGACCAGAACGGCCAATATATAATTTAATAAAGTATTTGTTTGTTATACAAAAACTGTCTTTCATTTCCACAAAAAAAAAACGAAATTATTCCGAACAACCTATTATTATTAGGATGCATACAATTACACTAATATTCGAGTGCGTAATTTTCGTACTTACCAAGTTTATAGTTTCTTAATTTTTTCGCAGCAAAGTGTTAATATTACATTATTTACATTCCAGACCCGGTAGTAAAAGTATCCCTGGCGAGTTCGAACCTAGCGAAGTCCATCGCGTATTGGAATGGTCTCCTGACCCTGAAGATCTTCGAGCAGTCACCCAAGTCGGTACTCCTTGGCTTCAGCGAGAACCAGGCTAAACTTGAGCTTGTTGACATTGGTAAGTAAATCTAATGATAAAAGAATATAATAAGGACTACTCAAAGGATTCTACACACCTAAGATGCTGACAAATGTCGGCGAGACAAAATCCAAGAATCATGTCGGCGGCGGCTTAGGTATGTAGAGTCTACTCTCCAATCGTACCATCTAGTATTATACTCTTATACTCCATCAAATCTAACAAGTACCGTGGGAGAGATTTCTATAGTTAAATTTAGTGATTAAGAATTGTACATCTTGTGATAAAATTCACAATTTCATGGTTTTACGGCGAAGGTTATTGAAATTGTGTGATTTACGCCCAAGCAAAAATATTTCGGTTGAAAAATTGCTTGAAAAGATGAAACGTCAAACGGTACTTATATTTGATGGGATGTAGGACCTTTACTTACGAGGCCTTGTAGGTGTAAAAGTGTATTTTTATTTCTTAAAATGTACAATAAATTGACAGGCTTATCTCAAAGAATCATAATATGTTGAGAACTTAAGGGGGCATCCATTAATTGCGTGAGGCGTTTAGGGGGGTGAGGGGGGTCGAGCTGAATGGAGTCTTTGCAAATATCACGTTAGTTTTTTTCGTAAAAAAAAAACAGGGTATGCAATGGCGAGAAAATGGGGTTAAATTAAGTAGACTGTTTATCCGCCCAAATATGTGTAAATCATATTAAATAATATTTATTTATCGTGTTTTAAAAACGCAATCAAGCACAGATTAACTTTTTTTCATCAAAAATACGCATTTTGTATAATCTCACGTGAGATTAGGTGAGGGGGCCGGGCAAAATCCCCTGACAACTCACCAAGGGAGAGGGGGGGTCGAAATATCGCCAAAATTACCTGACCTAATTAATAGACGCCCCCTAAGTACTTTATTTTGTAAATACTTTTGGTAATAAGTAGAAGTTTACTGTTACATAAAATATTTACAACAAAAATAGAACTATTGAATCATATGAAGTAGGTATTGTATCTCTTCAGAAAGTACTTCAAGATAAGATTACTTGTCTGATGGCATTGGCATCGTCACAAATGACTTTAAACATCTATCAAGTGGTGCAATATCAAACGCAAAACAAAATAGAAGTATGAAAAACTTAGCCATCAACTTAAACAGTAGTCGAGTAATTACGTGATTTTGATACACTGAGATAGGTATGTTATGTACACCCTCAGTTGCTCAGTTGCTACTAGAAATATTTGCGAGGCTTTGTTTGTTGACCTTATAAATATTCCTAAGCGTCAAACTTAAATACTCATCATTAGCAGTTTCGTCACGTTCGTATGTAGCATTCGTCTCGGTTCACGGATAATGTTTTGTTAAGAATTTTCTTACAAAAAATATTCTTTAAGCAAAATCTTTTCGTCAGGAATATAATAATGTGAACTTTATAACTTTTAGGCGATATGTATGCAGGAATTTAAACCGGATTTTGTTTATGGTAAACAATAATAATAATAAAGTACGCAGGGCAGCTTATGGCTAGCTGTTAGGAAGTATATATATTTTATGTAACAGTAAACTTCTACTTACTTCTCCTTACTGACTGCCTCGGTGGCGTAGAGGGCGCATGCTCGACTGGCAATCAAGAGGTCCCGGGTTCGATCCCCAGGTCAGGCAAAGTGCTAAATATTGGATTTTTCCATTAGGAATTATCTCAATAACTGCCTGGAGTCTGGAACTGTGCCCGGTAGATGGCAATAGGCTCGCCCCCTATTACATGAGAACCAATAACATACTGGCGAAATGTGGGTGTATCTACTATGGCTACACCCCTGCCAACCTCTTCGGGAAAAAAAGGCGTGAATGTATATGTTGGGAAGTAGCCACCCTTCATCTGCGGCTTGCCTTCACCACATTTAATTGATTCCTTTACTAATTCCAGGCAAGCCGGTAAACCGCGCCAAAGCGTACGGGCGCATCGCGTTCTCTTGCCCGTTCGACGAGCAGCCAACAATCGACAAGAAGATTCAAGAAGCCAACGGGAAAATTCTCACCCCACTAATATCCCTAGATACACCCGGTAAAGCTACAGTGAGAGTAATAATACTCGCGGACCCGGACGGTCACGAGATTTGTTTTGTAGATGACGAGAGTTTCCGCCAACTCTCTCAGGTGGACCCCGCCAGTGACGCCGATCTCGACAAGTTTATTAAGTCTGACAAGTCCAGGGCGTAATTTATGTGCGTAAAGGTGGCGGCTGAAATAATAATAATAATATGGGACAACTTCCACACACGATCATCTGGTCACAAACTAGGCTAGAAGCCTGTACTATGGTAACCAGATGACTGATATACATACTTATATACGCTTATAACACCCAGACACAGATCAAACAGACATGTTCATGCACACATGAATATTCACTCAATATGAGCATGTTGCAAGTAAGAATATTCGGTCGGATACACAATGTACGAGCGAATATTTATGTCAATCGCCGCCTTAATGATATCGATTTATTTTTTTATAGTCTGTTTTGAATGCAGAGTTACAAACAGCCATTGAACTTAGGTATAATGGTATCGTTTTCGGCACTTCGCGTATCGCTTTTTTAACATCTATCCGTTTCATGTTTTTCGTGGTACAGGTTAGAGTGAGAGGCGCGTCAATCTCTCGCTCTACCTTGAAACTCTGCAGTTGGAACAGACTTTGGTAATTGATTTTTAATAATAAGTTGTCACCATGATTCGAACTATTTTAAGGACCACATCTTAAGGCACACATATTCGTGAACCGTCGGCAAAGTCAGGCTATTTCTTAAAATTATATCGACCACTACGCTACGCCACGATTCCTTTGAAGTGCGCCATCACAATCTTCCTGCCCTTATCCATCCCACAATAATCCTTGTTATATGTGTACATAAACCTTTATGATAATGCAAGCCGCTATGAATGCCTCGGTGGCGTAGAGGGCGCAAGGCTATCATAAGGTCCCGGGTTCGATCCCCAGATCAGACAAAGTGTTATAGAATTTTTCCATTAGGAATGTGCTGGGTAGATGGCAATAGGCTCGCCCCCTATTACATGGGACCATAACATACTGGGGTAATGTGGGTGTATCTACTATGGGACTGAGTTCTGGGTACTCCTCTGCCTACCCCTTCGGGGGAAAAAAGCCGTGATTATATGTTGTTCACTAAAAAGTGTGTCTAGATAGGGCCCTTAAAATATGCAAGTCCTTTAGTATTATCTTGCTTAAGGGTACTGGGCTAGTTTAAGTTTAACATCATCTGGCTTCAGCATAATATGCAGCTTATATAGTAGCTCAAACTTATTGAACTGAGCATAGGATCTGCTAACTTTAGCGCACGAAAACTCGTGAACAAAACTGTTATTCATAGATAAACAAATATATGAACAAATGTTTATTGTAAATGTAATGTTCAGTTTAGTTCAATCAAACAGTTTTTTTGACGAGTTTTCGTGCGCTAAAGTTCGCAGAGCCTATGTTCAGACTCCCCAAGATAAGACGCACGTACTGTATGTATAATGTATTATTCACGTATCTATATCACGTTTCTTTATATATGTCGCCGTAAAATTGTAAGAACCGTTAGTTTATAATTTCGCTTAGTTAGTTTATAAACAACCTAACCTCGTTTAGGTTAGTTTTATAATGTCACAAGATTAATTATAATCTAACGGTTCTTACGATTTCACGGCGACATATTATATAATACATAGTTTCTGTCTATTTCTTGTACAACCGTAGCACTGAAAACTCAACCTAAAAGACGATCCTTTAGTGAGTTATGCTTTCATCAAAGTTATGCAGTAAAAATTTGAGAGTTTGAAGTCTGAGTGATCCATCAAAACTAGCCGACCTTTTCGAGCACTCCGCCATGTATTGACGATTTTTTTATATAAAAAAATATGTATTAAAATCTATGGAAGTGGAATTTTTTAGGCTGAGTCGTCTGTGAACCGTGGTTAGTAATTTTACCCCTTTTTATTAACAATAAATTCGATTTACTAATTCGATTTCGATTTTCGACTAATGCTGGGTTTTTTGATCACTGGTTAAGTCGACCAATAATATCGACATTTTTTGACAAATAGTTAAAATTCGACAAAATTCGTTTTTTCCTTCCTGGTTAACTATTTTTTTCACACAAAATAACCATTGGTTAGGAATTTAGCTATAGTCAGTTTAACAAATGGTAAACTTAACTATAACCAACGAACTAAAAACCGGCCCGAAAAGAACATCACATTCCGTTTTACAGGAACATGTATGTAATATGTTAAAATTCGTGAATTGTCACGCGCTCATTATAAAGATTGTATTTACATAACACCTAAATATTATTATTATATGCTATTTACAGTTACAATATGATATTTTATTAAAACATGCCTCTAATATGTTTAATCTAAGACTGCCTCGGTAATGATCTTCAGCGCTCTACCGCCGATCAAGTGGTCCCGGTTTCGATCCCCAAGTTAGGCGGTGCTATTATTGGATTTTTCCCTTAGGAATTATCTCTGTGACAGCCTGTAGTCTGGAACTGTGCCCGGTAGATGGCAAAAGGCTCGCCCCCTATTACATGTGACGAAAACATACTTAACTGACAAAATGTGGGTGTACCTACTATGGGACTGGGTACACCTCTGCCTACCCCTTCGGAAAAAAGGCGTAATGTTAATGGGTGTACCCAGTACGCCACCGAGGCAGTCTTATTATAATTAATGTATATTTTGTTAAATGGATGACTAGCTGTTCCTCGCGGTTTCACCCGCGTCACAGAACAAATCCATCGGGCCTTCCTCACCCCGCGAGGTACGCACCTCACGCACTCTCTTGCGTGTGTACAAAACTCCATGTGTGCATATAGTAGATATTAATATCGCGGCTTCTGTATGGGAATTGAGTCGAGTGTCCGGGGTGTGCCCGCGTAGTCATCGTTACTGTGAGAATATCAGGATAAAAAGTACCCTCTGTGTTACTAAACGACATACCAAATTTCAGCCCAATCGGTTCAGTAACTTTGGCGTGAAAGGGTAACAAACATCCATCCATGTATTCTCACAAACTTTCGCATTTATAATATTAGTACTTAGGATAAGTAGGATATCAAAAGTTTTACAATGAAATATTAGCAAAGGGCATTCTCAATCCCAAAATCTTCACCTGCCACTAATCCACCATCAGTGGTATTTTGAAATATCGTTCACACTAATTATAGCTGTTTTAACAAATGTAGCCATCTGGTTAAAATAGCCATTTAACTGCTCGCCTGGGCTGTTCATTAAGCGCCGGCACCCAATCAAATGGCTGAACAACAACTAGTCAAGTCACTGATCGAAATTTTTAACCAGACGGCTGAACGTCGTGAAGTCATTTAGTTAAAATGGATATTGACAAATTGAATAAAAATTGATGATGATTAATTGATTGATGAAAAATTGATGATTGATTAAAAAGGTTGGAATGGTTTGGTCGAGTAGAGTAACAAAACCGACACAGAGCACCCTGACTCCAAGTGGTCTTGTGGCGCATACCCTAGAGTGTTTTTTATAAAGTGCGGGAGCGGGAGCCCACTTTGGGTAGGTAAAATTTGAATCACTTTCCTGAGTGACCCTTGGTCAGTCATCTTTAAAAGCGCTGAATTGATGTAACTGACTGACGTAAACAACGTGTTATGAAATATTATACGAGTATAACTCTAGTAGAATAGAATAATACTTTATTGCATACCAAAAAAAATAATTTACAAAAAGACACAATACAAAAGACACGGTAAACAACAGTCTAGTACCTAGGTATAAAAGTATAATATATTAAATATCTGTCATCGAGTAATATCGACGTGGCAAACGGAAAGCGGTACCGACAATAATTTAGTAATAAACGTCTAATAATAAACCGAACCGTTTAGTAGAACTGCTGAGTTGGCTGAATCGATTATATAGATAGGGGTTATTTCATAGGAGGCAGCGGGAGCGGGTCGTTCGGAAAATGGGTCACTTAAAAGCCTGTAAAAATCCGAACCCTTCCACCAGAGACAGCCAACGCCGATTTTGTGAATGGTGTCATTTTAAATAAATTATTTGATACAAAAGGAGAGTGAATAGTCTTGAGGGGTCTGCAACATACTGGCAATACCCCTGGTGTTGCAGGTATCCATAGGCGGCGGTAACCGCTCACCGTCAGGCGGCCCGTCTGCTTGTTTACCACTTAAATAGCATAAAAAAGGTTACTAGTTTTTAAAAAATCGCGGAGACTAGAAAATATTACTCTAGACGCAATAATAATTCGGAAGTTTTCTATATTATAGTGATAACATCTCTACAATCTCTTCTAATTATGGTAATCCCTTCATCAATTTTCTTAAGAGATGGAGCTCTCTAAAACATTTCCCAAAAATTTTATACCCACTAATATGTTGTTGTAAATTAAAAACATTGGACGTTTCACTTGTTAAAAAATCATTGAAAATCCTTTAACTGTTTTGCTGCCCGCTTCCGCTCCTTACCAAACCCATGGTCCTATATAGTGAAACAGCACGGTCGAGTGACGCGGCGTAAATCGCATACACGCGCCAGTCCCGCCTGCTTTAGGAGACCCCTTCCCTCCGGCTTATCTTCGCTTTTTCCCTGAATTTAGGTAATTGCACATAAATTTGTAGTCGGTGCTATTGCGACCTACTCTCTTATTACCTAAGGTTTTTTATACGAATAAGTCAGTAGATAAAATGGGTTATGTGGGAATGGGGCGTCCATAAAAGACAGATGAACTGTGTTAATGAAGATAGTATGTGTGAAAGAGGATTGAGTAAAAAAATGATGGATGATAGATTGGAATGGGGGAAGAAGACATGACAAGACAAGGGCAGGAAGAAGAAGTTCAGTAGATAAAGTGGAAACGAATAATCGTACCAACATAGTTAGTATATACTTATATACGAGTAATAGGTCCTATCGATTTAAGATCTAGATAGGTACTATCTATGAACCTATGCTCCATTACCGATAAAAACGTCGTCGAAAAGTCGAGGTAGATGTATAAAAAATGTTTTAGGTACATGTAGGTACCTATACTAAAGATCGTTAGGGTATCGTTAGGTCAACCTATACTTTCTGGCCCATTTTAGCACCTACTATGGATAATGTTGGAATAATTGTTTAGGTAGATGCGTAGGTACCCAGTTTAGGTAGAGTATGGGTACCTATACCTACCCATACTTATTAAACTATAGAACGTCAAGCTGTACAGAAACCCCATTTAGTGCCTATCTATTTCGCAATTTTTTATAGCAGGATGTAGGTGCCCAACATGTACCAATTAATTAGTAACTACATATCTACATATTTAGAAAAAATATGAAGAATGTCTAGGTAGGTACCTGGTACCTACTTACACCTAATATAATTCAATTCCCAAGTTGTCTTATGCGATAGAGAAACCCAACGACCGCCACTTGCGGCCGTTGGCACAAAAATTAATTCTTTGTCCTAACGTCCCCCACTGGTGCCCGTTTAAGTGGGGGCCGTTTGGAGTAAACCGTGTTTTTGCATGCATCTACTTGTATCTAGCAGGACGCAGCGGCTGGCAGGACTATTGGTCAATTAGGTTCCCTGGAATTTCTAACGTCAGGAAAATCGTTTATCACGAATCACGACGTAGGGCAACAAGAGCAGTAAGTACCTACTGTACTTTACCGAAAGTATTATTTATTTCATTAGGTAAAGATATCTTTAGGGGGTACCTATACTCTTAATTAAATACTTACGAAATCTATATCCGAAATCTAAACTTGCGGATACGAACGGCGCGGACGGCATCATGTCGATAATAGATCCCGACCTGTCATAAATTTCATTGCAATCGAGGATCCGGCTGATCAATTCAGAGTCGGGTCGGGTCGGGTCGCGAGCGACGCGGTGTGGCGAGTGGTGGGTCGCGGTGGGGTGGGGCGAGCGAGGCACGCGTGCGCGGCGGCGGGCGCGCCCGGGGCCGGGGCCGGCGGCCGGCGGCAGGCGGCAGTGCGCGAGTCGCCGCCGCCTGTCGCCGCCGCCATGGCAGCGCCGCGCGACCACCGCTGACCGCAGCGACCACCGCGCCCGACGACTCGCTCCGCAGACTCGAGCGAGCGAACCACGCGCGCCCGCACACCTCGCCGATAGGTAAAGTAGCTCCCGCCCGTCGCTAGCGAGGGCAGCCGCCCGGGCGGCGCTTTTTTCTGCGGAGTCGCGCGCCCTCCGCGCGCTCATGTTCATGACACTGCGTTAACGTTATCTATCTCGCTGAAACCAGTGTTCCGGGTTGTACCTCACTGCGTCACCGTCACCGCCGTGCTTCGTCTCGGACTCTCGTCTGCTAGGATAGTAGCTCCGGTGCGCGCCCGAATCCTACCCGCGGCGGCGGTCGCGTGTTGCGCGTCCGACGGCTCTGATGCTCTGTCGGTTAGTTCACACACACATACTTTGTCTTTGATTGGCTTCATAAACGATGCCTGGCTATTGCAGTTTCAAATTGCAATAGCCAGGCCAATAGCCAATAGCCAGCCTTTTCAAATGAAAAGGCTCCTATCAAATTTGAATGAGGATTTTCCGATTGTTACATAACGTTAGCTGGTCGCTCGGTTCCACTGAGCCGTCTTATGTATAAGAATTTCAGTTGGAACCGACGAGTTATGGTAGATACTTAAGAGGCTTCTGGTTCCAAATCGTTGCAGGTATTACGAAACCGTCCTTGGAGAGAGTCATTAACACTACCGACAGGGAGAGTGGCTCGAGATATCGATTCGGTACCTAGGCGTCTTTGGACAAATCTGTCTTTTGACTGACTTTTTCTATGCGCTTTGTTTAGCTTTAGTTAACCAATTAAGATTGTTAAGAGAGCTCCAACGGCCGTGATGATAAACGTCCATGCATAGGTCAAATAGTCATTAGTCAAGGATAATTGACACTTTTAGATGTTAAAATGTATTGTAATGTGCCGCTGCACGCACAGAGCAAGGAGTGCACATAGTAGATTCTTTATTAGGAGAAGTCTATCTTTACCAGAGGGAGACGAGGATTTTTTGATGAAGATGTTTTGATTGACTTTGCTTTGCTATAATATATCATTGTCATTATCGTTGTCTAATTAGTCTTTGAAATCATTTTCTATAGATTCTGATGATTTCAGAGATTAGATTAAAAGCTTAAAGGTGCCTCTCCACGTCGGACTAAAAATGGTCTTCCTGTACGCCTATCAAAAGACCGGCGGTATAACCCGTGTTTTCGAGTGACATAATAAATAATGACACCACATTCCTACACTAACATTCCCTCTTTCACAGGCGGCAATGACTTAAAATAACACATCACAAACATCCGAGACTCAAGAACAAACATTTCAGCTGGGAGTCGAACTAAGACTCCTAGCTTCACAGGCAAAATTAATCTACCAAATCAGCTACGAAGCCGCAATTCTTTTCAGCCATGTTACAATAAAAGCAGTCTGTTTTCAGTACAATATATTACCCCAAAAAGAGAGTGAATAAAGGGTTAGTAACATAGGTACTAGCAATTGGTGTTGCAGGTATCCATATAGACGGCGGTAACCGCTCACCATCAGGCGGCCCGTCTGCTTGTTTGTCACATATTATGGCATAAAAAAAACCCCTCACCAGCCGAACTTTCAGCATCATTCATATAACATTAACCGTAATCTCCATTGCTCTACATGATATTCCGGCAAGCGTTCCTAGCTTTTATTGCCATTTGCTACACACAGTTTACGATCGTACCTGGCACTTGTCTGGCACTGCCAAAATTCTGATCATCTTATCACGTAGATAATTTTGCGTACAGGTCGAAATACCAACTAACTCATGATAAGTACCTACCAATTCGTGTCATGAGTTTGAAAAACCATTTTTTTTTATTTACTTACACCACAGAACAGATGAAAGAGGTCTTTCATCTGTTCTGTGACTTACACCACTTTACCCTCAGACTGTACTTGATTTCAGTGATCGAGTTGTTTCTCATAAAATAAAATATAACTTAAAGGTGGTTGACTTCTACGTGGTCGCGATGACTCCCGTCTAAATTGCATCATAATATCAAAGCTTGCAATGATAACACGCTTTAAGCTAGTTGAGCAATCTTTTTTTTTATGATAATGAGTAACAAGACGAGCAAATTAAGTACCTGATGGTAAGCATCATGATTGCCCATATCAGACACAGTGCCACTCAGTGTTTTAAAATTCAAAATTCTGCGAGGCACTGCACTACGCCTGTCACCCTGAGATATAAGTTGTTGAACCTCGTTATGCCCAGTAATTTCGCTGGTAACATTGCCCTTCAGACCGGAACACAGTAATTTTTGCACATTACTGCAAATCCAATAAGACTTGCCGATTTGGAGGATCGACAGTATAGATCGGCTTGCGACCACTACGCCTCCGAGGTAGTCCAAATATAATATATAGAGGCTCCTAGGAATTGGTTTATATCTCTTATGTTTATTGCCTTCTATACGTAGCTATACGTTTACTGCTGCCTAAGGTTTCCGGCAATCAACATTAGTCCGTATAGTCCGTAGCCCCGAAATTACTCTTGTACCGAAAGATAAACATAATTTTTACGACCGTCGCGTCGTTAAAATAAATACCCATAAAATACTGATCGTGTGTGCTGAAAAGCAAGTACCTAAGCCAAAAACTTCTATTCTCAATGATGAATCAGCAATACAAACCTACCTACCTACCTAACAATTTCAAATTCTTAGTTAAAAAGTTTTGTTTCTACTTAATTACTTCATTATGGCGGTTGCTCTTCCATACAAAATGACATTTCCTAATTGTTATGAAGATGAGAGAATAATTTTCTTAATAATTGTTTGTTGTTTGATCTTAATCTGACCTTTATTTGCGCCAAAATATGTTTGGTTAAAGAAAATCGTATGGTTTTTTTTATTATATAAAGAAATATATAATTTTGTTATCAGATTTTTTTTTTTATGAATAGGAAAAAAACCATACGGTTTTCTTTAACCAAATATGTTTTCGCGCAAAATGTCAGGTCAAGAGTCAACCACAAACAATTGAGTGGATAATTATTATTCTCTCGTTCATCATATGGGATATATAATTTTGTATGGAAGCGCGAAGCCCCTTACTAAGTCTTTAGTGTAATTGTCTAGAACAGAGTTCTTAACCTTTTAGTGATCATAGGGATCATTTAACAAAGATGCTGTCTTGCAATAGACCACTAGACCTGTCATTGAATCTTTGTTTCAGTTTAGATAATAATACTACGTAGTTCAGTGCTATTCGCATACTTATAGCCAAACAAACACATGACGGTTTCGGGATCCAACCTATTTTGATTACTTGGTCAAGTTGCTAGGGCTCGACCTAGGAACTAGTTAATGTTGTGGTAAGAAAAGGTCAAGTCAAAAGTACAACGGAGGTGCATGTATGAAGAATGTCATGAAAGTGGAAGAAGCGCAAGCCGTGTGCCTGACACACGGCTTTCGTTCGTCGTAGCAAGTGGAAAGAAATGGTCTCTGCTTACCCCAACGGGAACAAGACGTGACTTACGTACATATGTATAGCATATGTATTACATATGCTATACATATATGTATTACATATGCTATACATATATGTATTACGTACATATACTATGTATTACGTATAATACATATGTATATGTTATATACATATGCAATTTCTCGAATACTTGGGGAAGAATTTTTATTTTCTTTAAGTTTGGATGCTTCTAGGGACCACCAGTATCCACTGAATCAGTGGTGTAGTCTCTTCAGATATCTCTAATAAATATTATTGTTCGATGCTTTTTAGAGCCATACTAAAACAATCCCTAAACACGGTTAAAATTTCTCGAAAGCCTTCATCCGACTTCATCGGAATAAGAAATCGTCACATCCATCTACGACGCTATCATCAAATAAGTTTGTCATCTAGTCCATAAACGGCGTAGATATTTACTGTCCTTATTAGTCGCTCCTGTCCAGCCATTTAAGCATATGATGACCAATAAAGCCCTGCTGGGAATGGTAACAATCACGAATCACGGCCATATTATGACGTCTGTATTATTATCTTCTGAAGCGCTCAGACCATAGCTAACTGTTTGTTACGGTTCGCTGATTTAATTAACAGTTACTTGTATTCGACTCGGTTGTGATTTACTTTGATGTAGCTGCGATGTATGTCTTTGGTAATAATGATAACTGCTTAGGTTTCTTTACAAATATCTTACTTATCGTTCTTACATTAGTCAAAAAAGAGTTTGTCATCGTCATCATCATTCTCAGCTGGGAATAGGTATACCCTAATTTTCGCCATTTGTCTCTGTCTTTCGCCGCTCCAATCCACATTTACATTTATTTCCGGCTGTCCTGGTTACATCATCGCTCCATCGTGCCACTGGTCTGCTAGCACTTCGGTGTCCTGCTCTCGGTCACCACCCTGACATCGCGCTACTGCATCTGTCATTAAGTCTTCTAGCCAGATGACCGGCCCAACTCCATTAATTACAGAAAATGTTTTTGATATAAGTAGCTTAGAATTATATTTTGGCTCATTAGGCTACTTACCTACTAAAACTATATTATATGACCCTCATTATCTCATAGTTCTCATTAAACCAATTTTATGCTTTAAAATTTCATTATGTTTGGATATTTAAACACACATTATAAAAAAAAACCATCACTGAAATCGCCAATCCGATGCTTATTTCCATTAGCACATGTTTTTTAGAGATTTTGATCCATCGACGTGGCTCACGGTTCATAGGTCTCATGGATAATAGAGGATTCGTTTTCGAGCAATTAGTGCTTAATCGAACGTCATTATATGTCACGTAGTACCCCATCTACATATCTACATTTATTATACGCACTATTGCCTGAAATAAATGAATTTATTTATTTATTGAATTTATCCATATTGACACGTGAACGTCGCACACTGTTTGATTTTCCTGTTATTTTATGCCGCACTGCACTTACGTGCTAACTATGGAATGATCCACAGCAGGGAGCTGCGGTCTTCCCGTTGAGCTACAATATGGGACTCTTCAAAAGGACAGTAAATAGAGTCTTAAAGGGTCGGCAACATATGGCCATGGTGTATGGCAATACCCCTGGTGTTGCATCCATAGGCGGTGGTAACCGCTCACCATCAGGCGGCCCGTCTGCTTATTTACCACCTAAAATAATACAATAAAAAGTACAACTTAATTCATTGAGATTTGAAATTATTAAAAAATATATTCAATAATTCCCTACCATCCCAACCAGTGGATATTCCAGCCCTGCTAGGGATATCAGACCAAGACATCAGATATCATGCATTGTTTGGGCACAAAGAGGATAAAAGGGGATACCTGACTTATATCCGTGTCGTCCTAGGTCTGCAGAATAAGAAATGATGGCCACCTATTAGATATTTACTTCCACCCTCATCCCCACCTGAGCCTAGGTACCATTGAGTCATGCCCATCACGTGCGGATGTCATCATACTTAATCATAACATCCATAATCCCATGTGTGCTGGTTTGTGACGATACAACTCAGCCCTAATTTCACTCTCCCACACATGCCTAAAACAAGATAAGTACATAAAGCCGTTAATGTCCATTGAGTGCGCTTCTCGCACCACATTATCTCACTTATCTTAAGGTGCTTAAGCCTCCTAAAATTCCTCATAAATTTACGACGAGGCGAGAGATTTCAGCGGACGCAGCCTTATCTGTGTTATCAGAGCGCGGTGCGAGGCGATTCGCGTTACTAAACAAAAACGTTAACTATCGAAGCGTCGTGTGGTAAAGTCCTGGGTCTATATTTGTTAGATATACCTAAGCTATGAGTGTGGATACGAAAGTAGACGAGCACATGTCAGTGTTTGCCAACACGTGTGCTAAGATGGAATCAATAGGCATCACGGTGACGTACACCACCATACAGTTCTGATTGTTTACGCAAGGTTAGTGATATTTTGAATCGCTTATCTGTTCAGATCATTGAAGTGGTTCTACTTCTGGATTTGCATTTCAGATTCATGTTCCGAAGACATTTATAGAATGTTCAACTATGATTTTACTGTATCTAAGTAGAATTGTTTTTTAATAGGTATCTTAATTAAACAGCTCTAATAAAATCAGCTTTGTAGAAATATAATAGTAAGAAAGAAAAGTGCCTACCAAAAATCTTATAATGTTAAAAACAATTTCAGATAAAGACCTACTTATATTTTCAATGTCTTCGCTTGATGAGGTCGTAACTTCAGCAGCATGGCTTGTCAAGGTATAAACAGGGGTTTGTAATTCATTATATTATTTTTATCATTAAAGACTACCTACATCATATTATACTTAGTAATTTGTGAGTCTGCACGGATGCAGTTATTCCCAAAAGGGCGCAACCCCTCACAATTTCTTCAACACCTTTCAAGGCAATAGTTTCAGACAGCTGGATAATCACTTCAAATTGAAAGACATCTTATGTTTTGATAGACTAAAGCGATCTATTCATTGTATTAAAAGATATCTATCTCTATAAATAGTCATTTAATCCGTGTGTAATTATAGTTACAGCTATTCCATAAATAAGTATTACGGTTAACGAGAACTGCGTGTTGGCTGTTGGCTCACCTAGTTTAATGAATGCAGGTGATCGACTGTCGATGAACACATTCCTAAAACTTCTCCTTTCATCAATCGGACGTTGATGCTCGGACTGTGCAGTGCTCTAACTAAGCTGTTCGCGACTCGCGCTTTTTAGTACCGTATGAAGTATCTACCTGTATAGTGAATTGTGACTGGGTTCTAACATTTTCATGTTTAGTTGTGGTCGTGGTTTATTATTAAAGAAAGATGCTCGTATAGTGCGCGTAATCCCATGAGTTAAGAGTGGCAGCAGGGGTGCTTCAACGGTAATGTGCCACTGAATTTTTAAAGTATATTATCATTATATCACTTAGTTTCGCTAGTAAACAGTAAAATAAGGCGTAACACGAAGTGTAGTTAACAACACCTGCCGCGGCGGCCGCTACTCGCAGAAACGGGAGTTTCTCTAGAACTCTAACAATTTTATAACTTTAAAAATTTTAGGTTACCTTTTTTTAATATTTTTCCGTAATATTACCTAGGTAAGTAGGTACGTACCTATATTGTTATCATTTGAAATACCTACGTCGTTTTATGTGAACCGGTTTTATGTGAATGAAAGGCCCAATATCTTCAATATGAAAATTAAAACACGCTTAAGGATACCTAACTATTTCATTGCTTCGACAAAAAATGAGTCACAATGAATAAAAATTCTACCTTGAAACTGTTCCGAGCAAAATCTTTTGGTACTGGACCGGAAGCCTCAAGGTTCATACATATGAGGTTTCCGGTCAAAGGATTCCGGTTATAACCTCATGGTTATAACTGGAATTCAAGCAAGAATCCAAGGCGAGTTCTGAGGAGAAGACTATTGAAAACGTATCGATGATGCATGCCACTTTGATAGGTACATTAAGTACTTATACTTACTATAAGTTCTACGGTCCCATTGATTTCCTATAGGATCACCAACATCGAAATGGTAGTGATCATGTGTGAAAATATTCAAAATTGGTCCTACGGCTTTTTTAAGAAGATGAAAGAAAGAAAATATCCTTTCAGTACCACCGATAGGTTGTATCTATCGACACCTAGGTAATTAGTAACGTAATAAGCGAAGTTGATCGAGTCAAACTTGAAGAGTTTTGTTATAATAATGTAATGTTTTAAGTGCCATGGTTGTAAGAGCCGGCTAAGGGTTACTAGATCTAGAGGTCGAGCAGCAGCGTATGGGGGAAGCATATCTACAGCAGTGAGAGTTCCAACGGCTGTGATGATAATGATGAAGTGATGTTGATTGAGTCAAACTTGAAGAGCTTTTTTAAAATGTATGTTGTGTGTCAGGTGTCGGGAGCGCAGCGCGGGCGCGAGCGGCATGCGGCGCAGGCGACAGACCCCCATGGAGGTCGGCTAGCGGCGCGCCCGCGCCCGCACGCCCCGCCCCGCCCAGACCACGCCATGGACCTCGACGACGTGCCCCGACACCGACCCTTAGCCTTCGACAAGGTAACATCTTCCTTTATTAACATAATAACAGCATTTTTTAGTCATGGGATCCCGGCTATAGAATAGTAGTACCTCACATATTCTACCCGTGGTTGCCGTATAAGCCGGCTAAGGGGAGGTAAAGCTGAGTGAGAATGGGCTCTTTGGATGTTACGGTGTTACGAATCGAATGGATCGATGATAGATTAGTTGATGTTGATGAAACCTTTTTTCCCTCGGGGAAATGCTTTACCCAGGCGCAGGGTGGTTATGTGGGACTTCCCGCCAGTGATAAGCTGACGAGTGTACTCAATTAAACCCCGGGGTGTTCTTGCTAACCACTGTGCTAAAGGACTTCAGAGGCACGCTTACGCATTCTCTTCGATCGATAGAAACTTTTACCCCCCGGAAAATGTTATACGCATTTATACATATCACCCTGCGCCTTATGCTCTTTACGCATAGCTGTCGACCGCATCGCGCGAATGTCTGTTACGAGTGTTCGATATCAGCATGTCTGATCGCGGGCTCGTACGAGTTCAGTTCGCGTCAACTTGCGGTGATCGCGTAGTTCTATGATAACAATGTCTTATAATCCACTCCCATATAATCTACTTAAGCGGGAAACGGACACGAAGGTTTTCAGTGAATTCAACATTTGAGAGTGCATTTTTAGTCTAATAGACCAAGATCCCGCGACGATCAGACCTTCGTGATTTTGGGGATTTATTTAATAACGAAGATCTGATCATCGCTGGCTCTTGTTCTATAAGAAGAGGCGATCATATAAACGATCATAAGGCCTGCCTTTTTTTTTTGCCAAAAGCTATGATCATTAGGGCTATGAATGTCTCTTTGCTTATGCTTACATTTTTAACAGTAATGTAGAGCTCCTGCTATTTAGTAGGCAGTTTTATTGTTGATCTACTTACACTATTTTTCAGCGCAGTTTTATGATCCTCAAATAATAGAATGCAAAATCACAAACCCTCAGGGGCTTGACATAATGGTGCAATCACTGTTCTTATTGGTTGAAAGTCAGACCTAAATAAAGGCCACTCCATAAATAATAAAATAATTACGGCCGTACAGGGTGTCACCGCACGCACACTCGCACATCTTTCTATCGATGTAGAAGTACAAAAATACGAGCATGACAATATTTTGCGGTACATAATACACACCTACATCAATGATCCATGCTAATTATTATTACATGCGAAGATAACTTGTTACTAGCGTATAATAAACAGGTATGTCTACAACACGGTAAACATAGATTACCGTGTCTATAACGCCTTCATAACTGGCTGTTTCCTATAAGATATTATGTAGGGTTATTGTGCCGGTGTGCGGATACATAGTCGACTTGTCATCTATGTATTTAAATAATGATAAACAATGTTATTGAAAAAGGACTTTATGTTGATGATGATAAAATTCAAAATAGGTTTTATTAATTATTTTTAAACATTTTTATTATTTGAATGAAATCTCGGTTTATTAATAATTACAAATAGTAAATCAATATATAGACACAAAAAATTAAAATTGAGTTCTGACAAAATCGCCATAAATTTGAATATTACTGGCATACATTTTATATTAATCCAACAATTGTCGAATGCGATTAATTTTTTAGTGCTTTATATTGTTTTTGTTTTTAAAATTATTATAATTTGTACGGAAATAGTGAGTGGTCGACGACTAGTCAGTACGCGACCAGTGACCGCCGTAAAGAAAGATTGAAACATATGTGCTGATTTGTTGTATTTTCCTGTCCGTATACTAACGTCCACAGATCAGGATGAAAGAGGTTAGATTGGAAATAGTTCCTGATTTGTATCAGAACGCTCGTCGCCGCTTGTCTCCCACTCCTCAACTCCACTACAAGCAAGAGACCAATACGCGCACGCATTACGCACACAAATTAACCATACACACATCGATCGCGAGTTTGCTATTGATTATCATCTAGCGCAAACACTGCGTTTGACATGCACTCACACACGCGCAAAAGCTCATCTAGACACGCGGCAGCGTGTCAAGCCAAGTTAAGGAACTGGCTAGCCAGCGCCGAGTGCCACTTTTGACTCTTCTATAACTCAAAATCTCTTTAACGTTCACACATAAAACTACGTGTGTTTAATTATATCCATAAGGACATCTAGTAGCCCAAATTTCATGAAGCTAGCTCAAACGGTTATAAAGATATAATGAAGGTCAAAAAGTCGTAAAATTTAGCACTGACTGACATATAGTACCTAATTCTAACCTACTTCCAGATGACCTAGAAGGATGAAATTTGGAATCCAGCTGTGTAAGTGTAAAAAATTAAAAAATAGGGGGGTCCCCATACATCTTTTTTTCTTAAATGTAGCGTTGGAACCGTTACAACGTTATAAGCAAATATTTGAAATTATCCCAATATATTTGCTATATAACAGAAATATAAAAATAAAGTTAAGTCAAAAAATAAGTGGTGTCCTGGCCAAGTCAAATCTAACCTACTTTAAATCTCAATTTTTTTTTTAATAACAGCAATTGTTATAGGCAATAAAGCAAAGAAATAAAGTTTAATACTTGTTCATAATGTTATTTTGTTCCTATAAATACATATTTGGATTTTGCATAGAACTTGGCACTCATTTAGATCTCCAATCTTTTTGCGGCGAAGCCCACAGCCAAACATTAAAAGTATTGAACTTGGCTCTCCTTTTTTACATGTATGTTTTTGATGGGATACATGTTACGGTCACCTAAAGGTCGATTATCGATATCGATAAAATTACTGTAACATTATTACTTTAACTTTTCGCTATATTAATATATTTGTTATTAACTAATACGGCTTCATAGCAAATTATACTAATTAATTAATTAACTACATTACTATACTTTACTATACAATGTCGTTACAATGTAATGTTGTTACTATATAATTTCTGTGTCTGGGTGTATAAGTAAGCTTATATAAGGAGGTATGTATATCAGTCATCTGGTTACCATAGTACATGCTTCTAGCCTAGTTTGGAACCAGATGACCTTGCGTCCCATATTATAAGGGAAGTTGTCCCATATTATTATTATTTTGTGACTTATTATAATTTTATTAATTCTATTTTTTTTTGGTCTGTGAGTTACCACGAAAAACGTCGTTCATGCATATAAAGACATGGGTTAAACCTATAGTAAGTAAATAAATGACACAAGTTATAAATACAAGCGTACCTATTTATTAAATTATCATTTCCCTTAACTCACACTAGGTGGGGACGCGGGGAAAGAACCGCGGGGCACAGCTAGTAGGATAAAAATAATACACTACCTACTTACTGAAAAAGTCATAACGATATATTTGAGCGGCGTAGCTCCTGGTTTTAAGTATCTTTTTCCTGACTCTTTTGTTATGTCATAATAATTTTCTGCAAAATGTTGAAAATTTTGCAAAAAGAACAAATTGTGCTACATTTAGTAGGAATCCATTTATTTCTACCGGTTGCCTCAATCCACAATTTTCTCATATCTGGATTTTTTGGAAACGTAAAAATAAAATTTTAATTTCATTATAAACGGAACAATCAAACAAAATTTTAGACGAAAACCCATACTCTACAACTAAATTGATAATCATAATTAACATGTTGACAGACCACAGTAGATGCCACGTATTTACTTCGCGTGACAAAGAGAACAACTTTTTTCTTTAGACGCTGTTTCACAGTCAGACAGACAGACAGAAAGGGACACACACACACACACACACTCACTTGATAATATACTGACACACGGCTTTCGCTTCTTCCACTTTCATAAAATTCTTCATACTACATGCACGTCTGTTGTAGGTACTTTTGATTTATTGATCTTTCCTTAGGACAACAATAACTTGTTCCTAAAAAGTACGTTTACAAAGAGTTATTTTAATTACAAAATATTACTCATAATAATCATTTGCATACGACACTTAATATCGACAATGTTTACAACATGGTACAACACTATCGATGCGCGGGGATTTCCCGGAATTCAAGCTTCGCCTTGGCGCACGCGACCCCTCGCAAAGAACGCAGTTCATTGCGCGATCACCTACGAGTACAAGGTGGAACCTATGTATTGTAGTAAGCAATGTATAATTTCCAATATGTTTCGCAAGTGTGTCGTTTTTGTCTAACAATTACATAATACTTTTATAATAATTACAAATATCACTTGAATTTAAAGGTTTTAGGACTTATTTAAAGGTTTTAGGGTGAAAAGAAATCCCTTGTCGAGCTACACTACACACCTGGCTTCTTTTTCGACAAGTTATAATAGCGCAGGACGGCATTATACACTATTTTCGCGGAGCTACGTACGTTGTGACCACATGAGCGCGACTATTAGCCGGTAAAGCTAATTTCGGCGGAGTTACGAGCGTCTGCTCAAGAGGGCAGCAAAGCCGGCCCCGCCCACAAGGCCCCTCTAATCTCTTTCATCTCCTCATTAAATCACGAGTAAGAGGTTCGAAAGAGACAAAAATATTCCTACATACTCTTTGCAATAAGTTAGAAAAGCACAGAAATAATAACTCAAAAATGATCAATGTACGGATACCTGTCCGTATACTGGCAGAGGCTTAGTTTCGCTCTGCCCTTTGGCGACCACTTATAATATTAACAAAAACTTAAGAATTAAATACATAATATTAATTCAGACTAAAATCCAACCATATTTTAACACTCCAAGCAGAAAATATATAATGTATTAGCTTTACTAAAATAATTTATATTGACAATTGAATTTCTCCTACCTTACTATTCCTTTGCTAACTTTTTCCTACGACTTCAATGTGTACGGTCCGCCTTGTGTTCCTTAAATTATTATGCGAAAACGAATTAAATAAGGTATTTGAAATAAGTACAGAGGATAAAGGACATATAAAGTTTGATTTATCATTATTATATTTGTTATACTCTTATTTAGGCTGATTTTTTTCAAAGTGTCCGTGTATCGGAGGTGGTCGGTCAACCGGCACATCCACACTAGATATTATGTCGAATGCCTTGTAGGAATCTTGGCAATAGTATGGGTTGTCCACATAACCCATATGAATCGACTCGAGCAGTGTAATTGAGGAATTACGTTCTGTTGGAGTATAAATTCAACTGGATACGTTTTGATGAATTTTGTCTCTAGATATAATATCTCATTGTTTTAAAAATAATTATATGTACATAGAGTACATATTTATATACGGATATAATGGTTGAGTTAGAACAAGGTTCGATTCTACATTATGCAATTTTAATCATGAACCTAGAAAGAAGGCGGACGGAGTCTTTTATAAGTATAAGACAAAAATATATATATATATATAGCGCCATAGTAGGCCAGTATTGTTTCTATGGTGTGAATATGTGCGTGTCGTTATGGTTGTACAATATTATCGTTTTTTGCGAGCTGGTTTACTATGCTGCTTCACTTTTTCTTTTATAAGACTCCGTCCACCTTTTCATAGGTTCATGTTGTTGGTGGTGAACGTTTCCTTTCCGCATTATTTCTGTCGAGTCCCGTAAAATCGATAGGGTTCAATTCACCCTTACCATGTACCTACCGTTTTCTGCAGTGACTATTTCTATTTCTAAGCCCTGACGGAAATCCGAAGGCGTGTTATAAGTTTGACATTTATGGGGATGAGTATCTGTCTGTGTCATCGTAGCTCCTAAAGGAATGAACCGATTTTGATGCGGTTTTTTGTTTGAAAGCTGACGTGATCGAGAGTTTTCATGCATGAAACTCGGTTCAGCGGTTTGAAGATTATCACAGCTCTTTTCTAGCGGCTGAAGGAATATGTAATATGAGCAACTACCAGCAATCTGATCGATTCGAAATTTAGCACTTATATATACTGTACCGGTACTGTTGTACTTCAACAGTAGCCTGTATACCAAATGAAAATTATATTAAATAAAAAAAAAACATAACATAACATACATTCACGCCTTTTTCCCGAAGGGGTAGGCAGAGGTACCCAGGACTCAGTCCCATATTAGATACACCCACATTTCGCCAGTATGTTATTGGTTCCATGTAATAGGGGGCGAGCCTATTGTCATCTACCGGGCACAGTTCCAGACTCCAGGCAGTTATTGAGATAATTCTTAATGGAAAAATCGAATATTTAACACTTTGCCTGACCTGGGAATCGAACCCGGGACCTCTTGATTGGCAGTCGAGCATGCGCCCTCTACGCCACCGAGGCAGTCAAAAAGTAGATATAACAAATGTGTTTATATATGACATAATAATTATACCAAAATTATGTTTATAGCAAAGTTACAGTAGGTATAATAAATGAAGATTATATGAAATATCTTTATATCAAATATAAACTATATTATAAAATGAACGTTACATCAAGTATATCAATTATCATATTATCAATTATTTTTATGCCAAATGTTGTGCAATCATTAAATTCTATGGTAAAAACCAATATTAGTTTGTACTAATATTGGAAAATATCTATATATCTGTTGCGCTCAAGATTGAATTTCATGGGTTGGCTTTGTAGCCATCCCATGAAATTCAATCTTGAGCTTGATTTTCAGAATTTTTTTTAGAGCGCAACAGATATATAGATAGGTAGATACATCTATAGATAATACCTTATTGTACACCACACACAATATAATAACATTACAATGTTCAAATTTACGTTATAAAGTTTATCTATTCGGCTCTACAAACTCTACTTCCAACTCCCGACCCGTTATGATACTCGTATTTAGTAGAGACAGTAAAGATTCCGGCCGGTATCTGATGTCCTCGACGGGCGGCCTTGCTCTACCTAATCCGCGTTCTTATAGCTGTTACCTTGATTCGCCTGTGGACGGAAGAGTAGCGTGGAAAATAACTACATGTCGTCTCTACACTATTTACCCGACTGTTCGAGAACGGTTTTAGACCTGAAAAAAAAACATAGATGTAATAATTAAGAATAAATACTCCTATTAACTAATACGAGTACTTACATAATGAATGAATGAATGAATATATAATAATAATAAAAAACGTCTTCCTTCTATGACAGAAAATAACAAAGATGAAAAACTTTAGAAAGAAGTAACAACTGAGTTTTGGCGGGAAGCCGAAGAGTTCAGTTTGGCTCCCGTATCTTTATCAATTATCAGTGCATTTTCGAGTGTTTAACGTGTAATAATGGTGGAATATTACACGTTGAGTGTTTTCGAAGATACACAAGTTTCTTGGCAAGTGATGCGAGAGTTGAAATGTGATTTTTCGTGTTCCCACCAAAAAGTCCGGCAGCTTCTTGTAAAGACCACCACTTTACTAGAGCTATGACTTGACGGGCTTGCCCTGACTCTGAATTGACTAATTGACATATTAACTTGAAAATTTATATAACTTGGCACTGGCAACTTTGACTGCCTCGGTGGCGTAGAGGGCGTAAGCTCGACTGCCAATCAAGAGGACCCGGGTTCGATCCCCAGGTCAGGCAGTGTTAAATATTGGATTTTTCCATTAGGAATTATCTCAATAACTGCCTGGAGTCTGGAACTGTGCCCGGTAGATGGCAATAGGCTCGCCCCCTATTACATGGGACCAATAACATACTGGCGAAATGTGGGTGTAACTACTATGGGACTGAGTCCTGGGTACACCTCTGCCTACCCCTTTGGGAAAAAGGCGTAAATGTATGTTATGTTATGGCACTGGCAAATACTCTAACCTGTGTAGTGTGTAACGTGTGTGTGTAAAAAAGTAACAACTGGCGGCCCTAACGCTCAAAGCGATCTCTTCAACCATCTTCATAATATTATAAACAAAGTACTAATATTAAATAAATTAATAATTAAACACCATCGAGGCAGTTGAGGTATCTCAAATTAATATACTTGAAAATATTGGTTTGCATATAAGTAAAATCGGAGCTGAGAGTTAAGTGACCACATGCATAATGTACCAATAAATAATATTATTATTCTTATTTAGTTATGTATTATAACATGCATTATTATGATCAGAATATGGTTGCTATCTAGATAAGTTAGACAAGATTATCAACATTCGCACATACGTTTGAATAATTACACCAAATCAAAGTAGGTATATACGGTTAGTCTACACTCTTTGCACCATATAATTCTGTACCTACTACTTATTCGTTCCCCTTTGTATAAATCAGAGTTGCTCAGTGAGTAACGAGACTTCGTAAAGCCTTGGTTTCATCTCGGATTGACGAGCCTTCAGCTGCAAACCTTCTTGGAACCGTTTGGAACCGAGCCAACTTGGCATACCTAATCCCTTGGGGCGTGGTAATTTATGTTCACAATATCTTTAGCAGATATTATAGTACTTAGGAGTACCTGTCTGAGAAGGTAGAGCGTAATTGTGGAATTTAATTGCATTCTTGAGAGTGAACTCCGAAGAAGAAAACTAAAAAATTGTATTCGAATCTCTAATTACTTACCATTCAAAGATTCAATCTCCCAATTAGTTTGGAACAGATCGCCTAATACTGGTAATGAGGATCAAAATAAACAATAGGTTACATGTGTTACTAATCGCAGGGTGCAGGGCCAGGGTGGGTGGGTAGAGGCGAGTATATGTTGGCTAGGCTAAGACGCGAGGCTGCGAGCGCCAGGCACCCTCACCTCCCGGGCTGCGATCGATCCGGGCGTGACGTCACCGCCTTGCTCCGCCGAGAACGCTGCGAATCAAAGCGCACCCTCCACCACTAGTGTCCCTACAGAATACTCGCTCCAATACACTATTGAGGATTTAACATTGTGGAAAATTGTCCCAAACACGACTTACCGTTTACGTAAATGTTTGGGCGATGGTTCTCGTGCCCTGTTTCGATTCATTCGATCGGTCCTTCGAGCGTGTTATTCAAACGTCCTTGAACAGAAAATCTCATGTTCTCTATTGGAAATTGGAAAACAATTCTAATGGGATTCGTAATAGAGTAGATATGATTTGAAATTTCGTGAAAAATATTGTACAATATATTTTAAGAAATAAAGATATCTTATTTCTCTTATGTCTCGGGCCGCTAAACCGCGTCTTGAGTTGGAGTAGCCCTCGAGTCCATTATAACAATGAGGTCGATGCATTGCTTTGTCCTCGAGCACAGCGCTGACGGCCTAGCCGAGGGCCGGAGTCGAGCTCTAGAGGCCGAGGGCTCTCCACTCTCGACCCTCGACTCAAGTGCAAGCTGACCTGGCTGATGACGTCACCATCTCGTTATGCACATCTTCGCTACTCAACCGATACTCGCTTTCGTAAAAACTTGCATCGAGCACGACGGAAGAAACCAGCTTTGTAAAAATAACTTTAGACTTTAATAAACTCATCATGTTTGGAAAGTCTATAAAAACTAATTTGTGATAATTGGATTCCACTTCCTAGAACGGCAAATCTTCTTACGAGTACCGAGTACTGTTTTACACGTAATTGTTTGTCTGTCGCAGCCATCTGGTTAAAATAGGCATAGTTAATTTGAAGTAAGACGTTCAATAGACACCGGCATCCAATTATATAGCCCGATAGTTTATTAAACTTGAATCACTCAACATTTAAACGTATTAAAAGCCAGCTCTTTTAAGATGACTGAATAAGACTCAGGCAAGTGATTCAAATTTAACCTAACCAACTCAATTCGGTCTGCGTGGTTCCCGCCACAAGCTGGTCCTGCACTTTATTAGAATACTCTAAGAGTGTGAGCCACAAGACCATGTGGGGTCGGGGTACTCTGTGTCGGTTTTGTTACTCTACTCGACATCACCGATCCACTCTTTTTAATTAATTTATTTATCAATATCCAATTTAACTGGAAATTGATAAATTAATATCTAACTAAGTAATAATTTTTCTATCAGACACCAGATTTGCTCGTCTTGTCACTCACTATCATAAAAAATAAACAAAAAAGCTACTGTAATGCTTGCACGACGTTCCGCCGTCTGGTTAAACGTTTGGATCAGTAACTTGACTAGTTGTTGTTCAGCCATTTGATTGGGTGCCAGCGCTTAATGAACAAGCTAGGCGTCTTAGCTGGCTATTTTAAGCAGATGGCTTGGACATTTCCATCCAACATTGTGATGATAACTGGTTTGTAAACTGAAAGAATCGAACATATATATCATATATTTTAGTAAAAGTGTAGTCCGCACCAATATTCACCATACATTAGGTACTATAAGGTACCTCTTTATTTTATTTTGACTACCAAATTGATTCATTTTGCTCTACCACTTTCAGATGGAAAGTTTGATAAAAGAAATGCAAGACCCGGAAAACGGTGTACCTGTAAGAAGTCAAAAACTTTTTCTCAGTGTCATTCCTTCTGCTTTTACTGGTAAGTATATTATTATATAAATACTTAACTATTTACTTTTAGATATGATATGAAGAATGAATTTTAGTTTAACCACTTTGCCCAGTATCCGACATTTTCGGATCATTATTTGACGGTGAGCCGCAAAAAAAATGTATAGAAATGTATGAGACCTTGCCTACTAAGTATTTTAAATGTTGATAGCTGTCCAAAAATTTCTTTTTGGTCATATTTGCTTAAATTAGGTACATAAATGGTATACTAATAGGTAATTTATAATTTAAATGATTAATCAAATACCCTCTCAGAACTAAATATACGGAATTATGGCCAAACAAATATATTTGTTCAGCTATCACTTATAAGCTATATTTACAAGGTAGAGGTAACCGTGCCTGGGAAAATCTTTATTTGATTAAATGTTACTGTAAGGCATTTTTATATCTAAAATATAAAGTTAAAGTAGTCGCAAGTAGACTCGTTCCCTCCATAGCCCCACGTTGTGATTGAAAAATCAATACCTATGAAGCATATACGACATATGAACCTTAGTAAGTACCTATGTATATAGCTACCATTTCGCCTGGTTTACGTCTGGCGGACGTTCACCGCTGTCGGTGAAGGAAACTCATACATTTCCCTTCGTTTAATATTCTCAGCTATTTACATACGAGTACGCCGCTTCAACGAACGCGTTGCTTTGCACAATTTATCAGATTGTTCACTGTTTTTAAAACGTTTTCAGTAATGTATGAAGCGCGAGCTCGGTGGGTAAAGAGCTTTGTGAATGTACTACTTTTAATAATACTTGGTAACTCGTTGTAATTAAACTGGGAGCACATTCGAGTACATCATATGGGTAATCGCTGATATATTATGAGTAAATTAGTAGCATCGAAAATAGTCTTCAACAATTCTCACTAAACCTTGTAAAATAAAGCGTGACAAATGAACAAAAATATTTTTTTTAATCACACATACATACAGTCACGCCTTGTTCCCGTTGGGGTAGACAGAGACTATTTCTTTCCGCTTTCTACGATCCTGACATACGACTTTCGCTTCTTCCACGTTCATCACATTCTTCATGCATGCTCGTCGGTTGTTGGTACTTTTGACCTGGCCCAAGGGCGTCGCCAGCCGATGATCAAGGGAGGGGGCAAGTCAAGGAATTTATAATTTCGTTGTGTTATTTGTTCACCATCAAATATTTTATTATTATTATATTAATTCATTTATTTCAGATAATAAAATCCATAAGTAACATTAATCATCATAAGAACATTAAAAACATGTCATATTCCAAAATTAAGGCCAAAAAATAGAATAAAATTAATTTAAATTGTATAACTAGATAATAAATGTCAATTTTAAAATATGAATTGTAATAATTAATAAACCGAAAGCAGCAAAATTTTATTACAGATTAATAAAATGAATAAAAATATGATCTATTATATATAAGAGGGACCGCTGGCATGAAGCGGCATCCATCTTCTCAACATCGGCGAGTCCCACCCCACCGTTCGGACAACACGCTCAGAATACTGTTCAGGCTGCCACGCACACGCCTCAACAACGAAGCGCATCTCTTTCTCATGATAGCATGGAAATCATCTATTTGCGCCTCTGCAAACATGGCGGAAGCGCTGCAAAAACGTGGCAGCCCCAACAATATTCTAAACGCATTGTTGTACTGTATGTTCAGTACCTTATACGCCCTCTTTGTAAAGCTGGCCCACAGGCTGCACGTGTAGAAGCTCTGGCAGTATGCCCTGAACAACGTTACCTTCACTTGTCTAGTACAACGTGCGAACCTGCGCGCCAGCATATTACAACGGACGGATAACGCCCTACGCTCCCTCTCGATGTCTTCATTGTCACACAGGTCATCGGTCACCCAGTGACCCAGATACTTAAATGAACACACTTTGTTCAGGTGTGTGCCGCACAGAGTTACATGTGGAACATGAGAGTAGACTTTGTTACCTGCCTTGAACATCATGAACTAGTTTTAGTTTTATTCGTGTTACTAAAATATCATTTCCAAATTTTTTCAATAAACATATTTTTTTGGAATTTTTAAATAACAAAAATATAAATAAACCGATAAGATACATACGAGTACAACAACATAATATAAAACCTAAAAATAGGTCCATTTTATGAGAAAATGGTGTTTTAAAAAAATATTTGCATGATATACCATTGTTGGGTAAAAACTCCTTCAAATTTTAGGGCCCAGATGGTTCTGTATTAAAAATACGTGTCTATCGTATGGCTGCACTTGAATGTCAACATTGACATAAATAAAGGCTACATTTTTTCGATTCTCTAGGGGGGGGCAGCTGCCCCCCCCCTGCCCCCCCTTGGCGACGCCCTTGACCTGGCCTTTCCTTAAGATAACATCGACTTGTTCATGAAAGGTACGCCTCGATCCCTAGTGACTTGACCATTCACATTTTTTGATCAAATTTTTTTCAAATTAAGTACATAAATGGTAATAATATTATCAGGTAATTTATTCAAATGATTAATCAAATACCCTCTTAAAGCTTAAAATTAAAGAAAATATTATAGTCAAAATTTTTATTTTTGTTCAGCTGTCAGCTATCAAGCTATTTTTTTCAAGGTATAACAAGAGTTCGTTTCACTAGACTTACCCCACGGACAAAGTCAATCCCAGGTAAAACGTAAAAAAATACAATTAAGGTATAATATATTTGATTAATATTTGATTGGTTCACTAATCATTTCTCTTCTAAACCCTTTCCCTGAAGTCGATAAAATATCCAAAGACCATGTCATACTAACAATAGCTCGGGGCACTTCGAGATTTGCATTCTATTTGCGAAAGTCCCTTTCTATCTTCATCACTGAATTTTCTATAAGGTCATGTATAAATTATATGGGATGGGTAGCTTGTCATACATATTTGTTTTCATGTTCTAGGTTACGATCTTGTCGAATGGCTAATGGATCGGTTCAATCTAGATGAGACTACGAATGGTGAGTGTAAGTTGAACATTTTCAACTATTCTCTTGTTATTATAACAAATTCTTGTATCTATCTATCTATGTCTATCATTATCATTATCTCAGCCGTAGGATGTCCACTGCTGATCGTATGCATCACCGCCTTCCCCATAGATTTTCATTTGCATCCAGCGTGTTCCTGAGATCGTCTGTCTACCAACAATACGTGCGTTTTATCTTGACGAGTCTGAACATAGGATCTGCGAACTTAAGCGCATGTAAACTCGTGAACAAAACTGTTATTCCCAGATAAACATATATACGAACAAATGTTTATTGTAAATGTAATGTTCAGTTTAGTTCAATCATAATAATAACAGTTTACTTCACGAGTTTTCATGCACTAAAGTTCGCAGAGCCTATGTTCAGACTCACCAAGATAAAACGCACGTACTTTATACTTCTATAAAAAACAAGGTTAGGTAAAACTGTTAAAAACATATATTTCAGGATAATAAATAATACGTACCAAAGGCCCATATAAATAAATATCATATAAAATAACATATATTAAAAAATAAATAATATTATGTACTTAAAATAAAAATGATAGTAATTAATGATTGCTCAATGTTATAAAAATAGCGTCATTCCCTATATCTATACTATCTATTCTATACTAATATTATAAAGAGAGAATCTTTGTTTTTTTGTTTTTTTGTTTTTTTGTTTTTTTGTTTGTAACGAATAGGCTCCGAAACTACTGGACCGATTTTAAAAATTCTTTCACTTATGGATAGCTTAATTCAGTGTGAGTGACATAGGCTATATGTGATTTTGAAAAATATTAGGGATCCGTAAGAAAACTGCAATATTGTGAACCAAGGTGTCACATAATATAATTACCATATTCATAAATTTGCGTGCGCTGTGAAATCCATTGATGGTAGAATAATATAATGTACTAGGGGTTTGTAGTACTTATCAATATCTACAAAACAGTCCACGGAAATTTCATCCATCTATTTTGGTTTAGTCACAATAATCGAAAAAGACATAATATGAATGCGCTGTAATAAGTATTGGAGGTAGAATAAAATAATATACTAGGGGTTTGTAGTACTTATCAATACCTACAAAACAGTATACATAGATTATATTCATCTTTTTTGGTTTAGTCACAATAATCGAAAAAGTGACTATTTTTCATGCGGTGTGAAAACTATTGGTGGTAGAGTAAAGTAATGTACTAGGGGTTTGTAGTACTTATCAATACCTACAAAACAATATACATAGATTAAATCCATCTTTTTTGTTTTAGTCACAAAAATCGAAAAAGTGACTATTTTTCATGCGGTGTGAAAACTATTGGTGGTAGGGTAAAGTAATGTACTAGGGGTTTGTAGTAATTATTAATACCTACAAAACAGTATACATAGATTATATCCATCTTTTTTGGTTTAGTCACAATAATCGAAAAAGTGACTATTTTTCATGCGGTGTGAAAACTATTGGTGGTAGAGTAAAGTAATGTACTAGGGGTTTGTAGTACTTATCAATACCTACAAAACAGTATACATAGATTATATCCATCTTTTTTGGTTTAGTCACAATAATCGAAACAGTGATTATTTTTCATGCGGTATGAAAACTATTGGTGGTAGAGTAAAGTAATGTACTAGGGGTTTGTAGTACTTATCAATACCTACAAAACAGTATACATAGATTATATCCATCTTTTTTGGTTTAGTCACAATAATCGAAGCAGTGATTATTTTTCATGCGGTGTGAAAACTATTGGTGGTAGAGTAAAGTAATGTACTAGGGGATTGTAGAACTTATCAATACCTACAAAACAGTATACATAGATTAAATCCATCTTTTTTGGTTTAGTCACAATAATTGAAGCAGTGATTATTTTCATGCGGTGTGAAAACTATTGGTGGGGAAGTAATGTACTAGGGGTTTGTAGTACTTATCAATACCTACAAAACAGTATACATAGATTATATCCATCTTTTTTGGTTTAGTCACAATAATCGAAAAAGTGACTATTTTTCATGCGGTGTGAAAACTATTGGTGGTAGAGTAAAGTAATGTACTAGGGGTTTGTAGTAATTATGAATACCTACAAAACAGTATACATAGATTATATCCATCTTTTTTGGTTTAGTCACAATAATCGAAAAAGTGACTATTTTTCATGCGGTGTGAAAACTATTGGTAGTAGAGTAAAGTAATGTACTAGGGGTTTGTAGTAATTATCAATACCTACAAAACAGTATACATAGATTATATCCATCTTTTTTTGTTTAGTCACAATAATCGAAGCAGTAATTATTTTTCATGCGGTGTGAAAACTATTGGTGGTAGAGTAAAATAATGTACTAAGGGTTTGTAGTACTTATCAATACCTACAAAACAGTATACATAAATTATATCCATTTATTTTGGTTTAGTCACAATAATCGAAAGTCATTATATGCATGCGATGTGAAAAGTATTGGTGGTAGAATAAAGGAATGTACTAGGGGTTTGTAGTACTTATCAATAACTTCAAAATAGCCCACGATAAATTTATACATGGGTTAAGGTTTGGTCATTGTAACAGAAATAGTCATTAATTTGCGTGCGCTGCGTAAACCATTAGGGTTTTATCTATTAAAATACAATGTATCACGAATTTACTCCTGTTAAACGTTCACTATATCTACTTCTGCTACCCGTGCGAAGCCGGGGCGGGTCGCTAGTGTTCTATAAATCTTTTCAATTTAGGTACAGCCACAGTACAGCTCGTATGTCTACCGTTTCTATCCACGAAACCAAACTTTTAACACAAAAATTAATTCTGTTGCTCTGTCATTTTAGTACAGTATATTAACGATTATAAAATATTTCTTTTACAGTTGAAGCAGTAAATTTAGGCAATCAACTCTGCCAATACGGTTACTTCTTTCCTGTCAACGATTTGAAAAACCTTGTATTAAAAGATGATTCTTCTCTCTATAGATTTCAAGTAAGTATAATATCAGATTTAGTAATTGTGTTTTTTGCAAGCTTTTCTTCAACTTGAAATGTACCTTTTCCTATATAGGCCTAGCAAGTAGCAGTTGATTATAATTGTCTATCTACTTCACTATTCACACACACATCGACAACTAAGATATTTATAATCTTGCTAAATATGCCCCGCGGTTTAACCCGCGTAGTCTTCGTTACCGTGGGCATAACGGAATAAAAAGTACCCTAAACTATCGAATTTCAGCCCAAAGAGTAACTAACATCCATCCATCCTCATAAACTTTCGCATTTTTATTATTAAATAGTAGGAAGTAGGATAGTAGGATTTAATTATCTCTCTTAAACCAATGAATACATGTAGAAGTATTTCCCATGGTCCCATAGAGTCCATATTACTGGCCATGGCAAGGCCCACGCGTGGCGGGCAGCAGCTCGTCCGCGCCCACGCTCGGCCCAGACAACGTCGAGTACGCCATATACCTCGTCAAACGAACCTTACGGAACAAGCAACGACACGGATTAGAAGACTATGAACAAGAGGCGTTGGCTAATCTTAAGAAAAATCTCGCTGCCAAGTGGGACTTCATTACTATGCAGGCGGAAGAACAGGTAACTACTTAGGCGCTGTGCGACCTGAATTGAACTTTATTGCGTCGGAGCTACGTAGAGTCGCTATTTATTTAAATAATTTTGAGGAGTGTCCCTTCTGTCCCTTACGTACACACAGGGTTGGACTAAGAGCCGCTGTGAGAGGTTCTTGATCTATTAATATTATAAATAGTAGTTGATAACATAGTAGGTAGAGCCCCCCGCCAGGTGTTACTAGCTTAATAAAACCTTAATAATATCATTATCATCCTTATATCAGCCGTAGGACGTAGCCGTAGCCGTCTACTGCTGAACATAGGCCTCCTCCACAGATTTCCATTTAGTCCGATTGTAAGCGGGTAGGATCCAGCATGTTTCTGCTACCTTTCTTAGATCGTCTGTCCTTGTGGGTGGATGTCCTACGCTATATTGTATTTAATAAAACATCAATAATTTGCTGAAATATTGGTAATTAGCGGATATAGTAGACCTATACTGTTATAGAATGGGTTCTCAGATCATCTTGCTATCCCGGCCATAGGCAGGGTCTGCTTTCCGACGTTTTCTCCTCCACTGTACGGAAAAAGGCTCTTTTTAGACATCGACTATGTTGTTTAGGTGCGTTTGGCAAAAGATCGCAAGAAAGGTGACAAGATAGTGAGCGACAGTCAGGAACGTGCGTACTGGCGCGTGGCTCGCCCCCCGCCCGGGGTTGCTAGCGCGCTGGAGCCGTGCCCTGTTCCTGTCCGCGCCAGGCATCCACGGAGCAACAAGAAACGAACCGTGCATCAACTCACTAGAGAGGTTAGCACTTACTAACACATACTGACGGGATCCTGCAAAACTGGACTCCATAATATCCTAAAAGAACCACTAAGTGCGCAAAGCAATGTTATCAATTAGGATTCAAAATAAGGTCCAAGTAGGATCACTTGAAATCATGTAGGTACTGTTCAAATAAAAGGATATCCTGCAAAAAAAAACAGCATCTTGACATACGTCAAGATACTTAAATGCGTGACAATGTGACTAGATACCTAGTCACATTTTCACGCATTTAAGTATTACTATTTACCAATATGGAATGACTCGTCTCGAAGCCGATTCGCTTGGTTCGAGTCGAGAGTTACCGCCACATTATCCACTTGCGCAGCGTCTGGTGCCTTTAAAACCTTTATAACTAGGACGTTACCTTTAAAAGAAGTAAATGAGGTGGTACTAGCATCGAATCCCACCCTGTTTATATCTCTGCATAAATATAAGTATCTACTTTAAACTAACCTTTTGTAATATAACCTTTTGTAATGTATGTGTATAGGTACTTCTCGAGTAGAACCTGTAACGTAACTCTTCCTAATTCTATCTACTTTCAACTTCTTCTAGATTGAACATCTTAAAGCGAGCCTGGACCGTACGCGAGTGAAGACTTCAATTGCCCTCGAGGCCCTTTTGGCCTACTCGGAGACCTTCGCTCCCTACGATCCCTGGCTCACCCCGCCGCAGCCCTCAAACCCTTGGGTCAGCGACGACACCCTGTTCTGGCAAATTAACAGCCCCTTGTGAGTGCATTGCAATACCTACCTATTACCTAATCGCTTTTATAAACATCCTTTTAACTTCGACTTGCACTGCTCTCCTTTTGAACTATTTCACCAAATTCAACGGAAACCTGACAAATATGTTAGTGGTGTTATTTTTTTGCTTGCTTTCTTTTTTAATTTCTCCAAATATTGAAAACCCCTCCAATGTTTACTTCTAGCACCAGCGAAAGTAAAATTAGGGATGATTTAGAATTATTATACGTATATCCTTTAATACAGACTTAACCCAAGATCATGTCTTAGGTCTGTATATTTTTAATGAAGGAAGAAACCTTTCATCGTTGTCCAGTAGGCCTTGCATGCACACGATTTCTCGTGATCGAGACACATGTCTATTGGTATTTTTTTCGAGATCGCATTTATTGCATCTGCTGTTACTTCCGCACGTATCTCTCTACATTCAAATTGGCAGTTAATGCCCATATTGGGCCATATACAAAAATGTAACATAAAACCTGTTACAAAAAGTGTGACTTGCAAAAACTTGCAAAAAACATTTTATTCGCAAAACATATTTCGACTTATACAAATTTTCCGATCAGCTGATCAATTTTGAATGGGAAGTCAAAATATTGTTAAGTTGTTTAGGTTACCGAGTAGATACGGTGCATTTGTGTCATAATATGCCGACGTATTGCGTAACATCAGGCCTACTTGGTAACATAAACAATCGTCTTAAACGTCCACAATTGTTTTCAGAGTGGATGTGCCAAGTGCGGCTCGCGTACAACGATGGGCCTTATCAATAGAGGAGCTGGTATCAGACCCCACCGGCCTGCAGGAGTTTACAAGCTTCCTTCGCAAAGAATACTCGCACGAGAACATTCGGTTCTGGCTCGCCGTCATGGATCTACGAAGGAGCAGCACCAAACAGATACCTAGGAAACTTGATGAGATTTATGAGTGAGTAGCTTTTATTCTGACTTCTGATGTCATGTCACCATCTGGTGTCGGACCCCGCCGGCCTGTTGGAGTTCATTAGTTTCCAGAAAACATTCGCATCCGGCTAGCCTTCATGGATCTATGGAGAAGCAGCACCAAATAGATACCCAAGAAATTTGACGAGATCTATATAATATGAATAATAATAAAATTGTAATTTATTCTGCCTCAGTGGCGTAGTGGGCGTAAGCTCGACTGCTAATCCTGAGGTCCCGGGCTCGTTCCCCAGGTCAAATGTCAAAGAGTTTTGTTTGAGAGGGATTTTTCCATTAGAAAAATTATCTCTATGACAGCCTAGAATCTAGAACTGTGCCCGGCAATAAGTTCGCCCTATATTATAAGAGACCAATGACATACTAGCGCAATTTCGGTGTACCTCCAATGGAACTGAGTCGAGTCCTATGGTGACTGAGTCCTATGGTTACAACTTTGCCTACCCCTTCAGGGAAAAAAAGAGTGATTGGTTTCCCAGTTACACTGCTTGAGTCAAATCATTGTGGCTTGTGTGGCTTGTATCTTGGCTTCTGATGCTATCATCGTCAAATATCAAGTTACTTGGAGGGCCCAAAAGGTGTAGTGATACTTGGAGGAGAATTTACATAAATTATATAACCACATGTACGAAGAAAGAAGTGCACAATTCGCCAAATGTTTTGCACGTTGTTAGATTCAACGGATCCCTTGAATGTGATCTCATCACCATCATTAAATATCATTAGGTTACAAGGTGCTTCAAATAAAAACACATAAAGATACTACTTAGTAGGACCCTAAATGAAGATAGGTTACTAAATATAATAAAAAAAGTGCCTACGCATATACGTAATTATGATGTAAAGAATTCCTTGCTCATAAACCGTCAAAGTCAAAGTCAGAAAGATTTATTCAAATAAGTCACAATCTCACACATATATACTTTAATAAAGATATACAGTAATGAGTCTACTGTGCATTCGGAAAGATACCTTTACAAGGTGAATGCACAAGAAACTTGTAGGGCTTAACTCTTCAACTTATTTACAATATTTTGTTTGGTTACATTCGTTTGTTTGGAAGGTCTAGCCGATGCAACGCCTGTGCAGAATAGGTCAATGTCTACTCCTAGCTTGTTCCATGCATTAAAGGACATGCTCACACGATTCCATTAATTACAAAATTTCAGAGAGTTTCTGAAGCCAGGCGCTCCGTGTGAGATCAACATAGACGGCGCCACCGCAGATCGCGTCACAGAAAGCATGAAAAGTGGCTCGCGGTACGCACTCGACCACGCCGCCGACCATGTCTACTCGTTGCTACTGAAGAAGGATTGTTACCCTCGGTTCATACGCTCCGACCACTTCCAGCGGCTGCTCGCTGAAGGGAAGAACGTGCATCAGAAGAAGGCCAAGTGAGTATAACTTGTTTGTACTGTTTATGAGTACCTTCTCCACCGAGGCAGTCTATTTGTAATAAATTTTAGATTTGAGATGACAAATGACAGCTTTAAACTATGGAGGAATAGAGAACAATAGGTATCCGCAAAGTTTTTGGTCCTTCGATCCTTAATTTTTCAAATAGTGTAGTCTGTTAAAGGAAACTAAGTTGCTCACTCGCTGAACCTTATTTATTATCATTATCATCATCTCAGCCGTAGAAAGCTCACTGCTGGGCGTAGGCCTCTCCCACTGGAGGGGTTTTACTAATACTCGCCACGCTTGGCAGGGATTAGCGAGCGCAGTACGATGTTTCCACACAGAGGACGCTGCTGGGCGTTCTCTGGATCTGATAACCCTTAGCCGGCCGCCACGGTAACCACGGGTAGAGGGTGGTACCGCCACGGCGGAGCCATAATGACCGTTCATAATGTTCCAGGTTCTTCAACTTCGGTGGGCAAGTGAAGAAGAAGCCGGGCTCGACGTCGGGCTCGTGCGGGGGCGCGGCGCTCGCTCGCCGGCGCGGCTCCGACCGCTCGCTGTCGGGCTCCGCGCACGAGCTCGCGCTCTGCTCCACGCAGCCGCCGCGACCCGCCGAGCCCCCCCCGCACTCGCACTCGCAGTCCAACCTCGCCGATATACCCTTCCGGTGAGATCATCGGCACTATACTCGTACTACGACGAATATCTCTAGAAAGAGACAACTTGTAAAGCTGTCTTGTTAACAGAAATCTCCCATGCCCAACAGGCCTTATCGGCTAATGAAAACGATTACCCTGTATTCATCATGTCAATCATACGGCTCCCGGGCCGCATGCGGCTCTCCATAGCGGGTACAGAAATATCCCGAACCCCGCATGCGAGCTCTAACGACTAATGAAAATAGTCTTAATATAAGGATAAATTTCTTCTTCTATGTAGTGTCCATAACCCGAAGGTGGTGTCCATAACAGACTGTATCATTCGCAGGGATCCCCCGGACGAGGACACGGCGGAAGCGCTCCCGTGGGAGGGCGCGTGCGGCGGCGCGCGGCGGCGGCAGGACTCGGCCGCGGACTCCGGCAGCTCGTCCTCGGACGTGAGCGCGGCCGTGGCGGCGCACGCGGGCGGGGAGCGCGCGCGCCGCCTGCCGCAGCAGAGCACGCTGGACGGCGGGCTGCGCGGCGCGCCGCCGCCGCTGCGCCGCCTCTCCGCTGTGGAGCCGCGCCACCTCGCGCCGCTCGCCTCGCCGCCGCACTCTCCGCGCGCGCCCCGCGCCGCGCCCCCGCCCGCGCCCGCGCCCCCGCCCCCGCCGCACCCCACGCCCCCGCCCCCGCCGCACCCCACGCCCACCATCAGCGTGAGCTCGGCGCCCGAGGACTCCTCCACGCCGGGCTCCGCGTCGCCGGAGGAGCCGCGCTCGGTGGCGCTCTCGGACGAGCCCTCGTCGGTGTTCGCGTCGACCGCCGCCACGCCGACGGACTCGCCCCGGCCCCGGCCGCACGACGAGCCGGAGGAGGCGAGCGCCTCCGAGTCGCGGGCCACGCTGCGCCCGGAGGACGAGGACGCGACCGAGGAACCCTCGCAGGGGGAGGAGTGTCGGGGCGCCGCGCCGCTGGCCGTGGGCGAGGACATCGGCGCGGAGGACGACCACGCCGACAAAGTGCCTTCGGCGCCCGCGCCCCCGCCCCCGCCGCCCGCCACTCCCGCCCTCACCCCCGCGTCCACCTCCGAGTGCACCCCGACGCCGCGGCCGGCGCGGGACTCCTCCGTGGCGTCGGAACCGAACGCGACGAAATATATTGCTCACAGAGATAGACATACGAGTAGAGACGAAGTGACGTCGGTGTCCGAATCGAGTATTGTTAAGCGTGATAGTAAACCCGGCATCGGGCAGCGCCAGCAGAGGAACGACATCTGTCCCTGGGAGGACGAGTAAGTACTGAGGCTGGGTTTTTTGATCTCTAGTTAAGTAATGGCTAATGGTTACAAAATTATGGCCGATTGATAAAATTTGATAAAAATCGTTCATCCCTAGTTCCTAACACTAGGTATATAATTCAACACGAGTTAACTATTGGTTAGGAATTTAATTAAATACCAATGTTTAACTTAACTATGACTAGTGACCAAAGAACCGGCCCTTACTCGTCGCTTCTCTTCGCACGCGCTACATTACGTTAAAGCGGGTTCACACGATTCGATTTTAGTTGGTCAACTGCTAAATCGCATACGATTTGAACCGTTCGAACAGACTTGCAATAACTTGTCTTTCAATTCACGATTCACAAATATCAAATTCGTTTTTTTATAACAAAAGTTTATCAACTAAAATGGAACCTCGTGGACGCGGTATTAACATACGTCGCGACACTAGCGACTGATACTTTGCTGCCGATTGCACGTACATTACAATCTTGTACCGTTTTTTAGTTTTTTTTTTATTGTAGATTTTATATATTTATTTTACCTTTTTAAATAATTGTGGTGACATAATAAAATGTGATATTCAGTGTCCTAAACCACACACACACACACAGCTGTGCGATAGATAACTTTACATATCAAAGTAATAAAACTGTATTTATAAAATATTGTAATAATTAGACCAAAATCGACCAAAACGTTAGTTTATTTAGAATTTAATTAACTATATTTTATATACATACCTACTTATCTATCAATTGGAATGTTGTCAGTACCTTATTTTAATGTGGGTACTATTTTTATAGACGTAGTCTAGATTTTAGTGATGCACAGTATTAAATATTAAAATAATATAGAAGTAGATTTATTACCTTTTTTCGTATTGTTTTAAATAAATTATTTTCGTTTCCAGTTTGTTTTATATCACATTAGTTTGTATTGTAGTGACGGTAGCTATTTGCATGGTAGAAGTAGCTTACATTTTGCCTAAGTCCGTACAAAAACTAGAAAGAAGCTATGAGTAGCCTAATTCGGGACCAGCCCCGGTAGCACAGTGACCAGGGAAAACGAATTCCCGGGGGTTAGAACGAGACAGCAGATATGCAATGTTCGGGTGCGAAAGAGAAAATAGACTGGAAAAATAGCTTGTCCCCGTGCTATGCTAGGCTAGGCGGGCTTAAGAGTCGTTGAAGAAATTCGTCATTTATTTAATAAAAATTACAATATTAAACAAGGTGCAATGTCTTTATGAGTAAAAAAACAGTGTTGCTGACCAAGAACCTCCTCTGGTAATAATGTAAACAAGTGCTTTTTTAAATAAGTACTTAAACATTTCCAGTTTTTTTTCTTTATATACAGGGTTACTAGAGATTAGTTGGCATCCTCTGAAAGTGTCACCCTAATCGTATTTGCAACCACTTTTACTGAGGAAGAAACTTATAAAATTTTTCCTATTTCTTACGTTAGTCTCCTCTCTCAAGTTGCTCCTAATGATCATGCCAGTGACCCTTCAAGACAGTGGCTTTTTACCCGTGGTGGTGGTCCCTACGGACCACTGGTGGTCTTTTCCACTGCAATCTGTCAAAATGTATGACATAAGTACCGACGATAAAAATCCGATAATTCGTGCTAAACCCACAGATCCGTTGTGCGTTAAAGATAAATCTTATTAATAGATTGGTAATCTAGATGAGATTGGTGAGGCCTCAGTTGAATTTTTGGATATTTCATTGAACTTAACGCTATTGCACAGTTTTATATACTTGTTACTTACGACAAATATGTATGCGCAAGCAAAAAAAATAGTCATCAACAATAATATTTTTTTTTATACTTTTATTACGCTTTCGGCGCTTGTCATACCGCATTACTACACTATACAAATAACAATTTTATTTAATACAACACGCGCGCAGCAAAATCTCTAATCCAAAAAGAGTGTATGTTTGTACGTTTGACACGTTGCCGCCCGGTTGCCCGCACTCGAAGCAAAATGATCTCTAAGTCAATTGAGTGTAAGTTCGTTTGAAATGGGCGCGCGGCGCGGCACCTGTGCGTCTGTCATGGGCCGAGTAATTGCGCCCTTTGACATTGCCGCCCGGTCGCCCGCACTTGAAGCAAAATGATCTCTAAATCAATAAAGTGTAAATTCATTCATTTCAAAGAGGAAAAAAAAATTACGTGTATTGTGTTTTCTTGGTAGACCCTTTTCATACTGCAGTGTGTCGTCGGTCGCGTGCCACGCTGCAGTGTAAACAAAACGAGGGCGCAGGCTGAGTCCCGCACCCCGGCGCAGAATAGACTTAAGACGGCCCTGCTTCCCATACAAAATGTATCAGCTGATCGGCAAATTGTAATGGGAAGTTGTAAATGATTTATGCGAATTACGCGGTTATTTCTTGTTTAAGTTGTTTTGGTACATGGGTAGTTAGATGCATCCCCTTGAATATTATTACACCTTTTTGTAACACGTTGTATAACAATCACAATTTATTTGTCACAATTTAATACCTAATAATAGTATAATATAATTTAACCTGAATGGGTTTCTTTACCGTCACGTATGGTATTTATTGGATTTCCAAACCGCAAAACACCTATTAGAGGTACCAATATGCCTTTATACCTACCTGATGATATTAAAACAACAATTTTATTTTAAATATTTGTTATTCAATATTTTTTTATTTGACGACCCCATGGAGTACTGCTATCAACTTAGCTGTTCACGTGGGCAATATTAGAACTACGGAAGTCAGACTTTGAGGAACGTCATTACCTAATTCTCCACTAGCGACGCTGTTCACTGACCAGATAAGATGGTGGGACTGTACCGCATTTGTAAAGCCTGTCAGCGCTAGTCGCAAGCGCCCACGCTCAGCAAGCTGTGGCTAGCTTTTCAAAGCTTACGCAAGCCAAATCGACATAGCACAAGCACAAGTTCACATGCTTGTGGAAGTGTTCCGTGACTAGGGTGTGTAAACAAGGCTTTATTTTGTATACCTCATTCAGATTTAGCCCATGTGAGCAGGGAAGTACTGTATACAGATCACTTTTCGTGAATAAAAAAGTCACTGCTCATTTCCCTGCGCATTTTGGATGAATGCACCTAAATCAGGCATATAATGACAGTTAGGCGATTGCTTTAGTAGATTTTCCTGCTCGCACTGCATCAAGTAGATTTTATTATTAGCAACTTTTTTTTGACCAAATAAATAAACAAATATAGTAAAATATAAATTTTCTCTTGCAGGAATTCGTGTGAGACCGACGCTCCATTTGTTAAAACTTACGCAACGCTCGGTTATTTATAATTTTGTAGGCGAATATCAATGAATATTTTATATGTCAGGGTTCTATAGAAAGAATATTTAATTTTTTTACATTAGACCCTATGTTTTGATTATCAGAGACTAGATTATGTCATTATAAGTATGAATATTTTAAAGTAAATGATCGTTAATTATTAGAAACACGTTGTTTTATTAAGCTCTAGTTGCTCCCCGCGGTTTCTTCGGCTAGAAAGTGCCTAGTAGCCTAGTGCACCTATGTCAGCATCATCAACATCAGAAGACGCTGCAGCCCGTCCTTTGATTTGATTTTTACGCCCGTGAATTTGTTATGCGGTATCTTACTTTTGTTAATTTGGTAATCTTATAGACGGCTCTTACGGCATCCCCTTTTTAGAGAGGGTGGGACACTTCTATTGATGGCACCTCACGGCCACCTATTACTTATACATAGATACGAATAAAACAATTCATTGCAGTTTAGAATACAAAACTATATTAGGAACATCACAAATTATAAAAAACAGAGATACAATTCGAATCCAAATAATACTGAAACATCGAAACCAATTTCAAAATCACACTGAAGGCCTTCGCAACCATACAACTTAGAAACTAAATAAGTGGACTTATTTCAAACTTATTATAAACGACATCAACGTATAAAACGTCGTTTGTCAATATATTCTTATTATTATTATCTAATGACATGATCATTTTAAAGTGTAAAGTAATAAACACACCTAAGCCGCAAAAAAAAGATAATGTCGGCAACATGTGCCCGAGCAAAAGATCCGCTGGGTTATATCGGGAGTCTATACTCTAGACACACACAGTAAAGATATCTACAGTATTGTGACTCGGCCCTGTCCTTGAAATAAATACCTACAGCCTCGCGGTACGTGAGGCTGCCTCAGCGACGATTGTGCTTCAATCCTTACACGTATGGCTCGCGTTCCAACCGTTTGTATGAAGACACAATACTGTATATCTTTACCGTGGTTTAGGTGTGTAAAAGTAGGATAAATTAATTGAAGACTTCTCGGCAAACACCGTCGGCGCCCATTTGCTGCCCAGGAGGGCAGTTACCGGGCACAGTGATCATGTTTCTCATTGTAACCTGAGGCGTTACGGTCAGAGGAGGTTCCTCCACCGAGTTGGAGTCTCCGTTCTCGGGCTTCACCTCAGCAGCGGCCTTCACGTCGGCGACTTCGTCGGGGTACACCACGCGGTCTGTGTCGGCCATCTGAAGCAAACAAAACGAATGACTATCCTGTTATATTTCTGCGTAAGTCAGTATGATGTTGAGTTTTATTTTATGTTAGTGATGTTTAAGAATATCCTTGTTAAGGTGGACTGTTGGCCATAGTTTCACTCTCATGACGAATACTTCTATGATGACAGCCAGGAACTATGACGTTCATCATCTTCATCATTTTAGATGTCAGAAGTCCACTGCTGGTTTTGTTTTGATACATGCATATAAAACGTAGCGTCCAAATATAGCACATGAGATTCGTACCTAGGGGATTCGAAGTTATACTCATTTTAGTGCTAATTGGTGCTAACCAAAATGACAATGACCAAAGTATCGATCGTGACCATGGCTCATAGCGGAATTTCCTACCAACATAAATAAAACTTTTTTGACTGTCTTGTCATGAAGTGAATTGTTATTTAGCTGTTTACTATAATGTCTCACAATAAAGTTAGTTTTAGGGTTCCCTACGCAAAGGGTGCCGAAAGAACCCTATTACTAAGCCTCCACAGTCCGTCCGTCTGTCACAGGGCTCTATCTCATAAACTGTAATAGCTAGACGCTTGTAATTTTCACAATATATGTATTTTTATTGCCGCTACAATAAAAAAAAAAATAATAAGGGTGCTCTCCATATGCAGGTAATGTCTTTTTAAAATGTCATATAAGTCTTTTACTGCAATAAGAACACTTTCTTATACTAACCAACGAGTACATGAGGAGAGGTGACACCTATAAATAGGTACCCAGGTAAGAGGTACAAAGTGGGTAGGAATCCTTCATATGCCATTCTCATTCGCATTTGACCAGTTTTTTAAAAGAAGTTATATAAAATATGAGTTCTATAGCTACCCTTAGTTGCAAGGCACATTCAATGGTGCGATTATTATTTATACCAAGTGATCAATAAACAAACCTTTATCAGGGATATAGGTGATAATCCACTGTGTTATCAGTCTACATTGCAACTAAAAGTATGACTTATGTAGATATGTACTTAGTAGGTGAATAATAATTTATATTTATATAAGGTCGGGTAAGTCATAACAGAACATACCGAAGGATGGACTATATTAATAAGCTGAAAATGTAAATCCACTTTACATTCGCATAGGCTTAAATCGGTCAGGATGACATTACCTATTAGTATAGTAAATAGTATCTTTTTTTTTATGATAGTTAATGACAAGACGAGCTAATCAGGCAGTGCCTGTTGGTAAGCATCATGATTGCCCATATCAGACACAGTGCCACCCAGTGTTTTAAAATTCAAAATTCTGTGCGGCACTACACTGCGCCTGTCACCCTGAGATATGAGTTGTTGAATCTCATCATGCCCAGTAATTTCGCTGGTAACATTGCCCTTCGTACCGGAACACAGTAATGTTTGCACATTACTGCTTGGCGGATGAATAACTGGCAAAGGTGTGGTACTTCCCCAGACGGCCTCCTGCAAAAGAGGCCTACCACCACAAAATCTAATTCATTTATTATATGGGACACTTCTAACTCATGAATTATTATGAATAAATTTGAGTAAAGATGCTTGGGGCTTGGTTATAATCAAATAGGTCATGGGTGACTGTATCACCCATTTTGAAACTTTTTCCTTGAGCTAGACTTAAAGAAATTTGGAAGACGAGATCATTTGCAGAAACACACAAGAACGCATTTTGTTCTGGCGGAATGGACGATGCCTCCCTTTAGGATGATGCTTCTCTTTTATTTTATTCTGTGGCGCAGGTAAAATATTACAGTCGAGAAAAAATGCAAAGAAACAACGATGTGATAACAATCAGAAATCCCGTCCGAAGGTTAGCCCGAAGCAAAACGTCATGAGAACCAAGGCCGTTCACACCACGAGCTGGGTTTTTGCCCATGTTTTTACCATGATTGGAATTAGGATCCGGCAGAGCCTAGGTTGGTTTAAAATGTTTAACCTAGGAGGATTGTATGTATACACGTACTTAAAATATTATTCAGGAACACTTTATAGGAAAACAATGGACTTTGGATCAATGGGAGTGAGCCCTTTAAACTTGTTCTTGAAGTAATAGGTATTGTACCTGAAATAATGTACTTGAATTAAAATTGCTTTTACAATTTTTACATTCTTCCGAATTTATTTACACATACATTGCTCTACATTTAAAAAAATATTAATTCTTCATCGATTTTGTCTTGGATGTCTTGAACCTAGATTGGTATACTTGATACCGTTTAGGGTACTTCAAATTTATCAATATCTAGTTTCATTCGCTTATCAAATAATTGCACTTATAAAAAACACGTTGCTCAAAATTTCAATAACATTAAAACTTGGCTAACGGAAACGAAAATGAAAAATTCAGACCTTTTTGACATAACTTCAACTTCCTATAAACGTAGATTTTGTTTGGTTCCTTCCTAATTAAAGAAACTTAAAATAATTTATTAGATTAATGTATTAAAAATTACACTTACGTTTTTTATTGATTGTCGTTAGTTCAAAACTATTCCGGTTCGGCGCACTATTTCGCTCGAGAGCTTATTCGTAACTGATGCAGAAATTGAGGCACCTCATCGTTTTATACGAACTAAACATTATCTTCCTATAGTATGACGTCTCTCTGACTCACTGATTATACATTCCTCGCGAAATCCGTTACTTCTTTGGAAACTTATCGATAGTTTTCCAATAACTTTGACGTTTTGTTATTTTCCTACCGATGTATTTATGTGACACACCCTCATCCTGTCTTAAGAAGTATTGATACAGTCATTTACTACGTAGTATCGTAAAGTCTTATCTTTAGGGGAGCGGCTGAAGTTTAATATTATACTAGTGTGAGTACAGCGGCTTTGCCCGCTCGCAATTGTGAAATATAGGAGTTTTGTATCAAAACTTTGACGCCCGTTTTGGACCCCTTACAATGTGAATTTTCAAAACTCCTTACTTCTTATACTTAACTTCTTAAACTACTTAAAACACGTCCAGACAACGAAAAGAACCTACATACCAAATTTCAAGTCTCTAGGTTTAGTGGTTTGGGCTCTGCGTTGCATGTCAGTCAGTGAGTCATTTAACATAACATAACATACATTCACGCCTTTTTCCCGAAGGGGTAGGCAGAGGTATACCCAGGACTCAGTCCCATAGTAGATACACCCATATATCGCCAGTATGTTATTGGTCCCATGTAATAGGGGGCGAGCCTATTGCCATCTACCGGGCACAGTTCCAGACTCCAGGCAGTTATTAAGATAATTCCTAATGGAAAAATCCAATATTTAACACTATGCCTGACCTGGGGATCGAACCCGGGACCTCTTGATTGGCAGTCGAGCATGCGCCCTCTACGCCACCGAGGCAGTCATTTAGGATTTTATAATATTATACCTATATTTTACACCTGCAATCCTTTGGACACTAAATACATTTTAAGTAGCCTCTTCGTAGATATAGATACGTTATAGCGGTGATAATTTATTCCAGAGTAACTTACGTTTTTATCAGGTGAACTAAACACTTGCGAATTCTAACTCACCTCCAGCGCCATTTAGCGCGGTTTTGGTTAGATTGATGGATGGATGGATGGATGGATGACCAGATTGGACTGAAATTTATGAAATTTATTGGTATGCAGGTAGCTTAGACCCTGGAATAACACTTAGGGTACTTTTTCCTGATATTTCCACGGGAACGATGTCTACGCAGATGAAACCGCGGGGCCTAGCGTAGGACGTTCACCCACGGGGTGCGTGCAGGAAACCTCCCCGTGGTGCACCCTGGGCAACGGCGTCTGGCAACAGACGTCCGTCTGTTCGTCTGTTGCCAGACGCCGGCCGATATCCTGCTAAATGGGCTGTGGTGGGCTCTTCAGTGAGTAGACCGCCACGCCCAGGAGGAGCGCCTCCGCGTGTCCCCATGAAGTTAGCATGGGGCACAGCGGACGGCGCGGGCGGGCTCAAATGAGCCCTGCCGAGAGATGGATTCTCTACTTTCCCCTGGGCAGATGTACCCCTGCACGGGGGCAACTAGAGAATCCCTGCGCTTGTTGCGCGAGGTGGTGGGCGGGGGCGGGTCTTTCGCGTCTTCCCGCACGTTTGCCACGGCATTCGGGAAGGCGGGAAACACCCCTCCATGCCCTTAAGTTGAAGAGGGTATCTCTACTTTCCCCTGTGCGGGTCTGGACCCCTGCACAGGGGCAACTAGAGAATATCTGCGCTTGGTGCGCGTGGTGGTGGGCGGGGGAGGGTCTTTCGCGTCCTCCCGCACGTCTATGACAGCGTTCGGGAGGGCGGGAAACACCCCTTCAGGCCCTTAATGCTGAGGAGGGTTCTCGGCTTTCCCCTGTGCAGAAGTCGACCTCTGCACTGGGGCAACCAGAGAACCCCCCTGCGCTATTTGCGCGTGGTGGTGGGCTGGGATGGGCCTTCCGTGTCCTCTCGCACGTTCGGTAGGCGTTCGAGAGTGCACGGAACACCCTTCCAAGCCCAAGATGTGGGGCTCGGGCAACAGATGCGGGGGTATCCGTTGCCCACCTTAAGGGCCTGCGAGGAGGCGCGCGCGTGTTTCCGCGCGCCCCTTGGGAGGGTTGGGGTGAAGGACCTCACCCCACCGTGGCGGGGTCCTCCATGGAGGACCAAACGCCGTCGGGGCCGCGGATGAGTGCTTCGGCGTGCCCGCAGCCCCGACACATGGCGGCGCGAAGGAACACCCCGGGGTTTTTTAGTGGGTATACCCGCCGGCACAGCAACTTACCGACCTTATGGTGCTGTGCCGGCGGGGAGTCCCACATAACCACCCTGCGCTCCCCCGGGTGCGGGTGGTATGCGTCACGCATTTTTCCCCGGGCAACAAAAAAAAAAAAAAAAAAAAAAAAGGACGTTCACCCACAAGGTGGAAAAACGATCTGATAAAGACAGCAAGATCACGCTGGATGCAGGGCGCTTATAACAAGCGGACTAGATGGAAATCTAAGGGGAAGACCTATGTTCAGCAGTGAGTGGACGTCCTATGGCTGTGATGATGATGATGACGTATTGTTTACTTTAGAAACTTATGTACCTATAATAAATTATCCTGTACCTAACATTCTGCTCAAACCTAAATTATAGTCCGACACAAAAGAGTAGAAACGGAACTAATTTAAAGTGTATGTGTTGATGAAATTGTTTTTACTCTTGTAAAAGACAGTGGCGCCCCCATTATTTTCAACTCTTTTGTGTCGAACTACACGAACGCGTAAATATTTATTTAATTAACCTAGTTTCATATAATATTAGCTGTAATGTTAAGTATACTTACGTGTAAATAACCAGTCACTTTGATACAGTCCAGACACGGTTAACAGAACTATAGAACCGGTTTGTATATATCTACGATAACATCAAAGATCATAGGTACATATTAGGTAGATAGTAAATACTGTGTTTATCCATACAAACAACGAATATTATTATCATCTGCAAATATAGCCTTTTTTCCTGTCCTTCAAGTATTTTTCTGTTTTCTATATTAGGTTTTAGCTTAGGTACTTAAGCATATCAATCAATTAAATCAATTATATTTAGGTACTATCTAACATACTCAGCGCTATTAAACCGTGACGCGACTTGTATTATAAATTACAACAGTGTGTATACCTGCCGACCTTATTAGCTGACTGCCTCCTTGAACAAACTTCACATATTAAAGGGCCTATTACACTTTTTCAAGTTAATCAGTGTTGTGTTATAGAAGCAAGAAAGAAAAAATCCATATTTAGAACTCCAAGACCCTAAATGCGGGTTAGTCCTGCTATAATGTACTACTCTAAAAATACCTACTTACCAAAAGATCACTGGGTCCTGAAAACCGTATAGTGTAATAACCTTGTAATTAACCATAAAATTACGACGCTTTTAACATAATATTATGTCTATTTTGGTCGAGCAAGTACGGCCGCATAGCAAAATATCCACTGTGTAATTAGAATAATCGCTACTTTGAATGAAGAAGTGAAAATACCAATATTTTTAATTATTTTCAGAAAACTTAAGGAATGGCTTAACGGAAGGCCAATTACAAGTTTTCAGATATAGTAAATAATATATTTTCAATTATGAGGATATACGTACTTACATTGTCTGTAGCATCTACAGCGAGTTCGTCCCAGAGAGACAGACCCAGTTCTGTATAAAACCACGTGGCATTCCATTTAATTTGCAATTAAATTAATCGTATTAATCGTGACTGCCTCGGTGGCGTAGAGGGCGCATGCTCGACTGCCAATCAAGAGGTCCCGGGTTCGATCCTCAGGTCAGGCAGTGTTAAATATTGGATTTTTCCATTGGAAATTATCTCAATAACTGCCTGGAGTCTGGAACTGTGCCCGGTAGATGGCAATAGGCTCGCCCCCTATTACATGGGACCAATAACATACTGGCGAAATGTGGGTGTATCTACTATGGGACTGAGTCCTGGGTACACCTCTGCCTACCCCTTCGGGAAAAAGGCGTGAATGTATGAATGTATAAATTAATCGTAATCGTGGCTCTCCGGTACGTACCCGAGATTTCAATTAATTTAATTTTGATAAACAATTTGACAAAAAATATCTCTACAATATTTTTCCTAGATTTTTTTTGATTAGGTACTGTAAAAAGATACAGAATATTTAACCTCTTTGCTAAGGTATAAGTAAAAGTTCCTTGGTTTACCAAATATCTATGGATTTTCTAGTTTTAAAAATGACGTCTCGTCCTAAAGTTCTCTAGCTTGCCGATGTCAAAATAAAACGACACAAACATCATTTTTGTCAAAAATTATAATCGGGTCTTGGAGTTTCGCTGCAATAGAACATTAGTTCCAGCAACATGGCACTTGTATCTTAGTATTCGTTTAGTGAATTGGAAATGAAAAAAAGTTTGAGCCTGGAAAAGGTACTTTGATCATTTATATACCTATTATTTCTAACAAGGTAGGGTATCAATATATTAGTTATCTCTTCTCTCTTGGTCGTAAAACTTCATGACTGAGGGACGTGATTATGGTGCGTTAAGACCCTGGCCATCATCTACTCCAGACATTGATGTCTGGTGCCATCTGTATGAATGATTCTAGTTCTTGCTGTGTTGCCTCTGTAGCGTCCTATTTCTTATTTGCCCTTCGAGTAGAAGAGCGTCCTCTGCCCCCTTTTCCTTCTACGCAGCCAGTGATTAATATTCATTTCAGATTGTCAGTCATTATAAATTATGGCCAAGCATTATACCTACCTACACTGCCTCGGTGGCGTAGTGGGCGTGAGCTCGACTGTCGATCATGGGTTCGATACCCAGGTCAGGCAAAGTGTTAAATATTGGAAATTTCCATTGGGAATCTTAATAACCGCCTGGAGTCTGGAACTGTGCCCAGTATCTACTGGGCACAGCGAGCCCAGTCATTGAGGCGAGCCTATTGCCAGATGGCAATAGGCTCGCCTCAATTACATGGGACCAATAACATGCTGGCGAAATGTGGGTGTACGTACTATGGAAGTCCTGGGTACACCTCTGCCTCTGCTGTTTGTATACCTACAACCTATTTTACACCTAAACACGAGCGTGTGTCGAGCGCTATTCCTTGTATCTGACACCCGACCCGTCCCGAAGCCGACCTGTATATGTTTGAGTCAACCATAAAGGTCGTGAAAAATATGACTATAACGGGAACACAACTCCATCTCTTGCAACACACATCTGCTCCAGGTGTTGACAACCGTGCCTTTTAACAGTTTTCTTTAGCCATGAAAGAAAGAGTATTTCTTCATATTTATTGTGTATTTACATTTTGTAGCGTGAAGAGGTAACATACAGACAGACACACTTTTTATAATATTAGTATGGATAAGATTAAAGTATGCGTTTTCTGACTGTACTTTCCAGGTTAAAGTCCCGGATCCGGTATCCGGTGAAAAGAAAAACTCCTTTTATAAATCACAGGAGTAAGTTTCCACTGCGTTTTATTTTCCTATTTAGGACATAACTATGCCAACATGAACCGATAATCAACCGTCACGGAACCTTTTTAAAAATTTATCTGTTATGTGCACATTAGGTGCATTTTTTAAAATAACGGTTTCAGTGTTTTTTTTAAGATGATCAAATGACAAGATGAGGGATCAGGTGCCTGATGGTAAGCACCATGATTACCCATATCAGATACAGTGCCACACAGTGTTTTAAAATTCAAAATTACTGGCAAAGGTGTGGTACTTCCCTGGGCGGCCCCCTGCAAAAGAGGCCTACCGCTACAAAAAAGTTTCGTTAGGGTTGCAAACCTAAAATTTTGTCATATTATGACGCGGCCAACCACTGTTTTTAGAATAGGTACTCAATAATTGTAAAGCGGTGAACCAACAACCTGGTCAGGATTGCAGGCATCGCGGTGGATGCAGACGGCGAGCAACCGCGCAGAGTGACGTACTAACATAATCTACTAACACAATTCTTCAGTTACAGTAACATACGAAAACGAAGATTCAAGTCGACATATGATAAGATATATGAGGACTACTCCATCGTCATCAGGCCTAAAGTACAAAGGTGCAGCTCCCTCTCAGATCTCACAAGCGATTTCAGTGAGTGACAAATTTGTTAGTATTTGACTAAATATTTTTACTTTAAAATCAGTAGGTACTAGATAGATAGTTAGTTAACACAATTAATACCACTATACTAAATACATTATTAACAAAAACAAATCAAAGTGAGAAACGGTGTAGCAATTGGCGGCCTTATCGCTCAGAGCGATCTCTAAACTAATCATACTAGATCGGCTGTACTGATTTATTCTCTACAGATTTGAGTCAGATATTTCACTCATAGCAAATTTTTTGCTCCCTCGCATTGCAATGTTACGTTATTTCCTCTTTTTATGATAGATACACAACAGATAGACTACACAACAGCCACTAATGGACTTTTTTGTATCGATCGCAATTTATATAGCTTTTTGAGGACAAGTCCAATTATTTCCGAAAAATAATGCTGTATAAAAACTGCGCTTTAGTGAAACTATTTGACTACTTATATAATTTTGTTTGTGACTGTGTTTTTAAGTTTTTTAAAGTATTTTTTATGACTGTGGGTTTAAGTGGGTGGATAACAATTTTTAGACTTTTATGTCTGGTAGGTAAAATTATGTAAGAATAGTTTAGAATAATATTCGTGTGATGATGTAATTCGTTTCCTATTAGTTATTAGCTATTGGGGTCAAACACTTAAAAATATTTAATACTGCTGTTAAGTAAGCTATCCTAGCACATTCGTTTGTTGGTAGGAGATACGCCGCAACATTACAGTCTGTGTCATAATTTTTGTTGTTTCTGAGAAAAAATCCGTTACATATACTGCTCGCGCTCTGTGGAATTCTCGGAACCTATCTAGGACTCCACATGCAGACCTACACTGCCGAACCTACTAGCTCGATCACGGTGTTACCTAAGATCAATGATTTCCTTGCGCAACACTGCACAACTGCACAACATTTTCAAATATTTCACATGGAAAGCAAAATCTTTTAACACTAAAAGTTTTGCATACATATAATTGTGCCTTACCTCGTGGAGAAGCGTAAGCTGTTCAAGCATCTCAAGGAGGCTCTACAAGGCGCTATGTTCTCTGATATCAATGATAGCACCTGTTTTAATCAACTAATAATAACTAAAAAAAGGACCTCTTTCAAGCATTCGATTCATATAAATTATACACACGAAACACAAGGCAAGACGAAAGGCTAAATTGTCCTAACTCATCACTATAAGTGTTAAATTCTAAAGTATTTCAATAATAACATGCCACACCTTAATTCATTGTTAGAAACGATATAAAAGCAAGCGGCATTTCTTTTCCAGCATTCGACACATTCAAATTATACGCGAAACACAAGACAAGACGGAAAGCTGAATTAGATTATTACGATCAAAGCTCAGGAGACGCTGTTAAAAGATACGTAAATGGTTTGACCACATCACCATATATGTCTGGGAATAGCAACAGAAAGTTAGTAGGTATTTGAAATCTATAAACCAGCCAGTAGGTAAATATGATGGCCATTGAAAATTAGGCCTAGCGCGCACTGCCTTGCGTTAAAAGTACGTGCGTTTATTCTACCGTAAGGTTTTTGAGAACTTATTTTGCCGTAATGCGCGCACATCTGTGACGCTCCATACTTCACAGAATATGCTTGCGGTTAACGCAACGCAACGCAAGGCAGTGCGCGCTAGGCCTTATAAAAAGAAATTAAAGAGAGAAAAAAACATATATAAATTTACTGCTAAAGTAATTTTATGATTGCGTAACTATAGGCGTAGGCGGTAGTAGATGGGATAGAATAAATTGGCCGTTGACTAGTACTTCAACGGTAGCTGTTAGAGTGCCCACCATGCGGAAAAGTGTGGAAGGTGCGGGTCCCGATCGTGGATGACATTTTTCTACCCATTTTTTCACATTGTAGGTATTCATATTATGAATTTTTAATCGGTTACAGAAAAACTGGGAAAGAGGAGCAGATGACACAAGCTTACCCAACAAAATTTAATACCGATTTCTTACACTTCCACAAAGATTCGATGGATGCTAATTATTCCTCCGGACTTGATAATTCCAGGTAAATAATACTATAGATAAATAAATTATACAGCGGACAGCGCCCTAACGAGACTGAGATACGAGTATCATCAGCGCTGGTCTTACATTTTTTTTTATTATTCTGATGCCTGAAACGTTGGTGTCTAATATAATAAGTCTTAAGTTACTAATTTATATTTAGCCACACACACGACATAACATCACGCATATTTTCGAAAGGGGTAGACAAGGTGATCCTGGACTCAGTCCCATAACACACCCACTGTACATATGAACACCCACACTTCGTCAGTTGTGTTTTGTGTCCCATGCTGTGGTCCCATGTGGGTGGAGACTATTGGCTTCTACCAGGCACAGTTCCAGACTACAGGCTGTCATTGAGGGATAATAGCGCTTAAGAACCACTACGCCATCGAGGCAGTTTAAGCACACAATTTGTTAATTAAATTTATAATTATTGTCAATAATACTATCACATTCATCTTTCTAGCACGACATGCAGCACAGATGCGATGAGTCAGAAAGGTGCTGCCTTCCCTTTCAAATCCACTCCCAGCGGAAACCTGAAAGTCCAGTCAAATCAAGTACATTAATTTTCCTTTCAAATAAATAATTCGTTTATTAATTCATATAAGACAGTTTACCATATTGTTTCTAGGTAGTATTTCAATCATCAACCGTTGGAGTCCTATTAGCAGATCCGACACAAGCGAAAGTCAAAGTAAAGTTCGAAGGAAAAGCTGCTGGAGAACCTGAGGATGACCTTTCGCAAAGCTTTGTGAGTTTTTAAAGAAGAAACAAAGCAATAACATATATAGTTTAGTTGTAGAGCCCGAAAAGTAGATCACTCAACCGACCTCAATAGCTCGTTTACGATAGGACTTTTGGATCACGAAACGTCTCTATAGGTATACTGTTCCTTAAATGAATGACAATTTGTATGGTAACTTGTAGTTGCAACTGTAAACCGGAACTAAACAGACTGGAACGTAAAGTCTATATACCGTCGTCATAGAAGATGATAGTCGCCTTGGCCATGTTAGAGATCTTCGGCCGACCAGATAACTTTGACACTACTATTGACCAACACCAACTCGATAAGAAGAAGTGGACTGTGACTGTGGCAGTTCACAGTGTCAAGTTTCGATACAAAAAAATACTACTTATCACATTCTAAGTTACAGTGCCACCAACTTAGCTGTTCAGGTAGGCAAAATTGGAACAACGGCCTGTCAACCACCATTTTGAGTACGTCGTTACCAAATTCTCTCCACCAGCGTCGCTGTCACCTGAACAGATAAGATGGTGGGCCTACATTACTTTTCAGGATAACGATATGTCACCAGAGGCTCAACTACAGTACGGTCCGCGAGACCAGCACACATCTAGTTACCAAGTCAAGACCAACTATATCTGCGATAGGAGTTCTAAGCAAAAGAACCCTGGGATGAGGGAAGATAAGGGCAAAGACCTGAGCAGCCTTGGATACGCTGCCACAGATCCCATTGACTGGATGAGGGTACAGTTGCCGAAGAAGCAGGACCTATTTCAAGAATTTTACAGGCGAATACATAATTACGTGTATGTTCTAAGTAATTACACTGTTTGTACCAGAGCATAGGCCATTTTATATAGCATAGGCCTTGAAAGATTTAATATTTTACTGATTACACAAATATACAGTTGCATAGAATACGTATAATAAGAGGATAAATTTGATTTATTTTCAGTAGTAGCATATTTATAATCAAACTTAATCTGTAGTTGAAAATATTATGCCACTGTTACACTATTTTAGAGATATGTAGTTCCTTTACAAAAATAAACTGTAGAATCGGTAACTTCTTAACATAACTCGCAAAAGTGCAAGGCTTATTTGAATAAGTAAATTATACTTATAATTAAAAAAAAAACTTAACTACTAACTTTAACTAACACGTAATTGATATATTATGGACATAGCGTCGCGCACTGCGATTTTCCGGTTCGTTTCTGCCGCATACATGCAGAATGTGCAATGATCTCCCTGCTGCGGTCTTCCCGTTGAACCACAACATGGGACTCTTTAAAAGGAAAGTGGAATAGAGTGTAGAAGTGTCGGCAACATACTGGCGTTGCAGGTATCCATAGGCGGCGGTAGCCGGCCACCTACGATATAAAAAAAACAAACAAAAATTATGCTCGTTTCAGAAACACAGACACAATCATTCGCATCGGCGACGAGGAGTTCCACTGCCATCGAATCGTTTTACAGATATATTCTGCATTCTTCGATCATAACCATATGAGAGATATTGAATTACCCATAGTAAGAGCAATATCATAAATAATTTAAGCCCAATTTTTCTGAATTACTGGCTTGAAGAAGTATTTACAAACACATGCCTACGGCCTACATACTAAACGAATTATTCTACTTCTCTTTATTAACATGACATTACGCTTTTTCTCAAAGGGTTAGGTTAGCAGAGATGTACCCAGGACCCAGTCCCATAGTAGGTACACTTCTACACTTCGTCAATTAAGTTTTTATTCATGTAATTGGGAGCGAGCCTATTGCCATCTACCGGCCAAAGTTCCAGACTCCAGGCAGTTATTCTGATGATTCATAGAAATAACACATTTTAATACGAATATAGCGAAACTGCCTCGGTGGTGTAGTTGGTGCAAGCTCGACTGCCGATCATGAGGTCCTGGGTTCGATCCCCAGGTCAGACAAGGTGTAAAATATTGCATTTTTCCATTAGGAACTACGTCAATAACTGCCTGGAGTCTCGAACTGTGCGCAGTAGATGACAATAGGATCGCCCCCTATTACATGGGACTAATTATAACATACTGGCGAAATGTGGGTGTACCTACTATGGGACTGAGTCTTGGGTACACCTTCGCCAATCCCTTCGGGAAAAAGGCGTGATTGTATGTATGTATATAGCTTAATATTAGTAGAATATGTAAGTAGTATACCTATTATGATGATTCAAATAAGGATAAAACTAAAATAAAGGACAATAAATTATTTCAGTCAAGTGTATCGCCTGAAGCATTCCATACAATATATGAATGGATGATATTTGGCGGACAGGAAAGTACTAAAGTCTTAAAAAGGGAAAACGTATTAAAAATGTTTTGTGCAGCTCAATATTTAGCCATAAAAGGTATGAGTAATAAAATATAATCTTATTTTTAAAGAAGTAGCTTGGTTTAGGCAGAACTGTAGTGCCTCTATACCAAATTTCATTGTTGACACACCCACAACTCAGCAGTTATATATGTCTTAAGTCCCATGCAATAGAGGCGAGCCTATGTCAACAAGAGAGCACAAATCCAGACCACATGCTATCATAAAAAAAATTCAAATGCATAAATCCAATAACACTCTTTACTTAAGAAGGCTTATTATAAAGTCAACCAGTACATAGAGGACAAAGATGCCTGGAAACTTCTGCATAGCCGCCTCGCGGCACCTTCAAAGAAAACGAATGTAACCAAACCAAATATTGTGAAACTATCTGTTGAAAAAATTAAGCCCTACAAGTTTCTTGTGCGTTCTTCTTGTAGAGGTATCTTTCCGAACGCACGGTAGACTCAGTACTGTATCTTCATTGACGTACAAAAGTGTCAGATTATGACCTATTTGAATAAATCTGTTTGAGTTTGAGTTTGAGTTTGAGTTTGACTCGGCCCGGCCTTCGAAGAACCCATGTACAGCGGTAGCGCTGGCAACCACTAGACCTAGACAGTATTTTTAAAGAAGTAGGTATATTATAGTTCCTAAAGGAAATGGGCTTGGAATTCGTGTCAGGGAAGCGGAGGACTGAGGGTTCACAGCTGCAATAATTCTATGTCTTTAAGTATGTTGAAGCTTATATGCTATTGTGGATAAATTGGCGGCGGAAAGCTGCACTATGTGTCACGGTCCGCGAGTACCGGTATTGCGAATAGGCTGAAAGTATGCCGATCAATGTGCCCGATTGAGGAATTAATCGAAGATTATACAGAGTATAAGTACATAATCCAAGGAAGCTGGGCCCAGAAAACCTTACACTGTCTATCCTATACAGCAGCAGCATGTTTAGATGATACAGTGAAAGTGCATGGTTTTATTTTATTTTTAACTGTATTGTCAATTTTGACTGCCTCGGTGGCGTAGAGGGCGCATGCTCGACTGCCAATGAAGAGGTCCCGGGTTCGATCCCCAGGTCAGGCCAAGTGATAAATATTGAATTTTTCCATTAGGAATTATCTCAATAACTAGCTGGAGTCTGGAACTGTGCCCGGTAGATGGCAATAGGCTCGCCTCCTATTACATGGGACCAATAACATACTGGCGAAATGTGAGTGTATCTACTATGGGACTGAGTCCTGGGTACACCTCTGTCTACCCCTTCGGGAAAAAGACGTAAAACCAACAACTCATTTAATAAGTATGATCTACCTGTTTTTTAGATTTAGAAGATCAGTGTTGGTCTATAATAGTGAATGAAAACTTATTTACCGAAGACACAGCATTTTTTTTGTTTCGTGAAGCGAGAACGAGAGGGATGACGCCCGTAATGGATTTGATGGTAAATGAACTATAGTTCGACACAAAAGAGTAGAAAATAATGGGGGCGCCTCTGTCTTTTACAAGAGTACAAACAATTTCATCAACACATACACTTTAAATTAGTTCCGTTTCTACACTTTTCTGTCGAGCTATACCTATCATATGATATTATCCATGTTTTTTTTTTAATAGACTATACGTCCTAAAGCACTTTTCCCACTATATTATAGTAGGTATTGGTATAGTGACTCTACCAATACGTTATATGAAAGTTATATAGGACCGTGAGCTGCAAAAAAAATCATTGTAAGTATAGAAATGTATGGACACGGCTTGCACTAACTTACACAGACAGAGTCAAGTGGCATGATATGAAGGAGGCCTATGCCCAGCAGTGGGATTTAGATTAGCAGACTGATGATGATAATGATAAAAATGTATGAGACTTTGCCCACTACACCGTTTCGTGACCGTCGCGTGCCGTGCACGGCGCGTTAGCTCTCAACTAATTTCAATGATAACGATAGTGGGCAAGGTATACCGTTCAGCATCCATCGCCTGGTCGGATACGTTCATATAACGGTCCTATGACGTACTGGTACATAGAGCCAATAGATTAATTGATAAACATAACATACATTCACGCCTTTTTCCCGAAGGGGTAGGCAGAGGTGTACCTAGGACTCAGTCCCATAGTAGATACACCCACATTTCGCCAGTATGTTATTGGTCCCATGTAATAGGGGGCGAGCCTATTACCATATACGAGTACCGGGCACAGTTCCAGACTCCAGGCAGCTATTGAGATAATTCCTAATGGAAAAATCCAATATTTAACACTATGCCTGACCTGGGGATCGAACCCGGGACCTCTTGATTGGCCGTCGAGCATGCGCCCACTACGCCACCGAGGCAGTCAAAGCGAGAGCGAGATGGCTAGTTAATTGATAAAATTGATATATTTTTTCAGACACCGAGAATAAATAGGTTTTTTCTCCCGTTAGTGGCGTCCACCGACTTCCTCACTCTGGAACCGGAAGAGATCATGACTCTACTTAAATCCAACTACATTTCTGTAACAAGGTACTACTAACCACTAAAGGCACTAGGTAGGTAATTACTTATTTTTTCATGTTCATATTTAAAATAATTAACATATAATATAAATATAATAAACATATCATAACATATAATCTCTCCTTTTTCCCAAAGGGGTAGGCAGAGGTGTACCTAGACTTAGTCCCGTAATATAGGTACACGCACATTTCGCCAGTTTATTATTAGTCGCATATGTAATAGGGGGCGACCCTATAGCCACCTATCGGGCACAGTTCGAGGCAGTTATTGAGATAATTCCTAATGGATAAATCCAATATTTAACACTTTGCCTTACCTGGAGATTGAACCCGGGACCTCATGATCGGCAGTCGAGTTTGTGCCCACTTCCCCACTGAAGCAGTCAATTACATTTAAAATTATTATCAATTATAGAATTTTATAATGTACAACATAATATTATAATTATTTAATACTTTATTGCATACAAAAAGTAGGAAACATTTTTTTTATTATGATAGTGAGTGACAAGACGAGCAAATCAAGTGCATCATGATTACCCATATCTGACACAGTGCCACCCAGTGTTATAAAATAACAACCATAGGTACATTTCACGGTGAATAACCGGTGGGTTTATTGCATTAGGCAATTTCATAAGTGTATTACACATATTAAAAAATAATATAATTATGGACTATCCAATGGTTTTCACACCATTCATTACTATATTTAGCTATTGATACTCATAACATCAGCACATAATATTATAGTCTTTTGTTGACGTGTGGAAGATCACGTTGTGTCCCATGATTCATAATAAAATCATGTAGTCTGTTAATTATTGCATTGATTCACAATTAACACAACATAGTTAATGTGTGTGTGTATGAAATAAATTTATTTGCACGAAGAATGGTAGTTGAGTTGGTACCTTATTGCTGTTAGTTTCACATACTACGCCGGTATATTAAGCCGGTAGTTGCATGTCTGTGAATACACAGTCATTTATTTTTTTTAAATATTGGCATGCGAAAAAATGTCTTCTCTTACATTAATTATAAAACTTTGAGGATACTTATAAAACTTTACTTCTTATACGAGTATATTTTACCCTACTATAACTTACATACGTTAATAAATATTTCTTATTTTGTACTACAGGCTTAGGTACAGGTGATTGTAGTAACCTGCCCGCGTCGACCGATTCGGACTATTCGACGCGAGCAGGTGTGCAAGGTTTCATATAGGTCTTCATACAAAGAATTCTAAAATTCACGCGTTCATTGTGCGTTCACCTTTTAAAGAGCGCTGGTACTTTAGGCACCTAGGGTATCTCGTATTGGTCTTATAGGTACCTACTGCAGCGCAGTAACTATTAAAAACCCAGAGGCATAAGCTCACTCGGGCACAATTTTCTGCTACAATGAAATGTTTGCAGAGTTCATTATAATTTAATAAATAAAAATATTTATTTTATCTTACTAATATTATAAATGCCAAAGTTTTTGAGGGTGGATGAATGGATGTTTGTTACTCTTTTACGCCAATAATATACAGAACCGATTGGGCTGAAATTCGGTATGGAAATAGCTTAGACTAGAATAACACAGAGTACTTTTTTTCCGATATTGTCTCGGGAACGATGTCTACGCGGGTGAATCCGCGGAGCACATCTCGTACAATATAAACGAAACCCTGCAACTCCGTGGCCAACGAGCTTTAACCCTGAAGAGTCAAGGAGGCTTAATATTTGTCCTTTACAGTGAGGTGGAAGTCCTAATGGCCGCAGTGCGCTGGTTATACGGTGACTGGACGAATCGTCGTAGTCACGCTGTGGATATGATGAAATGTGTCCGATTCGGGCTGATCTCTCCGTGGCAGCTGGTCGATATCAAGCGGAACCCTGATAACGCTGAGATTCTGGAGATCGTGAACGAAGCCGAGGTTCAGCAGATGGTGGATGATGGGCTAGCGTGAGTTGTAATAATCTTGCCTTATTCGCTCAATTTTTACCCATTGAAGAGTTTCCTGACTGAAGAGTTGACTGCCTCTGTGGCGTAGAGGGCACAGACTGCCTCTGTGGCGTAGAGGGCACATGCTCGACTGCCAATCAAGAGGTCCCGGGTTCGATCCCCAGGTCAGGCAAAGTGATAAATATTGGATTTTTCCATTAGGAATTATCTCAATAACTGCCTGGAGTCTGGAACTGTGCCCGGTAGATGGCAATAGGCTCGCTCCCTATTACATGGGACTAAAAACATACTGGCGAAATGTGGGTGTATCTACTATGGGACTGAGTCCTGGGTACACCTCTGCCTACCCCTTCGGGAAAAAAGGCGTGAATGTATGTATGTATGTTGTGAAGAGTTTCCAATTCGCCTACACCAAACAGCCGTGAAGAGGCAACAAACATACGCGCACCCTTTTACAACACATCACACTAATTTTATAGTGATGAAAATGGATGGATGGATGATAGTTACTCCTTCACCCCAAAACTACTGAACCGATCGGGCTGAAAATGAAGATAGTTTAGACCCTGGAATAATACACAGGGTACTTATTATCCCGATATTCCCACGGGAACGAAGACTACGCGGGTGAAACCGCGGGGCACAACTAGTTTATAATATTAGTGGGATGAGCTGTAGATTAGTAAAGTAGTGCTACAGTAGAATATTAGCATTTAGGTAGGAATTGAGAAGAATGGCTGAGTTTAATTGATTTCAGTTGTACCTTCAGCTGCTTAATCATACGAAGAATATGGACTGTAAATAAATGTTATCATCATCATCTCAGCCGTTACTAATCCACTACTGAACATAGGCCTCCTCCATAAAGGGGGATTTTGCCAATACTCAATACGCTTGGCAAGCGGGTTGTCGACCGCAGATCGGTGGTTTTTTTTAGAGGACGCTGTTGCGCGTCCTCTGGATCTGTTAACCCTTAGCCGGCTCTTACGGCAACCACGGGTAGAGAGGGTGGAGCACTATTCTAAAGCCGGTAACTCCACAGCGGATCACCATCCTTATCAGCTGCTATTTTCCTCTAAAATCTAGGACGATTTAACCGTGGTTAAATCGTCCTAGATTTTCCTCCTATAATACGCCGTTTCTCTGGAGGTCTTGTCATGTCGACCTCGACCGTGATATTACCTATATATATAATATCACCTTTTATGCCATTGATTGCAGTTATGTGATCATAAAGTACTGGTACGGCAACAACTCTAAGAATTATTACCACTGGCTCGACGTCCTCGGACTCACAGAACCTGCGGAGAGAAACTGGATTGGAGAGGAAACGGTGAACTGAATAATCTTCCTTTATTTAATAAACCCATGAGAACGTCCGATTGGGAACTAATTTTCTGGAATCTTAAGTCAATGCATCTCCATTTTATGCGTTGCATTGGTACATCGTTATCAATGACTAATCATTATGCCCGGGCTACACGAGGCTAGTTTTTCAAGCTAGGATAGCAAGCTAGTTTTTTACCAAACTGTCCTGGCTTGCTGACCTAGCTTGGAGCATGCTAGTTCTGTTTACATGAGGCTAGATTTTTTTAAGCTAGTACTTACTGGAGTGCTAAGGTGACCACTCGTCCAAAATGAACTGCATACGAGAAAAAACACTATTCGACTAAAACAGTTGATTCGAAAACTGTGCCATTTCGCGCTAGAAGAGGAACTACAAAAACGGGTGTGAACAAGACCGTGGATTTTATGAAGAGATAAACGTAGATCATCTGGTTTACTTTTGGAAGAATTTCGCAATGAAGATTTGGGAGAGAATTTACGAGTATTTTGCGAATGACGCCTGATTTGTTTGATATTCTGTTGAGTCTGGTAAAGCCAAAAATACAAAACAAACCAAACGCGTGGTTCCTGTTTACTAGCCAACTGCAAACTAGCTTCGTCGGTCACATGAAGCTAGTAAACAAGTCAGGATAGTAAAATCAGTGGTGGGGAGACGCTACTAGCCTGAAAATAGAACTCCATCCTATTAAAAACTGTCCTGGCTTGTAAACTAGCTTACTAGCTTACAAATGAAGATAGTTTTGTCTACACGAAGCCAGAAGTACTAGCTTGCTAGCTTACTAACACTAGCTTGCTATCCTAGCTTGAAAAACTAGCCTCGTGTAGCCCGGGCATTAGTGTCTATTGTCCTTTCGTTTGATACAATGTCATTTTCCTTAAAGTTACTTAAAATGTTCAATAGATAAGTTGTTGTGTACGCAATAAATGTTATCTGATAACTGGAATATCTGAAAGGTTACTACTTGTACTGAAATTGTGGTTAAAATGACGAGTACTTCGTTATTAAAATTACGCAGAAATTATTTTTCCTTTACCGATACCATAGCCACTCAAAGCTTAGTTATTTGTATGGTAAATAAAGGTTTGTAGAATAAGGTAACGTCGTCACGTAGTCTACCATCAAACCTGTATTCTATTTGTACAACACAAGTCACAAAACGTGAACACAAATTGATAAGTACCTACTATAAAACTATATCACCGCGCAAGCTATGTACGAGTATCACCAGAATTGTGCTATTTCACTTATCTTCTTTAATGAGTAATATTTTTAATCAATTTGACTGTATTTTAAAATTAATAGTTTTTAAATAAATAAACAAAACCAAATTGTACCAAATATATAACAAGAGATATAATATAAAATAGCACAATGTGATAAATAGCACAAGGAAAAAACGGTTGGTTCATAGTGGGAGCGTAGCAGAATAACAAATTTTTCAATGTGGGTGCGTCCCGGTCGTGGGCGTACCGGAATATACAGAATGGTAAAGCGAAAAAAACTGAATGTTGACCACCCTTTTTTTTAAAGAAAAAAATCCGGTCTATTTTATACAGTTACTGATCAAAGCTTAGTTTGGAAAGCGATCAGTCTGAACGCTTTCTGAACGGTTCAGATTATTATCAATACCGTGTTCCCCTTTATTGCCTGTGCCATAAAATTTTACCATCTACTACATTATTGTCCAAACAGTTTATAAAAAACGTCCGCCTTAGTATTTACCTTCTCAATTTCTGAGTATCGAGGAGTCTTATTCTATGTCCCTTAGTACGTGATAAAAGCCCCGTACTCAAAGTTCGAAGAAATCCGCAGATCCTTCAGAGTATTCCTATTTTTAGTATTTGTATAAGTGCTAATGAGGGGAATACCAAGAGCTGTAATACTTATTCCAGAATCATGTTACATACAAAGACTTCCTCAAATACCTGGAACAGTTCATGGTGCCCAAAGAACAGATGTATCAGCAGATGGCGATGATGCAATCCACGAGGAGGAATGACGACATGCACGGTAATGTGTCCTATTATGGAAACGTACCAATTACACAAAATTTGCCAATAAATGTATGATCGGGCAGGTATAACTCATACATAATAATTAATGACATAAAGGCGAATGTTTAGAGGTTTACCCATGTCCATAATCGGTACCCACATGTCCTCAGATACGTTTTAAGTCCCAAAATATACAATATAGGGGGTGAGCCAATTGCAATTGAGAAAATTTGGAATAGAAAATTCCAACTTTTGCCTGACCTGGGAATCGAACTCGCTTGCGATCACCACACCAACGAGGCGATTCGTTTTACTTACAGCCGCGTATCCACTTGAGCAACCTCGAGTCGTCTCAGGTTGCCTCAAGTGGATATAGGTACGCAGCTTATACTAAATATTATTTAGTTATTAACTAAAAATACACATTATCTCCTAACTCTATAATTACAGCAAACCACTTCATACAATGAGTCAATATAATTATAATGTCATCAGGCAGTATGCGCGGTTTGGACAGCGATAAAATGGAAATGAGAAGGCCTAAGATGGACTTCCCCCTACCGGCGACTTTGAAGGGTCTCACCGGAGACAAGGACAAGTTCCCGACCATGAGTGAATTCTTTGAAAATCGTAGAAAGGTTTTTAAACTAGTTATTATTATTTGGCACCCCAGGGCTGCTGTTTCTTGGTATGTTTGTGGAACAGATCTAAATACATTTATTTTTACACTTGTTATTTGTACTTGTTACTTGTGTTTTACACAAGTTGTAAGGTCATTTAGGAGGCAGGTAAGGCCTTCTAAATGACCTTACAACTGCCTCTACATAAGCACTGGTCTACTACTGGTACTACACTCGTTTAAATAAGTGACAACCATAACCCAGAGAATGTCTTCCGAAACATCACCCTTACGAAAGCCATAATAAACGTATTTAAGAACGTTACTTATGTAAGGTTCTGTGCTAAGTAAGGAATTTCACACCTTCAACTGGATTTACCGGTCATATGAGTTCGGGCTACCATAGTATTGTTCTGGAATACGGGTGTTAGTATTTTTTTATATTTCCTCTAAAATCTCAGCGTTTCCCAACTAAGTACTCGTGTTTACTCGTATAATTTGCCTACAATGCTACTTTGGGATAACAATGTGGATTTTAGCACCACTTAGTGCCTGTTTAAAAGTGCTAACTATTTGTAACGCACAGACATATTTAGATCTGATTATTATAGAGGTGTTCAAAACTTCGTCTGATATCGGACTGAATCCCTGCAATGTAAAAATAATAAAATAACATTTTTTCGCACATTATTTTACTTTACCGTAAACACCTACTTAATAATATTATTATGCATGTAAGAAGAATGTGAAAGTAGAAGTAACATAAACCGTAAAGCTCGACAGAAAAGAGTAGAAACGGAACTAATTTAAACAGTACGTGTTGATTTAAAAGTTTTTCTAATTGATAAATACCGTTGCGTCCCCATTATTTTCTACTCTTTTCTGTCGAGCTATACATTTGTCACGATCTTAGCAAACACTGAGCATGTAGCAAGTGTAGCGCATAGTCTCTACGCTACCCTTTGGCTACGCTACAACGGCAACAAGGAGTGACTGACTGTATGTATCTAAATATAATATGGAAGAATATAACAATAATCCTTGTCCTTACATCCTTCCTATTAATAAAATTATATATGTGAAAGAGTGTGAGGATGGATGGATGGGTGTTTGTTACTCTTTCACGCCAAAGCTACTCAACCAATTGGGCTGAAATTTGGAATTTAGGTAGCTCAGACCCCGAAATAATACATGGGGAACGATGTCTAAGCGGGTGTAACCGCGGCGCACAGCTAGTAAATTAAAAAAACATAAAAATAGTATACAGATGGTACCAACCAGTAGGTATGTAAAGATTGGGATGACATCGTGCATCCCAATCTTAACATACCTGCAATTGTTGTACCATTACCTGTATATATACGCGTTTCTATTGAGGTATTTTAGTGAAAAAAATTAAGAAAAGTGTAAATAAAAGTGGTGGAGCACTTAATAGTGAATGTCTATCTAGACTTCATAGTAAGTTGAATCAATAGACATTTTTGCAACACAGTCAAATTGCTCTAGACCAGCGCTTCTTAAGCCCTAAAGAGCTGGTCTACAGCAATTTGACTGTGGGGCTTCTTGCTCAACCATGTCTCAACTGCTCGAATGTTCCATGTGCCATGTGCTTTCCTACAATGGGGAAGACCTCTACAACGCTACAATAAACGCAATAGACGTGGTTACATACTGGGCTAGGTCAGACTTGACTCGATCAACGACCCATTGACACGATAATAAGATGAAGTTAAAGAAAAATGTAGTGCTCATTGAACGCCAATTCTTATGTTATAGAATCAAGAAGGACAATGTCCAGTACCGAGTCGGTCTCCGCCATTAGATGACGGTATGACACAACACTCCTTTCCTGACCGTCGGAGAAGTCCTGACGTCATGCATCAGAAACAATTGGAGGTGAAACTTCACTGAACTCTTATATCCTCACTTTCAAATGCAAATAAAAAACCATTGTAGTTAGTACAGGGCACAGGGTAGAGCGAAAGAGCTTGTTCCGCCTCTTACACTCCCCTCTTCCACGGACCACGAAATGCAATAAACGAATAAGTATATGATAAGAAAGCGATACGTACATACGAGAAGCGACACTATCGTTTAGATTATTTTTCTCTGCATTTGGAAAGGACTATTGTAGGCGTGCCTTTTCCATTAAATAATACTCGAACACTTCAGCATATTTTACATGATTTATTCCAAGCCCACCATCTTCAATCTCGCTCTACAATCATCTGTCGCGCTGGCATCCACCTCCCTGAGTTGCCATCGCGCCCTCGCACATAGATCATCGCCATAGATCTCCGTGAAATCACACGTTGCCATTAATACTTTCCATAAAACCACCAAAACGTTCACAGAATCCGTAGCATGCGCGTCACAATATAACATCAACCCTACACTATAAGGTAATCAAACCTCTGAAAAAGGGATTGTTATGTAAATTTAGGTACAGCAGTATCTTGCTATTATAATTATCAAAAACAGTTAATAATTATGACAACATACAAATTAGTTGAACGGTTTTATTGTATTCTCATGAGAACTAAAGGTGTCTAAAATATATCAGATCAGTCAACAAGAAAGAAGTAAAATATTAAATTCAAATATAACTAAATAATTTGTAGTGGTAGGCCTCTTTAGCAGGGGGCCGCCTGGGGAAGTACCACACCTTTGCCAGTTATTCATCCGCCAAGCAGAAATGTGCAAACATTATTGTGTTCCGGTATGAAGGGCAAAGTTACCAGCGAAATTACTGGGCATGACGAGTTTCAACAATTAATAACTCAGGGTGACAGGCGAAGTGCAGAATTTTGAATTTTAAAACACTGGGTGGCACTGTGTCTGCTATGAGCAATCATGATGCTTACCATCAGGCACCTGATTTGCTCGTCTTGTTACTCACTATCATAAAACAAAAATAACAGGACACCCTAAATCATCATCATTATCATCTCAGCCATAGGATGTCCACTGCTGAACATAGGCATAGATGTCCATCCCATAGATCAGTTCTACGTGCTATGTGCCCTGCCCATTACCACTTCAACTTGCTAATCCGCTGGACTATGTAACACGCAAAATAAACCTTAATACCTAATATCCCAAATGCCCTCTACATATCTAATAGGTTTCAACTCACAACGGGGTCTCGAGATCCGCAATTTAAATTAACTTGTCGGTGCCTGACAAAAAGACAATAAAATAAATACACTTTTTTAATTATTTTTGTTTTTGTTTAATATAGGAACAGAAGAGACAGCTAGAACAAAAACAGCAGCTGCAAAGAATGCATCGTCGACACTTCCACCAAATTCACTTGTGCACTGTCGATCAAGAGAGTGTAATTTGTTTATTTTATTATTTTTATTTCGCTATTCATTATTTTTAAATAGTATTAAATCATCGTCAGTAGGTATTACATTATTATCTAACTACAGCCCTGCAAATCTGACGTCACTTCATATTTTACCTTGTTTAAAGGATTTGAATTTATTTTTTAATTATTAAGAATTGTAGAAACACATCTTGCGATAAAAATCGTAATTCCATGGTTTTACGGCGAAGGTTTGTATTGGTATTGAAGTTGTGTGAGTTAGGCTTAGGCACAGTTATTTCTTCGATCTCAATGCTTGAAAAGATGAAACGTCATACGGTACTTATAAGATTTGCTGGGCTATAGTCCATCATCTCGGACCATCAGCCACATTTACAATGACAATGACTTACAATGACGTCACATAGCTAACTGAAAATTGTCATCGTAACCAAACGTATAGGTATGCAAAATTTCATCTCAAGCGGTGAAAGATAATCTGCTTTAAAATTCAATCGTAAGACCCTAATACATATACTCACATAGGCATAACAAACTTTGTAAGTTAATAAAAAGCTTATGAAAGAGCATAACCTTTTCCCAGACGTCAACAAAACATGAAATATACGATCCTCCTGAGAAAGATTCTGAAGATATGAACACGACCAGTGAGACCAGCAGCGAAACTGCTGACACCAGTGTTGCTGACAAGGTACATATTAAAATTTACAGGGTTACTTATTGAATTGTGTAGGTATGTAATGTAATGTATGTATGTAACTTAATGTATGTACTATGTACTCATTTAGATGTATGATCCTCGTAAAGGGTCATTTTAAAAATTAAACTCTAAAATAGCAATAAAAATTGGTTAAGGCATACTTTGGTAAGTAAGCTTAGTGGTTCTTTAGAGGTAAGTATACTTGGTAAGGTTGTCGGGTTCCATACCTAGATACCTAAACAAAACGCTACGCTAAAACATAAAACATCATCTAGTTGCTGCGTTACTGCAAACATATTATTAATCAACTTTTTTTGTAGATTTTTATGATTTTAGGATTTATTCCTTTGTGATATATAAGATCTTGTTTCTTGCCAAATTTCATGTTGCTAGGCCAACGGAATGCACCCTAGAGGTTTTCAGTCTATTGCGCAAAGTATGGAAATGTGCGGTAAAATGGCCGTATCTTTTGATTGCTTGGACTTAAAAGATTGATTACAACAGCAATGTTTATAGATTAGAGCGTTTGATATTAGTTTTAACATGATACCTTCACGCTTTCCCGAAAAAAAGGTCTTGACAGGCGATCAAACACACAGCCAGACGGACCACAAAGTGATCCTATAAGAGTTCCTTTTTTTCCTTTTCCTCAAAAGCCTTAAAAACGGAGCCTTAAAAATCAATCTCTTCCATACATTTTACTCACGGTCAAAGAGTCATTTCTATGAAACACAATATTTCATGATTACTAAGTTGGTTTCGTGGTGAAAGTCGAAAGTTGTATCAAGAGAACAATTAGATTTGATAACGCTTTATTCATACCACAATACAAAAAAACAATATTAACAAACTATGTAAACTATAAACAGTTGTAATAATTGGCGGCCTTTTCACTCAGCGCGATCTTTGCCAGAGGATGCTAACTGATTACCACGTAGATCGATAAATAGAAAAATATTTTATTGTATACCTCACATAGGACATAACATGCAGGAACAATATTCTAATTTATCTAAAGTCAGATCTTATCGATTAAAGCGATTTCTTCCAGACGATCCCGAGGAAACTACTAGTAACACTGTATTTTTTTTGGTTTGGATTTCTAATGAAATTCTGACTCCACTTAATATATTTCAGAACCCTTACAGTAGAGGGGCAGGTGAGAAGAGGCACAGCGTGGCAGCGTCATACTTGGCCGCATCTACTGCTAACTTGCGATCATCTGGTCCCAAAAGGTTTTTTTTATTATTAAAATTAGTCTGCAATCGCCTATTTACAGAGGTCGAATGTCATCATGACTAACTTGATCTTGGATATCAAATTAGTCATGATCAGCTGCACAGAACCGCGATCTAGTGTTTATATTGAACCATATCCTTAAATGTTTAAGCCATGAGATTCGGCTTCTTCCAGATGTGCTGCCAAATAATCTACCTATGGTCGCTCCTGTTTTATCTATTAGTTTTAGTATCAAAACAAAATGGCCAATAATGGCCAGGCGAGAGGAATATCGACTAGTTATTATTGAATCGTTTGACTTCAAACATATAATGTCATGCACTAAATTTTATATTAAGTAATAAGACCCGCCCCGTCTAAATCGTCGTTTTTTCAGTTATATATGGCCTTTTTTTAGGAAAAATGCATTGACAATAATTGACACATCCCCTGAGTGGGAGGGGTTATGTAGGACTCGACCTGTATCCGCTGGCGGTATTCCACGGGACTATTCTGTCGAATTCTAATACCTGGGGATTGTCCTGCGGGACGCCATGTGTCGGGGCTGCAGGCACGCCGAAGCACTCATCCGCAGCACATATCCCATCAACTTGCACCAGAACATGGCGTGACTGTGTGTTATTTAAATGTAACACTGAAGACAATTTCTAGAGTTTCGATAACTCCGGCGGTACCACGAGCACAACAGACCAGTTCACGCAACGACGCCGCGCCCGCCGCGCCGCGACCCTCCGCACATTCTGAGAACAACATCTTCAGCCCGCAGATATCACTCTTCAACCACTCTAAGGAATCCTTAGCGAGAATAAACATGTAATGGCTTTCTTTGGATATGTTTCATTACTTTATTTTTATAACCGACTTTGTCTCACCATATAAAACCTTTTCTGGACTTAGAAATATTTCAACACCAACTGATTAACGAACAGAAATTCAATTTTTTATATATAAGATTTCTGAGACCGTAATTCGTAATCGTTCGTTCGTGCAAGTTCGTTAAGTAGTATACTTAACTTAGGAATTAAATATAAAATTACTAGTTAATATTTTTTTTTGTATACACTATGTTGGAGAAAATATCACTTTAAAAAAGACATCAACATAAAATTAATCAGAAACTAGGCAGTTTCCTTGGACGCACATTTGGCTTTGAAAAAATAATGCAATTTGCTCAAACAAAACTCATAACAATACTTCCTACCATCACACTAATCCTACTAATATTATAAATGCGAAAATTTGTGAGGATGGATGGATGGATGTTTGCTACTCTTTCACGCCAAAACTACTGAACCGATTGAGCTAAAATTCGATATATAGGTAGGTTAGATCCTGGAATAACACATGGGGTACTTTTTTTCCGATATTCCTATACGGGAACGATGTCTATGCGGGTGGACTGCTGGGCGCAGCTAGTAAATATAGTAAATATAAATCCCAAAGTTTGCGTGTATTTTGGTTTATCTTAACACAAAAAGTACTAAAGCGATACGTTTGTTGTTACTTAGCTAAAAGACCCTGGAATAATAAATAGGATTTCTCAGCATGATTAACTGCAGTAACATAACCGATTATTATCACCAGTCATAATGTTTACTGCAGGAATAAACTGTCAACTTCCATCCTGGGTCCGTCAAACAAGAACTACATCGCGGAAGGGTCTCTCTTTAACTGGGATAGGGAAACCGTTCTGGTGTTCGGGGGAATTGACCCTCACACTTCTTACGGAATGGGTGGTAATACTGGGAAGGATATTTACAGGTAAGCGTAAGTAAATGAAACTAATCCCGTGGGGGCCGTGAGACCCGGCAGAGGGAAATATTCGGAGAGTGGGCAGCAGCACTCTCCGTTTCCAAGTATTTCAACTATTGCGATCACCAAGCCGCCTGAGAAGCATTGTGATTACTGTAAAATCTCCCCATATGAATATATGAGTTTATGGTGTTCTATGGGGGAGGCCTATTTTCAGCAGTGGACGTCTCCCGGTTGATGATGATGATGATGTAGGTAAAACCAAAGTTGACTATAAGACCCAAGTACGAGTAGGTATACTTACAAGACAGCAGAATTTAAATTTAAAATTAATCAATTAGCAGATTTAATATTATCTGAATTTATGCGTTGAATATTCCTTTTAGAAGTCATTTTTAAGTTATCTAGGGGGTAGATCTAAACCCTTAAACGTTACTACGCCTTCCTGCTTTTCTGTAATACGTTGTTTTATTACTTTCATGCGATGTTTGTTCATGATGTTTACAGATTCGATCCTGTAACCAATGTATGGGACTACGTTGGCGATCTCCCGGAACCGAGGCATCATCATTCTGTTGCTTTTCTTAGAGGAAGAGTCTATTTAGTTGGTAAGCTATATCAAGAAGCTAGTATAATATGTATGTATACCCAAACAATTTATGTATATCATCAGTAAAAAAAATCAAATATTTTGGGGTGGCGTGATAGGTTTGATTTTCTCGCAATTCAACAAAATCTTTTCTAAAGATTGTTTACCCGGGAATTCCAGAGAACGCCAAAAACCAAACTTCGTCATTATAATATAATAAGTACCTAAATAAATGGTAATTTATATTAGGTAAAAAACATTAGGGTAATATGAACCACAATATAATGTAATATTATACAACTTGTTACGTAAAGGTGAAAAAACATGTTATACGTATGAATTTATGTAACACTTTTATACCCCCTTATACTTAAAGGGGGTGTATATGCCCATCAAACTAAACAACATGCAAAAGAAGGAATAGAGAAAATAGAAAAAAATCCTCTTTCCATACAGCTGATCCATTTGTATGGGAAGTGGACTATTTTTTTTATTCAAATTTCGTAATATAATTTCTTTAGAAAGTTGTTCATTTTCGTCAGTATGTACATGCATATCCTTAAGTATTGCTTAAGTAAAATCCTTTATGCAACACGTTGTATAATAATGTATCTTAATTGTAAAGCCTAGCGCGCACTGCCCTGAGTTGCGTTGCGTTGCGTAACCGCAAGCATATTCTGTTTAGTATGGAGTGCCACAGAAGTGCGCACATTGCGGCAAAATAAAGTATCAAAGGCCGTACGGTAGAATAAACGCACGTACGGTTAACGCAAGGCAGTGCGCGCCACTGGATGTAAAGGCTCTGCCGGTTTCCCAGTCCTCCTCCATGCAGACGATGCGGGAGTGTCGCTGGGTCGTTTTAGTGGGTAGCAACCGGGGAGTCCCACATAACCCTTCCATCCCCCGATGGGAGGGTATGCGTAGTGCATTTTTTCCCAGCGTCAACAAAAAAAAAAAAAAAAAAAAAAAGGCAGTGCGCGCTAGGCTGAACGCTGAGGCGCTGCGAGGCAGTAACTGTTGTTCTTTCACAAGCGTTATTAAAGGTGGTGCCGATCCTCGAGACGACGACATCCGCGGCAAGTCAGTAGTGGTCTCCACAGTGTGGAGCTACGAGCCCGTGACCAGGTCCTGGTACAGCGAGTCCGGACTCTCCGTGCCGAGGAAGAACTTCGGACTGGTCGTGCATCGCATGGCTTTATATGCTATCGGAGGACAGGATAAGAAGGGAAGGTTCGATGTGTTTCACTGTCATCACATTTATGCTAGTTTTTTTATGCCATAGGCTTCACAAGCAAACGGTGTGCCAGATTGCGAGCGGTTACAGCCGCCTATGGATACCTGCAACACCAGGGGTATTGCTAATATGTTACCGACCCGACCAACACTATTCACTCTCCTTTTGAAGAGCCCCCATGGTGTAGTTTAACGGGAAGACCGCAGCACCAATTAACCTACTTCATTTCGAAAAAGTGTAGCATGATATCTAGAACATAATGCTCCTAGCATATTAGTGGGGAATACACGCAAAACATTTGCTTTTACAAAAAAAGAGATAGGTCCACAATTCAAAGATTCCAGGAGATGAAAAATTTGATTCTTTGATTTTCCTGAAATCTCATGAAATCCTGACTGAATACAGATGAAATCTCAGGAATTTTGCACCTATAGTTCTTTTTATCAGTTAAAAATAGCTGAACAAAGGGATAATGGATATACAGGTTGAGGCACGCAAATAACACAACAAGCAAATAATAGTAACAACTTGGTGAATAAATAAAATAATTTTCCGAAATAAATATGTCTTGAATTTAACTGAATCTTAAATCTGCATCTTTTCATAAGTGATCTATCTACAAACCAAAAGGATGAACTAATTGTAGTAAATTACTGTGGTAAACACACTATAATACGATTTAAGTGGGTTTAAGATCTAAAAAGTCTCCTAAGATTGCGATTTCATTGAATCCTGTACTTTTCAGAGTGTTACATTCAGTAGAAAAGTTCGATCCCAAAACGGCGTCGTGGAGTGAAATGCGTTCGATGCGAGTCGCTCGTATGGCGGTCGCTTGTACTAAATACAGGGAGTACATCTGGGTGGCGGGGGGCATGACTGGGGAGAAGAAGAAACCTGTCTGCAAGATCGTCGAGTGCTACAACTCTGCTACTAACGAGTTAGCTCATTCATTGTATTTTATAGGTTACTTCGAATACATACATGCATACATACATACATACATGGTTTATAAGAAAAATTAAAATGACAGGGACATAGGTTACTTCACACGCCTTTTTCCCGAAGGGGTAGGCCCATCTGCCTACTGGCGAAATGTGGGGTTTACCCCTTCGGGAAAAAGGCGTGTGAAGTAACCTATGTCCCTGTCATTTTAATTTTTCTTATAAACCATGTATGTATGTATGTATGCATGTATGTATTCGAAGTAACCTATAAAATACAATGAATTTTAATTTTTCTTATAAACCTTTGGTTTCATAGTCAACTTCCAAAAGTCCCAGTTTTACTCGCGAGATTGGACGTTCACTACAAAAAAATGTAGAGTTTATAAACATAAATAAAATGAAAGGGACATAGTTTTCTTTATCTTCAACATATTAGGTTATAAAAATATCAAATAAATTTACTGTATTCGGAGGAAACAGGGGAATACAAAACATCGATTTAGTAAATTTCCCATAGGATTGTTTCAAACTGCTATGAGATCCTGTATCCTGTTAATAACACATGATACTGTTTATACCAACCTATATTTACCTATTTCATCATATTTATTAACCCTTAAATAACAACTGTATAAATTGTTCGAATAACTATTTTTTTAAGATACTGAGTGAGTGACAAGATGAGCAAATCAGGTGCCTGATAGTAATAAGCATCATGATTGTCCATATCAGACACAGTGCCACACTTCTGCGAATACTTCTGCCAATTCTGCGCAGCACTGCACTGCGCCTGTCGCCCGAGATATTAGTTGTTGAAACTCGTCATCCCCAGTAATTTTGCTGGTAACATTGCCCTTCAGACCGGAACACAGTAATGTTTGCACATTACTGCTTGGCGGATGAATAACTGGCTAAAGGTGTGGTACTTCCCCATGCGGCCCCCTGCAATAGAGGCCTACCACTACAAATAGTAGATTAGTAGCCAAGGGCTGTAAGGCATCAATTGCACCCTCGAAGTATAGGCGCCCTCGCTGCGCTCGTGCGCCTAAATATCTCGGGCTGCAATTGATGCTTACACCCGAGCTAACTACTCTGCTTTACATCTCGATTGTGAGGTAAGTAGAAAAAAATCCCAAAAACAAACAATATTTAAAGTAAAAGTTTTCTATTCCCGCCTTTTTTCATCTCTTTTTTAAATTATTTTTTTCAAGAACGAAATTGAGCTTCGTCGTTCGATATTTAAAATTGATGACTATTATACTCATACGAAGACAAGGAATAGCGAAGCGACCTCTTTTGTCATTGGCCTGAATGCATGATGTCTATTGCCAGTATAATGGTTAGATGTACGCGAACTTTTTGAAAGAGTGAAGTTTTTTTTTAATTACTTACCGCCCTAGGGCTTTTCTAGCTACATTATTACCCTAGAGCGCTAATTGGTCACTTACAAGCCCCATTTGGGGGTAATAAGGACCTACTTACCGAATATGAGAGATGTAAAAACTAATAAAACATCGTGTAATGTTCAGAGCCTAAATAGAAACCCAGAATAGATCTGAATGAATCACGAATTCACGAATCAATCTCAGATCAGGTAAACAATAAATGACTCAGTGGAGGATACTTCAGAGAATTGTGCGCTTATTTACATATTCATTACATCCCACTAAGTATCCTACTAATATTATTATAAATTTTAGATCTCAAATTTCAGTACAATGAAAAAAACTTACTCGCTTGCAAGTTCTAGCTCACATCCAGTGCCATCTAGCACGGTTTTGGTTAGATTGAAGATGGATGAGTGTTTGGTACTCTTTCACGCCAAAACTACTGAACAGATTGGGCTGATTGGGCTTAGCGATTTAGATATATTGTAATATAAATGGTGTTAATTTTGAAGCGTTCGAATTCGAATATATCAACTTTAGTTGTTAAAGATAGACTGCCTCGTTGGTATAGTGGGCGCAAGCATGAGTGCTGACCATGAGGTCCTGGGTTCGATGCCCGGGTCAGGCAAAAGTGTTATTTGATTTTTCAATGAAGAATTTGCTCAGTAACATTTGATATTTGGTAGATATAACCCATATAAATAGATGGTTAACAGTTTTTATTTATCTCCGATCTATTTTTTAAGCTACCTATTTTTAAAATTGTTCATTAGGCGTTCTCAATAGATTCAAGATCAATACTTATGGAAGGTACTGTGCTAAGTAAAGAATTTCTTTTGACTCTTTTTTTCTTGTTTCTTATTGGAGTCCATAGCGTATTTTATGAATAGTTTATGGCGTTCTATGGGAAGGCCTATGTTCAGCAGTGGACGTCTTCCGGCTGGTGATGATGATGATGATAGCGTATTTTTAACAGTTTTGTCAAAATTACGCATTTTTATTTTTTTAACTTTTCTTTTTTGTACCTAAGTAAAAACCGACTAAGTCTAAGTAGTTATTCAAAACTAGGTCAATTTAACATTACTCGTCACTCGATAATTTTATAATGTTCAGAAATAAATTCTTGGAATTTTGTTAGTGCTGCGCATGCGCATATTATTATGGATTTGCCAAATTGCACTATTGCACGTTGTTCTTGACACGTTTGTGTTATAAGTATGTTATATTCTACATCTAAATAATATTGTAATTTTAATGTGAATCATAACTTCCTGACAAATTAAATTTTGATTGTCAGTTGTCCTATTCTTTGCACAAAAGCTTGGATGTTTTGGAAGTTCTTCTATAGTAAGTAGCATGCGGATTGAATTAACAACTTGAACATTTTCAGATGGACAGAAATCCACAACCTGCGTTTTCCCCGTTGTTTCGCCACGTTGTTCTCTATGAACGATAAGCTATATTTAGTCGGAGGCGCTGGCAAGATCACCGATAAGGTAACGTACAGATGTCACGACCAAAATACATGCGCGATTGCAAACATTTCTTATTACTGATTAGATGTGTTTTCCGATATGAATGATTGATTGCGGAAACTAATTTGGTGCAATTCTGAGAAATTGTAATGCATTTAGTTGATCTTAATTGTTAACAACACAGGTCTAATATTGTAAGCTGGCGCGTACAATTTATTCGCCTTACGCTCTGCCTTTATGACATAGTACCTGGATGACCGAGCTTTGCTCGGTATTATTATTATTTTTTAAATAAAATGACATTTTCTAAAAATGATTCCTAGCTAGATCGATTTATCGCCCCCGAAACCCCTATATACTAAATTTTATGACAATCGTTGGAGCCGATTCCGAGATTCCAATTATATATATACAAGAATTGCTCGCTGACTGCCTCGGTGGCGTAGAGGGCGCATGCTCGACTGCCAATCAAGAGGTCCCGGGTTCGATCCCCAGGTCAGGCAGTGTTAAATATTGGATTTTTCCGTTAGGAATTATCTCAATAACTGCCTGGAGTCTGGAACTGTGCCCGGTAGATGGCAATAGGCTCGCCCCCTATTACACGGGACCAATAACATACTGGCGAAATGTGGGTGTATCTTCTATGGGACTGAGTCCTGGTTACACCTCTGCCTACCCCTTCGGGAAAAAGGCGTGATTGTATGTTATGTTATGTTATGTTTAAGAATTGCTCATTTAAAGATTTAAGATATAAGATAAGATTAAAGATATAATATATATATATATAATAATAAGATATGACATAGAAAAACATATCTGACGAAGTGTGAATGTACCTACTATAGGACCAGGTATTGTCTTAAGGAACACACTAAACATATATAAAAACATACATTCACGCCTTTTTCCCGAAGGGGTAGGCAGAGGTGTACCCAGAACTGAGTCCCATAGTAGACACACCCACATTTCGCCAGTATGTTATTGGTCCCATGTAATAGGGGGCGAGCCTATTGCCATCTACCGGGCACAGTTCCATCATTTAGAACACACTAAATGATGGAAAATATCTTAAAGTTTCACTCTTTGAACAACTCTTTTTCAACTATATCAACAGTGTGACTCTTTTTGTGTAAACTGTTGGACTCCATCCCTTTGCCTATACCTTTAGAAAAAAGGCGTAATGTTATGTAACGTTACGATGTTACATCGTTTTATACGGATCCTTAAAAGTCTCTCTGTCTCTCTTGCATGCGGTCAATGAGGCAGAGACTAATTCTTTGGTTTTTTTTAGCCATTCTGAATTAGATTGCATTTGTATAAATATTGTAAGCGCGCCGGTTTTCGTTACACAATCTGTAATAACTAAAAGATACAAATTTTACATAGCTACGTATAATTATATGACTACTGAAGGTCATCAGTGAAACAAATGAAGCACGCATGATTCATATTGCATAGTTTTCTGAGTTTTATATTTGACACACATCATTTCAGCAAAAATATAATATTATATTATGTAATAATCGTATCTAGAAGTAGATATAAGTACAAGACCAGGATGGTCTGAAATGATTGATTTAGTGGCTTAACATTAAGTATACACATGTTTTATTCTGATAACAATAATATTATAATTATATTATGATCTCGGTGGCGTTCCGGCGCAAGCGCTTTGGATTTTTCCAATGATGATTCCAATTACGTCTTTATTTTTTCAATGACAGCCTGCAGTCTGCAACTGTGCCCGGCAGATAGCCATAGGTTCGCCCCTATTCAGTAGTAATATGTAAATTATTATTCTTAACCAGGCTCCCACCTTTGGGCCCCAGTTGTATTCACCAATGGGGTAGAAAGGCCTCTCTACCCTCAGACCATTCCTTACTATTCAGTGCCCTGTTTTGCTAATCCTCCCAGTAGTGATCTATGATCTAGCTCGTCCAGCCATAATCTTTACTCATCTTTCTTCTGGGCCTGCCGCATCCTGGGCTAACGTTGTGTGGATTACATACATATAATATTATTATGTAATATTAAACATAACAACATACATTTACGCCTTTTTCCCGAAGGGGTAGGCAGAGGTGTACCCAGGACTCAGTCCCATAGTAGGTACACCCACATTTTGCCAGTAGGTATGTTATTGGTCCCATGTAATAGGGGGCGAGCCTATTGCCATCTACCGGGCACAGTTCCAGACTCTAGGCAGTTATTGAGATAATTCCTAATGGAAAAATCCAATATTTAACACTGCCTGACCTGGGGATCGAACCTGGGACCTCTTGATTGGCAGTCGAGCCTGCGCCCTCTACGCCACCGAGGCAGTCAATCGAGTATGTAATATTATAAGTCAATAAAATATTACGCAATGGACTCCCTCTAGGGAGTCCACTTGAAAACGCCTACGTAAAAATGCCCAAACGGTCTTGTTTGGAGATGTCTATTGTACGAATAAAAATAAAAAAAACACGTAGATAAATATTTTAATCAATGAATAATGAAAAAATATCCATTATAATATAATAATATATAAAAAAAATATCCATTATAAGGTTGATAATTTCACATTTTAAAGTAGGTACTGTTTTCAGGACAAGACAGCGAGCAGCGTGGGAGCGATAGACGTGTGGGAGTGGAAGGCGCGCGAGTGGCGGCAGGAGGCGGAGATGTCGATGCCGAGACACGGACACGCGCTGGCCTACCTCGGAACACAACTCATTATTATTGGTCTGTGGTTACACTACCCACTCCTTGCGGCCCAGTGCCCTGTTTTGCCAGTCCTCCTTATAGGGAGTCTATAGCCAGACCGTCACTACAACAAACGCCCGTGCGCAATAGACTAACTACTACACTACGACGAAAACATTACGTGTTGCCTGCCTGGTCGCAGGCGACGTCAAATAGCGGGGGGAGGTGAGTGTCGCTTCTTTCTTTAGCACAGATTACTAAAGGAACAGAAGGGACACTCCGCAAAATCATTTAAATTTAAACAAATAGCGACTCTAGCTCTGACGCAATAAATATATAATATATATATATAATAATAATATAATATACAAGCTGCCTCTCTTTCTATTGCGTATCTCTCTATCTGTTCTCTCTGTCTAGCCAATTTTCCCATTTTTCCCGTCAAGACGGCCCCAGCTATCAGCTATAGGGTCTCAGGCCCGGTAATAGTTAGTATTCTTTGCTATAGCGATCTAGATCGTCCCGCCAGCTCCTTTTCGGCCTATGCCGCGACGTCGTCTGACGTAATACCTACTACTTTAATAATATTTTATATATTAATGCGAAAGCATCAAGTAATAAAATTAAGGCGGTTTTGAAAACAATAAATGTAGAGATTCTGAATATAAATTATTAATTAATAATGAACACATTACAAACGTTGAGGAAGTCGCTAATATTTTTGTCGATTTCTTCTCTAACATAGCCCTGAACGCGACCAAGTCACTTGATTCATCCCCAGAGTTGGCGGAGACTTTTCTTAAAGAAAACTTCCAACGCACCATACCTGAATTTTCGTTCGAACACATCTCATTAATTGATATCAAAAAGACGTACAAGAGTTTAAATGTTAAAGCTATGTCTATCTGTAAAAATGCTAGATTCTATAATAAACACAATTGCTCCTTACTTAGCAGAATTATTTAACCTATGCATAGATAAAGGCACGTTTCCAGAACTAATGAAAATAAGTAAAATCACTCCTATCTTTAAATCGGGAAGTAAGACAGATCCCTCAAACTATAGGCCAATCTCTGTTTTGCCAGTATTAAGTAAAATCTTTGAGAAATTGATGCTAAACCAACTGCTGTCACATTTCAATAGAAATAGAATACTGCATTCAAACCATGTTGATCTGCATTTGGTGAAACCATACTTTCACCAAATGCAGATCAACAACCGATGCGGGCTGTCATCTCATGACTCTTGTCTTGGAGGCTTGGGAGAGTTCACATGATGCCATTGGAGTGTTTTGTGATCTTTCCAAAGCATTCGATTGTGTAGAACACTGCACGTTACTGCGCAAGTTAGAATTATATGGAATTCATGGGAATGCCCTCAACCTCGTGGAATCATACTTGTCTAGTAGGCAGCAGAAGGTTAGCGTCAATGGTATCACATCTGCTAGTTCTCCTGTCAAGATGGGAGTCCCACAGGGATCAATTTTGGGTCCTTTCCTGTTTTTGGCATATATTAACGATTTGCCTTACATGGTCCATGGTCTAGCAGATATAGTTCTATTTGCCGATGATACGTCATTGATTTTTAAAGTTGATAGGAAGGATACTTCACTAGTACATGTTAATAATACTTTAGCAAGTATATCCAGATGGTTCACAGCAAACAATCTGTTATTGGAATGCGAAAAAGACTAAATGTTTGAAATTTTCGTTGCCTAACGTCAGAAGTATAGAACCAATCATAGTTCTTGACGGTGAAAGACTCAATATTGACAATGCAACTTTGTTCCTTGGCATAAATATAGACTCTAAACTGCAATGGAGCACTCATATCACCGAGCTCTCAGGGAAACTAAGCTCTGCAGCTTACGCGGTTTATAAAATTAGGCAACTAACAGATATAGCCACGGCGAGATTAGTGTACTTTGCATATTTCCATAGCTTGATGTCTTATGGGATTCTGTTGTAGAAACTATCTTTATACTACAAAAACGTGCGATTCGTGCCATCTATGAGATGCGTCCACGCGAATCCCTGAGGGAATTATTTAAAGATATAAACATACTGACCCTACCATCCTTATACATTTATGAGAACATCATGTATGTGCGTAAAAATTTACATAAATTCAAATTAAATAGTGACCTTAATAATTTTAATACTAGGAATAAAGACAAAATAGCTGCATCTAGCTTTAGATTATCTAAAACAAATAAAAAGATATTCTTAGGAAATTGTGTACGTTTCTATAATAAAATCCCAAAAGAGATAACTGGGCTCTCAGAGGGTAAATTCAAAACCTATATAAAATCTACTTTACTAAAGAAGGCTTATTATAAAGTCAACCAGTACATAGAGGACAAAGATGCCTGGAAACTTCTGCATAGCCGCCTCGCGGCACCTTCAAAGAAAACGAATGTAACCAAACCAAATATTGTAAAACTATCTGCTGAAAAAATTAAGCCCTACAAGTTTCTTGTGCGTTCTTCTTGTAAAGGTATCTTTCCGAACGCACGGTAGACTCAGTACTGTTTATCTTTATTGACGTGCAAAAGTGTCAGATTATGACCTATTTGAATAAATCTGTTTGAGTTTGAGTTTGAAAAAAGTTTGTAGATAAATCCAAAACTACTGAACTGGACTGAAATTTGGCATGTATATAGTTGAGATCCTGGAATAACACTTTTTATCTCAATATTTCCACGGGAACAGAGACTACACGGGTGAAACCGTGGGGCACAGCTAGTTAAGAATATTTATATTTATAAAATATAATTTTACTTTTAATACTTATTTTACATACATTCCACTCACGCCTTGTTTCCGTGGGGTAGGCAGAGGCTATTTCTCTCCACTTGCTACGGTCCTGACATACTACTTATGTTCTTCCATTTTCATTAATTTTTTTATTAAACATGCTCGTCGGTTACGGATATTTTTGATCTGGCCTTTACATAAGACAACATGTACTAATTCATGAAATGTACGGCTAATAAGGAACTAATCACACTTATTTAGCTCTGTTCAGCTTTTGTCCATAGAAAACCATGATTTTGTATGAGATGCATATTATATTGTTTGATGTTTGTTGCATGTATTATTCAGCTGAACGGAGCTGAGCGCAATCGCAAGATTCAGTAGTTTTGGCGTGAAGGAGTAACAAATATCCACTTATCCGTCGATCCATTTTCACAAACTTTCACATTTTTATTATTAGTAGGAAGTGAGTAGGGACTATTTGCGTGACGTTTTAAACATCTAATTCATTGAACGTGCTTTCAATACAAATACATAATAACACGGAAGGCTGCATATCATATCTAATAATATAGGTACTTACAGAGAGTTAAAGATATCAATTAAATAGATTACTTTGCAAAATGTATTTCAAAGCAAATATTGTATTAACACATCTGCGACTTCCTTGTTTCCAGTGGAAATGGTTAATTGCGAGTTTTTATATTTTAATGGAACCTACTAAATACAATAAGTACATGAATAGTATTATAATAAATCATTATATATATAAAATATATATATATTTTTCTAAATTTATATTGTATTTCAAGCAAATAAAACCGTTTTAGTCTTTAATATATAAAATATTTTAATCTAGAACCTGAATTAGATAGGACCAAGATACCTTTATCAATTATCTATGATGATACTTACGAGTATAAACTTGGAAGTGAAGGGTTGGTTTTGATAAGATTGGTGACTAAGTACCAATCTTATCAAATATGGTATAAATAGGTATCTTACCATTTCATACCATTTCATAGTTCCTGAAAATGATTAGTAACAATGTTTAAGAGGGCGCTAAAAGCAAAAATTAAGCGTTAGGTGTATTTTTAAACACATACTTAATTAGAACGAACATAACTGTTCCCTTAAACAAATACTATAGGTAGAGAAAAAAATCCTGTAGTTTTCGAGCAATCGGATAGAATTTTGAAAAATAGCCTGGTTTCTTTAGAAAAAAAAATCTCTCACATATATTACTGTAATACTTGTAATTATCACCGACAATACCCATTATATTTTATTAATTAAATAGCCAGACTAAAATATTAAAATGGAGTATTCGACTACTTTTCTACTTATTGTTTATAGTTTGTGTAAATAAATGAAATCTTTGTTAAAAATGAACTGTGATATGCAATATTGGACTTTAAACAAAGCAACTTACGTAAAAAAAAATAATGGCAGTATACTGTGTCACTTAAGCCCAAATTTGCTAGCATTATATGCGCACTCGGAGTCGGACACTCCACTGGCATTCGGACTGCCCGGTGGCGTAGTGGGCGCAAGTTCGGCTGCCGGTCAGGCAAAAAAAAAAATCAATTACCTGGATTCTGGAGCTGTGCCCGGTAGATGGCAATAGGCTCGCTCTCTATTCCTCCTCCTTGAGTCGTGTTCCTTATGTCTGAGGGTCGTGACCACCACCATCCATGAGTCTCGTCCTCACGATGGTACGCCATCTCGTCCTATCTCCGGCCACTCGCAGAGCATCGTAGACGGTAGAGTCCAGTTTGGTGCGAATCTGATCTCTCTATTACATGGGACCAATAACATTCTGGCGAAATGTGGGCGAGTCCTGACATATCTGCCTACTCCTTCGAGAAAAAGCCATGTTGTATGTTATGTTTATATGCGCATCCTTAAGGTAGAGTGCAAGAGAGCGGTAGGAACAAATCTGATTACTACTACTTTCTATAAGAGCATTTCTATAAGAGCACAAACAGGTAGAAAACGTAACCTACTTGGATCACTGTTCACCGTTCAACAGTGCTACGTAAGACGATGAAAGTCATTGACTTGGCAGAGATAAAAAAAAATGTGTCATTCATATCAAATACATTCATTCTATTTGGGTGACCAAAAAAGCACCATGTTGGAGACAATTCGACTAAAGAGAAGGAGAAAAATTCATCCTCTACTAAAAGGTTAGGTATTAGTATTTTCAAAGATTTTACCAAAATCTTCATTCCTTTGCCACCAGGTGGCGTGACTACGATCTACATGCGGGCCCTAAACAACGTGGAGTCATATTGTTGTGAACGAGGGGCTTGGATCCGAGGCGTGGCGACGCTGCCTTCCCCTCTATCTGGTCATGGAGCCGTTACCTTACCGCCAGCTTCTCTTATGTAACTGTTACTGCCTGCGATCTTTGTGAATGTGGTGGAAAATGGAACTAAAGTTCCGACGTAATATAACTCGCGCAAAACTTTATGAGCCGACTAATGTTATGCTCTGAACTCCCTAGCCCTAGCACACATAGACTAGCGCTCTTGCCCACATTCATAAAGATCTCTAGATGTATTTTTGGTGAACTAGTGATGTCTTGTCGTATTTCTTTTGATCCTAAAATGTAAGATAGGAATATATAAAATAACTTTATTATCAAGTGCTCAATGTGATTTTTATATGCTTTTGTTTATCCTTTATATTACTTAGGTGTTTTTTTTAACAATTTACTTTATTACCAAACTTGTATTGATGCATTGTTTGACTTTTACGTGTAAATGTGTAATGTAACTAAATTTTTGAGTATAACTGTTAACTTATTTCGTTTACTATTTCTCTAGTTTTACATATTTTTAATAAAATTATAATTTTCCAAGACTCTGTTATTATTACCTTGAATTATTAGAAAACATAAAATTATTAAGGAAAGATTGAAAGTCGATATAAAGTGAATTATTTATTTTTATCTTATCTTCAATACAAAACGATATTATTATGAAATAGGGATAACAACTTGTCCGTGATACACGAACAATGATTAAAATTCAAGCTAGCCATATCTAATATCACAATGAATTCAACTTAGAATACTTATAATAATTTTATTTGCCTGAAGTATACATCACTGTGACAAATTACTATATTACTATAGAACAATTTTTGCTCGCCTACCTCATTTAATATGATTTGAAACTATCATGGTTGTAAACATTAGAGCACACCTTTACGGGATATTTACCATGATTCGAAGTTGCATACGCCATGACTTTTTTTTTTTTTTAATTTATTAGGATATTTTAAAGTTGACGTTAGGTATGTCCCTATCATTTTATTTTTGTTTATAAACTCTACATTTTTTTGTAGTAAACGTTCAATCACGCGAATAAACTGCGATTTTTGGAAGTATACTAGGAATAAAAACAAAGTGTTTATAAGATTAAAATGACAGGGACATAGGTTCCTCCACTATAAAAATATCAGGATATTAATTTATAGAATGGGTTCATTAAATTCGGAGGAAACACGGGAATACAAAACATCGATTTGGTAAATTTTTCATAGGATTGTTTTAAATTCCTAGAAGGCCAAGGCCTCTTTAGGGCAACAAATAAGCAACTATCGCATAAACAAAAATAGTTGCTTAATAAAGCAAAGTCAAGATCTTATCCATTTATAGGTAGCCACAACATTTGCGCATGATCACGTAAGAACTGACAGTCATCGGCGAGTTGATTTTATTGGCAGATAAATCGATTTATCTTCTTTTTAGTATTTAACTCTGACAAATGACACTACCAACTACCATGCGAAACGTTGAATCATGGTAAATATCCCAAAAAAAGTGTACCTTATGCGTACGCCTTGTTTATGAAGGGTATTTACAGGCCAGATAAAAAGATAATTTCTGTTGACATGAAAATTAAATTCTGTAGGAAAGTATCTTTCTGAATGAAGTTAGTCTGCCTCTCCCTACTAATCGTGCAATAACGCTTGTTTAAAATAAGGAATTTACATTCTTCAAAAATATATTATTAAGATCAAAGCATAGAACTTTATTATTAATTTATTTAAATACCTATGTACTCGTATAAAGGAGGATCTTAAGGCCTAATCCCAAACTTCCCTGCAAACTCCGAGAAGATCTCTTTCGAAGCCATCCTCACAGGGCGGGTATGTCTTGAACGAGAATATGCTGTTAATTGGCACAAAGCGGTTAGGTCTGATGTTACGAATCGCATCCTGGAAAATAAAAAGGTCATTTGGTACTTAATTGATTCTTGAGGGCAACGATGCACACTTGGACGAATTTATAGTATCTACCTATATAGGTACTTAGTTATATTTGTATATCTACTAAAATGTTTTATTAGATATACAAATATAACTACTAAACAAATATAACTTTAGTAGTCTCATTTGCAGAGGGCCGCCTGGGGAAGTACCACACCTTTGCCAGTTATTCATCCGCCAAGCAGTAATGTGCAAACGTTAATACTATGTTCCGGTCTGAAGGGCAATTTTATCTGCAAAATTACTGGGCATGACGAGTTTCAACAACAAACATCTCAGGATGACAGGCGCAGTGCAGTGAATTATGAATTTTAAAACACTAGGTGGCACTGTGTCTAATATGGGCAATCATGATGCTTACCATCAGGCACCTGATTTGCTCGTCTTTTTACTCACTATCATAAAAAAAACTTCTAACGGGAGTGTCCATAATAAAAAAGTCATTGATGAAGGTTTGTACCTGAGGGGAATAACTGGTAAGTTGCTGGTAAGCTTTTCAAAAAAAATTTCTATAAAGAATAAAAGGAATATTTCTATTTAGCGTTTGAAGAATAAATATTTGAACCCAGGTTAGCATAGACAGGTTAATAACTAGCTAAAATACCTAAAAAATGAGCAAAAAATTTAAACAAATACTCACAATTGACATTTCGTCAACATCAGCCAATTTTTCGCTTTCCTCGCTCGCTGAGGCTCTTGCTATGCTCCTTGGATGTAGATGCATCCCTTCCACCAAACAAACCATCAAGAGACCAAACAATAACATTAGAGTCTTCATTGTCAATGATTTTATTATTGTTTATGTATTTATTATTTGTCACAGTCGTTATTTCGATTTCGCGTGTTGTTATCAAGTTCTCAGGTGTATTTGACTGTGGACACCACCTCGTGGGCTTTTAAAGGATTTATTGTTATCACAGTTTTTGCGTCAGAGACCGCAACGAGCCAAGCAGGCTGGCTTGTATTTACTCAAATATGACGTTGTTTATTTGATTACATCTTCCGATTTCCTTAGAATCGGTATTTGAAGTTGCGTAAATTGTATGACAAAGATTCATTGATACAGTTACTCGTGCTATCTTTATTACGCAACATCGTTTCCTTTCAACGAATTTCATTCAATGATTTCAAATATCAGGAAAAATATAAATAATGATATAATATAACTTCATTGTAAACATTTTACCGATTTCATGGAAAGCAATATTTTTATGATAATATGATGTTGAAGTAAAAAATATATATTATGTCATGCATTAGCATGCATTAACATTAGTTATACCTATATAATATTATTTATGTAAATTTAGAAAAATAAATTCAAATTCCCATATAAATTCATCGCTCAAATTTTCCCTCTTGAATAAATAAAAAAATGTTTCCCTTCTCGTGCAAGCTCAGTCATGACAGGTGGATACATCCCTTTAAGATACTTCAATACAATTTTGTAAATTGCTGTAATAATCATCAGCAGGAAGACATCCACGGCTGAACATAGGCCTCCCCCATAGAACGCCATAAACTATTCATATGGAAGGGGGGTTTTGCCGTAATCACCACGCTTGGCAGGCGGCTTTGAGATCGCAGTTTTGGAATAATTAGAAACCTTATAAAAACGGAGAGCGCTGCTGCCCACTCTCTGAATATGTCGCCTTGCCGGGTCTCACGGCTCCCACGGGATGAGAAAGGAATGGCCTTATTTACCTATATATAGCCGGGAACCACACAGGTATCTTTCCGAACGCACGGTAGACTCAGTACTGTTTATCTTCATTTACGTGCAAAAGTGTCAGATTATGACCTATTTGTATAAATCTGTTTGAGTTTGAGTTTGAGTCAATTGCTCTGATAGATAATATACGATAAATATAGAATAGAGAAAATAGTTTGATAAGGTTATCAAACTATATTCTAATTCCTACGAAACATCCTTAGATATACAATACAAATAAGGAAAGAAAAATTTCACCCACGGGCGGGATTTGAACCACGCACCCTCCGCACCAATCCGTGGTGGGCGCTCTACCACTTGAGCTACCGTGGAAAAAAAATTTTCTTTCCTTATTTGTATTGTATTACATGCGAGTAGACCGCTTTGTCTAAAAAATTTAAAATATTAAGCAAAAATGAAGTGTTTATCAATTTCGATATGAATTCTAATTGTAACATTAGACTTGTCGGTGGGTAGATTGCGAAATGCATCACCTATAGATAAACACACGCCCCTAGAGCGTTAGGTAGAAGGGATAGAAAAATTTCGCCGACGACTAGTACCTCCACGGTAGCTCAAGTGGTAGAGCGCCCACCACGGATTGGTGCGGAGGGTGCGTGGTTCAAATCCCACCCGTGGGTGAAATTTTTCTTTCCTTATTTATATTGTTTTACATGCGAGTAGACCGCTTTGTCTAAAAAATTTAAAATATTAAGCAAAAAGGAAGTGTTTATCAATTTCGATATGAATTCTAATTGTAACATTAGACTTGTCGGTGGGTAGATTGCGAAATGCATCACCTATAGATAAACACACGCCTCTAGAGCGTTAGGTAGAAGGGATAGAAAAAAATTTCGCCGACGACTAGTACCTCCACGGTAGCTCAAGTGGTAGAGCGCCCACCAGGATTGGTGCGGAGGGTGCGTGGTTCAAATCCCGCCCGTGGGTGAAATTTTTCTTTCCTTATTTGTATTGTATTACATGCGAGTAGACCGCTTTGTCTAAAAAATTTAAAATATTAATCCTTAGATATTACGCATCATGGTGTAGTTTCTAATAATTGGTTGACTAAAAGTTTTAGCGTTAGAAATTGTATGTCACCATAAGGAAGGTAACACAAGTATTGTTTACCTCTGTTTTCTAAGAACTGAATCATGCCACCTAAATGGAAGTGTTTTCGATTCCTTGACATGGTTTAATATCTTCAACATACATTCACGCCTTTTTCCCGAAGGGGTAGGCAGAGGTGTACCTAGGACACAGTCCCATAGTAGATACACCTACATTTCGCCAGTATGTTATTGGTCCCATGTAATAGGGGGCGAGCCTATTGCCATCTACCGGGCACAGTTCCAGACTCCAGGCAGTTATTGAGATAATTCCTAATGGAAAAATCCAATATTTAACACTTTGCCTGACCTGGGGATCGAACCCGGGACCTCTTGATTGGCAGTCGAGCATGCGCCCTCTACGCCACCGAGGCAGTCGAGGCGGAGTTAATATCTTCAAAAGTAGCTTAATTACGACATTGTTTCTATATTAATTCGACTGCCTCGGGTTATAGTAGGCCTCTGTAGTGGACGCAAGCTCCACTGCCGATCATATGAGGTCCCGGGTTCGATCCCCAGGTCAGGCAAAGTGTTTTATATTGGACTTTTCATTAGGAATTATCTTGGAGTGGAACTGTACGGGTTGATAGCAATAGGCTTACCTCCTATTACACGGGACCAATAACATACTTACTGGCGAAATGTGGGTGTACCCACTATGGGACTAAGTCCCCTTCTTCGAGAAAAAGGCGTGATTATACGTTGTTTATAATAAGTCATGTCTAAATAGCGTAACTTGTAAAAAAAAATGGCCTGATTTGCTACATAAAATGTCTGGAAAGATTCCATACAAAATGAATCAGCTGATCGGTAGAGTATGGAAATTCGCCATTTTTTTGCGAATCTTTTCATCAGCGTTCGGTTTGACAGTTTAACGAGTAGATGCAGCTTCTTAACAGGAAAGAGGATCTCTTAGCAGTTTGACACAATCCTCGTCCATAGAAAATGAAATTTCCCTAATACATAGAAAGAAAGAATAGTTTTCCAGTCAACTGCTTGTAGTTGGCTCTTTTAACCGGCCATTATTTGCGCCAAAATGTAATTTTTTTAAGAAAACCTTACGGCTTTTTTTATTTTTAATATAAAAAAACATTGAAATAACCTGAAATATATATTTTTTAACAATTTTTATAAATGTGAGAAAGCCATACGATTTTCTTCAATCAATCAAACTCGTATATTGTGTCGCAAAAAAGGTCACATCAAAAAGCAACAATTGATTGGAATATTAATTTTGCTTTCTCCTTAAGTATAACTACACTTTTAGGTAAAACTTGTATTAATACCTAATCGTACTTTCTTTATCTTATACCCATTATTTTATCTTATGTCCATTTTTATCTCAAGTGTTTTGAATACTGATAAGATACAGGAAAATGTTTATACAAAAATAAACAAAACCTTATTATAATACCAAAGATTACCCAGAGGTATCAGTTTAATAGTAAGTAAACGTAAATTCTGGAAAACAATGCATTTGAAAACTTTAGTTTTTAGGGTTGCGTACCTCAAAAGGAAGTAATTAAAGGATCACTTTGTTGTCCGTCTGTCGATCTGTCTGTATGTTTATCTGTCAAGACACTTTTTCATGAAAACGCGTGGAGGTATCAAGTTGAAATTGATATCAACTACTCAGATCTCGGAATCATACTTTTTGGTTAACGCAATCAAAAGTTATGGCCATTTTACTGCATATTTCTATACTTTGCGCAAGGAACTAATAATATAATATGGTACAACTTCCTCATACGTTCATCTAGTCCCAAACTAGGCTAGAAGCCTGTACTATGGAAACCAGATGACTGATATACATACTTATATAAGCTTATAACACCCAGACACAGATCAAACAGACATGTTCATGCACACAAATGTTTGACCTGGCCGGGGATTGAACCTGGGGCCCATGGCACAGAAAGCAGAGTTACTACCATCTGTGCCAACCAGGCTGTCAACTGAAAGGAGAGTGGCGCGCGGGCAGGCTAAACCTCTACTATAGTAACTGCTAGCTAGAGTTTAGTAAATAAATTACTGTTAATTATAGTTCAACCAGACCGATGCGTTGGTGTGCGAGGTTCTTCTTCTCATGATGCATTGTAGGTTGGTGCCCATCACTTCCCCCGGGGGGCACCGGGCATCTGCTGTAATGTATATTGAATACAGGATGTCATTTTACAGAATACATAATTTCTAATCTGCATGTTGTCTGGGTCATTTTAATAAAAACTTTAACTTTAAGCATCATGATTGCCCATATCAGACACAGTGCCACCCAGTGTTTTAAAATTCAAAATTCTGCGCGGCACCACTGCGTCTGTCACCCTGAGATATGAGTTGTTGAATCTCATCATGCCAAGTAATTTCGCTGGTAACATTGCCCTTCATACCGGAACACAGTAATGTTTGCACATTACTGCTTGGCGGATGACTAACTGGTCAAAAGCGAATGGGACTCGCATTTGAAGGGTTCCACCCACCATGTATCTATTACCTGTCTATTTATAGGTGTCACCTTTACTCACCTACCAAATAATATTATATTACAATTATATTATCCTAATTAGTATAAGAATTAATTGTTATTGCAGTAAAAGTACTATATTATGACAATTTATTAAACGCGTTGGTTGTATGGAGAGCACCTTTAATTCATATCATATCATATCATTAATTATGAACTTTATTTTATTTTTATTATTTGTTTTTGTAGCAGCAATAGAAAATATTAATATTGTGAAAATTACAAGTGTCTAGCTAGGTTTAAAAGTTAGAGCCCTGTGACAGACGAACGGACGGACGGCGCAGGCTTATTTATAGGGTACCTTCAGCACCCTTTGGGTATAGAGCCCTAAAAAGGTACTGCTACTATTTATCTGTTGTTTGACTATTATAATTAGGATTTAGAATATTTTTTTATCTATACGATAGATTTAGAGGAAATAAAATAAAAACCGTGTAAGACAAATTATTTTAATTAAATAAACTGGTTTCGATTTTGACAGGGTGTACTTATAGGAGTATAACATTAATATAAACACATATAACTGCTGCATTAGATACGATATTAATTTACATAGGCAGCTGGCGTATGTTTTTTATTGCTAATGTTTGATGCTCCAAGTTCTTCCATGTACTCGATATTATTGGTTGGTCCTATTTCTGAAGTTGCACCATAATCTGTACTACCATAAGTGGTTTTCGAAGGACAGTAAAGTAGAATAGGTATTGAACATCTAGAAGCGGGGCCTGGGAATACTGCAAACACTGGGACTTCACTGGCTTGATATAATGACGGATTGGTCACTCGCATGTACGGATAAGGCATGATTGGTAAAACATTCGGAATTATTGCATCATGTCTCAGCTGTTCCCACAAATCATGCTCTCTAGAGCGCACTGTTCTGGTATTTGGCACCAAATATCTTCTTGAAATTATTTCTTGATCTTCAATTTCCGGTAAAGATTCGTAAATGTCCGTAGAAGCCAAAGATGATACTGGACTTGTAAATACGTAAGGTGGTGTAAGCGTGTCGTAAGTGTCAGAATCGTAGAAAGATTCCATGTTGTAAGGCGTCCATTGATTCCATAATTCTGTTTCCACAGGCACAAGCACTCCAGGTTCGTAGGTGTCGCTGACTACTTCTGTAGTGAGTAAAGAGAGCCGGCTTGGCTCCTCAATGATATCATTCTCTTCCTCAACAGGACATAAATCCGCAACAGATTTCTTCACTACTTTATGATCTGTCTTCCCATTATCACTGGCAAGTGGTTTGCAAAGGTTATCCGTTGTAATACTCCCGATTAATCCACATATTAATATTGTGTTCAAAACACAGAACTTCATTATTTGATGTTATTAGACCGACTGATATCCTATTGTTCTGTTGGTAAAATGTACTTACGTAAAAAGTGGAATTCAGCATAATATTCCTCGAATCCATTAACATAGGTTTGTGGATATATTATATGTTTGTATATTAAGTATAACTTTCAACGTATCAAATTATTTTATTCGTCATGAGTCATGATTGCAAATTTCATTCAAAATAGCTTGCCTATTTGTAAAAACCTACTAATAATATACTTAAACTAATATACCTTTACACTAACTACTTTATCGAAATTTATATGTTAAATTAATATGCCTAGTTATTTACATAATTTAATAGGCAATATTATATGTTATTAATTTTCTTTAATAATGATTCTAACCCCGGTCACTCACATGCGTAAAAATATTCGTACATTGTACGAATGTTTGCAAACATTCGTACAAATGTTTGCAAACATTCGTACAATGTACGAATATTTTTACGCATGTGAGGGCAGTCAGATATACTATTCGCAAACTCAGCGGATATACGAATGGGTTCGCAAACTTATTATGGAAACCAGTTTGCATTTGATAGATATATAAACACTTTATTGGTACACCACAAACAAAAAGATCTTAAAACTAACAACAATTCATATGAACTAGTGTAACAATGGGCGGTCTTATCGCTAAGAGCGATCTTGTTCCTACTTTTTCACGAATGTGTAGGAGACTACGCGAATGTTCGAGGTTCGCGCACAACTTGGAAAAGCACGAATGCAGCGAAAACTTTGCATAATTATTTGCAAATTTCGTCCTACACGTGTGGGTTCGCGTATTCGTACGCATGTGAGTGACCGGCATATGGATATAAATAAATAATCTTTATTGACATAAAAATGTTACATCCACTTACTCCCGAACTAGTAGTAGTTTTTGTATATAAATATGCATGCATTATGTGCGTGTGGTTATCGTGGGGTTACCGGCTTTAGAATAGTACCTCACCCTCTCTCCCCGTGGTTGCCGTAAGAGCCGGCTAAGGGCTATAGGATCCAGAGGACGGGCAGCAGCGTCCTCTGCGTAAATCCATCAAACTGCGCTCGCCAACCCGCCTGCCAAGCGTGGCGAGTATTGGCAACAACCCCCCTTATGGGGGAGGCTTATGTTCAGCAGTGGACTTCTAACGGTTGGATGATGATGTGCGTGTGTGTGGGGGGGTGTGTGTGTAAGTGTGTTTGTTTGTTTATGTATGTCAGTATTAAAGGCGAAAACTAACATTTTCTCTAAACCCTCATAAACAAATTGCGCTAACCAGGATATTATTGTTTTTTAAATTTCATTATTGTTTTTCTTTTTGACTATAAATTCTTTGTTTAGTTTATTATAAATAACACTATAATATTATATTGCTTATGAGCAAAACGTGACTTCACCTGAGGCACTGGACAGCAGTCTACTTGTTTATTAGTATCAGGTACGGTAGGTACTATTTTTTGTAATAACGAAGATTCTCGTAAATAAAGATTTTTCGAACAGACAGAACATTTGCTTTTTCATAAAGAGCATTAGTGGGATGTCTGTAGGGCAAGAAGAGTACCTTTAAAGCAGCTCGTTGTGAGCGCTCAGTTATAAAGAAGTCTGTTTTGGCTGCGTGACCCCAGGCGCAAATGCAATATCGAATGAGACATTCACATAGTGCTCTTTATGTTTGTAGAGCTACGTTTTGCTCGGAAACTGTTCTTAGAGCTTTAAACGGAAATATAAATTTTCTTATTCTCGCTGCTAAAGTTTTTAAATGATTTTTCCAATTAAGTTTATCATCTTGTACACCTAAGTATTTCATACAGTTAACCCTTGTCAATGCAGTACAATTACATATGTGAGGACGGGGATAAATCCTATTGTAGGGAAATGTATGTGTTCTCACAATGAAGTTATGCGGAGGAGGAGATAATAATAATTATCACTAAAATTCATTGGCAGTAAGTAGTAATGGATAATAAATAGATTGTAATATTTTTAACATGCTTTATTTAAATGTGATGTTTCCGATTAACAATACAATTAGGTAGGTATAAAACTAATGCTTATATTATAACCATTATATAAAATTATTATTATACCTAATATCGTTTCATTTAATTCCTTAGAAGAGCCTTATCCATATTATACTTTTTTTTACTGTTTAGCAACAAAAACGGTGCCGGTTTTCAGATTACTATAATTCTTCTGTGTCTTTTGCGTTGATAAATTATCTTGAGTTTTCCTGACGTCCCTCTTCATGTTATGGAAGTTGAACTGATCTTCTGATCTGTATGAAGAAGGAGCAGAGTAGGCTGGAGGATGCTTGGCCAGGTTTCCAGATACTACAGAGGGGTTGCAGCTCAACAGCAGTGGAATGGCGTAGCTAGAAGGAAGATTGGCACTTGGAAATACGCCAATAGCACCACTGCTCCCGCTGCCCGTGGATATCGTAGCTACTTGTCCTGTCGTAGGGGCTCCATATGAAGATCTCATGCCCATAGGCATAGCCTCATGTTGTGCCTTCCACCGAAGTCTGTGGCTATCCATATCAGGTCCTTCCCTCGCGTTCATGAAAAACGTCTGCATGTCCATGTTTTCAGCTGATTTTCCTTGTATCATGAACTCTGGAAGTCTTGCATGTTGTAGCCCATGTCCTGTGTTTAAATGGTGACTGTGAAGATGTTGACTCGGCATGTGCATCTGCTCTGCGTGATGGGAATGCATATCATCGGTTGACTGCATGGATTGCATATTGTGAGAGTGGAAGTTGCTCTCTTCATCCGTTTGTGACATATGTTGTTGCACCATGCTGTTCTCGGCGGCTGATCTCATTTCCGGATGTAAAAATGATGTCAGGTGGTGATGAGACGGCGCTGCCATATTAGGAGATGGTGCCTCATTAAGATGCTTGGAATCTTCAGGATGAGCTTTTCTTTCTTCAGTGGGGTGATGGCTTGAATGTTCTTTGCTCACTGTCTTTTCAGGTTTCATGTCCATCTTATCATCAGTATTCAGCATTGTGTCTTCCTTCTTCTTTAAGCCAGCATCGTTTATGGATTGCTCAGCGGCTTTCATATCCGGGTGAGGTTTCTCGTTCATTAAGTCAGTGGTTTTCATCATGTTCATATTTTCGGTTTTTAACTTCATCATCGGCATGGTAACTTCTGTTTTAGATTCCCTTGACATCATTTTGTTAGTAGATGTATCCGTGTCTAACATAAGTTTCTTGTGTTCAGGTTCAGATTTATCACTTCTTTTCTTGTTCTCTTCCATTTTCTTCATTGACTCAGAAGTTAACGTTTTATCCTTTTGCATAGAATCCTCAGATAAAATTGTAGCTTGAATGAGATCAGGTTTTTCAGAATCATGTTTTTCTTTCTGCATGTCATCATGATTATTTTTCATTATAATCTCAGAATTGGTTGAAGCTGATGGAGTCATATCATCTTCAGATGCCCCAGAATTTGTCTTAAGCTGACTACACGACTTCGTTTGTAGAGGCTTATCTTTACAGTCAATATTTTCATTATTCTTCACTTCTTCAGCTCCTTTTAGACTATCCTGCATGTCAGACGTTAATCCAATTACATCGGACGTATCTTTAAAACTGTCTTCAATATTTCTGACAATTTCAGCATTTTTTCTTATGGTATCCATGGCTTCTTTCCATTGTGCTAGTCGTTCTTTGTCGGTGTTAGCAATCCATTCTTTATTTTGTAGGGGATCTGAATCTCTGGACGTAGTTGCAGGATGGTTCATGGGCTCCAGTTGTGCAAAGCTTTTATGTATATGTTCCAGAGCTTCTCTTGCAACTTCAATCTCCTGGTGTAATTTAGCGTCGGATGCTGATTGTCCATGTTTCCACGGAGTGCCTGGGGTATCTTCTATATTTTTGAAATCACGTTGTAAGTTCTCGATTGCTTCTTTTGCATGTTGAATGTTTTGTTTCATATCATCTTCCGTCATCTGTTTGATATCTTCGACTGTTGTGCTTCTCATTGGGTCAGATTTTGGATCGCAGAGCTTCACCTTAACTTGATCCCCACATATCTCGTCTATTTCCGATGGTTCCTTGTCAGAATCTCGATACAAGTGGTGACTTTGTTTCCTCTTGACAATGATTGGTTTTTTCAGAGCGATGCTTCTTTCGGAGAGCCCAAATTCTGAAATTTGTGGCAGCGATGGTAGGTCGGCCGATGATTCCGGAGTAAGGTTGAAGGCGGTGCTTGACTCTTGAGGAGACTTCCTTTCCCGCTTCAGAGTTTCTGGCAGTTTTGTGATGGTCTTCTGGGGTTCTTCATTATTTTCTTGGAGTAGAGCCGGTGCTGCAATCGCAACTGCAGCCAAAGCAGATAACACTAGTAGTGTCTTCATCGTGTGACAACGATGGTATGTGTGATGCTGAGATCAATCTGTATGTGTCGTTTTATACTGATTGATGTTAAAGGAGGCTTCACCGTCAGTAGATGGAAGGGTAAAAGTGATACGTGCCAATAAGGCACGTGAAATGCTGAGCGGACAGCTTCCGCGTCGCGGATGTTATTCACAATTCACAATGCTCCACACGATTCCAAGAATTTTTGTATCTTATTATAAAATACATTAAGTAGGTATATCATTTATTTTGACTTCCAATGCTTTCAAAAACTCTAAAGTTTAGATTGAGTAAAAAAAAATCATAAGAGCAGGTCAATTAATCTTCTAATATCGCATAACATTTTTCTTCTATGTTTACGAACGCGCGTGGTGAAGATAATAATTATGTGGCCACATTATTATTTTATGCCAGGTGGGTCTCAATCTCAATGCAGGACAAAAGCCTCGAATATAATACTTATACATATAGAATTAATATTATACCTAATTTATAAAAATACCGATCTATGTAGAACGTAGAGCTTAAAAGAAGTAAAATAACCCTACTGCGTATGAAGTAGCGTTATAATCTGTCTTAAATTAGCGTGTATTACTGCACCTTTTATAATGTTGCACATATCTATTTGGGATACCTTTAAAATAATATTACAGAAAAAATTATGTGTTTTAATGTAATAGGTATCACATAGTAACTCATAATAAAAATTAGAAATGCTTCGTTGACTATAATTAATTTATAGATGATACGATACGATGTATGTTTCACATAATAAGAAATAAGTTTGTGAGTGACAAGACTGCGCGGCACTGCACTGCGCCTGTCACCCTATTGAGTTGTTGAATCTCATCATGCCCAGTAATTTTGCTGGCACACCTAGTAACGATACGAATATGTTCACATATCATTTTGAGCTTTTCTTATAAATAACTTCTAATTTTACCCCGCGGTATCCGAGTAGGCTTCGTTCCCGTGGTAAATCGGGATAAAAAACTACTAACCAATGTTTTTTCCAAAGGTCTCTCTATCTCTAACAGACAGTGCCGCATTGCTTTCGCAAATCTTACTAGCGTAATTCCCATTCCATTGGGTATTTTCGGAAATCCATTTAAATTTCTTTCTCCATTACTACATTATAATTCTACTACTACTTTTCTACATTATAATTGAAACAGTGCAAAAATTTAGGTCTCTAGTTCTAAACTTTGGGACTGGGCGTTGATGAGTGAGTATATCAGTCAGTCAGTCAGCGAGAGCTTTGATTTATAAATATAGGGAAGATTGTGAAATTATGAGTTATTATTTATTATTATAATAAATAATAATATTAAAATAATAAACACGGTTATAAAATTTCATTTTATTATATTAATTAAATTATCATTAAAATAAGTATATTAAAATGACACTACTAAAGGTTTAAAAATAAAGAAAAAAATTATCTGATAGATTTTTTTATTTTAATAATAATAATAATATGGGACAACTTCCACACACGGTCATCTGGTTCCAAACTAGGCTAGAAGCCTGTACTACACAATGTTTGTACATAATGGATAACAATCACTTATCTTATTATAAACTTTATAATTTACATACTAATTATTACAATAACATAAATACTTAAACTGGTTTATTCTGAGATTTACAAAGATTCAAACGAAGCATTCCTTATTATATTCGGCTGCGGGTAATCTTTTGAAACCAAATAGTGATTGCCTCGTTGTATCTCTGGATAATCTTCTGACACTCTATAGTGAGTCACGCCTTTTTCTATCCAATCTGTTTTTCTTCTTTTGCGTTTCTCCTCTAACGACTGAGAACTTAAAGTTTCCTTGTTATTGTTTGTAGTAATATCAGTCAGATCAAAAATGATGTCGTATGATGGTAATATAGTTTCCGCTAGCTGTCCAGTTGCTTTTGGAAGACAATCTTTAAGAAAACTTGGTGATTCAGCCATTTTGTGAAGGTAAGTTAGTTCTTCGACGATTTGTTTAGTACTCGAAGGCAGCTTTTGATCTAATTCATCTTCAGCAGATCGTAGCTCTTCTTTTATAATATGCTCCTCTATTTCAAGTGATCCTTTGTGCCCAGGTAGCTCGAAATCTTCTCCAAAATCACTTAGTTGTAATGGTATCACAAACACAAATGCCATAGAGTTGGGACGACCATTTTCTAGATTTTCCTTCTTCAAATCATCTTCTAGGTGTTCTTTCTTTAAATCAGTAGGTGCCATCCAGCAGGACGTTAGCAAACATGATATTACTATGATGGTTTTCATTTTTACTTTCTGTATACATGTTAAGAAAGTGCTTGAATTTATAGATAGTTAACGTGGGTATTGACACGAATATGGAACATGTAGTTATCTTATTAAGATCTACTGGAAATGATAATTAAATATTGTGATTATAGTTAAAAGAATAGTGTTTTATCTTTCAGATTGTAATGCTTCATACGCTGATAGTTTGCATTTCAAGGTAAGTATCTATAGTTTTATAATAAGCAATATTGCACGTACTAAGTACTTTGCCTGTAGAAACGATTTTCTAATAAGAGTATCTATAGCTCGACAGAAAAGAGTAGAAACGGAACTAATTTAAAGTGTACGTGTTGACTTAAAAGTTTCTCTAATTGATAAATATAGTGGCGCCCCCATTATTTTCTACTCTTTTATGTCGAGCTATACTTACTATGGCAATAGGCCCCTTTTTAATGGGAACATTTAATTCCAGCATAACCAGAACATACTGGCGAAATGTGGGTGGTTGAGTCCTGGGTACACCTCTGCCTACCTTTCGGAAAAAAGGCGGGATTGTATGTTATGTTATGTTATCTACTTACGCTACTTGTTTGCTAAAAACCTTAAACTTTTGTTTATGGCCTTCATAGATTACAAGGTCAAGAATTATGGTAGGTACTTATTTAAACATAAACATAACATCACGTCTTTTTCCCAAGGGGTAGGTAGAGGTCCCAGTCCCATAGTAGGTACACCAACATCTCGCCAGTTATGTTTTTAGGTCCCATGTTATAGGGGGCGAGCCTATGGTCATTTGTAATAAAATATCCACAAACGCTTTTTTCCTGACTTAGGGATCGAACCCGGGACCTCATGATCGGCAGTAGCGCCTGCGACCACCTACGCCACCGAGGCAGTCCTATTTAAAAATAATTGTGAATGTACCTATAGCCTGTAATCATACTTATAAGTACATGACCTACATGACCACCTACGAGGTATTTGTCAAGCAGACATTATTTAGCTATAGGTACCTAATATGTCTATGAACCTAACTAATTTTTAAAGTCTGCCTGTCCTGTAATAATATATGTACCATAATATTGAGGTCCTATCTGTGTAATAAAAAACACACACATGAAAATAAAATAATTTAATTAACAAAAATACATCATGGGTTAACTTAGGATAAAATAAACATAAACTAGTAGGTAAACTATTTGATAAATAACTATCACTGGTGTGTGGCAGCGAGGTGCTGTTCATGTACAGGATTCAGTTTGTCGTGGACGGCAGGAGGTTCCCGGTGCTCTTCCTGAGACTCGTGGTGACTCAACTCGACCCCTCTGTACGAGTCGCCGTAGGCGTAGTGACCCTGTTTCTGAGCCAGCTTTCCTTGAACTATGGATGGAGCGCAGCTGAAGAGAAGAGGCACGCTGCAGCCGCCCACGTTAGCGTTGAACGCTGCGTACACTGGACTGGCCGTCTGTGTAGCCGCTGGACCATAACTGACCGGAACATGACCCGCCGGAGCTGCGTACCCGTACCTCGCCATAGGCAAATGCTCCGGCATCAGCATTGTATCCATATCCGAGAACCCAAGCAGTTCTTGTTCAGGTTCTAACTCCAAAGATCTGTATTGAGGCATCCCGTAGTATTTGCGTGCGTATGCGTGGTACGGAGCAAGGTTGACCGGGTAGCCAGGAGGTGCGATGGCCGGCACGGGTGCTGACGCGGCGGCCAGCGCGCACGGAGACATCACCTGGTACTGCGAACGCTTGTCCCTGTAGTAGTCCTCGTTATCGTTAGATATCACGTTCCCTTCGTTTTCAGGATAAGCTGGCGCCGAACCCACAACTAGAGCGAAGGCCGCGAAGATAATCACCGATATTATAACCTCCATTTTCAATTCGCAACTGCAGGTGGCCACGATTCAACTGTTACTAATATTTATACACATTTTGCAATCCAGCATTTCAGTTAACTCCTGAGTTGGCAGTTTGAGTTACCTACATAATTTGGAAGCATATCTTGACCGAGAATTTTATGCTAGGTAACTATAAATTTTGCGACTCGTTCTATATTTTGTACTCATTTAAAAACACAATACTGAGAAATATTTAGATATATTCACAAAGCACATAACCAGTAGTCTGTTATACCAATACCAATATGATTGATACTTATGATCCATCTTAATCTTAACTAGTCTTAACTGCAGTTACTTTAGCTTACCTACTTTATTAACGAGCTGTACCCTACGATTTTGACCACTGAAAAATATATTAGGTATGTTTTAAGCTACCTACGTACCTACTTATCAAATTTCAACCTAGTCTATTCAGTAATTTTAGCGTAAAGAGGTAATAATCTACTGTACACACTTAAGCCTTTTTGTCGGCGACGTGTATAAGTGAGCATGGGCACTTAGATTATTGATAAGTCTCCGCGCGCGCTCCCACTAGACACCGCACTACCTTAAACAACAGCTTCATAAATGCGGCAACTTTAAACTTGTAGTGTGCGTAACAAAATGCTACTTTGGGTAAATACAGTTTGCGAGTATTGTGTGAAAAATTGTGCTAGACTAGCTCGGGTACGCCGATTTTGGCGTAGTTTTATTTGCCGTATTTGACGTGTATAACAGAATAACAGCGGTATCTAGTTGGAGCGCGCGCGGAGAACTGTCAATAGGTAATCTAAGCACGGGCAGATGATTGTGATTTTTTGTCGCTGGTAAAGTCGCCGACTGTCGACGGCTTTGGTGCGTAGATTCCTTATAAGCGTATCCCTAATACGAAAAATTTGACACAATCCTATGAAAAATTTCCCAAATCGATGTTTTGTATTCCCCTATGTAATATTACTATGTATATTATTCGGATTAACCCATTAATATTAACCCATTTTATAAATTTATATCCTGAAATTTGTATAGTGAAGTAAACAATGTCCCTGTCATTGTAGTTTCACTTATAAACTTTCGGTTTTTTCATAGTGAAGTTCTAAAAGTTTCAGTTTTACTGAAACCGTACCGCTTGACCGCTTGGCGTTCCCTACAATAAATTAAGAGTTTATAAACGAAAATAAAATGATAGGACATAGTTTACTTCATCTTAAAAATATCAGGATATAAATATATTAAACACATAGGTTTACTGTATTCGGAGGAAACAGGGGAATAAAAATATCGATTTGGTAAAATTTCCTGTTAAGGTGAGAGATGATACCTGGACAATCCTCTACCGGGACACAGTTCTTGGAGTACTCGTCTCGGACGAACCCTGGTGAGCACCGACACCCCATCCGACACTCCCATATCGATGAACATAGCGAGTGACCTGGACATTACAACATTATTGTACAACGTGTTATAAAAAGGTAAAAGGTGCCGCCCACACCTCTCCGGTCCTACACACCTACACACCTTTACCCCGCAAGCGAAGAATCAATTAAGCGGTCGACCTATCGTCGGCTAAGCAGGCTAATAAGGTTGGCTAATTACTACACTAGCGTAATTCCCATGTAGCGTAAACGAAGAAGTAAAAGAATCTCATTAATTAATTGAACTTCAATCGGTTCCTGAGATTTTCACGGGATTTTCAGATGGTCTGCATGTTAATGAAAAACTATGTGCAAAATTCCAGCCTTCTAGTTCGAAGGAAAGTTTTATGTACATAATATAGAGATTATCAACTCTATGTAATTATGTATATGTGTAACTGTATTATGTACGAGTCTATACGTTATATCTATACGTTTATTGTGAGAAAAAAAAACATTTACCGCTTGACCACATCACATCGTAGAGGTCTAAAGTTCGTAGCACTAACTGCGTAGCTCGTAGCCTCGTAGTGCTCGTGTTAAATATTGGATTTTTCCATTAGGAATTATCTCAATAATTGCCTGGAGTCTGGAACTGTGCCCGGTAGATGGCAATAGGCTCGCCCCCTATTACATGGGACCAATAACATACTGGCAAAATGTGGGTGTATCTACTATAGGACTGAGTCCTGGGTACACCTCTGCCTACCCCTTCGGGAAAAAGGCGTGAATGTATGTTATGTTTTGTGTTATTATCGTTCTAATTATATTTATTGTTTTATTCCAACATACATAATATTATTATTTTCTTATTCCTTGTCTACATCATAATAAAGACCTATGTGAAAAATTTCAGCTCTCTAGGACCAAGGGCTGGGCGTTGATGAGTGAGTGTGTCAGTCAGGACTTTGATTTTAATAATATAAGCTTTGCTCCGCGGTTCCACCCACTTAGTCGTCGTTTCCGTGAGAATATCAGGATAAAAAGTAACCTATGTGTTACTTAAGTCAGTTAGTAACCGAAGTCAGGCTAAGTATTATTTAGCCTGACTTCGGTTTTGTTTTCTGGAGCGCTGTGTCTGCCTTTTTACTGCCTTCTGTGCATATCATCTTCCTACCTTTACTTCACTACTCAAAGTCAAACTCAAACTCTTATTTTTCATAATAGCTGAGAACAAATAGCTCAACATTCAAAGTGAGTTAATATTTATTAAAGAACTTAATGCGCGGTGCTAGGCAAATTCGCCTTCTCGCTCACACGTTGTCTAGAAGAAATCACTCTGAGAGATAAGTCCGCCAATTGTTACACGTTTGTCTAATTTTAATGTTTATTTTGTTATTTCCTGTATTGTGGTATCAATTAAGTGATACTTATTTATTTATGATTACACCATCTTCCCGAAAGAGTAGGCAAAGGTGTACCCAAGATAAAGTCCCATAGTAGGCACTCTCAAACTTCACCAGTTATTTTTTTAAGTCCTATGTGATAGGAGGTGAGCCTATTGCCACCAACTGAGCACAATTCCAGACTTCAGACTGTTACTGAGTTTCCGAAAAACCAATAACTATAATTGTTACTTCTTTCTAGTTTTAAGTTTTTCTTCTTTGTTTATTTTCTGTTATACTATTGTGGTAGCAATAAAGAGTTTTCATTAATTCATTTAATAACGCTCTTTATACAAAACATTTAAAATATGAATTCACCAGAAGTAATCAGCTTCAAGTTGACACAGGTTGGAGGGCACCTCCAACCACAAAGCGAGAATTCTTCATGCATGCGCAAACACATCGATGTTCTATATACTTCTACTGAAACTACACATAATAACAATAACAAATAACGCAACATTGCACGCTATAAACTTTACAAATGTAACAGAAGTTATTGTTGGTTTAATATTTATTTTTGTTACCTATCGCTTTCCTGCTACAGGTGAACGCATATTTATCCGAACGAACCGAAACGAATTTTAGAATAGAATTCTTTATATGACTGCCTCGGTGGCGTAGTGGGTGCAAGCTTGACTGCCGATCATGGGTCCCGGGTTCGATCCCCGGGTCAGGCAAAGTGTTATTGGATTTTCCATTTGGAATTATCTTAGTGACCGCCTGGAGTCTGGAACTGTGCCCGATAGATGGCAATAGGCTCACCCCCTATTACGTGGGACCACTAACGTACTGGCGAAGTGTGGATGTACCGACTATGGGACTGAGTCCTGGGTAAACCTCTGCCTACCCCTTCGGAAAAAAGGCGTGATTTTACATGTTATGTTATATGAAATTCTGTGCAACCTCGCACACCACCGATTCGGACGATTCGATAAAAATGGTAAAATTCATTTTGTTCAGCTCGCTCAGCTAGGACAAATGTGCGTTAATCCTACTCCTTGACTGAACAAAATGTATTGAAAACAGGTTTTTTTCACGATTTCAAAGTTGATTTCATAACATGAAAGTTGTTCTAAATAATGAATATTAAATTGACTCAATGGTGATATACTCGTATATTAAGTTATACAATTAAGGCGTTGCATAACTTAATAAATATCACGTTTGAAGTCAAGATTGTGTATTGGGGTTACATGAATTAGTTCCCCCATTCCCGTTCTATTATAACCATACATATAGGTCATCCTTATATGGACGAAATTCCACTCAACCGTACCAAACGCCACGCGTCTTCTTTCATCCAAAGGACCGCTAAGGAGTGGAATTCTCTACTGGCGTACGTCTTCCCACCTGATTATGATCTTGGTCTTGGTCTTCAAGAAAAGAGTAAATAATTATCTGCTGGGAAGGCGTGTTGTATCTTAAGCCTCATATCCCAGGAGGTCTACTGAACATAGACCTCCCTGATAAAGGGGGGGTATTGCCAATACTAGACACGCTGGGCAGGAGGGTTGTCGAGCGCAGTTCATTGTTTTTTGCAGAGGACGCTGCTGCCCGGCCTCTGGATCTGTTAACCCTTAGCAGGCTCTTATGGCAACCACGGGTAGAGAAGAGGTGGAGCACTACTTTAAGGCCGGTAACTCCACGGCGGAGAAGGATTATTTTTTAACCAACCCACATACTTACAATCAATACTCGTAATAACTGAAAGTAAGTATAAAATATACTTCATAATAATGTATAGGCAATTATTTGTTAAGTTTAGCATTAGTCATAAAGGTAAGTAGGTAGCATGAATTGTTTCACGTCACCTTGATTGCACTTCCATATTGAGAACGTGTTCATTGGAACTCACATAAGATGTGCAACATTGGCAGATTTCTCGTTTGTTTGTATTCAATGCTATTTTACTCGTTAACCGCATAATTTGCTGGTTTAATTTATTACATCCATTCAAATTGATATAAAGAAAGGGTGAGATAGTGTACGTTCTTCAAGCGCTTACTCAACAAATAAGCCCGTGCAATTTGCTGAGTGTGAAGTTTGCAGTGACATATTATAATGAACAACAAAGATAGAAAGAGGTACCTAAGACCGTAGTGCGACCGAGACAACAATATTATTCGCTCGGACGACCTTACAAGACTGACGTACGTGGACCTAATGAGACCTAATTTGAGCTTGCGATTTTCGAGAAGCCTAATACATCATCTCCCCTTTTCTTCATATCAATGATTACATCATTTTACCACGTCGTATATTTTAGAGATACCTAATATGAATGATTCTCAATTTTTTTTTTAATTTCTTCGAACTCTTTGAAGCCAAGGTGTAGCTTGGAAAATATAGCTACTTAACAGTTGAACTAATTTTTTTTTTATCATAATATTTCCCTAAATTAGGTACATCTGTAGGAATCCATTGTTTTATTTCTATAAGTGTGCTGTACAAAATAAAATTTCTATCTTAAAATGGTATATGGTATCATATTGGGTATTTTATAGGTGAAATTCAAATGATTATTCAAATACCCTCTAAGAACATACAAAATGAAAATACACAGAAACTTTAACAAAATATGTTTTCGCACAAATAAAGGCCAGATCCAGAGCCAACAATTGAGTGAAAAATTATTCCCTATTTCTTCATTAAGGGTAATTTCATTTTGTATAGGTGACGTATAACCTTGATGTGCGGATATATATGGCCTACTATAAACTGACAGCAAAAACTATTGTGTAAGTAATAGAAGCCTACCTATAAGTACACTTCATCATTAACATCATCAGCCGGAAGACGTCCACTGCAGAACATAGGCCTCCGCCTATGTTCAGGAGTAGCGCCATAAACTATTCATATGGGGGGATTTTGCCGTAAACGCCACGCTTGACAGGCGGCTTGGTGATGACAGTAGTTGGAAAGTTGGAATAGGTACTTGGTGCCGAAGAACGCTGCTGCCTACGCTGCGAATATGTCCGACTGCCGGGTCTCACGGCTCCCACGGGATAAGAGAGAGACGGCCCTATATTTAAAAACAACAACGTACCATGTCATTATTCCCATTAATTTATCTCTTTATTATTCTATCCGATATTCCAATATATTATATATATTGGTCTTTATTTATCTCATATCAAAAATCATTGGGAAGTTTTGTCAAGTCTCGGATGCAGATATGTGAAGTAAACTGTAGATGTTGCAAGACTGGACGTGCCTATTCGCAAGATGATGTTCTTCACTATCTCACCAAAGCGATTCAAGTTATCTCTTAAAAAGTATAAAAAGCGGATATAAAAATTGTGGACATCATTAAAAACTGACTTCCGCATTGGGAACAATGTACGAGAGAATAGTTTTAACTTTAGTTATCTCAATAACTTTAGTTAACTGTCAATATCTTAACATCAAGAGTCCGAATCCCTTGCATCCAGTACATGGATTGTACGTGAAACCTTCAGCCGATGGAACTACAGGAGACTTGTATGTGGCTGCCTCAGAGAACAGCGGCTCGCAGACGCAATGGCTGACTGATCAGCCAATCAACATCCTACCAGTTGGAGCTGCTACGCAACAACATCACACCACCGTCCCTTGCCCTAAAGAGGAGAGCTCTACTCAGAAACGAGCTGTGTTCAGCCCTCCAGTACAATATGCCTACGCTCTGCCTGTAACGGGTGCTACAGAAGGCGCTGTCATACCGTACCCTTACGTTATTCCCGCAGCAACACAATCTAGTACCTCAGAATCACCTACTAAACCATGCACAGAAGTATCTTCAGCTTTTCCTTCGTACAACCCTTTCCAACTCTTCTACCCGCACATGATATCAGCGTATGCCAACGCTATGTCCATTCTAAAGGAATCAGGAATGAGTGATGATAAGGCCAGTTCTGTTGTCTCTCAAGCTTCTCCTATGTGGTCTCCATACGGCGCCTACCCGATGTATGTTATGGTAGACCCTAGCGCATGGACTCAAACAACTATTACTCCTACATCGACAACTACACAATCAAATGAAAACTGAGAAATCTAAATTACTTAATTTATTTATTTATTGTATACCCAATTTTAATAAAATTAATGATTTACAATTCCTGTTTTAATTTAGATAATTCCACATAAATTATAATATTTTGTGTTTCTTCTTTCTTTTATGGATGGTTTCGAAAGATTTACTGGTAAATAGTAAAAACATGTGACGCCTTCCTAAAAATAATAAAAACTATTTCTGTCAAAGTCAAAATTTGATAATTATCAGTGTCAATGTCAAATTTACATAAAATGTCAACTTCAAAGTCAATTCTCTAATTCATAGCAGCTGTCAACTGTCATTCCTTTTACAGCTGGCCACAAAGCGTGATCTACGCAAAATCAACAAAAATTACAATTTTATAAGAAAATTAGTGTTGAAGTTGTATATAGAACCAGTTACTAAATTCTATTTAATCATGGTGTCGAAGAAAAAGAAGAAGGTCGGTCTTTACTATGTGTATGAATGTTTACAAAATAGAAAACCTCACGTGTTGTTGACTAACCTAAAACTGTGAAATTTCTGGTATTTTGTAGTATTCGTCCGGAGAAGGAGCTCAGTTTATGACGAGGAAAGCTGCGCTGAAGAAACTGCAGCTAACTTTAAAAGATTTCAGACGAATTTGCATATTGAAAGGGATTTACCCGCGTGAACCAAGAAACCGAAAGCGGGCTCAAAAAGGCGCTGGAGGCATCAAAACACTTTATCACACGAAGGACATAAAATTCCTGCTTCACGAGCCTATAATATGGAAGCTACGAGAACTCAAAGTATGTATAAGTACCATACTATAACTAATAGCATAATTTACAAAGATAATTCTTTGTAAAATGACATAGCTAACAAATATCACTTATACTTTTAGGTATACCAACAAAAAATACGTCGTGCAAGAGCAATGAAAGAATATGGGAAAATGAGAAAATACTTCCGCGACTATCCTGACATAAATATTGACCATATTGTTAAAGAGAGATATCCAACATTTGTGGATGCACTAAGAGACTTGGACGACTGCCTCACATTGTGCTTCTTATTTAGTACCTTCCCTTCATTGAAAAGAGTGCCAAGAGACCAGTCTCTCCTCTGCAGGAGGCTAACTGTAGAGTTCATGCATGCAGTCATTACTGCTAAAGCTCTCAGGAAAGTGTTTGTTTCTATCAAAGGGTATTATTACCAAGTGGAGTTTGAAGGGCAGGAGATAACTTGGATTGTGCCACATCACTTTTCATTCCAGGTAAAATTTCTTCTTTTCTTTCTTTCTTTCTTTTTGTGTATAGATTGTATCATAGTTTTGTACTAGTCATTTTTACACTTTTCTTGATGTTAATCTATAATTAAAATGTTTATTTATTGTTTTTTCTTTATTTTAGCCCCAAAGCAAAGATGAAGTTGACTTCAAAATCATGTCCACATTCGTAGAATTCTACACAATGATGCTTGGATTTGTCAATTTCAAGTTGTTCCACTCTCTCAATCTGGTGTATCCCCCACAACTGACTGCTGGCTTCACCAGCGACACAGACAAGGACCTCATTGATGAGCAAGCTTATGTCTCTGAGAGAATAGCTGCCATGAACCAGCCTGTAGCAAGAATTGAAGGCTCAAACGAAGTGGAAGAACAGCCAGACATTGATATTTTCGCAACTGAAGGTGAAGAAGACCCACAGAAACTGGAGGAAGCCAAGAAAGAAGAGGAAAAGGTAAAGAAATTAAAAACCTTGTTCAAAGGGTTGAAGTTCTTCATAAATAGGGAGGTGCCGAGAGAACCTTTGGTGTTCATTATACGCTGCTTTGGTGGAGAAGTCTCCTGGGATAAGGATCACTTTGTGGGCGCAACATTTGATGAATCTGATGAGAGCATTGCATATCAAATTGTTGACAGACCAAGCATGGAAAAGCAGTACTTATCTAGATACTATGTCCAACCCCAATGGGTATTTGACAGTGTCAACACGAGGAGTCTCCTGCCTATCAACAAGTACCTAATGGGAGCTGATCTCCCTCCACATCTCTCTCCATTTGTGGATCCAATAAAGGACCAAATTTATAAGCCACCTGAGCAAAGGGAGCTTGAGGATCCTGACTTTAAACCACTGAGTAAGTATAAGTTACTTGATTGTAGATTTAAGCCCAAGATTTAGTTGACATTGCAGCACCATGACCAACCTTCTTAGTACATTCATAGCTATCAATGTTTCATGCAGAGCATGGTTTTAAGAGCAGAAAATCAGTGTACAAAATTATTTGTTCTGTGTCCACACTATAGTGTTTTACCCAAACATAATGATACACTAATATGTAGTAGCTGGGGAAAATGGCTGCATCTGAGACTTTTGTCTCAGTGTGATTACTTTGGAACAAAGTTGCAGGCAACACTGTAAAGGACTATACATACCCAAGCCGCTAACCCCCTTGAGGCTTTGTTTTCCTAGGATAGCGGGCCACGTCATATAGCAGCGGAAATGCAGCAGTAAGGGATGTCACTAAAACATTCTCTAAGGAAACAATAAGATGCTGTTTCCTAAAAAGTGCTACCTGACACCATAACTTAAATTTGAGTTAAAGATAGCCTTATTATTGCATCCACTATATAACAGAACCACTATCCTAGGAAAGCATAATGATTTGTCGGCAATGTGAATTACAATGCACAGGCTCATGTTTCTTGTGAAATTTGTTGCCGGCTTTTGTTGGCAGCGTAGGTGTGCTGAGTATGTTAACTTTATATCATGTGATATCATGCTTATATCAATCACTCTTATAAAACATGTTCTCCACAGATGATGAGTCAGGCAGTGAGATAGAAGAAGCAAGTGATGAAGACAAGGATGAGGAGGAACCTGACTCAGACCAAGGCCCTGAGGAAGCACTCGCCAAACAATACCAACAGGAGGTGAAGGAAGACTCCTCTTCTGACGATGAGGATGATGATAATGATGGTGATAAACTGGAGAAAAAGAAGCTTGCAAAGGAGAAGGTATGGTTTTATATTATGACAGTAATAGTTAGGGTAGCATTGTTTTTGCCAGACACAAAATACCATTTGATTTCATTGTTTTATCGAAATTCTATAAAACTAAAAAGGTTTATAATGTACTAGATTACCTATAATATTAAAACATGTGGGCTATAGTAGCCAGAGAGCTATAAAGGGTTTTACTTTTTAAGCTAAGTAAATCATTTTGTTAACTACAGAAAAAAGCCATGGCGGTCACAACTGGAGTCCCTCATAAAGAGCACCCCTACCAGAAAGAGATTGAGGACAAGGAAGCTTTCAGGTTAAGAGAGAAACTTGTTCCCAAAAAGCACAGGAATTTATACAAGAGCATGAAGGCTGGCCAGCAGAAGAGGAAGAAGGAAATATGGCTTCTGAGAAAAAAGAGGAGACTTCACGATGAAAAAGTCAAGGAAGAAAAGAAAGCAGAAAAGAAGACGAAGAAAATGCAAGCTTTGGATGCTGCGTTATCCTAGAATGTAAAGATAAGTGTTGATAATATAACAAAATAAAAAAATATATTCAACATTAACAGGAACTTTTTATTTTTAATTGTATATTTACAATAATAAATAAATCATTGAACATTAAAATGTTTTAAAAAATGTTAACAGATATGAATGGACAGAAATAATAGACACACCACTAATAAAAGCATATAAAAATATCTACATTTTTATTCTAATGAGACTTCAATGCTTATTCACAATAATAATAAACACTAATTTACAGTACAAGCATACTCAAAAGTTGAGCTGCATATAATATATCAATAATTTTAGGTCGGTACAATTTAATTAGTAACAATAAAAGAATTGGGAAAGATAATATATTGTTCTAATAATGTTAAAAGATTGCCAGATTATGTGTCTATCACAGCTTGGCTATATATTGTGTATAAAATTTCAACTGCAATAGCAATTCTATGCTATATTACAGAATTGTTCATTGAACACAATGACTACTGCAATCAATTAGTAGTGGTAGGCCTCTTTTGCAGGGGGCCGCCTGGGGACCTTTGCCAGTTATTCTTCCGCCAAGCAGTAATGTGCAAACATTACTGTGTTCCGGTCTGAAGGGCAATGTTACCGGCGAGATTACTGGGCATGATGAGTTTCAACAACTAATATCTCAGGGTGATAGGCGCAGTGAAGTGTCATGCAGAATTTTAATTTTTATAACACTGGGTGGCGCTGTGTCTGTTATGGGCAATCATGATGCTTGCCATCAGGCACCTGATATGCTCGTCATGTCACTCACTATCATAATAAAAAAAATCTAAACTTACTACATACAATATAGAACACTACTTTTGAAAGTCTACAAGCTCACGTGCCAGCATAAAGTGCATTTCAATTAATAGAATGTCCAAGATGCTGGCAGCATTGACAGTGTTATAGGATTACTAGCTGGGCCCCGCGGTTTCACCCGCGTAGAAATCGTTCCCGTGGGAATATCGGATAAAAGTACCCTATGTGCGTTATTACAGAGTCTAAACTATCTACATACCGAATTACAGCCCAATCAGTTCAGTAGTTTTGGCGTGAAAGAGTAACAAACATCCATCCATCCTCACAAACTTTCGCATTTATAATATTCAATCAATCAACTCAGCCGAAGGGAGTGCACTACTTATCACTGAACCTATAAGCCTCCCTATATGAGGGGGTTTTGCGAATACGCTTGGCAGGCGGGTTGGCGAGCGCAGTTCGTTTTTTTTACGCAGAAGACGCTGCTGGCCGTCCTGTGGATCTGATAACCCTAAGGCAGCTCTTACGGCTACGAGTGAGGTGCCATTCTAATGCCGGCACCCCACAGCACATTTATAACCTAGTAGAATTATTTTAGCCCCCTATGTCCCACTGCTGGGCAAAAGCCCCTTGCCACTTCCATTCAGCATATTCTTGAACTAGAATCTTGCACATTACTGTGGGTAAGTTCATTAAAATTATCTCATAATATTTTGATGTGATGGAGGTTCTATGAACTTTAGTATTCTCTCTAATATAGCAAATAGTTATTTACATTGGAAATTATAACTAATCGGAATCCTCATCAGCTTCAGCATCACTGTCTTCTAGTTCAGGCATGGGGAACCTTAATATGGCAGCTATACCAGTTAGCTGGTCCAATTCTGAAAATAATCATTTTTTTAACACAAATATCAGTCGGAGTAAATTTTTGTTTTCTCTTATAGATTCAGTATTCAGCACGTATAGAAGATACATAAGTATAATAAATTGTTTAGGCATAAGTATGTATGCATGTTCTTAGGAAAGGCCAAGTCAAAAGCACCTATAACCGACGAGCATGTATGAAAAATGTCATGAATGTGAACAAAGCGAAAGTTGTATGTCAAGATAGTAGCAAGTGGAGGGAAATAGTCTCTGCCTACCCCACCGGGAACAAGGCGTGACTGTATGTACATGTATGCATAATGTAGGGTTCCATACCTAGATACCTGAACGAAACGCTACCCCTTCATTCGCTAAGAACATACAGCGCCATCTGGTTGCAAACTACAGCAAACAACTAAGGGTTTATAGTCCCGTTCGCAAAGTATGGAAATGCGGTAAAACGGCCATAATTTTTGATTGCGTTTACTTAAAATTAATTTACAGCCACAAGGGACCGCAGATCTTAGTTGATATAAAATTCAACTTGATACCTCCACGGTTTCCCGTTAAAAAGTGTCTTAACTCTTAACAGATGGACTGACGTAAGGGTTCCTTTTTGCTTTTTGAGGTACGGAACCCTAAAAATGAAACCCCTTGATCACAACTTATGTTGTGATCATGTTATCTTGAGAACAACTTTACGATTTCATTCATCTTTTATTTTAGTATTCTAAAACTTTGTAGAATGTTTTTACCTATAGAAAGAAAAATTAAGAAATGTGCCAGCCAGCTACATCGGTGGGCAACTATCGTTAAAAAAATTATTATTTCACGGATTTGTCTCTGTCCCCAATAGCAGAATAATAAGTTCATATGAGGTACTAGGAGATAAAAAAACGGGAAGAGGTGAAATTACTACTTTATCTTATGAGGTAATCGGGTATCTTTCCATGGCAGTACGAAGTATTATTTTATACTCTTGGTTACACTTACGTTCGCCAGAAACATGCATGCTAGAGAATATTCTCACATCGCCGCCGTTTTCACGCACTGTATCAACTAACGCGACATACTCTTTCCTTTGCTGGATATCTTGACATCTGAAACATTTTTAAAACAAAATTTCATACAGGCAGATTATCGAAAGCTGGCGCGTACAACAAATTTTTAATAAGTGTATGTAATATTTTTTGTTTTTAACATGTAAAGTATACGCATCGTGAATAGTCGTGACGTGCATGCAGTCAATGAAGAAGATTGTTAGTATTTTGATTTTGTAACTATTGAGTCAGACGGTAATACAAGCAGGTTGGGCGTTGAGCCATGAGAGTTACTAGAGATTGTAGCCAAATCACAGATTATACAATAACAAATCTGGGAAAGACAGTTACATTTAAGATTGTACTACTCTTACATTTTGGTAATGTTCCTGCAACAGGAATATAGAATACATCAAAAGTTTACCTGAACAGTTTATCAGAAATCATAAGAGTCTCAACAGCTTGGGCCTCATTAGCAGTTTCTACATGTTTCTTGCCGTAGAATGCCTTTGCAGGTTCCAGTTGTAACATTGTGTAGAAACTCTCTAATAATTTCACCTCACTTGCTGCCTTTGTGTCTGATATTTTTGCTATCACTGCTGGTTCTTGTAATACCTCTGAAAAATTATACAAAATAAGTTGTATTGTGCTATTTCTGCAAACTATTTATTTGCCTTAGTGAAGTGGTTCACAAGCACCCCAGGTTAGATAAAAGTATTAGTGGATTTTTTCATTAGGAATTTTGTCAATGGACGCCTGGAGTATGGAACTGTGCCTGTCGGAAGACAATAGGCTCACCCCCTATTCCATTGAAATTAAAAACATAACTGGCGAAATTTAGGTGTACCTACTATGGGACTAGGTCCTTGGTGTACCTAAGACCAGGCAGAGGTATACCTCTGCCTGGTCTTAGGTTTACCTCTTACCTTACCTCTTACCTTACTTACCTCTTTGGGAAAAAAGCGTGATTTGTGTTATAGGAAATTTGTTGTACACACCACCTTTTATTAACTGACCTATACCTTTTCTATTCTGAGACTATACAACATACTGACCTTTCAAAGAGTGTTTGAACCCTGAAGAAGCCTTCACCAACAAAAACTTGCCCCTGTTATCAAGCAGCAGTTTGTTATCAGTTTTGATAGCCATCTGCACCATGTACTCAAAGAACTGGTCTTTAACAAACCCTGGTGAGGCCAGGATCACACACTTCACTACACTGAAGTCTACATGACGGAGAATGCCTTGCATTACTGCATCATAGAACTTGGTTAAGCCCTGGAAGCAAATATTTATGGTATTTATATTGTTTGCTTAATTTTTAGACTTAAATAAAATGTTATGGGAACTGCCATAAGTACCAGAAAATATCCTACTTTAATTATAAATCCCAAATCTCAGTACAATGTAAAAAAGTTACCTTTGTATCAGGTAAACATAGCGCTAGCACATTCTAACTGAACTCCAGCACCATCTAGCACTGTTTTTAACTGAACTCCTGCGCCATCTAGCACTGTTTTTTTGTGTGTATGTTTGTTTCGTATTCATGTTTATACTACTGAATCTATTTGAACTGAAATTTAGTATGTAGATAGCTTAGACCCTACTGGAATACCTTTTTCCACATATTCTCACGAAAACAATATCTTTGCGAGTGAAACCGCGGAACACACATATATAGTACATTAGTTGATAATTATATTATTTAGTCTTTTATTCAATAAAAGCACTGTACCCTTGAAAAAAAACAGAATCATGATGATAATAAATTAGGCCAAAGAATTCAAGACATTTTGAAATGTCTACATTTAAGTGCTTGTCATTGTTTGTATAGTTGGTAGTTATATGTTATTGATTTATGGGTAATTTTAATGTTAATTGTGCAAAATTGATGGTAAAGATAGATTTGTCAAAATTATGAGGTGTGCATGTGGTTTGTAAAAGGTTGTAAAAACCAAGGAACAGAAGACAAAACAAGGTATACAATGCCAGATCATCATCACCTCAGCTGTAGAATGTTCACTGCTGGTCATAGGCTGGTCTGTCTACTTTGTGGATGCCAAATACAACATACAGCCAAATTAATTCATTCAACTACCACCAGGGGCTCGACACACTGGAGCTGAGGCGGAAACTGCTGCTCATTGTGCATTACTGCAAGATATTGCGCGGTGAGCTGCATAATATCCTGTCTAGTGTTGGGTTGTATGTGCCAGATAACTATTTACGTTCGGGACATAGGCTTTACCGGTTGCTGGTGGGTCCACTGCCACCTAGGACGCGTCATGCCAGCAATACGCCGACACGCCGAGCCGTATCTCTATTGACCGTGTTTCTGAGCGAGAACCAACATGTCGACATATTTCACAATAGTATAAGTATTCTAATAACTAACTTAATTTAATTAGTTATTTCTAAGCCGTTCCTAAGACAGTTTGCATTTGGTGCATACTGTGTATAATAAATAAATAAACTACCTTTTCATGTTGCTGCACGAATCCCTTCCTTTTCCTAGGTATTGTGATGTCTATCTTTATCCTGACTAAAGTCATAGAGGGAGTGATCAAGCACACATGAGCAAGTCCTTCTTGCATGACCACTGCTGCTACATCAGCATTGGCTGCTGGGTCACATGCCGTGTCTACCCTCTCCAGTGCTACAGAGTCCCAGTATGGCTTCTTGAGAATGAATTTTCTGTTTAACTCCAAATCTAATGTGTGATATGCACCCATCTGCAGAATTATAAGTTATACTAGTAGTTACCTTGAGTATAGTTACCTAAGTGAACCTTGCATATACATAACATAACATACAATCACACCTTTTTCCCAAAGGGGTACCCAGTACCCAGGACTCAGTCTCTTGGTAGATATACCCACATTTCACCAGGATGTTATAGGTCAAATGCTTTAAACTCTATACCCGTGCTTGCCGTAAGAGCCGGCTAAGGGTTAAAAGATCCAGAGGACGGGCAGCAGCATCCTCTGCAAAAAACCATCGAACTGCACTCGACAACCCGCTTGCCAAGCGAGTTGAGTAATGGTAAAACCCCCCTTTATGCCCCTTAATGGGGGGAGACCTATGTTCAGTAGTGGATTACCAATGGCTGAGATAAGGATGAAATGTTTTAAATATAGCATTAAACTGGCCGGCCCTGCACTACTTTTGATACTTATTTTTTCTGACAATTTTTGCATGGGGGTAAGGCAAACAGGTACAGCACACATTTACAAAATCACATAACAAATGCAGTAAACCATATGTTGTATTGCACATGAAACAGTTTTTGACAATGTATATGGGTGGTAGCGCACCATATGGGGAACAAATTGGAAATCACTTGAGTTAATGTTTCCATTGTACTATATAGGTACATTATATTCAAAGATAAACGCTGATTTATTTTGATGGACTCTCAGAACTTCGTTGCTAAATTTCAGTGTTTATTTGGAATTATTCTCTAGCTTATAGCTTGCAGATCTTGTACAATGTTATTCTCTATCAACCTATTTTCATGTACATAGTTCACAGTACTTACCTTGACATATTGATTCTCCACAATATTTCGGCCATTCAGTCGCAGCATACATGCTTGTGTGTCAAAATATATCTTCTCCACTTGTATGGTAATCGTTGTCCTCACTCTCTGACTCGTAGAGGAGCCCGTGGAAGATTCTGTTTGAACTTTACGAACTGTTGAAGCAGTGACTGCATCACCCTCGGATATAAGGTTGTACGCATGCCACATGTCCTCGCTTTCCTCCGGGATAAGCCCAATACTCCTAAAATACATAACTAACATAAATGATTTAAATTCTTCAATCTTAACAACAGAAAATCATTGAATTGTACTCACCCACAACCATCTTTCTCGATATTTTTGTGAACTAGCTTCATCTTTGCTGCTGACCAGCAGGCATAATTCAGCAAGCTTGATTGATTATTTTAATTATATTTATGGGTTAACAATATTAATACATATGCTGATGAAAACATTTCCACATGATTATCTTTTCACACGAATTCAATAGATTGAAATCGTAGAATTCAAAATTTAGAACAACAGACAGTTTTACAAAATCTGGAATGCTCCCGAGACTGCAGGAGACATCTGTCACTGTCACAATAGTAGTCGGCTGTCAGGTTTGTCAGGCTGTCAAGTGTCAAGAAACAAAAAATCTCAAATCAATTCAATTTATCATTTTCTTGGCTTGTGAAAGTGCTAAGTTCACTTTCCTACCACAAGTTTGCCAATGACATTAAGGAGATAGAACATCAAACAAAGGAAATTAAAATTAAATTAACCAATAAGTGCTTTTTATTTTTGAATACAAGCAATCTTATTACAGCTTGTAAACTAAACAAAAACTAAAAACAATTATAGCGCCATATTGCGATCAACTGTCAAAAGTTAAATGCTGTCAGCTGTCATGCGATTAGCTGTCCAGCGCTAAAGCTTGACAGCTTGACTGTCTAATATCTGTCATGTTTTGCACGGGTTGCTGAGAGAGCAGTGATGCGATTTGATATTTTATTTCTTTTTGTAATGTTTTTCAAGTGCTATCAGCATATTGTTTACTTGTTTGTGCCTAATGTTTCTCTAGGAAGGTTTGTCGAATAATAAATCAATTTATGTTATTGTGTGTGCAGTGAAAATATTGTGTTTTATCGTCAACGGTCAAGCTCAGCTGGTTCGAGGAGCGGTAAAATCTCGCGAGTTTTTCTTTGGTTTACAAGTTGAGGTTGCACTTTTCGTGCTCCATTTGTTCAAGGTATGCCGTTATATTTTTCTATTACCTACATGCTTGCTATGAAACTCCAGGCTGGAAGCTTATAAAATAATTATCTACCGTTTTTACATAGACCTCTATGTACACGTAAGTAAAATACCAACTCGTGTTTATTTTCGCTCAATTTATCCAAAGAGCCAACGTAAGCTCGAACTTGCAATTTTTTAATCTCGTTTATTTACAAACCGAGACACTGGCCGTGATCCAGATTACGTGTCGCGTTATTGCGCGGGAACTTGCGTTATTTTTAGTATGTGGGCCGCGTAATGCGTCGCGTTTATTCATAAATTTATTTGTGTATACATTTTCAGCGAAATGAGTACCTAAATAATAGGGAAATTTAAAAAAGTGTAGTGTAAAAGTGATAAAATGAGTGAAACGCAAGAAGCACCGCCGGATCCGAGCGCAGCGCCTCCTGGCCCTCCATCTAGTGCATCTTCAGACGCCGCATCAGTCGCAAGCACCGCCACCTCCATACAGAAGCCTGACTCAACACGGCCTTCATCTCTCCCAAAACCGTCAGGATTGAAGCCACCATCCAAAATTGGAAGACTCTGCTCAAATTCAGCTCCGAAACCTGCCGTGCCCATCTCTCCGAGAACTGGTGAGTAAAGTTGTATTTATAGCACTATAGTACAATACAAAGGTGACAATGCTGTCACTATAGTGTAATGAGTATACACTCATATTTACAAACAAGAAAACTTAAGTACAAACTGCAATTGACACTAGGTATACCTACATCTTTAAATGAAACTTCTTGCCTTCGCTTTAGTATTGTTGATGTATGTTCTCATTTTCATTCAGAGGCAGAGTTCGATAATATGTGCACCAATGCTTTAAATTGCCAATTGAATACCAAAGACAATTGAGCCTCAATGAAGCTTGACTCACAAGGTCTCAGGACACTAATTTAATCCCCATGTTATCACTTCCTGTGTTGGATCGGCTTAAAACTTGTTTCCAATGACATACTGCTAAATAATGTGTTACTCTAACATTAAAGCAAGGTTTAGATAATTCAAGTTATAATGTTGATTTTAAATATATATAAAAGATTTTATTTATTGCCAAAGTAAATTTGCACAAACAGTAATGCAAGACTAAGAGGATTGTATTTATGCCAGATTGAAAACCCAATAGAATTTGCATTGAGTTGCTAGGATCCAAATTCCGGCATAATCATAATGTACATTATATAGGTATATATAGTCACTCCTTGTTCCTGATGGGATAGGAAAAAACTATTTCCCTTCACTTCCTACAATCCTGACAATCCAGCTTTGGCTTCATCCATTTTCATGACATTCTTTGTACATGCTCGTCGGTTGTTGGTATTTTTGACTTAGCCTTTCCTTAGAACATCAAATCCCGCAATATGACGGGTTATTTAGCAGTGCATTATAATTTTTTTTTCTAATTAAAATAAATTTTGACAGCCTCGTTGGCGCAGACGGTAGTAACTCTGCTTTCTGTGCCGCAGGCCCCGGGTTTGATCCCCGGCCAGGTCAAACATTTGTGTGCATGAACATGACTGTTTGATCTGTGTCTGGGTGTTATAAGCGTATTTAAGTATGTATATCAGTCATTTGGTTACCATAGTAGTGGCTTCTAGCCTAGTTTGGGACCAGATGACCATGTGTGGAAGTGGTCCCATATTATTATTATTATATTATAATGGTAGGCCTCTTTGCAGGGGGCCGCCTGGGGAAGTACCACACCTTTGCCAGTTGTAAAGTGGACTCCTTTTCCGCACTTTCCGACTCTATATCTGGTCCGTTGTATGTGACCCTTTGCCAGTTATTCATCCGCCAAGCAGAAATGTGCAAACATTTCTTTCCGGTCTGAAGCGCAATGTTACCAGCGAAATTACTGGGCATAATGAGTTTCAACAACTAATATCTCGGGGTGACAGGCACAGTGCAGTTCGGCGCAGAATTTTTGATTTTAAAACACTGGGTGGCGCTGTATCTGATATGGGCAATCATGACGCTTACCATCAGGCACCTGATTTGCTTGTCTGGTCATTCACTTTCATAAAAAAAAATCATAGGGTAGTCCCTATCTACAGTAATCTGCAAACAATACATTTACAATACAATACATTTAATCTTTTTACAGAAACGGCTTTCAACAGTTTATTGTGCAAAACAGCTGACGAAGAAAAGAAACGCCTTATAAATTTTAATTTATTTTCCCTACAAAATAATTATTCTAAAGCCTAATTTATTTATTTATTTAATAACATAATGATAGAAAGCTTACAGTATAAATACCAAAGCGCTAACTATCTTAGTAACATATAACTTAAATAAACTCTAATATTAACTGATATAGAGCGCATACTATCATCAAATATATCGACATGTTGGAGCTCGCTTGTGAATGCGTTCAAGACGGATAATGCTCGCGAGGTAGGCGTGTTGTTAGCGTGGCGAGTGCGAAGTACTGGACCCGAGAACAGTAAATGTCTTCGACGCCCGGTCCGTAGGTAGTTGTCTGGCACAAAAAAGTTTATGGCTGCTAAAACGGTCGGATTATTTATCTTACTGCGTAGAATAAGACAGTAATGGACTAGTAAGTGTAATTTCCTCCTAAGTTCCAATGTGTCTATACCAATCATTCCTGACACAAACAGAGATGGAAAAAGATATGGATAATATCCATACATCCGTTTGTATACATATCGGGCAAATTTGCGTTGAAGTCTCTCGATCAGCATGCAATACTTCGCCTCCCTGGGGTCCCATATGATTGCGGCAAATTCCAATTTACTTCGGACGAAGGCGTTGTACAGCAAGATCGCCACCCTAACGTCGGGAAACTGCGACGCCGTTCTCATAATAAACCCCAGGGTCCTGTTTGCTGCCTTACAAACCAACGTTATATGATCCTGGAAGTCCAGACGGGTGTCCAGGACCACACCCAGGTCTCTGATACTCGCTACTCTTTCTAAGGGAGAGCCCTCTAGAACATACGTCGGCATTATAGGTTTTTGCAATCTAGTGAATGTAATTACTTTGCACTTGGAAATATTAAATGATAACCTGTTTGCCCGGCTCCATTGTTCCACGGAGTACATATCCTGCTGCAGATCGTTGCAGTCAGAAGCCTGATTTATAGCCTGATAAACTTTGAGGTCGTCTGCAAACATTAGGCACCTACTCGACTTAAGTACCTTCGGTAGGTCATTTATCATGGCCAAGAAGAGCGTTGGGCCAAGGGTACTACCTTGGCTCACGCCAGATCTAGTGTAGAACTCCTCAGACCTATACATTTTGAGCTGCACATACTGTCTACGATCTCGTAGATAATTTGCAAAAAATTTCAACAGCTGCGGCGAAGCACCTAAATATGAGAGCTTTACAAGTAATATGTCGTTGTCGACAACATCAAAAGCTCGCCGAAAGTCTAGAAATACGGCATCCACTTGCCTACCAGCATCCATATGCGCCGCTACATAATCCACAAAGGTAACTTGATTGGTGGTTGTAGAACGGGCTACGCGAAACCCGTGCTGCGAGTCATCCATGACTGGTTCCAATTGACTCCTTAAATATGAATTTAATATTGATTCAAAAATTTTACTAAAAACATTTAATACAGCTATTGGTCTAAATGTCTCCACATTCGTCGACGAACTTATTTTAGGGACCGGTGTTACACGGGATATTTTCCATTTTTCCGGATAGGAGCATGAGATTAGAGACAGATTGTATAGATGAAGAAGAGGATCTTCTAGTGCAGAAAGGCAGTCTTTGACGAGAAACGGGGGTATCGCATCAGGGCCAGCCGCCGAAGATGGTTTTAGGCGGCGGGTCGCGCGGCGGACGTCTGCTACAGTCACCCACGGTATAGACACCAGACGCGAATCACCGGTTCTGCCGTAGTGCTCTGCCATTTTGACATCTAAGGTGGGGGTATCGTCGAGAAATACAGAGCTAAAATACTTGGCAAACGCAGTAGCCGCCTGCTGTCCTACAAAGGTCTCCCCATCTAGAGTATATTCATTTGACTGAGCTCGACTCTCACGTCTGTCTCTTACATGCTTCCAAAACCGATTGGGCTCCCGACTTATATTAGACCCAGTCAGGGCCATGTACTGGTCATGGGCGTCTTTAATTAATTCCTTAATATGGCTCCTATAATATTTAAAAACTTCTTTATTAAATTCTAGACCTAATTCTTTGTATCTACACAGATGAAAATATTTTATTCTTAATTTGTTTTTAATTTCGTCCGTATACCAAGGTGGATATTGTCTGCTATTCAAAACTGAGTGTTTCCTAACAGGCACAAAATCACTTACAATGCTATTTAGTTTGAGATAGAAATTATCCACAGCCTTGTGCATATCCTGTTCCTGAATAACATCGGTCCAATCGGCAACAGACACACTGGAATATAGAGAATGGAATTCGGCTTTGCGAAAGTCCCAGTTTGGAGCATAAGGTGATTGAGTGTTGAAAGGTATCGCGTTTAGTTTGTCATAGCCAGGATCAGTACTCGCAGCATTATTTTTATACGTTAGCGTCACTTCAAACGGCGGGTGATAGGCATCTGCCGGTACCAGTGGTTCCACGTCCTTGGACACGCTTACATCACCACACTTAAGGACTGACAAAACGAGGTCCAACATGCCGCCATGGGAATTCACAATAACATTGTGCTGTTCAAGTTTACAAAATTCCATAAATAAATCAAATTGAAATCTTACATTGCTACTGCAAGAGCTAAGATTAAAGTCTCCAATTATCAATATATCTAATTCTAATGCATATTTACAAACAGCATTCTCTATACAGGTTAAAACATCGAGATATTGTTTATCGGTATAATTCGGAGGCAAATACACCACACAAACCAAAATTTTTACATTTTTGCAAATAATTTTAGCAAATAGCAATTCTTTGTTATCAGTTAGACCATCCACATCATTAATCAACTTAACTGAATAAATATTGCGTACAGCTACTAGCACTCCCCCCCAACCTACGTCGCCCGCGCGATCCTTACGGAGCACCACATATCCCGAAGAGAACAGTTCGCCATCTGACACCGAGCTAGTCAAAAAGGTCTCAGTCAGCGCAACAATATCACTACAACTCGCCTGAACGTTATTATAGAACGTGGATGTTTTGCTTCTAAGGCCACGAACATTTTGATAATAGATGTTTATATGCTTACTGTAACCCCTGGGTGCTCTGACCTTCCCTCTTGCTGGAACGAAAGGACTGGCGATGATAGGACTGGCGCCAGGGTTTAACACATATATCTGCGGCCCAATTTGCAGGAGACATTAATTCTTCCGCTAACCTAGAGGGGACATCCAGCTTAAACGATGCATAACTACCCCGCGCTTTTAATGGTTCCACACCATAAGTAGCATTCTGGCAAATTACGTTTAGATGATCACGTACTTGAGCCTCTGTGGTGCCAACCTTCACGTAGTAGAGATGTAGATACCGTCGTCTCTCCGCCGCCTCTAGCTTGGTCACACCAGGGGCAGCTACACCACGCATCACTCCAGCTGGAGCATTACGGGAACGCTTCTTTGCTACCTCTCTCCATTGCGAGCTAACTATTTGGGCTAGGTCTGGGTTTATCGAAGGTACTCCTACTTCTGGAGTTTCTTGCAAAGCTAGGCTGGGCTCTATCTGCGTAGCCATCTCGTCTCTGATTTGGGCTCTTAGCACAGGTTTCTCAGGAATTTCAGACTTCCGTGAGTTTATCAGTGAGTTTAACATTTGATTGCTTTACCCTACATTGATAAACATTGTTAATCATTAATTAATAGATAATCAAAGAAGTTTACAATATCATTATTTACAAGAATAGAACTCCCGCCCTGTAATTAACTGAATAATAAAACTCAGATCATGTTTGTGTTTAGTAACCTCAATGTTTGCAAATATCTCTACATTTCGAGATATTTCTCTTTCAAATATTTAATACTGATGATAAAACATAATGGTACAGTACAGTATGTTTTAAATTTGTCTCAATATAACCATAACTTTCTCCTACATCTGCATAGGTAATTAGGTACTAAGTATATACAAGCCTGCTTGTAATTTATTCTTCGAATTAAATATTGTACAATTAATATACAGCTAATGAAAGTTGCTTTTGATATAAGAGATGAAAAATATTTCTTAATTATATTAGCACATATAGTATGCGTATTGATAGCTCTTGACTATCAATTAAAATGAAACGGCGCATATTTCAGATAAGGATTGCATGGCAGTTTTGTTTACGTTTAATACGAGTATTATGTTAGGTCATCAGCGCTTATTATATCGATGAGATGCAAGAGCGCGTGACCTCACCCCGCCCGGGCCGGTCCTCGAGTCGACATCACCTTTTATTGGTCGCGAAGATTAATCCAAAATATACGACCTTGAGAGAAACTTGTTTTTCGCTTCGCTATGAGACACGAGGCTCTAATTATTACTTAGATTATTAACTTGAAACATGAATGACGATCGTATTTCCTTCGTATCGTAATGGAATGAAAGTGTGAAGAACGGCTACGGAACCAGAGACTCGTGGCTCGCGATATTTCTTTTACTTTTTACTCGTGTCATGGCGCTCAGTCGAGTTTCACCTGAAACTGTGACCGATGTCCGATTAGTGTCGGCACATAGTCGTGGCCACGCACCAACCATCGCTGTCTTGTTGACCGATTCGTGGCGGTAATCGACGTTTTCACTCCAATTTGCATGACTGAACTTTTTTAACGTAAGATCCATGATTTTAGGCATGCTTGGCTTGCGTGTGCTGAACTAAAAAAAATGCTGACATGAAAGCGCTGCTAAATATTATAGAACCTTGGATTCATAAGCATTTTCCTAATTAAATCCTGATTGACGGGTCGAGAATACCAGCATAGTCATATTATCTAAAAGCTACACAAGAAACATGATATTGTTCACATCCTCCAATTAATGCGCAACCTCGTCAAGCAGACAGTAACAAACGTCGTTTGAAAATACGATCACAGATTTCAATCTCCTGTATGCAGACATTCAAATTTAACCCTGACACCTTTGTACCATTTACTTTGACGTCAGTTCTAGCGAGACAATTCAGCTAGTTTCCTTCCACAAGATACTACTTAGCAAAAATTATAAAACTCACGAAATATGAATCGATAGACATCTTATTAACAAAATCGCAAGAGTCGTTTAGGCGCTACAGTACCTACTACCTACCTAGTAGAATCCAAACATTTTATTACATACAAAACACATGAGCGGTGAAGTGATGGTATAGCTAGGGCAGCGGACCAAATTTTAATGTGGATTAGAACGCCGCAAGACAGAGACAAATGACAAAAATTAGGGCAGGCTTATGCCCGATACCCTCCGGTGGGGGTAAGTACTCAAGGGCTAAAAATAATGATGATTATGAAGATACAAACATAATAATAATAATAATAATATGGGACAACTTCCACACACGGTCATCTGGTCCCAAACTAGGCTAGAAGCCTGTACTATGGTAACCAGATGACTGATATCAAACTCAAACTCAAAAAACTCAAAACTCAAACTCAAACTCAGATCAAACAGACATGTTCATGCACACAAATGTTTGACCTGACCGGGGATCGAACCCGGGCCCTGCAGCACAGAAAGCAGAGTTACTACTATCTGAGCCATCGAGGCTGTCATGAAATAAAATGTTAATATACATAATCCTTGTATTTATCGTCTTTGCCAGTCTGCTAAAAATTAAAAATATACAACCGGCAATTTATGATCCAGTTTCATATTAAAAGTGAGCGCATTGTTTATAGTTTTTATGTTCTCAGCAAGTACAGGCAAAAAACGATTCCTGTTATTTAACCGGTTGCTAATGCTGATACGACCTTCAAGTTGAAACTGTACTAAGCGCCTTTAGGTCCCGTTATTTATATTAGGTATTAGGTGTGTTCGTCTCATCGGTCATATCGGGATGTTGATCGATTGCTCGGGAAAGTGGAAAGTAGAGCTTTGCTTGGATATGATGATACCAGCCACTTAGAATTACTTGAAAACCGTTGCACTAGATACTGGGTTACCTTTAAGATAGTCCAGAATAAAAATGCACTCTCTTTCACTAAACGTAGTAAGGAGACAAGGGTTAGCTGTGTGTTTTGTACATTTAGGAATAGTGCTATTTGTGCTATTTTTAGACTGAACGATCTCTACAATCTTTACGAGTAATTATTTTATTTATCTACTGAATCTCCAAAAGCAACCACTAACTGTTAAGTGAACTAAAACGATTGGAAACTTCAAATTTTAACTATCAGTCGTCACTATAGCCAAATAAACACCCGTATTCAATAACAATACTTATGTAAGGTACTGTACTAACACAGAACAAATAATGTGCTAAGTAAGAACTTTCTCACCGGGTTCGACACGTCAGGCAATTGTTTTGAATCGAATTTACCGGCCCTTCATAGCGTTGTTCTTACGGCTGTTAGTAAATCTCAAAATGGCATTATGCGATAAAAAAAACGTAAAAGATGTAAAATTATCATTACCGCTGAGCACTTTTCGTGTGTGTATGTCAAGGATGGGAATTTCTCGTTCGTGTCTTATCGTGGGAACAAAATTTGGTTTTTGTGTTTTGTTTTGGGGCTTCCATTCTATTGTTCGGACAAAGTAAACTTTCCCCTGTAACAGATTCGAAGTTAGCAGTAAAGTAAGTATCGAAAAATAACAGATTAGACAACGTATTACAAAGGGCAGAAAACAGAAAGAATTGCGAAAATTGCAAATAAGAATGGCAACTACTCATACAAATTTGCTGATCAGCAGATCATTTTGTATGGGAAGTATTATTGAGTTCACCTTTTTGTAACACCTTATGTATATTGCAGCTCCTAAACCCAAAATTGAAAAATAGCAGTAAAACAGCACAAAGCCATTCATGTTTCTTTAAAGAACACATTAACTTGTGCCACAAAATGTAAGGTACGCTTTCCAAAACATCAAATGTAACATGCCAAACGAAGACAAAATTACAGGCTAAAACATTGCGGTGTATAATTTTAGACTGTTATTGTCATACCAGACAAAATATAGTGAGTCTGTGTAATCGTTAAGAACATCGTTCCGCATCGTCTAGTTCCGGAACTTTGCTGGCTCAGCTAACATGTTGGCTAGCAAATCAATACCACGGCAGTTTAATCGCAGTCGCGTCTAGGCTTACGTTTTAAGCGGCTTCTGAAAATTAACCGAAGACTTACAAATTCTCGACGGAATTATTGCATTACAATAGAAGAGATACATGTCATATGCGATTATAATAACGGGTAGGTTATGAGAGGGGGCGTTACTGTCTATGTCCTAGGGCTATCCCCAGCAACTCTGAATTGTAAAAAATAAGTTCAATTTTTGGACACATTTCATTAGGAACATAGACAGTAAAGTGTGGTACCTCTATCTGCTTAGTATGATAATTCTAACGCGACGGTTTCAATGGCGCTAGTGGCTCGATTGTCGATCCCGTTATTCGTCTTGACCTAATTCGCTTACCTTTTGAAGCAATCGCATTAGTGCTCCATAAATTAAACTCAGTTGCGATTCTGATCGCCTATTTAGATTGTTTATTTCATAACTTATTCGGCTTGTGAACAATTTATGTAAGCTGTTTAGATTTAAGATAAATTGCCGTGCAAGATTTCTTCGCCTGTAACAAGGTGATTTAAAAGTGCCCCTATATTTTCTAAGTTACGTTATTATGAAATAAAATTATCGTTAAACTTGTACTATTACATTTACGAGTATTATCATGTCTCGCCACTTCAACGTAAACCGCGTGCTTAAGTGTTATGTTATGGATTGCAGTTTGATGCTTATCTACGACATATCGCATTATACCGCTTGCGTAAAAATAAGATCATACAATATCCACATGGCCTATTTTACTATCTTCATCAGCATGAGGACGTCCACTGCTGAACATAAAATATTTGAATACAAAAACTCGTGATCTCGTCATTAGTGTCCAATGCTAGCTTATATTTATAAGGATTTTTAAGGTAGAAAATAATAGTTCGTGATTCATTATCTCGAGTTCCCCTTTATATTTGCTGAATACCTTTTGTTTCTATTTTTTTCTTCATCACCAAGAAACTTACGCTGCAATATTTTTCGCTATTATAAACGATTGGAACCATGTAGCGCATCCCCCAAGTGTGCTCAAGTTTGACTCTATTCAATGTCCCCTTGAACGAATTAACCACCAGAAAGATTGACAGTTCACGGTCAATAGACTGTCTGCAGCCTTTTGCGATATTGTGTCGTCCGATAGCGCCGGGCGTGACCAAAATACGCATTGTTTTTAACCAGGTGGAAAACCGATTAAGTTCCGAAAGAAACATCGTGATTCATGATACAAATTATCCAGTAGGATACAAGTTATTAGCATTTTCATCGTTGTTTTATTTTCGAACTCTACCAAGGCAGATAAATTAGGTTGTTCCTGCTAGGTATAATTACTTTATATTCACTCTTACTATCCTTAAAAAAATCATTGCATTTGACGTTCCTGTTAGAGATGACGTTCAAGATCATCATCTTTCTGCCCTTATTATCCCACACTAGGTGGCGTCGCCACAGTGCGTTTTCTTCCGCCATACCAGATTCCAGTCTGTCATTCGAACTCGCTCTTTGTTCACGCATATCCTAATTCACACAGGTCATCTAAATCTTTTGTACTTGATTTTACTTACTTGGGAATCTAAAAAAGAATTATATTATTATCGTTACATATCTTGACGTAGGTAATGCGCATATTGTATTATCACTTGAGTTCATTTCAAATTGCAACAAGTATTGCATGTTTACTTAGCATTTGTATTGTGTTTTTTAAACAAATATGCGTGAGTAGGGATGTGTACTACATCCTGTTTCAATTGCAACCAGTTTGCCTTGGATTCAGCGTGTACGTTCTAAGTTCTAAATATCGTTTTCGTGTGATATTCTCTCAAATGTCAAAGCTGTAATAGGACCTGTTCAGTTACTTTGGTATTTTGACCTTATTTCAATATGTACTACATTATACATTATATACATCTATTAAGATGTGCTTGAAATTCAACGTTTTTTGATACCACGGTATATGAGACCTCATGATTGCTCCTGTGCTTAAAGCACTTTAGTCCCTAGATTTACGTGTGTGGCGAAATGTGGGTGTATCTACTATGGGACTGAGTCCTGGGTACACCTCTGCCTACCCCTTCGGGAAAGGCGTGAATGTATGTTATGTTATTTACGTGTTCGATTCTTGCTGAACTTTTTTTTTTGCTTAGAGAAATCACTTCTACAATCTCAAAGATTTCCTCATGATCAATGCATCCGCAGCTTTATTATTGGAATTTACAAAATACATAAATTGTCGTTTCATTACCATTCATATCAGATTTCGTTTCCTGAATAACAATGACTTGATTGCTGCGACTGCGACATACTTTACTTATTGCCCAATATTGTTTATCGGGACAATTGCACTACTGATGCAGTTTTGGAGACATTTTATTGAAATTACGAGTACCTACCTATGTCATGCAAATTGGTCAACTGCTCAACGTCGGGATCAAACTGTTAGACCTATACCTACTTCTGTATTACAACACCAATAATATAATATTATATCCTATTAATATTATAAATCTCAAATCTAAGTACAATGTAAAAAAAATTACCTTTGTAACAGGTGAACAAAACGCTATCGTGTTCTAATTTGATCTCAGTGCTATCTAGCGCTGTTTTTTGTGTGTATGTTTGTTCTGTTTTCAGGCTAAAACTACTGAACCGATTGAGCTGAAATTGGGATGTATATAGCTAAAACCCTGGAATAACACATAGGGTATTTTTAATCCCAATATTCCCACGGGAACGAAGACTATGCGGGTGAACAGTGAGTAACAAATTCTTACAAATGGACAGTACTTTTACATTCCAAAAGATATTTCCTTTAGGTAAAGTGAAAAATTAAGCCCTACAAGTTTCTTGTGCGTTCTTCTTGTAGAGGTATCTTTCCGAACGCACGGTAGACTCAGTACTGTTTATCTTTATTGACGTGCAAAAGTGTCAGATTATGACCTATTTGAATAAATCTGTTTGAGTTTGAGTTTAATCACAGTAATTCGAGGCTATTGTTCATAAATATCAGTCATTGTAATTTAGTACAGATATCATTATAAATAATAAAATTTGTGATTAATGTTGCTAAAACTATCTAGTTTAAGTACCTATAGTGCTATATTAGTTTATACCTCCACCAGCGCTTTCATGTTCACCAATTTTTTCTGATCCTTGTTTTTATTTAAGGCACGTGAACCGCAGATATTCTGCCTTTCGCATTATGCGCTCTGATGTCATTGTTGTCGCATAGCTGCTGGCGCCGATGTTCAGACGCTTTCCTTTTGTCTAGAAATTAAATTATGTAGTGTTGCTAGTTCACCCACTTCACTGTCCGTCGGCCGTCTACAGATCAGAAGCATTAACATTTTTGCGACTTTTAATGTGTTATCGGCGACAAATTGCGACAATTTCACTCCTAATATGGCTTGGTCTGGTGTCGATCTGATGTAACTCAACTCTGCGTAACTTTGTAGACATCCTGGTTTTTCGCTGGCATTTGATATTTCTGTAACTCGATTCTAGAGTAAAGATTTAGCGAAAAGTATCCGGTCTGTCGACCATGACTGTGACGGGAGGCCTTACAGGTGCTTAAAGTCGACCTATCGGATAACTTGAGTTTTATCCTTTTTTTTACAAAGTATTTTTAAATTAATTGGCCTGTGAAACCAGGCCCTGTAATAATTTGCTCACTAACAATAAATAATATACACTTTTATAGTACATCACGATAATCATTTATAATATTCGATCTTTATCTGCTATGTCTTTATTAAACCGAATTGTCCAAATTATCCGGGTTCATTGACATTACGGACAAAAGCGCACTTTTGCCGAAACATTCCGTCATTTTTTTTAAACTTGTTTATATTCCTTCAAACACGTGCGTTTTGTGTCAACATCACTATCGTTACGGAACACCGATCCCTTGAGAGTTAAATATTTACGACGCTAAACAATTCTTGTGTTAATTGGACGGACGTGACTTTAAACAGGATATTGGTGGCGGTTCCACATCAATAGTGCCAAAAACCTATCACAATCACACGGTAACTCTACACCGAGCGATGTTTTTTCAACAAAAACAAAACCCGTGATGAGCTTTGTACGTGAGTTGATTGAGTAATCAAGAACCTATTCTTTAAGTTTAAGATTACAATCGTATTATCTCAGATGAAAGTGTAAGTCATAAGTCAAGACAATCACTATGAGATTGGATGCAGCTTTCGAACTGATTAGCCTGAATTAATATTAATCTTTACATTCTTCGTTTCGGATCCATGTTCATTATTTTCCCAATAAAGTTTTATGTGTATACCACATCATCATTATAACATAGGTGATTGGCAACGCTGTTTTTAGCGTCTCTCCTACATGATAATCTAAAGTTTGCCAACTCAGGTATCCCGCAATAAAATCCCTAAGAAATTCGTTGATACAAATTTCTTCATGAAACGATCGTAACATATATACATCCCCGCCTCTTTGAATTGTTTATAATATCCCTACCTTGCAAGCGTCTTGAGGCGAAGCATGAGCCGAGCAAAGGGCACGAACCGCACGTGCCTTCCGGCGCATACTCAATCCGGGGACCGATATGGAAGTGCTCTATATAAAAAAGCCTTTGCTATTTGCCGATTCTTATGAATAATGGATTAACATTAAGGCATGCATTAACTTTGTTTAAAGTTTATACTTATCTCTATACATGATTGTTATGCGAGCATTGCATGAGATATTGCAGAGCAAAAACTCATTCCTTGAACCGAGGTCGGTTTGAATATCAGTCGGTCAAAGCACTCTAAACAATAGCTAATAATTTTCCATAGCTATGGGATGCCTATTAAATATAGGCAAATTATCAGCAAGAATTATAGGAAGATAGAATTCTTGCCTAAAATTTGCGTATTAAAGCTCTAATTTCGAAACACGAAACTTCTGGATAATCGTTAAACTCTAGAGAGCGAGAAACACTTCAATAAATATGTATTAGTAAACGAAATTGAGGACAATTGATTACTAAAATCATTCCTTCGACTTATTTCTTCTCACTTAGCCTTTTTTGAGCTTCCAACGCTAATAAATGTTCAATGGACCATTAGTCTATTTAAACTGTTTAACCTCGTTCAGTGTTGTAATATATTGTACAAACAAAAACGCTTTCTCCATTTAATGGTATATCGATCATTTCAATTTACGGTTACAGTTACTACGATCACGTTATATAGTGGAGCGAAATTACGAAATGGACGATAAAAATAACTCTCACTGTGGAACAGTTGAATGAAAAATTGCTCTCTGAGACTCGTAATCCTAAATATTGATCGTGAAGCGCTTTGAAACACTTGAATGCCAACCCTCAAAAAGTAAGTACTGATACTGCAAAAGCCTTTTCCCTCGAGGGGAGATGGTTAGAGCGGTCGATTCAGCGATGTCTGCAAGGCATGCGCTCCCGGCTTTCTGGAGGAGGCTCACCCAGTTTCCCGATTTTCATGTATTTTATTTATATTACGAGTCTACTAACTGAGCTTAATTCTTTTAACACTTATTTTGTTTTTGATATCGAACCTATATTTTGATATCCGCATTGTTAATCTACGTTCAAGACGCTACCTCCGTAATTGGTTTGGTTGCGCCTCAGTGAAAGGTGTCTTAAACTTTATTGTTGCATAAGATTGCTGACCGTTCTAAACAACAATTTGTTCCCTCCGCGATGCCTGAGCATACCTTCTGATTGTAAATTAGTTTGTAAGAGTGAAAGGTGTTGTTATTGGGACAATCACGACTGCAACAAACCACAAACTGTAAAATGCATGTCGAAAGAGGATGCGGTGTGTGTGAATCACTTGTTCTTTTAATTCTTTTAACGGGTCGGACCTCGTTAACTCGCTTTCTTTGACCTGTTAGAAATCGTGGCTTGTTCAGCCGTGACATTCCGTTTTGTCACGGGGTTACACTTTTCTCGTATATGGACTAATGCCAGTCTTGTTGGCATGACCATTCATTTGATCAGTTAATTGCGGTCTAGTTGACTCCAGTCATTTTATCTGCTGGTTAACCCAAAAACTTACAGCTGAGAGCTGAGAGAACTACATATAACATCAACTTTATTATTATTCATTCTGTTTTTGTTATCTGTTATCATTGCCGCCTTTATATTGAGCTTTATAATCTTATCTGTTTTAATAGCTAAGACAACTACATTCTTAGTCATTTCCATTTCACTGAAGTTATGACAAGCGATAAGGTAAACTCACCATACTTGAGGGGTTTGCGCAGAACTGTCTTTGATGTTGCAGGCTACATTATTAATATTACTGGCGTACACGTACCTATGAACGGATAACTAGATAATTGCTGGCTAATTCATAGACATTATTTTCATAATGCATGAAGGGGAGAATTTCTGGAATTCCCTGAAGGTTTTCAATATTGCTGTAAGCACTGTTATAAGTCTTTGTGTGTATTTAATGTAACATTTATTATATATCTCCATTTATGCCATGTAATGTATGTAGTTAACAATTTTATTACTCTATCTACTCAAATAATTTTAATTGCTGGATTGCGTATATCTCCTCTTGTTTCATAAACGCTCAGTTTTTCTCAACCCTAATCGGCCTCTAAAGCCAGGTAGACCATGAGTGGCATAGTTGATTTCGCATTCAACACTACCCTTTCAGCTGGGTCACATTGGGGTGACGAGTGACGGTGCCGGCATAACAAAAACAATATAGCAATCGCAACGTCGGAGTAAGTATTTGTACGCAAGGGCGGAGGCGCGGGCTTGGAGCCGGCCGTCACCGGTCGCCAGTATACGCTCGGCGACCGACACAACCGCGCGTACTGATAACCTGTCCGAACCGCGCATCTACACCACGCAGGATCTTCCCGAGAATCGAACCCAACTAAGCAGATCCAACCAATTTCTGATCAAGCATTTACTTCGTAAAGATGCCGGTCGAAACCAGAATTAGCTTCTCCGGTGAGTAGACTCAAAATAAATATAATAACAGTTCTACACTCCATTCGTAATTAAATGCTGCAAAACAATAACTTCATAAATTACCAACTCTTGGTAGCATCTAGAACCTGCAATTTGCAACATAATAAAAATTGTCAATAATAATGCGACTTTAAGGAAAAGATAATCAATGATGTCATATCTGTCCTCAAGAAATAAACACCTTAGATTAACTGAAATATCTTTTAAATTTCGCAATAATATAGGTAATTACTGATGAAAGACCACAATCAAAAAATTCACATCATAATATAGTCATCATCATCATCTCAGCCATAGGTCGTCCACTGCTGAACATAGGCCTCCCCCATAGATTTCCATCTAGACCGGTTGTAAGTGGCCTGCATCCAGCATGATCCTGTTGTCTTCATCAGATCGCTTGTCCACCTTGTGGGTGGACGTCCTGCGCTGCGCTGTATTTGTATGGCTGTAAAGTTCTCGAATGGAGACGCACGCACCGGCAAGCGCAGCATAATATAGTATATCGTAATAACTAATAAATAAGTTAGTTCATATAGTTTTCTAGGTATATTTGCATAATAATAGGTTTGTTTAACGATCTCCTTCAGGGCTTGAGTTAACAACACAGTTTTGAACAACAGTACTAATGAACACGAAGTGCTAAATGGTTAGGAAATATCCAGTTAACAGTTCGTAATAATACATCATTCCATATAAGACACGAGAAACATCACGTCCTTACTCCATGATCTACAATAATAATTAGGAAGAGTCCCAAATAATATTTCCTTTCCCGACTAGCAATATGTTTCGTCATTGACCTGGGCTCATCGGTTTTATTTATTTAGCTATTAACGTTTAAGCCATTTTTTAGGAAAAGTATGTATAAGAATTTCAGCGAGCTCTACATTATCCTCCATTTTCATTGTTTAGATTTTCTCAAACTTATTAGGACTTTCCCCATGTTTGTGCTGATTTTATTTTATGTATCGGATTATATTTAATTAATGATTATTTCTATTTAACTTTAATGTGTAAGCTAAATATTTACGTCATATTGTGAGAATTTTCGAAAATCGAGAATAATGTAGAACTCGCATTATCTTCGATTTACAGAAAATGTTTAGATTTTCTAAAGCTTATTCTCTTATATTAATATGCATCGGTTTATCTTGAATATGGGCTTACGTTCTCGTTAAATTAAACAAAATGTTAGTGTTATGCCTTTTGCAACTCTAGCATCAAGCTAGAATTTTTGATATTATTTTTGTGTTTTAAGATTTAATTTGGTTCTTCTTAAATTTGAATTCATAATTTGCAAGATATTTTTGCAAGATTGAGTAAAATAAAACCTATCATAGTGGTGTTTCTAGTTAGTATACACTATACACAGTCATGTTACTTTTTACTAACACAATCGGCTAATAAAGGCCGGTGGTCGTGACTCTTACAACTCATAACTCATTATCCTACCAACTGACGTTATGTTTATTTCAGTACATGATTCTGTAATTTAATAAGTTGGTGTATTATTATTATGATCAATCTTTCTCAGAAAATATCAGTTTTATCTATAAATCCGAAACATTATTAAGATTGACTTTCAATTCATTCAAAATGATATCCTGCATATAACTACATTATATTATGCTATTCATATGCAAATTTAAAAGACGAATAATCCATATTATTTTTATGCATGGCCTGGCCAGCCTTAAATTCTTTAATAAATTGTTAAAGGAATTTTATCAACTTTCTAGTTTTCTCTTGTAAGGAATCAATATTTTGTAGTATTGTTATTTCATAATATATTCTGTGGTGATTTTAAACCTTGAAAAGTTCATTATTATTCCCTTCATGCCGTAATTTCAGATTCAGGTTTCTGCTTAAAATTTTTTATTTTCCTTTAGCAGTGTCTTTGATCTCCACATAAGAAGTATTTCTTTAGAATACAGATAATTTTGATACTTTAGAGATGAGTGGGTAGTTCTAGAGTCACCATTAATTATTTGGTATAAGTTATAAGTCAATGACCGTGTTAGAAATTCTCTATTTGCAATATCCAAAAATTGGTGACATAGACATTGGACAGAATATGCATGTTTTCCTCAGCCATACTTCCGAATTCATAACCCTCACATTTTATCATTTGCCCTTGTACCCTTAGGCAATTGTAAATCGACCCGATAGCTGTTTTCATGGTCTATTTTGAATAGCCAATAGTAACATTCAGTCAGATTAATTTGCCTTGTATGACTTGTATGTTCATTAGGTTTCTGTGACAGCCTTATTTGCACACTGTTAGAATACTGAACTAGTTCTCTTGACTGGCTTCTTTATTATTAGTGTGCTGGTGGTCGGCATTAAACTTAAGCCTTCGTTTAACGTGAGATGTTAACCGTGACCGTTGCACTTATCCTTTGCTCGCATTATGTTTCTACAATTGCGGTGTCCAGCGCTTAGCCTTGTTTGGATCAATGGCACAACATGCCTCATCGCAAACCATAACTGCATCCTGGCCTTGGTGTGGAGTCTCAAACAAAACACAAATATCCCTCTACATTGCAGAGACCTCATTGTCAATGAAGCGATTTCGATATCATATTTTTCTCTTCCTAACTATATTTGAATCACATAAAATCACACCTTGTCTCACTGAGCAGAGAGCTTAGGCACGGCTATATGTAATCCTATTCCCGTAGTATGTAGGGATACTCACACTTCGGCAGTTATGTTTTATTGTTAATTTATTTTTGAATAAAGCAGCATTAATGTTATGTAATTGTGAAATATTTAAATAGGACGTAGAGCTATAGTATCTACCATAAAAAGTTATCAGTATACACGCCAACCTTTGTTAGGCAAATTCGGTTTCGCCGTTTAGATTCTATTCGCCATTTCAGCGTTTGCTTTACCGTGTAGTTAGTTAACAGTTGTTAGTTGCGCAATAACTTTGTTTCTTTATGATTTTCTATTCCTTTCGTATAGCGTGACACACGTCATGTTTTTCGTTTGATAATAAATAATAATTGTGGCTAATGCCAGCTAACCACTAAATAGCCTTTAGTAAGTACATGACAAATACCACTAACTTTTACCACAAGGGGCGATAAAACTGTTCCAGACTTCTGAAGGTCACCCTTCTTAAAAACACGATTCAAATCAAAAGCTTTAACATAAATGTTATGAGTGTGTTTTTATGTGACATCTTTCCGGCCTCTCAACCTTATCGCAGATGTGCTCTTCGTGTCGGAATTGCTCAATTATTCCAACCAGCATTGTTACCGGTCAACCGTTACGAAACTACAGCACAGGTAGGTGGAATCTGCCGTGTTTACTCGTTTACGTGACTTCCTTGCTAAAAACCGAACTTGCGCTTATGATACTTATATCATCTCAGATTCGCATCAATAACTCATTAGTCATCGAAACATTATACACCTATGTACATAAAATATATTTTTGTGACTACAATAAATCTGCAGGTGCCACCTTGAACCACAGTCTCGATTTCTCATCGATAGCAATTCTTGTCGAGCGTATCGAACCGAACTAAACATGTATCAGTAATCAATCGTCAATCGGCGTCTTGTCTTACACTGTATTTTTATTACGAAATTGAGTTGTGACTATAATCGTTAATGACTCCGGCCCGGAGGTGCCCGTCACTCCCACGCCTGGGGCCGCTCAATGACAAATTGCCGGTAACTTGTGTCTTACCACGAGACACATTATGAACCTATCCAGTTTTTTAAGTCTACGCTTCCTTTTCTATCCTTGCGCAATTGCACAGGATACTCAGGGCTTCCCCTCATTACCACGTTATCGAAGTCACCATATACATACATGACTACTGCGCTGAATCCATCATCCACATGCATCTCACGTGGCAATCTATGCCTTGTGTCGTGTCATGCCGTCAACGGATCTAAGTAATTGAACGTTTTCATTATTTCAATTACGTAGTTGCAGTCGTCAATCACCTGGTCTAGATTTTTTTGCTGGTTCGTGGCGCCATTCGATATCATTAGGAAAGAAACTGGCTAAGTCATCCATCCACTTAGCGCTGGACATGCCCAGTTGGGTAGATTCTAGATCAAATTGCATTTATTCCATTTTTTTGCGTATTCGCGTACGTATTTTAAAAACAGATTTCCTGTTATAGACTTTCAAATTACAAATGTCCTAGGTGAGATAAATTGCGTCATGCGTCTGGATTTACGAATCCACATTCGAGGCTATCTGAATAATTTATCCGCGTTATCCCAACACGTAATTTCCTCGCCATAACTCCTTACAAGGTTATATCCGCTCTTAACATTTATTTTTCCTCTAAGCTTCTTCCTATATCTACGAAATCCATTCTCTTGGAAAATTTGGAATATTTTTGAATCCAATGTTCAATTGTTCTGTAGAGCCAGTTTCTGAATACACTTTATGAATTTTAATGGGTTCTGAAATGGGACATATTCCAAAAATAATGAAAGTAGGCTTTTCATGAAGTGGGTCGTCGTTTGGTATATTTATAGCTGTCTGCAGTGGCGTCGTCCCGTCTAGACCTACCCGATAGCCGAGGGATGTCTTTGACCTGCCCGCTCGATGCAGCATTACGGTATTGCAGAAGTGGCTTACTATTATTTTTCATAGGGGCAGCAGTCGGATTAATTATTTAAGTTAATATTTACTATGTACTAAGCTTGGCGTAAATCGATCGTTCCATATTCCATACCTATCACAATAAATTATAATATTTACTTTTATTAAGATTGATTTTGCAGTTGCAGTCTCATGAAGTTAATATTCATATTATTTGGTTCCGGTTCTCAATATCATTTTTTTTGATGAACTACTGCTACACTGTGTCACATCAGCCCCATTTTCTGACAGATATTACAACATTATATATACATAACAATGGAGATCATCTTATCTCCTGTAGATTTATAGTGCGTTCTACTGCCTTGTGGGCCCATTTTTAATCTAGGTATTTTGCAGATAACGGGATATTATAATTGTCAAGAATACTGTAAGAAACAAGTACAAATAAAACTTTAGGCAATGAGCCCAGAATCAGTCTAATTTAATTGAATTTTAAGTATTTTATCGTGTAAACATAAAATTATGAAAATGCTTTATTACTTTAAACATGTTTTGACTTTATAAGGTGTCAGCTACTGCACCAAATAAAGCATACGATAAACATATTACGTCCACACGGCATTTGATAACGTAGGTGTTCAGGAATTTATCCAAATTGACCACGAGACCTCGCGCTGCTAGACATGTTATGTCTAAAATTCAAAATGCTACTCGTATATTGATTCTTGATCGCAATCTAACAATGTTGAGTAGCTGAACCATGATTACCTCTACATTTAACCTGAAATTTAACGGTAAAAATATACCTAATATAAAGAAAGTAATAGTGTATAATATTTTGAGGATATCGCCTATTTCTCCGCCTTTTGATGATGGTTCAGGTGCAACTTTTCGGGAATCTCGATGGTCATTAAGTTGCAGAGGCGTCGTTGTCCTTTCCTTGTAAAATTTCATCGTCAACAACCTTTTAACGCATATGAGCACATTATCATATATTTATTAACTCCTTTTGTCGACCTAACTTCGTTAATTTTTCCGTAAAAGTAAGATATAATATCACAATATTATTTTAGTACCCACCGTAATTGGTTTGTCGTGTTTTTTTTCTTAGAAAATATTATTATCTTTTTATAGTATATAGTTTGTTATCAAGTTATCAGCTATTGTAATCTCCTAAACAAATTTCTAAACTATCACGACGTTTCATTCACGACACAACATTGCGATTGATATTTGTTTGTTATCTCAAAAATTTCGCATATTTTACAAATTTTATTATATTATGATTGTGTTTCGTCTTTGGTATTATTACTAATTGATAATAAGCTACCTCTACAATATTATTAGAACTTCGTATAGTTTTTATCTAGAAATAAAGCGTGATTCAATTAAAGACACTATTTAATCGAATTTATTAATTCCTTTATAATTATTATAAACTGTTTATCTTTGTTCTACAGTAACGTAATAAAAAATCAATATCATTAAGCCTATTAAAAATATATTAGTTTGTTTTATAATCCGATTGTGTAATCATTTTTGCATTTAGTATTATAAACTGAGGCAAGTATGACCGTGTAAATTATTATTCTATTGACAAAACACTTACGTCAACCATGTTAATGTTAGTTTAAGACGCACTCAAGTTCAAGGCGATCAGCTTCTGAAAAATAATTTCGCTACTTTGTATTTGACTTCAATAAATATGAATAATTTGGTTACATGATATTTTTCTGTGGTATTTCTTTTGTTGAAACATTATTCGCTTTTTAGGAATGCAAACTGGTCGACTGGTTGACACGACGTTTACCTAACGCCACATCGCGTCATGTTTATGTACACAGTTGGTTGCAAAGGCTCACTTCAGTCCCCTATATCTCACCAAGATGTGGCAACATCGTTGACTCACTTGCTTATGTACTTAAGCTCAGAAACTACGCCATCGTCTAAGTAAAGGGTTTGTCCCAGAATCTCTTCTTTATACTTGGCAGTGTTGATATCATCATTGCAAATAGGCCTCTCATAACATATTCGTTACATCGTCTACTAAGTCTTCAATTGTTTTGACTTATGAACGTGTGGAAACCTTTAATTATTGTAAGTTAGAATGCATTTATCATCAAGCGAGATTACGATCGGCGTTATATTTCAGCGACCGTGAGAAACAGACCTGATTCTTGCAGCGTGTACTAGTAATTCGTGACTAACTCCAGTTATAACTTCACCTTCTTTATTGCTATTGTCAAACTAATTGAATTTATCTGAACCAACATCTATTACTGATTTCTATATTTGTCGAAGAATGTTTTAACTACTATTAGTTAGTTAAAACATTGCATAAACGCAAAAAAATGTATTAACAATTTTTTGCGTTTATAATATTAGGTATGCAGAGATAAAGCAACTTTTATAGTTGCGTAAAAATCCTCGTATTGACCATAAAAAGTGCTAGCTGTTTTTCATATAAAAGGATTTGGGTTTTCCTTTATAAATTATTTATAATATCTACACCTTAACGTCGTCTTGAGTCTTGACAACTGAATTAATTTAGCCAAAAAAGTATTTTCCGTTATTCCAGTGGTTTTGCATAATTATTTATACATTGACCCCCCCGGATTATATGGTTTAACATAGTAATTGTTGGTAGCGCTCATATATTTCTTGTATCGTCCTGCCTTTAGTGAGTTTGTAAATATGTTACCGTACCGTAGTACCTACCGTATTACCCACCGTTATCATAGGAAATTCCCATTTTTACCTTGATTTGTGTCAGCGGTAATCAAAATTTGGCATTATATTCCATCTGTTTCAAAATATTTTCGACGTAGAATATAGATTGCCTTATATATTATTATCTGGATGGTTAGGTAAGTAAATTACTCACGTTTCTAAAATTCGAAGAAGATCATTTATGTCAATCTCATGTTTAAAGTTTCTAGTTAGTTTTGTAACTATTACAATGTTTATGCTAATTATATGCTTTTTCATTAATTGGTCCCGACTTTTTCGAACCATTAATTGTCATGGTTGATCATGAATGGCGATGCACAATAATTATCATGCCAGGTGTTGCGAGGTAGCTCATTACTGACCATTAGCGTACTCGAAACGAACGTGTGCTGATTATAGAGCGTCCATATTCCATACTCCATACACTAAAGGGCTCTGGCGATCAACCTTTGTTAACTGTTAAATTATTCATCAGTACTTACTACTTACCGTGCTAGATATTCGCAATATGCGTGTCGGGTCAACTTTATCCGTTGCCATTATTTTAAGATAGCATTGATACAAACAGCACGATCTTGGAATAACAAATGCATCAATTAAAATTCCTTTTAGTAATAAATAATAGCCGACTGGTATTTCGCATTCAAATTTAACATATATTTTTATTTTCCTGTTAAAACGCTCTTTAAAGTTGCATCTGAATTTCTGCATTTATTTAAATAAAATTCTTTTGTCTGCGCATATTTTATCACTATTAAAACCTCATCAATTACGAGAGCTTGTTCAATAAATAAGACAATAGCCAATAAATCTCATAACAGATATCGAATGGCTAATAAACAATACTTTACGAGACTCCAGCCATGTAACTTATCAATTAGTTTTGGCCACATGGCTACTAGGACACTTGAATCGCGAATTGCCGTTTTTGGCTTCAGATTTTCCGTTCACGGCTGTTCTTTATTGTTGTTTACTGAATATAATATGAGAGAGATGTATCACCTTTGTTTATTATACACTTGGTCGAAGCCGGTTCCATACCTGAACGTGACTCAGAATAATATCGATAAAAACCCTTTTGTACGGTGATTAATCGATAAATATTTCAGCTATGATAATTTTCGACTAGTACTGCTTATGGGTCCAGTGAGTCATGAATGTTGTCACAGCGTCGTAGCAATCCGATGACATTATTTCATCCGGTAGATGTAGTAGGTAGCAGTAGGTAGAACTGCAGGATCGCGGCAGCATTGTAGCAGCCAACTCGGTCAAGCCCTAAATATTCGTGCTATGGTCATTTCCTCATGACACAAAATTAGCTCTCAATTTTGTACTGAAGACGATTATCGCGTCTAGCCAAACTTTGCTTTTTCCATTTGCAGGTTCCAACTTTCTAAAACAGTATTTTAGTAGGTTTCTATCCGAAGTTCTCTATCATGTCTTTCCTGTCAGTCACTTAGACGTTTTAACATTAATTCGTGCTTCAATTAGTAAACTATTTGCGGTATTCGTCCGTGTTCTCTTAAATTTCAATAGCCGTGCAAAATCATTTAAAGAAATTGGATACAAGTATTTAGTTATTTAACTAAACTGAATAATTGGCATTGAGAATTGCATCTATTCGGTATCTCTTGCATCGTGTAATCATTGCATCAATTGGTCTTCCTACATGAGAGTCGACCGCGAAATTGTCCTTAATTGACGAATTAGTGAACAGCCGCGGTCGCGTTCTAGTCACTGGGAAAGTTAATGCTCGTTAATGCGTAGGTCACTTAATGAAATATACCGTGGCCCATGAATAATTATAATCAACTCGTTATTACATGTGTTATTCTCATGTGTTGTTTGCAAATTATATTCGTATTATCTTTATTCTAAGTTTAACTTCCGAATAATATATTAAATTCATATTATTATAAATAAAATTTGGCACCTACTTAAATACATAATTATTGTCTACGCCACAAAATATAATAAAGTTAGTGCCTTGCGTATGTCGTAATAAAAAAAACTAATTTGCAAATAATACTACTTAGCTGTACAAGAAGAGGGATCACAGGTACCTATAGCACAGGCTTCTCAGCCTAGTTTAGTGCCTGAGGTGAACAGTCTTAAGTACATTTGGTCCAACTTATGTAGATATGAGAATAAAACGTATTTCCATCTTCAATGTAAAAGTCGTCTGCTTAAATGCTATTGTGCTTAATTATGTACCTACTAAATGTTGTAAATAACTATTGTTGTGAAATAAATAAATTTATTATTATTTTTTATTATTCCATGCTTAAAATAGTACCAAAGTAAACAATCCACACACACCGAAGCTCCAGAATATTATGCATAATTTTAGATAAATCGAAAAACTCTTACATACTAGTCTCTGCGCCTTTGTATATTGAAAAACAACTTGAACTTGACCACAGAACGTGACAAAAAATTTGTGCCGGCGGCCACTTCGTTATCGTGTATCTCAAATTGGTGTGTGTTAATGAAATTGTTAAATAACACACGTGATTTTATAGCAATTGCATCATATTTTACTTATGTATAGGCCACTGGATCTGTACTGGATAAATACATTACTAGAAAACTATAAATCATATTCTAGAACATTCAGTTCGATTTTCTACATATTTGTGTTGTGTAAATTTATCTTCTTGCATGACTTGATTAAATTGGGAGTGTTCGGAACTGGAACTGTCGCCTCCGCATTGTGACTTGATGAGACGTGAACTCGAATTAAAAGCGTGGGATCACATTTTGTTCCATTGTATAACACCTGCTGTGTGACTACGTTAATGTAGCCATTTTCAAATGAGCTATCAGAAAGGTTATCTCTTTATGTTATAACTAAATACTTATAGCCTAATTTAATTTGTATCCCAATTGCTGATTCTGTATGTAGATTTAAAGCAGCGATTTATCCTTGCCACTTAAAATCATGTCGTACATTGTTGTAGACTTACGGAACGTGTCCAATATTGTAATTGTTATGATGAATTCCCTCTTAGCATTACAATAGGCGACCGCCAATCGACCGACAATCGTAAAAACCCTGCTTTTAATATTGACAAACAAAAAACGTACTTAGATGGAAAATCCGAAAATCATCAATATATTATGTTTCTACAGATATAAAAAATTCCTACCGAAAATAAATAAATTCCTGCAGGGCTTATGATAATATTTATATTTGTTGCAATGAACTTGTTTGAAAAGGTATCAAATGCAAATGTTCGCGTGGCAAAGACAACTTATAAAAGATCAAGTCCAATAATTTATGGGAAAAGTTGCAACTGCTAGCATAATGAAGCCTGCAGACCGTATTCAAGGCTTACATAATTTATTAGCAACTGCAGCACCGACGTGGCGCGGCGCTCTAGTATTTATTTTAATTTGGCTCACGACATGTTCCAATTACCTTTATTAGATCACGACTCTTCATTATTAAGAACATTAAGATTTCTTCTATCAGCTCATTGATGACCTATTGTGTAACATAACATGAGCCATAAATAACAATGTGATGCCTACGCGGAAAATCTGTTCCTAGTATGATTGCCCGTTATTATTTTAATTAATGTAAGTACTTAATAACAGTGTTCTTACATTGTCATCTAATTGGTAACTATCATACAGGTGATAATTGATTGAATACGCATTAGTTTGTCTCCATTGTAATTAGGCTTTGTTTCGAAATGGTTTTGTTAGCTTTTCTTCTGTTTTCCTAGTGTGGGTTGAGTTCAAGTTGAAGCTCTTTTCATTATGTTGGTTTTGAGTTATGATGCTTGATCCCACGCGCGGCGGCAAGGTCGCCTCGCTGCGCAGTTGTCGTGGATGATTAATCAGGTTCGGACGATCGGTGATCAGTGCCGGACATACGCTGCCGACAGTCGGCCGGATCACCACGTCCTCTTGTTACTACATCCTCAGGATTGTGTTTTAGTTACGGGATCGTCAACTGACGGAATATTGAATAATCTATAGTTATAGCTGTTCTTAAAAGGTGTTTCTCTTTTTAATAATTAAACTAACACAATTCAAGCGAATTGAAAAGCCCATGATTATAAATATTATCATAAACATATTTCGGTGCGTCTGATTTTTTTTTTATGTTGAACAATTGGATGTACAAATGTAAATAGGACTAATGTTATAGCATAATAAACAAGTCGTGAATAAACATTCTAAAGTTATATCATTATCACCCACTGCAGTAAGCCTACTCAAACTTGGCGTGAACCTGAGCCTTGTGATTCTACCAGTTTCCACCCAGTGGGTGTACCTACCACTTACTCTTTTATAGTATAAAATCGAACTCTGCCCTGCTATGATTTTCATTATATCTATTAATTGCAATGTTTGTATTCATTATTCATGTACATTGTATCTTGAACATTGAACAGCCATCTGTGTAATCCGAAGTCATGTTTGTCAAATTATTCGGCATGTTTTTCTTTAGTTTTTGCTTTACGTGTTCTTTGTTTTTTGTTGTCATAGACGGCAGTTCATCGGACACGCTCAGGAAACTCAGTGACGATTCTTCTAGAAAACATTTGTCAGGTGAGCGCTTGTATTCTAAACTTAGTAGGTATGTTATTACTCGTATTTGTTTTTGATTGCATGATAAAAGCACGTTTGCTTTCAATATTATCACAATGTTCTATACCATGCACCGCACTAGCTTTAAAAGAACACGTCACAGATCTGTACATAGTTTCTATAAGTTCACTTGTTCATTTTTCACCTGGTCGTGGAGCAGATCTGATCGAAGACGAGGAAGACGAAGTGACCAGCAGTCTGCCGGACAGACCGAAGGCACATCGAAAGGCTTCCAGTAAGTGTCACTAACAGGAATATGGTGAAGGAAACAATTTTCTAATTTATAAAGCACATAATATCTCATATGGTGAAGGGACATGATTACACATACTCGTAAAGCCACTCTAAGCTATTAGATACTGTTATGAACAATCTAACTAGATTTTTTTGAAAATTAGACTCGTAAGGCGAAAGCAAGTAACTTCAAATAAGACAATGACTACTAAATCTTAACTCTTATTTCGGTAAAATGTATAATGTATAATAAAATGTATAAATAACTGTGCATGGTACAATAAAAACATTAACAAAAAATTTATTGACAATTTTTGATACTTATTCGTAATAAAAACTTTATTTTACGACTTGAATGATTCGTATTTATGAATTATTTATAAAGCTCCATAGTTTATTACTCTAATGATACTAATCGGGAAATATTGAGACCGGTCGCTTGTAAATTTAACTTATTATGATATCTCCTTAATCAATTGAGGCAAATTAACAGTAATAATTCTAAATTATGCATTGATACTGCAGACCAGTCAACCGATACTCGCCTACTAGCAATTAACAGCATTGTCTCAATCTGATCCTTAATCTGTATTATATTGTTTTGTTGTTTTGCGTCCTCGACGAACGTGGGCTATTTTGGAAAAACAATACACAAAAACTTCGTAGATGCGCTGACTTGGCAAAGGAGGTAAACTAATTCGGCCTTCTTATTTACTGGGATAATCCAGTCGTGATCACGTAGTTTCTTCGATAAAATCTAATGGGCTTTGTTTTCCTCGAAACTTTCTTCCGGAGCTAACGAAATAAACAGATGCATGAAGGAATGAATAAATTAACGGGTAACGAGTAACAACCGCGTAATGAATTATGATTGTGCACTGATCTATTATATGTTTAGGATAGTAGTATGTGAGATATAGTGGCTAATGTTTGTGTGCGTGTCGCTTGTGTGTGGTGCAGCCAGCAGCACGTTCAGCGGCACCTCGATGGACGCGCTATGGGAGAAACATCCGCGCCGCCTCAGCGAGGCTGGCCTTAGGAGGTCCTCAGGTAATTATTGCACTCGCGCACGTGCCGACCACTCCTATTCAACGAAAGATGATTACTAACATACGCGAGTGTACTTCCTACGTGTACGTTGATAAACATCTTTCTAAAAATATATCAAAACTGTATTCCACAATGTTTATCAGTTGTTATGAAAACCATCCGTATATATTATATACTACCTAAAAAGTAACCCACATATTGTTGATGATGGTATAGCATCGTGGAATGTAGGTTTGTAAATGGAAACATTACATATTGTCACATTAGTCATTAGTGTATCACGCTCTAGATTATGATATTATGTTTCTGTCCACTTGTGATTATTTGCTTGGTTTTCGCTATGCACTCGGTTGAATGGCATGAGCTTGGTTAAATACTGTGTATTATGTGATCCAATACGCCTGATATCGTAGTTAATTAAATCCAGAAAAATACTGGCACTTGCAAAAATATCACAGTCTTCCACATATATTTTTCTTATAAGACAAATCGATTAGTTCCATCAGGATTATTCCCAAAAGATATGTCCTGGAACGTATCGTCAAGTCAAATGCAGTTTGTTGTACTGTAGCGAAAGTTCACGATGAAACAGTAAGATATGCAAACGGTCTTGCAAATAGCACTCGATGGCCATTGCACTTGCATACAACGGTATTCAACTCGTGTGCACTTAGTACGCATCGTACGTATGGAATGGGAAATGCAATGCAGCCATGCATATTCAGACAGCTATATCTATTAGCTATTATAAACCTTGATAGCGCAAGCACACTTTCTTAAACAGTTGGTATGTGGAGAATTTCTAGAATATCTCCTTAGTGTTGAAATGTTAGGATAATTTAAGTGAGCGGTTGGCTCAGATGGTAATAGGTTCGCCTGCCTTGAGTGTTACCGGTTTCGGGTTCGAATCCCGGGTCAGATCAAATATTTGAGAACATCAGTGATGCGTGTCTGTTTGAATATTACATTCGTTTGTCTTAAGTGTTATCAATAAGTATTCTGGTTATCATAAATTTATCCAGTTTCTGACTAGAACGTGTGTGGAAGTTGGCACATATCGACACCCGCATTGAAAGCAGACGTTATATTAGAATGGGAAATTATTCGAAGAGATTACCTGTGATTTTAAAAGTATTTTGCTTGAAATTCCAGACCACAGTGTAATTCTGACAGAGGATACGGATAGCTTCATTATCGGCGAGCGAGTATGGGTGGGAGGCACTAAACCTGGTCAAATCGCGTATATAGGCGAGACACAGTTCGCTCCAGGCGAGTGGGCCGGCATCGTGCTGGATGATCCTATCGGTAAGCTTTACATGTCTATACTCTTCATGCTACACACAACTTGATTCGTTTTCTACAATGTTGGCATTTGTCCAAGGCCCAAAGCTCTTTCAATATTAAATGTAGCAAGCTTTCACGTTGGAATGGAAGTTCCAGGAAAGTTCATCGTATTTGATTGAAAATATGATAGTCACTGGTTACGTAGTTGATTCCATAACTTGCCCGAGTTCAATAGAGGCTTTTCTGAGATTACTATTATTTATTCTGTGGTGTCTATAAGGGTAGAGCAACAATGGAATGCCTAGTCAATGGTTATTACAGAAATTGGCACTATATCTCAAGCCTCTTTCTTATATTTCCATTGACATACCATCCATTGAGAGACTTTGTAAAAGTTCTACGGATCGTATTGATATTTGTCGTAAAGTGACACAATACTCATCATAGCATTTGATTGTCGACAGGCAAAAACGACGGCTCAGTAGCGGGATTCCGTTACTTCCAATGTGCAGACAAGCGTGGCGTGTTCTCCCGCCTGACTCGGTTGACTCGCACACCCCTAGCGCACGCACACGATGCCTCCCCCGTATCAGACGCGGGCAGCGTGTTCGATCGCCCGCCCTCAGGGATGGCTCGCCAGAGACGCGCCCTCTCTCCCAATGGAAGCATACGCAGCATCGTTAGCAGCAAAATGAGTTAGTATCCTGATTTTATTCCTTTCGTATGTCTTGAATAAACCGCTTTAGGAAAAGTGTTTTCTGAAAAGAATATCTACGAAGTTAGGTTTAAAAAAAAAGTTGTTTATTTATTAAAAAGTATTTCCTGTATGTGTGTGTGTAAAGTGTACATCACTATACTTTATCTATCTGTCGATCAATCTTTATCTCATGAGATTATATTGTATTTTTCTGTGTCACGCAAATCAACCCAATATTCTTCAATCTCCACCAACAAATTTCGGTCATCAGATACTTCGATATCGACAACAACTAACGGCGAGGTGCGCATGGGCGACCGCGTCATAGTGTCGAGCAGCCGCGGCAGCAAGGCCGGCACTCTGCGATTCGTCGGCGCGACCGACTTTGCCGCCGGCATCTGGGCCGGCGTCGAACTTGACGACCCGCTCGGCAAGAACGACGGCTCCGTCGACGGGAAGAGGTACCGCGTGAATCCGAGGGGATGGAATTTTAACGAGTTTAAAAACGACTGAATGAGGATCCTTGACGAAGTTATGACCAAATTACTAGCGAAGTTCAGTGACCGGGCCGGCGCAGTTGTAATGACGTCACAAGGACATGTCGCGCTCGGCTATGGTTCAAGCGACTTCTAGCCGTGTGACGTCACATATGCCGGCCGCACATACGCCCCCTCGATAAATAGTCGCTATATAAAATCGCAACAGATTAGTCGATTTTCATGTTTTTGTGTTAATTTGTTGACTGAAATGAACCTCATTTCATCGATTCAATTTCCAGATACTTCGAGTGCTCTCCCCGGTTCGGTCTGTTCGCGCCGGTGTCGAAAGTGACCCGGTCGCCGTCGAGCCGGCGGCCGGGCGCGTGCGCGGTGCACAGCAACGGTCGCGCGACGCCGCTGCGCCGGTCCAACTCCCGCGAGTCGCTCACGTCGCTCGGCACGTCGGTGGCGTCGTCCCGCGCGGGGGTGAGGCTCGGCGTGACGTCGCTCGGCGCTCAGGTGCGCTAGCCTCGCGCGCGATCGGCCGAGCCCCTCCCCTCCCCCGCACGACCCCGCCCCTCCCGCAGCGCCCCCGCTCTGCTCGACAAGACCCTGCTCGTCAAGTGCGTCGAGGCCGACCGCTGCGCCGTCATCGCTCTGCCTCAACCGCGCGTCTACTACGACATCGTGTTTCGGCCGTGCCCGAACTCCAAATGCAAAGAGCTGAACCCGCGTCGTTGGGCGAGCGAGACCCTGCCCAAGTCGTGGAGGTGTTCGGAGAGCGTGCTCAGTTTCGAGACGACACGATCGGCAGAGCGATCGCGACGGAGCGTGTCGAGCAGCAGCGGGAGCTCTGAGATGTCGCGGGGGGGTGGGGGTGGGGGGGAGGTGGTGCGGTGGGGGGGGAGGCCGGCCGCCGTGACGAGGGCCAGCCGCAAGGGAGCCGCAGCTACCGACATATACGTTGAGATGCCGCCGACAAAGACGCACTTCGCCGGCTTCGGGAAGAGCTACCACTTCTCTTGCGTGTCGCCCTTTCATTTCACTTACCCTTATGTCGTCTACATTTGAGCGACGGGCTTTTCGTCTAGAAGCTTGCGCGGCCGGCGCTATTTACATTATATAGAAATTCCCTCGTTACGTGTTATGAAATCGTTACAATCGGCTCGCGAGCAATTTACGAGTACTATGGCACAAAACGCCCATAAAATTATTATACCGTCGACCCGGGGCGATATATCCGCCTATTTAGAACTAATGAAATTTTAACGATATGGGGGGGAAGTGTGACACGCGACTGCAGCGGTACTTATGTAGATGCTTACACCGTATGCATGATACTCGGTTTGAGTTTTGTCTGTAGCTATGGCACTCCTTGGTTTGGCCCTTGTGTTTTATTTAACTTTATTTTGGCATTTGATTAATTTTAGTTTACGATTCGATATTCTGATGATTGCCTCGTGCTAAGCAATGAGTTCCTGGGTTCGATATCCAGGTTAGGCAAATATTAACATTAGATTTTACCACTAGGAATTTTCTTAATAACAGCCCCGAGTCTGGGTTTGTGCCTGGTTGACGGCAATAGGCTCGGATATAGGACTTAAAAACATAACTGGCGAAGTTATGGGACTGGGTTCCTGGGTACACTTATGCCTAACCCTCGGAGGAAAGTCGTGATATTCAGTATAATATTTGTGCGTCTCATGATACCGTAGAAAGTAATATTGAATCGTAAACGAACCGATTTGGTTAAAATGAATCATCTCATTAAGTCAGCTTTCGTTCGCTCACATATCCATATTTAGTTGCATTTAGTTTTCAATTTTATTGACTCTTCAAACGTTTGGCTGTGATATTATTTATAAGGTAATCCTATTAGAACTGATGTGTTTGTAGATATTAACATATTTATTTGCATCGTTCGCTGACTAACCAGTGTTGTTGTGTCTTTTTGGCTGTTTTTTTTTATTACTGATTAAAATCGTATGGAAGTCGACCGATAGTTAAATAAATTGACTTATAGTTAAACTTCAGCAACATGCGTTTTATCATCCCCAGTTAGCGAATTCTTCAACACGATTTAACCATTGGTTAGGAATTAAACTTACCATAGTTTACAAGGCTGACTTATAGCAATCTACTTTACCAATGTACCAATTTAAAAAGAAGTTAAAAAGAACGTTTAATCGGTCGTCACATCTCTAGACCATCTCTAGATCTTTAGGGTAAACCAATATTACGCATTCATCATCATCTCAGCCGTTGGAAGTCAACTGCTGGATATAGGCCTTTCCCATAAGGCATAAGGGGGGGTTTGCCAATACTCGCCACGCCTAGCAGGCAGGTTGGCGAGTGCACTTTTTAAAACGTGTAATGTGACATCAAAAACAACGGCGTACAACACTTAATATTCTAACCAGAGATTTAACAGTCAGTAAAGCAGTTGGTGAAACTTGGCCTTAGTTTAACAAATGGTTAACTGAATTGTAATAATAAACGATAAAAAAACGGGCCCTTAGTTATGCGAAGTGATATCTTATACACGAACACAAAGAAAAGTTCCTCACCATGAAACTAGGAAAATAAATTATACAGGGTTTTCTCACATTATCGTGACTTCTTCACTTCATTGGAATCTCAAATTTTCATTATATCAAGCAAACTCTCGTAGTTGCCATCAAGTTTTTGCCATTTTTTTATAGAATGTGTACTATCATGAACATAACGGTTTCAACGGAACTACTACGGAATGACCAGTTAAGTAGTTGTATAGAGGACAAAGATGCCTGGAAACTTCTGCATAGGTATCACCCGGCACCTTGCAAGCTAAATTTAACCAACTCAAATATTGTAATTTGTAAAACTTGCAGTTGAAATTAAACCCTACAAGATTCTTTTGCGTTCTTCTCGTAGAAGTATGTTCATTATAAGCTTTATTGACGTTTAAAAACGTATTTTTGAGACTTACTTAAATTAAGTTTTTTGAGTTTTGAGTTTTGATTCCACCAGAATATCGTGTTGTTTCATTTTTTTTGTTCCAATTTAAACAAAATTGCAATAACATTCTAGTATAGTTCGACACAAAAGAGTAGAAAATAATGGGGACGCCACTGTCTTTTACAAGAGTAAAAACAATTTCATCAACACATACACTTTAAATTAGTTCCGTTTCTACTCTTTTGTGTCGAACTATACTTATCATTCCAAAAATAGTCACTTGTACATTTATACGTAGAATTGCATATTATATGTATAACTGGTTTTTACAACTGTATGATATAAGCACCAAGCATTTTGCAATCTCAACATCGATCTCACGTTGCATTCTGCACATTCCATTCTGCACATTCCATCTCATGCATTTTAGTATTAGTTTTAGTTTTAAGCAGCTTTTTATATTATTTTGCTGAATAAATGGCACGTGGAGTGTTTAGTTTTCGGCAATACCCAGCTTTGACTAAACTCCCTTTGCCATGAGAAGTACAATCGATTACAAATAAAATTATATCCTTCACTGGTTTTAATTACATTTCTGTGACTGATTGTACTTCAACCACTTTATGGTACCTACCAATAATGGTAAAAAAAGCTTTATTGAAGGTTACTTATAAAAAAAAGTTTTTTTAATCAAACTAAGTTCGGCACACTGTTTATCCCAAACTAGAGACGGATTCTAACATGGATATTAAACATCCTCTGAAAAGGATGTTTAATATCGATGTAATATTATAGACAAGTATTATTCTCGAATCGAACCAATAGGACAATCCTACCAATATTATAAATCTCAAATCTAAATACAATGTTAAAAAAACGTTTGTAAAAGGTGAACAAAACGAATCGATAATTCGACTCCAGCGCCATCTAGATGGTACACAAAAAACACCTAGCGCTGCTTTTTGTATGTATATTTATTCCGTTTTCACATTAAAACAAATGTGAACCGATTGAGCTGAAATTTGGTATGTAGATAGCTTAGACCCTGAAATACCTCATAGGGTACTTTTTATCCCGATATTTCCACGGGAACGAAGACGACGCGGGTGAAACCGCGGGGCACAGCTAGTACCAACAAAGTGTTTTTTTTATTGAGCCATGGTGTCCCAATGAACACATCTTATCTTCTTGTTGTGAACCCTAGACCGAAAAATGAAGGGGTGTTATAAGTTAACGTGTCTGTCTTGATCGTAGTTTTTCCTAAATGAATGGACAGATTATGATTTTATGATGCGGTTTTTCTTGTTTAAAACCTATAACACAGACATACACATTATCGAAATGATTTAAAAAATTAAAATTTGTGATTCGGGTTACTTTATTTTTTTTTGTGTCTTTAATTTATAAATTGGAAATCTCTAGTTCTGATGACAATACAAAACCGTTAAAAAAACCTAAGTACTTGTATATCATTGAAAGCCTTCAATCCAGCTTCTAACCATAAGGCGGTGTGTTCTATTGCGTTAACGCGTGTTGTTTTCTCCCATGTGTGTCGCATTCGCACTGTCACTAACGTCACGGCGGCATGCAGCGTGTTAGCGGTCCGCGCGCCTCGTCCACGCCCGTGTCGGCCAAGAACGCGCTACAGGTACAGTATCCCACTATCGCCGCGCGGTAATCGTAAGGTGCAATGGACACGCGCGCTTAAGCTGACTCGTCTTCAATACAAAATGATAATAGACGAATGCGAAGAAATAGAGAACCATTTTCCACTTAATTGTTTGTAGTTGGCTCTTAATCTGGCCATTATTTGCGCGAACACATATTTGGTTTATGAAAACCTTACAGTTTATTTGTATTTATGAAAATTTTAAGGTGATGATAATGTTTATTTATATATCAAAAAATCCATACAGTTTTCTTTGACAAAATATGTTTTCGCGCAAATAAAGGCCAGATCCAGAGCCAACCACAAACAATTGAGTGGAAAATGGTGCTCTATTTTTTCGTATTTGTGTATTTTCATTTTGTATGGAAGACGAATCAACTTAAGCCTTGACCACACGTAAATTGGCGAGACAGTGTGCTCAGACGAAAACACTCGGCCGAGCACACTGTCTCGCCAATCTACTCTGTACGTGTGATTAAGGCTTTACTCTCAATACTCCACGCTACACTCGTGTAAAATCATAGGCATTATTCTTCTAGAATGCGTCTACACGATCATCACAAGTTTGCGCGAATTTTAGTCGAACGAATCCTTGATACTGATATCGAAGCGCTCTCGCGCCTAAAATGAAAATTAGCACAAATGTTGGACCACTGCTCCGCTAGCACAGTGACCAAAGGAAACTAAGTCCCAAGAGGCTAGAACAAGACAACAGATATGTATTGTTCGGGCGTGAAAGAGACCAATGTGTGTGTTATGTTAGGCCTGCTGTATGTTTGATTTCCTATTTGTATAAGTAAAATTCGCGCAAACTTGCAATGATCGCTTTCTATAAGAATGATGCCTTATTTTGTACACACCACAGTCGCCAATGTTTCGTGGCGTGAATCTCTCTTTTTCTTTCATTTAGAGACAGAAAGAGAGAGAATCATGCCGCGATATATAATCGGGGGCTTTGGCGTATAGACTCAATTTGGGGCTCTATACACTAACGCGCTGACATATTGTCAGGTACGGTTGATATGTAGAGCCCTTTGGACTTCCTATGGAGCTGTAGCGTTTTTGTTAGTTTTGAGGGTAGGCGTACGCTTCAAGTGAATCACGATCCGCAGGCGATAAGGGGCCATTTGTAACGACTGTTTTTGATCTTGTTTTACTATAACGAACAACGAGTTTTATGTTTTTTTGAGAATGTTTGACTTAACTAACTAAACTTACTTACTGTTTAGTTTTAACTTATAAAAGTAGTGATAAGTGACAGTATTTTGTCAATTATTCCGCACTAAATAGTACAAAATACAGCTATTTTTATATAGATACTGAATCACCGACAATACACCAAGAAATATACAAAATATTTATACGCGTCCTGATTTTTTCTTAGAAGTATTGTAACCACAAATAAATATAACTCAGCTTTCAGAAGTCAGAGGCAAAACTGTGATAATTGTTTATGTCATTTATTTATAAATGGAATCATTGCATTTGGTTATATAATATGGTGCAATTGTTTTATGTCTAATTTATTAAATAATTAATTTTACCTACCAGTGCCTGTAAGTTATATCATGATATTCATTAAAATAATATTCGAGTACATTCCTTCGCTTATTATACAAGTTGCCAACGTGGGTTGCCAACCATCTTGGGAGAAGCGCCAAATATATCCTATCTCGCTTGCTCTTACAGCTCTTACGAAAGCTGGCTACAAGAGTGAGCAAGAAAGGATATTATTTTAGACGCATCGCCTATGTTTCATGATACGACTGCCAAGAAAGTTGGCGACTAGTATAATAAATTATAGTTTTAAATATTAATAAATATATTTTATAACTAAGTATTAAAGTAACATAGTGTATTGCTAATATGTAAGTCGAATGTATAAAATTATACGTATAGTTAACTTAGTGTGTTTTAATAAAATATATTAAATCTTTCGTGTATTATTGCCCTTTCCCCTCTTAAATGGTAATAATAAACTCTAAACATTTTTTGTGTTGTTTTATTGCACTAATAAAACTTGCATTAGCAGAATTATCGTTAACCTGGTATACTTATTTATACGTATTATTACACCTACTTGTATAATAAACTTTGACAGATTTTTTTTTCTAATTAATCGCAGGTTTACGTTAAATTTGTCTAATGCTAGTGAGTAGTGAGTTGTTATATATACAGGGCACAGGTGAGTCTTTCAAATGGGTCTTCAGGTTCTCTCTTCAATCTATTATAAAATTAGAATTATTTCTTTTATAGAATAATATTAATCCCATTTCACATTTAAATTGGCACTGTTGTTAGTTTTTTTTTTCAAACAAAATCAGAACTTATTTTTATTCTAAATTAAAAAAAACAGTTGTCGAGAACTTGAACGAACGAACTTTGTCGACATCAGTAGCTCTTTGAGCATTTATTAATGTTTGCGGAAGTATCAAAGATAGCCCCGAAGACCCATTTAAATAGTTCACTGTGTATATCTACTGCGGTTTTTGGCTTGAACCTTCGCATGAGTTGCCCTTGACTTGTGATTAATATTAGACCAACCTATTGTATAATAACTTAATCAGTAATAAATGTAGCCCAGTACAGCTCGGCTCTGAATAATAAAACGACTTAAAACGCCCGTCCTTGGCTCTATTTTGGTGACGCCCGGCGCGGTGCCCTTGAGCGAGGCAATTAATTACCACCTAAGGACGGTGCGCGATAATTTATCACTGATCACCCTTCTGGACCAACGTAATTCAGTAGCTGTAACATTGAAATAATTTATTGAAAGATGTGACTTTTTTTAACTTAATCGTCATATTAATAACAAGTCAAATGCAATTTATTTGGCTATTTCAGCAGTTGAGCAAGGTGTGGGAAGTTGCTTGCATGGGTATAATAAATATTATGTAAATTGTAAATACAGAGGCTTTGAACTTTGAATGCACACACAATTATTAAGGAATCATACTTCGTCAATAACTTAAATTCAATTTGTCGTAGGTTCTTTCTACTTCCTATAAAATTCCTAATTGCCAAGAGAAGTTCATAGTTATTTATTAGATACGAGAGGTGTCTTTGCAAAAGATTTAAGGGCATAAATAGCGTTATATGTAGTTTTTTTTTTTAAAACCTTTGTGGAAATTTATACATTACTATGTAGGCAATATGAGCAGAGTTGTGAATTTTATCCTAAACCACAGCCCTAAACTTTTAGTTGAATATTATGTAGGAAGGTAGGTATTCTTAATAGGAGTTATGAAATTTTTTGTACACCAACTAACATACCTACCTAATGGATACATCTATACTCGTAGATATAAGTAGGTACCCACGTAAAGTAAATTTAACAATACTGATAACAGAACCGTAAATAAACTGAGCACTGATAATATTGTTTACTTACGTCTTCAATCGCTCCGCAATGACTCAGACGAGATAGTAGACCGGTGGTTAGGTACCTAGACATATATTAGGTATTGTAAAGTAAGACATAGTTAAATAGTACGTATCCTTCATACTTCTTATTGACCGAGCAAAATGAGGTCTAAGAGTCGAGAAGTGGGAAAAGCAGGCGCTTGTGCCACTTCTTCCAGCCTAAGTTATGGTTTGACCTCTGGTATTTTAGTTTGATCCAAGATAAATGGGATCCGTTGCGTTGATCCAATCTTGATAAAACTTTTCAGACATGTAGTTTATAATAATAGAATTATGTAGTATGGCAATGAGCTAAATCGGCCAAGGGGTTCCAGATATATTATAGGGGTTACGAGGTCTTAGGAGGTTTAACGAATATTGCAAAATAGATTTTCCTATTTTCTATTTTCATTAATAAATATAGATATCCGTAGAATCGGCATAAATAAATTTGGGCCGGCATTAAAGGCATTTTAGAGTTCGAACATGAGCCAAATTGGTCTAGGGGTTTCAGAGTTATTGAGGATATATATATTTTTTTATTATCGGATTTCTATAAGGTTAGCTGTGTAGGTTATACAGAATTTAAAATTTGTGCATCGGTCAAGGGGTTGCGAAGTCATAGACGTGTGAATCACGAAGCGATTTAACGCTAGGTGGCGCTGGATGTCGTTAGCTCGTGGTACCTCTCGTTTTGTTGTACAATAGACAATAACAGACAGTCCTGAGAGGAAAAATTGTCTTAGTTCGAGGAGAACTACTAGTTATAAAATAGTCAAGTTCTATAGGTAACATAGGGCAGACGTTAGTCATTTATGTTTTTAGTGGCGTCATTTCTTGAGATAGGTACGCGTGGTTTTTTGTATGGGATAAACGCGTCATGGCAAATTAATAATTATGACTGCAATAATAATTATATCAGTAAACAATGGAACAGGTATTTTGCCAGGGCCTTAGTGATCATTACCTATTATGATTTAATTATTATGATTATTATGCGCCTGCTATGTTGATTTCCTTGAGAGAGTGCCAGAGAGCTATGTACTGGAAGAGTATCAATTTAATCTATATCGTGGGATTTTGATTAAATTGATAATGACAACATGACCGGTTGTTTCCTATAAGATATGTAGGGGGCATTTGGCGACCAGAAACTGACAATATGGTTTGTTCACATAACCCATATGAATTGATTCAAGCAGTGTAATTGGGGTAACCCGTTCTGTAAGAGCATACATTCAAATAATTATTATTAATATTTAATAATTATTATTATTATTTTAATAATTTAAAAGTCCATTTTGCTTAAAATTATCGTCAGTTGCAAAGAATCTAAAATCAAAATAATAATATTTTAAATATATTACAGTACATATGAGGAGAACAAATAAATAAAAAGTTCTAGCGGTAATGACAATTCGGTATACTACTTTTTATCTATATCTATACTAATATTATAAAGAGAGAATCTTTGTTTTTTTGTTTGTAACGAATAGGCTCCGAAACTACTGGACCGATTTTAAAAATTCTTTCACTTATGGATAGCTTAATTCAGCGTGAGCGACATAGGCTATATGAGATTTTGAAAAATATTAGGGATCCGTAAGAAAATTGCAATATTGTGAACCAAGGTGTCACATATATTCATTAATTTGCGTGCGCTGTGAAATCTATTGATGGTAGAATAAAATAATGTACTAGGGGTTTGTAGTACTTACTAATATGTACAAAATAGTCCACAGATATTTCATCCATCTATTTTGGTTTAGTCACAATAATCAGAACAGACATAATATGAATGCGCTCTAATAAGTATTGGAGGTAGAATAAAGTAATGTACTAGGGGTTTGTAGTACTTATCAATACCTACAAAACAGTATACATAGATTATATCCATCTTTTTTGGTTTAGTCACAATAATCGAAAAAGTGATTATTTTTCGTGCGGTGTGAAAACTATTGGTGGTAGAGTAAAGTAATGTACTAGGGGATTGTAGTACTTATCAATACCTACAAAACAGTATACATAGATTATATCCATCTTTTTGGTGTAGTCACAATAATCGAAGCAGTGATTATTTTTCATGCGGTGTGGAAACTATTTGTGGTAGAGTAAAGTAATGTACTAGGGGTTTGTAGTACTTATCAATACCTACAAAACAATATACATAGATTATATCCATCTTTTTTGGTTTAGTTCTGTACTAATACTAATATTATAAAGAGAGAATCTTTGTTTTTTTGAATAGGCTCCGAAACTACTGGACCGATTTTAAAAATTCTTTCACTTATGGATAGCTTAATTCAGTGTGAGTGACATAGGCTATATGAGATTTTGAAAAATATTAGGGTACCGTAAGAAAATTGCAATATTGTGAACCAAGGTGTCACATATATTCATTAATTCATTAATTGAAAAAGTGATTATTTTTCATGCGGTGTGAAAACTATTGGTGGTAGAGTAAAGTAATGTACTAGGGGTTTGTAGTACTTATCAATACCTACAAAACAGTATACATAGATTATATCCATCTTTTTTGATTTAGTCACAATAATCGAAAAAGTGATTATTTTTCGTGCGGTGTGAAAACTATTGGTGGTAGAGTAAAGTAATGTACTAGGGGTTTGTCGTACTTATCAATACCTACAAAACAGTATACATAGATTATATCCATCTTTTTTGGTTTAGTCACAATAATCGAAGCAGTGATTATTTTTCATGCGGTGTGAAAACTATTGGTGGTAGAGTAAAGTAATGTACTAGGGGTTTGTAGTACTTATCAATGCTTACGAAACAGTATACATAGATTATATCCATCTTTTTGGTGTAGTCACAATAATCGAAGCAGTGATTATTTTTCATGCGGTGTGGAAACTATTTGTGGTAGAGTAAAGTAATGTACTAGGGGTTTGTAGTACTTATCAATACCTACAAAACAATATACATAGATTATATCCATCTTTTTTGATTTAGTCACAATAATCGAAGCAGTGATTATTTTTCATGCGGTGTGAAAACTATTGGTGGTTGAGGAAAGTAATGTACTAGGGGTTTGTAGTACTTATCAATACCTACAAAACAATATACATAGATTATATCCATCTTTTTTGGTTTAGTCACAATAATCGAAGCAGTGATTATTTTTCATGCGGTGTGAAAACTATTGGTGGAAGAGTAAAGTAATGTACTAGGGGTTTATAGTACTTATCAATGCCTACGAAACAGTATACATAGATTATATCCATCTTTTTGGTGTAGTCACAATAATCGAAGCAGTGATTATTTTTCATGCGGTGTGGAAACTATTTGTGGTAGAGTAAAGTAATGTACTAGGGGTTTGTAGTACTTATCAATACCTACAAAACAATATACATAGATTATATCCATCTTTTTTGGTTTAGTCACAATTATCGAAAGTCATTATATGCATGCGATATGAAAAGTATTGGTGGTAGAATAAAGGAATGTACTAGGGGTTTGTAGTACTTATCAATATCTTCAAAATAGCCCACGATAAATTTATACATGTGTTAAGGTTTGGTCATTGTAACAGAAATAGTCATTAATTTGCGTGCGTTGCGTAAACCATTAGGGTTATATCTATTAAAATACAATGTATCACGAATTTACTCCTGTTAAACGTTCACTATACCTACTTCTGCTACCCGTGCGAAGCCGGGGCGGGTCGCTAGTTTATTAATAATTGTCTGGAGAAATAATTTAAGGTGTTATATTCCATATTATGAAATTCGAATATTTTTTGTCCTTGAGTCTATATAGAAGTTAAGGAAAGTACTTCCTTATATTATTTGGAATTTCATTAATAGGTATGTAAAATAGTAAAAAAATATTACTATACTCACTGACTGTACAAGTAGAAAAAATAATAATAAAAATCGTGGCTTTCGGTACTGGGCTCTCCAAGACATTGACTCTAAGAAACGAACCCGATCTGTCCTACTGCTGGGCAACGACTTCTACCTATATCAATCTAGTCCTTGCTCCTACTGCTCTCTTTGACTGTAGGCTATTCCAGCTCCCAACCTTAACCAGAAAGCATAGGAAACATCAGATTAAGTACACGATTAAAAGTATGTACCTTTTTACTTAGTTAAAGAAGCAGTACACCTGTTCTGGGTACACCTCTGCATGTTTGTATGTTATCTAAAAAATGGTTTATTGTCATAAGCCCCACTAAGATGGGGCTGTCCAGTCAATGACTCACCTCCTGCAGTGCCCTAGCTGTCCCATAAGAGCCACGATGAAGGACCTTCTCGTGGCAAACCAAAACGCCGTAGATCTGGCAAAATACTAGAACATTATACCTAATCCACTAGCCATTTTGAATCTAAAGTAAAAAAAATCTATATTGAAACACTTATAAGATCACATTATATTAATTGAATCTTCACTGTTAGTTCCTGCATACTATACCTACCTAATACATATCAGTTACTCGGTAAAAATATGATAAACAATGTAGGAGGGAAAGTCATAATATACCTACCAGTTCTGAGATAATCTCTATATAAGTGGCAAGTAATTGTGCTATTTTTGTTGCTGACCGTATACAGTAGTAGGTGTAAACTGTGAACGAATCTATTATGGTAGGTAGGTAAACTATTTGGTAATCTGTGCTAATGACACTCGGATAAGGATTCTTGAATCTCGATCGCGCGGTATAGACACTTCCAGTTATCGTTATAATTACTAGGTAACGACTGACGACTGCTCACCCGCTCACATCATCACTGGACGACGCTTTCAGTGTTATAACATGGCACTATTATTTATTATGCCTATGTGTTGTAAGGGCCTGTGCTTTTTCTTCGTCGTTCCCTCACTGCTGAGGAGTGCGACCACATGTGATTTTCTTCCTGCACTGGCATGAACTGCGTTGTATAGACCGCCACCAACCGCCTTCTTTATCCGTTCTTTATACGTCCGACTTTATATCCTTCTTTATACGTCCGACCATTTGGCTGGTATTCTGCTCATGGCGCGCTTGCCTTTTATGCGTCCCAATATTATGAAATTCTGCATTCTGCACCTGTCTGGGAGTCCAGAGAAGCTTAGAACACGTTCCTGGCATATGGCAGAAAGTCTGCTTTGGGGATCTTTAGCTCCATTAAATTGGAATTATTAGTTCTAAGGGCAGTCTATGGTATTCGGAGCATCTTTCGCCATACCCAGTGCACTAGCGATACAGACGCGATACCTACGCACGCGGGACAGACGCAGCCTGCAGTGTCTGTAGGATAAAAGCGCCGTCGACGTGCTTTTCAAAAACACAATATGTACAAGCTCATAAAACAAACATAGGTACACGCATCCATCCATTCTAATTTTTATTAAGGTACTTTTTTAGAGCTAGATCAAGTTACAAAGGTGAAGGGATACTTAAACTCGTACAGGTATTACACCTACGACTTGCTAGTCGGAAAATCAGCAAAAATAAATTAGGTAACATTAAATTTTTCATGACTCTACCACGATAATAATAGGTATGTTTTCTGTGACTCTACCGATTTAATGAATACCTAAGTATTTTAATCATAATAATTCACCTAGATTTTCCTGTTACAGTTGGGCGTGCAGTGCGGTGCAAAACATAATTTGTGGTGCGCTCACTTTTAGACATTTACTAAATTTATAGATTATACCTACTTAGTTGAAAAGTTTGAAACCAAATCTTTCGTGGTATTTACTGTACATGATTTGAAAAATAATTTGACGCTTCGATATAAATATATACTTTTCCAGGTCAGAAAGCGTTGGTGCGCTGTGCGGGCCCGTATCATTTGCTACTCTTGCTATGTAGCTAATCTGCCACTGCACTGGATTAGGAGGAACTAAGAAACACTGCATTTCCTGAATGCTGCAGGGAGCTATTACCTACACCTAAATGCCATGTAGAATGCTTGTAAATCTGCCCGCATGTATTTATAAGTGCATGCTAATTAAGCGCCGTAGATAACAGCTATCGGAGTAGGCATTCGCTGCATATTCAAGGCGCAATGACGTAACCCCGTTCAACGTCCTAAGCGCCAATTCACACGAGCGATAACTACAGCGTAACTGCAATGTTGCAGTAGATGTGTGTCGATGTGGTCGGGCTTTAAGTTGTATTAAAATTAATTAGAAAAATTAACGCTGCAGTTACGTTGTCGTCGACGTTCGTTGTGAACTCTCTCTAATAGTATGAGATACGTAGAAGGGTAAAAAAAAGAAAGGAAAACATAATCACACCTGCTAATATATGTAAGCCTATGTGTATAGCATAATAATGCAGGTTTATTTATTTGTTCCTTTTTCTGTCCGTCTGGGGAATATTACAAAATTTAATGATGCCGTTTCGTGTCTTATTACAATCAGACCTGAGAGTCCTTTCAACATGTTTCGAAGAGTCAATAAAATAAATTTGAACTTTTTAAATTTAACACCATCACATCTAGTTTTCACAAGGCAACCCACGTGCTTTTTAATGAATATTACCTATATTTCTTCTACGGATTTTAGTACTACGTGTTACAAAAAGATACAGTAAGGTTAGGCAGACTTAGCAGTTTGACACAATCCTATGGAAATTTTACGAAATCGATGTTTTGTATTCCCGGGTTTCCTCCAAGAATAATTGATTTTATCCATAAATTTATATCTTGAAAATTAGAAGATGAATTAGGCTATGTCCCTGTTATTTTATTTTTGTTCCTAAACTCTTCATTTATTTCTAGTGAACGTTTAATTACGCGAGTAAAACTGGGACAGTTTTTCATGTTTTTAAAGGGTCATACTTCATTTAACAATGAGTTTGTAGAAAAATGAAAATGACAGGGACATGCTTACTGAAAACCTAGATTTTTTAAAAAAAACCATTGCTCTGACGCAGTTATCTAGGGAGGAAACACGGGAATACGTTTGTATGGAAAAATCACCCCTCATGTAACCTCTTAAGGGAGGGAACTTTCAAAAGAAAGAATTGCGAAAAAGTTTTCGACTTCACATACAAAATAGATTAACCAATCGGCAAATTTGTATGGGAAGTTGAAATATTTTAGATAGATAGATAAATTTATTTATTAACCCATGCTTACCTACATAAAATTATATCATGTGACTTTTTTCTTTGTACCTCCTTAGATTGTATCTGTAATTATTATTCCTTGTCTACGTCATAATGAAAAACTACTCGCTTGAACTTAGAAAGCTGCCCGCCTAGCACGGCACGGGGCAAACTAGTTTTCCCCGTGTTTCCTCTCTTTCGCGCATACCATCTGTGAATATATTAGATACTGACCCTACCATCCTTATACATTTATGAGAACATCATGTATGTGCGTAAAAATTTACATAAATTAAAATTAAATAGTGACCTTCATAAATTTAATACTAGGAATAAAGACAAAATAGCTGTACCTACCTAGCTTTAGATTAACTAAAACAAATAAAAAGACATTCTTAGGAAATAGTGTACGTTTCTATAATAAAATCCCCAAAGAGATAACTGGGCTCTCAGAAGGTAAATCCAAAACCTATATAAAATTTACTTTACTAAAGAAGGCTAATTATAAAGTCAACCAGTAGATAGAGGACAAAGATGCCTGGAAACTTCTGCATAGCCGCCTCGCGGCACCTTCAAAGAAAACGAATGTAAGCAAACCAAATATTGTGAAACTATCTGTTGAAAAAATTAAGCCCTACAAGTTTCTTGTGCGTTCTTCTTGTAGAGGTATCTTTCCGAACGCAAGGTAGACTCAGTACTGTTTATCTTCATTGACGTACAAAAGTGTCAGATTATGACCTATTTGAATAAATCTGTTTTGAGTTTGAGTTTGAGCGCCCTACCAATTTATATCTGCTGTCTCGTTTTAACCCCCCGGGACTTCGTTTTCACTATGCTACCGGGGCTGAAAGAGCCTTCAGCTTTCTAGGTTCAAGGATTAAGGTGGAAATTAGCCAGAAGCAAACTGAAAAATAACATTAAACGTCTTATTTTATGATTGAGCTTTTTTAATGAAGGGTATTCATTTTATAGCTATCTATATTATTATATAGGAATTGTATTCCCGTTTATATAATATACTTGCCTACTCTATGACCATATATATGAATTTCATATATAAACTAGGGTAGGTACTTATATTAAGTACTTACTATTAATAAATAGCTATAGGTACCAAATATGTAAGACAAAATCTAGTAAGGATAATAATTTTATTGGTTAGATCGCATAAAATGATTGAAATACTTAATACTTAATGTAAGTATACTTATGTATATCTGTATTATGTAGGTACTTATAGAAACCATGTTCCTATAATTTCTTGGTGTAATGTCGGATTTAGTAACTTGTTTTTCTACCTACCTACCTTAGGCCTTCGACGTATGAGAGTAAGACACGGCGTATTTTATCAGCGCTTACGATGCGCATTTCATGATCACGCCTTTACAGCGCCGTAGATTCCCGAAAAACCGTACCTAGTAAGTGGGGATTAGTTCCAACATCGGTGTGATTCAATTGTGCTTGTATCGTTTGGTAGACGCTAATAAAATACGCCATGTGTAGAGGTCCTTATGTTGTTATCGACTTCCAAAATATTCCTCAAAACCAAATTGGTATAATAAACAGGAGTTGCTACGAGAGAAGCAGCAGCACTTGGAGCGGTTGATGCGGGAGCGCGAGCTGGAAAGAGCCGAGGTTGCCAAGATATCTCTGCAGGCGGACCGGGCTGAAACCGCACTCTCACAGCTTAAGAAGGAAACTGCACAGGTACCTCTACAATACATAATTAATAACATAATATAAGTAAACCCAGGTTTTACAAATATGTAGTATTACTTATAAGAACCACTTATAAGAGAAAATAATGCAAGATTCAAAAAATAATCAGGCAAATTTGGAGAAGTCAAAATTTTTAAGCCTGCGGCACAGAAAGCAGAGTTACTACTATCTGGGCCAACGAGGCTGTCGTCGTATATACTTAGGTACTTAAGCAGAGACTGTTTTATCCCACTTGCTACCGATCCTCAAACGACTACCGTTTCTTTCACTTCACTTACAATCTTCATACATGCTCGTCGGTTGTGGTGGCTTAAAAAATGTAGAGGAAGATTTTAAAAAGGAATCCATTTTGTATCTGTTCGTTTCAGACAAGCGATGAGAATGCCAAACTCAAGGCTGAGCTGGACAAGCTCAACAAGCAGCTCGAGGACGAGCGTCAAAAGGTCGAGGATCTCATGTTCAGGAACGAAGAGGAAAACATCAACAAGGAGGATTACAATGTAAGGACTCTTTATAAACTGACCAACGGTGCCCCGCGGTTTCACACGCATAGTCTCCCTTCCCGTGGGAATATCTCGATAAAAAGTACCCGATTACAGGGTCTAAGCTATCTACATACTACATACCAAATGTTAGATCAATTTAATTACAATTTAAGGGTGAAAAGGGAACAGCCATACACGTAAAAAAATCCGCGCTAGAAGGCGTTGGAGTCGAGTTAGAACACGCAACTTTTTTTACATTGTACTGAGATTTGAGGTTTATAATATTAATGTTACCAGCGTAACTACTGGGCATGACGAGTTTTAGCAACTAATATCTCGGGGTGACAGGCGCAGTGCAGTGGCACGCAGAATTTTGAATATTAAAACACTGTGTGGCACTGTGTCTGATATGGGCAATCATGATGCTTACCATCTGGCACCAGCCCGCCTAGCATGGCACGAGGATAACTCATTTTCCTCGTTTTTTGTCTCATTCGCGCCCGAAAATTGCATATCTGCTGTCACGTTCTAACCCCCTGGCACTTCGTTTTCCCTGGTAACTGTGCTACCGGGGCTGATTTGCTCGTCTTGTTACTCCCTATCATAAAAATATATTATCATATAATATGTTACTTTTAACCTAATTAATTAAATAACTAATTTTGTCTCTCAATTTCAGAAATATAAGGATACAATGGAGGTTAGTTTTAGAACTCATTAATAGTTTTAGAACTCTTTAATTACGTCAATATTTCTCAGGGATTTATTATGACCACCACTGCGTATGATCAGTTGAAACTTGCTTTAAACGCACAAATTTAGGCACTTTGTTAAAAAATTATGAGAAATAATAACCCTATACAATACCTAGGTATTTAGTTACATAACATACAATCACGCCATTTTCCCGAAGAGCTAGGTAGAGGTGTACCCAAGACTCAGTCCCATAGTAGGTACACCCACATTTCGCCAGTATTTAATTGGTCCTATGTAATAGGGGGCGAGCCTATTGCCATCTACCGGGCACAGCTCTAGACTAGGCTTTCATAGAGATAATTCCTAATGGAAAAATCCTATATCTAACACTGCCTGGCCTGGATATCGAACCCGAGACCTCATGATCGGTAGTCGAGCTTGCGCCCACTACGCTACCGAGGCAGTCTTACTTAGTAGGCACTTAGTTAATAAATCTTAAAGTTATATATAGCCAGGTCTAGACAGTCCTTCAGAAGTTATCCATAAGTATTTTCTAAAGTTAGAGCTAGTCTTAAAAATAATAAGAATGAAAGGCAAAAGGATAACGCTCGATTCAAAGCACCATCATAACATGAAATGTACGATAGAAAGAGAAGTCAATCCGCGAGGCACACATCTCCGACCTGGAAGCGGAACTGTCCCTACAAAAAGCGCGGGCGGAGGCGACCGCGGCTGCCTTACGACTGACCGAGGAACAGAGAGCTGCCGACGCGGCCGCCGTTGACTTGCAACATAGGGAGGAGTTGACAGCTGCACAGAGTGAGAAACACTTCATGCTATCCTTGTCTATTGCGTCTATATCACCATAACTTAAGCAAAGAATACTAACTATTACTACTTAAAGAAGAGACTCTCACCTCCCCGCGTCATTTTACCGTACGTACCATACGTACCCGCACGTACAATTTAGTATGTGCAGTATCGCACCCAGAAAACGCGTCCCTCACGGGAAGAGCCCTCGTTCCCTGAACTAAGGACAACCTTGTATCTCAGGTTACGAGAGTCCCCCCAAGAGAGACACGTCCCAAACATGCGCCTCTGTTCACAGTTTATATATAAATATACCATGGAAAATGCAGTTGTAGTGCATCCTAAATTTATACCTTTTTCTAGCATACCAGTATATTGTTACATAATTGGTGCCTTTGATGAGGTCCAAAAGGGCCTGTATATAGGGCACCAATAAATATGGTTTTGAGCATTATCTTACTATACTAATTATATGAATATCTGCCGCGTGCCGACAGATAATTTCTTATATTTTACATAATAAGTATCTATGAGTTATAGCTCGACAGAAAATAGTAGAAATGGGACTAATTTAAAGTGCTATGGTTGTTGTGTTGTGGATGCTGATTCAATTGTTTTTTATTGTTGGAAAAGACAGTGGCGCCACCATTATTTTCTGTCGAGCTATATGTCTGATGGTGGATGGCGCTCTAAAGTTCTCGAATGGAGACCGCGGACCGGCAAGCGCAGCGTAAGTCGCACTCACAAGGTGGACAGACAATCTGATACGTACGGCGTAAGACGCTGGATGCATGCGGCTTACACCCGGATTGGATGGAAATCTATGAGGCAGGCCTATGTTCAGCAGTGGACGTCCTATGGCTGAGATGATGATGACACGTTATGTAGTCCGCGTAGTAGTAGTAGGCTATTGCGCGCGCCCGATTGTATGGGGCGACGGGGGTCTAACAAAGGCGTCAATCAAGTTTCATCATGAATGATTGATACTGACGATGATATGAATGACGTCAACCTGATGGTTGACGTAATTCATACCTGTAGACTGTAATGTGATCATTACACGATGGGTTATCCGTCAATCATAGCCGTGACTGTGGTAAAACTGACAGCAAAACCTGTCGGGTAATGGACGCCTATGCCTATATCATTAATTACCATCACGTTTTTCCCCGAGGGGTAAGGCAGAGGTGTACGCAGTCCCATAGTAGGTAAGCCGGGCTGCCATTGAGGAATTCCTAGTGAAAAAATCCAACAATACTGCCCGACCTGGGAATCGAAGCCAGGTCCTTATATTAGTAGTAGTGCTTGAGACCTCTAGCCCACATACATTAGGCAGGCCTTCTTATCAGGTAGGTATACTATTCTTAATTAAATTTTATTAATATCTGTGAGAGAGATTTTTACCTACATTCAAAATTTCATTCTATTCGGCAAAGCTGAATAGCCTAATACGATCCCTGATTCAATTGAGAGACAGAAGTCTAAAAAAAAATCTAATCATATATTTTTGTTTGTGTATATCACTTGTGATCATTTTAGCATAATTGGGTGGAATGTAACACTTGATTCCAAGCACGTTTTTAACTTTATGGGGATAGTTTTGATTAAACACCATAATATTCACCGTAAATTAAGAACTAATACGCCTAATGAAAAAGATTTAAATTAAGTTGGGTTTGCGCATTAGGACCATAATATTTTACATTAGTAAAAGAAAAAGAAAACTACTACTGGTAATCTTGTTTTAACCGAGTTTAACTTCTCACTAAATTGATTTAATGGGGGATTTTAACAATTTATCTTAATAATTTCTCCATCATTGTAGAACGCCTAACTTGTCTAACCATGCATGATTAATTTGAAATGACATATAATTTTTTTAGCTTTATCATCAGAATTACAGAAACTTCTGGATGAAGCATACGCTCTTCTTAAAGAAAAAGAAAATGAAAAAGATTCCCTCGGCAAAAGCATGTCTGACGAACTATCCAAGGTTAAGACGGAATCAGAGAGAGCATTGAATGAAGCAAGAACGAAAATAGCAATTGCTCGAACAGAATTTGAAACCCAAGTGTCGGTGCTGACGGCAAAACTGCAGCTAGCTGAATCCAAGCTAGAAACTGAAAAGCAGAATCTAGAAAGGCTGAACAAAGAAAATAGCCAAGTAATCATAGAACTAAACACTAAGTTAACGCAGCTACAGGCAGCTGTTGATGATAAAACATTAGAATTAAACAAAGGTTAGTATATAACAAGCTTTTCTCGTAATACTAAGTATATTTGCTATTTAACTAAATTCTATTTTTATTGCAGTCTTAGGAGTAAGTAAAGAACATGAAGTTAATCTTAACAAAGAAATAACAAAACTAAAAATGGAACTCAGTGCCAAAGTATTAGATTTGGAACAACTAGAAGATGCCAAACGAAAACAAGAATCATCATGTAAAACCCTCCAAGAAGAGATCGCCAAAGTAAAAGAAGAATATTCTAACAAAATCAATGAGTATGAAAGCTTACTGAATGAATGGTCTCAAGCCAACGAAAAGAGTAAAACAGAAATTTTGGAATTGCAACAAAATCTTTCAGTTAAAACAAAAGACTACGAGAGGTTACTGACAGAGTCAAGTACTACCACAGCATCGTCAGAAAAACTCATCACTGAATTTAAGGAGACTATACACGAAAGAGATAAAGAAATCATTAAACTCAAAGACGAATTTGAAGAAGCAACTGCTAATTTCAACATCAAACACAGTAAAATAGCCGAAGAACATAAAAAAGAAATAGACGATCGTAATAGTAAAATAGAACAACTCTTAAAAGAAATAGAAAATCACAAACATACTTTAGATCAAAGCAAAATAGAGTTTGATGCTCTCAACACTCAATATAACAGTAATGTTAACGAACTGAAGGCCTTGAAAGAAGAAATTGATAAACTTAAGAAAATGGTCGATGAACTTACACAAAACAATAATGAACTTAAAGCTAAGGTTTCAGCAATGGAATTAGAAGTCGGAGATTTAAGACGACAATACGAGAGCGCTTTAGAGAAATGCGAAGAATTACAAAAAGCTAAAGAGAACGTTGAAACAGAATACATGAATCTAACCGGACAGACCACAGATTCTAATGAGCAATTCAATAAACTGTCACAACATTTGAAGGATACCGAAAAAGAACTTCAACAATTAAAGGACAAACACAGAGAAGCAAATAACAATTATGGTAGATTAGAACAAGAATTGAAGCAAAAACTTTTCAAATTACAAGAAGATTTTTCAACCGAGCGTAGCCAATTGGTAGGGTCAGTGAACGAGAATATTGAAAAACTGAAAGACATGGAAAATAAGACTAGAGTTTTGGAGACACAAAACACGGAAATTGGCAGTCGCTTACTAGAATTACAATTAAACAATGATAGCTTGCTTGATCAAAACAATATCCTCAAGAAGGATGTAGAGGCCTTAAAAATCAGAGAACAGGAACAGTTAAGTGAATACGAGGCGATGCAGAAGAAATTTGAAGTAGATATAGATAAGTATAAAGAAGAAATAACACTACTCAAAGCTGATGGTGCTACTTCTGAAGTTAAACTAATGGAAAAAGTTGATCAGTTAACCGAAGCACAAAATGATTTAAATAACAAATTAGAGGAAGCTAGAAAACACGAAGATTCATTGCAAAAGATACTGGATGATATGACGGCTCAATTAAATAACCAAAAGATTCATTACGAAAAAGAATTATCACAAGTTCAACACCAACTATCTATTGTAAATGAGGAAATTAATAAATACAAATCGGCAGATGACCAACTCAAGGGTCTGGTTGAAGAAAAACAAAATTACATTAAAGAGTTAAGTCTGAAACTAGAAATGCTGGAAGTTGATTTAAAATCAAACATAGAAATAGTGACAGAGAAAGAACGACAAATTGTACAAGTAAACGAGGAGCTCAATAAAGTAACTGAAAATAAAAAAGAATTAGAAGAAAAATTAAATAATGCGTCTCTGGAATCCTCGAATCTAAAACAGAAATATGAAAACTTAATAGCGAATTCATCTGCGGAAGAATCTGTACTGAAAGAACAACTTGGTCAGCTAGAAGTTGTTCGAAAAGAATTGTCTACCCTAGTACAAGAAAAAACTTCGCTTGAAGCTAAATACAATGAAACTAATTCGGACTTAGTTAAAATAAAAGCAGAACAAGAACAACTTGTTCAGCAACTTAATGAAAATATATATAGTAATAATGAGCTCAAGAAGTCGGTGGAGGAAAAAGAAAATTTATTGAAATCTCAAAATGAAAAGGGCGAGACTGAATCAAGCAAATCAAAACTGTTTGAACAAGAAATATCTCAGTTAAAACAAGACCTTTGCAATAAAGATATTACAATACAGGAAAAAGAAGCTCAGTTAATAAAAATAAACGAATCATTGCAAATGGGAACAAATGAAACGCAAAAAGTTATAGCTCAGTTACAAAGTGAAAACGCTAATCTCAATGAGAAATATAAAACTGAAGTAGAATCTCTTAATAGTTCCATAAAATCATTACATACCAAAGTAACTGAGAGCGAAAAACTATGTGAAGAGCTAAAACAATCCAAGGACAGAATTAATGAACTGCAACAGCTTTTGAATAAATCTGATGACGACGTAAAACAATTGACGAACATTAATGAAGCTCAAAAACTAAACTACGAGGACTTGAATAAACAATTACAAAATCAATATGACGAATACAAAAAAGAGAGCAAACGTGCGAAACATGATCTGAAAGCGAAGCTGTCTGAATACGAAAAAGAATTACAAAATACTAAAGACACTGTGAAATCTGAGAAAGAGAAACAGAATGAGCTCCAACAGAAGCTTTCTGAAGCCGAGAAGAACGTGTCCGAGTTGACCCAGAAATTCGAATTGATTACAGTTCAACAAAGTACAGACGTAGAAAAAGATAATAAATTAGAAAAATTGACGATGGAACTACAAGCTAACAAAAAAGCTTTAGTGGAGTCTGTATCCAATAGCGAAACCTTAGTTAATAACTTAAGATCAGATATTGATAAGAGAATAAACGAATTGAAACATAAAGAAGATGTGATAGCAAAATTAGAACAAGAAGTCAAGGTATAAATAACTATGAATTCGAAAATTTACTTACTTAAAACTAGCCTATTTTAAATTATTGTTATTGAAAATGAATTTATTTCTTTTCAGAATCAAAAGGCCAAAGTAGAGTTATCAGAAAGAGAAAAACTAATGTTGCAGAAAGAATTAACAAACAAGGGTAAAGACAAGAACGATAATAATGCTGTGGGAGTTTTAGGACAAGGCGATAATGCAATACAACAGTAAGTCATCTTCAAAATACGTAACTGTTTTACAAGCTTCTAAATATATTCCGAACCTGACCCGGTAGCGGTTTAGGTTAGGAAAGGCAAAAAAACTAACATTTTTTTAGATGACAACATTTAGACATTAGTTTTTTGTAGTTCCTAACCTAGCCCGTTGCCGCCCGGGTCAGATTCGAATAAATCTACATAACCATTTCGATACCTGCTTTCGATACCGTCAGGTTTGGAATATACTAGCTTTTAAGTATTCACTTTAATCATTGAATAATATGACATAATATTATGCCTTGTTTTAGGCAGAGGTGTACCCATTCCCATAGTAGGAACACTCATACTTCGCCAGTTATGGCCCATGTTGTAGGGGACGATGCTATTGTCATCAACATAGTACAAATCCGGAGTCCCGACTGTCACTGAAAAATTCCAATAACACTGCCCGACATAGGAATCAATCGTGCTCCGTCGTAGTGATTGCGAACTCTAGACCAATGAGGCAGTTAGCTAAACTTTAGTGAGCTTTTAAAAGGAACTTGTAAAGTTAGTTTTATTCCACAGAAGTACAGAAGAGAAAGAAATGTTTGATGGCCAAGTGAGCTTCCTGAACTCTGTGATAGTGGACATGCAGCGTAAAAACGAGCAGCTAATGGCGCGAGTGCAAGCTTTGGAAGGGGGATCTACGGCTGCGGAACCGCCTATTTTGTACGTTACCATTTGTAATATATTGTCTAAAATTTAATATAACATCAGTAACTATCTTATTCTATCACCAACTTAAAAGCGGTTATGGACTACGTCCGAAACGAATCCGTTATTTCGGAAGACTGATCAAATTCTAGATCGGACTCGGTCCGGACTAAAACTGTGGCTACTTCGGTGCATCAATATCGTCTCCGAAATGGAGATTCACAGATGAAGGGAAGAAATCAGATGATTGAAATCGTATCTAATGCGTTCGAGCATAAATTGTTCTACGACTCTTCGGACCCTATTTCGCGTATTCGGATAGGATTCGTTTCGGAGGTAGTGCGTAACCGCTGTAACTGTGACCAATTTTGACTGAACAAATGATAGGGGTACCAACCTCACTACTTAGATAAATAAAAACATAACATACGTTCACGCCTTTTTCCCGAAGGGGTAGGCAGAGATGTACCCAGGACTCAGTCCCATGTAGATACACCCACATTTCGCCAGTATGTTATTGGTCCCATGTAATAGGGGGCGAGCCTATTGCCATCTACCGGGCACAGTTCCAGACTCCAGGCAGTTATTTAGATAAATAAGATGGTAGAATTATATCCAGCCACTTTTGCTCGTGCAATGAAGCAATGGAAACGCAATTGCCCCATTCCATTTTGTTCACCTGGGTGAAATCACGAAAAGTAAACTTGGATGTGTAACCGGTAACCATTTGTATCGTAAACGTCGTACGTAATTAAGCCGTGTACACGTTTCTGATAACTAAATTCGAACCGTTTGGAACTCATATGGATTAAAAATTGCATTTCATGCCTAGATCAATTTCACTGATATTCTTGGCATTTTTCCAGCAACGGTCGTAAATCACGCGTGGTAGCGCCGCGTCGGTTCTGCGACATTTGCGACGTGTTCGACGCGCACGACACGGAGGACTGCCCGCGACAAGAGGCCGACCCCGACGTGCCGCCGCCACATCCAGGGAGTAAGGAACGACCGCCTCCGAGACCTTACTGCGATATTTGTGAAGGTATGACAAATTAGGTACAATTTAGAGTAGGCATTTTGGAGCCTTCTGTATTATATTTTTTTCTGTCCGTGACGGATCATTCTCGCTAGTCCCCACTCCTTTGTCCCTACTAGGGACAGATGGGAATTTTTAGTTTTCTCAATTGTCACCAATGTGGACGATGCAGGTCTTGGGTCCGATCCCCAGCCAGGTAAAACATTTGTGCGCATGAGCATGTCTGTCTGATCTGTGTCTGGGTGGTTAGAAAGAGTATTATATATGTATGTATTTCAGTTTTATGGTTACTGTAGTACGGGCTCTGCCTAGTTTGGGACCAGATGACCGTGTGTGGAAGTTGTCCCATATAAAAAAAAAAAAAAATTACCAACCTATCTACATTGATCATAGTGATGCCACTAATAAAATAATTTACTCACACGTTTTTAGGGTTCCCTACCTCAAAAGGGAACCCTAATAGGATCACTTTGTTGTCGGTCTGTCTCTACGTCGTTCAAGACACTTTTAACGGGATATCGCGTCGAGGTATCAAGTTGTAAATGATATCAACCACTCAGATCTGGGATCCCTTGTGGCTGTAAAAAAATCATACTTCTAAGTTAACGCAATCAAAAGTTATGGCCATTTTACTGCATATGCATGTGTAGTGGTAGGCCTCTTTTGCAGGGGGCCGCCTGGGGAAGTACTACACCTTTGCCAGTTATTCATCCGCCAAGCAATAATGTGCAAACATTACTGTGTTCCGGTATGAAGGGCAATGTTACCAGCGAAATTACTGGGCATGATGAGATTCGACAAATCATATCTCAGGGTGACAGGCGCAGTGCAGTGCCACGCAGAATTTTGAATTTTAAAACACTGTGTGGTACTGTGTCTGATATGGGCAATCATGATGCTTACCATCAGGCACCTGATTTGCTCATCTTATTACCCACTATCATAAAAAAAAAAAAATTCCATACATTGCACAAGGAACTAATAGGTGGCGCTGTATGTTCTTGATATCTAGATATAGAACCCTACACTATGCATACATACGCCTAAACAATTTATTTTGTGTGTTTTCAGTGTTCGGACATGCTACAGAAAACTGCGATGAAGAAGAAACATTTTAAGCCTAATAAATTTATACTAATTTTAAATGTTACCGTTGTTGTTGTTTCGTTAGTTTGACGTTATTTATTATGTTTACCATTTATTGGTAAGGTTAATTATTTAACTGTTAATTACTAGTTTACTAGATCGTTTTTTTGTAAATAAGTTGTCTTTGATCTTTTTAATTTTAAGCCAGTTTTAATTGCATGTTATTTTTAACAAATAATGTTGAGGTGAATGGTATTATATCTTCTCATGTTTATTGTCTGGTCATAATGAACATTGAGAAATATTTTTATACTGCACAAATAATTTTCATCACAATCATGGTACTACTTATTGCAATTTTAATGTGAATCATTTAATGTGAACACCAAATCATTACATTACCTACTTACCGTTTTATATGCAATAAATTTAATTATTATTCCTCAATTGATTTTTGTTTCATTTATAGCATACCTAAGAATTAATTATTAGGAGAAATAAGCACTTGTATTTATCCCATAATAAAGATGATTCAAATAGGTAGGTATAAATATTTCATCCTAACTTTCATGAGGAGAAAACTTAATAGTTACATAACATTATATGGAAATTTAACTTCTATAAATCAAAAGTCTTTTTGCATTTTACATATTTTATGGGAATATTATTGGATCTTATTCTATACTTAATTAAAAAAAATTGGTTGTCTGTAAAGTCGGTTTACTGACGATAGTTGAACGTGACAACGTCTTAAGAAAATACTGATGGAATGGTAGCATTTTTCAAAAGAAAATTTTAATTTCATTTGTTTCACTTTTCACTGCCCTTGATACTCGATCAAAACATGTAAATTTACTATAGTATAGCAGCTGTCCACGCAGACGCATCGCTCACTCAAGTAGGAGAGAGACGGATGTCGCTCGTTCCGCGCTCTCGCTTGCACTTCAAGCCTTACAGCGAGCGCCTCAGAGCGAGGTAACGCCGCATGAGTCGTGTTTTTTCGTGCGTGCAGCCGGCTCTATCGAATTATAAGACGTTGTCACGTCAAAATTAGCATAACCTAATCATCATGAGAATTTAATCTAATCCTTCTTTCTTCTCTTTGATTGCTTCCTGAAACAATGATAGTACAAAAGATAATATCCAAAACAAAAATCATATTATCATCAGATCATACAATTACAGACTAATCATGCAGTGTTCCTGGACTATTACATATGATTAGGTAGAGGTGAATCCATCCCATACGTAGACCACCACATTTTGCCAGTTATGTATTAAGTCACATGTAATAAACGTTGCGTTAACCATACGCATATTTTGTGAAGTATGGAGTGTCACAGAAGTGTGCACATTGTGGCAAAATAAAGTCTCAGAGGCCGAGTAGAGAGGTAGAATAAATGCACATACAGTTAACACAAGGCAGTGTGCGCTAGACCTTTTTATGGACCTGAGCAACTTATTGCCCATTGCTGATCTATTGTGGCAGCTCATATGGATTAAGCCCGCTGAATCTAGAAGTTTTCAGATTTTATGGGAGTGATATGTTGGGTATCCTCCGGGCATATTTAATGTGTCATCCCAAGTGGATACTTCTATTGAACATGAGTGGCCCTCATTCACAGAGGATGTTTCCGCTTCGAGGCATTTCTCAGAATCTGTACTCAGCTTCCTGGGCGCTAGGCCTTACCTTGCTCCGCCATTAGCCCCTGCATGCACACATTTATCGCATGTATACATATAATGGTTTTAATGTAGTAGTAGGCTATTGTGCACGGGCGATTATATGGAGTGACGTAGGTATGCTGTAATACCCTATACCCTGCATGTATAATATAAGCTACCTGCACACATAATTTCAACAAATTTTTCAGTAGTTTTGGCATGGAGTGGTAATGAACATCCAAACTTTTACATATTAAAAATAATTGATGTGTAGTGAAATAAACAAGGAACTCACCTTAAATCTCTCTTCAAATAAGGACAGTTCAGAAGTTAAATCAGTGATAGCATTCATGAAAGCTTCCTGTGGAGTGTAGTCAGATGTTGTTTGAATTCTAAGTACAAACTTATGTTCCAATGGATGTGGCAGTTTATACCCCGCAAACAGCACTTTAGGATCCTTTAGCAGTTGACTGAAAGCAATAATAATTACTTGTGGTTGATATTAACATGCACTTTCATGGATATTTATGCATCAAATGCCATATAAGACAATAGATACTCACTGCCTGATCATGTTTCCAAGTGTGTGATCCTCTTTGTTCACTGTAAAGATTGCCGCATTGGTTACCTTTGTGTCTTCTTCTTTTTGAACCCTGGAACGAGTATCACAGCGGTATTTAAAAGTTTTTCTAGCGAATAACAAGTTGCACGGTGCATGTTGTTGGTTAGTTTACATGGTAACTCACTTTTTCTCTCCATCATACAACAGAAATGATTCAAATGTGGGAGGTGCGTTCATTTTGGAAGTCTTGGAACGATTACTCAATAAAAAATGCGCTTGTTTATTGCTTTTAAATTCAAATAATTATTATTGTATTGTTTTTAAAATTCGCAAAAAAACAACGCCACGAGCCACGAACTCGCTCTCCATAGATAATACATATAAACTGACTGTCACCTGCCTGTCGCTATCTGTGACTGTGTCTGTGGTATTTAGTATCTGTGCACTGTGCTCCACAGAACTAGAGGTGGTCGATAAATCAATAAACTGTTTTTAACAGCTTTATGTTCGTCAATGAATTAACGCCTGCCTCGGTGGCGTAGAGGGCGCATGCTCGACTGCCAATCAAGAGGTCCCGGGTTCGATCCCCAGGTCAGGCAAAGTGTTAAATATTGGATTTTTCCATTAGGAATTATCTCAATAACTGCCTGGAGTCTGAAACTGTGCCCGTTAGATGGCAATAGGCTCGCCCCCTATTACATGGGACCAATAACATACTGGCGAAATGTGGGTGTATCTACTATGGGACTGAGTCCTGGGTACACCTCTGCCTACCCCTGCGGGAAAAAGGCGTGAATGTATGTTAACTTTTTTTTTATGTTTTTAATGAATTAACTGTTTATCTTCAACGAAAAAACCTGTTGAATATATAAACCTAATAAATTCCGTCAACGTTAACGTAACTTGCAATGCAACGAAATATAAACCTGTTGAAAATATAAACCTAATAAATTCCGTCATGTGTCGGTTTTGCGACTTTGCTAGTCAGCCTGGTAGGTCACGGGATAAAATGTCGCAAAACTGACGTGACGCTGTCTTCCCTTATTATATTCTGAACTGTATTAACGAAAATATTTACACTAAATTTGTTATTAAAACTACATTACAACTACATTATAAAATTGTTAATCTTTTAAATATCGTGAAATGTTGTAAACTTAGCGGAATCAGCAGTTATTGTGTCTCAAATCTGACACAAGAAATCTTGACGTTCGTGGCACAGCAAGAAAAAGTATTGCTTACTCGGTTTCGTGGTCACAACTAGTATTTTTTTTATTTCGAACAGAGGACTGTAAGGTTAATGTTGCCAGTACAGAAATTAAAAATCCTTAGTTATTATTTTAAATAGCACTATTAGCCGTGACAAACCTGTCATGTCCGGTCGGTATCACTTTTTACATGTTTGTTGGAAATTCAATTGTGTTTCTGTGTATTTTAGGTTTAAATTAAAAAGTACCGGACACGATAGACGAGTCAGAGTACGTTCAAACCGTACCAAAAACTCATTATATCGCGTAGAAAAAGTTTTCAGAATAGCTTTTAACATCGAGAAGTTCGAGTGGGGGACACGTCGAAAACTGACTTCTTGCTGATTAAAATTAGTCATTATTTTAATTGCTCTCAATGTTTTCATATTTGTGGCACTTCATTTACTAGTTTAAAATATGTTTAATGCTTACAGTCATTAAAATATTCACCAGATCATAATATTACTTGTTAGTAATACTTCAAACACAAGGGACAACCGAAAAGTGGGAGGTACACTTTTTTGTGAAAACGCTCAACTGCACGGGGATAACTAGTTTTCCCCGTTATTTCTCTCTTTCGCGCAAGAACAATTCATATCTGCTGTCTTGTTCTAACCCCCTGGGACTTCGTTTTCCCTGGTCACTGTGCTACCGGGGCTGCAGCTCAAAGCGATTATAGCTACGAAAAATTTACGAAATCTATGTCTTGTCCTCCGAGAATAATTGACCTTATCCATAAGTTTATATCTTAAAAACTAGAAGATGAATTAGGCTATGTCCCTGTTATTTTATTTCCGTTCCTAAACTCTTCATTTATTTTTAGTGAACGTCTAATTACACGAGTATAAACTGGGACAGTTTTTCATGTTTTTAAAGGGTCATATTTCCTTTAACAGTGAGTTTGAATTAAGAATGAAAATGACAGGAACATGCTCACTGAAGACCTAGATTTTATGAAAAACAAATCATTGCTAAGACGCAGTTATCTAAGGAGGAGCCACAGGAATACATTTGTATGGAAAAATCATCCCCCATATTTCATCTTAATAATTATAATTTACAGTAGGTGATTCAAAGTCATCGATGGAATAAAAATAGAAGGTATATAGGTACTTATAATAACAAGTAGGTAAAAAAACATACTATTTACTATAGTATATTATGAAAAATGCAGTTAGGTACAGCAGAAAACACCGTTTATTTTATAATTATGAGAGAATTTCAGATTGATAACCTACGTACAGAATAATATGACTATAAAACCAATCTAACTTGAATTTTACAACGTGTTCAGAATATCACTGAAAGTTCTTGAATAATACAATAATACTCGTATATTAGCTATCGCAATAACGGTTTTAATAATGTGTCAGTATTCCTTTACAACAAGATTACAATGTCCATACAATAGAGGAATACTTACAATAATTATTTGAATATAAATTCTGAAATATACATAATATGTAAGTGTACAAGGAAGGAAAGAACACTAAAGAATTTACTAAACTTTTATAACATTTCTGTCTAAACTAAATTTACAAAAAGTAGGTACTTACAAAAAGAAATGATTCAAGTGTTAAAATTAAATTATGTAAGGGTAAGTCAATAGGTAGTAGGTATTAGGTATACATAGATACAAACTCTGTATTATTTTTAAAATGTTTCACATTATTTTACGTCAAGCAACATCAAAGATTCCGAAAGAACGAAGCGCGAAATGTGGAAATTGTAAAGTTTACGAACATTTAACTACAAATTGAAGTCTAGCGACTCTACTTGTAATAAATAATAATAGAAAGATATAGGTAATAATAAGTAGGTATAATATATAATAATTGTGTGTTAGTTTAATCCTTATAGATATCTAAGTTTTTCATGATTTAGGTAGTCATTGATTAAAGAAAAGGGGAGATAGGGTACGTTCTCCCAGCGCTTAAACGCTTAACAACTGGCACGTGCAATTTACTAATTGTGAAGTTTGCTCAGTGCAATATAATGAACAAAGATAGAAAGACGTTCCTAAGACCGAAGTGCGACCGAGACAATAATAATAGTCGCTCGTATAGTTCGACACAAAAGAGTAGAAAATAATGGGGGCGCCACTGTCTTTTACAAGAGTAAAAACAATTTCATCAACACATACACTTTAAATTAGTTCCGTTTCTACTCTTTTGTGTCGAACTATACGACCTAAGTTTACTGACGTACGTGGACTTAATGGGACCTTACCTTATTTGAGCTTTCCATTTTCGAGAAGCCAGTACCTCATCTCCCCTTTTCTATAAATAAATGGGTAGTTTTTTTTTGCATATTTCGAACTTGAGATTTGGTATAGAATCCTTACTGTTCTCTGGTATAGAATGCTTACTGTTCTCAGGACAAACCTATAAAGGACCTATGTCTAGTATTTCACTTTTTCTTTTCACTAAAATTTGAGATTTGACGCAGACACTAAGGATATTTGCGAAAATCGTAGTTTTCAATCAAAATTAAAAACATTAGTAGATTAGGTATTTTTAACCTCACAATAGCTAAAATTACATTGTTTTCAAATGTTCGTTGTTTCTTAATTCACCCAGCAGCGTTTCGCTGTGAATGTGGTGATAATTAAAAAGTAAAAAATTGAAATTTAACATGGGCTACTGATTTTGAAGGAATAAATACCATTCATGTCATTTTTTTTGTATAATTCATTGATACCTACTATTAGAATACATAAAGAATATTAATCGATTTCATTTACATACCATTCCATAGGTATAACAATTATGTATCTGTGTAACATAAAAGAGTTAGATAATAAGCCTAATAAACAGCATTGCAAATATTGGATTACTTATAACACTTACTAGCTATATTTTTTATATGTAATAAAATGCTATTAGAATTGACACACAAGTATATAAACTATACTAATTGTGTATTTATACAAAATTAGCAATCCAATCAACAATATGCATACTATAAAATATCTGTTTGACGATATAATATTGTAATAATATGATTTGTTAGAGCGCGTTAGAGTTGCGTACACGCGCGTGAGCCCGCACGTCGATCTGCGCGTGGCATACGCTTGAACACCGAAACATCACTTCTTACTTAACGTCAACTATTAACAGAATACAACTGCAATATTAAGAGTTATATTATCAGAATAAAAAGAGATCATCAAAAGCTGACTAGAAGTTCGGTTATACCTACTCTAACAAATTATTTTACATTAGGATCTAGATGAAAGGGGACCCCTCGTGCCTCCGCTCCGACGCGACGGCAGCGGAGACGCGGCTGACTAACATTATATCATATCGTTATTGGTGTCAGGTACGCGGCCTCGCCTCGAGACCAGTTACATTTATAATTAAGTACACTAAAGATGAATCTAGCTAGTGTCAGCGCGATGAACGATGCCGATGCCGGGGCTCAGGCCCACTTCACTGCTCGCGAGAAGGCAAGCAATTGACTGGCGAAAGGTACCGTGCGACTCGCGACAGACCCCACGACACCATGAAGCTACCAGAGAAAAGGTATCACCTAATTTCTCTAATGTTACGAAGGCAACTAGATGAAATTCTACTCTTATTGATAAAAATCTAATTACGCTATATAAATGTTACAATTAACATTGCTTCGAGTTCTTAATTTAACAGCATTATTTAAGGATAGGAGCGGTGAGGGTGACGGATGGGGCACTGCGGTATTGCCTTCGCCCGTGCCCGTATGTGGGGAACACTTAGTACCGTTATCCTGTAGCTTATTATTCAGCTGGGTTCAGCATTCAGCTATAGCTACATAACCCTCCAACCGCACAAGACCACCCGTACAACTTGTAGCGTTTGACCATTATAATTATACATACAATTTTTTATTAGATTAGAGTTCCCTTAAGGAAACGCTAAATCTTGGTGCATTAAATCGTAGACCCGTCGATAGTCGATTTAACTCACAAACAGAGAACACTGTTCGTCACCTATTCATATTGCTGAAGTGTCTGTCATAGACGAATTTATTAAAAAACGTTATCCTAGCTAAAATGGCTACATTATGTGTTACTGTACAACGAAGAACCTCTTTGAAGGTAATAAAAAAAAAAGATTGAAATCACTCAACTATAAACATGATCGAAAAGCGCCAAGATTTTCTGTTACTTTAAATCTATACGATAAATATATTGAAAAGTTTTAAAGTACTCTTATTGTTTATTAAAAGTTACATTCACAATAACAATTTATTATTATCATAAAGTTAACTAAACAACAACTGCATCTACTATCACACATTCGAAAGTTTAAAACAATGTTACGATTGTATTCGAACTTTTTATTGCTGCGACGCGACAACAGCGCGATATGCTAATATAATATTATGACGGAGCGTTGAGACACTCACTGGAGACCTCGCCTCCTTACTACTTACTCTATCATTTAGAATTGGAGAGCTATCACTAAATTCTACTATTACTTTGCCATTGGCGTAGACTGGACTGTTTTTTGAGATAGGCCTGGGAGGGCTAGGCCCCAATGTTTACTGAAATGTTTTGACTGAAATAGTTATAGTTGTCTTACATTGGGCAAATACCAGGCCTCCGTTCTTTGCAAATGACGATTGCCTTATTTACGAAATATATATAATAAGAAACTGAAGTTTATCCAAACATTCTAATAATATAATATATATATATTATGGGACAACTTTACTGTTAAGGCCAAACAGCTTCTGATTAGACGAAGTCGGAGAAAATTATTTAAACCAATAAAATGGCATTTATAGTAAACGTTGTGCAAAAATAAACCACACTTGAGTGTGTTATACGTAGAAGTTACAAATGATGTATCATCATCAATATCATCATCATCATCCTCTCAGCCATAGCACGTCCATTGCTAAACATAGGCCTCCCTCATAGATTTCCAAAAACGATGTTTGTGTATGAAGAATAGATACCTAGTAATAATAAGCCTCCTCAATAACATTAACCGTACCTACACATTCGTGAGCATGGCGCACCAAGGTGTACAAATGAAATTTATGTGGAGCTTCGCCGACCGAAGCCAGAGATTTATTGTGCACTTCAACTGTCGTGGCGTAGTGCAGCACACAATGGCTAATGGCTTGCCGATGACAAATGTTAACGAATATGTACTAGGCTTGAAGTAGGTGGAGGAGATGAGGTCTCGCTCGTGTTCCTCACGCATCAACTCCCAAGACCGGTCCACGACCGCGACAAACTCACAAACACACAAGTACCGATGCCTAACAGGCACTTGCATTTTGAACATAACGGTTTTATATACTTTTACACTAATCGTGAGGTAGAACCCTAATGCCACGGTTCGAATACTGAATGAACGATGATTATATTATTACTATTTTATACAATGACATTTTTCATTTATATAATCGTTATAGGTACGTGCTGCTGCACTCTGCACTCTACGTCCCAAAGTTGCGCGTGTCACAGGACAAATAGTCTTGCCAAAATAAAGTGCGGTAAAACGTCTCTGTATAATATAATATCTCGTACATGTGAAATGCAAAAATATAATAGGGTTATTATGAATAATCCTTCTTTCTTGAATAGTATTTGATAAATAATAAATACATAAGCGCCTGAATCAGACTAAAAGCGCTTCACGCGTACTGCGACCTGGCGCAACAATGTCGTACATGCGACCTGGAAATTCGTAAGCCCGTGGATTTTCTGTACATATTAGCGGGCTATTCTTGGTATCTTATTGAACTAATAGTACCTTTTGGTAATCAAATTTATATACCATTACATTTTAGTAAAAACAAAGAAGGATCTCGCTATATTGTGAATTTGAGTTTATCATAATAATACAGTCTATTATATTAAAAGCTACGATCAATATTAATTACAAACACTGTATAGTGCCTGTCACATATAACTTGGGGCACAGATGCGGGTGTCTATGAGAAAACCGGGACAATTATCAGAAACTATAGTTCCTTTTCATTCCATTTGCCAAGTTATATAAGACGAGCTCCTTTTGTAACCACGTCGTGGTTAAATATTCAAATTTCAAAGATCGATGACTCTTTATTCTCAGATGACAACTTTTTTAGTTGAAGTTAATTATGGCCTATATTTAATGTAATAAATGCTAGACGATAGTGTTTAAATATTGACTTATGTATATTTGTCGATTATTGCACGCTAGATAATAATGACAAAAAATAACAAATAGATAGATCTATACGTGATCGCCAACAGCGGCATTCGCGACTCGTTTATGAGCCGGTACTATTGTTAAGTATATTAATAATTGAATATTTGTGAACGTTAAGTTCTAGAGTGGGTAGCGTATGGATACGATGTGTTATATCGCTGTTTATCGGCAATATGCCAGCAGGCGGGATGCAAGCACCAAACAATGCGCGACGCTTTCTCTGCTTGACGGTCCTGTGGAACGAACATCGTATCATATATACTGTACTATTTAAGGTACAGCGAAATATTGAAGATTAAAAAATGCATCGGACCAGGAAATTAGAGGCTATTTGAAATGGACACAATACGGTACAAGTGGTTGTAACATTAATTAGAGGTAGAGCTCTTTCACATATATTACGGCGATGCGCACTAAAAATTCATAGGCTTGATTTGTGTACGGTTAGTCACGTCGCCACTGAATGCGGAAACACCTAAAGAAAATGTCCCCCGGGTAGAGCGTCGCGTCGCCGTAAGTGTGAAAGCGCCCTTAAGCAATATTTGAATTATTCGATAACTTCACATAGCCATAATATTTCAAGGGCAGACATTTATTACCATGCTACGCCTACATGGATATTGTTCTCAATATAGCGCTATCCTAAGCAACTAAACAATATAATATGTAGTATTTTAATATCTTACAAAGGAAATCTAAATTTTATCACGCACTTCATGCATTATAAATCGATCGAAGTTGTAAAAAAATTTCGTGTGTAAAGTTCCAATTTTTGTGGACACGTATATTTTTAATACAAAATGTTAGTATGCATTTTGTACTAAAATATAGGATTTTTACATTGAAAAGAAGAAAAAAGTGCAAGGTGTTCAGACAGATAAAGTTTCGTATACAAAAAGCGTGGAAACTATTTCAGGATATAGTGTCTTGAATGATATGAAGAGAGTGAAAAGAAAATATAGGGCAGGCCAGATTAGAATTTTGTTCTTTGTGGAAATTTATAATCGTTCGCATCGGTGATCTAATTAGTGTTTTTACATTCTTCTCCATTTGTATGTGATCCGTAAGACTAGTTTATATCCTGAACAAAGCCATACAGCTTCAGTTAGCAATATACGAGTATGACACCGTCTACATTGGAAAATGCTTTGATTTTATGCTGAACATTTGACGCATGCACAAACCCCAAAAATGGTTCACGATAACTGGAAAAAATCTGATGCAAATGAGCGTGAATCGTTTCGATATTGCTATTTTACTAATCGATGCAAAATTATCAGTTATCGATCGCGTTCAAGGAAAATATCTACTAGCTATAGGAATGATATCATTCTGCGCGCCAAACCTGCCCCTTTCACCCGTTTAGAAGAACGTGCTATAGACGTAGCCGGTCGCAATGAGGCCGAGAACGAGGAGGCACAGCATAATCATTATCTTCTTCTGCAGAGGGGACAAATACAACACATATTAGTAGCTAGTAAGGTATTGCGAGCGTGCGGTGTCGCGATCGCGTCGGAACAGTTGCGTATGTTGTGTGGACGCGCCGCGGCCGCACGCTCGCGCGACTCTACGACAGTTACCTTCGAGCATATAGCTGTGGGTATGCTCTCTCGACGCGTCATTTGAGGTTGCTGATGATGGTGGCGACGATGGCCACCACCAGTATGAGCAGGCACGCTAGGATCATGATCTTCTTCTGTGGACGGCGATCGGTGGCGAGCATGCAACATACGCTTGTAACGTGTCGCGAGACCGAGCGCCGTGCTGCGACGACCTCGCTTCGATCTCTCGTATTATATTATTATCTAACTTAAATCATGAACACTGTAATAAATAGGCTTCGTATTTAATATGTGCGTCATTTGCCTTGCTACATAAAAGGTGGTAAAATAAAATAATCGCTCAAAATAAAATAAATAAATGTAATTTTTCAAAATAACTAAAAACATATTTACAACATGAGTAAAGTATGGGTTCTATATAATATTAAACGATTTTGTAACTCTGCCCCTTCGTTGTGAGGGTAACTAAACTATAAGACAATATAGTGATCTTGATCCCAGACAGCTGAACAAAAATCAAATTTTTGGCCATTATATTACCGTTTATTAAGTTCTAATGGGGTATTTGATTAATCATTAGAATTATAAATCACGTGATACCATTTAAGGACCTAATTTATAGAAATATTATTAAAAAAATGTTTTTGTTCAGCTGTCAGGGATCAATCTAATCTATATTTTATAAAATAGTGTCATAAATTTATTGACATACTCTGCTGTTAGTGTTAACATAATAATTAATAGTAAATTAATCAATTACAATGGCATTAAACTATGTCTCACAGTCTTTTTGATTAAATAAATTAGTGCGTAAGCTTAGGAAATATTTTTTTACGAGAACTTTGTTGAGCGAACGATTTTCTAAATTCTCACCATACAAATATTCATTATTCTACAGAGAAATTTAACACAAAATTAAATACTTGACGACTGATAAATTGCTTCAAATGCTTTTATTAAATGCAATTTTATTTCGTACTAAATACTTTAAAAACATTGACCGATACGAATAAATTATTTCTTATTGAGTTAATTCCATAAACAACATTGATAAATAAAATAGCAAACGTTAACTTGGCAACAACAAAACAAATGTGCGTGTACAATGAATAGTTTAGAAATCAAGCACCTCGATTTTAATCCACTTGATTAGCAAAGAAAATAAACTCTTATTTATTTAACAAAATATAACCTATGTCGATAATTATCATCAAAATGATGTACATAGAAAACAATAACAAAAATGTTCTTCTAGCCCTTAATACAGAATACTGACAATAATATTATTAGTAAATAAGTAAGCTGCGTAAGCGCATTTACACGTACGATGACGACCCTAAATAATCCGCGGTTTGATTCGGGACGGTTTGCGGTTATGATCACCGGAGCACATTAGGCATAGATAATACATATGAACTGGTGGTGCATATCGCATATAGGTACCTCATCGTCGGCGAAACGTGAAAACCTCTAAAACCATGATTTTTAAGAGATCAACTATAGTTTGAAGCATCAAATTCAATAAGGTGCAAAGTGCCTTCATTGAAAAAGACTTGGAAAAACTATGTACCACTAACTAAACACACTATACTTTATAACACTTCAATAATCCAAAGGGTCGATATGTCAGCCTGTAGAAAATCTGAGAGCTCTAAACCACTGTCAGATACTGACGGCATTGTCGCGTTATATTTGAATACTTAAACGTTGGGCCAGATAAACGATTCAATTAAAAGGTGAGTTTGAAACACTTATTAGGTTTTCACTTATTGACACCGACATATCAGAAAAAATTCAGAAACAAACTTTACGTGCAGCCTCTTTACGCTGCAACAGGCAAGCTTGTGGATGTTTCTGGCAGGTGTACGAGTAAATGCGCAACCATCTTAAAAGGCCTATTAAACTATACTAAATAATGGCTAAGGGATTTTTCTGCATGACAGTTACAGTTATTCCACGACAATTATTACGGCTCAGGGACCCTGATTCAGTGTAAGTGTAATAGGCCTTTTAGTCGTGATATAGTACTATGATTGAAGAGGTGAATAAATCTACCAATAGACAAATAATAGTCTTATTCAAATTTATTGTAACTTGATACTGATTTCCTTACGTGATGTCTAAGTCTGGCTGAGAGCCTCTCTTATGTTTTTGCAAAACGAACATAATATAAATAATACACGAGTTATTTACATAATTTTATGTTAGTTCCGTTGTCATTTTCACATATCAAGTGACCACAATATTAGTAAGAAGTTTAACATCCCGAAATATAGTTAAGAAATTTCTAACTGGACTCCAAATAGATATGTCAATTCAATTTCTTAGCAATAAATATAATAATATAATATAATATGGGACAACTTCCACACATAAATAGGATAACATTTAAATGTATTATAATGTTTATTATAAGGATAAGTATAATATTTGTGATGTTACAATAAATGCGGGAATTACTTTCAGGCGTAGCAAGTTCTGAAACTATTTTTCCTTATTTACCTTAAGCTGGGTACAGATTATGTGCAACACAACATGCACAACGTTTTTGATACATTTCAATAAGTTTGCGTGCGACAAGCATTACGCGAAAGCATTCTTTGTAATGCATGCAGTGTTACATGTTGTGTTTTAAATAATAAGTACAATGCTTATAAAATGCTAGCTGTGCCCCGCGGTTTCACCCGCGTAGTCTTTGTCCCCGGGGATATATTGGGAGAATAAGTATATGTGTTATTCCAGGGTCTCAACTATCTACACACTCAATTGCAGCCCTATCGGTTCAGTAGCTTTGGCGTGAAAGAGCAACAAACATCCATCCATCCATCCATCCATCCTCGTAAACTTTCACATCTATAATATTAACTACCTAATAGGACAACTACTATGTCCTTGAAGTTATGTTACCACATCATATTTAGATAATTCTAACACCCGTTTTCAAGAAGAATACTCGTCTAAGGTACTGTCCTAAGTAAAGAATGTCTTACCGCGTTAGTCACGGCAGGCATTTTTTTGTGATAGTCAGTGACAAGACGAGCAAATCAGTTGCCTGATGGTAAGTAAGCATCATGATAGCCCATATCAGACACAGTGCCACCCAGTATTTTAAAATCCGAAATTCTGCGCGGCACTGCACTGCGCCTGTCACCCTGAGCTATTGTTTCCAATTGGATTTACCGGCCCTATGCGATCGAGCCATCATAGTAGTTCTTGAATACGTGTGTTTATATCGTTGGTCGCCTGCATTACGGCCGCAGTTTTTGTTAAAACTCGTATATAAATCTAATTATCTATTCCTAATAATTTGTGTAAGTATTTACAGAAAATATTAATATTTTATAGGTGTAATGATACAGCCCGGTAACAACAGCGAAGCTTCAACATTAAATAATTTCGTAATAATACAATATAAACAAACATCATTATTGCACTTTACGCAATATTGTCTTCAACTTTACCATTATGGTAAAATTTAGTTATAAACTAATTTATGAGAAAGCTTGTACAAAATATATCATATTTCGAACTTATCGGTGGCCATAAAACTTTATACATTACATTCAATAATGCAGTTTAAGGTTCAATTAATAATTTAATTACTATTAAAAAATTAACGAAAGGCATTCAATGATGCACTAAGTAATAACAATATAGTAATAATATTGTTCGATATTGCCTATTTATTTATACTTAAGAGGTTACTAATTTTTAATTTGAAATCATCTCAAAGATCATCGTACATCATTATAGAAACTTTCGTTCTCAGAAAAAGAAAAAAAAATCATTATAGAAAACTCAGAAATCGAGAAAAATTACCCGTTCAATATAAAAGAATAGGCACGCATATTTAATGAGGCGACAAACTAATAAGATATTAAGCTATTCCGCTAAGGAGTGGAATTCTCTACCGGCGTACGTCTTCCCACCTAAATACGATCTTGGGGTCTTCAAGAGAAGAGTGAATAAGTATCTTCTAGGAAGGCGTGCTCCATCTTAGACCTCATCTTCACTTCCTATCAGGTGAGATTGGGGTCAAACGCAGACCTCTTTCATTATAAAAAAAAATATATATTGAAAAATATATAATGAATACCGAAAATAATGGTTTGGCAGCGATAAGAAGTGTATCGAAATAAGTAAATCTTAATCCATTTAAACCTATCAGGTGCCCACAAATCAGTGCCCAATATTATTGTTACTAGCGAGCTTCAGCGAGGGAGTAAATAGAATCCAAGTTATAATGGGTTTTAGCGCCGTGTGTATACTCTCTCTACTTTTCACTACGATTGATTGTAAGAAAATAAAATTACTGATTTCATTCAAACAGTTTGGCTATACCTTCGACACCAAAAAAATATAATCTCGTTGTTAACAGATAAAAATTAAAAAGAAATTTACTTTATCCCCTAGAGGTTGAAAAGTTATTTTAGCCCCGCATTGTCATTGTTGGCGTACCAGACCGTCAACAATGACGGACCTTTGGAGTAAGAAGAGTGGAAGAGGTATTTTTGTAGATAGAAAACAATAGTTAAAATACAATCTATGCCGTCCCTCTATTAATAATACTTATTAGTCACCAAGCGATTATTTATATATATTATTTATATATTTATAGTTCATCACCTCATATTTTAAAAAACGTGCCTTATATATCGCTTCCGTTAAAGTAGCTGCCAACTACTTTATGCCAGCTATTCATAGACCATTATTGAGGCCGACCTAGTACTATTGTAAATAATTAAATTCTATTTAGTTATCTTATTAGTTGCAAACAATGAAAATTTCTTTAAATTTTATTAGTCGCCTGAAATATAATAACAATAAAAGAATTATCTACCTTTAGCAAAATTTATGAGCAGATGGATGACGACCTTTTAAGGTGGACGCACACCTATCCGAGCCGAACGCCTCCAACGTAACGAATTTTAAATTCTTTATATTAAATCTTGTGAAACCTCACACACCTCGTCGAATCGGTGGTGTGCGAGGTTATAAAGGATTTCATTTGAAATATTTTCGTTCGTCTCCGATAAGTGTGCGTTCACCATTAGGGGGATATTAACTGATGACAATAAGTAACACTGAACAGTCAATTCCGTTAATCGAGAGACATTTATAGTACGTTAATTATAAACAACAAATGATACTACGAAAGTCTTCTTCAAGGTGTTTCTTTGACATATTTATACATAGTTTTTTAGTCTTACTTTAAGGTTTTCCTATATGATTACATAACAAAACCACGGGCATGGACTTATCGCTCTCTGATCGTATATAAGAGAAAGAGAACGAACCATTATTTGATTCAAAATACACCCCTTATAATGTAATTATAATTCGTCTATATTACCAAGAAGATCTATTTGGAATTTACCTATATCTACCGCTATCCGAAAATAAGAACTATGAAGTATACAAATTTATTCAGGATTTATTTACGTTTCGCGATTCGAACACAGAATTTTGCTGCAAAAACAATGCGTTTAACGTCCCGTTTCTGCCGTAAAATATGAAACATTTCAAGTTCTTAGTCATTCGGATATCGACTTACGAATGTAAAAAAAAAAAATTGCATTTGTAGGTGCTTGGTAATAAGATGACGATTGTGTTCGTGTGCGCGTTGCGTCATACTTCTGAAGAATTCTTCGGCTCCGTCCGTTCAACTCAGGGTGATTGCGAGAATTATTATTAAAATAACTAGCGTAACGGCCAGGCATATAATGATGAAGATTTTTTTCTGCAATGATAAAAGAGAAACAAAAACAAAATAAAAATCTGCAATTTTTCTACTGTTACGTGCAGCCGTCAGGTTTTACTTCCTAGCTTTATAGCTAGGAAGTACAATACATATAGGAGATACAAGCTTTATAGCTTGTAGAGTAAAATCAAATCAAAAAATATTTTCAAGAAGTCTTTTAATTAGGAATTGACAGAACGGTTTATTCCCGGTTCACCGCGGTTGCGGTTAAGCTGTTTTTTCCGCTGCGTGAGTTCCTATTCTTGACAATTGCAATGCTTGGTATAATCTCAGTTTACTGGTTAACGATGTTATTTTCTATCTCGATTTTCTCTTATTTGTATTTTTTATCGGCATTTACTACACTTATCTTAATGAATCCACTCATTGAGCGAAAAATATAATTTAGAATTCCTAATAATTGAAGAAATAATTTAGAATTCCATTGATAAAAGCAATCGTAATAAACACTTTATGAGCTATTGTTTAAGAGAGCAATATTATTACTTTTCCATGCGCATTAAAATAAATAATAGATATTCATACTGAATCAAATAAGAATGTCATCAACAATGGGGCTAATAATATATAATAATAATAATGGCATAACATAACATCACGCCTTTTTCCCGATGGGGTAGGCAGAGGTGTACCTAGGACTCAGTCCCATAGTAGGTACACGACACTTAACCAGTTAAGTTTTATAAGTCCCATATACATATAATTCACGGCGAGCCTATTGCTATCTACCGAGCACAGCTGTTCTAGACTATGCCTAACCTGGAAACCCCAGACGGTTATAATCCACTAACCCATGTGTCACGAGGCAGTCTCATATGTCCCGATAATAATAAAAATAAGCTAATAATAAGCCATAATATATCGTTTATTCACTATAATTTTAATTTTCGTGAGAAATATTAACCTAACGGCTGCACTGTTTGAAAATGAATTTAAAAACGTCAACATACCGTATATTACAATTCCCATGCTATGCAAAGCATTACGACCACGTCCTAAATCCCACCACCATGCGAAAGAACACCAAGCTTGCACTTTTACCACAATCTTATTGAATGCGGTCAAAAACGGAACTAACGTTTGTTCGTATAATAAAAAGGTTTAAAAAATGCCCTGGCGCCATAACAACTCAACCTAGAAGGCCCCGCTTTCATGAATTTTATTCTTAAAACCAAAAACGCCAATAAGGGGCGAGGTGCGAGGTCCGTCGGTTACTATTGGATCTTTCGAACTTCAAACATGACATAGTGGTTGCGCCAAAATGGAGTTTAGTACCAAACGAAAGGTCGGGAATTATTACTGCAAAACCTTGGCGAATACATACAATACGGCTGGAGTAACTTGGCGAGTCTGAACATAGGCTCTGCGAACTTTAGCGCATGTAAACTGATATTAAAAACTGTTATAGTCCGACACAAAAGAGTAGAAACGGAACTAATTTAAAGTGTATGTGTTGATGAAATTGTTTTTATTCTTGTAAAAGACAGTGGCGCCCCCATTATTTTCTACTCTTTTGTGTCGAACTATATTGCCAAATAAACAAATATACGAACAAATGTAATGTTAAGTATATTTCAATCAATTAAATATAATAATGTCATAAAAAATAGTGTTCTTGAGATTGTCTGTCTACCAACAATACGTGCGATTTATCTTGGCGAGTCTGAACATAGGCTCTGCGAATTTTAGCGCATGAAAACCCGTGAACAAAACTGTTATTCACAGATAAACAAAGATACAAACAAATGTAATGTTCAGTTTAGTTCAGTCGTAATAATAACCGTTTTCTACAAGAGTTTACATGCGCTAAAGTTCGCAGAGCCTATGTTCAGACTCGCCAAGATACGCCCGCCGTATTGTACCATCCGAAACCGTAGCCATTTAGGTCGAGTTGTTTATGGTCAGCCCAAAGACGAATAGACGTTAAAGACCTCACCTCAGCAAGAAGCTTATTAGCACTGGAGATTGCATTGTCAACAACACCTTGAAGAAAGGAAATGTGGCCGTAAATGACGATACGTATGTTTCTCAATTCTCATCCCTCTCTTTCTTTAGGGCGACCATGTTAAAGAAAGAGATGAAAAATATATGTAACGTGATTCAAGGACACATTTCTATGCTTCAACGCGTTGTTCGCAATGCAATCTCCAGTATTTTAGTATAAGCTTCTTGGTCCTCACACACATTCAAAGAGATCGCAGACTGTACATTTAGTGCACGTCACAGTTCAAGCTTTTCGGAAGACACGATAGATATTGATGATGACTATGTCAGTTGTCATGTTTCTATACAAAGTCAAACACGTAATGTCCGAAAATGAAAGTAGTACCATAAAACTACGCACAACTACATGCGTGACTTGCATCGGATTCTCTAATCATGCAAGCATGCTAGTGCGGTTCGGAGAAAAAACCGAAATGCATGAAATATTAAGTGAAAGTGAAGATATTTCCGATCCGTTGAGACGATCGAATAGTTCCGCCCGTTAATAAGAAAGTAAGTAACGCCTTGCGCCCATCAGTTGGAAGATGTGTCAGTTTTGTACAGCCCTCGCTTTTGGCACGTCGGAGAAAGGAAGATAATTTGGTTGGAAACCACCCATCGTGAATGTAAGCACGACTTTTGACTAACGTAATCGCAGCGAGCTCGAACAGTTTATGTTATAAATGTGTGGCCGTTGACATACCAATTCGATACGATTACGTTAGTGGTTCCATGAATCTTGTCAAAAATGCAGCGGAAGAACGGGAAGAGTTTCAGATGTCAGATGCCCCAACATTCTTTCTTTCAACCAACATGCAGAATTTTGAGGGCTGTTCGGTTAGTTTTGCAGCCGTCTTGGCTTTACATGTTGATATTACCTTCCGTGCTTTCGCCATATAAACGCCCGCTTTGTGTATGTCCACTTGGCCGGACTCGACGTAGTCAGCGGATTGCGTGACATGGTGCTCGATGCGATCTATCAGTTCGCCCTGCTCTCGCTAAGGTCAAGTGCGCTAGGAGGGAGCGGGACGCAACTACGGCCGATTGGTTCATACGATTTTATATATCACACCCATATAATGTTACAGCAACGACCGATACGGAACTGAAGTAAATATTATAATGTTAAAATGAGTATGACGTCACACAGAAGAAAGTCGCGAACGGTTGTTACAATACGTGTGTTATTGGGTTACATAGTTTCGTTATAAAGTAGTATTATGATAAAAATAATTACACCGAAAATTGTTACATAATAACGTTAGTTATGTTATAGATAGAGTAATGTATACAGTTATTATATAACAAAGACCATAAGTACAATAGGCAAATAACGCACACAAAGATGAAGTCAAGTGACACACAGATTCAAATACTAGGTTAAGATAGGAAGCCCATTTCACCAGTGTTAGTTAGAGCACGAACATTAAACACAACAGTCAAAGCGAATTCGTGTACATACACAGTAAATAAAATTGAAATAAAAAACAAGTGTGAACCAATCACCGATATAATCGACGCAAACAAAATGCACGATTGGAATTGTATGAGACGATAATCATTCACAAAACAAAACGGGAGGAACAGGAAAAGGCGTGGAGCGGACGTAGGACAAAACAAAAAAAGTACAAATTAATAATGAATGAAACGACAGATGATTTCCACTCACCCGTCGGGCTTTGCTCTGATATTTAAGGGCCTTCTTTGTGTCTTGTGTCGCGGTTTGTACATAGTCTACCGCGTGCTCAACATGATACTCAATGCGGTCGATCATCTCACCCTGTATTTATAGGACCAACTTTAATTGATGTTCTTAACATTCTCAGAGATATTGTACTACACTCAATTATTACGCTCTCAAGCTCAGAGCTTACCCGGTCGTTCTCGATCTGTCCGATCGGTCTCTACATAGTTGAGTGACTATTTGTGTGGTATAAAAACTGAGGCTATCGTGTTACGTGAAACAAAGCCTTTTGTGTCCACTACAGTCCTAGATTCTACAGTTGACCGCACACTGACTCAATAAAATGAGAATTCTAATTACAGGTAGAATTCTTTATCACGACTAAAGCAGTTGTTGTTTCACACGACGGCGTGTTAGTCTTAATTGTGTGCGTAACTTACATTTTGACCTTTGATGCGGTCTCAAAAATCGCCAGCCATCAGTTTGCCTTATTAAATTATAAGTCGCGACTTAGAGGTAATCTGGAGTATGCATTTACTCTAAGCCGGATTCCATTATAAGGAACGGAATAATAAGTTTGATGAGTCCCATACACTGCCGCGGACGCATCCGTAAGTCGCGTCTTATAATGTAATGAGCGCTTTACGCGTCGAAATTGCCATCTGAATATAGTCCAATGTAAAATGTATGGTATAATAAATGACCTGGCTCTCGACGAGCATCGCCATGTCCATGAACATGTCGTGGAGCTCGCGGATGGACGTCTCCAGTTTGATGATGTCTGCGTGTCGCGCCTCGATGTCCGCTAGCGTTTGTTTCGCTTGCTGCGTCTCCATTATTATCTGTAACGTTGTTTTATTGATGTTAGTCAAATCAGCTGATCTAAAAATTCAAGTCCTACGTACTCCGGCTTCCGGTGAAAAATAAGTAGATGTTCCTGGCACCAAAGTTTTGGCCCGAAGACATTGTGTTTCGGCACTTTAGGGAGGCGAGACCAAAAATTATAACAATCTAGGATGTTATTATAATATTATAATTTAATTTTATCTATGTTAGTCTGTCAGGTATTTATAGATATGGCCCTAGTGCTTATAATTTATTATAAATACTATTTGCCGGAAATAAATGGGTTAATTATATTTATATTATTTATAAAACCACGGATCTGCATCAGAACAAAACTGTTGGCGCTATTCTAAATTGAGTTTGAGCAAGACCTGACCAGAGAATTATTGAAATTCATAGAACAAAAGGCCTTAACTATAGGTCGTGACATAATATAATGTAGAGTGGTTGTTTAAGGGCCGTAGCCCTACGAAAGTTTGAATGTTTCCTTCACATCAAATCTTTAAAAAAAGTGAGATCAAAACATGCCTTCAGGTGTTTATAAGAAAGAATTTTATTAAAATAAAATGTTTGTGTTTGGCTAAGTCGGTAGGATCGCTAGTACAAATGTAAAGTTCACAGCTGTGCTGACAATATTCTAGTATCGTATATATTCCGCGACATAATTTGTATCATTCCACTATGCCCCACCAGTGGGGCGGCTTGGTGGGGCATAGTGGAACAATCCGTATCTTTCCGACTTGTAACTTTATTTATTGACTAACATAGTATGCTTTCATTACTAGGAAGCTTTGTGTGTTCTCTCTATTTCTTGGATTTACTTGCAATGTATTTTTATTGCCGTAGGGAATGGAGTAGTTACTTAAGTCGTTTTTTTATCCTATTACGTTCTAATAGTTCATCCTATTAAAGGAATTCTACCAACCCAAGCAGCCGACCCGCCGAAACAACCCTGATTTTTATATCGGCGGCTTAGGTATGTCTTTAATATTATTTGTGGCTGTAAGTTGTAGACCTCGTAAGTCTTATATATCCAACCATACAAATCAAGTAATTACCTGTACCTAATTTAGTTGATCGAATGCAAGGAAAGTAATAAACAAAACCTAGGTATCGATCTCAAATTATCAAAATACATAGTAATATTCAGAAAAATGATGACATTCCATTTTCATTTGATGGAACAGATAAAAGAACACAGGAAATGTGAAATTTATGCTTTCAATTCTCATGGCATTTTGGAAATTACAGAAAACTGATTCCACAAAAAAATCTATTATGTATCGCATCTGCTCACAAAATTTTAAAGAGAATCGGTTGAGAAATGCGTCCTGAAGAGGAGAATAGCCGCACAGCATAGGAAATCATTTTTGCCCAATTTGAAACGGAGACGCTTCAGACCATGAAGTCGAAAGTTTGCATGTATGAAAACTGTATGTTTGTTACCTCTTCTCAATCCTATTATTCTTCGCGCTAAAACTACATTATTAGTAGAACGCAAAAAGAAAAGTTAGGGGGGTAAGTGTAATTTAGATAACACATTATGGGGTACTTTTCTGGGTGAAAAAACCACGAGCTATATGTATGTTTATTACTTTGCTAGCTATATATATGCTATATATATATATGCTAGCAAAGTAATAAATTTTTTATTTATAGTTTCGTCAATGTTATCGTAAATTTATTGTTATTAATATTCCCACTCGAAATTATCTTTGTCGGTGCAATAAATGTTTATCAATTCGTGTGAAATCAGATCAGTATCTCATCTAGTACCTATTTAGCAACGACCATAAATCTTGAACTGTGTGAACCGAGTGCCATATGTTATTTTCGCGACTTTCACTATGAAACTGTTATTAATAGATGATTATCGAAATACAAGTAAGAAAATCAAAAGCTACAAAATCATTGAACGTGTCATTAAACTCGTCCAGCGGTCAGAGGGTAGACATAAAGTGATAATGTAATTGAAGTCTAAAATAGATTTTTATCATTTAAGTGTTTTAGCATAAATTATCTAATTCAACACGGAGCTCTTTTTAGCCATTAGTATCCACTTCTCAAGTACGGTAAGTATCTTTCTTAAATTGCACTTAGTACTACAGCGATATTGGCCAATAAATTTGTTTTTAGGTCTATTATTAGGGTGTACTAAAATGTATGATGAGTGAAGTAAACTAACCCCTTGAGTGAAGACCGCCGAGTTGCCCTGCTCAAGCATCTCCTCGAGCTCATCGTCGGTGGTGGCCCGTCCGGTGATCTCCAACTGCCGCTGTATCCTACTCTTGCACCGATCTCTGTAGTCGGTCTGCGTGCGGTTATACTCCGTCATCACCTCGACGAACTTGCGCGACAGCGTCGAGTGCTGGGTCTTTCTTATCCTGAGGTCCGCAGACGATTTGTTCGAGTGCTCCTCTTGTTCGATGTTCTGCTCTATGTCTGTGGGTAAAGTGCACAGTAATTTATAATATACGTGATGAGTTTTGGCGTGGAAACTGAGAGTAGGCAAACGTAGCGTAGGTCGCTCCCAGGTGACGACTTGCGAACAACGGCCAGCAGAAACTGGATGAATAGAGCTGAGGTCCGGACTCAGTAGCACAAATTAAGAGAGACTGAGGTATGTCTAGTAGCAGACTAACACGGGCTGATGATGATGAAATCCATTAGGAAACGTCGAACGCGACTACACATCGTATCATCATTATGTTTGATCGCTGATTCGTACAACTAAAATTCGCACGTACATGCGATGATCGCGTGGTATCATTTGACGTTTTATCTTTTCAAGCAATTTTCAAGAAAAAATAACTATACATAGGCGTAACTCACCCAATTTCAACCATTGCCGTAAAACCACGAAATTATGAATTATATCACAAGATTTACAATTCTTAATCACTACATTTAAATAAAGATCCTTCAAAATTGGCAAAATAATAACTGTCAAACGGTACTTCTTAGATTTGATGGACTGTAGTTATTTTCACACTCACGGCTATAGTAATTGGCTCACCGACCTACTCCGGCTCTACCGATTACGTTCTACCACTTTTGTACAGTGTCACCATTTAACAACTAGAAAGCCAAAGCTAGTATGTAAGTGACTAGGCGCGTCATAACAAAATTACGCCTACGATGGTCCTAATAATATTATGCTTTTAAGTTACGTACTTACTCAATTTTCAAATTATCGATATTTCAGCGTGTGATTTGTATAATAATAATAATATAATATGGGACAACTTCCACACACGGTCATCTGGTCCTAAACTAGGCTAGAAGCCTGTACTATGGTAACCAGATGACTGATATACATACTTATATAAACTTATAACACCCAGACATAGATCAATCAGATATGTTCATGCACACCAATGTTTGACCAGGCCGGGGATCGAACCCGGGGCCTACGGCACAGAAAGCAGAATTACTACCATCTGTGCCAACCAGGCTGTCATATCTATGCAGGCTGTATATGCAGCGAAACATCATATACAGTCATATATACGAGGGGAGGTCAAAAAGTTCGCGGAATGGAGGGTTTAGAGAGGGAAGGGGGTAGTTATTTTTACCTGTCGCTACTTGTTGACTCAATACAATTATGAATACTAAATTTCAGCCCAATCGGTTCATAAACCTTTGAGATATCGCTGGATAAACAAGTCAATCGGGTAGAAAATATCAACTCCATAGTTGATATTTTCTACATGGAAAATTGAGTATCGTGCCGTGATAAGTTTCTCACTAAGCAAGGAAAAACACCTCAGAACTTTATGGAAGAAATGTCATCAGTTTACGGGGACTCCTGCCTTGGAAAAACAATGATTTACAAGTGGCATAGTCTTTTCAAGCAAGGCAGAGACTCAATTGAAGACGATCAGCGCTCAGGTCAGCCAATTGAAGCAACGTCCTCAGACATTGTTGAAAAAGTTGAAAATCTTGTTCTAGAAGATGCACGTCTAAAGAAAAAACAAATCGCAGAGATGACTGGAGTATCATCTACGACCATTTTGAATATTCTCCATGAACATCTTGGCATGTCTAAGGTCAGTGCAAGATGGGTACCGAGAATGCTCACAGCGCTTCAAAAACAGCAGCGCGTCGAGTGTTCGCGCGAGTTTTTGGAGCTGTGTAGTGAAAACAGGGATGAATTTCTGAACCGAATTGTGACTGGAGATGAAACTTGGGTTCATCACTATGAACCTGAGTCGAAGCAGGAGTCAATGCACAGGCACAAAAAAGGCGCAGTACCGCCCAAGAAGTTTAAGGTGTCACAATCGGCCGGAAAGATTATGGCTACAGTTTTTTGGGATTCCAAGGGGATTTTACTGATCGATTATAAAGATAAAGGTCTCAATATCACGGGGAAGTACTACGCTACATTACTGGAAAAATTAAAAGTAGCAATTAAAGAAAAGAGAAGGGGAAAATGGTCTCGAGGTGTGCTCCTTTTGCACGACAACGCACCCGTTCACAAGAGTCATGTTGCGGCTGCCTTACACAAGTGCGGCTTCGAAACTTTAAACCACCCTCCCTATAGTCCAGATTTGGCCCCTTGTGATTATTATTTGTTCCCAAACATGAAAAAAGAGCTTCGTGGAAAGAAATTTACGGATGACGATGAAGTGAAGTCGGCAATATCTGCTTATTTTGAAGGCCTTGACAAATCATTTTTTTTCCAAGGTATAAACAAATTATTTGAAAGGTCTGAAAAGTGTATTAGGGTTAATGGAGAATATATTGAAAAGGAATAATAATTTCATGTTTAAATTCACCCCTCTTCCCTTTCATTCCGCGAACTTTTTGACCTCCCCTCGTAACATCATATACATCTCCATGGAAATCATTAGATCTGCTGCAATCCCACTCGCACCTGTATTGGCATCACTTTTAACACCTGCATTAGGGAAGGGTCGTACCCTAGACACTTCAAAGTGACCAAGGTGGCGCCAATATTCAAAGGTAAGGGAAAACGGGATAATATTGATGGATATAGGCCTGTCTCCATAGTTCCTGCACTAGCCAAAATATTTGAAAACGGCTTGAGCAGCTTGAGCTTGGCAACACCTGCATTAGGGAAGGGTCGTACCCTAGACACTTCAAAGTGACCAAGGTGGCGCCAATATTCAAAGGTAAGGGAAAACGGGATAATATTGATGGATATAGGCCTGTCTCCATAATTCCTGCACTAGCCAAAATATTTGAAAACGGCTTGAGCAGCAGACTTTTGGAATTCCTAAACTCAAGTAACGCGTTGTCCGATCGCCAATATGCTTATAGATCAGGACGATCTACGACTGCAATGACCCGTGAAGTAGTAAGTTATTTGGCAAATGCTCGTGAGCGTAAACTTCAAGTCGCTGTGATATGCTGCGACCTATCCAAAGCCTTCGACGTAGCCGATCACGAAGTGCTCGCATTAAAACTAGAGCATTATGGAATAGGTAACACAGCACACTCACTACTAACAGACTTGCTGCGGGATAGGATGCAGATAGTCGACGCAGGTGATGGTAAAACTAAATCTGGAGCACTTACATCAACGATGGGCGTAGCTCAGGGATCGTCAGTGTCAAACATCATGTTTTCACTGCTACTGAATGATCTCCCAGATGTGGTGACGAGGCTGACATTTTCATGTACGCGGACGATGTTGCCGCAGTAGTTACGGCACGTACGGTGGATGGATTAGAGCAAGCGCTCAATAAGGTGGCTTCGGAACTGGCCGGGTGGTTTGAAGCGAATGGTCTGGCCCTGAATCTGAGTAAGACTCACTTCCTCCACCTGAATCTGTCTGGCCGAGCGATGAGGTCGCTTACAGTTTCAGTCGGAGGAACGACGATTGACCAGGTTCAGAGCTTGACTTTTCTGGGCTTTGAAATTGATAGTCGTTTGACGTGGGAAGACCACATTCAAAAATTGTGTGGTAAGCTGGGAAGCGCTTGCTTCGCTCTAAAACGGTGTCCCGGGTGGTACCGGCAGAGGTCGCACGCGAGTGTTACTTCGCTACGGTGCACTCGCTACTTCAGTACGGCGCGGAGCTGTGGGGGCGCGCTGCCGAGTGGGAGCGCGCCTTCCGAATGCAGAAACGCGCCGTCAGAGCCCTGGTGCGAGTGTCCCAAAGGACATCCGCCAGACCGTTTTTTAAAGAGCTTAAGATCCTAACACTGCCTGCCATTATAATTCTCCAGGTGGAGGTGTACGTAAGAACCAACCTAGAACTGTACAAGAAAAACAGTGACAGACACTCATATAATACCCGCAATGCGAACAAGCTTGACATAATACCACAATCCCTCACTAAGACCAGCAAACTGACTCATATAATGGGCCCAGCGGTATATAATAGGTTGCCCGACGCCATCACTAACGCCCCCAGTGTATCTTGCTTCAAACATAGTTTGAAGCAATGGTTGCTCGAGCGAACTTTCTATAGTTTTAATGAATTCATAGAATATAGGGTGTGACTGTATTTTCATACATTGAGCAATAGTTAATTACTATAATTTGTATTTTTAAGTATAATAATGATATTATTTTTTTTTTTTTTTTTATTAATGAATATTTTTTTACCTAAACAATTTGACGTGTAATTTGTTTTTATCAACAAATGAGTTTGAGTTTGAGTTCAGCTTGCGTTAATCTATCCTTCATCAGTTCTTCTTTACAGTTAGCCTGTAACGCTTTCAAGTTATGGCTAATTAACATGGGTCTATTTTAGACGTGTGCCTCGGTTAAGTCACGAATTCAGTGACCTGCGTAAGTTAATACGCTATTTACATGGTGATTTTACGTCGTGAAGTTTATTCACCTTTCCGTCGCACGAAAATAGAACCATATAAAATCTTGTAATAAAAACTTACGTTTTAATTTCCCTCTGACTTTGTTGGCAGTTTTCTTAACGTCAGCCATTAGATCTTCCAACTCGTGCTTTGTTTCTGAAAAGTAAAACAATATTTTATAATAACAATTGGGGTGTATGCTCTCTAACTAACAAGTTTCCCAATTACACTACTGCATGTCACATCAATAGGGTCGTGTGGCCCCAGACAACCCATAATATTATGTAGGCATTCACCAAGCCATATGCGTTTCAGGACTCCGACATCCCCCTACGTTATAGATTTATGCACCTATTCGTGTTTATTTTATTAATCGTTTAATTAAATAAGTTTAATTAAATAGGCTCTTGTATCGGCCGATGTCTCTTGCGTGTTAGAGCCGCCGGGGTTGAGTAGGTCAGATGGTAAGAGACCGGATGGACTGACCTTGGTGCCTTGAAAACATGGCAAGTGCCTGATGTGGGATGCCACTTGCACACTGTCAGCACTGTAGCCGCTTGTCACCTTGGTCGGCCTATCCACTCACCGGCGGCAGCCGCAGAAGATGCTGCCTCCAGGAAGCGTCTCAAGTACCACAATTTGGAGGCAATGTATTATTTTGTGCCAATTGCCGTTTAGACAATGGGCAGTTGGTGCGTGGAGGCGAGGCAGTTAATATCAGAGATAGGGCGTAAGATGAAAAGTAAAGGAGGTGACCCCCGCTCCGGAGCGTTCCTTGTGCAAAGGCTGTCCATAGCAATTCAACGCGGAAATGGCGCGAGCGTTTTTGCATCGGGAACGATAAAGGGCGGAATATTTGACTGTAATTAATTAATTATAATTATTAATGTTTACTTAATTTTTTAAATATTATTTTATGACCATGAAAAATAATCTGGGCCATAGATCTGTTAATGTCATTTTCATAAGTGGTCATATTATGCTTGAATTCTATCGTCACTGCACTATCATAAGCAATTGGCTATCAGAAGATTTAAAAAAAATTAATTACGTGTTGCCTACGGATATGAAGTACAATAATATGACACCTAATCTGTTCAAAATTAAACTGCAAAATATTTTCACGCGTGGTGTTTCTACACACACAGTCAACGAATTTCTGATATGTAAGAACTTTGTAAATGGTTATTATTTTGTATTGTAAATTGTTTATATGATTATAGATAATTAGTATCACTAATTTTAATTTCATACATATTTCAAATACAATGTAATATTGTTCGTGACTAAATGATATGCCTATATAGACCTATTTGTCCTGCCGTTTATTAGTAAGTCGACCCCAATTACATGGGAACAATAATATACTGGCGAAATGTGAGTGTACTTCTATGGGAATGATTCCTGGATACACCTCTGCCTACCCCTTCGGGAAAAAGGCGTGATTGTCTGTTTATTAGTAGCGAAAACTCCATCGAAAAAGCACCTATCTAATTTTCCTCACACTTTCATATACACAGATATTTGTATTAAATATTGCGTTTATCTCAAATCGGTCCAACCAGAAAGTTATGTCCATGGCAATGATTGACGGCATTTAATTTTAATATATGTTCGCTATATAATTTGTATTAGGTATGTACCGCATACATACATACAGCCAGGCCTTGTTCCCGTTGGGGAAGGGAGAGACTATAACTACTAACTGACTACTAATACTGACATACAACTTTCGCTTCTTCCACTTTCATCACATTTTTCTTGCATGCTCGTCGGTTGTTGGTACTTTTGACCTAGCCTTTGCTTAAACTTGTTCATGAAAGGTACGCCTAGGTCGACCCCTACCGACTTGACCATTCACACTAGCCTTATAAATCTCCCTTGTCAATCTCCTTTCGTCCATCCTCTTCACATATCCGAACCATCTAAGCAATCATTTCTCTATCATTGTCACTACATCTTCTAACACGCCACAGCGTTCCCTTATCTTACTGTTCCTCACTTTGCCCATAATGTCTTCAATAGCTCTAATTATGGAATAAATTCCTGAATAATGTACCTACACCTACACAATGAAGACACGAGTGCTATCTCTATCGTGTGGGCCGCTCTAATTGTCTGCCTATTGTAATCCAATTTGCCGTAGCGATACCAGCAAATTTGCTCTCAATGAGGCGCCTGAATATTTCCCATGAAATATTGCTTCATTATAAGGGTATGTTATCAAGTTTTCTCAACTTTGTGTCGCTTTACATCTTAAGAGCGAGCTTTTACTTTCATGCATGATTTATGATTAGAGTTTACCTATTATGGTGTCAAATTCAACAAAGATTAAGAAAAAGGAATTTATTATTATAATAAATACAGTATAATAATAATGCAAACTTTCTAGGGTATGTCGGGCGGGACTCGGGACTGAATCCATATGAAATATTTTATTGTTTTCATGATCATTAACCACAGATGCAAGTTAATATATAAATCTTCTGCATTGGTGGCGTAGTGTTTCGCAATCGCTATTTATCATGAGATCCCGGGTTCGATTCCCAGTGAAGACCCCATGAAGGGTCCTGTGTACACCTCTGCTTATCCCTTTAGGAAAAAGGCGTTATGTTGTGTAATAAAAATCAAACCTTAACAAACTTAAACTTTTGTAGTGGTAGGCCTCTTGCAGGGGGCCGCCTGGGGAAGTACCACACCTTTGCCAGTTAGTGTAGTAAATGAACGGATTCTTTGTATGGGGACCCATGCATTAATTCCTCAGTCGATGAAACTTTGCAGGGTTATAAAATAGTATGAACCAAGACTTATTTTAAAAAATCCAAAAAAAAAACCACACGGAAGTTAGGTATTTAACCTAAAAACACAAATCTGTTAATATATTGAACCGAGTAATTTCTCAGTCCAAATTTATTTTACCAAATGAGTTATTTATACCAGTATGTGATACTTGATAAAAATCCAAAACTTTTGTCAAGTATTATATTGCTTTTTTAATACAATTCCTTTTTATGGCCCTCATTTTCATCGGAAAATTTCTCAGTCCTTTTTTTTTTCTTATATGATCTTAGAATGTTATTTAGCGTTACGAGTAAGAAATTCCAAAAAAAAATGCATTCCAATATTGTTATATGTTAAACTATAAATAACACTGTATGGAAAATTTCTCAGCATTATTTTATTTTTTAAATATGTTAAGTAGTCACACAAACACACAAATCCGAAATATCCAAAAAAAAATCCATCCAGAACACCAAGATTTTGGAAGCGAAGATAAATCTATCCCGCGTTTACACGCAATAATGTGCCGTCTTGCTTTACCAGTTGGGTGCAGATTAGCGTGCTCGCGTTAATAGTAAAACTTTTGACTCGCTTTTCAAGACATTAATACAGAATTATTTATTTTTTGTGTTATATACACTATACTATAATGCATCTATGTACGTAATTACATATCAACACTAGCTGTTGCCAGCGGCTCCGTCTGCGTGGACTTTGGTTATCGCGCGTTATCCATGCGGGTGGAGCTATGTCCTATGGAGCTAAGTAGCCTATGTCCTATTCCAGAACCTAATCTACATGATGTGTGCAAAGTTTCATTCCGATCCGTCCAGTAGTTAAAGCGTGATTGAGTGACAAACAACCAAACTTTCGTTTATAATATTAATAGGCTATCTCTGTATATAATTATAGATATATAAAATGATATTGGTTGATTTATTTATTTACATTAGCAAATCACGTATTTGAACTAGAAATGAAAAGGATAGATGTTTTGCCGGATGCCGGATACCGAATATTCGGCAAACCTAGAAGCCGGATGGACAGATATCCGGCCGCCGAATATCCATCCGAACATAGCCGATTGTTACACGAGCAAACCGTACGAACGATCGGGTGTGTACAAAGTGGGTATAAAGAATAGGCCTGGATACGTAATACCGTTTATTCTGGCTATCGATTATTGCTAAGTGGTGATATAGACGCTTGCGAGTTTTAATGTATGGAGGCGCCATCTATTGAGACGAACTTAAACTAAACTTCTCATACATACCGCCCACCAAGGACAAATGCAATTTGGCCTTTAATATTAGCCGCCGCCCACCGTGACTTTACCTAGGTAGGTCAAGTGTCCTACGCACAGCACAAGTATTGTTCTTGGTGAGGTATTTACAATCAATCCTTAAATATTAAAAATCTAGCTTATATCTAATCCTACATTTCACAATCAAACCGGCAACGATAACATACAGAGTTTGGAAGTAGGACGCTTATTTCACAATTGTTTTTTGTCCGCAACGTAACGACGCGAGTAACGTTCTCGGACCCTGTATGTTTGGCAACCACCCGTCTAAGTAGGCATCTACATGGTGATAAATTCTCCTCCTTGATTAAAACCACATCCCCAATCCCCGGTTCAGGTTGCTGGTAAGCCCATCTATAACGATGAAAAAATTTGTGTGTGCTGTGCATCCGCGAAAATTAGATCAGTAAGCGCAGATTTCTTCGGCAGCAGTATAGGATACCTAACATCTTCATTGCCCGAGATGTTATTCAATCGACCTTCAACTCGCAATAAACCCTCACCATCAACATAAGGATTCAATGATTTCAGACGTCCCTTGATTTTAATGAAATGGTCGTTCCTTTTAAAAAGATCCAACTCCGCCTTGAAATGTTCACCTTGACATTGTTTTATGCAAGTCTGAAGCGCATGTGATAATTCTGCTGGCGTGAGATGCTCCTGACGATTTCGTTCATTAGCTGGCTTTTTCAGTTCGAGAAAGCGTCGACGATAAACTATAACTCGTATCAACTTCGTGAGTGATGAGTATCTCTTCCAATTTGAGACGTCCAGTATCGCTAAATTAACTTTAATCTCTTCCATTTTTCTTCAAAAAAAGGTGATAACACCTTGTTGAAGAATTACAGACACATCTCGCTTCTGAGCCATGTTTATAAGTTGTTTTCGAGGGTCATTACGAATCGTCTCAGTCGCAGGTTCGATGACTTCCAGCCGTCTGAGTAAGCAGGTTTCCGAAAAGGCTACAGCGCCATAGACCACATCCACAAGCTACGCCAAATTATACAGAAGACCGAAGAGTATAATTTGCCATTATGTTTAGTGTCCGCTGGCTGTCCATAGAAGGGTACTGATCCCTGCACTTACGTATGGTAGTGAATGTTGGGTCTGGCAGAAGAAGCATGAAAGTAAGATTAATTCTGTGGAGATGAGAAGCCTGTGAAGCATGACTGGAGTGACTTTGATGGACAAAATGAGGAATAGTGCGATAAGGGAACGCTGTGGCGTGGTAGAAGATGTAGTGACAAAGATAGAGAAAGGAATGCTGAGGTGGTTCGGACATGTGGAGAGGATGGATGAAAGTAGATTAACAAAAGAGATTTATAAGGCTAGTGTGAATGGTCAAGTCGGTAGCGGTCGACCTAGGCGTACTTTTCATGAACAAGTTGACGTTGTTCTTAAGAAAAGCAAAATCAAAAGTACCTACAACCGACGAGCATGTATGAAAAATGTCATGAAAGTGAACGAAGCGAAAGTTGTATGTCAGGATCGTAGCAAGTGGAGGTAAATAATCTCTGCCTATCCCACCGGGAATAAGGCGTGACTGCATGTATATATGTATGTTTAGCGTTTGTGGACTATGAAAAGGCCTTTGATTTGATCAAGACATGGGCGGTGCTCGAGTCTCTCCAGCGATGCCATATTGACTATCGGTATATCGAAGTGTTGAAGTGCTTGGATAGGAACGCCATTATGTCGGTTCGAGTACAGGACCAGAGTTCGAAGGCGATCACGTTGAATAGAGGGGTAAGACAGGAAGACGTCATATCTCCGAAACTGTTTACTGCCGCAATGGAGGACGCCTTCAAGCTTCTGGAATGGCAAAGGCACGCCATCAATATTAATGGCGAATACATCACTCACCTTCAGTTTACCGACGACATTTTAGTCATGGCAGAATCGATGGAAGATCTTAGCATGATGCTCGAAGACCTCAATCGAGTTTCTCAACGGGTCGGCCTTAAAATGAACTTGGACAAGACGAAGGTGATGTCTAATGCCCATGTTGCGCTGACCCCAGTACCGGTTAGTAACGCGATTCTAGAAGTTGTTGACTCTTACGTCTACCTAGGACAAGTAGTCCAACTTGGTAGGTCCAACTTCGAGAAAGAGGTCAACTAGGCTGGGCAGCGTTCGGAAACCTACGTAGTGTCTTCTCGTCCGAAATACCTCAGTGCCTCAAGTCGAAAGTATTCGACCAATGTGTGTTGTCAGTGATGACTTACGGATCTGGAACGTGGTCCCTGACTGTGGGCCTTATCAGTAAGCTCAAAATAGCGCAACGAGCTATGGAGATTGCTATGCTCGGGATTTTTCTGCGAGATCGAGTCAGAAATGAGAAGATCCGTAGACGAACGGATGCTACCGACATAGCCCAGCGGATTAGAAAGTTGACTTCAACTTGCTAATCCACTTGGCAATGGGCAGGGCACAGCACGTAGAACTGATGGCCGATGGGCCGTAAAGTTCTCGAATAAAGACCACGGACTGGTAAGCGCAGCTTAGGACGTCTTCCCACATGGTGGAACAGACGATCTGATAAGTACGGCAGGAGCACGCTGGATGCAGGCCGCTTACAACCAAACTGGATGGAAATCTAAGGCCTGTGTTCAGCAGTGGACGTCCTATGGCTGATATGATGATGACAATGATGATGATGGCACCTTTTGAAGAGGATAAAACGCGATTGCACGTGATATTGATTCTTTTCTCAATTCAGTACGCATTGGTCGCGATCGTGAAATGTGATCCTTATGGTGGTCAGTTAATTCTGTACAATACCTAAACTTAACAAATTTTGCTAGTATTTATTTTTTAGCACCCTGCAGCAGTGTATACAGCGATAGACTTTTTTCGGAAGCTGACCTTGTATACGAAGATAAGTGAAACCGTTTGTTGCAGCATAATTCATTTAATACCTATTAAGTAGCCAGCTTTACGGGGGAAAAGATAAAAAAATGATAAAATAAAAAGTATTTTCAGCAATATCCGCTTTTGACTACGATAATATGAGCCGTATTGGCCGTGGAGTTACCAGCTTGAGAACAGTGCTCCACCCTCTCTACTCTCTACCCGTGGTTGCCGTAAGAGCCGGTTAAGGGTTAACAGATCCGGAGGACGAGCAGCAGCGTCCTCTGCAAAATACCATCGATCTGCGCTCGACAACCCGCCTGCCAAGCGTGTCGAGTATTGGCAAAACCCCCCTTTACGGGGGAAGCCTATGTTCAGTAGTGGATTACCAACGGCTGAGATGATGATAATGAATATGAGCCACCATGATAGTTTTATTTCCTCGCCACACACCCTCGCCACGACACGACAGCCTCGTTGGCTCAGATGGTAGTAACTCTGCTTTCTGTGCCGCAGGCCCCGGGTTCGATCCCCGGCCAGGTCAAACATTTGTGTGCATGAACATGTCTGTTTGATCTGTGTCTGGGTGTTATAAGCTTATATAAGTATGTATATCAGTCATCTGGTTACCATAGTACAGGCTTCTAGCCTAGTTTGGGACCAGATGACCATGTGTGGAAGTTGTCCCATATTATTATTATTATATTATTATTTCTCAATAGCACCTAAGGAGTTTGATGAAAAAAGTTTGGTCATAAAAGTACTCAATTAAAAATTAACAAGCGAATAAAAACGTTTTGGTTGAAATGAAGTTTGTTGGAATGGCGGAATATTTTCAAATAGTAAATCTAATAATGTCGTTTTACATTTAATTAAAAGAAATGTTTTCGGTTACTACTTTTTTGATATATTATTACCGGCAAAAAAGTGTTATTTTATTTTATTATTAATATTCATATACGTCACAAGTTTGTTCATTCGTGGCCGAAGGCTCATAGAAAGAGGACAGAAGCCTTTATATTTATTTATCATAATTTGCCTGTAGTGCAGTTTGACTATCAATTTTGTTCTGTAATTAAAAATTGATATATGATAATTTTTTTAATCCGGTATCTGGCTGGATACTTGTCCATTATTCGGTAACTGGCCGAATATTAAATTCGTGCCGGATAGCCTGGATACCGGAAAGTTACCGAATATCCGTTTGATCTCTAATATTAACATTATTGTTTTGAGGATGTATTAAATTCCCTATAAGTCTCGGCGCAAACGGACCATCGACCACAACCACCGGTGGTCGGCAGTTAAGAGCAGTTTACACACGCATTTTCATACGTATTGTAAAGCACCTTTGCGCCAAGCAAGTGTCGTTTACTAAAAAATTAAAGTGATGTAATTAAACTTCAAACTATTCCCAAGGAATATGTACAAAATTACAAATTAGCGGCTAATCAAATATAAATACGTGAATAGTAAGTAGGTATATAATAATGTCGCGCGGGCGGCCAGTACCGCTCCCGCGCCCCGCTCCTCCACCCCGCTCCCTACTCACGGCTCCCGATAGCTAGATTCAAATCTGTTTATTATTAAAATGTTTTTAGTTATTAATCCGCTTGATTTTTTTTTGGATATTTTGCTAGTTGAAAAGAAAGTTAACGGTGTACTTAAATCAATAAAGAAAATAGACTGAGAAATTTTCCACTGCGAATAAAGAGACAATTTTAAAAAAATATATAATTACATGGTTTATTTTTTGGATTTTTATTGTGTGGTTATATGACTTCGATAAAATAGCATTCCCGTTAAAAAATTCGACTGAGCAATTTTCCAGTCCAAGTTACACCAAGAAACATATGTTATAAAAAATTTGGCGATTCTGCTGGGAATTTTTTTTGGATATTTCGTGTATTGTTTGTATAGATTACATGAATATGTCCTGTGAAGAAAGTTCAAACGGAGCATTTTTCCTAAAAAAGATATCATAGAAATAAGATTTTAATTAAAAAAACCTAACTTCTTAAATTTTTTTTTTTTGGTTATTTATACAATACCTTAATTTATTGATACTTAATCATGCTATAAAGTTTTTACTGACTGAGGAATTACTGTGGGGGTCCACTATGTTCATTTCCTACACTAAGTTATTCATCCGCCAAGCAGTAATGTGCCAACATTACTGTGTTCCGGCCTGAAGGGCATTGTTACCAGCGAAATTTCTGGACTTGATGAGATTCAACAACTCATATCTCAGGGTGACAGGGGGCGCAGTGTAGTGCCGCGTAGAATTTTGAATATTAAAACACTGGGTGGCACTGTGTCTGATATGGGCAATCATGATGCTTACCATCTGGCACCTGATTTGCTCGTCTTGTCCCTCACTATCATAAAAAAAAAACAATCTTAAAACAAGGAATTTTAAGGATGTGTTATCAAGTTTTTTTTGTAGTGGTAGGCCTCTTTTGCAGGAGGCCGCTTGGGGAAGTACCACACCTTTGCCAGTTATTCATCCGCCAAGCAGTAATATCCAAACATTACTGTGTTCCGGTATGAAGGGCAATGTTACCAGCGAAATTACTGGGCATGATGAGATTCAACAACTCATATCTCAGGGTGATAGGCGCAGTGCAGTGCCGCGCAGAATTTTGAATTTTAAAATACTGGATGGCACTGTGTCTGATATGGGCAATCATGATGCTTACCATCAGGCATCTGATGACCTCGTCTTGTCACTCACTATCATAAAAAAAAAAAAAATTAAAAAAAAAAGTTTTCTCAACTTCATTGATACTTTAATTGTATGTATCGCAAACAAGTTTGTTCATGGAAGATGTTACGCTTTCATAATGAAATGTAGCTAATTAGTGCGTCTTGCAACAACATGTTCCCGAAAGTAGTTTGGCAATAACAAAGTTAAGTCGTTATGTCAATCTGTCGATCTTATACTCCGCATTAGTTTCGAACAATGTACTAACGAGGCCGAATAGTACCCCACACTCTCTACATGAATTGTGCCATAAAAGCCGGCTAAGTGTTATCAGATCAAGAGGACCGGCAGCAGCGTCCTCTGCGAAAAACCATCAAACTGCACTTGCCAAGCCGCCTGCCAAGCGTGGCGGGTATAGGCATGTTTGTGTGTGGGAGGCCTATGTCCAGCAGTGGACTTCGTACAGCTGAAATGATTATAATTAGTAAAGATCCTTTCCATCCTTTCATATGTAAAAAACCAAGTCACTTTTCTGTCTGTCTTTATATCCGCTCTTTCTAAATCACAAACGGATTTTGATGCGGTCTTCACCAATGGATGGAATGATTCAAGAAGGTTTATATGCATATTTCATTAAAGTTTTGTATACATTGTTTGAAATATGACGATGGATGAAGTAAAATCATACGAACTGGGAGCATTATATTATTATAAAGTGCGCTGCGCAAACCATTACAGATATAATAAAATGTATGACGGATTTATTCCTGTTAAAACAATGCATGCTTAGTTGCTACGCGTGCTAAGTCAGGGCAGTCGCTAGTTCATTGTACACGACGCTGCATTGTCTTTACACTACATGCTACGCCTACATTTAGGGAGGGGCGTGCACATTGCACATTATTGATGCAATGTCCACGCTGATCAATTTTGTATGGGAAGAATTTTTATTTTTATTACAAATCTCGATCATACTCTTATTTACCGGTCGTTTTGTTTTGACATCGTTTTAGTATTATTACACAATACTGTAATTTTTGTAATTGCTGGATGAGTCTCGCACAGTGCCGAAAGAGTGGCGTAAAAAAGAGGCCGATACCCAGCAGTACGGGCTGAGTAGATAGATAGACCAATTCTGTTACACGTTTTGAATGAATCTTCAAAAAAAACTGGAGAACAAAACACAAATTACTTTACGAAGAACCATCAATCAAGTTCATAAAAAATTGCCTTTACCCGTCGGTAGAGAGTTTAGCTAATTCCACAATCGATTCGGGAGGAGTGCGGTTTAGTCGATAAGAAAGTTAAGTCGTTATGTCGCTCTCTCTGTGTTAAGATTAAGTTTGGGACACACAAAGTAATCGCCTTAGAAACGAGTAGCGAATAACGTGTCCCAGTTATAGGGTACTAAGGGAAACAATACAATTAGCTCGCCAGTTACTCGGTATATACTACGTGCAATTGAGTATTGCGCAATCAAATAATAAATGTGTACGAGGAAAGTGTTCAGAAACTTTGCTTTGTAAATACGACTAGTATAATGCTTTTTTTTAGAAGAACAAAGCTATTTAAGTAGTTCGAAGTTAAAAATATGTAATTTCATATATTATGTTTGATCAAACTTTCCTTCGTAGCTACGCCTACGTTGCTACACGGCCGTAGCATCTACGGTCCTTGCGTGCTACGGCAATTATGGGAACTGCTGAGCTGCTGCTACGTCGCTACAGAGGCGTAGCTGCGCCTAAGTAGCTACGCCTGTCGCTGCATCAGCGTATCTGCTAAGCCGCTACATGGCCGTAGCGGCTACGGCCCTTGCTTGCTACGGCAGTTATGTGAACTGCTACGCCGCTGCTACGTCGCTACGGAAGCGTAACTGATAGTTGCGAAGTTGTTCATCTATAGAGATATAATATAAAAATATACTATTTAATAGGCCTAATTAATAGGTATTTACTAAACAAGCGTGTTTCAACTTAGGCCGCATCATCATTTACCAGCAGGTGAGATTGCGGTCAAACGCCTGTTTAGTTACATATAAAATAAAATAAAAACCTCGTTTCATCACCAAATAAAATTGGCACTGAGAATGTTTCAGTACTGACTGATTAAAACTGATTGTTTTTCTTCTCTTTGGTGTCTTTGGTAAGAAAAAGTACAGGCAGTGTGTAACAAATACATGTTTTCACTGAAACCACAGCCGAAACCGCTTTTGACATCATTATATAATAGACAAAAAAAATTAAGAGGTCTTCTGGATTTTTTCCATCTAAAAATATACGTCGTCAACATCTGGCGCATACACAATTTGTGTAAAAAGTAAACGAAGGAAAATTGCCTTCCACCCTAGTTCTAAGGATAACGGATTAGGGAATCGCGTGTCGCTCTTTTTATGATGAAAAATATTTACTGGACATGATGGGTTACTGAATTTCAATAAAAGTTTATGTTACCATAAATGCGAAAGTTGGTCGGTATGTGTGTGGATGTGTATATGTGTTTCGTCTTCACGCCAAAACTACTGAACCGATTGGCCTAAAATTTGGTATGTAGATAGCTGAGACCCTGGAATAACATAATATGGGGTTTTTAAATTCCAATATTTATACCTGACCGATATTCCTACGCGAACGATGACTACGTGGGTAAAACCGCGGCACCGACTAGTATTATATGATATATATGAGAACAATAGCTATCCTAAGAATGAAGCTATCGACAATATACCCAAGTCTATCAGGAGGGTGTATCGTAAGATGGATTTTCTGTTTCGACTTAACTAAATTGCACCCGTGGTCGAGTTATCTCTCTAAAACGGTAGTGACTCGACCGCGTGGTCTCGTTTCTCGCGGTTGAGGTGACTGCCACCTCGTAATGTATGTACGCTGTACGTAGTCTGACTACTCATAGATTTAAAGTTACCGTCATGTCATTTCAGCATGGGTAAGACTCCTTGAATATTGACAGAGGAGCGGATTGAGAATCTTGCCTCTTACCCTTTTCGCGGTAAGCGCTTTGCGATAAGCCGCAAGAAAATGAGACCTATATCAGACTCAAAGGGAAATGGAAAGCTTAGTTTATGTTGTTTGATTTTGCGGAAACTTACAAGAAGTCTTGTCAGTTTTTAGAGTTCCGTACTTCAATAGGAAAAAAGGAACCCTATATAGGATTACAGGATTATAGGATCACTTCGTTGTCCGTCTGCCTGTTTGTCTGTCCGTTAGGGTGTCTGTTCGTCTATCAAGACCCTTTTTCTAGGGAACGCGTTGAGGTATTAAATCGAAACTCGTATCAACAAGTCAGGTCCACGATCCTTTGCAGCTGTAAAAAATATCAAACTTCAAAGTCAACGCAATCAAAAGATACGGCCATTTTTCCGCAGATTTCCATACTTTGCGCATCCTGCTATAAACCTCTAGACTCTAGGGTACTTCCCGTTGGCCCAGCATCATGAAATTTGGCAAGAAGCCAAAAGTTATATCACAAGTAAAAGAAAAATTCCAAAATGCAGCAAAAGTTTGCAGTATTTAAGTAGGTAGGGTTCCATACCTAAATGCTTAGGTATGGAACCCTACCTACTAAAAATTTTTTTTTTCCTGTTTACAATCCTACTATGGGTTTAAATGTGAAATTGTCATTAAATTGTCAATAAAGCAGTCAGTTCTAATGAAAATGAAACCTCGGAGCACGGCTATTGAATTCATAATCCTATATGAAACATATTTTTCGAAATACGCTCAATCACAACTGAATAACGAACAACAATGCACGAACAATCAACAACAAAGTTGATGGATGCAGTTAGTTGTATAAGTTATAGTTATATGGCCGTTATTCAGCACGCATGCAGCTTTCGGTACTCAAAGCACTCGCCGATTCGGACCAACTAGTGGAGTGAAATTTGCATAAACTATTTAGTTTGTGCATACGCAAACGCGCGAATAAACTGTCCACGTACGCTGAATATATAACGTTAGCCTTTTATCTGAACTTGTTGAGTTTGTATTACCGTTGGGTAAATTGAACTAAGGAATCATATCGGTCACTTAAAGCCTGCAAGTATTTGGACTTTTACATCTTATTATACCTCGCAGCTCTTGTTCGCACTTATTACTAGCGTATTTTTATAATGTTAAGCATTGTCTTCGTACTTGTGGTCTACGGTCTAAGTTTCATTTAAACATTAGACGTTAAACAGGAGATAATTGGGACCTCGGAGGACATAAGGTTTTTATGCGATATTTGCACGGTAACGATGCTTCTACCGCGTACGGAATCGCGGCTCAGCTAGTATTTTTATAAAAGCAAGGTGATGCCAAGTCCATTTGGGTATATTGTCGATGAAAGAGTACGGTTCGTAGCAACAATCGTCGCGTGTAGAACTGACTGCGAACATTGTTGTTTCAGGCATATTCCCTCGCGGGGTATTATCACGGTACAGTTGTAGATATACTTCGTAAAGTTAACTCGGGTTACGTGAATTTTGGGTCGTTCCGTTGGAAGCACTCCGGTACTATGAAAGGATTTCACTGCCTTACCCTGATGGGGTCGGCACGTGTAGGCTTACACGGACAAGTATAATATTTAAGCTACAACGTGAACAATAGCAATAACACACAATTAAACTTCGCTTGATCTCTATGTGGATTGTGGAAACATGTACTCTTATTTCACTGTGAAAGACGAATCATGTTAAAATGTATGGCGTTTCAATGTGAATTGGTAATGCAAAGGTCTTTGCATTACCAATATCACGGTTTAGGGCACCTCCGATTAAATACTTTCACAGTAGGTGCCAGATGGGTAAATTAGTAACTACGAATTATGTAAGAGTTCAAACGCTGCATACTCCCTATTCCTTAACCATATGCCCACCCATCCAAGTGGGTTCAAGTAGCGTTGCTCAACATACCGATCAATCCACCACCAACCAATATCGACGAGAAATTAGCTCCGAGAATAACTTCTTCAGTAATCTATTTTAGCAAATGATTTTCCGTCAGTCGCATGCGGACCAATCTTTTAAAAAGGAAATCCAATTTCTCGATTCCCCGATTCATGTTAAACTTGATCCCTTCTTTTTCAATTGATTCAAAGAAGAGGTTTTATGCCTATAATTGATTTTCGTTTTCTTAGCAATATCATCTACTACATAATATATAATACTACTGTAGGGTTATCATATAATGCGTGTATGGAGGCATACACGTTGTTAAGTTGGCCGAGTGTAGGGTTGATGTTATTTTGTGACGCCCATGCTACGGATCCTGTGAACAAACGTTCACAGAACCCGTAGCTGGTTTTATGGAAAGTATTAATGGCAACGTGTGGTTTAAGGAAGATCTATGGTATGTGCGAGGGCGCGATGGCAACACGGGGAGGTGGATGCCAGCGCGACAGATGATGGTAGAGCGAGATTGAAAATGGTGGGCTTGGAATAAATTATTTAAAATATGCTGAAGTATTCGAGTACTATTTAATGAAAAGGAACGTCTAAACTACTAAGGCATTTTGATGACCAATTTTATTCACCGAGAAATTAAGCTGTTACTGCTACATCAAGCACAAGTCATTTTGAGATAAAATACTCAAGATAGACAATTTCCCTCCATTCATCGTGAAACACATCGACCGATAAACGATAGCTACATTCAGTAATAGTCGTGTAAGTCCGTGTCACTGATTGACACATTTTATTTGAAATTAAGCGCCAGTTATGTTGACATAAATAAAGAAGACGTCATTGTGTTTTCAAAACTATACCGAGACCAATTTATAAGTTAAAGCGGAACATTAGCAAGTTTTTTTGAGAGCCACCAGTTAAAACCCTATATTATATCATTATTCCCATAAAACGTTATGGTGAGTTTGTTCGATAATAACGTCTGCTCCGATGGCTGATACGGGGCTATTTAGGTCGGGTCAATAGCTAATCGTGACTATTCTTGACGCTTCTGGAGAGGGTCTTCGGTTCTCAAGTGGATCTATAGACGTCGACAACTACCGTAAAACATCGTCAAATGTTATCACATCTCTCAAAACATTTTTATCGTTTACGTGAAATACTTAACCAGTCTCAGAAAACGAGGGAAAGTAAAGGGCCACAGTCCCAAACATTTTCTTTCATTTGCCCGATACGCGCGGAATTCTAAATACCGTATTTTCGAATACACAAAAGTTTTGGATATTTATATGGTAATTGTGAGCAATATTTTTCGAAGTAAAAGAAATGTACAGAGTGAAGCGGTGTAAATACTATAAGAGAAAATGAGAATAACAACATTTTAGGGGGGTTTTTAGTTTATGATTTTCTATAAAAAGATTAGTGCAAGTTAATTATTTCTTGGACGAATAAATCACGTTCATAAATTATGGTCGTACTATTATAATAACTTATTAATATGTATCTCTTCCCACGAGGTGCTGATTAATGAAAGTAGTAATAGTCATAGTCTATGAACATTATTTTAATTTCGGCAAAACGTCGAGTATTTCCATGAAACTGTACCGACCGCCCCCATGTCCGTAAATGCCACCATTCCCTCATTCATTACACGAAGTGTGGGGGTGCTATGAGCAAGTTGACTTCCCACGCTTCCAATGCCTATTTATCATGAATAACAATATAGAAGATGAAACAGGGTATTTTCAGAATATCGAATAATGATCATATTAAAGAAGAGACCTGTTATTTCTGTACTGTTATTTTGAGAAGTTACGGGTTGGCAGAATTTAAAATATATTTATATTAACTTACTTTCATCTGATTGCGGCGCTGATAGGATGGCACTGTGCTTCTTCTTAACTTCTTCGACGTTCGCCTGAATCTTATCTATCATCTCTCGTATCTCTTCCACCTGGAATGAAATAATTCATTAGTTTATGGTGTTCTTAATATAGCGTAGCAAGCTCTACTGCCGATCATGAGGTCCCGGGTTCGATCCCCAGGTCAGGCAAAAATTTACTGGATTTTTCCATTACGAATTAAATCAATGAAGGCCTGGAGTGCTTGGTGGATGGCAATAGGCTCGCCCCCTATTACATGGGGCCAAAAAAATAACAGGCGAAGCGTGCGTGTACCTACTATGGGACTGGATCTTGAGTCCTTGGTACACCTCTGCCTACCCCTTCGGGAAAAAGGCGTGATGTGATGTTATGTAATATAGCGTACCCAACCGTTATAGACTGATAAGTTAGTGAAACGTACGAGCGGTGACTACTTAGATGATTGACAATAATTGACCATCCATGTGGTTATCTGAGCGTTTTGTGTTCTGATCATTGGCGTATTGGTCCCGTCTTTCGCCATAGGCCCTAGTTGTTTCAAGACAATTCAGCTTCAGTTGGCCTCTCACCGACTCCGCAACAACATTAGATATTCATTAGCAGTAGGATATTAATTTAGATCAAGCTTTATATGGACTAGTTTTTAAGTTGTAATTAGCCGTTTATCTTTGTATGGGGCTTAGCGTCCATAAGTCTAGTCGAGGAGGCGCTGCGAGGACGATCGGTGGTAGGGTGCTTGGTAGCAGCACGCCAGCTCCTAGCTTGCTACACCACGACCTACTAAGACCACTGAGATGGAATAGTTAGCTACACCAATCAAAGGTGGGCTTCTTACTTTTCTGAGGCTATATAAATAAAAAGCTCTTCTATTAATATCTGTTTGTGACGATAACGCAAGCTATAATGCTGACCTGCATCGCCAACAACCGCAATTTGATATTGTTCCATTGTCAATTGTCCTCCCTCCTTTCAGCGTAATTCGTCACGAATAACGAAAATATTACATTATGATTTATGAATTTCTTCAAAAGGGATAATGCCCTTTCACAGTCGTTTCAAGTTTTATACGAAGTTCGCTTAGAAAGGAAATATTATTTTTCTTTAAGCGAAAAGTTCACTGTTTATTTTGGTCGCTGTGCCGTTATGTTCAACAAGGGATTGGTCAGATTAAATTTCATAATGGACTAATAAACAAAATTGTCTCTTATTTAAGAATTTTGCTGTCAATATAATAAGTGAAAATAAACTACGCAAACACTTGCCTACCTTCCCACAGAGTGATTAAGACTTTATGATTGTGCTGAAAAAAATTACTAGGTAAGGTACCTACATGTTATAAGCGATATGTGCACTGGAAATCAATTTCACCAAACAACGAGCTTTTTTCTCCATAAGTAATTATGTAGCCGACAAAATGTGCCAGAACATAGGAACATAAGCACTCTGGCCCACGTTCATTTACATTGTACCTAGTGACATATTATAATGGTCTTAATTTTTTCAAAAATATATAGACAAAAATTATACACGGAAATATAGCGATACTTAGCAATAACAAAAATAAAAGTAGTACAGAAACCAATAATAGAACATAGGTACAAATTGGAAATGTAGACAAAAAAAAATATTAGTTATATCATCTGAGAATTTGTGGCTAATGTTGGTCAGCCTTTGGCCTGGGAGGCACTCGACGTTAAATTCGATTTAAGGGATCACTGGCTAAACTCCAACCGCTCAACAAACGCTGCTTGTTGAGCCAACTGCCCTGATAATATTTTACCGAATAAAATATTGACTATATGTAATTAAAGTTTTTTTTTTTGTGTCGTACCTTAATTTTAGTACTTAGTTATAGTTTTCTTATATCACGCAAATTGGCAGAAGACTCAGAAAACACCAAACCACCACCGCGCGGCCTTCCAAACAAACGAATATAGCCAAACCAAATATTGTAAGAGTACGTACTACCAAATATAAAGTTGAAAAAATTATGTCCTACAAGTTTCTTGTGCGTTCTTCTTGTAGAGGTATCTATCCGAACGCACGGTAGATTCATTACTCATTAGCCACATTAACTTGCATAAGTGTCATCTTGAGACCAATTTTAATAAATAGTTAGAATTTTTGAATTTCAACTACCTTTCTCATCACACTATAATTTCTAGTTTTTTCAAATACTGTAATAGGTATATGTAGCTACGGTAAATCTAAGCAAAAACGCCGTTATGTCGCGCCATCGCAAGGAAATAGAAAATGAATCATGGGATAAACTAACGAATGACGAACCAGATGTCGTCATATTGTAGCCGTCCGTCTTATTACTTTTCCTTTCAATTTACCTTATTGATTTGAGATGGTTAGAGTAATATTATGTAAATATGTATAGTAAACAGTAAACACCCTGCATCGAGTACAAAATTGTACAGATTGAAATTAAAGATGTGATAAGGCTTCTAACCCTTCTTCACCAAGTCGCCTGTCAAGTGTGGTGATTACGGCAAAATCCCCCCCATATGAAAAGATTATGGCGTTCTATAGGGGAGACCTATGTTCAGCAGTAGACGTCTTCCGGCTGATGATGATGATGATGATGGAGGCGTCCAAGAAAACAATGATCAAATGAAATCAAAACTCTTTATTTAAATTGGTCACAATATGACACATTTCAAAAGTCAATGAAGCTTAGGAGTAATGAATCTACCGTGCTTTCGGAAAGATACCCCACCTCTTCTACACTCTACAAGAAGAACGCACAACAAACTTGTAGGGCTACATTTTTCAATTTGGTTTGGTTAAATTCGTTTGTTTGGAAGGTGCCGCGAGGTGATAGCGTGACGACAGCATTTTTGACATCAAAAAATTATTTCATTTTATTGCATCAATACTAAAAAAATTACGTAAAGTAAAAGTGGAATAATAGCAAGAAAATGATGAAAAAAAGGGCAAAATTTTCAGACATTACATATATAGATAGATAATACTTTATTGTACACCACACTTATAGAACTAACACAAAAGATTCAGAAAAAAAAAAAACTAGACATTAAATGTACAAGCGGCGGATTTTGTCGCTAATAAGCGATTTCTTCCAGACAACCGCTATTAGCTATTGCAAATAGAGATCACATCTAAACTGCGGCAACCGCTGTCTTGACTTCTCCCGGATCGATAGCAGGCGCGATCCAAGCGCGTCAATCGAGGAAGACTTCGTCGGCGCGTCACCAATTAATCAGATTACCGCGATAACCGATAGCTGCCGGAGTCGGTCGATACCGTCCGATCGGTTGATTGTCTGGTTGGTTAGGCGTCTGTAATGGCCCTGACTCCCTTACTGTAAGCCTGTTCAATCATATCTTTAAGGTACTTTTGTGAGGATGATGATCTAAAATAACAATTGGAGAGATAGATATAATCATATTTTATCCCACCCACAAGGAACCGCCGGATGCAAGCTACTTTCAACAGGACTAGATAAAAATTCTATAGGGGGAGGCTCAAGTCCAGCAGTGAACTTCCAACGGCTGAGATGATAATGATCGGATATTCACAATTAGACGTACATGTTTAGAAGTTTTAGAGTTAGTATTGGTTATGCGTGAGTTTCAAGACGCTAAGGACAGCTTTCAACATAACCTAACGACTGCAGTCTCCACACTATCTATTTGACCACTGGGAAACCAAAATCTTCAGCAAAAGACTGGTATTACGCAGTATGTATAACAGCAAAATACATTTCCAATAGGTACTAAATAACTAGACTACCCACTATAGTGCATACGTTGAGTCACGAAAACTTGAGACTCGAGATCAATAACCCCGAGCTCCTAAGCTCTCTTGAACCTATAAGTTAAATTCAAAGAACCGCCTACTAGACTATAACGTTAATCTAGCTCGTAACTAAAATTAAACGATGAACTTCCAAACAGGAAAGGAGGTAATGAAAAAAGTGAAGCAAAAACTAGACTGGCTGGACTAAGATAGAGTGGTAAAGCAAAAACTGGACGAGATTGGTTTTCACTTCTGTGAGACAAAATGATAAGAGATGAAGATTGATCATATAATTACATATTCATTTGATGTTTTAAAAACCTTTTATTTATAAATAACAAACCCTCAATCAAGTACAAATTGAACGGATTAAAGCGAAGAAATCTGTAACATAACAATGTTTGCTTTAACACCAACTGCAGTGGAAATTATTCCAAATTCCCATTTTACTACAGCAGATTCGCAAGGAAGGATGCCAAATATAATATTATATGCTTAGTAACGGCGCGGAGATAAGGATTATAATCATGAAAACGTTTGTCTTCTATTCTATTTACATAATAATATCAGTAAAATAATGCGAGAGAATGTACGACCTCGTATCTCTCCGCCCATCTCAGTTTCACTATTATTATCAGACATGACAATCAAAAACTGATAATATGAGCCTGTATGTAGGCCGTATGCTTCATATTCATAATACTATGTGCTATTAACGAGAACGACCATATAGTCTAAGCGTAGAAAGACGCACACATAATATCATGTAAATAATTTGCACGTTTATGATGAATACCAGCCGCCGGGTGAATATTTATGGCACTCGTGAGTGCTAGCTTTAGATTTAATGAAAACGCATCTGGAATTCACGTCACGGATGGAAACTGATGAAGATGGTGTTTTGTTGCTGGGTACTCGTAAAAGCATATTCCTGTCTTTTGTGTCGAGAGCTGTGTGTATCTTCTTCAGTTTTTATGAAACATAAAACGTAATAATCTCGCAGTATAACTTGACAAAGAATAAATAAATAAAATGTGACTGCGATATAATCCTATGATTTTTTTGCGCAGCGTCAATAATACCGTTATATTGGACGCTTTATCGGTCATTATGAATAGTGAGTGAGTCTTCGGACTTATTTCGACTCGAGGACTAGCTCACTTTTCCTTCTCTCTCTCATTCCGAATCAGCCTGGTCTTTATACCAAACACTGTGGTAGCAGCAGATAGAACATTTATCGAATTCAAGAATCATTACTTTAAAAAAAAAAATTCATATTGTAAATGTTTTCGATTATTTCATAGATATTTATTATTTTCCTTTCAAGCAATGAAAAATAAATTTTATTTTATTTTCGATCAAAAAACTCTCAACAAAAGTCTGAATATCTGCGGAGTTTTTTTACATCACAACGACAAAATATTGATACTGTAAGAAATTTCAATATTTTTCAAACCTATTCCTAATTATTTAATCATTTAAAATAGATACTATATTATTTTTTGTCAATAAATTGGCTACTTCGTCGTGTCGTCCCACAGAATGTGACGAATATCTACGAAAAAACTAGAATTATATTTGATCGCACTGATGCTGCGAGCTCAGAACCTTTACGCAACGTCAAAATGTAAAACCCACTTAACACCTCATCCTATATACCCCTTTCGGTAATAGGCGTGATATTATGCTACAAGTATGTTTCAGATCTTTCTGGTTCTTGGTCATTGATTAGCGGTATGACATGACGATGTATTTGAGTATTAAAATTCATGCAACATAATCATTTAAAATATTCGACTAAATTCACGCATGTAAAATACAAGGAGAGAGAAAATTTTACTATTTTTACTATTTTACTAATTTTACTTTTATAGTAGAGATATAAAAATATTACGACTGTGCGTGGTGAATTATAACTAGCCTAACCATATAATTTACATTGCTTCATTGAACAATGTAAAAATCTACTTAAATTTCCTTGGGTCATATATTCTTGCGTGCACGAAAACGGAACTGAAAGAAACGCGGTTTAATCAAAAGGACGGTGCAAGACTCATTCATACGGTGCAATTGTTCCCACGATAATTCACACTAGTGTGGAGTAAGGCTAGCCTTTGTGCTTTATAACGTGGGAGAATAACGTTATGCTACTGCAGTTGCTATTAGTTGCAGTCTTGACCCATTAAACATCGGTGCAAACAATTAACAATCCTCATAATAAAGTTGTAATGTCTACTACGAAAATACTAAATACGAGAGTAAATACGTCTCAAATGTTGAAAGGAGTTGTTGCTTTCTGGGCCACGTCGATCTTACATTATAATTTTGATTTTATTTAATTGGCCTAATAATAAGACTCTCAAATGTGCATAAATAATATTTTTAGTATCGCCATTAATTATTATGAATTAAGCAAATATTTAATAAAATTATAATTATTGGCTTCGCCATTAAAAATATACTTAGTACTTAAACCTCACTTTATTTAAATCAAATTATAAATTAAACGGCGATATTAAGATGTATACTATGTTTGTGAATGTTATTGTTAATAACGTTCTCTTCCCGGCAATATAGGATAGACAGTGTAAGGTTTTCTGGGCACAGCTTCCGAGTCAGTTTCCTGTTGAAGTGATGATTAATGAAGATTGGCCCACAGTATCGCTGGATGCAGGCCGCTTACGACCGGTCTAGATGGAAATCTAGTGTGAGGCTTACTTTACAGCACGCGTTATACTCGTGATATTTGTGAACGTTAATTTACATAACATACTACATACAGGCCTTTTTGCCGAAGGGCAGAGGTGTACCCAGGACTCATTCCCATAGTCGGTACACCCACATTTCGGCAGTATGTTATTGGTCCCATGTAATAGGGTGCGAGCCTCTTGCCGTCTACCGGGCATAGTTACAGACTCCAGGCAGTTATTCAGATAATTCCTAATGGAAAAATCCAATATTTAACACTTTGCCTGACCTGGGGATCGAACCCGAGACCTCATGATCAGCAGTCGAGCTTATGCCCACTACGCTACCGAGGCAGTCATTTAATTTACGGAAACTGTAAACACAGGCAGTACTAATCTTATATCCAAACCTGTCTAGTAGGCAGCAGAAGGTTAGCGTCAATGGTATCACATCTGCTAGTTCTCCTGTCAAGATGGGAGTCCCACAGGGATCAATTTTGGGTCCTTTCCTGTTTTTGGCATATATTAACGATTTGCCTTACATGGTCCACGGTCTAGCAGATATAGTTCTATTTGCCGATGATACGTCATTGATTTTTAAAGTTGATAGGAAGGATACTTCACTATTACATGTTAATAATACTTTAGCAAGTATATCCAGATGGTTCACAGCAAACAATCTGTTATTGAATGCGAAAAAGACTAAATGTTTGAAATTTTCGTTGCCTAACGTCAGAAGTATAGAACCAGTCATAGTTCTTGACGGTGAAAGACTCAATATTGACAATGCAACTTTGTTCCTTGGCATAAATATAGACTCTAAACTGCAATGGAGCACTCATATCACCGAGCTCTCAGGGAAACTAAGCTCTGCAGCTTACGCGGTTTATAAAATTAGGCAACTAACAGATATAGCTACGGCGAGATTAGTGTACTTTGCATATTTCCATAGCTTGATGTCTTATGGGATTCTGTTGTGGGGGTCAGCCGCAGATATAGAAACTATCTTTATACTACAAAAACGTGCGATTCGTGCCATCTATGAGATGCGTCCACGCGAATCCCTGAGGGAATTATTTAAAGATATAAACATACTGACCCTACCATCCTTATACATTTATGAGAACATCATGTATGTGCGTAAAAATTTACATAAATTCAAATTAAATAGTGACCTTCATAATTTTAATACTAGAAATAAATACAAAATAGCTGCACCTAGCTTTAGATTATCTAAAACAAATAAAAAGACATTCTTAGGAAATAGTGTACGTTTCTATAATAAAATCCCAAAAGAGATAACTGGGCTCTCAGAGGGTAAATTCAAAACCTATATAAAATCTACTTTACTAAAGAAGGCTTATTATAAAGTCAACCAGTACATAGAGGACAAAGATGCCTGGAAACTTCTGCATAGCCGCCTCGCGGCACCTTTAAAGAAAACGAATGTAACCAAACCAAATATTGTAAAACTATCTGTTGAAAAAATTAAGTCCTACAAGTTTCTTGTGCGTTCTTCTTGTAGAGGTATCTTTCCGAACGCACGGTAGACTCAGTACTGTTTATCTTTATTGACGTGCAAAAGTGTCCGATTATGACCTATTTGAATAAATCTGTTTGAGTTTGAGTTTGAGTTTGGTGAACGTGTTCAACCTAAAGACCCAAATAAAAAGCCATAATTTAAGTTAATAAAAACGACCACCCTTTCAAAAAGAAGTTCAACAATACCGCCAAACATCCCCGCATTCGACTTAATGTCCAAGTTTCAGCAGTTACAGTCCGTCATGGAGAAAAGTTACAGTCGTTTTCTGTCGCCATCTTTATAAAATTTTAGTGTCGTTTTTACTATGCGGCAAAAACTTATGCACTTCGCTTTCATGTTTGTGTTTGAATGTCCAATAATGACAAATGACTGAAAAGGTTTAGCATAGGAGAACATGGTTTAATGAGTAATAACACATAATATGATTAAATTTAATTAGATTCAAGGATTCAGGATTTCACTAATTGGACGATTTGTAGCGGTGTACAAATACACGACATGTCGGCTTCAGAGCTTAGACCCAACCCACCTGTTTGGCCAATTAGACCAATGAGCTTTGTTTACATTGTTCTACAAATTGAACTTCTATATATCTTGCTTGTCATTAATCAGAATTCAATTTACAAACAGTAATATAAAGCATTTTTTATAAGTTATTTTATTTATTAAATATCGCTTCGCCGTGGAGTTACCGGCTTTAGAATAGTGCTCCACCCTCTCTACCCGTGGTTGCCGTAAGAGCCGGCTAAGGCCTCTTGTACACGCACGGTTTACCGCCGTGAAAATCTACGGTTAATTCGCCGCGTGTAGGCACGGTCGTCAGTGTTGTATGGATTACTATGAAAGCTTGTAGACGCGCAAGGTGGCGCCACGGCGCGGCGCCGCGGCCGTGTGCGCCGTGACTGCCCCTCGGCGCGCCGCGTCTACGCACGGCGTGATTTTCATCAGTGTTGTATGGCAGTCTATGGCCTCTTGTACACGCACGGTTGTTCAACCGTACGGCGTGTTAGCCGTACGGTTGAAAAAACGTGCGAGCTTGTACATGGCACGGCAAAATCACCGGGCGAGACATTGGCCAGGTACGGGCTAGTAGCGTTTTTTTTTTCATCACCACTTAAATCTTCAAATGTGGGCTGTAAATGAATAAAAATATCTTTCCAGGAATCATATTTAAGCCGTTTATTATTTTAATCATCGACGGTCTTATCTCATATTATAGGCCTTTCTTGAATTAATGTAATTAATAGTTCTTGATTTATGCTCATTTTATAACAAAATCGGGAATCAGCGTATGTAAACCGTCACGAATCCGTGCAAACGTCCGGCGCCGTCGACACACTCCCATAGACTGCCATACAACACTGATGAAAATCACGCCGTGCGTAGACGCGGCGCGCCGAGGGGCAGTCACGGCGCACACGGCCGCGGCGCCGCGCCGTGGCGCCACCTTACGCGTCTACAAGCTTTCATAGTAATCCATACAACACTGACGACCGTGCCTACACGCGGCGATTTAACCGTAGATTTTCACGGCGGTAAACCGTGCGTGTACAAGAGGCCTATGGAAGTGTGTCGACGGCGCCGGACGTTTGCACGGATTCGTGACGGTTTACATACGCTGATTCCCGATTTTGTTATAAAATGAGCATAAATCAAGAACTATTAATTACATTAATTCAAGAAAGGCCTATAATATGAGATAAGACCGTCGATGATTAAAATAATGAACGGCTTAAATATGATTCCTGGAAAGATATTTTTATTCATTTACAGCCCACATTTGAAGATTTAAGTGGTGATGAAAAAAAAAACGCTACTAGCCCGTACCTGGCCAATGTCTCGCCCGGTGATTTTGCCGTGCCATGTACAAGCTCGCACGTTTTTTCAACCGTACGGCTAACACGCCGTACGGTTGAACAACCGTGCGTGTACAAGAGGCCTAAGGGTTAACAGATCCAGAGGACGGGGCAGCAGCGTCCTCTGCAAAAAATATCATCGAACTGCGAACGACAACCCGCCTGCCAAGCGTTTACTCCATGTTCCATTCTTCCTCTTCTCGACTCCCTCCATCTCGAATCTCGTCTCGATTGCCTCAGTAGCAAAGTAGTTAGTTGCAAGCGCTACTGCTGATCATGGGGTTGCGGGTTCGATCCCCGCAGGGTCAGGAAATATATGTTTATTTCCTGACCCTGCTATTTTTCATTAAGAATTTTCCCAATAACTGCTGAGAGTCTGGAACTGTGCCCGGTGGATGGCAATAGGCTCGCTCCTATCACATGGGACCTAATACCATAACAGGCGAAGTATGGGTATACCTACTATTATGGGACTTATTCCTGGGTTACAAGTTACACATCTGTCTTTTGCCTTTGGGCATAAGAGAAATGTTGTTTCATTCTTCTTCTCTAACCGGTCCCAGTTAATATTTATTCATAGCTCATTTTATTAATTTATTTGTTATAATAGCGAAAATAACGAAGAAATAAAGTCAGTAATTTGTGGAATTGTATTGTAAATGGTAGCATCATACCCCAGGGTTCTGTGCGAAATCGTCCAATTAGTTTATCATCGATTTATGTATTTAAATCATGTGGCTTTTACTATTTGGTTTAGTCAAGGATACACTCAGCCAAATTCAAAGATATATCTATAAAGATATATCAGAAAATCAGAATACAGTCGTGGTTATTGTCCTGATAATTTCATGACCTGATAATTCTTAAAAAATACTATAATGGATGTGTAAAATTTGTAGTTTACAATATTTTTAGACATGGATCGCATTCGCAAGGCTCAGTCATGTATCAATGAGTCATCATGATTGATTACATCTTGTCACGTCGACCAAGTTGAACATCTGCCATTGCTTGGAACAGCGTAAAAATCGCACACAAATTGGATTTACCGTCCACCGTCCCAATTAATCACTTGAATGCGCATTGGTCACCCGTAAACGGACACCGGAGATAGCTACAAGGCTCTCATTTTACAGCTTCAATGTGTCACGGATTTGGACGGTAATTGACAAAGACGCAAAATCCTCCGAGACTCAGAGAGGCAAAGATTATTACTACGAATATTGAGTTACAATTTGCTACGTAGAACACGGAACATGTAAAGTTTTACATAGGTATGGGAACAAGGCCAGAATAGTAAACTAGCCGGAGCACGGTTACTATTCATAACTGGCATATAATATATCGAGCCTACCGCCGGGATTTCCGCCCTCTCCGCTTCTGCCTATCTCACAATATCCGCAACTCCGTTTGAGTGATTCTCAAGAACTGGTAGTGTGGGGTTTTGCTGGTTTTATTCCGCTCGCACGGTCACGATACCAAAGTGCTTCTTGAGAAAACTTCACTTACTCACGACAAAAACAATGCTTTTCAGGATTTCGGCATTCGGAAACTTTAAGAGTAGGTAAATGTTCCGACTGCGAATTACTTCACTGTTTACGAAAACACCTTTACTAAGGAAATGGTGTTCTTTTTATGTAGTTGTGAATCATTATCAAAGGTTAAATACCTCAAACGATAACGACTCAAAACCAAACCAACAAAACATAAATGGTTTTTGCCTAGAAACAGCCCTTAAGCAGTAATGCATATATTTTATATTTTTATAAACTAAGCGGTCTACTCGCTTAAAATACAATACCACCCGTAAAATTTTCTTTCCATTTTCGTATTGTAATGCATATATTATTAGTAAATTACGCCATGTAACAATGACTTCACCGGTGACTAAGGTACATTGAACATTGAACATGCTAGCCTTATTTAAGTCCTGTATCCGATTCAGAAGTGATATATAAGCGAAACTTTAGTCGATAACTAGCACGTATCTTCTAAATTATAATGTTGCGACTAAACAAAGATGATGTTAATGCCCCTCTTATACTACGAGTATGTAGAACTCGACATTGTTTATTATTTTGTGGTCCATTTGCCCCACCGTTAACTATTGATAATAATAAATTGACGAGTAAAAACTGTTTTAATTGATGGCCTAGGTCAGTGTTGGTACGAATTGGAAATAATTTGGATGTGTTCTTGAATTTGGGAAACAAATTCAATTACGGTCTGTTAGTTCTTCAACAGCAATTCCCTGGCCTTATAGTTAATTAACATACACCAACAGCGAATTATAACATAAAAGGCGAGGTATAGAGCAGGCAATTTTTGAAGCGATTTAGTTAAGTCTTTAGAGATTAAATAAAGGTTGACGTATAAAATAGACGAGTAAACAACTCCTAATTGGTACTTTAAAGATCAAGCTCGGAGAAGAGTAGAAATAGTTTGTATCTAAGAGTAAGAGCCACCTACACTACGCCTCCTGAATCCTGAAAGGTGAAAAGGCCACAGTGTATATTCATCAGAGTATATATAGGTGGTAATCTTACCTCACTGAAGAACTCATCCATAAATCCTCCCTCGACGGCGACGTTGACATCGTCCGGCCCGACGTCATCGTCGTCGCTTTGCGCCTGCGGATAAAAAGAAACTATTAATCAATGACAAAATTACTATGGTACACTGATATCGCATCTATATACCAAATCCCAATACCACAAATGTTGTAAATGCAAAAGGTTATGTATTAATTATGTATTTGTATTTGACTGCCTCGGTGGCATCGTGGGCGCATGCTCGACTGCCAATCAAGAGGTCCCGGGTTCGATCCCCAGGTCAGGCAAAGTGTTAAATATTGGATTTTTCCATTAGGAATTATCTCAATAACTGCCTGGAGTCTGGAACTGTGCCCGGTAAATGGCAATAGGCTCGCCCCCTATTAGATGGGACCAATAACATACTGTAGAAATGTGGGTGTATCTATACTATGGGACTATAAGTCCTGGGTGCACCACTGCCTACCCCTTCGGGAAAAAGGCGTTAATGTATGTTACGTTATGTATTTGTTGTTACCTATTCAAGGCAATAATACTCAACCCATATTAAAACTGTTTAGTACGGTAAGTTTAGAGCCTATAGAAAAACACATAATTTACTTATCAAGGAGAGAAAGCAAGGGATTAGTATTTATTATTAAATATCCCATTTAGGCGTGTAGAAAAGAGTCCTTATACTCAGTAAATCAGTAATGGTAACATGAAGCAATACTGCTAAAACATAATAATTTATTCTATATCTTATGAAGTCAAACGAAATCTATTTTCGCTTGAAAAATGAACAAAGAACTGTTTTGTTAGGTCATGTCTGCCGAAAAGGGCAGCCCCCTCGTAATTCATAATATGTACAGTAAAGTGTAGTCGGACAACAGCCGACGCACACGTAAAGCAAAATAGAATCCACTTAGTTGAGGCGGGCTGGTCATTATTCCATTTGCCCGGACGAGCTACGGCAAGTACCCCCCAAAAAGCCTGTTCTTAGTGTACTCAGTATACTCCTTGCGATCCAGCTATGAAAATAATTTAGATAAGTATTGCAAGAGAATTCTCACTATTCTCCACTTACTCCCCTCTATTCTCCCTATTTGACGTGAAGTACCATGTAGCGAACCAATAATACAATGCGTGGTTATGAATAGTGACTCAAATATCGAATCTTTAGCTTTATTCAGCACATCGTTTTCTTTTATCAAGATTCCGATAACATTTCCAAAGTATGTGTAATGCATTGCACAGGTAACATTACCTTATCAGTTATCAGATTAAAAGTCATCCGCGTATGATGCAATCCCCTAATCGGTCGTGTTTACGATCCGAACGTTTTGCGAGTTTAGTTTGGAATATTAAAGTGCATTAGCGCCAGTGCTGAGAATTAGGGTGGCCAAATTTAGGTCACAGGGGTCTACGCCTGTGATAGATACCGTTAATTTCAAGGGGGAGCTGTGACAATGGCTTCCATTAGCTGACCCAATTATGAGTTTTGGCACTTAGTTATACCGGAAGCCTCGACGCGTCATGTGTTAACACTATGCGATCGCAATCCAGTGAGTAGTAGTTACAAACGGACTCGGTTGTACGAGCTGTGACGGTAATGCTTAGTCACCAGGAAATAATTTACTCTAATAGCGTTTAGTCATTAAATCTTTGCAGCTGGTACTGATTCAGAAGATAAATCACCTCTCATCGTTTAAATTATGAGCGTTGATTTTGATAATGGGCCATGAACGGACCGACAACTGTTGATTTTATCTTGGTAAGAACAAACAAGTAACAAGTTTAGAGGAGGAATTTTGACAGCGAGGTGTAGCTATAGGGCGCACTTAAAACGCAGGTGAAACGACGGAAAAATCTAATAATACACAGAATACAGAAAGAGTTAATGGACTATCAGAATCAGACATCACTCCGTGTCAGGTTATGACTGGGTTTAAAAACCTATACATATGGTGTACGTAATTTACACCTATGTTAATGATGATATCATAAAATGAAACATAGATTAATAATATCTTAAATTAGCAAGCGTATAACTTAAACATACAAGGAGTATCTATCACATGAGTTTAAATGCAAACAGCACTGTAATCTATTGTTTTAACAAACCGCATATTGCTTGAAAAACGATAGTGCTGCTGTATTTATATGTAGTAATTGCACGTTTCCAACCGCCCTCCCTAGCCTTCACTATTGTCCTGATTTAACTTAATCGCGTAGGAGCGAAACAGCCGATTGTTTTTATGATATTTCCGGCGACGCCGGGTCTCATTGTAAATTGTATTTTTACTTTCGTTATTTCCATTCATTTCATTAAATGGGCTTTATACCTCGTTAAGCGGACGTTCCATTTTTCTTTCTCTAAATGAATTTCGATTAGGTATCGCAACAACACGATTAGACTGGGTGTACCTACATACCTACTCGTAGATATTGCGTAAGTAAAGAAACCCTGCTTTTCTTTTTTATACAATACAACCTACTTTAAGAGATCAAAGTAAGTATAAATCATTTAACGTGATATCAGGGTCCTAAAGAAACTTTATATCAATAGCGTTTCAATTTATTTGATCGACAGGCTGCATTCTTCATTGAATAACAATAACAAATTCAATTGATAAAATCGTCTCGAGGTGAGATCATAGAGTTATCTGCATTTACCTACTCTTAACTATTATCTCAGGACTACATACTTTATTTATTCTGGCAATTAAAAAACTTCCATGTTCATTTTCAACCAAGACTGTTAGGCATGGCGAACCGTTGTTTGCGCCCTTTATCGTCTTTCTTCGCTTTTTCTGAAGTTAACGCACTGACTTAGCTACCTAATAATCGCCTAAAACCTTCGAAGTTCTCGTATAGTATTAAAAAATAAACAGGTAAGTAGATAAGAAAATCATCAGTAGCCAGATACCAATCTGGTTACTGAAATATTGCCAAAATTTAATTGAGTAAAATATAATTATAAAAAACTGTTTCTACTAACGGAAAGAAAACTCATGTTTCGTAACGGTCAGGAATAAATTATAACATTTAAGCAAACATTTAAAAATCGGTCCTCGTTAGAAATATAAACAAAAGAGTACTAAAAACTATTACCATTGGTATTACAAGTTTGGTACTAGAGCGGAACAAATCATATTAACGAACCAACACCATGTTCCAACTTAAGTATAACAAATTCGTCTGACTTATTTTTGGATCATTTCTCGCTTCGAGGAAATTTTATCAAGTTGGAGACAGTCGGGCTGTATCCAAGCGGCCTGAGAGTTTATCAGTCGATGCGGTCACGGCCGTCGCCACTTCGCCACCCCCCAAACAGAGCCTTCTAAGGATTATAGCCAGTAGAGTTTATTGGCGTCGACTAGCCTTATAGTACGCCCCGCGGCGAGGCGCTGCTCCCAATACTCCGCACTCGCACTCCACTCACAGTTATCTCGTCGACACCTTTGAAGATAAAAATGTGATGAGAGTAGAGATCGTGATTCGTGATTACCTAAATTCGTGGAAACCTTTTTAAATTAAATGATCAGATCCGTCCTTGATTTAACGAAACGATGATCTGTCTGCAATTGCTTAGGTACCACTTCGGATTTCGTCAGGTTGTTCAATTTTGCAGATATAGAGGAGCTTAAACTATGAATATTCAAGTAAGGCATGCATGGCTGTATATGATCGCCAAGGGGATCTATGGATTACCATACTTAACTTCGTGGCTTCTGAAGGATCTCTCACTATGTAGTAGGCAGCCGCCACAATAGTGCCTGGGAATTTGATTCAGTTCCTGACTATTCGTTTATCGGAAGGAATACGCTGAAGATTTCGAACAAGCTTTCGCTAGGCAGTCCAGTAGTTGTATAGCAACTGCTTATTTCAAGAGGATTTTCTTTACAGGCAGCTATAAAATAAATCCTCCTGTTGCCAAGGTAAAGACAATACCTATATCTAGACTAGTTATTATCAGCAAGGCCGGTCACGGCCGCCGCTCAGACAGAAGGGCCACGTAGATTACCCTACGTCACTGCACGGACGTTCTAATTCAGCAAGACAGCATTATCAAGCCCTCTGTAAATTGTCTAGCCAAAAATGTCCTATAAAATGTATAATTATTTCACTAGTTAGTAGGTACCTATACCAATCAAATTTTTAACAAGAATACTAAATTTTTTATTCAATTCACATTATTATTGGTATGTGGTTATTTATCAGGAGTCTATGAATCCATTGATATAGTCAACACTTTCATTTTAGAGTTTCTCCAAAGTATATCAAAGTTTCGGAACCGTTGAACTATGCCTTGAACTAAAAACTTGAGTAAAATCACGCTCATGTAGCCCCATAACGATGGCACAATCTCTTTCATTAGGGCAATAAAAACAGAATCCCAGTTTAGGACTTCGTAAAATGTGTTACGAGTTACGGCATTATGATTATATCTGCCTACGCACTACGCTCTGCTAATTGGTGGCGTAATCGTTGGACGTTTTGAGCGCAAATAAATTAAAGTACTACGAGTATGTATAGTCCTGAACGAGACCTGATCCTGCAAATCAAACGTACGCAGAAATAGGTGGACAGTTAAATAATCCCACACGAATGTTATTTTCATGTCGCGAAGTCAATTGAGAGTCATAGCACGTATTTCAATCGATCCAGATCCGATAGCGTCAGCTATATTGGCTTCCCAAAGTGTCGAGACGAAGCGAGCATCTATTTCCTTTTTCACTAGACCTATCTCGCCACCAGCTGTAGTGTTTCTGTAGTGGTAGGCCTCTTTTGCAGGGGGCCGCCTGGGGAAGTACCACACCTTTGCCAGTTATTCATCCGCCAAGCAGTAATTTGCAAACATTACTGTGTTCCGGTATGAAGGGCAATGTTACCAGCGAAATTACTGGGCATGATGAGATTCAACAACTCATATCTCAGGGTGACAGGCGCAGTGCAGTGCCGCGCAGAATTTTGAATTTTTGAACACTGGGTAGCACTGTGTCTGATATGGGCAATCATGATGCTTACCATCAGGCACCTGATTTGCTCGTCTTGTCACACACTATCATAAAAAAAAAAAAAAAAAAGCTTGGTAAGCATTTCAAATTCAAAAATCTACTTCAGAACCTGAAGATACGGGTAATGTTACTAGAATATATTTTTATTTCAATTTACAAATCTAATATGTATATATACAGCACGCCAAACCTACATATCAACTGTTAGATTTCTTTCTGCATTATTTCGTCCCAATACGTTAAGTTAATTCACGTTCAGCACAGTCCCTTTTTTCTTATTCTCAAATTATCAGGTCGATGCGCTCTGGCTAAAACAATTATAAAAGTTTAATGAACCAAATGGGATTGTTCGCGTTTATAAATTAGCAGGGCTTAATTAATTAAACAATGCGGAAAGTCACGAGGGCATCCGGAGCATAACGAAAACCCGGGTACCCGGTTACGCTTGTTTCAATTAAATCGAGTGAACGATGCGGTGACTTTTGACCAATAACTTGTGTAAATCTCGTAACTCGATGAGTTTACAGGGCTAACCAATAATAAATTTACATAATGAACTGATTTGTTAAAACGAGAGTCGGTAGGCTGCGTCAGTTCCAGCGACCTTCATTCAGTCGTAGACCGTCGCACGATAATGAAATTTGAAGTAGAGGATTTATCGGCTGTTACGCAACGAACAATACGTTGGCCTTCACCTTCCCTCAAATCCTTTCTCTCTTCTCCGGTGGGGTTACCCGGGGGAAACGCATTACACAAATAGGTACGATCCACTGAGTAGAATCTAAATTCATCTCAAGGTAAATTTCTGTACGTTAGCCGCGAGAAATGACTAATGCCGATCGGTTAGCTCGGGAAATGGGAGGGTTTTGTACGTGGAGGGCATTGATTTGCTTGAAATATTTTCTGATATAAAGCTGGAATGCGTGACACTTTTTGCTGGATATTTATCTTCGGCAAGTTACAAATTCGGCAAGACGAAACCGCAAACAATGACCGTGACGTAATTTTAGTTTTGTTTGTTGCACGGAAAAGCGGAACCGTCTACCACATTACGACAACTCGACCTTCTACGATATGGTCCCTGAGCAATTTTACGAGACTAATAAAAAAACCATTACAAGAACAATAGTAATTAGTAGCAAGATTTTTTTCATATTTAGCGAAGTAGTTAGATAAGATAAAGATAAAGAATTTTATTTGCTTAAAACATGGGTACATACACAATACAGTAAAGCATGCATATAATATGTTAAAAATTGTTCGAGCAACCAACATGTTTTGCCTACTGAGGCGTGCAAATGAACAGACTGGCAACTGATACTTTAAACATAATAATTATTTATTTTATTTATAATGTTAATTTCATTTTAATTATGATAATATGGTATGTCAAATAGTTATTAGTTTAATTTAATTCATTATTAGTTCAATTTAATTCATTATTATTAATTTATCATTCAAATCTTATCAATTAAAAATTCATTAACATTATAATAACATTTCTCTAACAATAACTTCTTTAGATTACGTTTAAACATTTCTAATGTAAATTCTCTAAAACATTTAGGTAACTTATTATATATGATTGGCGACATACATATAGCACTTTTCCTCAAAAGTGCTGTTTTTGCAGCATAATGGCAAAGTCTGTTATTATCCCTTCTATTACGTTGCACAATATCTGACACACGTGGAAACAGCTGGGGGTTAGTCTTCACGAAAGTAGCTACTTCCAAAATGTATAATGAAGGGAGCGTTAGGATTTTATGTTTAATAAAATATGGCCTACAACTGTCCGTAGTTAGTAGTCCGAACATAGCGCGAATACAACGTTTTTGCATTTTGAAAATTATTTCTTTGTCAGTAGAGTTGCCCCAGAACATTATCCCATATCTAAGGATAGATTCGACCAGACCATAGTAAGCAGTAATTAATGCTTCAGGATTTACAACTGCTGCAAGTTTATATAATGCATACGCTTGACTGCTAACTTTTTTGCTCAGTTCTTCTATATGGTCTTTCCAAGTTAGTTTTTTATCTATTTTTAGTCCTAAAAACTTAGCAATATCTACTTCTTTTACTGTTTGATTGTTAAGGGTTAAATTTATGTCTGATGAAATTTGTCTTTGACTGAAATGCATAATATTAGTTTTATTTAAATTAATTTTTAGGTTGTTATTTTCAAGCCATGAAATAATAGACACCAGGGCATCATTTATGTCAGACTCATAATATTGAATGTCTCTACATGCTATAGTTACAGTACTATCGTCTGCGAATAGGGTCATAGGTTGATAGGTAGACTTCGGTAAATCATTGATATAAATAATGAAAAGCAAAGGGCCAATACACTGCCCTGGGGGACACCATATGCAATGCTACGTTCAGAAGATGTGAAAATTTCCTCACGTTTCGTCTTAAAATTTATTCTAGAGATCTGAGTTATTTGGGTCCTATCACTAAGATAACACTGAAGTAGTGATGAGATATTTCCCCTAATACCGTAGGCTTCAAGTTTTCCAATTAAAATATTGTGGTCTACATAGTCAAAAGCCTGCGTCATGTCGCAATAGATCGAACATACAGGAGATCTTTTATCAACGTTTGAATGGACGGTTTTGATAAAGTCAAATATAGCCATGTTTATATTCTTGTTTTTCCTGAAACCTTTTTGTTCTTTACATAGTATATTATTCTTTTCAAGATAGGAATTTAATTTGCTATAAATGTATTTCTCAAATATTTTCGACATAACTGACAGCAAAGCTATCGGCCGGTAATTATGCATGTCTTCTTTGCTGTTTTTTTTAAAGAGTGGTTTGATTTTAGTAATTTTTAAATCTTTGGGAAATTTTCCAGAAGTTATACATAAATTTATAATATAACATAGATGATGACAAATGAGGTCATTCACAGACTTAATAACATTAGTTGTGATACCGTCTTGGCCTACACTATTAGTGTTTTTTAAGGATTTGATAATATTTTTAATGTCATCGGGTATACACGGTGACATAAACATAGAATCTTTTCTATGTGCAATAAGTGACTCAACTTTTTTAACAGATTTACCTGTTGGTTTAATTTTATCAATAAAATAATTATTAAAGCTATTTGCGATATCTTTGGGATAAGTTATGTATTTATCTTCTGCTTTAATCCTTGAAATATTTTCTTTGGGTATATTCGATCTAGTCTTGTTTATAATCTGCCATGTTGTTTTTGATTTATTTATTGAAGTTTTTATTTTATAGTCATTTTGTGCCCGCTGAGTAAGTTTAATAATCTTTTTAAATATTTTTGCATAATTAAGAAATTTAGTTTTATTATTAACGGTCGGTTCTATTCTAGATTTCCATAATAGTTGTCGTTTTCTTTTACTGCAAAGTTTTATGCCTCGAGATACCCATTTAGGCCTCTTCACAACCCTTATTATACAATTTTTAAATGGAAAACATAGGTCGTAAAAAAGCTTAAATAGTTGTTAGTAGAGTTAGTATAATATTTAGCGAAGTAGTTGTTAGTAGAAGTTACTTATCTATACTATTATATAAAGAGAGAAAGTGATTCACTGACTGACTGACTCATCAACCCAGAGCCAAAACTACTGGACCGATGATGATGAAATTTTGACAATAGATTATTTTTACAGTCTAGACAAGTAATAAGAAAGGATTTTTCCAAATTTTACCCCTAAGTGTATTAAATAGGGGTTGAAAGTTTGTATGGAGTAGACTTCATTTTTCAGTCGATTAATTTCAAATTTTGTAGAAACATTCTAAAATGAAAATAATTAAACACGTGTTTCAGTGTTTTCAAAAATTTCAGCCCTTTTGTGGAAAAATACAGTTTTAAAGTTTCTTATGAATATTTTAGTTCCAACAATGCTTACTAGATGGCGCTACAGAAAAATTTCAATATTTTCTTGCAAAACATAACATAACCCTAAAGCAACATTTTTAGATAATTTAGTTCCAACATTGCATAATAGATGGCGTTCTGTAAATAATTAAAACGCGCTTATGACTTAAAAAAAAATAACAAAAACATACATTCACGCCCTTTTTCCCGAAGGGGCAGGCAGAGGTGTACCCAGGACTCAGTCCAACAGTAGATACACCCACATTTCGCCAGTATGTTATTGGTCCCATGTAATAGGGGACGAGCCTATTGCCATCTACCGGGCACAGTTCCAGACTCCAGCCAGTTATTGAGATAATTCCTAATGGAAAAATTCAATATTTATCACTTTGCCTGACCTGGGTTTCGAACCCGGGACCTCTTGATTGGCAATCGAGCTTGCGCCCTCTACGCCATAGAGGCAGTCGCTTATGATTTCGCTTCTCTTTATCATAGCTCTATTAAACTGGGTTGCAACAACATCGAATTATGAATCCTCTCTTTTTTTTTTACTGTTTCCGTAATCCGTATATTAATGTCTCCAGATTATTCAATCTATTACCAATACCAATATCATAGTATAAAGTGAGAAACTTTGTTTTTTATTTGCAACGAATAGGTTCCGAAACTACTGGACCGATTTAAAAAATCTTTTACTTATGGAGAGCTTAATTCAGTGTGAGTGACATAGGCTATAATATTACGAGGTTTTGAAAAATATTAGGGATCCGCAAGAAATCTGCAATATTGTGAACTAAGGTGTCACATAATTACCAAATATATTCATTAACTTGCGTGCGCTGTGAAATCTATTAATGGTAGAATAATATAATATACTAGGGGTTTGTAGTACTTACTAATATTTACAAAATAGTCCACGGACATTATATCCATCTATTTTGGTTCAGTCACAATAATCGAAACACTCATTATATGCATGCCCTGTGAAAAGTATTGGTGGTAGAATAAAGTAATGTACTAGGGGTTTACAGTACTTACCAATATGTACAAAATAGTGAACGGACATTATATCCATCTATTTTGGTTTAGTCACAATAATCGAAGCAGTCATTATCTTTCATGCAGTGTGAAAACTATTGGTGGTAGATTAAAGTAATGTACTAGGGGTTTGTAGGACTTATCAATATCTACAAAATAGTTTACGGAAATTATATCCATCTATTTTGGTTTAGTCACAATAATCGGAGCCGTCATTAACTTTCATGCGCTGGGAAATCTATTTGTGGTAGAATAAAGTAATGTACTAGGGGTTTGTAGTATTTACCAATATCTACAAAATAGTGAACGGACATTATATTCATCTATTTTGGTTTAGTCGCAATTATCGAACAGTCATTATATGCATGCGGTGAAAACTATTCATGGTAGAATAAAGTAATGTTCTAGGGCTAGGGGTTTGTAGTAATTATCACTATCTACAAAAAATAGTCCACGGACATTATATCAGTCTGTTTTGGTTTAGTCACAATAATCTAAGAAGTCATTATTTTTATGCGGTATGAAAATTAATGGTGGTAGAAATAATGTACTAGGGGTTTGTAGTACTTATATATCATCAAAATAGGCTTCGGAAATTGTTTCCATCTGTTAAGATTTGGTCACTGTAACAGAAATAGTCATTAATTTGCGTGCGCTGTGTAAACCATTAGGGTTATACCTATAAAAATACAATGTATCACGAATTTACTCCTGTAAAACGTTCACTTCTACTTCTCCCGTGCGAAGCCGGGGCGGGCCACTAGTCATAACATATAACTAAAGCCCATATGAATATTTTATGGCGTTCCATTGGGGAGGCCTATGTTCAGCAGCAGACGTCTTCCGGCTGATGATGACGATGAACATATGCCAAGCAGAACTAATTCCCCTTACCATATGATAGGTTTATCTCATATCTCACTCGTATCACAGAATAAATAATAGTACTAACGTACCTACTCGTAGTAAGTTTTCAATGTTGAACAATAGAACTCTCAATTTTTAGTAGAAACCTACGTATGTTTTCATGAAAGAACGAGTAGTAAAAGAGTACATGTAGAAAGTACCTAGTGATCATTGATAGGGATTTATAAAGATCCAGGTCAACTTAAAACCGATATCGATTCTAAAATCTCAATACAATTACGGAGCCAACGATCGGCGAAAGCGAGCCTTCTCATTTTCACTACTTTTTGAACTTCCCTTCACATAACGATATACAATTATTTTTTAAATTATTCTCAAAGCTTTGAGAAACACAAAATTCGGCACATACCTACTCATATTTTACGTACTATCTAGATCCGTACTCGTATAAGACTTGTTCAATATTTAATTTTATTCGTAATATGAAGTAGGTAAGTACGAATAAATTAAAGAAATTATATCTTTTGAAAGCATCCCGAACAAAAATGCTAGTTGCCAGGCAAAAATATTACTAACCAGAACGAAAAGTTAATTAAGGTTTGGCAGTGAGCAGGCCTGAGGTCTGAAACATTTTCTTGGAAACTAGTAAATCTAGGAACATGTATATAACGTAGAGATAATAAACATTACAACATATTCCCTTAGTTTAATCAAATAAAAAGCAAAAATGTTGTTAAGGAAATTGAAATCACTTTTAAATTCAAACATTTTATTCAGATCGGTTTTACAAAGTAATTTGTTGAATTCTTTAACTTTTTGAAACTAAACTAGGTGATGCGATGACTTATTTATTCAACATCATTTTAGATACTTTATCGTGGATTAACTTCTTTCTCTACGTTCTTCCCAGCATCTGTGTGCTGAAGTTGACAAATTTATCGACGCAGGGGAGTCGTACGGCGGAACAAACCAGGTTAAAATTTATGTAGACTGAAGTCAGCGCCCGATTTGCCTAAAAGCTCACCCACATACTCATGTTAAAGTTTTAGCATTAAAATACTCGCACATACATAGAGTGCGGTGTTGTGAAGTATATTATTGTTATGACGTAGTTCATTTAACCTACATTCCCGATACCCGTTGTGTTTACTAGTTAAAGAATTTCATTAGTAATTTTAACATAACACAATATCACGCCTTTTTCTCGAAGGGGTAAGCAGTGGTGTACCCAGGACTCAGTCCCATAGTGGGTACACCCACACGAGCCTACTGCCATCTACCGGGCACATTTCCAGACACCAGGCTGTCATTGTGAAAATTCCTAATATAAAATCCAATAACACTTTTGGCTTGACCTGGAGATGGAATGGAACCCCATGATGAGGATGGAACCTCATGATCGGCAGTAGAGGTTGCGCTAAAACCAAGATACCGAGGCAAGTAGTCATTTTAAGCATTTGCTCAAATTCTATCATAAGCTTGGGTTCTTTAAGTTTCGCTATATTCATGACCACGCACGCCTCAGGCGAAAGATCTCCACAAATCGTGAATGTATCGCAATTTATGTTTATTTTTATAAGTTAGCCGCTACTAAAAGAAAATGGATCGAGCTCGTAAGGCAACCCTTCGCGTCGACGATTTATATTTAACGTTTTTAAGTTACGACTTAGAACGACTATATTTCGCGATAGGCTGACGGATTTTCTGGATGAACGAATAACCCAAAAACTTGAGGAAAAACTTATTATATCTATAATTTGAGGAATTGATAAAATCAGAGAAAATAATGCAAATGGAATTTCAAACGAGGAAATTGTTCCCTCACACCTGTCTGATATAAAATCACCCATTAATTGAATCGAAAACTTGTCCCATTACGGATTCCATTATTTCCTGAGTGACGAGCGTGTAATGACTATGGAGTTTTTGTTAAGGTTCTAATGACTAATAAAAACACAAGTGTGACGTTTTTACTGGAAACGTTTTCATCGTTAATTTGGAAATAGCTGTAGATAGAGCCGTACACTTAAAATATACATAATTTCATACTACCCGCATAATTATTAATTAATTTGCACTTATCTACAAACTATGTCATCCGTACTAAGCAGTAAGCAGATTACAGGTACAAAATACAAGCAATACTCATTATATCCATTAAATTAAATTTAATCAGTTAAATCCATAGAATAGATAGCAGAAGTGTTTGGGAAATCAATGTTAAATCTGTAAATGGTTGTTCCGCTTTCGACATGCGACGATGTCGATGTTGAGTGGTGACCTATTTAATGTTATGTTGCAATTGAGAGCATTTACACGTACCCAGCTAGTTTACAGACCAGTCGTAAAGAAAGACAAAGGCCGACCCACTGCTGGCATAGTCTTATTTACGGCCCCCAAACCGAACTCAATCCCGCAAGGATTAGTCCCGACACCGACCTCACGGTTTAAGCAGCTTCATGGAAACATTGTTCGACATGCTCGCATGCTACACAAAGTATGAATATTTTTACAGAGTTCCCTGAATTTCTGATAGAGGTATTCATTATTTTAATCGCAGCAGCCGAGCGCCGCACGTAACCTACGTGCCTGTGAATATTTCATAAGCAACACACGAGTAGTCGGTCGATGACAAAACTATTCCAGACTAATGGAACGAGCTGCGCTGGAATATGGGCATAATGCGAGCCATAACAGCGGGCTTTGTCATACCGGCTCATCTCATGGTAGCGCAATAAAAACTTCATCGAGTTGATGAGCAGGGAGATGTGTAATATAAAGGCTGAGCTGAAATGCAAGCAGATGTGCGAGCTCTAGGCCACAAAAGGGTCCATGCATCGGAGGTGGCCCGAGTAAGTCTCGCTAGTCCGGCAGCCGTTACATAACCGCCTTTTACGCCCCTGTCGCGTCCGCACCATGTCTTAAAACTTACGAAACCTCCCGCCCCTTACCGTGTACAGTCGCGTGCAATAGTGTAGGTGTACAACTCATGTTAGGTTTTACATAGGTACCATAATTATTATTTGCCATGTTTACCTACATATCAGTGCACGCGACTGTACTGACCTTTCGACGCGACAGGTCGCTCTTGTATTAATTTATGCTACAAATCATTCCGGTGCGTTATTGGATAGTAATAGAAAGCAAACACATAGGATAATTGGTACCTAACTAATAATACTACCATCCTATCAACATGGACTTAACTTGTTGATCTGAGCAAATTTGCTCTCAGGAGATGAAAATATAATGCAATATAAAATTATCTCGACATTCGAACCTCGAATACCAGTGTAACTTTTCGCACGTAACTGCACGTTGAATAAATAACGAGATAATATGTCAGGCAATTGTGTATCCCCATCCAAAACAGGATTCGGGTCAATAAATCACCTGCGACAAATGAGCCGGGAAGGGCCCTCGACACGGCGCCCGGATCCTACACGCAGTTTCCGTAGATCCTACAAAACACTCGACCCTAACAACCGGCCCGGCTTTATGATACCAAAGCTCAATCACTATCAATAAGATGCTATTGATGTCTGTCAATTGGAAACCTGATAACAGATTTTATGTCTGCAGTAAAATTCGTAGATGGGGCTAAGGTTAATAAAACATTTTGCGACGCAGCCATCCTTTTTGCCGCTAAAGCAGTTCGTGTAGATCAGTACTAATAACAATTGGTTCTACTTAAAAAATTATACTGCCAAAAATAGCGTACGCTTCTCTGCGAGTACTTAATTGAGTAAGTATTTGATTTTTTGTTTGGCATAAATGGAAAGATCATTTATAAGATTCGTAATAAAACTATATTTTATATCAAATTAAGAAATCACTTTTTATCCAGTACCGAAAACACGCCGATAGTACCCGAACGAACTCGTGATCTGTAGTGACGTCTTAATGTTATAAAGTACCATACATAATTATAACATAATGACGTCACAATCATGGTGACCACTCGTAGCGCGCTCATGATTAATTTACTCTTATTGGAATTTTATCAGTTTTGAATTGCTTATAATTTATTAAAAATATATTTTAAAGTGGTTTTTGAATCGGATGATACATAATTTTCATTGAACTTTCAAAATAAATTAAAAAATACGACTTTTTTTTCAAATACTCATATCCGTGCGCATTTAAGTATCGTATCGTTTAACTAATTCTGGCGTAACTGTGAGATATTACTCGCGCTTACAATGCCACGGCACATTGAGATAATTCGAACGATAACAATGTAGCGGGTCGGGCGTGCCTCATTTTCGCATTCGACCCGGGTTGCGACGTCACGAATCTGCCTTCTGTCTCCTAGATCCCGGAGGCGAGGGAGAAATGTTGTTTACACTAAATTACAAGGAGGCGACTGTCATAAAGCTTATCTAAAGTCACGGTAAACTAGCTCTGGTATTGAATTTGGGGCGCAATAAATAATTTAGGTGAGAAAACAACAAAGTTTACATTTCTTGGTCTCAAATTCAAACAATAAACGATAAGTTAATAGAATAGAGCGAGCCATAAATAATTATGAGACGACAGACAAGATAACTATTTTAATTCATTACGGGCGACGCAACAGAGTACTAAAACATCCAATGCCCTTACACTTAACTTGGGTTAATATATAAATAAACATTACTTTGTACATATTTAAAGTGAGAAATTGCAAAACGGCTGTAACAACGGATAGACGAAGTTGAACCGCAGTTTCCCGGAAAACTGGAAACCACTTGAGTGTAAGCAACTCCTTTGATTTGTTTTGAACAATTTACACTTCAGTAGACTAAAACATATTTGCATTAAATTATGCAAAGAAGACGTAGAAGACGTAGAAAATGTGTACAGAAAAAGTTATAAGTCCCTGAAAATCTCTGAAAATAGTCAAATAGACAGATTGTTAGCGATCCCAAAAATATAGGTGTATAAGATATTCGCAACGTGTAAGGACTTGTATTTAGGCACACAGTTTCATAGAAATAATATACTAAAGTGTATCGGATAACAGTCGGTATCCCTGTCGGTCCCGCTGTGGGACATTATGGTGAACTTCATCGTAGAGTCAAGTTGTGTCACTCATAGTACCTCTATTATAAATTCATGTATTACGCAGTATGTAACTAAAACAGAGTTAAATGTATGTATTAAAATGCAGTTGTTGAAAATACAGTGTTCTAATGTGTAGGCGTGCCTTTTCCATTAAATAATACTCGAACACTTCAGCATATTTTACATGATTTATTCCAAGCCCACCATCTTCAATCTCGCTCTGCAATCATCTGTCGCGCTGGCATCCACCTCCCTGTGTTGCCATCGCGCCCTCGCACATGCCATAGATCTCCGTGAAATCACACGTTGCCATTAATACTTACCATAAAACCACCAAAACGTTCACAGAATCCGTAGCATGCGCGTCACAAAATAACATCAACCCTACACTCGACCAACCTGACAACGTATATGCCCCCATACACGCATTATATAATAACCCTACACTAAGGAGTGTAGGGTTGATGTTATTTTGTGACGCGCATGCTACGGATTCTGTGAACGTTTTGGTGGTTTTATGGAAAGTATTAATGGCAACGTGTGATTTCACGGAGATCTATGGCATGTGCGAGGGCGCGATGGCAACACAGGGAGGTGGATGCCAGCGCGACAGATGATTGCAGAGCGAGATTGAAGATGGTGGGCTTGGAATAAATCATGTAAAATATGCTGAAGTGTTCGAGTATTATTTAATGGAAAAGGCACGCCTACAAATGTATATAGCATTAACGTAACTACCTGTCAGGAAATGTCTAAATAAGATATTGAGTGTAAAAGAAGATGTATGAATGGTTAGTATAATTTATGAAAGTTCGAGAAGTATACAACGTTAGAACTAGAATGAAAGAGTACACACAGCACAAGCAGCAAGCAAAGAAAACATCCACCAAACCAAGCCACAAAACGCCAGTATCCACTATCCACAAGTTGTGACTGAAATAAACTTATGCAATAAACGAAATTCTAATTCTGATTCTGAAACAGTAGAAATTCGTAGAGAATTCAATTTGCATGCGTAACAATTACAGGGTGCGTCCAATAACGAATAGCTGGAACTATTTATTGTGGACGTGATGGATTTATCGAGTGCCCCTACTAAAGTTAAGAGAGAAGGGGAACTGCTATGAGGACAAAACTTTATATGGTAATATTATCTATATATAGAGGGAACGAAAGGTGAACCTGGTTTGGTGAAGGCCATGAAGGCTGTCCAAATTGAGTCTTGGCTAGTAACCGCGTATGAAAGACTTGAATATTGTCTTTTGTATTAATATAGGTAATATTGAGTACCTAACTTCCCCTGGCTTCTGAACGATGTCATGTTTTGGTCATAATGATATAATGTATGCTAAAAGGATATGGAATTAAGGAAACTGGCATGCTGGTAATGCATTAAGAGAAAATTATGTTCTTGTGGTAATACCTACTTGAGCTTGAACCACGACATTAGCAAAATAATGTCGCAAAGCCGAATTCGAAATATGTCCAATAACATCCGCGTGAGTTATGTATAGGCTTTTGATGTGTTATTTATTTATGTATGAGAGGGTCTACTATGGGACCGGGACTGACAATTGGCAATTTAATACCTAATACCTGAGATCACTCCTTGGAAAATAGCATGATTGGCTTCGTACGTAGCTTCTTCTTTTGCAAAGTTGGTGAATTGCCAATCATTGTCAGATTTCAGGTCGCCCGAAAATGTCAGCCTTAATCTAACGAGTATTGGGTATGATCAGGACTCAGGACCCTCTTTACATGCTTTTGCAAGCACCGAGGTTTAAAATCACACTAGTTAATAAGGTCACCCCACCGGAGTCTAACCGGTATTGCCTACAGTTGCAATTAAAAAAGTGGTGGGTCAACGTTTACAAGTGTAGAAGCCTTACCTTATCTGTTTGGCCTATGTTTTACTTGTAAAACTCTTTGAGACTGAACTGTTACATTTGTGAGACATGATACAAGTGTTCATAAATGTTTGAGGAAAAACTATAAAAGCTATAAACATTTTCAAGCGTCGGGTCGTCGGCTTCAACATTATCTGTAGGCAGTATGCAGACGTAGCATGTGTATACGGGTTCCGTTTCCGTCTTTCCGGTACTGACGACGTGTGCTGTGAGCTGTGGACACATCGCTAAAATCGAATTCATGCTGCAGTATTTCTGCTGCGACTCTGCGACCATGCACTATGCCTACTGCCTATGGAATGGTCCATCATACATTATGCGTTTTGAAATAAATATTCTCGAGTCTCTATGTCAACGTGGTGCCAGAAATTTCTGGTTACCCGAAAATTTCGAACAGGGCATAACTATTATATTACCTATATTACTATCTATAGGTAGACCGTTTAATTGTCCTCGCCTGCGTGGTAAAGGTGCGTAGGACCGGAGGCTCTCCCGGCCCCCGTTTACGTGTACTTCCGCGCCTCCCGCCGCCCCTGTACCCCGCAGGCAAAAACTCAATTAAGTGGTCTAGCTATAGAAACAGATGTAATATATGTACTATAATAGTATCTTTACCTATAGGTAAGTTCATATATCTACAATCTACACCTACTAACAGAAGTTATCATATCACATGATGATAAATTATTTAGCTGTTTCATAGAAAACAATCAATCACATTCAAACATGAAGTGAATCGATCCAAACATTAACAGACAGTAGTGGTGCTAACATTTTGAATACAACCTGAATATGTAAACACTAAACACATAGATCAAGACAAGTACAGAACTTGATACCTGATAGATAGTGGTATCAACGAAATGCGCCACGTAAGGAAGATTCAGATAAGAAATAATCCTTCATAACACCGTAAACAACTTCCAACAATACACAAAGAATTGGCAATACCCCTGGTGTAATTGCACCTGCAATCCATAGGCGGCGGTTACCTGTCACCATCAGGCGGCCGGTCTGCTTGTTTGCCACTAAATGGCATAAAAAAAACTGACGATGCCAATTCTGTCAATAAATCGAAAATAGGATAATTTGGCATACAATAACATTTTCAGTGACCTCAACGGGCAAGTAGAGGCTCTGCTTGGAACCGCGCCAGTAACATTAACACAAATAATCCGAGGGTGTATGCGAACAGCGCACGAAGTCGACACTCGTAGTTTTAATGTTACCAACTATTTGCAGCTAAGCTTCGAGGGTAGAAGCAATCATGCAGAAGATTTTGTATTTAGATGATTAGGATGACTTGACTGCAGATGAAGAAATTCAGAAAAGTTTCAAATTAAAAGATGGTTTATACGAGAAGGGACCCCAACCATATACGAGGCAAGCCCTGAACTGGAGAATAGGAAATCGCAAACTGGGATGTCCAAACAGATTGGCGGCGAGTGATGTTCCAGACCGAACGGGATAAGTAGAAATGCACTATGGACGCCAACTTCGTATCACTTATGGACACAGGAATATTAAAGAAGTGAATAAGGCAGTGAACTGCGAACTAAACCATATTATCGTTTAGATTTGATTAACAGTAAAGGGCAAAAGTAAGTTCTCCGAGTTGGTGAACTCTGCACTGCATTGCAAGCACAACGATGACACTGAAATAGAATTGACTGTTTTATAGATTTCAGGCTTAAGTAGCTCCAAAAAGCGAACCTAATGCGAGGACCGGCTGAATTATTGAACGCGATTCTATTTGCAAAGTTGGGTGGAATAATACGAGTATATTTTCCCTGCGAAAATTCGTTCTAATATGAATGTTAGCTATAAAGTTTTGCATCAGATGGATACTATTTAAGTTATTTCTGGAATTTATCTTGAGATATTATAATGAATTTCAAATCTAATTTTGAGTAACAGGTAGGTATTAGGTATACTATTTCAACATTCGTTTGCAAAAAGGATTGCGTTGCGTAACTTTGCACCGGGCCAGGCTAACACAGGGAAAAATTGGAAGCAATCTCCTCGCAAGGCAGGTTAGTACGGAAAATAAAAGTTACACAATGCAAATTCTGATTTGCAAGGCTACATTAATCCACGCGACTTAAATAAAAGAAAATGTGAGGTAACTATTTAAAGAAACTTTGAAAACAAGTAAGATCTCAGCTTTCGCCGTAACTTTCTTGAAATGTTCGCTATTAAAAGGCTCCATTCATTCAGACGTTACGTGAGACATCTAAAAATAGACACGCACGTCGTGAATCAGCTGTTGCAGGTGCATATGACGTAGCCTTCCCGTTACAATAGTCGAGTCTTCCGCAGATTGCTTGCGACTACATTTTGTATACGTAAAAGAGCATAGACTTTAGTTTTTATTGTACATGTGTAGGGTTGATGTTATTTTGTGACACGCATGCTACGGATTCTGTGAACGTTTTGGTGGTTTTATGGAAAGTATTAATGGCAACGTGTGGTTTAAGGAAGATCTAGGTATGTGCGAGGGTACGATGGCAACACGGGAAGGTGGATGCCAGCGCGACGGATGATGGTAGAGCGAGATTTAAGATGGTGGGCTTTGAATAAATTATTTAAAATATTCTGAAGTATTCGAGTATTATTTAATGGAATAGGAACGTCTACACATTACACGTGTAACATGATCTTCATACCACAATGAAGCACTTTAAAGTTACAATATCTTTAGTAAACATATACCAGTAGTATTCTAGATCACGACATTATGTTTCGTCCATTTTGGACGTGAAATTATTGATTTTTAGATGAATGTGTATTGAATAATAAGAATCAAGCATCGTAAACCTCTCGAATGACCAAGAACCTAAATAAGAGAATCTGAATACAAGTCCGATCAGAGGGTCTATGTGTCTGTGTTGTAACTATGATAAGATTGTCGACAATATTGTTATCAAATATCTTTATAATTGTGATTCGATGATACAAATGGAGTCATAACATTCTCGCTTACTTCCCACATGATAAAACCGCCATTATGACTCATACAAGCACAAGGACCCGCGATAACATTGAAGCCTTAGTAAGCATTATTCTAACTGCTTAGTTGTAAAACCGGAGTAAGGATATTCCCTCGCAAATACTTGAACGAAACGCAAATTTCTTGACAATCAAACAATTTCCTAAGTCTTCTTAAATAAGTTAGGGTGCTCTGCTTTCACAGATACAACTTAAAAACTTCACTGTTTGGAAGTTAGGTAAGGGAAGTAAAAAGTAATTTTCTTTTATCGGGTTTTATCTAACAAGTTTAATACACTTGCATAAGGGTGTAACGAACTGTAGAATGGAGGTGGACGGACCTGAAATACGCCAAGTAGATGGTTCGTGCCGATAAGGAAAAATCCAACCAGACCTAGAGCTGAGGAGAAACAAAACTAGGCAAGTAGATACGTATTTGAGGGAGGATCAAATAATAACAGTGGAGATTCAAGATAACGAATGTGTCTGGCTCCGTTTTTTCCACACAAATCTGTTATCATAATGTGAGTACACTGCAGATGTTCCAGATTCAATCTCTAGGCGAGTACGTCTTAGTTTTTGTAGGAGTAGAATTAATAATAATAATAATAATACGCAGGGCGGCTTATGGCGAGCTGTTGGGGAGTAGCGACCCCACGTACCTGAGTGCTCCCGGGGGAGGGTTATGTTCTTCATCTCCGGCTTGCCTTCACCGGCCGGCCGGAGTGAACACTGACGAGGAACAGTCCCCCACCTCTGTCTTGCCTTCATTGGCCGGCCAGAGTGGTGTGAGGGAGTATGTTATGTAGATATATGTATAAACTATTATATTATATTATTGTATGTAACACTAGGATTAAACAGAATACAGAGATCTATAACGTGAGCTGGTCGTTTCACTCGCCTCCGATCCCGTCCATCCTTACAGTGGAGTCGCGAGAGCCTCGTGCTCGAGGGAGGATGTGAAGCATAAGTGGCGAGTGGGCGAGCGTGATGCGACCTTAGGGTAACGCAAGTGATCGCCGTTTAAAGTCCAGGGACACCTCTCCTACCCTTAGCCGCTCACACCGACGTTGCCCCTCTCGTCGCCCTTATTCCCATGTGGTGGGCGGTCTTTATGGGGGGTCCGTTTAGTGAGCGGCGAGTCATCGCCTGCCGTCATATTTCACCATGAGACGGAAGTGGCAGGTGCCGGAGTCTCTAGCAATAGCCCGGTTACCATCCATCTAGAAATCACACTTATAGACAAATCAAGTAGTTTCCATCCATTCACAATAGTCCTTGTACCTAGCGGAGGCTGTCTTTGAGCTCATCTTAAAAAAAAAACTGTAGATGGTTTCAGAGATAGACCCCGATAGGTGCTATACATTACCTTTAGATTAAAAGCTCAAAGGGGCCTCTGCACGTTGGACTTAAAAAAAAATGGTCTCCGTGCACGCCTATCAAAAGACCGGGTATATCCCGTGTTTTCGAGCGAAATAATAATAATAATATGGGACAACTTCCACACACGGTCATCTGGTCCCAAACTAGGCTAGAAGCCTGTACTATGGTAACCAGATGACTGATAAACATACTTATATAAGCTTATAACACCCAGACACAGATCAGACAGACATGTTCATGTACACAAATGTTTGACCTGGCCGGGGATCGAACCCGGAGCCTTACCCGGAGCAGTTACTACCATCTGTGCCAACCAGGCTGTCAATTAAATGACTCGTAAGAATTTGAGACCGAAAATTGGCAGGAGATAGCGCTGGGTCCTTGTGGAGACATTTATTATATACCTATCGTACGCCAAAACTATCTTTGGGTTCTCACGCCAGACAAGTTTGTAGCAATAAAAAACATTCGATTAGGTAAGTCGGTACCTACCTTCACGTCAAGAACAATATGAACAGTTTTTGCGAGTTTAGGAAAATTAATTAGAGAACATTATAAAAGTACCTATTATGGTTCTAGAAAATCTAAGTGACGATACCTCAAATAACACCAATCGTCACACATATATTGTCTTTTCGATTTGTGAATATTGTTTATAGGCAGAGATTGTGACCGCTCGTGATTCGTGATTGATGATGCAAATCCAACAGAGCAGCGACGAGTGTTTGTGCATGAGTCAAGTTATGCTGAAGGCCGTGCGCCGGATGCCACCTCGTCAGCTGATAACGACCAACAAACGTACAAACTGAACCACAAACACTTTCAACATTCGTTCCTATATTTAAAGGGCTGATATTTGAATGTTTATCGTCATCGACACAATAATCTAATCGCTCTGACAGCGTAGGCGGTGATCGTAACGCAACCGTCTAAAATGTTGTGTGCCAATCTATGATCCACCTGAGAGCAAAAACCGTACAGTTTTTTTATCTGCTAGATACCTATACCCAAAGCAGAAAAGTGTTCACGTTGATTCGTTAGTTTGTACCTAATTACTCTGGCAATTTAAACTTGTGTGTGTCGTGTGTATCTTAATATAATATATTTTCTGCCAGCGTTCCTTTCAAGCTAGCCTTTGCATTCGAGGAAAAATTGCATTTTGTTTTTCCCTTGTGCCGTAGAAACTTCACGGCGAGATTGTGAATAATGCTTAGAGAGTATACTGGGAATTGTATCACATAAACGGCGTATTTTCTGCTAAGCTATTAAAATGTCGGCTCTGAAAACCCATAAATCGGCCTTCAATATAACGAGTTCGTGTAGACGCTTATGGAAATAGCAAAATCTACTGAATAGATTTTTTCTAATGTTAATATGTGAACGAGACGACGTCCGCTAGTTAATATTAAGTATGTAATATGACATGACTTGTTAAGTCTTGGAAATTAATTTCCTTGGTCACATTAACCTTTCATATATTATATCGGGTAAAATCGTGGAAACCAAACGTACCTATCTCTAAGAATAAGAAAATTGCCCCGGCTATAGCCAGTCTGCTTTCCGGCATTCCTTTCTCCACTCTGCTGTACCTTACCCCACCGGATTTCTCACATCCTAAGCGATTCTCCTGTCTCTTACGTGTGCCATATTATGGTCCGTTTTCCTTTTTCCTCTTCGCTCAGTCCTGTGCATATTCCTTATTAAAACTAATAAACGCTCCCTCAGTTTTATAGGTCTTTGCTGGTTATGTAGCTCAGAATATTCAGAACTCAAACCAGTAAGTAAAGATACAGTAGGTATATATAGTATATAGAGTACCTACTGCTAAAAGGCATTGACGACAGCAATGATTGATTATAATAAGTGTTTAGAAAACCTTTATTCTTGTTAACATCTTGAGCATAGTCATTAGTATGAGTAAGTCTGCCTACTTGGCAGGTCACAGCCAATTTAACGTATGGCGGTTCACACGTAATAGCAATTAATTTTAAACTTTATGCCAATTATCTTTTGGTTCGCTGCGGAGCGCTCATTAGACCTACTTCCGAATGAGAGTTATTTTTATTTTACATTAATTTAATTTTACATATATCATACTTTTTTTAAGAGGTAGGTATATCAAAGTTATTTAAAATATTATATGCTAACGCTGTCTGAGTAGTAGTCTCTATAATGTGTTTATTTACTTTTTAATAAATGAGGGGTATAGAATCTAAAGGCAGCTAAATCCGTATAGTGCCTAATTTCACTGAACAGATTCACCCATCATTCAGTATCTAAAGCAGCCATATCCTTCACAAATTACGTTCAAAACTCAGCTTATAATCAAATTCAACTATATATCATCGTGTGCGAATCAAACACAGCTAAAGTTGCAATTGACTAATCTATTGGTTAGAAACAAATACAGCTAGGTATATATCCATTTCGCTTACAAAGCCAGCTAAATCCAATAGTAAAAAAGGAGTTGATAATAAAAACAGCTAAGTGGATTTTTATTCCTTCAATATCTTTTTAAGCCACTACTAGGGTTGTCCTTTGGTCTAGTGCTTTGGTCATAGATTTATATTGTACAGTAAGTTTTAGGAGGTTTTAAATGTTATAAGTGTCAAAAATACAATGAAAAAAAAAAGCGTTTTTTTCTGTGTTGTGACAAATTTTTCGGATTGGATTTAGCTGCCATTGATTCTATATGCCTCAAATATACCTTTAATCATTTTTCTGTCTTTATCCCACACCAGGTGGTCACAGCCTTCTTTCGTCATCTCTACACTCACTGCCTTTTCACACAGTTCAACAAATAACATATCCACACACACACACAGTACATTCACATTATATTCATCCTGAGAGTCGTTTTGCTAACATAACTTCAACTAGTTAGAAATTGTTTCTGGATTTTTATGCAAACAAATAGGTAACTAGTAATAAATACATTAAACATTATTGCTAGATACATGATGCTTACACCCAGACTAGATAGGTATCTAAGGGGAGGCCTATGTTCCGCAGTGGACTTCCTATGGCTGAGATGATGATGATTATAATAAAAACATTTAAATACTGAAAAACCTTTTAAGTTTACCTATGAGCTAAGGCATGCTTAGATGACATGTGGAGAGGATAGATGAAAGGAGATTTATATGGCAAGTGTGATGGTCAAGTTGGTAGGGTTTGACCTAGATGTACTGTTCATGAACAAGTCTGTGTTGTATTAACGTAAAGCCAGGTCTAAAGACCCACAACCAACGAGCATGTATGAAGAATGTGATGAAATTGGAAGAAGCGAAAGTTGTGTCAGGATTGTACCAAGTGGAAAAAAATAGTCTCTGCCTACCCAAGTGAGAACAGAGTGTGACTGTAAGATTAGAATTTCATTCACTTATTTGCATAAAAAACCCCAGAATTGTTTCTGGGATTTAACCAGCAATAAGTTTTATAGTCCAAAAAAAGGATTTCTAATAAGAAAGTTTCCTATATTCATGCATATAATAAACCTTTAGGTAGGGAGGTAGGTAAGCAAATAGGTTTTCATATTGAATTAATTTTATTGTTATTATACCTGCCGATCTAGTTTCAAACAACTTTTCCAATACGCTAAAATTATCTAGGTCTAAGGTAGGTTTGAAATTGCTATTAGCAGGGAGTTAGTAATTAATAAGTTCATTAATATCCCAGTTAATCAGTGTATGGTGATGTTTTACAGTTTCCTGTTTTTCATCAAATTGAACTGCTCAAACAACAATCTAAACTACAACATAATGGGTTTCCCCGCATCAACTGCAGAAGTTCCAAAGTATGAGTAATTTTGTTGCCTATTTGTTATATTTATATGATGATATACTTTAGATAATAATGTTTCATGATCTAATTATAAATGATTTGAGATACACTAATAATATTATTCTCTAACTAAAATCCTAATGTTGTTTTCCTTTTAAAAACCCATTAAGTAGGTATATTGAGTTAGGTAGGTACCTAATACGTGTAGTTTTATGGAGAACCTACCTATATATGAAAAATATTTTTTAGTATAATGTAACAGACATATTTTTATGAAGTTTTATTGGTAAATAAATATAACCTATGTATACCTATGAAAAATTCTAAATTTTACACTCATTAAAGGGACTTTCCAGTTTCACTTTAGTGATAGTTCAGCTGTGGCTTTACAACAATGATAGGGGGATACTTTACAGAGTTGTTATCAAAAAACAATGCAGATAAAGTAGGTAGTTGTACATATTGGTAATACTGCGGAACGCAACAAATATAACTGTTTCGCTCCAATGACAGCTATCATTCAGCGGTATACCATACCACTGGGGTGGGGCGACCAGATTACAGAACCTTCGGAGTAAAAGGATCTGCACTCAAGTCGGCTTCCAATCCAGACTATGGCTATGAACATAACCCTGTCTGATACAAAATACACTTGGCTGAAACTTCATTTCAATGCTATTTCATTACGAATTCGAGGTCATCGATGAGACCTTTGGTTATGACAATGCCGAGAAACTAAGAAAATCCGACTTACCGCCTGGAGCGCCGCTAGCCTGTCCTTCGTCATCCTTTACAGAATATCACACACCAAGTAAACGTTTTATCTTGTTACACAATCCCATTCACAGATATTTTTCTAACAAACGTCACTAAACTAAAGGACACGAACACTACGTTCACCTCACTCAAAAAATCGATACACACGAAACGAAACGAACTGAACTAAACTTTAACACGGGTCCATTCTGGCGAAATTAGTGAAAGTTGTAGAGGGCGCTCTTGCTGTCATTGCGTCGTGACGTCAGAAGTAATATCGATAAAGTAGCGCGGATATAATAATATCGTTATACAACCCATTATTAAAAAATAAGGATATTCTCATAAAATTAAAGATTAACAGAAAACTATTTATATTAATAAAAATATTTAATGATTTTATCGTTTTAAAAATTCACTTATACTTGCATCTTTTTTGTGTCATTATAGTTTAAAAGGCAGTTTGTAGTACAACATAGTCACTGCAGCTGTCAATGTCAAGAAAATCTTCCGTTTAGTCAAGTGACGCCATTGTGAGCCGTAACGACTTTACTGTGCAACGAGTTTAATCTCAAAATTCTTAAACGATCTTGGTAATAAATCATTTTATACTGTGTGAATTTGTTATCTAAGTGATATGCTACAATAATTGGTATTTATTTATTAAGCACCTTGCGTAATTTAGTTGTAAATCTTGTTATTGTTCGGTACGATCGAGCCAAATTCCTGTGAGGCTTCTTGAGCGCCATTCGGTGAAAAGTTAAATCAAATTTAACTTGTCAGTTATATTTTTGCTATGTTTTTGTGACCTTTCGCGCCTTATTTATCCAAGATAACTTGTAAATAACTAGATAGTTAACTTCTTCATTATCCAACAGAACGTTAGGGTTACTTTGATAGCGCGTCATTGGTCTAGTGTAAGTTTCTTTTAATTTATTTCAAATCATTTTTATTTTGCAGGTAAAGGAATCAAATTAAATATCCAACCATGGGTGATGATATGCCTACATTCAAGTGCGTGTTGGTAGGAGACGGTGGCACTGGCAAAACTACTTTTGTGAAACGGCACTTGACTGGAGAGTTCGAGAAAAAATACGTTGCGACTCTTGGTGTAGAAGTGCACCCGCTGGTGTTCCACACGAATCGTGGAGCGATCAGATTTAACGTATGGGATACTGCCGGCCAAGAGAAGTTCGGAGGACTACGAGATGGGTACTACATCCAAGGTCAATGCGCTATCATCATGTTTGATGTCACCTCGCGCGTCACTTACAAAAACGTACCCAACTGGCATAGGGATTTGGTCAGAGTTTGTGAAGGCATACCTATTGTATTGTGTGGAAACAAAGTAGACATCAAGGACAGAAAAGTTAAGGCAAAAACTATTGTGTTTCACAGGAAAAAGAATCTTCAGGTAATTTTGCATTTTAACCTAAAACGTGTTTTGTGTGACTTGTCCCTTAACCTTCGTCTATTAAATTAACGCAATGCTTTTGTTTCAGTACTATGATATCTCTGCCAAGTCAAACTACAACTTCGAGAAGCCTTTCCTTTGGTTAGCTAGGAAATTGATTGGTGATGGAAACCTTGAATTTGTCGCTATGCCTGCATTGGTACCGCCAGAAGTCACTATGGATCCCCAATGGCAGAACCAGATAGAGAAGGATCTCAAAGAAGCTCAGGACACTGCTCTCCCAGAAGAAGATGAAGACTTGTAAATATTAGCTTTGTAAAAATTTAAAATTCCAGTGTCCATGCCGAGATTGTTGGTCGAAAATTGTTCCCATGTACTAAAATTGTAATTTCATTCCATTATGTCATTGATAAAGTATATGAAAGATTTGTTTTAAATTTTCATCATACTTATTGCTTATTTTCAAGCATGATTAGGTATTTTGTTGTTATATTGTAAATTGGTGAGGAGTCGCCTATTGAGACGTTGCAATCATAATTTGTACCTGTCTTATCAATTTGTTGCTGATTATAGGCAAAAGAAGCTCATTGAAGTATTATACATTTTTAAGTTCAAGAACTGTTTCATTTTTATTAGATTTATCTAATTTGCAAAAGTTTTTTATGGCTTATCAACATTCATCTAGGGATAACAAAACTATTTATCTCATTTGGTTAAATTGTAAACTAGTAAGGACTGACAATATTTCACTGTAAAATTGTGGTGATAATTTTTAATAAAGTTGTAAAACCTCATTTTGTTTTTGTTGGTATTTAGTAAGTCTTGTACTTATTCTCACGTACATGGCGTATGGTGTATAGAGGAAATAGAACACAACTCCCATGTCGAGATAATTTGATTACAGTGCAATGACGTTGAATTGCTTTCTTACTATTTGATTATGCCATTATACCTTGTCACATAAAGCATAATCGATGACAGCTGAACAATAATCAATTTTTTTGCCATATTTGTTCTATGAGTGTATTTGATTCATTCTTGAAATAAAATTACCCATAAAGACCCCATTTATGGACCTTATCCACTATATATTATAAAATCTAAATGACTCACTGACTGACATGCAACGCAGAGCCCAAACCACTGATCCTAGACTTGAAACTTGGAATGTAGGTTCTTTTCGTTGTCTGGATGTGTGCTAAGATTTTTAAAAATTCACATTCTTAGGGCGTCAGAATTTTGGTATAAAACTTATATTGCATAAATGAGAGCGGGCAAAGCCGCTGTTCTTACTATAATATGACCAAAGAATTTTGTTCAGCTGTCATTGATCAAGATATTAAAGTCATTCTATGACTTGAATGAGTGACTGTCTTATTCAGTATATGACTCATGGTCAAATCAGAAATAATGAGACTTAGTTCTGTACACAGTACTCTGGGGATGTACTAGACCCTGCCTTCTAACCAGTAAAAATTATAAGCACATAAATTTGATCTGTGATGTGGTATTAAGGTACCTATGTAAAGTATGTATATCAGTCCTCTGGTTACCATAGTACAGGCTTCTAGCCCAGTTTGGAATCAGAAGACTGGAAGTTGTCCCTTATTATTATTATCCCCATCAGCTTGTGACTAATTTTACTGGACCTTGCAAAGTAGAGCGCTCACCTTTAGTAAGCTGAGAGCTTCCAGACTGTTTGGAACTACTTATTAAAGCTAAAGTCATCATGTCAATCACGGTCCAAAAGCCGGTGCACCCATAAATTACAGCCTCTGGTCGAGCGGCTTTAAACCTTTATTCGTGAATGCATTCATGTGAACCAGACCTTATCGTAGGGCGTAAAAAACATATCTCTTCAAGTCTCTTCATCTATAACTCTTCAAGATCTGGTCCAGATGAAATTTTGCATGCACACATTTAGTTTCGATGACAATGCATGGTTAGCTTTATTTAAAAGTCATTCTATATCCCATATGTCGGGACTTATTGTCCCGACTGTATTATTTTTTGTGTCCACCCATCATAAAGTTAATATTGAATGAAAAGCTTTGCTGAGAAGAATAGGAAAAACAGCTTATTTTTAATTATTAATTTATTCAATGACTGACTAAAAGACTTTTAAAGCGACAAAAAACGGTTTAAATTTTGAATACTTTATTTGCAGTACATTTAAATGCATATAACAAAACGATCTACATAATATCCTAGGCCTAAACTAAAAATAACATTAATTACTTCTTTGCGGCAGCCTTCTGTCGCGCCTTTTTGCCTTCGGTTAGTTTGATTCTATCTTCTTCTGAAAGGTTGCTGTTGATCTTGGTGATGACTCCGGTGCCGAGGGTCAAGTCTGCGAGACGGAGGGTGAACCGTTGACCGGGCTCGCATACCATGGGCTTCAATAGTTTCAGTTGTAATCTGAATACAAAAGTTTATTATTTATAAACACAGCTCACTACCTAGTGAAATGATATTGTGCAGTCGGTATGTATGTATGTTTGCTACCTCTTCCCTTAATCGATTGGGCTAAAATTTTGTGTTTGGCAACACCAAATACGCCGCTCACCGAAGAGTAAAACGTCTTAGCAGAACAGATGGATATTTTTGGGAGCATTTAGCCGAAGACTTAATGTTGATTCAGATAAAACGGGCGCAGGACCGAACCGAACATCGAATGCGAAACTCGATGTTCTCTTGTTCACTCACCGTGAGCATATCGGCGAGCAGAGCATTAAGCATTCGCTAAAATGTTACATAACATGAAAATGCTCTTGGACACTGAGCTATTGTACCATTCGCAACCCAAGAATGTTACATTACCAGCAAATGCTCAAGTCAGTAATCACTTTTTTTTAGAGGTCCTAACCACAAGTTCATAAAATAAAATAAACCATACTTAGCGTCTTCACCAGGCATGACCATCTCCTTGTCTGGTATGTTGACTTGCGTGGCACAGTCCCACGTCATAGAGAACATTTGCAGTTGGATGAACGATGTGAACGGCTTCGAGCGGCCGCCTTCTTCTTTGCTTAGGATGTACACGGCCGCCTCGATGTTGTCATGGGCCTGGAAGAATACATTATAATAATATAATAATAATAATATAATAATACTAGCTGACCCGGCGAACTTCGTACCGCCATATTTTATTTCTCTAATCGCAACTGAGGAAATAAAACCCTTCCGGTAAAATCGAATTACCTAAATTTAAAATAAAACTGGAGTACTCAATTGAAAAATTCATATTCTTGTTCAAAATGCGTGGAGATTTTACTGAGACTATCACTTTCCGGGAGATAGTATTAATTCACTCGTTTAGATAGATAGATAGATAAACACTTGATTGTACACCATACATAGGACACAACATAAAGGAATAATAATTATATATTAAACTTAGGCTAGTACAAGTGGCGGTCTTATCGCTTAAAGCGATTTCTTCCAGACAACCGGAAGGAAAGGAAAACTATACTCATGAGTATTTCTACGTCGGCGGTGTACTTACAGGAGAATAAAAAAAAAAAATGTACTTACTATAATAATATACTATATATACATATAAACGTACATACTTATAATCACACATACTTACATACATAGATAGATATATATTTAAAAAGGAACTGAACTGCGGTGACACTCGGCGCCAGTATTTATACCTGAACCTTGAATTTCCCGAACGTTCTAGTTCGCATGCTTCGAGAAGAATCGATTGATCGATTGTTCGAAATAGTGGGTCTCGATGGTTCGAGAGGGAGCTTTGTTTACGCTCAGAGGAGGTGTCGAGAACGAATGAGATACCAAAGCTTTGTACATTCAAACCAGAGATGGCGACTCGATAGAATTTGATGGCCAGATCTTGAAACTTTGATTAAAATTTGGCGCCAAGACTTTATTAATTCTCTAACAAAAATAGTAAAAATTTTTTTTGTTACCTATTAATGGTAATAATATTGTAACATACGCAGCATAATTATAAAAATATCAGTTACAAACCATTAAAATAATACGGTTATATCGTGAGCATAAATATATATAACGTTAAATAAAGTAATAGAATTTATATTCTAACAACTATTATACTATATTCTAAAAACAGAACACAGCGCCATCTATTGGGTGTATTTGTAACCTAGATGGTTCATGAATAAATAATAATTATACTATACTATGACATATTAGTAATTAATTCAATCAATCAATGGACTTTTTTAAAAATTTTTGTATGCCAGAGAGCTGGTCAAACATGCAGTACCTACTTATGAATGTAATATCTAATCTTTACCATGTCTGCTGCAAATAAATAATTTCATTTCATTTCATTTCATTTCATTTCAAACAATTTTGAAGAATTTTATCGATGAATCAACGTACACCGCCATCTATGAGAGAACTTCATAAAACTAAACAGTAAATAAACACTTGCTTAAGAAACAATTAATTGATACATTTTATTCGTTTACATTCACGACATATGCGAATAATTGAGATGATAACTATCCTATCCAGTAAGTTAGACCAAAATACGGGTACATGTGAAATTTGATTGAAATCGGTTCAGTAGTTTTGGAGTTTATTCGGGACAAACATCGTGACACAAGATTTTTATATATATAAGATGGGACAACTTCCACACACGGTCATCTGGTCCCAAACTAGGCTAGAAGCCTGTACTATGGTAACCAGATGACTGATATACATACTTTAATAAGCTTATAACACCCAGACACAAATCAAACAGACATGTTCATGCACACAAATGTTTGACCTGGCCGGGGATCGAACCCGGGGCCTGCGGCACCGAAGGCAGAGTTACTACCATCTTTGCCAACGAGGCTGTCAATCATTCAATTATCAATTGTGGCTCACGGTTTCCCAATAGGTCGTCTTATAAAAGTGCCGCAATACTAAGTTTAAAATCGTATCAGGCTACGATATCAGGCTTCAAAATTGGTTCAGTAATTTTGCTGTTAATAGGTAACATCCAAACTATCATAATGTATAAATATTATGCACATTTATTTATTATTCGGATAAATATATTTGAGAATTTTGCGGTTTTAACTGATTGGGATTTGATTTTCACACTTTGTTTATCATTTACCACAACCCCATGAAATTCCACTGCTAGGCATAGGCCTCCTTCATTTCAATTTAAGCGTTCCATTTTCATAAAGCCAGTACCTCATTTCCCTTTTTATTTAAATCAGTAGCCAATAGCCAGCAGTGTCCAGATGCAACCCACTAATTTTGTAAATCTAGGTCTCCAAGATAACTCCGACATAACCAACATACTTTATTCTACATAACTTAAACAATGGAGACCTACAGTCACAGAACAGATAAACATACTACGTATAGAATGGACACTGTCATCCACCCCCCAATCGGGCCATCCTCACCCCGCAAGTGACATTGAGCTATCAACAAGCCCCGGTTCACAGGGAAATCACCTCACGCACACTCTTGCGCGTGTACAAAACTCTATGTGTGCAGTGTCTGTGTAGTAGGTAGTTATATAGTGACTTTTGTATGGGAATTGAGTCAAGTGTCTGGGGTGTGCTACAGTTTAATAAGCTATCCAAAACATGGTATCGGCTAGACGAAAATTCTACATGTCAATGAGATTTGAGCTCCACAACTGGCTACAGATTTGAAGCTGACTTCACGAAATGGGTACCAACAGCACTGGGCACCAATTTTTTTACCTTTACAGGTACCTCTTTTCCCCTTACCTTTACAGTGCCAGGTTTAGCCATAACCATTCCACGCCTGATTTGTTCACGTTTGACAGCTCGCACCAGCGCCCCGAGCTGGTCTCCAGCCTGCGCCTCCTCTAGAGTCTTGTGGAACATCTCCACACCTGTGATTGTTGTCTTCATCACTTTACCATGCCCTACGATCTCGCAGTCCGTACCTTTCTTAAGTACTCCTGGAATTGATAGTTAATAATATAATTACACCTTATTACCAAAGGGGTAGGCAGAAGTGCCCAGGACTCAGTCCCATAATATAGGCACACCAACACTTCACCAGTTATATTTTTAAGTTTCATGGGGTCATGGGGTCTATCCTTATTAAACCTCCAGTTAAAGCCATAGATAATTATTTCATTTTTTAGGGTTCCATACCTCTAAAGGAAAAACGGAACCCTTATATGATCTTTTTGTCCTTTGTTGTCTGTCTGTCTGTTTGTCTGTCAAGAAACTTTTTAACGGGAACGCGTGGAGGAATCAAGTTGAAATTGATATCAACTACTCAGATCTGCGGTCCCTTGCGACTGTAAAAAAATCATATTTCTAAGTTAAAGCAATCAAAAGTTATGGTCATTTTACTCCATATTTCCATACTTTGTGCAAGGTACTAATAGATGGCGCTGTATGTTTAAACGACTAAAGTTCCCCTATGCATACATACATACGCCTTAACAATTTATTTACCTCTGTGTAACCTGCCAGTGATAACAGTCCCGCGGCCGGGGATCGAGTGCACAGACTCTACGGGCATCATGAAGGGTTTGTCCAACTCTCGTATAGGAGTAGGGATGAATGAATCAACCTCTTTGAGTAGTTGGTCGATGGCTTCCGCGCCGATCTCCGGGCTTTTACCGTCGAGTGCGCATAGGGCTGAGCCTGAGGAATATTAAAATTTTAATAGTGTTATACTGTGTAATGTTATAATTTGCCGAGTGATTTCCGGCTATATAGAGAGCCGGCAGAGGGACATATTCCGAGAGTGGGCAGCAGCGCTCTCCATTTCCAAGTATTCATATCAGACACAGTGCCACCCAGTATTTTAATATTCAAAATTCTGCGTGGCACTGCACTGCGCCTGTCACCCAGAGATATAAGTTGTTGAATCTCATCATGCCCAGTAATTTCGCTGGTAACATTGCCCTTCAGACCGGAACACTGTAATGTCAACACATTACTGCTTGGCGGATGAATAACTGGCAAAGGTGTGGTACTTCCCCAGGCGGCCCCCAGCAAAAGAGGCCTACCACAACTAAACTAACTAACTAAGTTCATAATGGAAAAATCTAATATTTAACACTTTGCCTGACCTGTGGATCGAGCCCGAGACCTCTTCGGCAGTCGAGCTTGCGCGCGGCGCCCACTATGCAAGTCAATACTTTTAGGAAAATAGATAGATAAGAAATGTTACCCTTAACAACCGGCACTTTATCGCCATCATAGCCCATCTCAGTCATAAGCTCCCGGATCTCCATTTCAACAAGTTCCACCATCTCCTGATCAGCTGCATCCACCTTGTTAATGAACACAATAACATGTTGGATGCCAATCTGTTTGGCCAACAGTAGATGTTCTCGGGTTTGTGGCATTACGCCGTCTGTGGCCGCTACTACGAGGATCGCTCCGTCCATCTGTGCCGTGCCTGTGATCATGTTCTGAAAAAAATAAATTTTAAGTTTGACTTTTGATTGATAAGCGAAATACCAAAAAAAGGTACGGAAATTACACGCCTGGCTTTTTTTCCCGTCCTGAAACACTCATGGCGTTTTGGCGCATGTTGTTTTAAATTGTGTTGTGTGTTGTTTAATTTAAAAAAAAACAAAGTTTGTGTTTTAGTCAGCTGTTTCACATCAAATTAGTCTATTTTTGAGCCCCAAATCACAACAATAAATCTAATAAGTCTGTGGACTGATGGCAGATAATATATTTAAAAAGGTTCCATTGGCAGCCTTTGGGTACGGATCCTTAAAAACAATCCATTTCTTTAGGAGCTAAGATGCCGCATACAGACAACAATACACCTATGTTTGTATCTCTATAGACTATAGACTATGTTTCTATAGACACGTCAATCTTATAACTAAAACCCTTTCCTTTTCCAGACAGGGGTGCTTTTATAACTGTGAAATATGTAAAAGAAATCTCACTTTAATGTAATCAGCATGCCCCGGGCAATCTGTATGGCCATAATGCCTGTTTTCTGTCTGGTATTCAACATGTGCCACGTTGATTGTGATGCCGCGAGCCTTTTCCTCGGGCGCGTTGTCAATGTCTGCATAGCCTTTGGATTGTGCTAGATTTTTGTCTGATAATACTGTAAGAAGAATGAGCCAAATTTGTCCTAAAAAATTACGAAAACCACAAGGGGGAAGAGGGGACTGTAGTATAGATATCACAGGTATTTTAATTCTTGATTAATTGCGCGATTTCTAATCCGAAAAGCGGCCTTAACTAGCCGTTTCCCTCCATGTTGTGACATCTGTGTAAATTAAATTCAATTTTACTTGGTTTTTTTAGCAATAAAAGGAACTTTTATTTTTCATTTCTTTTTTTATGTTATTATTTAAAAATAATATTATGAAAATTTGAATTACATGTATTTGTAATAAAGAATACATTTATTATGCGCCTTTGGGTAGGGGGGGTTGGTCAAAAACCTCACCACATATCGCTAGGCGGGAGAGGGGGTAAAAATATTGCTAAAAATCATCATTGTACATCCCTAGAAGTCAGAAGTTAGGAGTCTACCTTACCTGCTTCAGATAACTTTTTTAAGTTTTTGTTTTTACCTTTGGTGATAGCAGCTGTCAGTGTGGTTTTCCCGTGATCAACATGTCCAATGGTGCCAACATTGCAGTGAGGTTTGGTCCTCTCAAACACTTGCTTCTCGGCATAGTTCCTTCGCAGCACAAAACTGAGTGGAGTAAGGCTTGGTCGTGCAAGTGTGCTTCTTATTTGACCGCACTGATTTGGGTTCAGCACCAATTTCAGGGCTATATATAACATTACATATAATATAATAAAGTAAAAACCATGTAGTGCACCCAATTTATGGTTCCGAAGTTCATTATTCAGTTACATGTTACTAAAAGTTTACAGTAGCAAAAAATGTTGCATCAAAAGTTTGCAGTACCAAAGAATGTAAGAATGAATGTTCCCATCACACCAGCAAGACACATGTTCTTGTATAAGTGTTTCAAATAATTAGCTGCTGGAAACATGAAATTATGTAACATTCATTAGTGTTAAGGTGTTACAGACAGCCCTCTATGCCGAGTGTGCATGGAAGTGGAGGAAACAGCTGCTCATGTCCTTCTCGAGTGTACAGGAGTAGCAGCATTCCAGCACAGTATTACGGAACCCTGGGGTCTCTCACTGAGATTGTCAGCAAACTGACATTTTTCACTACTTTCTTTAGGAAACTTGTTATCCAGAAAAATAAATTTGGAACCCAAACCCTCATTTAATCACTTGGTTATAAAATCTGATTGGTCTCTCTTGGTTTGGTGAAAATTTGGATGGTTCCAATTATATACTTAGGAAGGCATAATAACTAAACCTAACTGTCATTTGAGGCAATAGATATGTTATCAGCGTTCAATTGTTCTGAGACATAAACCATGGTTGGTGAACCTCACAAATAATACAATTTTGTATTTATATGTTGGAAAATGGGTCATAAGATGGGTGATAAGATTTGTTAAGAGTGTATTCTAAATAAATTGTTGATAAATAGTAAATAGTTATTAAAGATATGATTGAGAGGAAATAAGAATAAATGTATCCGCTGGGCTGTGGGGGAGGCCTAGTACCACTATAGTTTTACATAACTACAATTTTTAATGTTAATTTATATAGGTATTGGAATCTTATATGGTATGAAATTAATACTAATAATGAATATATATAATTAATTTCATACAATTTAATGCAAAATAAGCTAGTTTATACGGTTACTTACCTGGGTTAACCAAACTTTTCGCGAAGGATATGGTAGCCATTCTTTGATTCTTTGAAGAAAATTACTACTCTCAAATGGACCTAATACCTTCTGCCTTTAATTTAAATTGTTTCTTGCTATTAGGGTGCCGTTTATATTCACGAATTTTCAATTTTCAGACGATAATTTCTCGGCAAATTGCACGCCGACCATTAATTCCACAGAACACATATACAAGATCACCACAGATCACTATAATTAGTACTACGTAAAGATCACAGATCACTATAATTAGTACTACGTACAGATGCGACAGTGGGAACGGCGCCGGAAAGTTTTACAATATGTGCGTTTGTCGCTGTTGTCGCACATCTACTTTTTTTTTTTTTTTCTAACTCCATAGAGTTCTTAATCTCCTTCGGTGGAGTTTTGCACATTTTATGAATGGCATTGACATTATTATAATTCATTGCAATGTGACAACTAGTGATGTGAAAATATTACACTAGGTATCGACTAAATTAGTGATGTCCCTTTTATCGATACATAATTAGTGACGTCACTCTTTTGGTCCTGTATTACTTGAAAACTTAATTTTAAAGTAAAAAATAAAACAAACATACATAGATCGACCGGATAAGTATGGAGTTCCGGCTACAGTTAAACAGTTAACAGTAACTGAATTAGAGGTCCTAAAAGTTGTAGCCGTCATGACTTGTTGACCATCTGTATTTTCCTATGACTGAAATAAAATTAGCTTTTTTACTATTTAAAAGAGTTTAATCACTTATAATCCAAATAAATCTTACTATAATAAATAATATTATAAACATAACATACATTCACGCCTTTTTTTCCTGAAGGGGTAGGCAGAGGTGTACCCAGGACTCAGTCCCATAGTAGATAAATAAATTTTAATAATTTTATTATTATTAATATTATGTATAATATTATAAACTTTGTTTTTTTTGTTTGTAACGAATAGGCTCCGAAACTTCTGGACAATTTAAAAAAAACTTTCACTTATAAACAGCTCAATTCGGTGTGAGTGATATAGGCTATATGAGATTTTGAAAAAAATAGGGATCCGTAAAGTAACTGCAATATGGTGAACCAAGGTGTCTGTCACATTATTACCAAATATATTCATTAATTTGCGTGCGCTGGATGAAATCCATTGATGGTAGGGTAAAATAATGTACTAGGGATTTTTAGTACTTACCAATATGTACAATATAGTGAACGAACATTATATACATCTATTTTGAAGGAGTCATTATTTTTCATGCGGTGTGAAAACTATCGATGGTAGATTAAAATAAAAATAAATATAATAATAAACAAAAAAATAATAGTTTGTAGAACTTATCAATTATCAATATCTACAAAATAGTGAACGAACATTGTATTCATCTATTTTGGTTTAGTCACAATAATTTTTGGCTTTTTGCTAGTATAGTTTTTGGCTTCTCCTGCGTCCTGCATCCTCAGGCCCCAGCATATATAACTGATGCATGTTATTATTTAATAATAAACCCATATTAGCAAATAGCAATAATAAGCATGCTTATAAAATTAATGCTAAATTACATTAATTACCATCACTATCACTATAGGTCTCCCAATATTTTTTAAAAAACTGAAAAATAAAGTTACGTAAGTTATTAATGTTATAATTTTATAAAAACAACACTTTTTGGTTTGCCAAGGTATAAAAATTATGAGTTTCAAATCTCATTTTTACTCAATTAGTGGTCAACCTATACCTTCTGAACTTAGGGGCATGCCATATTCTATTTCTTTAGCTGTAAACAAGCAGGGGTATGAATAGCGTGTCCTTCGTCCTTCTCTATCTAACTGGCGTATTTCGAAGTGTCTGTGACACACACTCTTTCTTATCAGCTGCTCCTTGGAAAGTCCGACAAGAAGGGGATTAGTTGGCACTAAGAACTGCAACCACAAGCTTCTAAATTTATCGTCCTTTGGAATGGTAAATAAGCGGTGAGTAGCGCTTGTTGCATCGCAACCACTAACACAGCACTTCAGCGTCGCCATGGCAAAAGGGGCGTAAAAAATCTGGCTAGACTCAAGTATTCAAACAATTAGGAAAAATTCTGATCAGGATTCTACAACTCAACGAGAAAATCACAGGATTCTTGCAGACATGACATGACTCATGACAGTGCAGTCAAGATGACGTGTTGTTTTTTTTATTATTCGTGCACAGTAGCGACAAACGGGACATTAGGAAACAAGCTGTCTCAGCCGGTAAAGATCACTGAGCATTTAATACAAGAATAATTCTGTGCATTAATTTTTTCACTTGTCCTTGTCCACAGAATACACTTGTCACTTGATTTTTTTTCAGTGTTACCAGACGACTAAGTTCCCCCAACTGTTTCCGAAATCGTCCGACAATTAGCTTTTTGAAAAATATAACCCCCCAAACAGTATGTAGTAATTTGAATAAAATAAAGTAAAATATTCTTTATAATTTCAATCTCCTATAACTATAAGTATTAGTGCACATTCATATTCATATATATTATATATTATTTGACATATTTACACGTTTTCAGAAATTAACATTTAAAATTTTCCGATTTATGAACCAATACAACCGTTTGACATTGACAATGAATACCGTATACTGAGAACCGCTTCGGCGGTTTCTATTGCCATTCGGTTGCGCAATGTGTTGCGGACCTACGAGTCGCAACAGAATTAAAGCATCGACTACACTTCACTACACATAGATAATACTTAGTAATAGTATTCTGTGGATAATACATATAAACTGGTCACTATATGTAGTGTACGAGTTGGGTACTACCAATCCAAGCTTCTTGGGTACTACCAAGGAATGTAGAAATTCCTATAAACGGCGGTCAGTTTACACCGCACTTTACAGTACCAGTTTATATGTATTATCTATGTTTTACAGGAATCAGATACCAAACGCCGAAAATGCCACCGTACTGTATAAATTGCAGAAAAATCGACATTGTCCTTACCGTAACAGCGGGCATTATACTAAGCGTAAAAGAAAAGAAAAAGTTGGGTTAAGCAGTATCTGCCTACTACTGAGAAATAGTAAATAATTAATAGTTGCTCAATATATATTTATGGCTTTTTATTAGCCTTATATATGCCGAAAAATGGCCATGACTGTAGAATGCATTAACCTAGATGGTACGATTTTTTTACACCCACAAGAGACCGCAGATTCGAGTACCTGCTTAGTAGATATCAATTTTAACTTGATACCTCTACGCATTCCCGTTAAGTGTCTTGACAGGCGGACAGTCAGACAGACAGACGGACAAAGTGATCCTATAAGGGTTCCTTGTTTCCTTTTGAGGTACGGAACCCTAAAAAAACGGTGCGGAATCTTCACATAATATTTTAAACAGAAAAAATTTATAAATTTGTCTATACTTACAGGTACAGGGGACTCAGTAAAATATAAATATTTATTAAATAAAGTTTAATAACGTAACAAAACAGTTGTAATAACTAATAACCTTACATAACGTACCGTATTAAACCACTTACATAAACCAATTATTATATGAAATAATATTATGTAACATCAGGTGTATAAGAATAATAAATTTTATCTATGTGGTTATACGTTTTAAGTTTTAAGGAACATTATGTTATACAGAAAACGTTTTAAAATACAAATTAACAAAAACGTAAGTACCTCTCTATGTTCATATTTTCACTTAGTCCATTACGGGTAAGTAGGTACAAAAAGTACTATTTAAATATACTGAATACCTATGTATTAAGTACCCTCAGGTTTACAAACTTTATGAAACCTCTATTAGGTAGTAGGTTAATGTTAAATACTACCGTGGGGGTAAGTAACCCCCACGGTAGTATTTAACATTAGACAGTTAAGAAATAACTATGCTCACTTTGAGTTCTCGTTATAAGTACTAAGCCACACTATATCTATGTATAAAACATAAATTATATTTTAAGCTAAAATTCGAAGTCATCACTGCTTGGGGAAGCAATTCTCTTAAAATTTGTAATTTCGGTCGAAACAGTGTTAGTTACGGTGCTCTGCGTCCATTGTTCCATGTTCTTATCAGGAACATAGGTTTTCGATGTATCTGTAACATAATATTAAATGTTATATTACTTTAAAATTAATATACCTAATTAATAATACCTAGTACCTTAGTTGGCTTCATATTGAATTTTCAACAAATTATGAGCACAATGACCCACTATGAATATATTATGCTTACTATAAAAGTACCTAATACATAAGGTTTTCTGATTTATCTTTAGTTTTTAATTAATAGTTTTCTCTTTTTAAGACTGTCTAGTTATATAAGTTGTTTGTTGATCAAAAATGAAAACCTTTTTTTTATTTTATTTTATTTTTATAATAGTGAGTGACAAGACGAGCATATCAGGTGCCTGATTGCCCATAACAGACACAGTGCCACCCAGTGTTTTCAAATTCAAAATTCTGCGCGGCACTGAACTGCGCCTGTTACCCTGAGGTATTAGTTGTTGAATCTCATCATGCTCAGTAATTTCGCTGGTAACATTGCCCTTCAGACCAGAACACAGTAATTTTTGCACATTACTGCTTGGCGGATGAATAACTGGCAAAGGTGTGGTACTTCCCCAGGCGGCCCCCTGCAAAAGAGGCCTACCACTACAACCTTGTTAATTAGGGGCAGTATATTTTGAAAAAAAAAATATGGAGTTATATGTTACTTGTCGGCAAAAAAAAATAGAGTATAGTAAGTTGGGTATAATCGTTCACTATAAACAAAAGTTAAGTTCTTACCATCATCAAAAGATTCAGTGACCATTAACGAATTTACCACACTGCCTTTTTGAACGCTAAGTGAACTTGGTTCCTTAAAAACGCCGTTTACGGAAGTATTATCTCTTTTCTCAGTCCCTGGCTTATTTTGGCTTTCTACAGATTCTTCAGGCTTTTGATTGGGCGACTTCGGAGTTTCGACTTGCTGTTTAGTAACTTGCCTTGCCTTAGTCCGTTTTTTTGGCGTGCCCAACAAAATGACATTTTTATTTTTAACAGCTTTTGGTTGCCAATCGTCTTCATCAGAGTCGGACGCTTCAAACTCAATATTGAACTTCCTTTTCAAAAGCTTCTTATGCTTAGTCAAGTCTTTTTTGGTCAGTTTTTTGGGTGTTATAATTTTCCCTTTATATCTACCTAGGAAGCTATATTTCTGTAGTCTATCAACCAGCGATAGTTTGGCAGCATCATCGGCTTGGTTTATGGCTACTTGCAGTCGATGCTTATGTGTCTTGTCTTTTAAGAAAGTGATCAAACTCTTTTTGTTGGCTACATATGGCTTAAGGTTTTCTGGAGAGATCCAGGCTCTCGTGGCATCTTTTGAATCGAAAAAGACTACGTTGTAGTGCGTCTGTAATATAAAAAAAATAAGTATTTCAGACATACTTAGCCTAATATTTATCGATATCTAATTGAATATTTGCTTAATTTGTAGGGCAATATAAATATAGTAAGAAAAACATTAGCTCAATTGGCAAAGTGCCGCCACGCGGATTGGTGCCGGAACCAGCAGAATATTCACCGTGGATCAAACCTAATAGATATAGTTACCGGGATATCAGAGAATCCATCGAGCCAGTAGAACTGCTCAGTATCAGGACAGTCATCGACCATGGCCGGCCACCACGGAAACCCACCCATCCTGGCCCATACTACGGAACCAGCATTATATTCACTGTGGATCAAATCTAATAGATATAGTTACCGGTATATCAGAGAATCCATCGAGCCAGTAGAACTGCTCAGTATCAGGACAGTCATCGACCATGGCCGGCCACCACGGAAACCCACCCATCCTGGCCCATACTACGGAACCAGCATTATATTCACTGTGGATCAAATCTAATAGATATAGTTACCGGTATATCAGAGAATCCATCGAGCCAGTAGAACTGCTCAGTATCAGGACAGTCATCGACCATGGCCGGCCACCACGGAAACCCACCCATGCTGGCCCATACTACGGAACCAGCATTATATTCACTGTGGATCAAATCTAATAGATATAGTTACCGGTATATCAGAGAATCCATCGAGCCAGTAGAACTGCTCAGTATCAGGACAGTCATCGACCATGGCCGGCCACCACGGAAACCCACCCATCCTGGCCCATACTACGGAACCAGCATTATATTCACTGTGGATCAAATCTAATAGATATAGTTACCGGTATATCAGAGAATCCATCGAGCCAGTAGAACTGCTCAGTATCAGGACAGTCATCGACCATGGCCGGCCACCACGGAAACCCACCCATCCTGGCCCATACTACGGAACCAGCATTATATTCACTGTGGATCAAATCTAATAGATATAGTTACCGGTATATCAGAGAATCCATCGAGCCAGTAGAACTGCTCAGTATCAGGACAGTCATCGACCATGGCCGGCCACCACGGAAACCCACCCACCCTGGCCCATACTACGGAACCAGCATTATATTCACTGTGGATCAAATCTAATAGATATAGTTACCGGGATATCAGAGAATCCATCGAGCCAGTAGAACTGCTCAGTATCAGGACAGTCATCGACCATGGCCGGCCACCACGGAAACCCACCCATCCTGGCCCATACTACGGAACCAGCATTATATTCACTGTGGATCAAATCTAATAGATATAGTTACCGGTATATCAGAGAATCCATCGAGCCAGTAGAACTGCTCAGTATCAGGACAGTCATTGACCATGGCCGGCCACCACGGAAACCCACCCATCCTGGCCCATACTACGGAACCAGCATTATATTCACTGTGGATCAAATCTAATAGATATAGTTACCGGTATATCAGAGAATCCATCGAGCCAGTAGAACTGCTCAGTATCAGGACAGTCATCGACCATGGCCGGCCACCACGGAAACCCACCCACCCTGGCCCATACTACGGAACCAGCATTATATTCACTGTGGATCAAATCTAATAGATATAGTTACCGGTATATCAGAGAATCCATCGAGCCAGTAGAACTGCTCAGTATCAGGACAGTCATCGACCATGGCCGGCCACCACGGAAACCCACCCATCCTGGCCCATACTACGGAACCAGCATTATATTCACTGTGGATCAAATCTAATAGATATAGTTACCGGTATATCAGAGAATCCATCGAGCCAGTAGAACTGCTCAGTATCAGGACAGTCATCGACCATGGCCGGCCACCACGGAAACCCTCCCATCCTGGCCCATACTACGGAACCAGCATTATATTCACTGTGGATCAAATCTTCTTCCTCGCGTAAAGGGATAGGGTTTTCTGGCACGGAACAATCTGCATTTGCTGAGTCTGTAACATTATAGGTGTTTTTATTTAACATGCCTACGAGAAAATGAAATAAGAAAGTTATATAGCTTTATCACTATTGATTGTTCTATAGTCTGTTGTGATTCTTTATTAGAAACTTTATTTGTTTGCATGTCTACTAAATTTCTACTTTTTTTGTTGTAGCGCCAAAATTACTTGTCCAATTTTGATTATATTTAGGGATCTACCTTAAATGGAAAACAGGAACCCTTATAGGATCACTTCGTTGTCCGTCTGTTTGTCCGTCTGTCAAGACCCTTTTCTTGGGAACGCGTTAAGGTATCAAGTTGAAACTGATATCAACAACTCGTCTACGGTGCCTTAAAAAAATCTAAGTCCAGGCAATCAAAAGATACGGCCATTTTACCGCACATTTCCATACTTTTCACGACGGACTGAAAACCTCTAGGGTATTTCCCGTTGGCCTAGTATCATGAAATTTGGCAAGAAGCAAGAACATTAAAGTAAAGGAACAAATCCCAAAACAGTAAAAAAACTGTGATTATATTAACATGTTTGCAACTACATGACACTGTATGTTTTTAAAACGCGGTAGCGTTGTTCCAATTTTGTTTCAATATCTAGGCATGGCACCCTATTAAACATACCAAGGTGTGACTTAACATATCGTACACATCATCAGCCGGAAGACGTCCACTGCTGAACATATAGAAAGCCATAAACTATTCATATGGGGGTGAGAATTTTGCCGTAATCATCACGCTAAGCAAGCCTTATTTTATCAATTTATTTTATTTCCGCTTGTCTCTGTTCTTCACCTAAGACCTAAAGCATATAATAATATGTATACACTTACATCCTAATCAATTAAAGATGCTTATGTAACTCAGTCGGTTTGTTACGCATTTACACACCAAAACCGTTTGACCAAGTTAGATGAATTTTGGAATTGAGAGAAAATTATAGGGTTAGTATAATACGTACCTGGATTCATCCGACAGTACCATTTGTGTGGCAGTTCATATGTGTCGAGTACATGCGGTAGGTATCTCCATTGGTTGCAAGTATCGCATTGTACCCATAGCCCCTGTGTACGACGTTTCTGAAGCCAGAGGAGTTTCTGTCTCTGGGAGAGACCTGGCGCAGGCTGACTGAGCGCATCTTTATAGGCACTGGGGTGAATGTCATAATCATTTTAATAAGTATAGTAACTCCGCACTATTTCGGTTAGAGTACAGGAGCAGAGTTCGAAGGCGATCCCGTTGAAAATAGGCGTAAGGGATTTCTCTGCGAGATCGAATCAGAAATGAGGAGATCTATAGACGAACGAAAGATACCGACATAGCACAGCGGATTAGCAAGTTGAACTGGCAATGGGCAATAGCATGTAGAACTGATGGCAGATAGGGCTATAAAGTTCTGGAATGGAGACCACGGCCCGGCAAGCATAGCGTACGGACAGACGATCTGATAAAGACAGCATAAATAAGCTGGATGCAGGCCGCTTACAACCGGATTAGATGGAAATCAGTAAGGGAAGGCCTATGTTCAGCAGTGAAAGTCTTATGGCTGAGATGACGATGATGACTCTTAGAGCGTGTTTCCACGTCAGACCATTATAAGTGTGTGTCAACACTTAGTCCAAATATTGGTTTCAGGTTGCTAAGATTCATTCCAGGCCTCCGACGTGACCTAAGGACAGCATCCTAGATATAATTATCATGTTCTTACCAACTTATGTTAAAAGTTAGAGTTAAAGCGGTCTAATCTGCCCACTAGACCGGAACGTAATAGGATAACAATAATACGGATGCGACCCTGACTACCACGTGCGTTTTATCTTGGCGAGTCTGAACATAGGCTCTGCGAACTTTAGCGCACGTAAACCGTGAAAAAACTGTTATTCCCAGATAAACATATATACGAACAAATGTTTATTGTAAATGTAATGTTCAGTTCAGTTCAATCATAATAATAACAGTTTTCTTCACGAGTTTTCATGCGCTAAAGTTCGCAGAGCCTATGTTCAGACTCGCCAAGATAAAACGCACGTACTGTACTTAACCGCATAAGGTCACAGAAAAAAACCTTAAGCAAAAATCAGAGTACATAATTATGAAGGGAGTACCTGTAGGGATTGCGTAGGGCAACTTTTAATCACGGCTTTGGCTTACGGCCTACGACCGCAGACCAGGAGCATGAAGGATGCATGCATGAAGGAGGAACCGGAAAAAATTATATGTACCCTACATATAAATTTTTCCGGTTTATGTTTTGCTTCCTCATTCTCTGCTGTCTCTGCTTATTGCACAACATTAAATCAGGGTCCCTAATCAAGGGCGCCCAAACTGATATGGGTTTTTTTTAAGCCTTCAGCCTTACTTTTACTACGCCATACTTAATAGGAGGTTAGGGGCCTAAATTTAATTTTTAATTTAGTGTAATGTAATAGGTATTTTACTCTCCACTGGAAATTGCACCCATGCTAGCCCTGTCAGGCCAATAATTACTAACTACAGTGAAATGGTATAATGCCATGATGAGCTTTCAGCTGTAAGTATATTTCAATAGCTATTACGTAGGGTTTCAGGGTTTCAGTAATTTCTTCATATTGACTAGGCATAAAGTTATATTTAAATCTCAAAATACTTAGGTATTTATTGAAATAATTAGCCATCACCTGCTTTTCTGCGAAGAAGATTTATTTTCGGAGGGATCCGTGTCTTCAGCGAAACTTATCAGCTTTCGAGATGGCTGCCTCTCTGATCGAGGCGTCATAGCGTCTTCCTATAATAATATCCAAAGAAATAATAAAATATCAATTCAATATTTCCAGAAATGACTATTTCTGCTTGGAATTATTTGGATTTTGGACAATAAGTATTAAGATTATGTGGGTAGTCCTGATTCGTTTCTAAGGGTAAGGGTATTATAAAATAATAAATGTAGTCAATTTGAATTACCATAGGTTGATGAGCAGGTTCATCTGGCTCAAAAGCTTTTTCCGTTGGAAGAGTCCCGGGTTTCATGATGAATACCGTCAAATTCAGTCAAATTAATCAAAATATTTGAAGCCTGAAGCTGGCGTGCGAGGAAAATTCGCGCCATTGGGCAATGTCATTGCGGACCGGATATAATTTTTTTTTTCATAAGTTCGTTTGTCTATGATTAAACTAAAATGTAAGTACCCTATAGACGGTCAGTCATCTAGCAGTTTCAATGTAGTTTTTCATGTAAAAATAATTTAAAGATTGTGGTATCTAGTCCTGAGTCTTCATAATATTATTAATTGCTATGGTTTTCTGGCATACGTTTTATAAAAGGTACAATGGGGCTGGCAAGTGAAACCTGCCCCGTTAGCACAGTGACCAGGAAAAACGAAGTCCCTGGGGGTTAGAACGAGATAGCAGATATGAATTGTTTAGGCGCAAAAGAGAGAAAAAACGGGGCAAACTAGTTATCCCCATGTCATGCTAGGCGGGCTGATCTCACATGGCGCCACTTATATGATGAACCCTTGTTCATGAAGGGAGATTTAAACATTTCTAATTATTAATATTTGTATTTTCACACTTTTCCGATTAAGAATGTATGTATTCCTAAAAAATAGTTGGATTAAAGATTAATAATGAAAAAAAGGGGCGCCTCTTTAATACCTTCTATTAGACTTTGAAAAATTTAGCTTGATACCTGACAGTTTTGGCCATATATCCGTATATTAAATTCTAAAAGGGTATTTGAATAATCTTTTGAATTACTTAATTAATCAAATTAATTACCTGATATATCATTTAACAACTTAATTAAAGGATATATTAATAGGACTAAAACTTAATTTTCATTCAGCTGTCATGTATCAAAATATATTTTACGTGGTTTATTACCTTTACAAAAAGTTTAAATCATAGACAATGTAGTCAAAACAGCAACTTTATATAAAATAAACCATTTTCATTTATTTATCTAAATTGTCAATTATTTATAAATTCAAGTTCTAAAAAAAAAAATTTTGATTTTTAACAATTTGGCTTATTTTATTAGAAGATAGGTACATAGTTGTAAATAATTTTAAAATTAATTAAATCTTAAGCGGAAGTGCGCATCCGTAAATTCGGCTGGCTGCCGGCTGGTCGCCATATTTTTTAGCCGCTAGAAAATAATTCGCGTTTCGACGTTTTCGTCGGTATCGACGAAAGGGAGTAGCTATACTCCCTTTATTGTGTTCAAAGTTTTCTTAAATCTTATTTACCGCTTGTTAAAGTGTTTTTACAGAGGAAAATATATTTTCTTTGTTGTGTATCAAGTAAACATGGCTTTCTAAAATGTCTGCCTCCTACGTAATCTCGTTATCTCCTCGCGGAGTGTCCCGCTCAGCTGTTTTTGTGGATGTTGGACGAGTCCAGAATGGACAAGAAATCTTTGAATCGATCTTCTCAACCACAGTCGAGGGCATCTGCCATCGACTGTAAAAAAAGTTCTGGTAAGCACGAGTCACTTTCAAGGTCAAAATACCATAATCTGATGACTGTCACTGGTCACTTTGTTTTGTAATTATTGTGATGTCAGACGACAGGTTTTTAATGTAATATTTCATCACTTTTTGAACTACTGGGTACCTGCCTATCGTTCATCAATACGAAATCTCATTTTCTTTTTACATTTTCTAGAATCGACGCACAAACCTTGGCCGCGGAACAACAAAAAACGTGAAGGCACAGGCAGCACACCAAAGAACGAAGCATATCGCAAGAATGCCCCATCGCAGCGAGGCAGGGGCCCGGTTGACCGCAGACCAAGACCGCGGGCTCCCGCTGGGTACATGGGTGGAGCGCAGAACACCGGGTAAGAAATATAATAATATGACTCAAAATATTAAAAAAGTAAAGCACAGAACATCATATTATAACATCACTGTTTCTTCGACTGGTTAGGCAGAGGTGAACCTATTTTTATAACAGGTCCCATGTTTCACTAGTAATGTTTTAAGACTCATGTAATAACATGTACTGGCAATACGCCTGGTGTTGTAGGTATCCATAGGCGGTGGTAACCATTCACCATCAGGCGGCCCATCAGCTTCTTTGCCACATACATACAAACATACATTCACGCCTTTTTCTCGAAGGGGTAGGCAGAGGTGTACCCAGGACTCAGTCCCATAGTAGATACACCCACATTTCGCCAGTATGTTATTGGTCCCATGTAATAGGGGGCGAGCCTATTGTCATCTACCGGGCACAGTTCCAGACTCCAGGCAGTTATTGAGATAATTCCTAATGGAAAAATCCAATATTTAACACTGCCTGACCTGGGGATTGATCCCGAGCCCTCTTGATTGGCAGTCGAGCATGCACCCTCTACAGCACCGAGGCTTATTTGCCACTTATGGCATAAAAAGAAAAATAGAGAGCAAGCCTATTGTTATTATTGGGACCAACCAGGCACAAATCCAGACTCCAGGCTGCTATTGAGAAATCCCTTATGGTGAAATCCAATAACACAAACCTGGGAATTTAACCCATGTCCTCATGCTCACTAGTAGCGGTTGTGACTACTACCCCAATAACATAGTCAACAACATGTAATAAAATGTTGCTCAAAAACAAGGGCTATACCCAGCCTTTTCAGACCATTTTTAGTACAACCATTAAAGGTAATGGATAGCACCTATAGGGGTTCATCTCTGAAACCATCTACTGAAGATGGGCCTCCTCAGATGCAAATCCTATTGACATTGATGCGAGCTGCTAAGGGTAGGAAAGGCAAATCGCCCCTAAGGCCTAAGAAGGATTATTATTATATCTTTTTCTTCTACAGGGTCTTTAAAAGTGCTTTGACTATTGCTGATCTTTTGTTTTAGGATTACTATTCACTGCATAACCAAATGGGACTTTTAATACCCTTATGGTATCAATTTTATGGCTTCCAATAATAAGGGTGGAAGTAGTGCAATATTGAAATTATTAATTGAAGAGTCCATGTTCCAGGCTAGAAGATGATGACGAGCCAGAAATTGGTTCAGTGTTTGTGCCTGGAAGCAAGAAGCAGAATTTGAATCACCTGCTGAACTTCATGTACCCTTCCCGTGGGCCGCCGGAGCGTAGAGGACCGCAGTTACGCCGTCAGATCCACCATCATGTGCCGTTCAAACATGAGCATGATTTATATCTCCGTGCTTAGTAAGTATACTAATTAAAATTTTTTCACTCAATCCTCAGCATAATAATAACTATACAGTATGTCATCTCCATTGATAAATGTCAAAATACCTAAGCAGCTGTCAATTCCTATGCTTTTATGTTAGTACTATTATTTATTCTGTGGCTTTACCGGGGCGCAATAGAAGCCTGCCGGAGCTACTTCAGGCAGCATGGGCAAGGGGGGAGGGGGACTCCGCTCTCTGTCATACCGCACCCCATCATTGCTTGGTCTAGACGCTCACTTCAAACTACTAGTAGGTTATATGTTTGCTCTCACCAAACTTTTTGACCTATGTGAGCTGTTCTGACTGCCTTGTTCTGACCCAAAATGGCTAACTTCACATAGATCAGAAAGTTTTGAATAAGATTTACCCAGTGTATTATTCCAAGCTACGGAAATTCAGCTCTGTAGTTTTGTATTGCCTGAATTACATCACAGAATCACAGATTGCAAAGAGAGACATTTTTCTTAAAAAATCTGGCATATTGGTTACCTGGGTTGAGATTGACTTGGATATTTTAATATAGAAGCATCTGAAGTTTCATCACGTTTTTGTCGATTTATTGAGGTCTCATCCTTCAGGATTATTACCACCACTTAGAAAACATCTAAGGTGACTGCCGGCTAACATCTACCATCCCAAGCTTAGTGTAGCTCATTAAGCGTTTAAAATGAGTAATACAGTCACGCCTTCTTCCCAATGGATTAGACAGACTATTTCTCTTCGCTTGCTACGATCGTGTCATAAGACTTTCACTTCTTCCACTTTCATCACATTCTTCGTACATGATTGTAGGTTGTGGGTACTTTTCAGCTGGCTTTTCCTAAGGATAACATGAATTTGTTCACAAGTACTAAGGTCTTTAAAAATATAACCCTACTTAATTTACAGTTGCCAATTTGTGGTGCAAGAGAATGGTGACTACAAGGCGAATCTGTTGGATCCTGATATACCAGTGAAGTGGGAACAAGTTGAAGAAGTTGTAAGTTACAATATGATTTTATTTTTCACTTGCTAATGTAGACAACAATTGTATGTTTATTTTAATAATTGGAGATAGGCTTCAAATAACTGCTAGAAAGAAGATATTTATTGCAACAAGTGATTGAATGCAGAAATGACTGGTGATAAGCAAAAATGTAAGAAAAACACGACACTATTAAGCCCCAGCTTTAATGGGGATAATGACAGGATTATGATGAATTGGAGAGTTTTTATCGTAAGGACCTGGGTAACTGTGCTGTGACCCATAGTCAAAGTCAAAGTCAAAAAGATTTATTCAAATAGGTCACAATCTGACACTTTTGTACGTCAATGAAAATAAACAGTAACGAGTCTACCGTGCGTTCGGAAACATACCTTTACAAGAAGAACGCACAAGAAACTTGTAGGGCTTAATTTTTTCAACTGATTGTTTTACAATATTTGGTTTGGTTACACTGGTTTGTTTAGAAGGTGCCGCGTGGTGGCTATGCGGAAGTTCCCAGCATCTTTGTCTTCTATGTACTGATTTACATTATAATAAGCATTCTTTAGTAAAGTAGATTTTATATAGGTTTTGAATTTACCCTCTGAGAGCCCCGTTATCTCTTTTGGAATTTTATTATAGAAACGTACACTATTTCCTAAGAATGATTTTTTATTTGTTTTAGATAATCTAAAGCTAGGTACAGCTATTTTGTCTTTATTCCTTGTATTAAAATTATGGAGGTCACTATTTAATTTGAATTTATGTAAATTTTTACGCACATTTAGTGGTTAGGCCTCTTTAGCAGGGGGTCGCCTGGGGAAGTACCACCTGTATTCCGGTCTGAAGGACAATGTTACCAGCGAAATTACTGGGCATGACGAGATTCAACAACTCATATCTCAGGGTGGGCGTAGTGGAGGGCCGCGCAGAATTTTGAATTTTAAAACACTGGGTGGCACTGTGTCTGATATGGGCAATCATGATGCTTAACATCAGGCTGATATTTGCTCCTCTTGTCACTCACTATCATAAAAAAAAGTTTATGCTACACCTACGGACGCTGTTCACCCTCTGGATCTCATAACCCTTAGCTGGCTTACTGCAACTACGGCAGATAGGGTGGGGTACTATTCTATAGCCTGTACCGCCACTGCGAAGGGACTGTTTGTGTAAACGTTATTTATAGGTGGTGCGCAGTACAGGTCGGTCCGAATGTCCTATCTGCCTGGGCCCGCCGGTAGCAGGTCGTGTGGGGCTCTGCGGCCATGTCTACTGTTGGGCTTGCGTGTTACACTACGCGGCCACTCATGACAAGCAACCGCCGCCCTGCCCTGTCTGCACGACGCCATTACACGTCAACAATATGAAGCCAACTAGGTTGGTGCAGTGGGACCAACCTGCTGAAGAGGTAAATAGAATGTTCGCGAATTCATAACATCATGCCTTTTTTCAAGTCTCATGTAAACATAACAAGACCCGACATATTATATTACCTATAGCTAACTATACAAACTGCCTTGGTGGCGTTGTGGTTCGCAACCGCTTCTGCTAATCTCATGATCGATCATGATGATGATGTAAAGAACGGAGGCAGTTGTTAGGTCATTGCCATTAACCGGGGACAATTCCAGAGTCCCGGCTGGCCAGGCTGTTGTTAAAATGTCTAATGGAAAAATCCAATAACATGGTGCAGAGGAGTTTGCGAATTCAACTGCTGAAAAGTTCCTTATGTAATATTCCAGGGTCTAACGCAGTTTCTGAGCATTCACCTGTCCTCATGAGTAATGAACAAATTAAAATTATATAATTCTTAGCATCCTACTCCAGGTTTGATCAGTAGTGGCAGAGCATCGTTATGTAAGGTTTAAAGATTAGGTCCCGTTATCCGAAATACGCAGTGTGTTTTGGACGCAGTTGCATTTCAAAAACAATGTTTTCCGCATTTGGGACCCGTTCACATTAAGCGCTAAAAATTAATTGTTACTTGTTACACATCTGACTGAAGATGTAATAGTAATAATAAATAGTATATTTCTTAAAAATTGTTGTCCAGATGCGTCGCGTCTTTACGGTCGCGTAACGTCAGTACAGACAAATGTATGATAAAACATTCAACCTTGCACAACCGATGATGCTTTAGCTAGCGACTTATTGTGAAGCGACCCTTAGTGTTCCAAATACGTAATCATTGTTATATTGTATGTTTATTGGGTATAATTTGTGTATAACTTTATAGGTAACAATGCGTCTAGTGCGTCGTCTGCGAGGTTCCACGACAGTGGAGGTGGCGCCGTCTCGTGGACAAATGATGGAAGCTACTCCCAAACATATCTTAGCTCTCGACATGATCAAAGATGCGCCCTATTGCAAACTATTTGCTGCCAACCAGCAACAGGTGAGAATTACTTTTAAAAACTATTGGGGACTGTATTGTTCATGTTTAATGTTCCTCCCTATATTACTCAACAGGCTGTTCACTGTTATTCCTACCTCATGTACCACTCACGTATCGAGTTATGTGTTAAGACCCATTTTAATAGTGAGAGCCTATTGCCATCAAATGGGTGCAAAGACCAGTCTACTTTAGAGATATTTTAATACAAAAGGCTGCCTCGGTGGCGTAGAGGCGTCAGGCAGTGTTAAATATTGGATTTTTCCATTAGGTAACTGCTTGGAGTCTGGATCTGTGCCCGGTAGATGGCAATATGCTCGCCCCCTATTACATGGGACCAATAAAATACTGGCGAAATGTGGGTGTAGCTACTATGGGACTGAGTCCTGGGTACACCTCTGCCTACCCCTTCGGGAAAAGGCGTGAATGTATGTTTATGTGTTTTAATACAAAAACTAGCTGCACCATACTGAAAAGTACCTTTATGCATATATATACCTACTATTCTTTAGCAATGTTTGTGTTACTTATTTTTGATAAATAAATTTGATTTGATTAGTCATTATTTAGATTATCCTGATGATCTTAGAGTGATTTTTCTCTTCAGATTCAAGACATCCTAGAAAGAGAGAAAAAGGAAATCGAAGCTCAAATATTAGCAGAGATAGACACAACCGAAATTGTTTATATGGAGCAAGCTTTGGACATGCTCAAATCAAAGAAGGAAAAGAACAGCATTTGCTTTGAACTGCCCGAAGAACCATGTCAGCATGAAGAAGTAGTGCCAATAACTATTGAGAAGCAAGAAATCAATGGGAACAAGCTGGATTGGTTTGATGTGGATGAGCAAGGGGCAGCTGCCATAGAAATTGTAGACCAATTTGAAGAGCTTACTATCAAATCCTACCTCAATCCAGAAGTACCAGAATTTAATCCACAATCGTTTGAATGCAATGAAGTCCATAATGATAATCCAGAAGTACCAGAATTTAATCCACAATCGTTTGAATGCAATGAAGTCCATAATGATGATCATGAAGAGTTTCCTTTGACTGAGCCATTGGAGACTGAAACTGTGGATAATGATCTGACTGATATTGATAAACATAATCAAGCGAAATACTTTTATTTTTACCAAGGTAAAGTATAAGATTATAGTTGAGCAATTTGAGTGTAGATTGCCATTTTTATAGCCAGTTTATTTCATAATTAGTTTTATTCTTTTGGCTTTTCAAATAATTTCTGTCTGTTTTTTGCCAGATTCATTTGTCCAGACTCCGTTTGGTCTGTCTAAACCATGCTCTTTCAATAAAAAAATGAAAGCTCCATAGACTTATTTGCTTAATTTACTCGCAAAGGTGTCTGCTTAGGATCAAATTGGATAAAAAGACAATTCCACCATAACTAAGCTGGTCTATGATAATAACAAATTCTGATTTGTGAATATCAAACACAACCCTACACTGAAAATCTACAATGTTTAATTTATTTCGAATAGTAATAATTACAATATAAATACAGACAAATTTTGTTAGACAAAATATTGAGCCACTAGAGCATCCAATATTTCTGACAAGTGAGGCGTAAAATAAATGAAATTCAATTATACCTTACCCTGACTAGGCTTACACTGATTCTCACTCACACATAAACACACACAATACACAAAGTAATACAGTCAGAGTGAAATCATCAAAATTTTCACCATCATCATCATCATCATCATCTCAGCCGTTGGTAGTCTACTATTGAACATAGGTCTCCCCATAAAGGGGAGTTTTGCCAATACTTGACATGCTTGGTAGGCGGGTTGTTGTTGTTGTTGGTTTATTTGATAAAATTTTTTTTCAAAGCTAAATTTAAAATTTTATTTATAAGTAATTGTAACAGTATTTTATTTATATAATTAATATGTTACTTATATTAAAATGTATATTATTATAGACATTATATCCTAAATACCTACAACATCATCTGCTATAATATATTTGAGCATTACATTAAATAATTTGAGTCCAGTGCATCTCTGCGAGGCTCCATGGTGCCCAACAGGCAAGCAGCATTGCCGCGTTGTATAGCCAGGCTCAGACGCTGGCCTAAGAAGCTACCTGCTCTGTGGTCACCAGAGGCCTCGATGAGACGCACCGACAGGTCTTTAATTAACTTTTTAGTCTCAAGACCCCAAGGCCCCATCGTCTCAAAACCAACCGAGGCGAACATGTAACCTCCCTGTAGGTCTCTATATATATATATATATATTTTTTAATTCTGCCTGCGAAGCAGCAGCGCCCGCACACTCTGCAGTGGCACGAACATGACACGAAGCGAGTGTGTCCACGCCGGTTACATCCCACGCCAGGAACTTGCCTTCCTTCCATGCCACATGAGATACACCGTCGGGTCTCTTACCATCAGAGCGAACGACTATATTAAAAGACTTCTTTTAACATTAATTATTTGTGTAATCACCTCAGAGGGGGGCATTGGTGTCTGTGACACAGTTTTATTACTTTAGCTGGTATAGTTTCCTCGCCTTAATGTGTATGTAATTGGTTTCCAAATATAAAAGGATTCTTATTATTTTTTAGCTGAAGATGGCCAGCAAGTATTCCTGAACAGTCTGAATGTTCGTATATTGAACTTGTCCTGGGGCTCCCTACCAGCCGCGCCGCCCGTCATCCGTGGCCGGGTGTTACATCGCGAGACTTTGCCTCTGAGTGAACAAGTAAGTTGAAATATTACATATTAAAGCTGTTACCTATACATGGATGATTCTGGAATATTAATTATGGATGTGAACAAGATCACGCCTTGTCTTTCCTGAATGGTAAGGCTCTGATGTGGCCATGATTCAGTCCCATCAGAGGTGTACCTAATGTCTACACCAAATAGGGGGTGAGCCTATTGTCATCCAACTCCATGGAGAGCTATAGACAAATTTGGAGAAATCCATTATAGGTCGACCACTTATTGTTGATAAAAAGTGAGATTTGAACTTGTGACAAGAACCACTCTGGAAAGTAGTATATGTAGCTTTGATACTTTGTTAATTTTACTCCACCTTAGCCAACCAAAAGGGTTGTTTTTATAAAATCAAAACCATGTGAATGTCTCTATTTTGATTTTTGTCAGTAGTTGCAAATTTATTGCATTTTGACCATGAGGTCAAAATGCAATAAATTAAGGTAAGTGATGCTGCTGAGCTCATGCTGAGTTAGCGACCACGATTTTACCGCAGAGGCAGTTCTTAAACTCTGAAATATAACGACTGTGACAATGTTGTTATGCAACCTATATTGGTGGACTTGTTCTTTTACACTCTTATTAACAAAATCAATGATAAAGAAAAGCTTAGGCGTTTATTCTCTAACTCTTGATAGTAAACATAGACAAAATTTACTCTGAACATTAAATTATAATAAGAAGTTTCCATAGGACACCTATGCTCAGCAGTTATTCCTATGAAAACTCCTTAGATTTCCCCATGGAAACTACTCATTACAATTTAATGCTCAGATTAAATATAGTCTATTGTTTATTATCAAGAGTGTTAGAGTATTAACGCTTAAGCTTTTCTTTTGCTTTTCAATATTTAGTCCTAAACATATAAGTTTAAAGTGTGTTATTCCTTGCAGACTCGCAAGCACATGCCGTGCACAGCACATCTTCCCCTACATTGTTCCATTGATATTGTGGAGATGGACCTCCAACCACCTTATGTCACACATGAAGCCTTGCTGAACTTTGCAGGTATACATAAAAACCAAATGTTGAGTTTGAAAATTGGTTGAGTTTGGGATCTGGATGCTGCCTTGTATACCCTGATGTCTTTTCATCATGGTCATGACTGTTGAACGCCTTTTTTTTAATGATTATGAGTAACAAGACAAGCAAATCAGGATGGTAAGCACCATGATTGCCCATATCAGACACGGTGCCACCCAGTGTTTTAAAATCCAAAATTCTGCGCGGCACTGAGCCTGTCACCCTGAGATAGTTTTTGAATCTCATCATGCCCTGTAAACTCGCTGTTAACATTGCCCTTCAGACCGGAACGCAGTATTGTTTGTATATTACTGCTTGGCGGAGGCCTAAAGGTTGTTACACATCTGACTAAATATGCGTGGTGCGTATATGGGCGTTTTATCTTGGCGAGTCTGAACATAGGTTCTGCGAACTTTAGTGCGTGTAAACTCGTGAACAAAACTGTTATTATAATGATTGAGCTGAACTGAACATTACAATATACATTTGTTCGTATATTTGTTTATCTGGAAATAGATTTCTTCACTAGATTACATGCGCTAAAGTTCCCAGAGCCTATATTCAGACTCGCCAAGATAAAACGACAGTACTTTAAAGGCTTGAAATTCAATATATTATAGTAATATAGTAGACTAGTACTTCATGGCAGCTTAATTGGTAGAGTGCCTACCACGCTGATAGGTGTGGAAGGTGCGGGTTTAAGTCCTGCTTGTGGGTAAAACTATTCTTTCCATTTTCATAATATTGTACCTATTGTTTGTTTGTTATAGATGAACTAGAGCGTCGCGCCCGTAACCGAGCGCGTCAAGAACGCGACGAGCGTCGTCGCGAGCGAGCCTACCGTCGAGCCATAGAAGGCCCGCCCAAACCTGACTTCACTTCCGACCTCGTGTTCCCACCAGCACCTCCTTCATACTCCAGCCCACCGATGGATGCGTCCCCATTGGCTACGTTCGAGGCTAGTCCGTCGACCAGTGTTGGCTCGCCGCCTTCTGGACTCTCTTTTGCTAAGGTATTGTCCTTACCTACTTCCTAAGTTCTCATATACCGTACTAGCCGCGTCTGAGAGCTCATCCACACATAATCGATTGTGGACATTGCACCGTTGCACACTGTGCAATTTTCCCGTTCTTTTCTGCTGCATACATCAAACTGTGGAACAATCTTCCTGCTGTGGTCTTCCCGTTAAGATACAACATAGGGCTCAAAAGGAGAGAATAGTGTTGGTCGGGTCGCAGCCCCCTGGTGTTGCAGGTATCCATAGGCGGCGGTAACCGCTCATTATCAGGCACACCGTTTGCTTGCGCGGCCAGCTAAAAATTTATTGTTACGGCATACATTTTTTTGCAGGGTTCCATACCTAGATACCTGATCAAAATGCTTTCGATCCCAAAAACAATCCTCCTATAAGAACATACAGCGCCATCTAGTTGCAAACTACTGCGACCATGAAGGAAGAGCTTTGAGTCCCTTGCGCAATGTATGGAAATATGCAGTAAAATGGCCATAGCTTTTGATTGCGTTAACTTAGAAGTATGAATGAATGAATGTATGTAAACTCTTTATTGCTACCGCAATATAAAATAACAAAGAAGAAAAACTTAAAACTAGAAAGAAGTAACAACTGGCGGCCTTATCGCTCAGAGCGATCTCTTCCACGCAACCATCAACCTTCCAGAAAACCAAGTATGATTTTTTTACAGCCACAAGGGACCACAGACCTGAGTATTTGATATCAATTTCAACTTGATACCTCCATGGGTTTCCGTGAAAAGGTGTCTTGACTGACGAACAGACAGGCAGACTGACAACAAAGTGATCCTTTCGGGGTTCCTTTTTTCCTTTTGAGATACGAACCCTAAAAATTAACCACAGATGGCGAGTACAAGCGGAACCTGGCGCGTCCGTAAAGTGGAGGCGCCACTCCCCCCTCCACCACAAGACGATGAAGAAGCGACAGCTCCGCGAGCGTTAAACTTAAGCGACGCTATCGAAGCGGCCCTTCATGCAGCGCCCTCTCCGTCCGGCAAGAAGAACAAGAAAAAGCAAAAAGTGCTCTTCGCTACCGGCATGCAGCGCGCACCTTAAGCTTCATTCATCTGTTAACACGGGCGCGGGTCGGGTCACCACATTGACAGCGTGTGTGGGTGCTTGAGGTGCGCTTTTTTCCTTTTCTGACACCCAATCCGACCCGCACTTTATGTCTGAATCAACCTTAAGGCGTCCATTACACTATAGTTTTTGCTGTCATTTTTGCGTTACTGCGATGATTGATGGTTAATGTTTTATCTGACATGATGATTGACGTCATTCAAGAAAAAAGTGACGTTCGTCACTCAATCATTGATGGCATTGATTGACGCCTAACCTATCTTATAACGGACTAAAGATTCTCTCTACTTATGATTTGGGCCATGAAATTTAATGTACAATGTTAACTTTAGATGTTGCGATTTCCATGTCTATTGTATGTCTAGCACAGTTAGCAAGTTATTTTTATATCTTATATATAGTCATTATCAGCACAACTGATACAAACAATGTTTACAAATATAGCGCCAAATATGACTGAAAACTACCAACAAAACGTACATTTTACGTAGATACGTAAACGTGGTCTTTTTTCGTCTTATGTTTCTTCAAATGGTTTCATGTGCCCAAATTGGCTTTCATTGATTTAATAAGAATTGTTCCTTTTTGTTTTAAGTTTGCAGAGGAATACAATATTTCGTTGCTAATAAAATAATAGAGGATAATATTTTATTTTGAAAGGTTGAAACTGTTAATATAATATGTTTTGATCATGTCCACGGAATACCTACTCTTGCATTGTTATAAGTTTTTATTATTTTAAAGTTTATAAAAGTTCTGCATATTTATTACTTTATAGTTTGCTAACGGGCGTTCCGAGTTTTCGCAAATAAAATATTAGTATGGTATGTATATTATTATAATATTATTGTGTATCTATCAAAATGTTAACTAACGTGTTCGCTTTTCGATATTATTGTCTCACATGGTGAAATAAAAGGTTATTGGACGTACAAGTGTTCATTTATTTATAACCTAGTTCGTAAGATAAGTTATAACATAGTACACCTTATGAGCATTAATATCTTGAGCTTATATAATTGAAAGCTAACTCTACAGTTTATTCCACGTTGTTCAATCTGGTGAACAAAGTGGAATAAACTAACTACGTCCACCCTGCCACCGCGCACCCAATAGGCACTGCTTTGACATTGGCGTCCGCTCGTTATCGACTGGTTGTCAACGCGGAACTCTCTTTTTCAAACAGCTTTATTTGAAGCGTGGTTGGGGAAGCGGCACATCATCCACGATTGAAACAACCGCGGAGTTGGTGTAGGGAGCGTATATGTCCATACCATTTCGTATAAAGAATACTAACGGCGAGGCGGAGCTTGTCGGGTGCCGGGTGGTTCAAATGAGCTATGACCTACTTTTTCCCTTTACTGCTTTAAACTCGACCTTATATCTACGAATACCTAGAAACGTTTGTCAAGCAATGAACCATTTGCTGCAATAGTGTGGCATTGAAAGAATTAAAAAAACTAATCAATTCTCTTAGTCAATTCAATTCAATTCTTAATTTATGACATAGATTCTGTGATATTGACAGTGATTCGTGCATCTGACATTTATGTGACAGTGCTGTCAGCTGTCAAATATTTGCAAATTTCCAGTTGACAGTTGTCAATCAGCTGCACGCATGCAATGTTTGCGAAATAATTTAGACATAATAATTTATTTTAACTATTTCTCTTTAAAGTGAAAAATTATGGAGCATTTACCTAATTAACGTGGAATTACATAAATAATTGTATTGGAAATGGCATCTGGGACTCCTCGCAGCAAAGATTATATTTTCGAACCTTTTAAGGTTACCGAAGTAAAATTTCGAAGTTTTGAGTGTCCTCGGCCTCGTAGCGGGCATAGAATCGCTTGCGATGAGAATAGATTGTACTGTTTCGGGGGCTATAACCCTTCATTACCTTTTACTAGCATTGAAAACGAAAATCCTACATGGAGTCCAGACCGCCCGCTCTTTAAAGAACTATGGAGTTATTCCATAGCTACTCGTAAGTGGACTTTGCATAAGATAGAAGAGAACATGCCTGAAGAGCTTGCGTCGAATGCAATGTGCGTGTATGGAAGATATCTGATGGTTAGTACCTTAATAAACAAACAGCTGTTAATAATACCTATTATAACCTTTTATAAACTGATGTAGGTGGGGTTTAACCTGCTTTGCTTGGCGAACTAAAGTCAAGCAAATTGGCTTGACTGCCCCCTAATAACATACTGGCGAAATGTTGGTGTACCTACTGTGGTACTGAGTCCTGGGTGCACCTCTGCCTACCCTTTTGGAAAAAGGTGTGATTGTATGTTGTTTCAGATATATGGCGGCACAGGAGAGCCATTCGGTCATAAATGCAGCAATGATGTGATTGTATGGCGGACCAATAGTAATGAACCAAAGCTGGACATCTTAGAAGTGACTGGTACCAGACCTCCAGGGCAGTATGGCCAGGCAATACTCTGCCATGATGGATGCTTTTACACATTTGGTGGAACAAATGGTTTTGCGTATAACTGTGATATTTATAGGTATTAAGCATGTATTATATCGTTTGGTAGATTATGATTATGATTGCCTCGGTGGCGTAGTGGGTGCAAGCTTGACTGCCGATAATGAGGTCCGGGGTTCGATCTCCAGGTCAAGCAAAGTGTAATTTGATTTTTCCATTTGGAATTATCTCAGTGACTGTGCCCAGAATATGGCAGTAGGCTCGCTTCCTATTACATGAGACCAATAACGTACTGGCGAAATGTGGGTGCAGTTACAATGAGACTGAGTTTTGGGTACCCCTGATTATCCCTTCAGAAAAAAAGGTGTGATTGTATGTTGTTATGTTGTAATAATAATAATAATACTCTATGGAGCGAGGGTGGCCTTTATGGGGGGCTTCATTTAGTAAGTGGTGAGTCATCGCCTGCCGAAATATTTCACCATGAGACGGAAGTGGCAGGTGTCAGTTTCGAGCAATAGCACATTCACCATCCATCTAGAAATAACACCTATAGCCCAATCAAGTAGTTTTCATCATTCACAATAGTCTTTGCACCTAGTGGGGGCCGTCTTTGAGCTTATCTTCTGTGGATGGTTTCAGAGATGGACACCAATAGGTGCTATCCATTACCTTCAGACTAAAAGCTCAAAGGGGCCTCTGCATATTGGACTAAAAATGGTATCCATGTACTCCTATCTATCGGAAAAGACCGAGTATAGCCAGTGTTTCAAGCAACTTAATAATTGTTTATTTCCCAAAAATAAAATGTATTACTACTGTACTAGTTTATAGTGAAATTAAACAGTGTGACATCTAATACATTACCCCTACCCCTTTGGTTTAGTGAAATGAAATGAAATGAAAGGATATTCATTTGCAAGAAACATGGTCATTGCAAGCAATGGTGATTGCAAGCACTACCTTTGAGCATAAGGATCTGGGTTTAACTTCGATTAGAAATGTCTTAATAGCAGCCTGGAGCCTAGATTTGTTCTATATATATATGCATATATATATTTATATGTATATTATATATATTACCTGCCTCGGTGGCGTAGAGGGCGCATGCTCGACTGCCAATCAAGAGGTCCCGGGTTCGATCCCCAGGTCAGGCAGTGTTAAATATTGGATATTTCCATTAGGAATTATCTCAATAACTGCCTGGAGTCTGGAACTGTGCCCGGTAGGTGGCAATAGGCTCGCCCCCTATTACATGGGACCTATAACATACTGGTGAAATGTGGGTGTATCTACTATGGGACTGAGTCCTGGGTACACCTCTGCCTAACCCTTCGGGAAAAAGCCGTGAATGTATGTTTATGTTATGTTATATATATTACATGGGACTGAGTCTTGGGTCTACCATAGTAGGTACAGCAACATTTCCAGTATGTTATTCGTCCCATGTAATAGGGGGCGAGCCTATAGCCATAGAACAGATAATAATACTATGTATACAATGAATACTGTCATCCACCCACAAATCGGGCCTTCCTTCTTCAGGGGTGATGTTATGTCATCACATTTATGTACAGTACAAACCAAACTTAATGGACGCAGTGAAGTTAGGCACAAAACGCTGATTAGTAACAAATTAAGGCGCGGTGTTAAGCAAATTCGTCCTCTCGCTAACACGTACCCACATTTTTGAAAATATAAAAAATACTACATGTAATTACGTAAAATAAAGACAACTAGGAACTAGAAAATAAAAATAAAAAGATTCAGTAAAAAATCCAATTTAATCCAAACAAGTTTTCAGTGCCTTTTTATTTTTTTGAGATTATTTTTCTTTGTGCAGGTTATACAAATTTTAGGTTATACAAATTACAAATTTAACAGGTTATACAAAAAAAATATTTTGTCTCACTCACACCTAAGGGCATTTGTATTGTTATCAGCGGTTGCAAAGAATGCTATTGTCTAAGTCCCGTCCATGGAATTTCTCAAAATTTGGTTGAGTATTCATTGTGCATTTTGTAGGGTCCTATTCAAATTGTCCTAATTTATAAACTATTGCAGTTAGAGCATAGAAAGTGTAGCTTTTTGGGAGCTTACATCCTACACTATCTTTTAAAATCATAAAATAAATGGTGTGACAGTCTAGATTTTAAGAAAATTATAATAATTTAAAAAAAAGAGTATAAAAAAACTTTTTTACATTTAGTATTTTTTTTCGTGCTTTAACAATAAGAAAATGTTTACATGTTTGCTAGGCGTTTTTTTCTTACACTATTGGCTAGCAAACGAGACTTTATGATATCTACAAAGAAAGTTATGGTTAAAGTAAAAGAAGTAAAAGAGATAGATTTTTGATAACATAAAATCGAAATGGCTGCCGTTTCGTTCTGACGATCAATAAAAAAAAAAAGTGTGTTTTGTCGATGAAATTTACTGTATTATACGCCATTAAAGTCTCCGACACTGGTAAACTAACACATTGTATATATATAAATAACTTTTTCCACTTTAAAAAATAAAATAAGAAATTTTCGTATGTTATTAATGTGGAGATTTTATAAAAACTACCTCTTTTGATTTGCCGTGGAAGGGTTAAATTAACATAGTATCTAAACTTCGTATTACTACTTTCCCAAGTGTAAAAATAGAGTTGGAAATTCAATTTTTTCTACACAATTATATTTGCCTCTTTTTTCAGGCTAGACCTACGAACGTTAAAATGGGAGTCCTTATACATAGCTACGGGCCAGGAAGACGAGCCAATAGGCAGGTACAGACATGAAGTCATACAGTATAATAATAAATTCTACGTCATCGGAGGAGGCACAGGGGAGTGGGCATTTGAGCTTATGGAACTACCAATCTTTGACTTGGAGACTAGAAAATGGGACGTGTGGTTTGCTAAACCCGATGAAATTGACCAGCAACCTGTGACCCCATTTGCTAGGAAGTGTCATAGTGCAGTACAACTAAATACACCAGATGGGGTGCAAGTATTCGTTGTGGGCGGCTCAGATGGCCATTCAGTGTTTAAAGACATTTGGCGGTTCAATGTTAAAGACTTGCAGTGGACTCTAATGCGCGAGTCGGTGTTATTCAACCCTCTGTACTTTCACTCGTCTACTGTGACCCCAGCTGGGTGCATGTACATATTTGGTGGCATAGAACCAAAGAACAATTATCTCACCAGTAGAAACAATTCTCTATACAAAATGTGGGTGTGTATACCGAAATTAAGTGAGATCTGTTTCGAGGCCATCATGCATTTCAACCCGAACTTAGATCAAGTAAATAAAAATGTTCTTTTAAATATTGGTATTCCAAAGCATTTTGTGCAGAGGATACATACCTAATTAGTATATTTTGATTTAATTTAAAGGTATTGCGTTATTGTGTTCAGTCCATTGTGTGTATATTGTTTTTATTTTTACAACTTTGAATTGACATAATATAACAGGGTGCTCACAGAAATAATTGTGAAAGAGAATAGTGACGCAATAACACCTTATAAGAGCCCGCGCACACAGAGAGCGGTCAGAGTTCTGCGTTCTAGTGACCGTTGACCGCCCAAGAGTTCCAACGCACACAAGCGGCGTGCAAATTCTCGCGTTCTAGTTTCGTTTGGGTCTTTGCACATACAACATGTCACTAGAAAGTTCGTCATCCGATGAAGAATTATTGCTTTTGTGGAGCTCAGCAGCTTCTAAGAAGAAAAGGAAATATTGGGTGCACCCAATTAACACAACGCGAGAAGAACAACAAAGAAGAAGGCGAATTCAGTAATATTTTTTAGGATCGCGGTTTTTATAGTCTATATTACTTAAATCGTATAATAAACTCCTTTCCCTAACCAATTCAATTAACTTTTCCGTTATTCCAAACTCATCAGACATCGCGGCGTTCCGGCGTTCTCTGTCTTGGCGGGAAAAGAACCCTTGGAACGCGACGTTCCGCTTTAACCGCCGCGGTCAGACTGCCCGCTGTGTGCGTTGTTGTTATAGACTCAGTATATTCTAATGAACGCCGAACCCGGAACTCGGAACTCGGAACTCCTGACTACTCTCTGTGTGCGCGGGCTCTTTTCTAATTATATAATCTTATGTGTGGCAAAGAATACAAAATAATATATATTTTATTTATTGATTTTCTTCCTTATGAACTATTATAATTATTATTCCATTATTTCTGTCTATTATTGTATAGATATTTATAGACATTTTGTTTTGGCTAACAATATGTGAAAACAACTTTTATGAAAATCTAAAACATCTACTTATCGCATTTTTACTGATCTACAAGGGAAATTTATAAGATATGAATTCAGTTAATATAATATATTCTATGTCATTATTATAAGTCATTGAATATATAACACTAAAGAATAGCCCCCACACTACTTCCAGTGGTGTTTTTGTCTGCAATTTTGGCGAAGGGCGAGGTTCACAGGTACAACACACATTTACATATTAAGCCCGTCACACACGCAGCTTATAATCTTATATCTTTAAATGAGCAATTCTTGTATATATATATATATACAAGATCCGAGCAAAGCTCGGTCATCCAGGTACTATATATTAATATACCGTCCTATAATATATATTATAGCAAGCTACCACACACGGAGACGATGCTATAATATATATTTTAGCCTTCATTTCATTGATACAGTAGTTTATATTAATATGCAATAATATATATTACTGTATATGTTGGTGACGTCATAGAAATATATATTATAGCTGCGTGTGTGGACTGCCTCGGTGGCGTAGAGGGCGCATGCCCGACTGCCAATCATGAGGTCCCTGGTTCAATCTCCAGGTCAGGCAAAGTGTTAAATATTGGGGTTTTCCATTAGGAATTATCTCAATAACTGCCTGGAGTCTGGAACTGTGCCCGGTAGATGGCAATAGGCTCGCCCCCTATTTTATGGGACCAATAACATACTGGCGAAATGTGGGTGTATCTACTATGGGACTGAGTCCTGGGTACACTTCTGCCTACCCCTTCGGGAAAAAGGCGTGAATGTATTTTATGTTATGTTATGTTATGTGTGTGGTCAGTCGAATATTTGTATAGAAAATATATCGTAATATGCCTTGCTATGATTTTTATTAATATATATTATAGCTATAGTGTGTAACGGGCTTTAATCACGCAAACAAATGCATTAAACCCTATGTCAGTGGGTGTGAAATAGTTTATGATAACGTATGTGGTCTACTGCCAGACGGAAAAATTTTGCAATGACATTTCCATTGTGCTGTATTCAAAGATATAAGATACCATAATAATATTTATCTCAATAAAGACATCATTTATGTACCGTAATATCTGCATTTTTCTCGCTCAAATTCTGGTTCATACAAAGGTCTATTCAGTGTTTTATTATATTGTTAAGATAGACGGGAAACGTAAATATCTTGGTCCAATTTATCTTGATAACTGTCACCTTGCTTTTATAAGGAAGGCAATAGGAAAATGTGTAGTCCGATATACTCGTTGCGTACACAGCTGGATGATAGATTAGGAACGTGAGATCTGGGATTAATGAAACGAGAACTTGTATACTTGTATACTAGTAGGCCTCTTTTGCAGGGGGCCGCCTGGGGAAGTACCACACCTTTGCCAGTTATTCATCCGCCAAGCAGTAATGTGCAAACATTACTGTGTTCCGGTATGAAGGGCAATGTTACCAGCGAAATTACTGGGCATGATGAGATTCAACAACTCATATCTCAGGGTGACAGGCGCAGTGCAGTGCCCCGCAGAATTTTGAATTTTTGAACACTGGGTAGCACTGTGTCTGATATGGGCAATCATGATGCTTACCATCAGGCACCTGATTTGCTCGTCTTGTCACTCACTATCATAAAAAAAAAAAAAACTTAAAATATGTACCTTATACTTAGATGGTGCAGAAGGTAGGGTTACTACAATAATTGAAAACAGATACATTGATGTAGTTACAGGAATTTGCAGGGTTTCATAACAAAACCTCTCGAAGTGTAGCCGCGAGCGCAGATCACAGCAGATTTGTTCAGTTCGGGCGCGAAAGAGAAGACGAAGGAAAAGACGCTTTTGTGTTTCTTGTATCGCCTTAGCGCCAACCTTAGCCAGCGGTAACTTACCATCAATCTTTGTGGGTTCCCAACAAGTTAGTCGATAAGAGTCGGCATTCTGTACCTTTTTATTTTGTCCTTTACTTCGAATTTTAATGTTCGCATCCAAAAAGTAATTCGTGAATATAACATGGAAAACCTCTTAGCGTTGTAAAAATAATTTAGAAAAACTACATGTCAAAGTTTATAGCGCGGTCGTAACCTATGTGTAGGTACCTACTTATATAGGGTGCCTACCTATGTATGTACTCGTTCTTGGTTTCCTTATCAAGGGCAAGCGGTAGCGGTCAGCCGCAACAAGTGCTAACCGTCGATGTAGGGCGTCGCGTCGGTCGTCGGGATGCCGGTTTCGCGCCAACTCGCGCCTGCAGCCCGCAGTTATGGGATGCGAGTCGCGAGCGGGACACGCTCGCTCCATCCGCCGTCGCTCGTGATACGAATACGAAGTTTCTAACTTACACTTTTAGCTCGTTCCTCATTCCGAAATGTCAGTGAATCCGTGTGAATCATTCCTCTCCAAAATGAATTTCCGGGTCGGATATTCATATCATGCTCGAGAATGTCAATAAAAGTGAGAGATGGTTGAAGAGCTGTTCTATACGACGGAGGCGGCTCCGCATCGGACGCCGACTCCAGAGCTGCACGCGGTCTACACCACCTTCGAGATCTTAGTCGCGTTGATGGCCGTGGTGGGAAACTCCATGGTGATCTATGTGTTCCGACGCGATAGACGATTGAGACGTCGCACCAACTATTACATTGTGTCATTAGCAAGTGCAGACTTGCTAGTTGGATTGTTGGGTATACCGTTTGCGATCTTGGCGTCAGTAGGGCTGCCACGGAACCTCTACGCGTGCTTGTTTACTGTGTCGTTATTGGTGATGCTGTGCACTATAAGCATATTCTGTTTAGTGGCTGTGTCCGTGGACCGTTATTGGGCTATTCTCCACCCGATGTGCTACTCTAGGAACGTTCGCACTAGAACAGCTTTAAGTAAGTACACTTTGTAATATTGATGTTAATTGTACAGATAATTTATTTATCACCAGCGATATAGGTATTTCTGAATGGCAGAGGTCACGATCGCGGTTTTATTGAGATCGATATTTGAATACAATGGTCATCCATTCCTTACATGAGATTGGTGCGCAAATACATGCTAGATGCAATTTAGATACCATTAGATTAGGTGGTTCATTGATTTTATGGTATCTAGCAAAATGTGTCATTAAAGCTTTGTAGCTGTAGCTTTGTAGCTATAGTTTGATGTGATGTCAGTAGTCAGTACAGACTATAGTACAGTACTTAGTGTAAAAATAATACAAAATTAAGTATAGTTCATAGCTACATAGCACAATAATAACTCTTTAATCCCAAAATAACTTTACACCTATTGCTACGGAATACTGAAAACAAGACAATGTGTCCGCATTCTCACCAAATACCGGTACAGAGTTCAAGAACATCTATATATAAGTAAGTATAATACCCAGTATGCACATAGGCACATACGAGTATATACCCAATATTATATGATGTAAGTAAAATAATTATTATCAAGTAGCGATATCTTTTAATACCTACCATTTTTTTAACATAATAATACCACAGACCAATGTATTATTTATTCTATTGTACATATTATTTTTATAATTGATTTCGAAAGTGCATTTTATATTCAACGCTAAGTAACGTAGCTCGTAGCTTTCGTAGATCGAGCTACGAATGTCAAGAAAACATTGTTCTATTTTGCTACGAGCACGCGACGTCATCTCTTAATTTCGAAGAGAAAGCTTGTTTTTAAAAGGCGGGTTAAAAATAAAATAAATACAATTGTTTTTATTTTATTAAACTGAAAGATAAATTGAAGGAAATATAAAAATAAGTAATCATAATATGTTTCTTAGTAACATATAGGTATATTCTGATATAGGTATGCAATAACACATGCTAGGTTTGCTGTTAATAGTATCGCTAAAATGTTGGACTGATTGATCTTATATATTTTTCGATACACTAAATTGGTACATATAAATATTATAATAAAAGTATTTAGGTACCTACCTATTTAAGAAGTAGCTAAGTATACCAACAAATCAAACTTATTATTTTATGTAAACTGTTATAAAAAACAGATACAATAGCAAAATGTGGTCAATTTTGTATTATGTTAGTTAATGTGTATTTAGCTACTTACATTGGTTTTTTTTAAATAGGTACCACTTCAATACCTCTACTTAAGTTTACTAAGCTTACTTGCAAAGTTGTTCTTAGCTTATTTGGTATTTGTTTCAAGTCATTTTCAACCATTCACACTGGTTGGTACACCGACCAGGTAAGGCCTTTTTTTCAGTAGTTCTGTATAGAGCTATGAGTCACTAGTTCACAGAACTACTTAGTTCCAGAACTAGGGAATAAACGAGTTTGATTGTGGTAGATCTCTTAACATTATACTGCCTCCATTATATGTCTTAACTGCTTCGGAGGTGTAGTGGGCGTACGCTCGACTGCCGTTCACGAGGTACCGGGTTCGATCCCCAGGTCAGGTAAAGCGTTATTGGATTTTTCGACTAGGAATTATCTCTATGACAGCCTGGAGTCTGGTACTGTGCCCAGTAGTCAGTAGATGTCTATAGGATCGCCCCGCCCTATTACATGGGACTAATAACATACTGATTGCGAAAGGTGGACTTAGTCCTAGGTACAAAACTCTGCCTACTTCCCTTCGGGAAAAAGGCATGATTGTATGCTATGTTATGTCTCCATATTTTAAAGTAGCTGATATGTAGATTAGATACGTAATGTTATTGTTATGAGGCCGGTAAAAGTTATCTCCAATGTGTGTAAAGGGAAACCCTAAAATAAAGCAGGTCTAATGACTTCAATATGACGCACAACAAATATAACATAACACATAATACAAACAAGAACTTAAGTAATGGATGACTCAGTAATTGTATGTGCATTAACGCATTACTATTTACCCGAGAGATACAATAGTACCAGCCGAGATGTATTGGTATTCATTTATTTAATAAAACTGGAATAGATAAAAATTCCCACAGTGACTTCTAAAACGCGCGAGTTTCCTTCCGTAACGAGTATACAGTCGACTTTGTAATAGAAGCCATACTTAGTTTGAAAGAAAATTGTGCTTGATGCTAAAGTCCGTAACTAGTAAAACAAATTCATTCAGAATCCCAGAGGCCTTGTGTCTGACCCGCGATGCCATATGACGAAAATGTCTAGTTTGTAACATGGTTTGTATGTGTCACAAGTGCATTCAGTACCACTCTGAGGATACCTTTCCTCAAGAGATATAATATACTTAGCCGCGTAACCGTGTGTTTAATTGGATCCATCAGGATTTGTTTAGTATCCATATGAAACAAATCTGTAGCTGCACCAAGTACTATTACCTAGGTATTAGGTTTGCACACTGTTCGCGCTCATAATGCTCCCGCACCAAGAGTTATTTCACTTATCAACCTGATGCTCGCCTGATGCTGATGCTGACTGCCTCGGTGACGTAGAGGGCGCATGCTCGACTGCCAATCAAGAGGTCCCGGGTTCGATCCTCAGGTCAGGCAGTGTTAAATATTGGATTTTTCCATTAGGAGCTATCTCAATAACTGCCTGGACACTGGAACTGTGCCCGGTAGATGGCAATAGGCTCGCCCCCTATTACATGGGACCAATAACATACTGGCGAAATGTGGGTGTATCTACTATGGGACTGAGTCCTGGGTACACCTCTGCCTACCCCTTCGGGAAAAAGGCGTGAATGTATGTTATGTTATGTATCAACCTGATGCTAACTCAAAATACAGAATTAGACATATTTTTTGATAGTATTGATAAATTTAAGTCCATAATTTTAATATATTTAAGTAAAGTATGATATTTTTATTAACCCTGTAACGCTTTGGATTGTAAGTCTGTAATTTACTGTGTGTGTTTGCAATAAAGAAATCTATAGATCTATTCTGTTCTCTAGAAATCAATATCTAGAAATCTATTCTGTTACTGCACACTCTATTGGAAAAACACCCTAGTCTAAATATGCCAGACAAGCGCTCGTTGTGCGCAACCAATATTACGCTTCAAAATATTATCTTCCTCCAAAAACTAAGTCGACTGTACGTAAGGGTGGCACACCATGTGTCATATTAACGTCAATTTTCCGGTAATATGATCTTGTAACCGCGCCCTTGGAACGTTAACAACCGATTACTAAGATTGTTCCAATTAATTGATTGGCTTCGAACTTTATGTCGACAGTGTCCTTTAATTGACGTAAACTTACTTCTTTTTAATTTCTGACCGTAAAACGGAAGGGGTGTTTGTAGCATTCCACTATGCCCCACCAGTGGGGCGGCTTGGTGGGGCATAGTGGAACAATCCATAAGTTTGACGTGTGTTTATCCTAAACTTAAGGAACGATTTTGATTCTTTATTTTGTTTGGAAGCTGACGTAGTCACGATTGTTCTAACTTCCTTCTTCCGGAGGTTCGATCAAAACGACGACGACGAAAGACGTTGATAGATTCATAATTTGGTAGCCTCAGAGGAAGCGATTCAACGTCATTTGGTAACTTTGACCTGACACGACAGAATCAGGTTTAGATGTCCCAGTAGTCATAATATGTATCGTGATCATTAGAATCATTATAATCATTAGAATAGGGTTCATTAGAATCATCAATCGGATGATGGAGCATTTTCCTGCTCCAGAGGAGGGGGTTATTTTTATTTCTTAAGTAACGCCATAGCATAAATAGGTAGCAGCCCGGATCTTAGATTTTGCGAACCGTGAACCGAGGCATAAATTTGATAGTGGCTCCCCTCTCTGGCGTTGGAGATAAATTACTTAAAAATTAAAATTGATGTGGTGTGGGGTTTTCTTACAAGTCGACGGTGAGCCAATCAGGCTTCCGTATGCTAGGCGATTTGTGCAGCAAGTTTTTCATTATTATGGTTTTGGCGCCCCTGCAACGGTGCACCGGTTTGCGCCCCCTAGTTCCGGAGCTGCCTTATAGAGTAGTTGTAATGTAGAGACGTAGCGACCTCATTCACATTAGTTATGAGTGAAAACTTTATAGGTATAGACTAAGACTTTCCTGTAGGTATATATTTTTTAATTCGTAGAAATTTTTTAATGTATTGTGAGTCATGAGACAGTGCTTAGCAATAAAGAGGTGCCTTAGTAATATACTCGAAGGTAACTGATTTAGAGTCGTTTGAGAACAGTCTCACGATAATTAATTTCGAAAACGGTGCCTGTTTACTGAAATCCTTTAAGGACAAAATTACGAGAACAAATAAAATCTCTCCAATTTACGACTTTGAAGCTATTATATCTAACTGTATATTTTGTATACGGTAGTGGTTTTAAAATAAAATGTTTAGGAGACGTATTCATTAAGATAATAAACATAACATACATTCACGCCTTTTTCCCGAAGGGGTAGGCAGAGGTGTACCCAGGACTCAGTCCCATAGTAGATACACCCACATTTCGCCAGTATGTTATTGGTCCCATGTAATAGGGGGCGAGCCTATTGCCATCTACCGGGCACAGTTCCAGACTCCAGGCAGTTATTGAGATAATTCCTAATAGAAAAATCCAATATTTAACACTTTGCCTGACCTGGGGATCGAACCCGGGACCTCTTGGTTGGCAGTCGAGCATGTGCCCTCTACGCCACCGAGGCAGAATTAAGATAATAAATAATATAATATAATATTCTTTAAGCTCTCCAGGTCCAAGGGTTGGGGCTAGGCGTAGATGAGGGAGTGTGTCAGTCAGTCAATTATTATAATTAGTCAGAACTTTGATTTTTATTGAAAAATTTATTTAAAAAAGAGAAGTAATTCTTAAGCAGTGCATCGTCCCGTCAATCTGAGAAATTCATGAGAAGGAATTTCAAAATTCGCAATAAAGTTTTGACTTGCCGTACAAATTTGACGATCAGCTAATCCATTTTGTATGGGAAGTCGAAACATTTTTTCCAGATCAGTTCAGACCTAGAGAGCTGCAATTTTGCAAATGGGTTTCCATTATGATATAGACTAGGAACAGACGGGAGTTACGCTAGCATGGGCATATTTGCTCAGATTTCCTTAATCGCTGACTTCGATTGAAATATAACAAAAATACGTGTTCTACCTATATTATTAAAGGAAACTATACCTGCTCGGTTTGTTTACATTCTCTAAGATACACGGTTACCGATTTAATCTTGAGGTAATGTGGGCAAATGATGTTCATGGCCATGTCATTTACTGGAATAAACAAAACAAGTTTGATTTTGTAGGATTAATAGAAAGAGTCTGAGATTGTACAGATATTTCTGGTTCAGTGAGTTAATTCTATTTACATATAGACCTGCCTTAAAATTGGTTACATTTTGTCTTTAGATTTGATAAATTAGTATATAATTTACCACAGGAAAACGGTGCGCTGAATCAGTTGGTTTGTCTGTGATTCCTACAGTACGCGGGTTCAAATCCGTCACATTCTCATTGAAATCCCCAAAGGAATGATATTATTATGATATACACCACTTTGTCACCTGACTGTACTTTGTATCAGTGGTCGAGTTGACTCTCATAGACCTAATATTAAAGGTGGCGACTCGACCGTGGATGAGTCCCAACACTTTTTGCAGTGAATATTCTAAACAAGAAATCCATAAAAAATATGACATTAATTTTATAAAAATATTGTACCTGTGTAGTTTTAGATAATAATATAATAACAGTATGATATTCGCACTTATGTAATACCTACACCGCCTACACGTGCTCTGTATATTGTTACTAATTATTGCCACGGTCAGGGTCGTGTATGTTCAAGACACTTTAGGACTGACTGTGACAGTCTGACAGCCATATTAATCTATCTACGAGTGTGCTTCAGTGAATTTTAGGTATCATATATTATAACTAATGTCCTATGAACCATAAGTGGGGTAGAGATGGCGCCCGAAATACTAGTTTTGTTTCTCTGGAGCGCTTCTCTGTGCTTGGAAGGACCTTTCCTCATACTATTTCAAGTATTCAAGAGTTCTACAGTTTAATGAGTGTTATATTAGTATATGACCTCTATCAATGGTCCAATAAAGCAATTTTTTTTTTTTTAATTTTATCAATTACTACGTAAAGACGCGAGACTCGTCTTCCTCGCCATTAATCCCCCCGTCATTGCGACTACCTGGTCGCAACGTCGTCAGCGAGGCAGTAACGCCCGTACTCACGCACACATTCGCCCCCCATTACATACATTCACGCCTTTTTCCCTAAGGGGTAGGCAGAGATGTACCCAGGACTCAGTCCCATAGTAGATACACCCACATTTCGCCAGTATGTTATTAGTCCCATGTAATAGGGGGCGAGCCTATTGCCACCTATCGGGCATAGTTCCAGACTCCAGGCAGTTATTGAGATAATTCCTAATGGAAAAATCCAATATTTAACACTACTTGACCTGGGGATCGAACCCGGGACCTCTTGATTGGCAGTCGAGCATGCGCCCTCTACGCCACCGAGACAGTCTCCCATTATTATATGGGATATAACTGGGTGTGTGTACCTACTATGGGACTGCGGGTCCTATAGGTACATCGCTGCCTATCGCTTCGGGGCACAAAGGTGTGATGTTATGTTATTACATTATTTTAACAAAATTAAAAGTTATCGTATTAACATGATAGCTACTACTACATTCTTACATACTGAACATTGAACATAGGTAATAAATTCTCGTCCTATGCGGTTTGCATTCTTGAAGTAATCCGATCCCATTCACTACTCCGCTGCTCCTATTATCACAGATTTTTCTTTAAATATAAAATGTCATCTAATTTATGAAATAACCGGACTTAATCGCCTTAAAAACAAATTTTCTATTTACTTCGACGTTTCGACTGATAATAATTATAAATTTATATTTCCTAAGATAATAATATATGTGCTCTAAACGTGAAAGTTTAAAAATCAATACTATTGTCATCTACTTAATTGTTGTACTGTCTCGTACTGTACTGTGTTGTAGATTAATGTGTCCAAAAGGAATGAATGTGAGGTTTAGCAAAGTGTATTATTATTATTATTATGGAATATCCCAGCCAGGAAGAGAGAGAGAGAGAAAGTTTCTAAAATAACACATAAGCCTTCATCATCATCATCATCATCATCAGCCGGAAGACGTCCTCCCCATAGAACGCCATACACTATTCATATTCCTATTCATATCTGCAAAAAAATGTAATCCAAGTTTTTTTAAATGTACCATACAAAATGTATGGGCTCCGACGCGCCCAGATCGGCGTACGTGGCACACGTGTGCCATATGTAGTTCTAGCTTAATGCTTACTATCAGACATCTGATTTGCTCGTCTTGTCACTCACTATCATAAATAAAAAGCCCTAATAAAAGATTACGATTATAAACTAAGATACGTCTCAGAGTCACAACGCTCAAGATCATCAAGTAATCACGTCTCAATCTCGCGGGTGCGGTGTCTTGGTACCGTCGGTCAGGAAATAGCCCATTTCAGTATTATCTCGCAGGAAGAACACTGTTCATTCGCGGAGGCGGGCATTGTGTCACATGTTATTCATTGATGCCACAAACAACTCAATCTTAAGGCACTTCCAAAGCAAATTCGCCCTCTCGCTCACACGTACCCACATTTTGAAAGATCTAAAAATACTACATGTACTCACGTAAAATAATGACAACTATAGGTTCTAGAAAATAACAATACCAAGATTCAGTAAAAAATTCAAATAAATCCAAACAAGTTGTCAATGCCTTTTTATTTTTCTAAGATTTTTTTTTCTTTGTGCAGGCTTTTAAACATGAAAACTCGTTTGGATTAAATTAGATTTTTATTCAATCTTTGTATTATTATATTCTAGAACCTAGTTGTCTTTATTTTACGTAATTACATGTACTACTTTTTTTTATATCTTCAAAATTGTGGGTACGTGTGAGCGAGAGGGCAAATTAGCTTTGGAAAGCGCTTTAAAGACTCGCAGCTTTCAAGAACATGAATAAAAATCGCCAATTCGACAGAGGGCTAGTTATTTTTGGATCGGTAGATTTCCAACATGTTCATGTCATGTCCTGTAATTCGTAAGCATGAGAAACGGAAAGAGTGTGGCGGGCGGTTATGCAGTCGCAATGTTTTTTTGTATTTTGGTATCGATAGTGTTATCTATTCTATGCATAGCCTTGACGAAAGCATACCCTTTCGTCGACTTTATCATCCTGAGTTGTCTTTAACAGGATACAGGACCTCTTAGCAGTTTGACACAATCCTATGGAAAATTTACTAAATCGATGTTTTGTGTTCCCCTGTTTCCTCCGATTACAGTAAACCTATTTGAAATATTTATATCCTGATATTTTAAAGTTGAAGTAAAGTATGTCCCTATCATTTTGTTTTTGGTTATAAACTAAATTTTTTTTTGTAGTGAACGTCCAGTCACGCGAGTTAAACTGCGATTTTTGAAAGTTCACTATGAAAAAACCAAGGAGTTATAAAAAAAATTTAAATTACTGGGACATGGGTTACTTCACTATAAAAATACCAGGATATAAATTTATAGAATGGGTTAATCATACTCGGAGGAAACACGGGAATACTAAACATCGATTTGATAAATTTTCCATAGGATTGTGTCAAATTCCTAGAAGGCCGCGTACGCTCTTAATTGAAACACACACGATTTGACTTGATATGTAGCTACTGCTACAGAATATTTTATTCTGATGTACGAGAGTGAATTGTATTGCTCAAGGACAAAGAATACGATAATTTGGCCATTTACTTTCATACGCGGCTTTGATCATAAAGCCTCTTGTTTCATTATGGAGATCAGCTTGCGTCTACATTTTGTGAACTAATATATTAACTATAACTTAGATATTATACATAATATTATGTACGTAATAACCAGGAATAATTGGTCAGTTACATGAGCTATGTACGAATCGCCGAATCTTCAAACATCGAAATCACCGACTTTCGAAAATTATTTTTCGCCATAGGTCAGTTCACCTAAAGAAATCGAATTCATATTGCACATCCTAACATCACGCCTTTTGCCCGAAGGGGTAGGTACAGGTGTACCTAGGACCCAGTCTCATAGTATTACCTACTATGAGACTGGGTCCTAGCCTCCGCCTATTATGTTTTTTGTTCCATGTAATTGGGGGCGAGCCTATTGCCATCATCAACCGGGCACAATTCCAGCATCCAAGCTGTTACTAAGAAAATTCATTATGGAACAGTACAATAACACTTTGCCTGACCCGGGAATCGAACCTCATGATCGGCAGTAGCGCTTGCGACCACTCCGCCACCGAGGCAGAGTACATGTTACTCGTATTATAAGTAGGTAAATTCTCGGTGTATGTAAATATTAAAGTGCTGACTGATTGATTGAGATTGACTAACATTACAGAATAGTACGACCCCCGCTCATCAACGCAATCTCCTCGGACCTATAAGAGAGCTAAAATTTGGCGGTTTTTTTTATATTATGATTTAGACTAGGAATAAGGAAGGAATCCCTGAAATTCTAACGGGAACAAAGTCGTCTAATTACTTTAGTACAGTACGTGCATTTTATCTTGGCGAGTCTGAACATAGGCTCTGCGCACTGTAGCGCATGTAAACTCGTGAAGAACATACAAACATTCACACCTTTTTCCCGAAGGGGTAGGCAGAGGTGTACCCAGGACTCAGTCCCATAGTAGATACACCCACATTTCGCCAGTATGTTATTGGTCACATGTAATAGGGGGCGAGCCTATTGCCATCTACCGGGCACAGTTCCAGACTCCAGGCAGTTATTGAGATAATTCCTCATGGAAAAATCCAATATTTAACACTGCCTGAAACTCACTTTTGAAACTCACGTTTTCTTCACTCGTGAAGAAAACTGTTATTATTATGATTAAACTGAAAAAACATTACATTTACAATATTCATTTGTTCGATATTTGTTTGTCTGGCAATAACAGTTTTTTTCACGAGTTTACATGGGCTTAAGTTCGCACAGCCTATAGTCAGACTCGCCAAGATAAAACGACTGTACTGTAACTAAAGTAATCGCACGACTTTGTGCTTATATCATAATTTACACATAAAAACAGAGTCATACAAAGTAAGTATGAAATACAGAAGAAAACTTTATGAAATAATCAAGTTATCTCAACTTATATGAAAATACGTTCATTCTCCATGGGGTTTCCCGGCGAGCATTGATCCCTCCCTACATGTCCGAGCGGCGACAGTCTGGCGGCATGGAGTCTGCGTTTCGGTTAACAACACCCATTTCGCTGTATACGTCAGTCTGATCTCGAGTGCCCACCGAACTGCACCATGAACGTGATCGGTTTATACTCGTATATCATCGTTTACAATATTGTGCGTGTTTCTGCAGCGGTCGCCCGCGCTAATTCCAGTGGCATAACGCATCCGGGCAGGTCGTCTGTGAACATTCATCATGGACATTACTACTATCATCCTCCGACCTATATCTCGTTCACGTGCAGGTATTGCCCGCATCCAGATACATACCCGGTGTATCACGGCCTCGCTCCCGCATACGTATTCAGATACTACGAAGAGACTGGGAAGTACAGAGACTTGCTAGCGGGATTGGCTCTCTACAACCTCGGCAGAGCTTCGGTCGATAACCATAAGCATTTCACATACTCGCCGGTGCCGGACGAAAGATGCTCTCTACAAGTGATCGATACCAAACACTTCGACGAGACTCGCTTCGACTGTGTTATTATGTCGTCCTTCCTGAATCAAAATGAGTTTGTAGATAATGTTTCTTCGATGAATATAACGTCTCTCCATCTTCCTGTTCATGTTTACCGCAATAATATGTTTCGGATGGAGGTGACTTATTCTCAAGTATGCATGTTGTGGCATAACCGAACTATGGTTAAGGAAAGGAAGGATGTTCCTTGTACATTGCTGTTGAAATACGCAAATACATTGGTCCCTCCAGCGGTGCCGGTGTACGTTTGGATGCCGACTCTGTTTGCGGTTGTGATCATCATCACATTGATCTGTCAAGCTTGTAAGAAAAGCAAAGAGAGCAAAGATGATACATCGTTGGATCATGACCCTGTGATTGGATACCGCACTAATATTCGTGTTGAATAGAAACATGTTCCAGAACATTTATGTTTGTGTAATGATAGCTGACGGGAGAGATTTATTTGTGTCATTATGCTAGGCTATACACTAATTATACTTGCCCACCTGTTTGTTTTAATTTTTTAATTACTACTAGTACCTACTGGTATTTTATAGTTGTTTCCACTGCACCTATAGTTATAGTCCGCGCGCGAGTTCGAGGCACAAGAACAATGTCGATGTCACATAACTCGCGCGCGGTCATAATATTATAATACAACGTTAACTACAGATTACTATATATCAGTTATTATATTATGAAAAGTAACGCACAATTATTACCAAAAGCCAAATTATTACCACACTTATTACCAAAAGTAGGTATAGAAATGTCATCCATGGGCGAATCTGCATTATAGATGCATTTAATTTATAATTCATTCGTAGTTATAATTCATACTGGATGTTGTGTATTAATAGTCATAATTTATTGCACTGGGTTAGCAGATTGTAGACGATCGCCAAGTTTCAGTACTTATATTAATTAATGTAGGTACGCACACCTAATTTCAGATTGCACGAAGCAATAATGATATTGTAGGTAGTAGGTACCTAGTTATCTTGTTAGATACTTATTGCTAAGCCTGGTTCTGACAGCCACTTTCTTTAAAGTTACCTACAGTAAGTACTATAATGAACTATAATGAAATATTAAAGCACTTTTGCCGCCTCCGGAAAAGATCCCAGAAAATCATAAATTATTATAAAAAAAAACAATATCTTATATTAAAGTGAGTAAGTATGTAGTTTTTTTTTAAATCACGTTTTAATTATAACAATAATATGGGACAACTTCCACACGCGGTCATCTGGTATCAAACTAGGCCAGAAGCCTGTATTATGGTAAGTAACTAGATGACTGATATACATACTTAATAAGCTTATAACACCCAGACACAGATCAAACAGACATGTTCGTGCACAGAAATGTTTGACCTGGCCGGGGATCGAACCCGGGGCCTGCGGCACAGAAAGTAGAGTTACTACCGGCTGAACCAACGAGGCTGTCGTAACTGTCATAATGTTTTCTGAGATAACACGTTCTTGCAGCAAGCCTGCCTCGGTAGCGTAGTGGGCGCATGCTCGACTGCCAATCAAGAGGTCCCGGGTTCGATCCCCAGGTCAGGCATAGTGTTAAATATTGGATTTTTCCATTAGGAATTATCTCAATAACTGCCTGGAGTCTGGAACTGTGCCCGGTAGATGGCAATAGGCTCGCCCCCTATTACATGGGACCAATAACATACTGGCGAAATGTGGGTGTATCTACTATGGGACTGAGTCCTGGGTACACCTCTGCCTACCCCTTCGGGAAAAAGGCGTGAATGTATGTTTTTATGTATGTTATACAGCAAGTGGGTGACTGGGAGATAAGATGCGGTCGGCCAAAGTTAGCGTGTCAGAAATCCACGAGCCCATTTGAACGTGGGTGTGAGGTGTATGGAAATTCGCTTGAAAACAAAAGAAATTGATCACTGACGTAACAACCATTTTATAACGAAACAATTTCGCTAGTCATTGTTGATTCACCACTTCCGAATTTTATAAAACGAGGTGTTGAAAATATTGGTTTGAAGTTGAAATACACTGTGTTATTGATTCAGCTGTCAGTATCCTCATATACAACGTGTTAAAAAAGGTTTAGTAATACTTAAAGGGGTGCGTCTGCCTGTCAAACTGAACAACTTTCAAAAGAAAGAATTGCGAAAAAAATTCGGCTTTCAGGACAGGGACATAAGTCATACTTCACTATAAAAATATCCAAATATAAATTTATAGAATGGGTTTATTATATTCGGAGGAAACAGGGAATTACAAAACATCGATTTGGTAAATTTTTCATAGGATTGTGTCAAATTCCTAGAAGGCCGCGTACGCTCTAAGTATTACTTCTACAGCACCTTTATGGCACACGTTACACATATACCTACATAATATTAGCTAAGTATAGGTACTAAAGTTTTAGTGTATTTAGTAGTTGCCAAAAAGGCATCAAGTTGCGTTAACGAGCCCTTGAAAATGCTCCTAGTTATACTATCCTATTATTTTATATTATGTTGTTACGACTTTTATGGAACAGTTATAAGAGAACGAGGCGTATAAGGGGTGGTTACTGTAATTATTATTTGCTTCAAGTATTGGCAATATTATTTTATAACGACGAATACTTGGTACTTGTCACCCTTGAGATTTGTCACGTACGGTTAGCAACAAAAATCGATGACCACATTCAGTTTTTCAAAATTGCTTTAAATTGTACCTATATTACTTAAACAATAAAATTTTTAACGGGCAGTGCCTTTATTTGAAATAAATTGTTAAGGCATAGGTATATATGTATACTTAGTGTTGGGTTCTTACCTAGATACCTGAACAAAACGCTTTCAATCCCAAAAACAATTCGCTTACTAAGAACATGCCATCTATTGGTTCCTTGCGCAAAGCATACAAAAATGCAGAATATGACCATAAATTAGATTGGGTTAACTTAGACCACAGCCACAAGGGACCGCAGATCTGTGTAGTAGATATCAATTACAACTTGATACCTCCACGCGTTCCCAAAAGTATCTTGACAGACGGACAGACAGACTGACAGACGGACAACAGAGTTCCTTTTTTCCTTTTGAGGTACGGAATCCTAAAAAGACTAAACAATACAGCTACGTTATTACTATCTACCCTAACCACAGCCTAACTAAAAACATAATGCCATAGAACTCTTCGAAAATCCACAAGCCATGTCAGCCTTTAGAAAAAAGTGTTCTAAACTTTGATCAGATGGCAGCGTACCCAAGATACTGGTGGAATTGCCACGTTGAATTGTTATACATTGTTATGTATAAAGCATTGTTTGGGCCAGCATTATAGGTATTTTAATGTAGTGTTCAGTTAATTTTGAATGAACATTAAAGTTAAATATTAGAATATTAGATACTGTACATTAATTATTATATTAATGCATCACTTTTGACGCATGTTGCAAAGGAAGTAGAAAAATAAAAGAAGAAATGATAGAAGTAATAAAAGTGTTAATTATAGCGTAGCTTATACAGTTGTTCTTAATTGTCGTGGGTTAAGCAATGTATTGGTATTTAAAGTAGGAGTGGTAAACAAAGGAAACAGTAGAATCATTAAGATACGTGTGCGTAAAGTAGTTTATTACTGTACGACATGAAGTTAGATTATAGAGGCTACCCGCTAAAGGCCGTGGAATACTTCGTCGTAATAGCGTCATGGCTTTTCACTACCACAACGCGATGTGGTCGTTTTTACGTATATGTATGTATGTGGGTATGAAGATTCTGTGGGCCTTCCTTCAGCTTTAATGGCTCAACAGATTTTGACATATTATAAGGTGTTATTAGATTCATCTTAGGGCCGGTTTTTTGATCGTCAGTTACGGTTAAGTTAACCATTTGTTAAACTAACTATAGTTAAATTTCTAACCAATGGTTAAATCGTGTGGAAAAAATAGTTAACCAGGGATGAAAAACCGAATTTTGTCGAATTTTAACCATTTGTCAAAAAAATTTAAAATTAGTCGACTTAACCAGTGATCAAAAAACCCAGCCTTAGTAGTGCGAGTGGCATACGGTACAAAACTTACAAATTTCATAAAATTTGTAAATCATCAAATTAATATACTCGAATAGTATATTATGCTTAAAAATCATGAATTAAACGCCTACCTGCATGTGGCAATTGCCAATCTGCTTGGAAAAAATTAATAGGTGCTATAGAAATAGAAATCGTTTATTCATAAACTGTGTACATGCTGAAGAAAATCTCGTAAATCTCCAGTTTCCGGTAGTTGTTATGTTCCTCAGTAAATATTTTCAGCTCATTTGTAATACACTCATAAAATAAATGACCGGAATAAATTATAAAGCGTGAGATGTGACTTTTATTACCCTAGCTCTAATTATTAATATTAACCTAAATAAATGGTTGAGGCATACTTTGGTAAGTATCTTAGTGTAGGGTTCCATACCTAGATACCGCAAACATGTTAGTAATTGCAGTTTTTATTTTTTTTATTTTACGGTTTTGGGATTTTTGCTTTACTTGTGATATACCTACCATCTGGCTTCTTGCCAAATTTCGTGATTCTGGGCCAACGGGCCTAGAGGTTTTAAGACCGTTGCGTAAAGTATAAATGTGCGGTAAAATGGCCGTATCTTTTGATATGCCGTTGACTTAGACTTAGACTTAGTTTGATGTTTTTGCAGCAGCAGGGATCTGAGTTGTTGATATGAGTTTCAACTTACACACACAGACGGACAGACAGACAGATATACGGCAATGAAGTGATCCTATAAGGGTTCATTTTTCCGTTTTTCGGTACGGAACTCTCAGTACGGAACCCTAAAAACAGATGAATTACTGAAAATTTGTAATGATAATAACAGAACTTTCTTGAAATAATTACTTAGAAAAAAGACATAAAGCATATTATTTATTTATTGCCAAAACAATTTTGTACACAGATGACTAGACACAAAGCAATATTCTACATTTTTTTTTAAATGGGCATAGTGCCTTTATTGAAAAATGACTAAACTATAGAGCTACCTACTTACTAAATACACTATACCATAGAACACTTCGAAAATCCACAGGCCGACATGTCAGCCTATAGAAAATCCAAGTGTTCTAAACCACTGTCAGATGGCAGCGTACCCAAGATACGTACTGGCGCCATTGCCACGTTAAATAGCAATGCTTATACGTTGAGCCAGATAAACGCCAGCATTTTGATCACGCGTCGCCTCGATTATTGTTTATATAAATTAGCAGTGAGACTCAAACTAACCTCTAGGCTTGTATCTTGAGCCTCTGCTCTAGAGCGATTATCGAATACAGGATTCAAATATCAAGACATATGGCAATAGTATTAAAGACATTAAATAGTAATAGTAATTGTATTATAGACTTTATTACTGCAATAATTGCGAGTACATAACATTATGTTAATTAATTATCGACAGCATGCAAATGAAATCTACGTACTGAGACAAATATAATATGTAAAACTATAAACTAAAAAAACTAAAAAAGGTAGAAGAAAGCGATTCAACGTCATTGTATTAAGGCCGTACCTTGACCAAATAACATTGAGCATTCGTTTCCTCTTCGACGCCCCTTCATCATCCAACCGTTAGAAGTCCACTGCTGAACATAAGCCTCCCCCATAAGGGGGGTTGTTGCCAATACTCGCCACGCTTGGCAGGCGGGTTGGCGAGCGCAGTTTGATGGATTTACGCAGAGGACGCTGCTGCCCGACCTCTGGATCCTATAGCCCTTAGCCGGCTCTTACGGCAACCACGGGGAGAGAGGGTGAGGTACTATTCTAAAGCCGGTAACCCCACGGCAAACGCCCCTTACCCCCCTTTTATGCTCAGATTTTACAATATTTTTTTTATATAATCTAATTTTAGTCTCAAACAAAAATCTAGCATAATGTTCATTATTAAATTGCCTATAATTACTATGAGTAATAAATCAAAATAATTTAATGGTTATTTTACGAGGAGATGCATGTCATTCAAAATTATTTCTCATTTCTGTGCTTTTGTTGAGACAAGATTAATTAAACTACTATTTAGTAAACTACTATTATTTATAACTTTTATAATTACTATTTAAAAAAAAAACGAAATCTATAATTTTGGAGTCAAGATGTAAAAATTTTATGTATTTTATTATTAGTTGGTATTTTTTTTGGATAAAGAGTAGATAGCTCCCAAAACTGCACAATAAACGGCTAGCGCTGTGTTTTGCGAGACACATTGAGCCGAAAGTTTTCTATGACTAAATGTTGCAATAACCACTTCGCTTTATAAAAATAAATAAGCTATCATTATTCAGAACGCACATCATAAACTCATGGCATCGTTATCGGTGTAATTGCTTATTATACTTGGTATTGAAGGCCTGTTTTACTATACAAGTGCCAATTATCTGATGTGCCTTGTCCGTCAGATAAGGTTTCATTTTGATTTCTGACAGGCATGATTAGTTTCACTTTTAAGAATAACTGTTTCACTCAAATTATAATTACCAAGTTATACCCAGTTGAGTATTTGAGAAAAAAATCGTATTTTTTAATTTATTATGAAAGTTTAATGAAAATTATGTATCATCTGATTCAAGAAATCACTTTAAAAATATATTTTTTAATTAATTATATGCGATTCAAAATTGATAAAAGCCCATTGAGAGACTTGATTACGAACGTGCTACGATTAATCGCCATTTTTGTGACGTAGTAATGTTATAGTTATATAAGGTACTTTATCACATTGTGACGTCACTACAGGTCACGAGCTCGTTCGAGGACTATTAGCGGCATGTTTCTGGTACTAGATTAAAAATGATTTATGAATTTGATATAACTTTGTAATTATAGCGAATAAAAAACTAAAAAATAGTTTTCTTACAAATGTTATATATACCATCAAACTGCGCTCGCCAACCCGCCTATCAAACGTGGAGAGTATTGGTTAAACTCCCCTTAGGGAACATAACCTAATGGATGCATAGATAAGAAATTATTGGCAACCGTAACAAGTATGAACTTTTTATTAAGTAATTCGTAATAATTCATTTATTTCAGGCAATAGTAAGAATAATAAATTATATAATGCACCAGAGGCCCATATTATAATAAATACTTTACAGACTAACATACATAAAAATATATAAAACTTAAGTATACACTAGGTCTATTATTTATTCTGTGACTATTTTCGGTTAGTAGTTATTAGGTAGTGATAATTTTCGGTCTCGTCTCCCTAAAGCGCCGGAACGCAATTCCTTCAGGCCAAAATTCGGGTGCCAGGAACATCTTATATTTCACCTGAAGCACTGAACAGATAATAATACTACGTATAGAACGGATACTGCGTCATCCGCCTACCAATAGGGCCTTCTTCACGCCGCTAGTGAAATTGAGCTATTGACGCGCTCCCATGAGCTCGGAACGCACCTCACGCACACTCTTGCGCGTGTACAAAACTCCATGTGAGCAGTGTCTGTGCAGTAGTTATATCGCGACTTTTGTATGGAAATTGTGTCGAGTGTCCGAGGTGTGCCGGAAGTCAGAGTACGTAGGACTTGAAGTTCTGCGTCCTCGCTGTCTCCAGCCTTGACAGTCATTCACCATAATAATTCCCCATTATTAATCCAACATAATATCCACCATTATTAACAACTGTCACAACCTCCATCCTACAGCGAGCAGTATACCTTTCTCTTTTTCTCAAACATTATGAGTCCTAAATGTCAAGTCGAATCTGTTTAGCGTCTCTCGTGTTAATTTAATTACCATGAATTAGTTGTAATAAACCAGCAACAAGACTATGGTTACTTTTTAATTTATGCGTCCTTATTTCTTCATTAGCCACATTTAATTAGCACAACTCAAGCTATAAGAGTATGATGTACCTTTACCTTTTTACTTACCTACTACCTTTTTTTACTACCTTTTTACTTAGGAATTTTATTAGTCACACTACGTCTAGTCTAGATAGTCTAGTCTAGTCTATTTTAGTAAGGTTATGGGTTCGATCCCCAGGTCAGGTAAAAGTTTTATTAGATTTTTCTTAATGACAGCCATGAAACTAGAAAAAAAGGCGTACCGAGTCTTATGTCAAAAGGTGAAGCACGATAATACAAACATGACAGCACGCACACAGCACCCCTGGTTTTTTTTATATGAACTTTGTTTTGTTTCTATAATGGTGTAAATGCGTGTGTGCTGTCATTTATTATGTATTAGTGAGCTGGCTCACTGTGGTGCTTCATTTTTTTGTTTTATAAGACTCCACCTTTTTTTTGTAGGTTCATGATGACAGCATGGAGTCTGGAACTGTATCTGTTCTATGCGACTATATGCTCGCTCCCTATTATATTGGATGTACTTAAAAACATAAAACCGGCGAAGTGTCAGTGTACCTACTATCGGATTGAATTGAATACCTAATACTACTATTAGGTACGTACCTACGTGCTATGGGGAAAAGGTGTTTTGTCATAATCGTGTAGCCGTGCCTTTTCCATTAAATAATAATCTAACACTTCAGCATATTTTAATGATTTATTCTAAGCCCACCATCTTCAATCTCGCTCTACAATCATCTGTCGCGCTGGCACCCACCTCCCTGTGTTGCCATCGCGTCCTCGCACATGCTATAGGTCTTCGTGAAACCACACGTTGCCATTAATACTTTCCATAAAACCACCAAAACGTTCACAGAATCCGTATAGCATGCGCGTCACAAAATAACATCAACCCTACACTCGTGTAATAGACGATGATCCTTCTATTATAAGAATAATAAAGATTCCGTTATTTTAAGGTTATGCACAGACATGCAGAGGCAAATTTAATCATTTCTGGCCAAAAATAATACGGCGACTGCCAAGACAAAATATATTTTTGTAAGTTCATGTGACTACTCGTTACTTTAACGTTTCTAGACAGTAAAGTGAATCGGATATGGTAGGTCGACATGTTGTCAGACGTGTCCTACAATAATTAGGAATAAAAATATTAGAACTCATGCGATATTATCATCTGTTATTGAAGTTATTTCAATGTCCTGACGTTTTGTTTATTTTAACAACTAATGCGTTAAAATGTTGTCTCTTACAATATTTGGACTCAATACTTTGACTGAATATTTATCTGTTATTAGCAGTAGGTAGGTACTATTAATGAAGTAGATAATTCATATAGGTCGACCACAAATTGTGTAAAAACAATTAGTTTAACAATTCTTTATTTTTACACTGGAGAAAGTAGTACAATTTTTTTATGATAGTGAGTGACAAGACAAGCAAATCAGGTGCCTGACGGTAAGCATCATGATTGCCCATATCAGACACAGTGCTACCCAGTGTTTTAAAACTCAAAATTCTGCGCGGCACTACACAACGCCTGTCACCCTGAGATATTAGTTGATGAAACTCGTCATGCCCTTCAGACCGGAATACAGTAATGTTTGCACATTACTGCTTGGAGGATGAATGACTGGCAAAGGTGTGGTACTTCCCCAGGCGGCCAACTACAAAAGAGGCCTACCACTATAATATTATATAGTTAGTAGTAATATTGTGTCATATAATATTATGCAGTTTTTATACTTTTTGATCAGTTTACCCTACCATGACAAACTAAAAAAAGTTGTTTTAAAATTAATAATAAATGAAAATTATTTTTTAAAATTTGTTACACATAACATAACATACATTCACGCCTTTTTCCCGAAGGGGTAGGCAGAGGTATACCCAGGACTCAGTCCTATAGTAGATACACCCACATTTCGCCAGTATGTTATTGGTCCCATGTAATAGGGGGCGAACCTATTGCCATCTACCGGGCTCAGTTCCAGACTCCAGGCAGCTATTGAGATAATTCCTAATGGGAAAATACAATATTTAACACTTTGCCTGACCTGGGGATCGAACCCGGGACCTCTTGATTGGCAGTCGAGCATGCGCCCACTACGCCACCGAGGCGGAATAATTGTGTAAATTTGTTACACAATTATTGGTATACCTAGGTATTAGGTTTATATTTTATAGGTAGTTAATATCTTTATATGTAACCCATAAGTGGGAGGCAATGAATGGGGGGTCGCTATCAATGGATCATAAACTGTGAAGTTATATGCGATATAATTTTACTACTTGAATACGGCGCCGGTCGCTTAGTGTTGTTACCATATTTGCATTGATAGTTCTTAGAAGGATTATGTCATTCATTTGATGTTATGATTTTTTAGATCGGGGGTGGTATTACGAACATGCAATCACGTAACAACAGCAGTAAATTTTGCTGTCAAACGGCATACAAAAAATGACGTTTGACGTTAAGCAATTAAACGCTTTTCATACTTCTACTGCTGTTCATAATAAGGGGGCCGGTATAAGCATAATAGCAGACCGTGATGTCTGCAGAATTCTGCTGAATATGGGACTTCTCGTAAGAGAGCTGTGCTGTGGAAGCGTTTCCTTCCTAGATTCTTATACATTCTCCTAGAACAAGAATATTTAGTTTTTATTTTCCTGATTCTATCTATCTATTATCTATGTCTATTATCTATCTATCTGTCTATTTTCTGATGATGCGTCGTGTAGACGCGAAACACGTGTCCATATATGAATGGTGTCACTAACAAAAATAATACCTAATAGCATTTCCTCTTTGCATGCAATTTTGCGGGCGGGAGGACTGTGCATGTTGTTTTTGACAATAAAAAATCGGAACTAAAAACTGAATATTCTTGTTCTAGGACTTTGCAATGGAGTTCCGAAAAGTAACGCCAAATTCAATCAATTTTCTTATACATTACTCTAGAGCAAGGTTTATTTAATTTGTAATTAGGCACCTAGCCGCCAAGCAGTAATGTGCAAACATTACTGTGTTCCGGTTTGAAGGGCAATGTCACCATGTGTTAAAATGAGGTACATGTAGTGGTAGGCCTCTTTTGCAGGGAGCCGCATGGGGATGTACTACACCCAGCCAGTTGCCAGTTATTCATCCGCCAAGCAGTAATGTGCAAACATTACTGTGTTCCGGTATGAAGGGCAATGTTGCCAGCGAAATTACTGGGCATGACGAGTTTCAACAACTAATATCTTAGGGTGACAGGCGCAGTGCAGTGCTGCGCAGAATTTTGTAACACTGGGTGGCACTGTGTCTGATATGGGCAATCATGACGCTTGCCATCAGGCACCTGATTTGCTCGTCTTGTCACTCACTTTCATAAAAAAAAACAAAATAACTGCTTTTGGCACTAAAGAACACGGCGTTTTTGATTTTTTCAAACTGTTTTCATATAAATGTCGCCGTTTGTAAGCAACGCTTATTAACTTACTTACTATAATGTAATTGATTTTTATGCCATAAGTGGCCAACAACCAGATGGTGTGCCCGATGGTGAGCGATTACCGCCGCCAATACCTGCAACACGAGGGTTATTGTTAGTATGTTGCCGACCTTTCAACACTATTATTCACACTATCCTCTTGAAGAACCCCGCTTATTACAACACACAAAACAAACTAATATTGTGCAGAAAATTCTGCATTTATTTTTAGAAAGTGGCTTTATTAAATAGTGGACAGTGGACACTCATTCCGAGGGGGTTAACAAAACAATATGAGGTATTAAAGCAGGGTCACGTAGCAGCGAGCTACGGAGCTACGACTTCGTAGAGCTGCTACGAGATTACTACGCTCTGAGGTAAAATTGTCATAGAAATTAGTATTATAAGTACCTATGTATTAAATAAATATTAACAGGAATGGGACCTCTTAGCAGTGTAACACAATCCTATGCAAAATTTTCTAAATCGATGTTATGTATTCCCCTGTTTCCTCCGAATATAGTTAACTTATTTGATAAACTGAAAGAAGATGAATTAAACTATGTCTCTATAATTATGCTTATGTTTATAAAATCTTCATTTTGTTTGTAGCGAACGTCTAATCACGCGAGTAAAACTGGGATTTTAAGAGGTGTACTATCAAATAACCGAGAGTTTATAAGATTAATAATAATAATAATAATAATAATATGGGACAACTTCCACACACGGTCACGTGGTCCCAAACTAGGCTAGAAGCCTGTACTATGGTAACCAGATGACTGATATACATACTTAAATACGATTATAACACCCAGACACAGATCAAACAGACATGTTCATGCACACAAATGTTTGACCTGTTAATGACAGGAACATAGTTTACTTCAATATCAGGATGTAAAATAGAATCGATTAATTGTATTCGGAGGAAACAGGAAAATATAAAACATCGATTTGGTAAGTTGTCATAGATTTTTGTCAAATTTCTTATTGCTAGGATACGATACGCCACCTATTAGGAATTTGATACATCCCTATGAAAAATATACTAAATCGATGTTTTGTATTTCCCTGTTTCCTCCGAATGTTTCTAACCCATTAAATCATCATCATCATCAGCCAGAAGACGTTCACTGCTGAAAATAGGCCTCCCCCATATAACACCATAAGCTATTCGTATGGGGGAATTTTGCCGTAATCACCACGCTTGGCAGGCGGCTTGGTGATAGCAGTAGTTGGAATTCTTGGAAACGGAGAGCGCTGTTACCCACTCTCCGAATATGTCCCTCTGGCGGGTCTCACGACTCCCACGAACCCATTGAATAAATATATATATTCTGATATTTTTAAAATAAGGTACATGTAGTGGTAGGCTTCTTTTGCAGGGAGCCGCAAGGGAATGTACCACACCTTTGCCAGTTATTCATCCGCCAAGTAGTAACATGCAAACATTACTGTGTTCCGGTCTGAGGGGCAATGTTACCAGCGAAATTACTGGGCATGACGAGTTTCAACAACTAATAACTCAGGGTGGCAGGCGCAGTGCAGTGGCGCGCAGAATTTTGAATTTTAAAACAATAGGTGGCACTGTGTCTGATATGGACAATCATGATGCTTCCATCAGGCACCTGATTTGCTCGTCTTGTCACTGACTATCATAAAAAAATCCCCATCATTTTACTTTATAGTTAGAATTTAACTTTTACGGCACTGTGCAACATTTCACTTATCAAAGTTATGTTTACTACCTGTTTAGATGAGACGGTTACAACGAAATGACGTCAAAATGTATGAATCATAGGCAATCAGGAACAACTTGTTTCTATAATATAAAGATAACACTTTTGTACCGAGTGTATTATAATGAGCAATTCAATGAAATATTGAGTAGACAAGATAAGGAAAGTTTGGGATTATCTATCTATCTATCTATCGATTATAATCCTAACTTACATGACACACAGACATGACATACATGACAGCCCCGTTGGCTCAGATGGTAGTAACTCTGCTTTATGTGCCGCAGGTCCCGGGTTCGATCCCCGGCCAGGTCAAACATTTGTGTGCATGAACATGTCTGTTTGATCTGTGTCTGGGTGTTATAAGCTAATTTAAGTATGTATAACAGTCATCTGGTTATCATAGTACAGGCTTCTAGCCTAGTTTGGGACCAGATGACCGTGTGCGGATGTTGTCCCATATTATTATTATTACATACTTTTTGACACCCAGTTAGCTATCCCTTGGACATAGCTCTTTTATAGGTAAGTTTGGTTATTATCTAAGCATAGAGTAAGAAACTATCGAAGTTCCCACTGGCACCTAGGCTCAAACCTAGCTCAAACTGCACGATTACTCTTGTTTGGATTAACCTGTGTATATCAAACGAAATATTATCTCCTTTTATTGAACCGTGCTTTAACTTTTTAACTTTTAAACTAGCGTTATTCCCGTGCCTTTGCTCCCGTAGGAATTTCGAAAATGCCTTTCTGAAATAAACCCAATTATAAATAATGGGCGTTGATTTGTGTGTGTCCGTCATTCGGGTCTTTGATCTTCTTTATATAATTCGAAAAAAAAAAAAGAAAGGCTCGTTCCCATTGGTCAAAAAATTTGTTTCCATTTAGTTACAAAGCTATTTACTATTGAGAGCTATGGAGAGGGCTATATGTTTGGGATTTATCTGCGAGATCAGAAATGAGAAGATCCGTAGCCGAACGAAAGTTACCGCCATAGCCCAGCGGATTAGCAAGTTGAAGTGGCAATGGGCAGGGCACATAGCACATAGAACTGATGGCCGATGGGACTGTAAAGCTCTCGAATGGAGACTACGGACTGGTAAGCGCAGCGTAAGACATCCATCCACAAGGTGGACAGCTCTGATAAGGACGGCGGGAACACGCTGAATGCATGCCGCTTACAAGCGGACTGGATGGAAATCCAAGTGGGAAGCCTATGTTCAGCAGTGGACGTCCTATGTCTGAGATGATGATGGTGATGATTTACTATTTAGTTGTATCTTTGGTATAAAACAAAGTAGCTTCCCTTATAGTTTATAGCATCACTTTGTTGTCCGTCTGTCTGTCTATATGTCTGCCTGACCGTCAAGACACTTTTTAACGGGAACGCGTGGAGGTATCAAGTTCAAATTGATATCTACTATCTGTCTATATGTCTGCCTGACCGTCAAGACACTTTTTAACGGGAACGCGTGGAGGTATCAAGTTCAAATTGATATCAACTTCTCAGATCTGCTGTCTCTTGTGGCTTTAAAAAAATCATACTTCCATATTAACGTAATCAAAGTTATGGACATTTTACTGCACATTTCCATACTTTGCGCAAGGAACTAATAGATGGCGCTGTATTTTTGAAGTGACTTAAGCGTTTTGTTGAGGTATCAGGTATGGATCCCTTCCTTATCCATACATTGGTATGACTTAGCAATTTATTAATTAATGTCAAACCAGCGAGTTTGACATAAAATCAATATCATCTCAACCGTTGGTACTCCACTACTGAACATAAGCTTCCCCCATAAAGGGGGGTTATGCCAAAATCAATATACTCAATACATATAGGTTTACGAGTATATATACCTGTCAGTAAGTTATAATGTTATTTGTGTGGAGTTATCGCGAGAGCGTGAGGTGATGGAGTTTTATGGTTGCCATAAACGTTTCATTGGCTTCTGTGACGTACTTAGAAGTTTCTCTTTGTGATTCTCTGAGAGGTTGCAATTAACTGAGTAATACATGTATACGTATAACTTATTAATTACTAGCTGTGCCCTGCGGTTTGACCCGCGAGACATCGTTCCCGTGGGAAAAAGTACCCTATGTCTTATTCCAGGGTCTAAAGCTCATACCAAATTCATTTGGTATGCAGCTGCATACCAAATTTCAGCCAGCAATCTGTTCAGTAGTTTTGGTTTGAAAGAGAAACAAATATCCATCCGTCCATCAATGACAAAATGTGGGTGTGCCTACTAAAGGACTGAGTCCAAGGTGCACCTCTGCTTACCCCTTCATAAAAAGGCGTGATTGTATGTTATGTTAGGAATGTTGTTATGCTTAGAAAAAAATTTAATTGCAGTAAGGAATTTCTTAACATAAAGTTTATTCGATAATTTGTTACCGAAATAAATACGAAACGTGACGGCAATGTTAACTGCGTTTTGAGAAATTCTGAACTTTGTCGTGTACTTATAACTCACAGAACAATGTACCTTCCTATTTATTACTATACATACATACATGTATTAGATACTTATACATAAATTTGTATGATCCATAAGGACCGCTAGTAATCCTATTATCCTACTTTCTACTAATATTATAAATGTAAAAGTTTGTGAGGATGGATGGATAAGATGGATAATCCAAAAATACTAAACCGATTGGGCTGAAATTCGGTGTAAACTTGTTTATACAGGTATATAAATAGCCGTGCCCACGCGGTTCACCCGCGTAGTCTTCGTTCCCGTGGGAATATCGGAATAAAAAGTACTCTATGTATAATTCCAGGGTCTAAACTATCTACCTACATACCGAATTTCAGCTCAATCGGTTCAGTAGTTTTAGCGTGAAAGAGTCACAAACATCCATCCATCTCACAAACTTCAGCATTTATATTAGTAGAATTACGCTGATGCTTTATTGAATAAATACTTTTAGACTCGAACAGTGTAATTGGGGTAACCCGTTCTGTTAGAGTATAAATTCAAATTATTATTATAAATAATATTATTCACATCTGACGATTGTTGCCGTATTTGGTTAACCATCATTGTACACTTTAGTTTATATGGATAATATAAAGTTTTGCATTTGTACTTACTTATGTTTCTACAAGAACAGCCTACAAGTTAGTAGCTACATAAGTTATTTGTTCCATTGTTATTAATTTTTCAAAATAAAACTGATAGCGAATGAAACTAAAAATGCAAGTAGAAAGAAGTGATCAAAGGACAGTGAAAATATCAACAAGATATTTTAATTCATGATGACGTACGGCAAATTTAGCTCACAGTAAACATTCTCAGCTGTCCGAATATAAATGAAAATTCATATGTGCGACATTAATGAAGTTGTCTTCAAGGACGATATTTTATGAAGATTACATGTGATTAATTTAGAACACGTATTTTTATGAGTGAAGGGCCAGACCTGAACTGAAATACAGTTAGTACCTAAAGCAATAAAGAGTTTATTAATGCACGTTGAGTAAAAATCGTATTGAGTGCAACAAGTGTTCACGATCTTCGATCACGAGTTAAGAATTTGGCGTTACTTTTCGGAACTCCATTGTAGAGTTCTGGAACAAGAATCTTTAGTTCTTTGTTCCAATTTTTTGTGTCAAAAACAACATGCACAGTGCACCGCCCTCTATTAGGTATTATTTTTGTTAGTGACACCATATATCGACACGTGTTTCGCGTCTACACGACGCATCATCAGGAAATAGACTCTGACCCCGGTGTAAGGGCGATAAATGTTAGTACGACGCCGCTCCTCGGGATGTTACCTCGGATGTACTCTCTTTACATGCAATTTAGCGGGCGGGAGGGCGGTGCACTATGCAAGTTGTTTTTGACACTAAAAAATCTGAACTAAAAACTAAAGATTCGTGTTCCAGAAGTCCACGAGTGTCTGGTTTGATAGGTAATCTTATGGAAGCCCACTGACAGTGCATCGCACTGAAATTTTGGTGCTTGAGAGGCAGTGGCATAAGTCGAGTGACGTGTGGTTAGGTGTATGAAGGTAATATTTCGGTATATCTCTTTACATTTAGTGGTTCCCGGTTATATAATAGGGCCACCTCTTTCTCATCCCGTTACCAAAATCCCAAATATAAGGGACATTTCTGTGGATGGCAAAAATATTCCTCCTTAACATAAAATGATCATAGGAGCCTTTTTACAACAAACACGATAGTTTCCCTCACTACTTGTTATCCGTTGCTATATTATTTCGGGATAAAAAGGAATGATTTATTTTCCGCTATGAGGAAAACTTGAGAAGAGATCTAATATAACGATGTCAAAAACTTTATTACAATGTTTTAGAATAACAAAGGGAGGGAAATTGGTTTCATTGATTGACATTGTGAGCCCACCTAGTGTAGAGGATAAGGGTAGGAAGAAAGGTATCCTGATCAGGACCACGAAAAATACACGGACACATTATTAGCACTGTTTGACAGTCTCGTTGGCTCAGATGGTATAGTAACTCTGCTTTCTGTGCCGCAGGCCCCGATCCCCGGCCAGGTCAAACATTTGTGTGCATGAACATGTCTGTTTGATCTGTGTCTGGGTGTTGTATGCTTATATAAGTATGTATATCAGTCATCTGATTACCATAGTACAGACTTCTAGCCTAGTTTGGGACCAGATGACCGTGTGTGGATGTGGTCCCAATATATAGTATAAATATTAATAGCACTGTAAAAATATAGTACTAGTGTAACATCAGTGTGACAGAGCACCGAGACTATGAAAACCGTTAGACATCCACTATACATTATACTACCATAGCCGTAGGAAGTCTGATGAGCGATGTCCCAGAAGGGACCACATTATATGTCTCGTGGGGTTAATGTGGTCCTAGCGCTTTGTGGAAAGCATTACACATTGCTGAACCTTTACATTTTGTGTCGCAAGGGATGGAGATGGATTTGCCTTACATGGTCTACGGTCTAGCAGATATAGTTCTATTTGCCGACGATACGTCATTGATTTTTAAAGTTGATAGGAAGGATACTTCACTAGTACATGTTAATAATACTTTAGCAAGTATATCCAGATGGTTCACAGCAAACAATCTGTTATTGATTGCGAAAAAGACTAAATGTTTGAAATTTTCGTTGCCTAACGTCAGAAGTATAGAACCAATCATAGTTCTTGACGGTGAAAGACTCAATATTGACAATGCAACTTTGTTCCTTGGCATAAATATAGACTGCAATGGAGCACTCATATCACCGAGCTCTCAGGGAAACTAAGCTCTGCAGCTTACGCGGTTTATAAAATTAGGCAGCTAACAGATATAGCCACGGCGAGATTAGTGTACTTTGCATATTTCCATAGCTTGATGTCTTATGGGATTCTGTTGTGGGGGTCAGCCGCAGATATAGAAACTATCTTTACCTATACTACAAAAACGTGCAATTCGTGCCATCTATAAGATGCGTCCACGCGAATCCCTTAGGGAATTATTTAAAGAAATAAACATTCTGACCCTACCATAAATTAAAAATTTAAATAAATAAAAATTTACATAAATTAAAATTAAATAGTGACCTTCATAATTTTAATACTAGGAATAAAGATAAAATAGCTGTACCTAGCTTTAGATTATCTAAAACAAATAAAAAGACATTCTTAGGAAATAGTGTACGTTTCTATAATAAAATCCCAAAATAGATAACTGGGCTCTCAGAGGGTAAATTCAAAACCTATAAATCTACTTTACCTACTAAGGAAGGCTTATTATAAAGTCAACCAGTACATAGAAGACAAAGATGCCTGGAAACTTCTGCATAGCCGCCTCGCGGCACCTTCAAAGAAAACGAATGTAACCAAACTAAATATTGTGAAACTATCTGTTGAAAAAATTAAGCCCTACAAGTTTCTTGTGCGTTCTTCTAGTAGAGGTATCTTTCCGAACGCACGGTAGACTCAGTACTGTTTATCTTCATTGACGTGCAAAAGTGTCAGATTATAACCTATTTGAATAAATCTGTTTGAGTTTGAGTTTGAGTTTGGAGACGCATCCATTCCTGGATATAGAGTTAGTTACCTATACATGAAGATAGGAGAGGGAAGCCTATGCCTTATAGCAATAGGACAAACATACCTACCTAAAAACTAAAAACAATAGATAATGCATGGTAGTACTTATTAAATAAACCCAAACTAAAATTTCACGGGGTCACAAAATAGGTAGGAACTTAAAAGTACTTTACAAACAAAATAAAAAAGTACATCGCACCACACGCCCACAGAAAATCCCAAAAGTTCAGACCGGCCAGATGTTGCGTTTTATTAGTTGGCTCAACCAACTCTGCTTATTGAAACTACTATTTGTTTGCGCTGATATTTGACCCATAATAAATGACGATCGGCGATCGATGTATGCAATCAAAAGAGATTTATGACATATTTCTATGATCATATTGTGGGACGCTGATAAAGGTGAACGCACATCTATCCGAGCCGAAAGCACTGAAGGAAACGAATTTTAAAATTCTTAGTATGAAATCCTATGAAACCTCCTTCGTTGCGCCGATTTCATATAAAGAATCCTAAAATTAATTTATTAAATTAAGTTTCGTTCGGTGCGTTTGGCTTGGATAGATTCTGATGTGCGTTCACCTTTATAATAAATATGAATGAACACAATTTGATATTACGTATTGATGTAAATTACATTATCATTCGTAGTGTAAATTCATGACTGCTGCCTCGTTGGTGTAGCGGTGCGGCCGCGACTGTTAGCATGAGGTTCGATTCACAGACCAAAAAAGTTATTGAATTTCCCAATTCGGAATTTTCTCAATGCCTGGAGTCTAGGTGAAACGGTTGATGGCAATAGTCATTCGTATCACTTTTCTTGTGTTATTTGGTCATCATAATTAGGCCCCTTGGGGACTCTTGGGAACCCCTTGGGGATTGAAACTATCCCACTGACACTAATATTCGTCGTTGCCCCAAATGGCAGTTTAATCGAGTCCCAGCCCAAATATTGACACAATTATACTCACCTAGAAATGTTTACGAAATTATCCTGAGGTAACACCGTACTTAGTCTAACGACCTGTTGGCTGCCGAACATAACAGCTTTGCCTCGCTATACTTAGGCTTTTATTTGTAAAACCTTTTTCGGAATCAGCATAGCTATCTCACAGAATAAGCTCTAGATTTATTGTGTTCAATTTCAGAAGATTTTGTATGCTAGTCTGAAATGGTTTTTTACGCCTTTTTGGCATGTTTGGTAGGAAACTACATAATAATAATAGAATATTACAAGAAAAAGGTTTCGGAACTGTTCCATAGGAACAACAACAACAACAACCTACAATAAAGATCCCATTGAATGCTAAATGAAAGTGAATGGTTTAGAAACAAAGTAAGCATAACCACCTACCTGATTGACTTTTTAAGTCACTGTATAATATTATGACTTATGCCGAATTTGGCTTTTCATCATCATCAGCCGGATGAAGTCCACGGCTAAACATTGCCTATGTTCCGGGTTCCCATAGCACGATAATTTGGCTTTTTAACAGTAATAATATATACCTTAAACATAATTTGCATATATATAAGAGCATATACTAATACTTAGAGCTACTCGAATTACTTATATATTACACTGTGCTTGCATAAATTTCACCTAGGTACTTCCTTGTGAAAGCCCCACGTCTCATAAGATGACATGTCATCTAAAATATCCCTAGATTGGGTTATCTCGGATTTTATTCGCCACGCGACCTCCGGCACCTCGACAAGGTCAGAGTAAAACAACTAGGAGAGAGGTGGTAAAGATAATATAGAGACAGTAGGAGACCTTGTTATATTTTGGTGTGAATTAAAATCAAGATCCTCATACCACAAAATATAGAGTTATACTGGCTAATTGTAATCAGTTGTCACCCTCTTGAAGGGTGAAGGGACATAATTGTAGTCATCATTTTGAAAAACTTTCACTAATGATCCAACTCTGAGGTCGGCAAAATATATTAAGCTGTTTCACATACAAATTAAAGGTGAACGAAGTAGCAGATATGATTTCAGTTGGATTTATGCTGTGAGTTTTTCATAAAAATGAGTATAATGACATTTTAAAAGTATATCAGTACTGTGCCTACTGATTATATAACGCTAGGTTACATGTTACCACGAACTTATTGCTCTGAACATTCTAAAAGGGTGCTAACAGAAAGTTAGATTAGTTGGTTTGTTTCCAAAAGCGGCTTGCGGTCAGCTGCTGAGTCCTATATATAAGGAAGGTTTCCAATTGTTGAGTCTATATTCTATATTTTAAGGATGAGGTTTCTGGTAAGAATAGAAAGTTCAAGTTTCATTTTGTATAGATATAAATTATTAAAAAAAAAATTAAACCGACTTCAAAACCAGAAATAGGCACTCAAAAGCGAAAAATAAATTAATATAGTTCACTGGCTGGCACCGACTTCAAATATATGACTGGGTAGCGCTTATTATAATTATATTAATTTTTTCGCTATTGAGTGCTTATTTGTGGTTTTGAAAAAGATTTTTTTTAAATATAATTTATTTAACCCTTTATAGTGAAAAACAAGTTTAAATTAAAAAATTACATGCCTAGATAAAATTTCGTGTCTGGGCTGTTCACCATTGAGGAGTTTAGAACAGCCTGTTTAAATTTATGGTTAAATCCATTTACAAAATTTTGTGTATTCACCGTTGAGGAGTTCCCTCGCTGGAAGTCAACCCTGGGTGCACCAGCCATGTCATGATGGAGTTTAGAACATGCTATATTATAGTTATTAAAACCATTTACAAAATTTCCTGTCTTTGGTGTTCGCCATTGAGAAGCTTCACTATCCACCTGCTGACTCCATCATCAGCTCAGCTCAGCTCAATATTAGCAGATTATTGCATTGTTACTAAACTTACATAAGTATGCAAAATTTCAGCTCAATTGGAAACCGGGAAGTGGGTCAAAATTGTTAGTTAGTTAGTTTTTCCTCGGTTTTTTCTCGAGATTCCATCATCAGATTCTGATTTGATGATAATGGGACCACCCTTTCGAACTAAAAAGATTTTTTAAATCGGTTCACAATTGGCGAAAATATCGATGAAAATTCACAAAAAAAAATATCCTTTTTTTACTTTTGTCAAGTCATGAAATAAAAGCCATATCAAAATCTACACTGTGATGGTATTTTATCTCCTGTTACTATAAGTTTTGAGTTAATTTTGAAGTATTTTTTATAATAATCTTAAAATTACTACTAAATGATTTTTTTCCCTTACGACTTAAGTACTGTTATCGCCTGGCGTATTTATAAATGTATAAATATTATAAAAGAATTGCTCGTTTTAACAACTTTCAATATAATTTTTGTATTTGGAAGAGTAGTGAAGTGCAGATACATCCATATTCTTCGACGCCGACTGGTTGGCTTGCTCGGCAGCTGTTTTAGCGCTGAGCGCGTCAGTTCACTATTCACTGTGTTCAGACCATAGTTCAGGCTGCTGATTGCTGTTTACTGACGCGCGGTGCGAAGTGCGAATACAACCAGTGTATGTACTTGGTACCTACTCCTACCTATATTTTATATTGGCGCTGCACGGTTTATGTATTTTTTCTAGTGTCAAGTTTGGGTGTCAAATCTTACTGTTTGATATTATGTTTGTACACCAAATATGCTAAACCGTTTAGGATTAAATTTGGTATACAGGTAGTTTTGATACTTAAAAGACAAAGCAAAAAAAAAATAGACCAAGAATAAAGGCAAAGTAATATTTTTGGCGGCCGAATTACACCTACCTACTAGGTATGCCGCCCAGGCCTAGGTAGAAAGGGGGCTTAGGTGGCTAAAGGGACATGGGATTGGTAGGTATTTATTTTTATTGAAGCTACCTACAGTAATAAGAGAGGACCATCTACTAATATTATATAATGGGATGAGCCACACAAAGGTATGAGATCCCATCAAAAACATAAATGTAAAAAAATGCAAGTAAGTCTCGCCACATAATATGTAGAGGTCCATACATCAGGCTATGTTCAGATTGAAACATTTTTACGCGCGTTTTCAAATCGCGCGTTTAGATATCCTAATATTGACATAACAACTAAACACACTACGTTTATCGGGGAGTCTCTATACTCTAAAATACAAGTTTTTAACTTAGTTCAGATGTGGAGGCTTCTCTAGGTTGGCGTAGCAGCTTTGATAATGGGATGGTGGCCCGTGTCGATCGCCGATATTGATAGAATAACATTCCTCTTTATACCGTAACTAGCAATTTGATATCTAAGACTTAACACTATTGTAGTAATGTAAATTTTATTCATTAAGCAATATTGTAATTCCTACCTTAAGAATAGTTGTAAAAACTATTTACAAATAAATATATCTATCAATCTACTTACATATAAAGCGCGCGCGTCGACGCGCGTGAGCGGGCGTTAAATAGCGCGGATAACGATTCACGGACGTTTAGTAACGCGCGATAACGCGGTTTACATGTGAACATAGCCATAATATAATAATCAGGTGTTGTTGAAGGCTATTTATTAGTTGAAGGCTATTGATTAATGCTTTCCCCTTCTATCTTGTTATTATAATATACTCGTGGGACTTAACGATTGATTTATAACGAATTCTTCTTATTGGAATTGCAACGTTTAAAATGGTTTTAAATAGGAAGGTAAGTAATTGCGCTGCATTGTAATGAAACAATTAAGTTAAAAGCTCATTTAAAAATAGTCCAGTTAAATGTTAGTTCTATTACTTAAATCAAGAAATAGGTGAAGTCTAGTCTTAGGTGGAACTTTAGAACAGACTAACTGGTACACTAACCCATGCTTAGATATCTGGAAGAGAACGCTCTGAGCGATATGACCGCCAATTATGGTTATTAGTTTTAATTTTATTATCGTTATTTTCTGTGGTATGTATGGTCACAGACCAGATATGGTATGTTATAAAAAGTTATACCTACCTATACCATACCCATCTATCATTTATTAAAGAATAGTAATTATTAGTGGTAGGCCTTTTTAGCAAAGGGCCGCCTGGGAAAGTACCACACATTTGCCAGTTATTCATCCGCCAAGCAGTAATGTTGGCAAACATTACTGTGTTCCGGTATGAAGGGCAATGTTGCCAGCGAAATTACTGGGCATGATGAGATTCAACAACTCATATCACAGGGTGACAGGCGCAGTGCAGTGTCGCGAAGAATTTTGAATTATAAAACACTGGGTGGCACTGTGTCTGTATATGGGCAATCATGATGCTTACCATCAGGCACCTGATTTGCTCGTCTTGTTACTCACTATCATAAAAAAAAAAGTATGATCCTGAAATAGCACATAGGTAGGTAAGGTATATATACTTTTTATCCCGATATTGTCACGGGAACGAAGACTATTCGGGTGAAACCGCGGGGCACAGCTAGTATAAAATAATTGAAATGAATATACTAAACATTAAAATAAAAATAAAATTTTTTTTATTATGGCGGGTACAGATTTGCGAAATATAGCATGCAATGTAACACGCAATGAAAGAATTTGCCGTCCACATTGTCGCAATGTATCATGCAATGTAACAGAATTCCCATAGTGTGGACGGCTTGCGCGCACGAACCGTGCTCACTGTGCGCACGAACAGAGCATTTCAACTCGTGCGCGCCTCGATCCGCCATTTGTCGGTTTTTTCGCCGAACACAAAGGGGCGCGCATGCCGGAATCAGATGTGAGTACGTACATGCTCGGTTCGTATGTGCTTTGCGTCCACACTTATGAAATGCTCTTTTCACGTTACATTGCATGCTACATTTCGCAAATCTGTACCCGCCTTTAGAATTTATCCAAAAATAACTTAAAATTGTACCTTCCATTGTTTACACAGAATCATAGATCATAGCGTCGATAGCGTCGTCATCGAGCATAGCGAGACTAACCGAATAAAATCACACCTTCCGAAGTAGGCACGCCGTAGTTCACGTAGTTTCATGGTCCTACTAAGGTAGGCACAGTCGAACAATAAGATTGAAGATTGATGCCATTGTTGCCATTATGCCAATAAAACTTCTAACTCGCATTCGAATATTTCTTGTACTCGTATTCCTAAAAAAAAAATATTAAATCCTAATTGAGTAATTTGAAAACAGAACTTTCGTAGTGGATTGTAGATATACGACGAGGGTAACCACGTCATATATACCTACATAATTTATAATATAACGTTATATGTATTTTATGTATCCTGTGTACTTTGCAAGGGCCTTGCAAGTAATCTTATTTATGTAGGTACTTCTTGCAAGGGTTGTAAGTAAATGTACGATTATTGGCTATATGTTTGTGGAGGTCCGAAGAACGTGACTATTTGAGATTTGGTAGGATTTGTGTATTGATAAGAGAATATTAGGTACAATCTATATCGTCACTATGTGTGTTTACTTCCCCGGTAGGTCGAGTTTCGTCAACTAATAACTCAGAGTGACAGGCGCAGTACAGTGCCGCGCAGAATTTAGAGTTTTAAAACACTGGGTGGCACTGTGTCTGATATGGGCAATCATGATGCTTACCATCAGGCACCTGATTTGCTCGTCTTGTTACTCACTAGAATAAAAAAAGTTCGAATAATAGGTGGTTGAGCCGACATACAAACTTTAACAGCTTGACAGCCTCGTTGGCCCAGATGGTAGTAACTCTGCTTTCTGTGCCGCAGGGCCCGGGTTTGATCCCCGGCCAGGTCAAACATTTGTGTCCATGAACATGTCTGTTTGATCTGTGTCTGGGTGTTATAAGCGTATATGAGTATGTATATCAGTCCATCTGGTTACCATAGTACTGGCTTCTAGCCTAGTTTGGGATCAGATGACCGTGTGTGGAAGTTGTCCCATATTATTATTATGTCGCTCGAAAACACGGGATATATAGATATATAGCCGGTCTTTTGAGCTTTTAGCTAGTTATACTACAAAAATACGTATTGTAACTGCAATAAATATGTATTTAATGTATTTCATTAAGAATTCCATAATCCCAAAAAATACCTATTGGCAGTTTTAAAACGGCTTCGGTCACTTATTGGAAATTAAAGATTCGAAACCAGTTTCCAAAACAGATGGATTCTTCTTTATGGAAACCAGGTTTACAATCAGGAAAATAAATCGGTTTAGGAAACTGGTTTCGAATGTAGACTTATCTTTTTTCAAAATTTCAATAATAACTAGGTAATTGAAATAAAGTGAGGTCGCAAATAGAATAGGTATGCATAAAATAAAACCTTTTTATCGACTTTATGGTATACTTTCGGACGCCATCGTAACTACGTTATTCTCTTAATCGTTAAAGTAATGCCTCGGTGGCGCAGAGGGCGCATGCTCGACTGCCAATCAAGAGGTCTCGGGTTCGATCCCCAGGTCAGGCAGTGTTATTGGATATTATATTGGATTTTTCCATTAGGAATTATCTCAATAACTGCCTGGAGTCTGGAACTGTGCCCGGTAGATGGCAATAGGCTCGCCCCCTATTACATGGGACCAATAACTTATGACGAAATGTGGGTGTATTTACTGTGGGACTGAGTCCTGGGTACACCTCTGCCTACCCCTTCGGGAAAAGGGCGTGAATGTATGTTATGTTATGTTATGTTATGTTAAAGTAATGAAGAAGGGTAACTGGTAATACAAGCAGGTATGGTGATTTATAACAAAACAAATCAGGCGAATTCATGCACTGACGAAACATTTTCAGGCGTCTAGTCAAATTATGTGAATGTTGACAAGTTAAAGTCAACTTATTACTTCGATGATTATAAAATTAAAATATATTTTGGCTCAACGTATAAGCATTGCTATTCAACGTGGCAATGCCGCCAGTATCTTGGGTACGCTGCCATCTGACAGTGGTTTAGAGCACTTGGATTTTCTATAGGCTGGCATGTCGGCCTGTGGATTTTCGAAGCGTTCTATGGTATAGTGTATTTAGTTAGGGTAGGTAGTAAGTAGGTAGCTCTATTGTTTAGTCTTTTTTCAATAAAGGCACTCTGCCATATAAAAAAAAAAAAAATATATTTTCTGATGATGAATGTGGACGTCCTGTATCAGGATTTGGCTTATATAGAGACCTGACTCTACATGGTCTCATGTCTAAGTATATAATAATAATTAGTCACTGCCCACCCCAATGAGAACTAGGGGTTAGTTTGTATTTTGTTTAACCTTCAAATGGTCAGGTGCCGCCAATTTAAAGTCGCAACGAAAACATCATTTTACTTCTCAGAAACTGCTTGTTCCCCCACGACTGCACCTTATTGGTAGATTGTCGTTGCCCTAACGGGAAGTGGCAAGTGCAAAGTTCAGGAGTTAGAGGGTATTTGACGTCATTTTGACGTCTCGTCATCTTTAGTGTTCCAGATCAGCCTTAGTTGCACAGTTTCATTCAAATTGGATCCAAATGATCGCTATTATAGCTCGACAGAAAAGAGTAGAAAATAATGGGGACGCCACTGTCTTTTACAACAGTAAAAGCAATTGAATCAACACATATATTTTAAATTAGTTCCGTTTATACTCTTTTCTGTCGATCTATACGACTTCCATATTATTGAAGCATTAGAACAAACTGACAGTAGTAAAGGGGATGGCGAGTCTAAAATTCGTAAGTAAATTTAATATTTTTTACTATCGCCATTAATTATTATGAACTAAGCAAATGTGATCCTAAAATTAGACCGTGCGTCGCCTTTAAAAAATAGTTAGTTCTTAACCTTTTTATTTAAATCAAATTATAAATTAAACGGCGTTAATAAGATGTATACTATGTTTGGGAATATTATTTAGCTCCTATGGTAAAATAAAGGTTGAATTTTTTTAAGAAGATATTAATATTGTGATTGTTATTTTGTATTTTTATTTTGACCTAAATTTTTAATTTATCATGTAATTCAATTAGTTTTTTTTAACATTTTAGAGCAGTATTATTTCGAAGGTATGTGTCTGTCGAAATAATTATCTGCCGAACAAGTGCATGTCGACGCAGGGTCTGTCGAAGTAGTGGCCTTTCGAAGGAGTGTGATGTCGCAATATATTCTGTCGAAATAATGCTTGTCGAATATATGTCCAGTCGAAGCAATCGATTTATATTTTTTCGAAGTTGGAGGCGTGTCGAAACAATGATCTGTCGAAATTCAGTGGTATACTCATTTGCAAGTTGCTTAGATTGACGGGTGGATGCACCCCCTCTTGAGTAATATACACTACTTAGGTACCTACAATACTTTTTTGTAACACGTTTACACATTATTCAATGATAGCATTTGTTTAACCTACTTTACCTAAGTACCGTTTCAACTTTACCTTCTTATAATTATATTAAATTGTGTTTTTAACCGATACAATACCGGTGCTATTGCAAAACACGCACACTATTAATTATGACCATTAATTCTAAAAAACATGTTAAACTAGTATAATAAATAAGATAAAAGGCTAAAGGTCGTATTAGTAAGTATTGTATTAATAGGCGAGTTTTAATTTAAGAACCTATTGAGACGAAGGTATTGTTCGACGGATAAGGTTATGTTTGTAGGGTTGATGTTATTTTGTGACGCGCATGCTACAGATTCTGTGAACGTTTTGGTGGTTTTATGGAAAGTATTAATGGCAACGTGGGATTTCACGGAGATCTATGGCATGTGCGAGGGCGCGATGGCAACACAGGGAGGTGGATGCCAGCGCGACAGATGATTGTAGAGCGAGATTGGAGATGGTGCCCTTGAAATAAATCATGTAAAATATTCTGAAGTGTTCGAGTATGGAAAAGGCACGCTAACATGTTGCATTTCGTGCCCTTAACTCTTAACTGATACCTTTACTATACAAATAATAATATAACATAACATAACATACATTCACGCCTTTTTCCCGAAGGGGTAGGCAGAGGTGTACCAAGGACTCAGTCCCATAGTAGATACACCCACATTTCGCCAGTATGTTATTGGTCCCATGTAATAGGGGGCGAGCCTATTGCCATATACCGGGCACAGTTCCAGACTCCAGGCACAGATAATTCCCAATGGAAAAATCCAATATTTAACACTATGCCTGACCTGGGGATCGAACCCGGGACCTCTTGATTGGCAGTCGAGCATGCGCCCACTACGCCACCGAGGCAGTCAATAATAATATACCTGTATACAATGCCACCCAGAACATAATAATATTATGAACTATTGCTGTTGATAATACGTAATACTCAAATTAACATGCTTTTTTATTATAAGGGTTCCGTACCTCAAAAGAAAAAAAGGATCCCACATAGGATTACTTTGTTGTCTGTCTGTCTGTCAATCCGTCTGTCAAGACATTTTTTAACCGAAACGCGTGGAGGCATCAAGTTGAAAGCTGATCTGCGGTCCCTTGTGGCTGTAAAAAAAATCATACTTCTAAGTTAACACAATCAAAAGTTATGGCCATTTTACTGCATATTTCCATACTTTGCGCAAGGAGAAAATAGATGGCGCTGTATGTTCTGTAGGCGGATTGTTTTTCGAGATTGGAAGCGTTTTGTTCAGGTATCTAGGTATCCCCCTGCCCTGACCCTACACTATGCATACAAACGTACGCCTTAAAAATTTATTATTTATTGAGCCTGCTATCGTATACAGGAATTATAAAATAATGTTAAGATATATTAAGGCGCTGTTCAAAGCAATTTCGCCCTCTCGCTCACACGTACCCACATTTTGGTACGTGTGAGATCTAAAAAATAGTACATGTAATTACATGTGTAGCCGTGCCTATTCCATTAAATAATACTCGAACACTTCAGCATATTTTAAATGATTTATTCCAAGCCCACCATCTTCAATCCCGCTCTACAATCATCTGTCGCGCTGGCATCCACCTCCCTGTGTTGCCATCGCGCCCTCGCACATGCCATAGATTTTCCTTAAACCACACGTTGCCATTAATACTTTCCATAAAACCACCAAAACGTTCACAGAATCCGTAGCATGCGCGTCACAAAATAACATCAACCCGTGTAGGGTTGATGTACAAGACATGTACCTAATAAAGACTAGGTTCTACAAAATAAAATTTTGTATTGTTGATTCAGTAAAAAATACAATTTAATTCTCTGACAATAGTCCCCAGAATCCAAAAGAATTGTCTCGTGTAGTGTAATTGGGAGAAAAAGGTTCTATTAGCTGTTAGATTAAACTTAAATTCAAGAATTATTGATGTAGATATACCATACGTAGGTATAAGGGCGTCGCCAAGGGGGGGCAGGGCAGCTAGAGAATCGATAAAATTTAGCCTTTATTGTCAATGTTGACATTCAAGTGCCGCCATACGATTGGCACGTATTTTTAAATACAGAACCATCTTAGTAATTGTAAATTGTATACAGGCAAAAACATACATACATTCACGCCTTTTTCCCGAAGGGGTAGGCAGAGGTGTACCCAGGACTCAGTCCCATAGTAGATACACCCACATTTCGCCAGTATGTTATTGGTCCCATGTAATAGGGGGCGAGCCTATTGCCATCTACCGGGCACAGTTCCAGACTCCAGGCAGTTATTGAGATAATTCCTAATGGAAAAATCCAATATTTAACACTGCCTGACCTGGGAATCGAACCCGGGACCTCTTGATTGGCAGTCGAGCATGCGCCCTCTACGCCACCGAGGCAGGCAAAAACTTGTTGTATATGTACCGTCTACCCAAATAGGGAATTTGGGTAGAAATTCCTTGACTAGCCCCCCCCCCCTCGATCATCGGCTGGCAACGCTCTTGCGTAGGTACCTAGTTCCCTAATTCATATATTACCGTACACTCCCGCATGTGTGCGTAAGATTTGTGAATATCGTCTAGATTTCGTATACGGCCTCTTAATATATTATATATGTAGTACTTATAATGTGAATTGCTTATGCAAATAGAGTTTATATACTATTAAGTAATTTTTACTAATAAATTATATTTACTTACCTTATTTCCTTATCAGGTATCAATGATAAATAGGTAAGTACTTACATAGTTAAGTTAGTAGACACTTTATCCATAAAAGTAGGTAGGTACTTATCACTTTATTGTCGGTTGAAAAGAGCGTTTGTCATCAGCTCGCCCACTTAAGTACTATACATACATTTTGGATGACATGTTTTCGAAAAAATACTCGAATAGGTATATAATTTCATATGAAGCGACTGTCTACCTATATTTACCTATTTACATCATTAATTTTCAATGTTTTTATCATTGTTATCGTAGCACAAAGAATTCCTCATAATACTTATTAATGATTTTTACACGTTTTCTAAACACATTTCGCCCGTTGGTTTTAATTTTCAAACAAACAAGGGCCCCGATGATTTATTGTCTTTTGTCATGTAGAATAATGAAGCTGACGTCATTATGAATAATTATTGTGCTGAATTGTATGATGACCTTTTGATTACTATTGCAGGTAAAGTTATTGATTAAGTAGGTAATCCCTTTGTAGAAAATAATCAATCTGTAGTACCAACATGAAGATAAACCATGAAAAACACTTTAAGTTAGTATAATATAATATATTGTTGGTATAAATAAACATTCTAAGCCTAACGCTGCACTACAGTTTTTGCCAATCGCGGCGCGCGGATATTTTCTTGTTATTTAAAATCAGTTGCTTGAAAAAACTGCCAATGCGGTAACTTGTATTGATGATGTTGAATCACAAAATGTTGTGATTGAAACCTTGATTCTTTATTTCGTGCTGAAAACCGCGCGTGGTTCATCGCGGTGTGGCCTGGCTCTTACTGTTATTAGGTACCTTTTACCTGTAGATTGTTGAAAAACTTTTTTGAAATATACAAGGAAACGGGCCGCCTGATGATAAGCGGTTACCGCCGCCTATGTATAGCAACACTAGGGGTATTGCCAGTATGATTCCAACCTTTTAAGTCCCTATTCCCTCTCCTTTTGAAGAGCCCCATGTACCTATAGCTCAACGGGAAGACTGCAGCCGCAGGGAGATAATTCCACAGTTTGCACGTATGCGACAGAAAAGAACGAGGAAATCGCAATGTGCGGATGAGCTCTCAGGCGATGGCTTAAGTGAATTAACCACGGCGATGGCGATTACCGATGTTTCTGCGCATATTTTTCCCAGGATTATTTAAAATTAAAGATAAATTATGCTAAGTGCATATTGCACAGAAAAGCAGAAAAGCCCAATGCCATGAGGAAAACGGAAAACTGGATAAACGTTAAAGTGAAGTTGATATTTATAAGCCTGAGTTACACCAACTTAGGTACATACTTGTAGCGGTTTCAATAACGCGAAAATACTCAACAAATAACCGAACGTTAATGTTGATACATACATACATTCACGCCTTTTTTCCCGAAGGGGTAGGCAGAGGTGTACCCAGGACTAAGTCCGGTATTGGTCCCATGTAATAGGGTGCGAGCCTATTGCCATCTACCGGGCACAGTTCCAGACTCCAGGCAGTTATTGAGATAATTCCTAATGGAAAAATCCAATATTTAACTTTGCCTGACCTGGGGATCGAACCCGGGACCTCTTGGTTGGTTGTCGAGCGACCGCCCTCTACGCCACCGAGGCAGAGGTTAATGTTAATTTCGAGGTTTAAAGTGAAAATGCTCAAATATGTATAGAAACAGGGAATATTTTTCCACTGAATTGTTTATGTGGTTGGCTCTGGGTCCGGCCCCCATTTGCGTAAAAACATGGACGAGTAATCCCCTTAAGGCGGTTGCTCTTCCATACAAAATGAAATTTCCTATGCTTATATTCTGGAGAAAGAGAAAATAAGTTTCCACTTTGAGTTTGAGCTTTGCTTTAAATCTGGACTTCATTTGCGCCAAAATATGTTTAGTTTAAGTAAACATATGGTTTAGGTATTTCATATATACAAAAAATACTTTAAAATAACATAAAAATATTTTTTAACAATTTTACAACATAACATACAATCACGCCTTTTTTTTCAAAGGGGTAGGGGATGTATCCAGGATGTATTCAGTCCCATAGTAGGTACACCCACATTTCGCCAGTATGTTATATTGGTTCCATGTAATAGGGGGCGAGCCAATTGCCATCTTCCGGGCACAGTTCCAGAATCCAGGCTGTCATGGAGATCATTCCTAATGGAAAAACCAACACTTTGCCTGACCTGGGGATCGAACCCGGGACCCATGTTCGGCAGTCGAGCTTGCGTCCATTACGCCACCGATACGATATGTTTTGGCGCAAATAAAGGCCAGATCAAAAGCAAAAACAAACAATTGAGTGGAAAATTATAATCTTATTCAAATCTCTTCTCTTATCAAATATGTAATTTGACAGCCTCGTTGGCACAGATGGTAGTAACTCTGCTTTCTGTGCCGCAGGGCCCGGGTTCGATCCCCGGCCATGTCAAACATTTGTGTGCATAACATATCTGTTTGATCTGTGTCTGGGTGTTATAAGCTTATATAAGTATGTATATCAGTCATCTGGTTACCATAGTACAGGCTTCTAGCCTAGTTTGTGACCAGATGACCGTGTGTGGAAGTTGTCCCATATTATTTATTTATTTAAAATTTGGGAAATTTATTTTGTAATAGAAGAGTGATTCCCATAACATTGGTCTAACAAGGATATTTGACAGTCAAGTAGGTATTGTTTATTGTTAAAGTTGTTGGTGCAATAGATCATTATAAGTAGGTATAACAAATTGGTGTAATTAGTTAAACGTACCGATGGAACAAATTACATTGTTATGTGACCTTCGAGGCGGTTAGGCGTGTTTTTGTCACACGTTATCTTGTAATATGTCTTTTGTTGCGTTAAAATGCTTAAACGACTTGCAATCGCCCGTAACAATTATGCGGAATTCACTCTAGTTTTTCTAAAAGGATTGGCCTTACAAATAACACAGCAATATCTTATGATATGTCATAGAAGTATAGTGTATGACACACAAGTCATTTCCTGCTAAGGATGTCACGAACATGGCGTTAGCTATGTATATATAGGTAATGGAATAGGTAGCTGGCTCGTAGATAAAACCATCTATTTTAATGTCAGTGGTTTTGAAATTACCAGCAATAAGGTGTTTATTATCTTGGTATTTTAACATATTTATATATGTTAAAATACCAAGTTATATATGGTGTTGACTGCCTCGGTGGCGTAGAGGGCGCATGCTCGACTGCCAATCAAGAGGTCCCGGGTTCGATCCCCAGGTCAGGCAGTGTTAAATATTGGATTTTTCCATTAGGAATTATCTCAATAACTGCCTGGAGTCTGGAACTGTGCCCGGTAGATGGCAATAGGCTCGCCCCCTATTACATGGGACCAATAACATACTGGCGAAATGTGGGTGTATCTTACTATGGGACTGAGTCCTGGGTACACCTCTGCCTACCCCTTCGGGAAAAAGGCGTGAATGTATGTTATATGTTATGTTATATATGTTTTCAGTAGATATTGAAAATCTTTGTGGCAGCTTCGTTCTTAAGCAGAATTTAATATTAAATATAATAAAAAGTTCTAGCTTATTTATTTAAATTAATATAATTCTACTTATTATTAAACTTGCAGAAAACATATTAATATAATATTTCCTAGTATATGTATTCAGCTAAACAATCATTGCATTATTATTGAAATAATAATTGTATTATTAAGTAGAAGAATAATTTAATAACAATAAATGCACCTATTTAATATACGAGTAACTACCTATATATCTACTTATGTTTTGCATAAGTAATCGGTCTTGCGATAGTACCTATACCTTAATTATAATTACTTATAACAATTTATTTCAATATCTAAACTTTTCAAACATATCTCAAAATATTTTTAAGGTGATTTCATATTCTCATATTGCAAGTAAAACCATAAAAACACACAGGGATAAAATTAAAGCACTAGCTCGGGGAAACCCAGCTCCACTCGTATGCTCGTTGACAAAATACAAAATAGTTTCACAGTCCACCACATAATTGGTCATTCCCTCCCTACTGTACATAATCACCCTGCAAACTGCATCCTTTGACACGTAGAGTCTTCTTTTAGTAGCTGGGTCCAAGACAGTGGTTACTCTCCAGTTTTTTACTCCGTTCACCACATCTGGAGGGCCGTACGCAGCGTTCTTCTCTCCTTTAGGTTTCTCGATCCACAGGCTGACGGCGACTCCATCCTCAGTCATTTTCCTAATGTTGTAATCGTGAATGAAGTAACCGAGGAACGATTGTGCGATGCCGCAAGATATAACGAGTGTCTCAGTGAGTTCGACATCCTCTATTCGCAGCCAGCACTGATCGGCTCGATCGTTCCGGTTCGGGAACTCCAGGGGCACAGGGAGCGTTAAAGGTCTCATCGGTTTCTCGGTCCCTTCACCGAACACTTTATACAGTAACGTCGCGAATAGAACTCCGAATAACATTTTAAATGTAGCGCTGAGCCGATGTCATGATTGTAACTAACCGATCGGCGTGGCTGCTTTGTGTCACTGTCACAAAAAGCGTTGCAGAATGGTTGAGAGCGGATGAGTTGCCTTCACGAGCAGTGATTACAGGTGGAAGATTATTAGATTGCAAATAACAACTCATTGTTATTAGTAGGTAGATATCTCAGTACTTGGCACGTGTCGTTCAGTTACTACTAATAAGAGTTGTCCTGGTATTTATAACGAATGATAGTTTTATTTATAAAACAGGTTTCATTAATTAAGTATTACTTACACTGATCGAGTATCGAGTCAAACCATTATTAAAATTTGGTAAACTTATCACCCAAATATTGGAGATTAAGGTCACCAGGCCTTTTATTGTTACACTATTTGTTCTTTTATCATCAGCCGGAAGACGTCGACTGCTGAACATAGGTAGGCCTCCCCCATAGAACGCCATAAACTATTGATATGGGGGATTGGTTATTATGTGTTTTTAATTTAAAGGTTTATTGTTTGTGGTGTACCAATAAAGTGTTTATCTATCTATGTAAAATATCTAAGTTCATATTAAAATACTTACATTTGTAATCAATCAGTTTAGTTTCCTATTTTATGTCGTGTTAGCTGCTACGAATAAGATAGAAGGTTAAACAATAATGTGCCAAGTTGTGATTCCGGTTTTTATAATCACATTATGTATAAAAATATCATAATAATAGCTGTGCCCCGCGGAGTCAGCCGTGTAGAAATTTTTCCTCTTGGAATAGAGGAAAGGAAGGTAGTTTAGAATACCATTTTTTCTTAAGTCCTGTGTCTTTTTTTTCTGTAAGGCCACAGGACACAGAAATAAAACGTGGAACGTACCCGTGAGAGCTTGCTATTGCTTAAAAAAATGAACATCATTGCTAGGTAAAATTTTAAAAAGGGGAATTCGTTGTAGTACAGGTTTTTTGGAATAGAGGCAAGTATTCCAAATTATATTCACTATGCTTAACTACTTAGTAATGTCATTTTACGTCCTTGTTGTTGAAGAAAATGTAAGAAAAGATCGGTCCGTAACATTACTGCAGGTAATCTGGAATTTATTACATCGGGTATTCCAAATGAGCATGACGTAGTAAAGCAAAACTATCTGAACATAAGAAATTGTAAGTACCAGTTGTAAGTAAGCGGTTTAGGCGTGTAGCTATGTTTTATACATAGCTAGGTATGGCCTAATTGGGAAATATTCAAGTGTTTCTCTGTGGGTGTATCTACTATGGGACTGAGTCTTGGGTGCACCTCTGCCTACCCCTTCGGGAAAAAGGGCGTGAATGTATGTTTTTTTGTTTCTCTGCTACTCACTATTTAATCATCTAAGTTTTGAGGAATTTAGGCTGTGATTCAGGTTTAGGCGAATCCCACACCGACAAGTTGAATATCAATGACTGCAAATATTTTATATTAAAATTGGCATAATACCTGTTTATCTTATGATCTCAATTCTTTTTGTCGATGTTATGTTTTGAAGGCGTGGCCGGACTTGCACTTTTTTTTACAATATTGATGTTTTTGATGGGATAGTATTAATAACAGACTAGCAGCGCCTCACGGTTTTACTCGCGGTAATCTCTATATAATCTTTTTCGGTTATCTCTATAAGTATATATGATATACTTACCCGCGCTCTTATACCTATGTATGTATAGGTTCGCGTCGGTAGGTTCCCAACGCGTCACAGTAAACGAGTCACACTGACAGTTTGGGATATTTTCCCATCGAGTAACATTGCGTCACACTGTGACGCAAGTGTTACTCATGTTTTTTGAATAATTTGTACAGCAGAAGAGGATAGGTTGAATATTTTTCTTTCAGTGGTGACTATTTTTTTAAGTAACAAAAACATTATTATAATATTATAGCGAAACACAATATTATATTTCGTACATAAGTCACAGAACATATAATAATATGCTTAAGTCATGTGAAAATAAATGTAGTGGTTGAAGCTTAATTCATCTAAACAACTATTATATTAAAGATTATTTTACAATAAAACAATTACTATTATACACAAACAACATTATTATTTTTTGCAACATTGCAATCCACACTGGTCACTCTGTGACTCGCTGGGATCCTTTTTAAAAATATGTTGCTACGGGTAACAATGTTACTCGATGGGGGAAAAATCCCAACATGTCACAGTGTGACTCGTTGGGAACCCACTTTCGCGTCACCTCGCTCGTTTGATAAGTGCTAAGTATATTTGATAACAGTGATAATATGTCAAGCGCTTTAAGCGGCTAGTGTATTATTTTGTTTTACCATCAATAGTTTTCGCAGCGCATGCAAAATAGTGAATTTTACTGTCTTTTAAAACTGGGTCTTAATTCTTTATAAATTAAATCAGTCCCGAATTTTATGTTATTTGTTAAAAACAATCCGAAACTGTCTAAATCATCAAATTATTAATTCTCTACAAATATTTTTATTAGTGCAGTGCAAAAAAGTGATGAGTGCGAAGCTAAAACAGTTTCTGTTATGGATCCTATACTTATATAAAATTTGATCTCCTACATGCGTGCCATTAATTAATTTTTCCTTTAACATTATGATGATCATTATGATGGTCAGTTATGATGGACTGTTATTAATAAATGGGTATGCTACATTGTTCGTACCTACCTATACCTATACGCATCCAGCTCACACTTCTTAATAATTCTGAATAACGGAGCGAGATAAAAGTGTTTACAAAGCTTGTTTGTCCGATGACGTAAACACTTAAATACGTAGTAATTTTCTGTAGCAAAAGAATTTGAATTGGGATCATACGCGTTTCAACTCTCGCCAGGGTGTGTCCCTCGTTATGGCGAACAGAAATATTAGATTATCGTGTTTTTGGATTTTGTGCACTATACTATACGTTGCGGAATGTCGTGGAGGGCATGGAGGCGGTCATAGTGGAGGTCACGGAGGGCATGGAGGAGGTCACGGGGGAGGCCATGGAGGAGGTCACGGCGGAGGTTATGGAGGAAGTCATGGAGGAGGTTATGGAGGAAGTCATGGAGGTTATGGTAGCAGTCACGGAGGAGGATTTTGGGGTGGTCATAGCAGCGGTGGATCGGGGGGGTCTGGACTATCTTGGTTTCATTCTAAATCAAATTCGCACACCTACCCTTCTTCAGGGACAGGATTATCTGGAACTGGAGGATACGGTCGCGGTACATACGGGCATTCCAATAATTATCACACGAGTTCCGGCTATAGACCAAGATCTCAATCAGGACTATTTGGATCTACGGTAACTTACAACCATTACCCTCAACATGTATACGTGACCGAATATCAGAATTCTGGAAGCCGCTATAGAGATTTATTGACCGGACTAACTTGGTATAACTTAGGACGTTCTCAAAACCATTACCATTCTCACTATTACAATGATGACTACTATAGAAGGTGGCACAACTCCCCCAGTAGTGATAGTTACAAGGCAAGGGCGCCTGAAGAGAGCGCTACCTGCACACTGAGGGTCACTGAAAACGGTAAACTGGAAGTTCTCAAAATACCTTGCGCAATAGTTTCTACGTTCGTCCAAGGAAGTGAAGAAGTTAGTAAGCCACAAGAATCTTTCACCGATACGGAAATATGTACTACCAACAGTACAGTGACTAAGAAACGAGCTCCAGTAACAACTACTAGCAGTACCACAACTACTACAACTAAAAATTATAATGATATATTTCCGTCAGAAGATCACCCCTTCCACAAGTTGTTTAAAGAATTAGAAGAAGCACAAAATCGAATTAATAGTTTTAAAATTGATTACGGCATTCCTCAAGAACGCTCTACCTACAAAACTCCGACGACGAGTTACGCAGCTGATCCCGTCACTCCAAAACCTATTTATCAAGTTGACACGACTACAGAAGGCAATACAACTATACGCACAGTACGAGTGATTACTGCCACGGAGGAAATTATTAATGTAACAGTCTGCAAGAATATGACAGATCCTCTGCATATGAAAGGCTCACCTGTTAACCCTGATTCTATCGAATGCGAAGTGGACATTCAGACTAGGGAAACTTACCTACGTAATAAAGTAGACTGCAGCATCCTACTGCAGTTCGCGAAAACCCCACCACCGAAGGAGAGTCCTATACTACCAAAAAGAGAGAAATTGAAGTCGTGGGTCGAGAACCCGCCTTGGTGGACGTCTCTATTCATTGCTGTTTAAGAATGCTAGCGTAAATAGGTATTATGAATCTAGAGCTGTTCTGTGAATGCTACTTATATAATTTTTAAGTATATAGGTGTAAGTCTATTGAATATAGTTACTTATATAACATACTCATAGAAAATGTAAAACTAACTTCATATATAACAGTAAAAAGTAAAAAGCTAATACCAGGGATTTTATTAATACCACACTATGAATTTGTGTGTTTATTTTGGGTCATTCTTACTGACATCAGTGCATGACAGTGACGTCACCAGAGGTGCCAAGTGGGACGAATTTAAAAAATAAACTAGCCCCGACGAAATGTCGCCATTCGCCACATGCTGCAATGCTGCGCATGAGTGTATCGATGCTGAAAAGCGGAAAATTTTTGGTTTTGTTTATTAAAATTAAGAAACCGAAAAAAGGAAAGTGTTATGTAAATATCAATTTATGATTAAATGCAGGTTGATTAGCTGTCATGTACGCCTCTTTAATTTTATATTAGTAAGTATTAGTAGTTATTAGTTGGTCAGGGATACGACAAGCGACAAAATGAGATACTGAAGAGGTACTCATACCCACTCCTAAAACTTCAATAAGATCTTTAATTGATTACAACATTTAGTACATAAATAAATATGCTTTTGTTATAAGCGTTATTTGCAGATAGAAATTATTGATGGTAATTATTGGTATTGAAATTTGTTGGTTAAGTTAAAGTTGATGCGCGCGGCGCCCCCTAGATGCTGGCGCCCCGGGCCACCGCCCTTGTCTCCCCCTAAAGCCGCCACTGGCTGTGTGACTGTCCCACCGTGTCATCTGTTAACAGTTACGAGTTTTAACAATTTAACAGCGTCGCTAGTGGTAATGTGGTAATGACGGTCTGAGAATGGCGGCTGACAGGCTGTATCTGAGCGTTTTCACAAAAAAGTGTACCCCCCACTTTTCGGTTGTCCCTTGTGTTTGAAGTATTACTAACAAGTAATATTATGATCTGGTGAATATTTTAATGACTGTAAGCATTAAACATATTTTAAACTAGTAAATGAAGTGCCACAAATATGAAAACATTGAGAGCAATTAAAATAATGACTAATTTTAATCAGCAAGAAGTCAGTTTTCGACGTGTCCCCCACTCGAACTTCTCGATGTTAAAAGCTATTCTGAAAACTTTTTCTACGCGATACAATGAGTTTTTGGTACGGTTTGAACGTACTCTGACTCGTCTATCGGGTCCGGTACTTTTTAATTTAAACCTAAAATACACAGAAACACAATTCAATTTCCAACAAACATGTAAAAAGTGATACCGACCGGACATGACAGGTTTGTCACGGCTAATAGTGCTATTTAAAATAATAACTAAGGATTTTTAATTTCTGTACTGGCAACATTAACCTTACAGTCCTCTGTTCGAAATAAAAAAAATACTAGTTGTGACCACGAAACCGAGTAAGCAATACTTTTTTTTGCTGTGCCACGAACGTCAAGATTTCTTGTGTCAGATTTAAGACACAGTAACTGCTGATTCCGCTAAGTTTACAACATTTCACGATATTTAAAAGATTAACAATTTTATAATGTAGTTGTAATGTAGTTTTAATAACAAATTTAGTGTAAATATTTTCGTTAGAATACAGTTCACAATATAATAAGGGAAGACAGCGTCACGTCAGTTTTGCGACATTTTATCCCGTGACCTACCAGGCTGACTAGCAAAGTCGCAAAACCGACACCATAAAGCAAGGTTTACACTAGGATTTACAGTTCTTTTTATTTACTTTTTTGTATTACGTCTGTCGGTCTGTTTGAATAGTGGGTTATTTTTTAAAACATGTATATATTATTAATAATTACAAATTATTATTATATCATGTATATTATTAATATGTACATTAATAATAAATTTATCTCAAAAATTTATCCATGTAAGCCCAGCCTAAAAAAATGGACTGTCGGTTTTGCGATTGTCCTGTGTTTTGCGACGAGGGAATTCTTAGTATTTGTAATTTTTTAATATGAAAGGGTACACATTATTTAATTTCAATATTTAAAATAGTAATATGTTTCGAAAGCAATAATGTGGTTTCCCAGTGAAACTACATAACCATTACATAATATAGAAAAAGTAACGGTTACTAACATCAGTTGTGACAAAACCGAACTTAAAATTAGCATATAATTCACATGTTATTAGTTTTTTCACTATTATGCCCTGGTTTAAAAAAATATATATTATTAACTTCAAAATAAATTTAAAATAATTTCTGTGTTTCTTCAAATTTGTAAGATAGTTAGCTTTTAAGATAGTCGCAAAACTGACATTTTTTTCCACAGAGCCAGTTTAATTTTGTGATTTCTCGTAAAATAGCTTACTATTGAAGGAAATAAATATAGTTTCATAAATTTCAATACATCTAACTTATATTCTAATCAAAAAACCATCGAAAACATCACATTCAAAATCTGACAATAAATTTGGACATGGTACACTTTATTTTAAAAACGCTCATCTTCAATTATGGCTACCTGACGCGATAGTACGCGGCTCCGAGGCAAGGTCGAGAGTGATACGTGCGAAAAAGACGGCAGGTTCGTGAAATAGATTTGCGATAGACAATAAATAGATAAAAATGTCGCCTCTACTACGAGCACAGACTACGAGAAACTGCGCGCATTCTACTAAACTTTGAAAAATATAGCTTGATACCTGTCAGCTGAAGAAAATATTTTTGGATATATTTCCGTATAAAATATTAAGTTCTAAGAGGGAATTCGATTAATAATTTTAATTAAATTATAATTAACAAGCTGCGGCCCACGGTTTTACCTGCGTAGTCTTCGTTCGTGGGAATATCGGGATAAAAAGTACTGTTATTCAAAGGTCTTTAGCTATCTATCTACATACCAAATTTCAGCTCAATCGGTTTCGGTAGTTTTAGCGTGAAAACAACAACAAGAACAAACATACATACAAAAACAGCGCTAGCGGTGTTTTCTTTGTGCCATCTAGATGGCGCTGGAGTCGAGTTAGAACACGCTAGCGTTTTGTTTACTTGTTACAAACGTAACTTTTTCACATAGTACTGAGATACTGAGATTTGATATAATATTAGTAGGATTAGGTACCTGATAAAATATGATAAATGATACCATAATTTATGCACTTAATTTTAGGAAATATACCTAGGCAAAAAATTGATTTTTTTTCAGCTGTCACTCTGTCACAGCCTGTCACGTATCAACTCTATCAAGCTACATTTTACAAGGTATAGGTCTGAACAGGTATAACTTTTTATTTCATGTTGCCAGGAAATATCTTAGCAAGAAACATTTAGAACATTGCTATAATAATTTAATTATATATTATATATAATAATTTTATTATAATTTTGACAGCCTCGTTAGCACAGACGGTAGTAACTCTGCTTTCTGTGCCGCAGGCCCCGGGTACGATCCCCGGCCAGGTCAAACATTTGTGTGCATGAACATGTCTGCTTGATCTATGTCTGGTTGTTATAAGCTTATATAAGTATGTATATCAGTCATCTGGTTACCATAGTACAGGCTTCTAGCCTAGTTTGGGACCAGATGACCGTGTGTGGAAGTTGTCCCATATTATAAAAAAAAAAAATAATAATAATTAATTGTTGGAGACGCTAGAACTAGTTTAATTTTTGCGCCCGTGGAAATACTAGTAGTCTAAGATCCGATTAGGAACGACCTTCACCTCCACTACCAAACTCAATTAGAAAAAACATTAGGTACTTATTATACGGTTTACGCCAGGAAAAAATAGACAACCCAACGTTTGCATATTCTTATATGATTCATACTTTCGATTTGTATTTTTATTCGTTATATAAATAATATAAAAAGTAAAATTATGATATTGTACTTATATAGACATAAAATATACGGTCACTGAGTAAGTCAAGACCTAGAAATCGCAAAACATGTCGAAAGAAACAAAACGAGTGGCGCTAGTTTCTACACAAAACTCGCTAAGTACTTTAAAAGCACCAAGTTTAATAATATTCAGTAGGTAGGTAGTAGGTACCTATAAGCAGATGCATAACTACATCCAGCTCACACAGACAGTACGTCATAATAGCATGAGTAATAGCTAGATACAAGATAGTATATATCATTACCATGTAATAGGTTGGTGGTCTTTTTATTATTTATTGTGTCGCAAGTCGCAAGAATCCATTGCGTCACGCATCTCCAATCATGCTGTGTTTCCCCAAGTACAGCTGCTGCAGGTACCTAAGAACTAGAGGATAATCTGTGTCACGACACGACTGCCCGATGTTAGAATGAATGCATGAATGTGAAAGTTACAATTGATAACAAAGTTGCAGCCTGCAGCAGCCGTAGCCGCCATTACTTGCTCAGTGGTCCAAGCAACCGGCATAATAAATAGTAAACCATTTTATATGTATTATCTATGTAGTAAACAGTAGAATTTTTTGTCTCACTCTCACTCAACTCATTTTAATCGTAAATGTTGCCACAGTATCGAAATTTACAGCAATTTGTGTCAAAAGTTATATTAATTTCCAATTAGTCAGTCGCAATTCGCAATGCTTTTAATAAAGATTTGATTGATTTTATATTAATGAATTTTTATTATAAAGTACTTAGGTATATATAATCTAATTGTATACTATACTCACCCACCTACCTACTTATATTAGCTATGAGCCTGCGAATAGGCTCGCAGCATCATTGGAAAGGTTTTTTTTTAAATCATTGATGTAGGTACAAACTAGATCCCTACGTATATGAATTTTAATACATTTACCTTGAGTGTATAAAAATTGGTATCTAGAATTTTTTAATAGAATTTTTAATATTCACAAATATTTAGAAAATATAATGTCATTATAGTGTATCTTTAAAGTAATTGTTCTTATTTACTTTCATACTGCTCTTCCATTCAAAACAAAACTAGGAAGTTTTTTATAAAACTTGGGAGAACATATAACAATATAATGGCAACTCTACAAAACCAGTTTAGCGAACCATGTTAAGGATTCTCCAATAGAAAGGCAACTCTAGGCTTGCGGCATACGTCACCCAGAGAGCCCCCCTGTAATTCCGAGTGATTCGAAACAACGTCAGTCCGATGCGCTTGAGTGTCTGCGGTGGTCGTGGTTTTGTTTGTGCCGATAAAGTTGCTACAATGACTTTCACACGGTGTGCGTTACTAGGAACTATTTTATTACTGGCCTTGCTGCCTGTGGATTATGTGAATGCAGCTCGCGGCAGAGGCGGTGGACACAGCTATCCTCACTCAGGAGGGCTGTCTGGACACGGAGGTTCTCACGGAGGCTCACACGGATATCCTTCGTCTGGCGGCCTCTCAGGAAATAGCAAGGCACACACATATCCTACATCAGGAAGTAATCATGGACATCCACAATCAAACCATGGGTACCCTGCCTCGCCCGGTCTCTCCGGCAACACCCACGGGTATCCTGGTGGGAAAGGAATGTCCGGGAATACCCACACTACCCATCATACTACGAATGTCTACAACAATTATCACTACACCCCTCCGCAGCAGATCAGGTACACGCCAGCTCACGGTCCTCCAGTGAACTACCCCGTGTATCACGGTACACCACCCACATACGTTTACCAGTACAAGGATTCCGGAAGCAAGTACGGCACCCTACTCGCCGGTCTGGCGCTGCTCAATCTCGGTACCCTCGCGGCCGGGACAGCTTATGCCGTCAGCCACTCCCACTCGGGCTCCGGTTCGGGCTCCAGTTACACGTCTAAACCCGGCGAAGTCTGCAAATTCGGCATTAAGAGAGATAACGGTGATTACGAAGAAACGAGAATCGATTGCCAGTTAATAAGCAGTTTTATTTACCAAGCCGAGCTAGAGAAATCGCAAAATGGCGGCACTAATACGACGGTGGTGACAACGAGCGTGACAAATGTAACAATGGTGAATACGGCTAATGGCGCTGCCCCTGCAGAGGCAGCTCCAGTGGTGCCAGCTGTGGGTAACGTTATCTACACAATGTTACCTAACGGGACTTTGATTCCCCTGAATGGAACGGTCACTAACAATGCGACAGCGAACGCGACGGTTCCCGAAGCGGCAGGTACAAACGGCGCAGCATCCAGCGTGACGGTGACTACAACTACTACAAACACGACAGTGACCAATGCTCTGGACGTGAAGGGCAAGCCAGTCGAGGTCACAGCAGGGATGAAGTGCTACGTCATCAGGCTCACGCCTGCTGGTAATAATATGAGGAAGACCGTGCCATGTGGCCTCCTGCAAACATACGCAGACAAATCCCTACAAAAGAATTCTGCTACCCGAAATCTACCTATGTTCACAATAATGGCAGTTGTTTTGGCTAAATTATTAGTTTAGAATTAGATAGATATAAATGTTATTTTAAGGTTTGCGTGACTTACTCAATTTTTTTATTATGTATAATTATAAAATTCATACCTGAAAATAATACAGAAAAAGTAGTAAAAAGGCTATATATATGTGCGCACTACGAATTTTAATCACTGCGACTTGCGGATAATGCGATAAATTATATTGCAAATTTCTTTGCAAAATAGAATATTGGTAATAGTTCACAGATTTGCTACTTTTGGCACCGATTAAAATCGTATAATGCGCGCATAGCCTAATTTGTGTAATTTGAAAACATCTAACATGGGGGGGATAACTTAAGAGAACATAGACTACGAAATTGTCTCGATTTTAAATAATTATAATTTTAAATTAGTTCTAGCAGTCAGTTTGTTTCAATTTATAGTATACGACACTTGTTAAAATCTATTAAAACTGTGATAAATCGATTTTTATTTTATTTTACGTTAACACCAACAATAAATAAGTTAGCCATAAAAAGGAAGGTACCTATATATAGGAACTGCGTAGATTAAAGCTAAGCGTCCACCTTTCAGCATCGTACGCAGCGGACGCATCGCAGGAAACGGATCGTAATATTCTTTGTATAGAAAGTCACACAAGTGCGTCCACCAATCCGCATCGTACGGATTGCTCGAATCTGCTCATCGGCAATGCCGACGCCGTTGCTTCGAGAGGCAACTTTTGCGATGCGTGCCGATGACGTCACGCAATCCGATTGCAGGTAGTTACGGCGGCAAATGCGATCGCTGCCGATCAGGTAGACGCATTGTGAAAAATTCATCCGTTTGATGCGATGCGTCCGCTGCGTACACTGAATAGGGAATATAGTGCTGCGTACGATGCCGAAAGGCGGACGCTTAGCTTAATAGTAAATATTATTATTATTATTTTGTATCTTGGTGGGATTATAATGTCTACCTTGTAGTTTTTCTATTTTTGTATGTATTTTTTTGTGGCAATAACCACTTATTTTATTATTAATTAACCACTTATTATATTATGTATATAAAAATATATATCCTAGACCTAAGACTAACTAAAACTATAACCTATGTTATGATATCGCCTCACCACATTATTTAAGTACCTAGGTATATGTATATAAATAACATTCAAGTACCTAACCATATTCTTGTTGTTTATATACTCATTAATCATTTCTCTTTAACTAATTTTGATAAGTAACTTATGTTTGATATTCTCATACAAATTGTCTTTCACACTAAACCATTACTTATTATGTTTACAATTCTCAAAGATATTGTAAATAACATTTGGTAACTACCCATTAGTAATGTTCCGATTCAATACTATATATAATAATAATAATAATATTACCTTTAGATTAAAAGCTCAAAAGGGCCTCTGCACGTTGGACTTAAAAAAAAAAAGGTGTCCATGCACGCCTATCAAAAGACCGGCCCCCTTATTACGGACGCAACAGAAGTGTGGAAAGCGTTTAATTTGCATAATGTCTGCTGTCAAAAGCTATACAAAATATGATGTTTTGACAAACATCATATTTTGTATAGCTTTTGTAAAATGTCTGCTGACGTAGACATTTAGCAATTTAATTTCGCTTTCCACACTTCTGTTGCGTCTGTAATAAGGGGGCCGGTATGTCCCGTGTTTTCGAGCGACATAATAATAATATGGGACAACTTCCACACACGGTCATCTGGTCCCAAACTATGCTAGAAGCCTGTTACTATGTTAACCAGATGCCTGATATTCATACTTATATAATCTCAGCCTCATTATTATAAGTTTTAACACACATCCATTTCACTTCTAATTCAGTTCACTGTCACGATACTTCTAAATCTGTATTTCTGGTTCGTTAATATTGTTATTGTAAATTAATATTTTTACTTACTTCCGGTCTAAAGGGCAATGTAACCAGCGAAATTACTTGGCATGATGAGTTTCAACAACTAATATCTCAGGGTCGCAGTGCTGTGACACGCAGAATTTTGAATTTTAAAACACTGGGTATCACTGTGTCTGATATGGGCATATATTATATTATATTTAACATCAGGCTCCTGATTTGCTCGTCTTCTCTCACAATCATAAAAAGAGCCTGAATCTCATGTGACTAGGAGAACTTATATACCAATTCTAGCTATATTCACACCCTGGACACTCGACTCAATTCCCAAACGAAAGCCGCGTTACATAACTACCTACTACACAGACCCTTGTTTGCATGATCTGAGACACAGACACTGCACACATGGAATTTTATACACGCACAAGAGTGTGCGTGAGGTGCATTCCGAGCTCCGTCGGCTCATCGGAGCTCAATTGAGGAAGGCTCGATTGGTGGGCGGATGACAGTGCCCATTCTATACGTAGGCATAATATCTAGGCGACCGAGTTACATGTTACCAGTGACGAAATGACAAGTGGGACAAATAAAAAAATACTCAGTTGTCACCATTGGTGACTAAGGAGGTGATTCAGCGGGAATGACCCATTTTTACCTGTTTGAGTGTATAAAATTTTCATCTGCAGATTATTCATCTACATCGCCTTCGATAGCCCATTGCTGACTATAACTATATCATTATCTACTCATGCATGAGGTCCCGGGTTCGATCCCCAGGTAAGGCCGAGTTATTAGGTATCATTAGAAATTACTTATCTTAATAGAGAGGCTGGAACTGTGCCCGGTAGATATGGCAAAAGGCTCGACCCCTATTATTACATACTGGCTATATGTGGGTGTACCTTCTATAATCTATGCGGGACTGAGTTCTGGGTACACCTCTGCCTACCCCTTCGGGAAAAAGGTGCGATTGTATGTTACGTGGGTAACACTGAAAGATTTTAAAACGGCCCGATAAGAAAAGCAGCCGATTAAAAATGTATTTCCGAATCAGGAACTAAATGTATATTTGACTAGAGAAATTGATTCATTTTGAGGCTCGACAGACACTTTTAAAAATTGCTGCCAATTTGTAAAAACAAATGACATACGAGTTTAATACACATTACAGATTCCCAATGAGTTCCTAATTCGAAATTAAATACATTTTTCATCAGCTTTTTTTGTAGTGGTAGGCCTCTTTTGCAGGGGGCCGCCTGGGGAAGTACCACACCTTTGCCAGTTATTCATCCGCCAAGCAGTAATGTGCAAACATTACTGTGTTCCGGTATGAAGGGCAATGTAACCAGCGAAATTACTGGGCATGATGAGATTCAACAACTCATATCTCAGGGTGACAGGCGCAGTGCAGTGCCGCGCAGAATTTGAATTTTAAAACACTGGGTGGCACTGTGTCTGATATGGGCAATCATGATGCTTACCATCAGGCACCTGATTTACTCGTCTTGTCATTCACTATCATAAAAAAAAAAAAAGCTGCTGGTCACTGGCCTATTATAAAAACTTTCAGTTTGTTGTTATAATCTACTATACAAAGCTATATATACAAAGCTTACTTAGATAATATATAACTGTCTAAGTTGTCTGGGAAGATCTTTTTGGATAAATGCCTATTGTGTGGTCCGGCTCATAGTTTTTATAACTGCATCATCAATTCTAATATCCAACTACATATTTGACTTTTTGTATATCACTGATTTTTTGTAAAGACTATAACTGCCTTGAGTAGATACGTAGGTGTATGAGGAAAATAATGCTAGTGCATAGATGTTTAGATTAATTCTAATTATAAATAAATATTGGTTATAATATTGGTGACTGCCTCGTTTGAGTAGTGGTTGCGAGCTCGACTGCCGATCTAGAAGTCCCGGGTTCGAGCCCCATGTCAGACAAAGTATTATTGGATTTTTACATTAGGAATTTTATCTCAATCGACAGCTTGGAGTCTGGAACCTCAGATCATACAATTGTTTGTATGATCTGAGTCTGGGACTGTGTCTGGTAGATTAGGGCACGTCTCCGTGCAATACGCAGCGCTATCCGTTTTTTGTGCAGTTTTATGGTACCCTTTATCCAAAAGATATAAATAGGTAATAAAAAATACAATTACAATACAATTCCTACATAATATTGACTACAAAATGGTAGATTTTTAAATAGTAAGTAAATAAGTAATGTTGAATTAATCTTCTCACAACGAAAGCATAGAAATGTTAAATTATTTAATAACATGCAGAATAATAATGATAATAATTTGAATTTATACTCTAACAGAACGGGTAACCCCAATTGCACTGCTCGAGTCAATTCATATGGGTTATGCGGACAACCCATATTGTCCGAGTTTCAGGTCGCTAAGATTCCTACAAGGCCTCCGACATGACTTAACGACTGCCCTCTACATATCTTATAGAAAACAGCCGGGACCTACATTTTAACTTGCCATCCGAAACACGGTAACGCCCAGGCGAAAAGTCCACATGGTGAGATACAATCCAGGGACTCCGTATTCCCGCTGGACCACGGACGCATCTTCTCGTAAAGTTACCATTATTTTGAATTGCTACCTACACTGATGGATATGCAACTAACAATGCTAGATTTTTCTTTGTAAGACCAAAATTTGATTTTATAAAATATATTAAAAATATGATATAATCTGAGCGTTCGGGTGCGGCGAAGCGGAAACGAATGCTCAAGGTTATTTGGTCAGGGTACGGCCTTAATATAGGGCTTCCCCAAGAACGGGACAATTCCTCAAGTTCCCACGATTAAGAAAACACGAATTACACGTACACAATATTACGTTTACTATGAAGTTTTATCTATATGGCAACATTTTTAGGTCATGTGGTCAATACTCGTACTTCAGATAAGGCACCTGGTATCGTTTGACGAGTTTCCTGCTATTTTTAGAGATATCTAATGTTTAGATATTTACACCTGATAGTATAATCTGATGAGATTATTGCCCTTTTTAAAATATTAACTGTTGAATAATTCAAGCAATACAAAACAAACTTTCACTAAGAAATGACGCGGTTTTATGCAATCTTCACGTTATGACGTCCAGTGTCTTGGAAAGTGCATTACCACCGTTAAAAGCAAGCAGAATATTACGCTATAGTAACCTCTTCAGCCGCCCACTATTTGGTTCAAGACGTCACGTGTGGGACTCTCTGTGACCTCTTTTATTATTTGTGACCTAGGAAAAATTCATTGACGCATACCCCTTTCAGGTGAGTGGGAGGGGTTATGTGGGACTCACCACCGGATAATCCAGTGTAATAAGTAAAAAACCTGGGGGATGTCTTGCGGGACGTCATGTGTCGGGGCTGCGGGCACGCCGAAGCATTCATCCGCCTGTGTCTAGTTTTGGAAGTATTCTAAATTCTCAGATACAATTTGATCATCTATCTTGTTGGACCGTTTGGACCCCTAAGAATATAATTTCTTAAATTTCTCTATACTATTCTACAGAAAAGGAATCCATGCTTCGGAATTCGGAATGCAGTCTCGGTTGTCATAAAATATAGTTATGTTTCTCATGTCAGAGGCATTCAGGTGATCTGATGACTACCTGACAGCTCCAGAGCCGGACCAACTCGACAAGAAGCAAAAGAATATGAATTAAATACCTATTTCCTATTAGTTTTATTATGGTTAAATTAGTCCTAGGATTACGATGTGTTTTGTTAAATGAAACGAGGACAAATCCATTTCGGCTTGCTCGCAATACAGCCACGGTTTGTGATTAACTAGGTGATACCAGCTTTGTGTTATACTGGATTATCTATCTACTAACACTGCCATTTGTTCAGCTATAAATAGGTTTTAATAGATAACTACTATATTACGTTTCATCATCCATAGCTTCATATATCATGATAGCTGCTCCTGGTTTATTGCAGATAAAACTAATATGAAGTTATAATACCAGAAGCAGTGACTGCCTCGGTGGCGTAGTGGGCGCATGCTCGACTGCAAATGAAGAGGTCCCGGGTTCGATCCCCAGGTCAGGCCATTAGGAATTATCTCAATAACTGCTTGGAGTCTGAAACTGTGCCCGGTAGAGGGCAATAGGCTCGCCACCTATTACATGGGACCAATAACATATTGGCGAAATGTGGGTGTATCCACTATGGGACTGAGTCCTGGGTACACCTCTGCCCTTCGGGAAAAAGGCGTGAATGTATATAAAACCAGAAACTCTTGTTCTACTAATACCTATTACGCATCTCAAATTTCAGTAGAATGTAAAAAGCTACCTTTGTAACAGGTAAACAAAACGCCAGTGTGTTTTAACTCGACTCCAGCGACATCTAGAAAGCACAAAAAAGTGCGCTGTTTTTTGTGTGACTGTTTGAACCGTGTTCACGCAAAAACTACTGAACCGATGAAGCTGAAATTTGGGACGTAAAAAGCTTAGACCCTGAAATAACACGTCAAGTAATTTTTATCTTCAAATGATATTCCCACGGGTCACCGCGAGGCACAGCTATAGTATTATACAACGTCTTTAAAAAAGGTGTAGTAAAGGGGCAAAAATCTACCCGTAAAACTGAAGAAATTTTAAAAGAAAGAATTGCGAAATTCGTCAAAAAAATTTTCGACTCCCCATACAAAATGGATCAGCTGCTCGGCTTTGTATGAAGTCATAATTTTTTTTGCGAATTTCGCAATTCTTTCTTTTGAAAGTGGTTTTGGTTAACGGATAGAAGCACCCCTGTAAATATTACTACACTGTTTTGTAACACGTTGTATATATGCAAAGATTTAAAGGGCCGGTAGTACGTCATGGGTGGATTTTCCTCCCCTTTTTCATAGCATTCGAGAAGCTCGATATCTCTATTAATAAGCTTATAATAGCAGGTAAACCTGGAACCATAACTGCATCATGTAAGCGAGTCTTCAGACGAGCGCCGCCGACGTGTGTAGTCTACTGTTCTTTTTCATACAAATTAACACCCGACCACAACACCATGTTAGCGTCGCGTTGACGTTGACGTTACGCCGACGTTCGTCTGAAAGCTCGCCGACATTCGTCTGAAAGCCCGCCGACGTCCGTCTGAAAGCTCGCCGTCGTTCGTCTGAAAGCTCGCTCATAATGCTGCTGTCGCATGAAAGTTATGAGTTAACATTATCTTCCACCGTGACATCGTTATCTGAGTCATGGCTTATATTATGACCACCAGCTATTGGAGAAATCATAATAATTCATAATATTATATTACCGTAAAAGGCAGCTGATTCAATAGAGTATTGTAAGGTTGGTATGTTAATGAATGCATGACTGGCTACGTGGTAAACTTCATGAACGTTTTCGATAAACAATAGTGATATGAGCGTAATGAGCGTAATACTTAGCAGGATTTTGATTCATTAACCTATAATCATAATTAGTAATCCTATCCTACTATTACTAATCCTGCGATCTTACTCATATTTTAAATATATGTGAAAGTTTGTGAGGATGGATGGATGTATGTTTGTTACTCTTTCACGTCAAAACTACTGAACTGATTGGGCTAAAATTCGATATATAGATAGTTTAGACCCTGAAATAACACATAGGGTACTTTTTATCCCAATATTCCCACGGGAACGAAGACTACGAGGGTGAAACCAAGGGCACAGCTAGTATTACATATTATTTCTATAGGCAGGTTCTCCCACAGATCAGGATGAAAGAGACCTCTTTCATCTCCTCTGTGGGTTCCTCCTAATAAGGGTAGTTACACATCTGACAGAAGATGCGTCGCGTCTTATCGGTCAGAACAGACAAATGTATGATAAAACATTCAACCTTGCACACTCAACTGATGATGCGTTATGCGTTAGTACAACCGTTGTTTGTTGTTACGCTCGACGTATCTTCCGTCAGATTATGATGTGTGACGACCCTTATGTTTTTAGTCTACATACTGACCTACAGTAAAATTTATAGCAAATGTTTGTTAATTAATTGGTCGTCGCTTATATCGATACTGGCCTAAGATTTATTAGATAATTGATAATGTTAGATAGATATATAGATAAACTCTATATTGTTGTACTATAAACGAAAAACCTTAAATTTAAAATACAGTTATAACAAACGAAACAATTGGCGGTCTTAAAGCTAAGAGCGATCTCTTCCAGACAATCTTGCAGAGAGAGGAGAGTGCAGTAAATAATGTTTGGTCGGTGGTGTGACAGAAGTAGGTAAATAAATATGATTTTGGTTAAAATTGTATGTATGTAAGCATATTATTTTGAATAAAGTTTTTCTATACAAATTGTCAAAAGGAATGCTCAAGTAGGTGCATTTTTCCGATTATTCAACAACTTTCAAAATAAGGAAATGCGAAATAAACAAAAAAGATCTACTTCCCATACAAAGCCGAGCTGGGTCATTCCCGCTGGTCCCAACTCCTTCGTGCCCACTGGGGACAACTACGGTCCATTTTGTATGTAATTAAGTTGTTAAGGTTAAAGAAATAAGTAATCCTCCAACGAGAAGTAAACCAATTGAAAAATTGTCTTATCAAGAAATTCGTCTTTTACGCACTCACACATACGCACTAAACAAATTCTCAGAACATCCTCGATGATAGGTACTTAACTCATGAGTCATTCACGCAAAATGTGGGCAGTTCATTTAATTCATAATATGATGTGTCTATATGCACATAGTAAGTACGTTCCTATATGTATGTAGGCAGTTCAATGCAATGAAATCGTATTACCTATAGGCAAGGCGCCCCATGCATTCCGATACTTATTGGATAAGTAAAGAAAACCGTTTCAAGTTTCAGATATCAATGTTATACGATATTGGTAGTATTGTTTTACAACACTAACAATAGAAAACCGAAACAAAACTAAGTGAAAACTGTTTATATAACTATAAAATTTTCGAATTACAAATACCGTAACACAACGCTTTGAAATCCATGCTTCGTAGCTATTTCAACTTGGTTTGGTTTCCGTTTGGTTGCTGCTTGGTTTGGTTACTGCCTCGGCAGCGTAGTGGGCGCAAGCTCGATGAGGTCCTGGGTTCGATCCCTAGGTCAGGCAAAGAGTTAAATATTGGATTTTTCCATTAGGAATTATCGCAATAACTGCCTGGAGTCTCGAACTGTGCTCGGTAGATGGCAATAGACTCGCCCCCTTTTACATGGGACCAATAACATAGCGGCGAAATGTGGTTGTACCTTCTATGGGAATGAGTTCTGCGGGTACTCTGCCTACCCCTTCGGGAAAAAGGCGTGAATATATGTATGTATGTATGTATATGTATAAAACCATTAATGTGGTCTTTATGTCTTTCAGGGATAATCTCAGTATGCTGGGTGTCCGGTGCCTGCGTGGGTCTCCTCCCACTATTCGGATGGCATGCAGCCGAGGCGTCACCTCCTGGATGCTACTTCGTCGATGTCATGGACTATAACTACTTGCTGTTCCTCTACTTCGCCACGATCGTCACCCCGAGCGTGCTGCTGGCGGCATTTTACGCTCACATCTACCGGGTCGTCGTCAAACAAGTTCGTATACGATTAGCTTTATGTAAAACTTTTTTTAATTATATGGGACTGGGCAGGCCACGTTTGCCGGATGCCAGATGAAATGTGGGCCAAGAAAAGAACGGTTTGGAGGCCAAACACAAAGCGCCGGCAACGTGGCTGGCCTAGAAGACGATGGTGAGACAAACTAGATAAATTCAACTTTGTTGCTTGTGGGCTTGGTTTTGCCAATTTCTGGCAAAACCAAGCCCAAAAACGTGCTGAGTGGTAAAAGTAGGAGAGAGGCCTTTGGTGTGATAATTTCTAAACACTATTGACCAGGCCATTGCTTGAGACTCCGGGCACTTGCATCTTCCATCTCAGTACCATTATTATTATTATATAAGCCCTGACTGTCCCACTGTTGAGCAAAGGCCTCCGCCCCACTTTTTTCACTCAGCAAGTTTTTGTATAAACTCAAAAAGATTTATTCAAATAGGTCATAATCTGATACTTTTGCACGTCAATGAAGATAAACAGTAATGAGTCTACCGTGCGTTCGGAAAGATACCTCTACAAGAAGAACGCACAAGAAACTTGTAGGGCTTAATTTTTTCAACAGATAGTTTCACAATATTTGGTTTGGTTACATTCGTTTTCTTTGAAGGTGCCGCGAGGCGGCCCAAACAAGTAGTTTCCATCCTTTCACAATAGTCTTTGCACCTAGCGGGGGCTGTCTTTGAGCTCATCTTCTGTAGATAGTTTCAAAGATAGACCCAGATATAGGTGCTTTCCATTACCATTAGTTTAAAAGTTCAAAGGGGCATCTGCACGTTGGATTATAATAGAATAGTCTCCGTGTACGCCTATCAATAGACCGGGTATAGCCCGTGTTTTCGAGTGACATAATGGGACAAGTTCAGGGTCATCATAAATTAGGCTAGAAACATGTACTATGGTAACCATGAGACTGATATACTTACGCAGATCAAACAAAAATTGTGGTATGTTCAGGCCAACATCAGTTTGACCCTGGCCAGGAAGGTAGAGATACTACCAACTGAGCCAACGGGTCAGCATTTTAACAGGATGTTAAAATTTTCTAGTGATAGTAAATAAGGCGGTAATTTTATAAATTTTAGTACCTATTAATACTTGAGGGGGCTTAATCTATTCTTCAAACTGATCAACTTTAAAAAACAATGCATTTTCCACAAAATAACATTTTTAACATGTACCTACTCGTATCTATACCACATCTATACCACACAATAAAGTTTATTACCATTTTCGTTCACAAGAAGTGGCAGACTCGCAATAATCAAAATTAAGTATGTACTCGCCCACTTTTCCCATGCGAGTAATTGATGTTTCATTTGAACGTTTCCGTACAGTCACCGTTTTCAATTAACAATATTATTGTTCATATCCCTCATGTTTGATATATAAACCTACGAGTTTATTTATTCGTCTTAAATAATATAAAAATGCCGCCTACAAAGGGTAGTTCCTATTTGTTCGACGACTTATTCTACCAATAGAACAAGTAGGTAAAAAAAAATCCCATCTGATCTAGAATAGAACATTAGTTTTTTAGTTCTATTAAGAACAAGGAAATATAATTCCCGGTTGTTCAATCAGTATACATCAGTACAAAACCCCGGTTACCTCGTCAAATAGTTTCTCTTTACCTATTGTAGTTTTTTCACCTCTTTCTGGTTTATCATCTCCTAGTACTTTACAGTTGACCCACCGTACTTAATAAACAATTTTTAATACAGATAAATAAGACCAATTCTCAAAATCATGTTCCATTAGTATAACATATGGGATTTTTTTCCTAATGGTTCTAAATTGGTATAGAACAAATCGTAGAACAAATGGGAACTACAAGTCCATAATACTATTGTTAAAATGCTCATAATCTAGCAACGAGTAAGTAGATTTCTTTCTATTTCAGTTAAGCGACGTGATGACAGTTGAAGGAGGTCGACGTGTGCCAGGAGGAGGCACCATGCTGAGGGTCCTGGGAGCAGCGCAGAAACGCGAGGTCAAAGCCACCCAGAACTTAGCCGTCATAGTCTTCTTCTTCATCATATGCTGGATACCACTCTACACAATCAACGCTATAAAAGCATTTATGCCGGAGTTAAACATTCCCAATTCTCTTACCTATGTTTGTATAATAGTTTCACATTTGAACTCAGCTATCAATCCTTTATTGTACGCATACCACTTGAAAGACTTCCGTGCCGCTTTAAAAGGCCTCATTTGCACAATCTTAGGACGTGGTGTGCCTATTCCCGCTGCGTACAGACCCCCTGTACCTATCAGAAGACCAGCGCTTGAACGAAGTAACGCTCTGAGGGAAAGACCCAGAGTATACGTTGATTCTCCGATTTGGTTACGCCAGAGAGAGGAAGGCAACGTATTAGAAGAAAACAGAGCTGTGGCTACTGCCTTGCCCGCTGTTACGGATGATGAGCCCTTTATTAATAAAACTGTAACGGAGGTATCAAGTGAGAGCCACACCCCCGAAAATAGAGATAGTGAGGCTGGTCCTTACTTCATTGAACGAAATGGGGAAAGATGCCAAAGTCCTTACAAACGTGTGGAGGAGTTTATAAGGAGGGTCAGAAGTGTGAGTGATGAGCACAGCTGACACGAACCTAGCCGGGCTTACCCGGCTTACAGCGTCACTTGATCTGAAGTCTAGCTTTAATTTATTAGTACCTACCAAAGACATTCCTCATAAGCACAAAGATAAAACGCAATTAATGCCTCTGAATAAGTCGTGCGATTTATTTATTAAAATGTATTATTAAATTATATTTTTAGATGTAAAATATTTTGTATGTTTGTGCTTGTTAAAAGTGGCTTGTAAGAATGTGGTCAATTGTTGCTTATATATAAATATAAATGTGCAAGTACAAAGCGGTGTGTTTTTTAACTTACCTACTTATAAGAAATTCTTCTACCTCGCATGCACGCGATAGGGAAGGAAAATCTTCGAACTAGAACCTTCACAAAGCTTCATAGTCACTTTCTTACACCAAATATACTTAAACGAGGTGTGATTAGTCATATTACAAATATGTATACAGTATACATGCTACTTTATGTGACAGTATCAGCTATTCAAATATTAACTTTCTCATTTCCCGTGCCTCAGTGGCGTTGTGGCTCGCAAGCATTTCTGCCGAATTGATAAGGTAAAAAGTTTCCGTAAGGAATTTTCTCAATGGTAACCTGTGGTCTGGAATTGTGTGTTGTGTGGAATAGGCTCACGCCTATAGCATGGGACTTAAAATCATAACTGGCGAAGTGTAGGTATCTACGTTTAATGGGACTAGACCCTAAGTACACACTTGCCTAAAATTAAAAAAAAAAAGCGTGAAATCATAACGCCTTTTCCATGTGTGTATGTATGGTATATATGTGTTATTAAATGTATACGTCATCTCGTTTCTTTAAAATATCAATTTATTTCGTCGCAACTTGCTATCAGATTCCTTTTGATCTACCTACGTATACGTAGTATAGAAACAAAGGATAGATAAAAATGTCATTACACATAAATAGTAGGTAGGTATAGTAGTTGTTATTGTAAGTAAAAAAACGTTGATACAAACAAAAATAGTTTACAAATGAGGAAAATCATAAATACTGCTGGTTAGATTTTCTTTAATGAGATTTCAATCACCTACTTTTATTTACACAAAACTATTCTTAGTACTCATCGGTGGATATTAGAGATTGAATATTTTAAACGCTTCTAAGAAGAAAATAAACAATTCGAAACCTGTTGAAATAATAGTTAGGTTGACCTTCGCGTCATATGACTGCATGACTAGATCACCTTTTGGTTGAAATGCCACTGTATACTTAGTTTAACGCCATCTATGGAAGTATTTTAGAATTAGCTTAGCCTTCAATCTTGAAGCACTATTTTTAAGACCTGAGACCAAGAGCTACGTGACTGATTGGAAAGATCGCAGCACGAGTGATTTTCTTTAATCTAGTAAAAATACTGGCACATTATAGGCACATAATAACAGATAAGAAGATAGAAGGTGCCGTGGGGTTACCGGCTTTAGAATAGTACCTCACCCTCTCTACCCGTGGTTGCCGTAAGAGCCGGCCACGAGCCTTGCTTCGCTGGAAAATCACGTCACGCACACTCTTGCGCGTGTACAAAAATCCATGTGTGCAGTGTCTGTAGTAAGATAAATCGTGACTTTTGTATGGGAATTGAGTCGAGTGTCTGGGTTGTGTTATAGGTACACTGTAAAACATAACATACAATCACGCCTTTTTCTCGAAGGGGTAAACGTACCCCTTCCGGCCTACCCTTTGTACCCAGGACTCCCAGTCCCATAGTAGGTACACCCACATTTCGCGATTATGTTATTGGTCCCGTGTGGCTCCCATGTAATAGGGGGTGAGCCTATTGCCATATACCGAGCACAGTTCCAGACTCCAGGAAATCATAGAGATAATTCTTAATAGAAAATACAATAATAAATATAAAACTTTGCATGACCTGGGGATCGAACCCGGGACCTAATGATCGGAAGTCGAGCTAACGCCCACTACGCCACTGAGGCAGTTACTGTTCATACACTGTATTTTTATATAAAGAAAATAAAAAACAATTGGACTGTCATTTTGAATAAACTGTATACTGGGGAGTACCACACCTTTGCCAGTTATTCATCCGCCAAGCAGTAATGTGCAAACATTACTGTGTTCCGGTATGAAGGGCAATGTTACCAGCGAAATTACTGGCATGATGAGATTCAACAACTAATATCTCAGGGTGACAGGCGCAGAATTTTGAATTTGAAAACACTGGGTGGCACTGTGTCTGATATGATATGGGTAATCATGATGCTTACCATCAGGCACCTGATTTGCTCGTCTTGTCACTCACTATCATAAAAAAAAGCTACTGGCGAATTGCGACCGATTATTATTTATAATTGCATAATTAACGGACTGAAGAGAACTGAGTTTAATGTGACAGGTGTGCTAATAATATGTACCTTTGCATTAATTATTATACACTGAAGTGTATACAGGGTGCAAACACATATCTGCCCTCGATAGTAAGAACGACGCATCTAACAAAAGTAAATAATGAGAAAATAATATTTAAAGTTGAAAACGGGAAAACCCATGATGTCATTAAATTGTTGCATGTATCAAAATTCTGTGAATGTACAATGTTTCGACCTATATTTTCCTTTAATTTTGTATTTATAACATTATAGTATTGAAAATATATTTGTTGTTTTTTTTGTTCAAAAAAGCATTTCTTTTTAGCTAAAAAGGTCCGGGAAATTTCCTAGCGCTAATTAAGTAGGAAAGACATAAAACACCATAATATGCGCCCTTTTAATGTACTCGTAGCACAAATATAGCACTACCAATCCACCAATAACAACAGCTATTTTCATAATATAAAGATTAAGAATAAAAGGCGCATTTTGTTTCTTACGACTTTCGTCCTTGGAACATAGCTGGCTAAACTACGAAATTGAAAAGACGCAAGTGGTAAATAGGTCCTTTTCTTAGTACCAGTACAATATCCTCAAATAAATTGAAAGGCGCAATAGCCAGCTAGGTCTTTTCATTGTCACACGAGGAACATAGTGACTAGATGCGCCATTTTTACTTCTCGATCAAAGTAGTCCTTCATTGTAAGATTAAATTCATCTACTACGGTTCATTTACTTCCATAATGTGTCCTTTGAAAGATCAAAGCTCATCTCCATTGGCATAATACTATATATAATATATATATAATGATATATATAATGATATATATAATGTATAATATAATGACGTCTTACTTGGAAATCCTCGGGGAATTCCAAGGATGACTTCCGACTTATAGCATTAAAATCTAATGTGATCTAATGGGATGTTCGGTGTTTCTGATTTATGGTTTGGGCCTTGTACACGTGCAGTTATAAATGAATACAATCCAATGACGTTGAATTGCTTGGTATCCTTACTCTGAGATACATTCATTAATCATTAAACTTTCTAAGAAGGTAACACAGCTGTGTACCTTAAATTTATTGTCAAATCCGCAGATTCCTTAAAACAAAAGAACATAAAGTTTTTTTAGATGTTTGTACAATTTACTTCACGAATATTCCAATAAATATGTATTAACCTCAAAGATGACTAAACAACTCGAAAACTATACTGCGAAATTGCTCTTTTCTAAGTCGAAATTCTAGCAATTAAATTCTTTGTATCTCGAACTTCTTGTTAAGTCGAAAACCTCGAAATTTTTAGCATTTCCCTTTTCATTCGAGTTATCAAGATTCCACTGTATTAGGTATTCTAATATGTATTAGAATTTTTTCGTATTGTAGTAATTTGTTGCAGTAACTTGTTTAAAATTTTAAAAACACGTTGCATGTATGGAAAGTTTGTTTTAACTAGCAATTTCCATTTTTATTATTTATTGTTGTTGTAGCGGTAATAGGAATATATATTTTGTGATGGTAATAGGAATATATATATGAGATAGAGCCCTGTGACAGACGGACAGACGGACACCGGAGGCTTATTAATAGGGTTCCTTCGGGACCCTCTGGTTACGGAACCCCTAAAAAGTGGCTCAACTATGCGAGCTAAACTAAAATAACTTATTTTAGCTGGCGGTGGACGATCGGCTGAAGGATGCAATTATTAGTAACTTTGTGGTAATGTGGTCAATTTTGTGGTATTACCATTTAATTACTTAATACCTAACTAACAAGGAATGCATTAATTTATGTACAAATTGCTTTGAAACTGTGTCAAATTAATAGCTTTGACTTATAAAAGGGTTATTCCGTATTCATCCTATGACGTCTCATCCCATTTAGTTTTTTCTTTACTCATCCTATATCTTTTTCTCGCTCAATTTTAAGATTTATTATTTATTCTTTAATCATCATTCTTTAACCATAAGCATTTCTCGCTCATCCCAATGTGATAAACTCATGAAAAAAATCAAGTTTGTATGTATGGTTTGCAAAAACATTGTAATGACATGCATGACATGCATGCTATATTATGAGTATAATGTGTTATAAAATATAACTATGGAGAGTTGAAATCAATGATTGAACAAGAAACATTTGAGTTTAATTTAATTTAGTTTAAATGACTCCTCATTAAATTCAAATCATTTCGATTCGAAAAAAAAAGGCAAAAATAAGAACTGTCAAACGGTACTTCTTTTATTTTATGGACAATAGTCTGAATGTTAGCGTGTATAATACCGAAAAACACCATAAAATATTTACACTTGTTTAGTTTTCTTTATAATATTTAAAAAAAATTTAAAGTAGACAAATAAAACTAGATTTTCTGTATTAATTTTATAAAATTGGATATTGTGTTTAAAAATTCGCTAACTATCTTAATTACATATAACATAACTACATATTAATGACTAAAATAAACTCTTAAATTTACTTACTACCATCTGAGCCAACGAGGCTAGTCTCTCATACATAAAAAATTTTTCGCAACACTTTCTGCTACAATGTTGTTATTTGGAATGAAAAGTATTCGTTATCTAAGTTCCTAATTATATTTTACAAAATACTTATGTTTGAAAATACACATATTTTAGATTTTTCATCGTATATCACAACTATAGTTAGTTACCTATCTTCTCGATTATACTCGTATTTCTCATTCCGAATAAAATCATAGAATGTTGGAAATAACATGCTCTGATTCTAAATTCTTTGTATGGGGAATGCTTTGGTCGCCGAACTTTTAATCACAAAAGGATAATTATTAATAAGTCTTTCTTCTCTAGTGGTAGGCCTCTTTTGCAGGGGGCCGCCTGGGGAAGTACCACACCTTTGCCAGTTATTCATCCGCCAAGCAGTAATGTGCAAACATTACTGTGTTCCGGTATGAAGGGCAATGTAACCAGCGAAATTACTGGGCATGATGAGATTCAACAACTCATATCTCAGGGTGACAGGCGCAGTGCAGTGCCGCGCAGAATTTTGAATTTTATAACACTGTGTGGCACTGAGTCTGTTATGGGCAATCATGATGCTTACCATCAGGCACCTGATTTGCTCGTCTTGTCACTCATTATCATAAAAAAAAAGTCTGAATTTATTCAGACTTATAATAATTTTCGAAAACGAATAATGTTTTCTTTATTTTCAGCATTATTCCTGATCGTTAGCGTATCGCTACAATTCTATGTGTTCATTGTCAGTACTATCGCCTATGTGATTTATGTTGCCGATGGTTTATTCGAGGTCATCGTCAGCTTCTTCAATGTGACAATTTTTGGAGTTGTCCTCAACAGCACCATATGGTTTTTGTGCAAAAAGTACGTACTTACTGTATACCAATATTACCGTGTCTGGGGCCAACGAAGGCAAGCCAAGCCTCTTTACACTAATTGTATGTGTTGTATTATTATTTACGCTTTGTCAGATATAGCTTGATCAATGACAGCTGAACAAAAATCTATTTTATGGCCATATTTTCGTAAATTAAGTTATAAGAGGGTTCTAAATATTACTATTATTATTGACTGCCTCGGTGGCGTAGAGGGCGCATGCTCGACTGCCAATCAAGAGGTCCCGGGTTCGATCCCTAGGTCAGGCATAGTGTTAATATTGGATTTTTCCATTAGGAATTATCTCAATAACTGCCTGGAGTCTGGAACTGTGCCCGGTAGATGGCAATAGGCTTGCCCCCTATTACATGGGACCAATAACATACTGGCGAAATGTGGGTGTATCTACTATGGGACTGAGTCCTGGGTACACCTCTGCCTACCCCTTCGGGAAAAAGGCGTGAATGTATGTAATGTTATGTTCTAAATATTAAATAACCAGATAAGATATATTATGTGTTTTATGTATGTTGTGTATGTGTGTTTCAAATATATGGAAATATGACCAACAAATTGCTTTTTGTTCAGCTGTCATTGATTAAGCTTAATTAGACAAGGTATAATTCTGAATAATTATATATATCAATTGAATTGCAGGAAGGATTTAAACCACCTGCTTGAACTTGCGTTAATAAACGACAGTCTTTTATTACAAAATGATAGATTAGTCAACAATTACAGAAAAATGATAAGGAAGATTAAGATCCAGGTCATAATTACCTACGTATTCTATTTTGTCAATATCATCATCTTTTATACATTTTGTAGAATGTTCTTTATGGATAGTTTATCTGGAGTGGCTTGTGTCGGTAAGTTTACTTTGGTTTATGTACTTATTATGTAGGAGACAATCGTCAGGCCATGTTGAAGCCCGTTATGACGCTTGACGACGCTTGACCCAAAGCCAAGAATCAACTCCTCCTGCCCCGGTAGTACAGTGAGCAGGGAAAACGAAGTCCCAGGTGGTTAAAAGAGAAAAGAAACGGGGAAAACTAGTTATCCCCTTACTGAGTGACAGAGAATATCTAACTGGAGGATATGCGTGAAAAAGGAGTGAGTGCATTGTTGCCGGATATATAGGATTAGTAAGTTGAAGTGGCGATGGGCAGGGCACATACCACGTAGAACTGATGGCCTAGGGATGCAAAGTTCTCGAATGGAGACCACGAACCGGTAAGCGCAGCGTAGGACGTCCACCCACAAGGTGGATGACGATCTGATAAAGATGGCAGGAACATGCTGGAGGCGGGCCGCTTACAACTGGACTGGATGGAAATCTATGGGGGAGGCCTATGTTTAGCAGTGGACGTCCTATGGCTGAGATGATCATGATGATGATGATGATAGACATCAGTCCGTGTTAGTGTGTGATGAAGGCAGGAACAGGGAAGGAAGATAGAGTAAATTGAATGTGGAGTTGAATTAAAATTTCTTTTCCAGGGCTGAATCTCACTTCATCTACAAGCAAAGCGTTCTGCATATTAATAATAGTTTTTCAAGAAGCGGTAGCTGTAGTGATAGTTGGTGCTTACGATGCTATTATATTATTTATGTTCATGCACACAACTGCTATCTTTCAAAGTCTATACGAAGATATGGATAGCTTTACTGAAATCTTCAAACAAGATTCAGATGTGAAATCAACGGTATCAACTAGGTTAACTAACCTAGTGATCCGACATTCTGCAATATTGAAAAGCGTGAATAAAATGCAGGATATTTACACTGTATCTATGGGATATGGATTCATTCAAAATGCGTTTTCCCTTTGTTTGTTCTTTGTGCTGCCAATCGAAGTCAGTTTGAACTTTGGACCATTGATAGGTTACTCACTCTTTGTATTTTTTCTTTACTGTTATTACGGACAGAGCCTAACGAATGCTTCGGAAAGATTCGAGATGGCTGTATATGCTTGTGGATGGGAGAACATGCCAGTAAAAGAGAAGAGATCTATACTTTTGATACTGATACAAGCACAGAAACCTGTTGTGTTAAAAGCCGCATTTATAATTCCGATCAGCATTTATACATTTGCTACAGCGATGCAATCTATTTATAAGTTCGTAACCGTTTTTAAGTTGTAATTTTCATTGCAATTTAAATCTTTTTTATGCACGAAATAAATATTTTGCCTTAGGCCTTGCTAGTGTTCCTTTTTCATGTAATTACATGAAAAAAAAAAACACTAGCAAGGACTACTAGCTTTAAGTTGTAATTTTTGTAATTTCATCTTTTTTTGCACGAAATAAATATTTGGCCTTTGCCCTTGCTAGTGTTTTTTTTTTCATGTAATTAAGGTTAATATTTTTAAGTGTATATCATTAATAACAGTCCGTGAGGCTTTTAATAAAAGGTGCGAGGCAAGTTATTAGCTAGGTAAAGGTAGAATTAGCCGTAGGTGATAATTATTTATTTTTTCTGAAGTAAGTTTATTGTAAAGAATTTCACACTCTATCAGTTTCCCGTATGGAACTTTTAGATTTCTTTCATGACAATGGTGTTTCAATCCTTGAAGAGATTCTATGAAAATGTGAAAAGTCGCCTCGGGGATAGCACATTCGATGGCATACTGGGGATGGTAAATATGGTGCCCACACTGGCAGGATTTTCCATTCGCCGTGAGAAAATATTTAGTGAGTATTTGTTGTACGTGACTAGCTGAGCCTTCACCAAAAGGAATTTAATGTAGAAGGATTTGGGGATATGAAATGTGTATGAAACAAAAAATGTCTACTACCTAGCAACAACTTACGGTAGATTGAGCCCTATCACAAAATTTCATGCGCTCATAGGCGGCACTCAACGCTTTGCACTTCATAGTAGTTGTAATACGTTTCTTAAAAGTTGTTTTAATTATTTATTTTACAAAATAATTAAAAAATTAGATTTTTTTATGAACTCACGTAACTTTTGTTAAATAACATTTTTGTGTAAAATAATAATAATAATAATAATGTGGTAAGGAGAAATTCACAACTATTTTGGAGTATTTTTAGTAGTTTTACGCTTTTGAATTTGATTTCTTTTCCAGGTAAGTATTCCATACATATATCAAAATTTTGAGGCGGCTATGTACTAGATCACTACATGAGATATATTATTATTTATTTTTTTATTTCGTCTACTTTGTACTATAAGTTCAAATTAAGAGCTCAAAAAAGTACCGTCATACACTTTACGAAAACTAGCTTCAGAATCTTGACTTTTTATAAATAGTTAAGATAAAATTCATTAAAGCGAGGCCGCTATGGTTAATACTAATAAGGATTCTCCACTTTTCTATAAATTAAAAATATCGTAGTCTTTTAGTTTCATAGAGAACGCCAAAGTTGACCGTTTAATAAAAAGAATACGTTTGGAATGTGACAGGGCTCTTAAGATCGTCCACGCTTACTCTATAGCGGTAGCATTCAGATAGGTTATGGAAAATCGTTTTATTTGCACTTTATGATGTCACCAAGAGGAAATTAAAACCACAAAAGTGTTTTTTTTTTTTGTAACTTATCAGCGAGTCAGTTTTTAACCAGCTTGGAAACGTAGTATACAATTAAAGATCTTTTTGAAATATTTATTAGGAACAAAGAACGAAGTAATGAATGAGGTGTGAATAAAGTTGTTAGTTAGAACAGTTATTCTTTGCGTGTATGTATTTTTGTTGTAGTTCCATATTGGATCGCACACCTAACAGTTTTGTTCTACGTTTATGGAATGGGAAATTTAGTTTATCTGATAAACTACGCTCAGAGAGTAGAGGATTACATCAAAAGCTTTGTCAATGTATCTCTCTTCATATTAATTGGAAACATCAGTTGGTGGTGGCTGAAGAAGAGGTAACAGTTATAAAGGAGAGCAGTTTATTAAGAAAGTTTCAGATTACCTATGGTTCCTATAAGCTACCGACGCGACAGTCGGTGACAAATTATATCGGCGCCAAAATTTTACATGAGAAATTTCAGCGATATGCGAGTCCACGTCGCTTACTGAACTGCTTAATGAAAGATTACTGATACACTACCTATCTTTGTAACATTTTATTTCTCCAGCTCCAGCTATTCTTGCATTAGTTCTAATTACTGTGAATAAATAAATAAATTCACCACTTTTTTCAATTCTTTCATTTTTTTATTCACGGTAGTATTATATTTCCAGACCTTTGCTTATGGCGACGTTAAAATTGGCCGAAGAGAATGACAAAGATGCTCGCAGCTCTACCTCCTTCCAGAAAAGACATACAGAGCTCCTTCGCAAGATTAAGAGGATTATTCTCATCTTCTATCTGTCTAACTATATCGACGCTTCGCTTATTTACTTACCTCAGCGTGTCGATGTGTTCAATGATTATGCTATGACCCCATGCGTCGGTAAGTTTATTAGGAAATGAGTTGTTGTTTTAGGGCAACTTCGACTTTACATAATTTCGATTTTATTTTAGGCCGAATAATTAATTTTCAATTAATCTTCAAATGTGCTTACCTTCTCATATAAAATGTTTAGTATCGCCATTAATTATATAAATTTAAAAATTCTTAGTACTTAACCTCACTTTATTCAAATTAAATTATAAATTAACCGGCGATAATTAGAGGGCTACTATGTTTGGGAATTTTATTGTGAATAACAATTTATTCCCGGCATAGGATAGACTATAGATTAGACAGTGTTGGGCAAGGCCGTCTTAAACGATGCTGGGGCCCTTGGGCACACAAGAATTTAGGGCCCTTTTGGAAAGTAAAGACTTATACTAACATTTTTTTATTATGATCTTCTATTTATTATGAGTAATCAATATAATATGTCATTAATGACATAACTTAGTATGCTGCTGCTGCAAAAATGTTTTGAGAATGTGAGAGAAATTGTCGATCTTTCGGGGCCCCCCGAGTATGGGGGGCCCTGGGCATAGGCCCCGTGGGTCCTTATGGTAAAGACGGTATTAGTGTTAGGTTTCATGGCCCTATCTTCCTTGGATTCCAAGCCGCTCCCAGGCTCGAAAGAGTTCGGTTAAAATTCCATTTTGTGGTCTTTGTTGCGCCTTGCGCCTAGTCAAAATAGAGCAAGGCTAAAGAATAAGTCAAGATAAAATTGCAAATGTATTCTGTCATAAGTTGTATACCTATATTTAATTGTATATTTTCCTTACGCGAATAACTTAATATCATAGGGATTTATTTTAATTTTCTGTTACAGGAATAACCCCATTAACATCGTCTCCTAACCGAGAAATCTGCCAAACTATACTCTTCGTCCAAGAGTGCATGATCATGTGTGCCGTTTTGAACTATCAGGCGCTGCTGCTATTCTTAATAGCACACACATCAACAATGTTCCAGTTGCTTTCTGAAGAACTGATGGCTTTCAATATCTACACTGACTTGGAAGAGATTAAGGCACGTGTTAAGGAAAGACTTCCTTATCTCATACGTCGACACACCGCAGCCCTGGCCGCTTTCGAGAACCTGAAGTCTCTATACAGCAGGCCTATAGGAATCGACTTCGCTTCTAACGCAGTATGCTTATCGCTGCTTCTTTACTTACCTCTAGAAGAATGGTTGAAGTTCATGCCGGTTTTAGTCTACTGCTTTTTGGTATTCTTCTTGTATTGTTTTCTTTGTCAAAGTTTGTCGAACGCTTCGGAGGTGTTCGAGGAGGCGGTGTACTGTTGTGGTTGGGAAAATTTTAATGAAACTGAGAAGAAGATGGTTTTGGTGATGTTGATTCAGGCGCAGAAGCCTGTGATATTGATGGCAGCAGATATAATACCAGTCAATATGTATACGTTTGCGAAGACCCTGCAAACTATGTACAAGTTTGTTACCGTAGTTAAACTTTAAGATATTCTGTAGATGGTAGATATTAGTAAGTAGTGGAAATATATTATGCAGTAACAATGTGTAAAATTATATGTAGAAGAAATAATAAATGCATAGAGAATTGAAGAGAGTTTTAATTAGAAACCCTCCTATAAAATAACAATAACGTTTAATCAGTTTTAAATTAGCAACCAATTTAACGAATTAAAATTGGGCAGTGTCTAATTTTAATTTGGCAATGGACAATTTTTTTGCAGACCCATAAAAAGTGCATGATTTATATTGATTTATATAATGGTAAGAAATATCACGGAAAGGTGTTAATGCAACTATTTTAACTAGGTAAAACATTTTGAAACAAATATGATACATTGTGTGATTGAAGCAAGCGTTTAGTTTCTTGTTACTCTGTCTAGCCAAAACAATATTTTTCAGAGAGGCAGTCTTGTGACGCATTGGCGTCCGGCGTCAGGCAGGCGGGCAGTGAATGCAGTCTACGGCAAGGCTTTACCGCCGACGCTTGTGTATTTCGTATAGGTACCATTCACGTGTTTTGTGTACGTCTTACTTATGATTTGTTGACATAAAAATAAGTGAGTATATAATAATGAAGGTTCTAGTGTGTTGTTTGTTTGTTATTGCAAATATCAGCGATAATGGCAAAGCATCACTGGAGAGTCTCGCGCCGAATTCTAATATTCTTTTAGAGGATGTTACGAAAAGTTCAGGTAAGATAAAATTTCTTTTCTTTACTATTTGATAACGAAAAATTATAATAATAATAATATGGGATAACGAAAAATTGGTATTGTAGACCTGTTTTACATACTATTTTTTAATAAATAGTACATCTGGACCCCGCTGATTTACTTAGATACAGATAGATTACTAGATAAATTACCTTATGTGTTATTTCTAGCTAACATAAGAAACATATTATATTAATATATTCAGTACTTCAATTAATTAGCACATAATGTAAACCGGATGTGTGCGTTCTTTATCTTTGAATTTCACATTAATAATATTGGTTATGACTATAAATTTTTATTAGCATAATCTTTTATTTATTTTATCGAGATCTTTCCTAATCCAGAGCTACAATGTTGGTCATTCTTGCCTAACTACGACCTTCATGTAGTACTCATCATCCACAGACAAATCGTGCTACCGGCCTTGCAAGTTCAACGTGAAACCTAAACGCTGCTACTACAAGTTTAAAATCGAGCCCAATATATCGGAACAAGGTTCACCTATTTTAACAATAAATGGGATTAGTCCTGGACCAGCAATACACGCTTGCACAAATGATATAATAGTAGTAGAAGTAGAGAACAAAATTCCCAGTCAAGAGGTCACGATACATTGGCATGGTTTGGAGCAGAAAGGAACTCCTTATATGGATGGGACGCCCATGGTCACTCAGTGTCCCATTGGATACGGATCGACTTACAAATATGCGTTTGTAGCATCATCTCCTGGGACCTTCTTCTATCATGCGGATTTAGGTAAGTAATTAAGAGCCTTGTCACGAAATTTATTGCGCTCATAGGCGGCGCTCAACGCATTAAAATTTATAGTATTTTAGTAGTTGTAATTCCGTTTCTTTAAAGTTGATTTAATAACTTATTTTAATAATATAATAAAAATAATAATATGGGACAACTTCCACACACGGTCATCTGGTCCAAAACTAGGCTAGTCTGTACTATGGTAACCAGATGACTGATATACATACTTATATAAGCTTATACATCCAGATCAAGCAGACATGTTCATGCACACAAATGTTTGACCTGGCCGGGGATCGAACCCGGGGCCTGCGGCACAGAAAGCAGAGTAGTAACTCTGCTGGTGTGGCGGGTGTTTTCCGAAATAAATAAAAAAATCTAGTAGTATTTTTAGTAGTTTTAAGCTTTATAATGTGATTTTTTTTCTAGGTATTCATTCCATATATCAAAATTTTGAGGGCGTTATGTACTAGATCACTTTTTATGACATATATTATTATTTATTTTTTATTTAATTTAATTTGTACTATAGTTCGAACTAAAGGCTCGAAAAAAAAATGCCGTTCTATACTTTAAAAGAGACTAGCTTTTTGCCATTTTTTTCATTTTCTAAATAGTTAAGACAAAATTAAGAAAAACGAGGCTGCTATGGTCAATACTTATTATTCACCATTTTTAAATAAATTAAAAAAAATCTTAGTATTTTAGCTTCTTAGATAAAGAACGCCAGTTTATCGTTTAATACAAAAATTTTGTTTGAAATGTGATGGGGCTCTTAAGTTTAAAAAAGTCGATAAGATAACGACATAGCTCAGATATATTATAAAAGTTGTGTATAAACAATGTGCTTTATGTAACTTGTAACTTACACTACTATAAAAATCAAACAATTTTAGGGACAACAGTGGAACAAATAATATTTGATATGTTCTATGCCACTGAATATATAGCATTAAGGAATCTATTTCCACAAATCTATGTAGATTGGATGATTAGGTAATCATCCAACAAATGCAGTACACCTTATGACTGCTACAAGTAGCTGGGGCATCCGTCTAGACGGAAAAAAATTCTATGGGCTAGACAGAGAGAACGTACGCACTGTACGAAACAGTACGATTTCTGTTATTGTAGTGTAATGCAAGTTTGCATTATTAGCTAAAAAGAAACCTTGCAACTGCAACCTTGAGTGCTGGTGTTAAAATATCATTAGTTAAGCAATATGCTCTCAGAAACTGCAAGAAGTAATCTACTTAATAGATTTTGCCTTGTAGCAAGCTAAGCATAAATAATAAAACAAGCAAAATGAAAGTACATTAGATGCTCTAATAAAACAAGCGTTGTGGAATCGAACGAATGAATGGTTTATTTCCATAGATACCCTAACACATTACTAGGTGGCAACACTGGTGTACATTTTAGATATTATTACAATACCCCCACTATATCTAACAATGATTACTTATATACTTATATACAAAATAGTGTTCATTTTAAATATGCTGAACACCCAATTTATTCAAAAAATAGTAATGTTTATGGGCACATAAACTCTTAGTTAGTAAATCAGCGGGCATCTCAGCTGTCGGCAAATATTTAACTTTCACAATACCCCTAGTTACACAATCTCTACAAAAATGATATCGTATATCAATGTGTTTGGTTCTTTTATGGAAAACTGGATTTGCAGTCAGCTTTAGTGCACTCTGATTATCGTTATGAATATCTATAGTATACATTTTTTGCGTGATTTCATACTGCAGGTTTCTTAAATACACAGATTCTTTGCAAGCTTCAGTCAATGCCATGTACTCGGCTTCGCTACTGGACAAGGCAACAGTTTTTTGTTTTTTGGTTTCCCAAGAAATTACACAACCTGATAATTTGAAACAGAAACCTGTGTATGATCTCCTATCTATCACGTTACTACCCCAATCAGCATCAACAAACCCTTCTATGGTTGATTTCCCATCAGCAGTAAACTTTAAGCCATAATGTTTGGTAAACTTTAAATATCTCAATATGCGTTTAACATATGAACAATGTTCTTTACTAAAGCAATTATTAAATTGACTTAAAACCCCTACTGCGTAAGCTATGTCGGGTCTGGTAAGTACTGCTAAATACATGAGACTACCTATTATTTGTTGATAAGGAAACAATTCATCTACATAATTCTCATCTTCAGATACATGCAATTTAGTCTCCATCGGAGTTTGAACAGTATTACATTGACTCATATTAAATTTGTGCAATAACTGATCAATATAATCTTCCTGACTTAATGATATTGTTTTCTCAGATTTATTTATAGTTATGTTTACACCAAGACACTTCTTGATTTCACCTAAATCTTTAATTTTAAAATTGTCAGCTAATACATCTTTTAAGTATTTAGTTTCTTTGCTGTCATTAGAGAAAATAAAGAAATCATCTACATACAGCGTTACAATAGTTTTCAACTTATCATTTAACTTCATAAACATACATGGTTCTATCTTAGATTTAACATAACCAATTTTTAACAAACATTCCTCTACTTTCCTGTACCATGCTCTTGAAGATTGTTTGAGACCATATATAGATTTTTTTAATTTAAGAACATGACCTGACTGTACCGTCTCAGAAAAACCTTCTGGTATTTGCATATAAATGTTCTCATCAAGAGTACCATTCAAGAAAGCAGTTGTTACATCAAGATGCGTTATATGAAGATCTAGTTGAACAGATAATGCAAACAACAGTCTCAAAGTGGTATGTCTCACTACAGGAGAAAATGTGTCTGTATAGTCTACACCTTCGATTTGCGAAAAACCTTTAGCCACTAACCTAGCACGAAATCGAATATTATTTTCACTATCATATTTTTTACGTAACACCCACTTGCACTGAACAACTCTACTACCTTGTGGAGCACTCTTCAACTCCCAAGCATCATTGTCTTTAAAACTTTGCAACTCCTCTGCCATGGCCAACCTCCACCTTTCCGCCTCAGGTCCAGCTAAAGCTTCATGTAGAGACAATGTAGCACCATCATCATAGGTACCTTCACTTGTACAGAGGTTTGCAATGCGAAACCTATCTGGCTGCTTTCTTACCCGTGTAGACCTTAGAGGTTTGGGGGACGCAACTTCCTCTTCACACTCACTGGGATCATATGTTTCATCATTCACATCTACATATGTGTCTTCTGAGCTGTCTGTATTTGATTCAGATGTTTCTGAGTGTAAATCTTTCATCGTATCATCTTCCCCCACTGAATCAAAACGCTGATCTTGAACTTCTATTTGACATTCAGATTTTGATTCCTGCTCAACGATGATCACGTCCCTACTGGTTAATACAGTCTTTGTTTCAGGATTATACAGTCTATATCCTTTTATGTTCTCTGGATATCCAATAAGAATACATCTTTCTGACTTTTTATCCCATTTCTTACGCTTTTGTTTAGCTACATGGACCATAGCAGTACTACCGAAGATTCTGATATGGCTAATATCTGGTTTGCAGCCAGTCCATATCTCATATGGCGTCTTATTTCCCAATAGTGTAGCCACGCTTCGATTCTGTAGATACACTGCTGTGTTGGTGGCCTCGCCCCAGAACTCTTTACCTAGGTTCGCATCAAAGAGTAGGCATCTTGCCTTTTCAACAATTGTGCGATTAAATCGTTCACACAATCCGTTTTGTTGTGGTGTGTAAGGATTGGTTTTTTGATGTATCACACCAGCACTATTCAAATAGTTATCAAATTCTTTATTACAGTACTCTAGCCCGTTGTCACTTCTTAATACTTTGATTGTCTTCCCTGTTTGATTTTCCACTTGAGCTTTGAATTCTTTGAAATACTTCAATGCCTCATTCTTGTGTTTCAGAAAATAAACAAATGCCATGCGGCTATGATCATCGACAAACAACAAGAAGTATCGGGATCCTCCTAAAGATATATTTTCCATAGGTCCACAAATGTCTGTATGTACTATATCTAATAGGTTACTACTTCTCTGGCTAGTACTCTTGAAGGGTAATCGACATTGCTTGCCTTCACAACATGTAGTACATGAAGATTTCCCTATATCCACTTTATCATCAAAGGACATACCCTGTACTGCAGTCTTCATCTGGTTCAAATAATCTTTATTGATGTGTCCTAATCTGCGATGCCAAGTAATGCCTGACACGGCTGATGCAGCTAAGTGTTCTTGGTTTAACAAGTTTACCTTGTACACTCCATTCTCTAATATTGCTGTAGCTACCAATTCTTTGTTTCTATTGTATACTTCACAGCCATCTGACGTAAACTGAACATTATTACCGGATTTTATTAATTGGCTCACTGACAATAAGTTGGTTGTCAATCCTGGAACACATAATACATCCCTGACTGGAACTTCAAATTCACATTGATCAGTCTTGGTTATAATGGTCACGTCGCCGGAACACGATACTTGCAGTTTCTCGCCGCTAGCTACGCAAATATCGTTCATCTCGTGGTGCGTCACATTTTTGATCCATTCTTCATTAGCAATCATATGCATACTCGCGCCTGAATCGATATACCAATCGTTTTTATTAAATCTATTACTCAAAAACACGGCACTGAACGCATTTGTCTGTTTACGTTGCGATTCTTTCGTATTTGCACTGTAATTTTCATTATTCGGGCACTGATTCTTGTAATGACCTTGCTGTTTACACCGGTAGCACGTAATATGACATTTACTATTGAAGTTTTGTTTCGTTTGATTCGCCTTACACACCACAGATAATCTATTATTTTTCTTTTGCCATTTCTGTGCATTACTGGCAAATGCACCATTAACTTCATTTAATTGACCGCCATTCACTTCCGTTTCCATGTCCATAAGCTTCGTTCTAATGGCGTCTGTAGTAATTTTTATGCCTGAATGTTCGATCGCCATGATCATCGGCATAAACTTGTCTGTCAATCCTGCTAGCAATAGGCAGCCGATCCACTCATCACTGATGTCAAATCCTGTTCCACTCAGCTTCTGACCATTTTCGACTATTTGTTTAACATATGACTGCATAGATCCACAGTTTTCTAAGCGGATTGAGATTAAATTACGTAACAAAGATATTCGTCTCGTAAATCCTGAATCGTCAAATAACGCCTTCAATTTAGTCCACAGTTCATAAGTCGTTTTCACGTCTTTTATGTGAACATATAATGAACTGTCGATGGTCATAATCAACTTCGCTTTGGTTTTCGCGTCATCTGCAGCTTCTATTCCCGATGATGGTTTAATAGCCGTAACCATATTCTCCAGGATAAGAAAATTCTCCGCGGCGAACGTCCATTCACTGTAGTTTTCCCGGCCTTTTAGTTTTGGCACATTTACAAGATAGTTCGTTGCCATTATATCGAATTTTTATACTGAATAGCACGTAAATGTTTAAAACTACTTTCTTTCGCGAAACTTCACTGATTTTAATTATTAATTTAAAAAAATGCTGGGCGCATAACCTCTAATAAAACAAGCGTTGTGGAATCGAACGAATGAATGGTTTATTTCCATAGATACCCTAACACATTACTAGGTGGCAACACTGGTGTACATTTTAGATATTATTACAATAGATGCAATACAATACATGAACAGTCCCTGGCCCAGTGGGAATGTGTTCGATTTAAAATTCGAGGCATAAAATGTCATGGTATTTTCATCTGGACGCTTACGTGCTTCGAGAAACACCTAAATCCGTAGGTCCATAGAAGTTAGTCCTTCTGACAACCTGGAAATTCTGAAACGAGTCCACGTTTTCGTTCTTTTCTGTCGCATACGTTCAAGCTGATAAGATCTCCCTGCTGCGGTCTTCATGTTGAGCTGCAACATGGGTCTTTTCAAAAGGAAAGTGAATAGTCTTGAAGGGTCGGCAAACATACTGGCAATACCCAAGGTGTAGCAGGTATCCATAGGCGGCGGTAACCGCTCACCATCTGCTTACCTTATCCACCTATGGCATAAAAAAAATATATTATCGTCAATGATCGACGGTAGAAAGTCGAAGATTTTCCTTACTTAGTATTTATGAAGTATGAAAGTGCGAGAAGCATACAGAGGAGAACTAGAATTAAAGACATAACACAGGCTCTGCAGATCGCAGAGGTAATAAAGATCTATAATAAAAAGAAATAACGATACGCTACGTCAGCCCTTTAAAATATTATGGTCAAATAAAAAGTTCCTTCATAACATTTCAGTGGCTCATCAAACAGACGGTCTCTACGGGTCAGTGGTAATCAACCAGCCGCAACCTCTTGAGCCACATTCATCCCTGTACGACTACGACCGAAGCACCGAGAATACTCTGTTGATTGCTGCTAAGTTCCCTTTGATGATGACCGGAAACCTCGAGGACATGAGCAAGGTGTACCCTAAGACGCTAGTGATAAATGGCGATCAAGAAAATACTAAGTGAGTGTAAAATGTCGATAATTATCAATACAATCGCGCTTGCTATTTTTATGTCAAGTGAAATGTTTCATAATATTAACATAACGTCATGCCTTTTTCCCAAAGGGGTAGGCAGACGCGTGTCCAGAACTTAGTCTCGTACAAGGTACACATACACATCGCTAGTTATGTTTTAGGTCCTATGTCATGGAGAGTGCACCTATAGCCATCTACCGGGCACAGTTCCAGACATTGCTATCATTGAGAAAATTCGTAATGGAAAAATCCAAAACAACTTTTTGCCTGACCTGGGGATCAAACCCGGGATCTCATGACCTCACCCAAGTTAAATGTTTCAGTGACATAAAACCTCTTTTATCTTTCGTTATCGACCTTATATCTTATTGACCTTATCTAAGTACCAACAGTAAACTATACGGCATTTAGGCTTCTGGTTTTTGCATGTTCTTCAGAACCTCCATAAACCGATTAGAGCGTTGCAAGAAATTTTGAAATTTCTCTTTCGCAGGTTGTTCGTTTTGCAAGGGTTCTCTTACAGGCTTCGATTAATAAACGCGATCGGCGTGGAATGTCCGGTTGTTGTGCGCATTGACCGGCACGACATGGTCACTATAGCTACGGACGGAAGACCAGTCAAACCTGTACAGGCAAGGAGCGTGAAACTTTATCCAGGTAATGTTGCAATCTAATGGATACTTTGTTGGAATATGCTGCTGCATTTTTGCGCAACTATCAATTCATTAGAAGTATGCCAAGTTTTTGTAGACTTAAATATAATGAATGACCTTTTATTTATCCTGATCAGGAATGTATATGCATCTAGTACGTTATGTATTACTCCAATGTCTAATATTTTCAAAAGTTTTTCGTGAAATCGTAGGTAATAAACCAACATGGATAGCAACCTTTCGCGTTTATTATTATTATAATAGTGGGATCGGGCATTTGAAAAACTTCAGAAAACGTTCGCAAAACCGTGTTATTTTTTATAATTTTCTCTTCACTCATCACCTTAAAAAAGATTTAGGCCTAAAGGCTTAGAGAGCTTTGTCTAATGCGTATAGATTATTGCGATTACAGTAAGGTGCTAAGAAAATTAGCATCACTTTTATATATAATTATTATGATTCAACGTTTCTCAAGTTTCCCGATATTTCGACGCAGTTGCATGCGCCGTGATCACGGAAGATCTGACAGGCATCGGCAGGTTGATGTTTCTTGGCAGAATCGACCTTCTTTTTTAGTCTTTTACTCCGACAAATGACACTAATGAAAAATGAAAAAAAGTGATACTATTAAAAATACGTGGTTGTGGATAACTCCGTCAAACAAATTGCGTTCTTTTCTAACATCGCTTCTGCAATTAGACACATAACCAAGACGAAGTGAGAGTGAATGTTACGATTTCACAGAGAGCTTGAGAGAAAGTCTAAGTATTAACGCCATAACATAACATTAAGGAGTAATGAGGTTGTATGTGCGTGATGAGTTGTGGAGCATAATGAGGTAGCGGAGACTGTACTGCACTTAGTTCAGTCACCTAGACTTTTTTTTATCACAGTGCCACCCAGTGTTTTAAACTTCAAAATTCTGCGCGGCACTGCACTGCGCCTGTCACCCTGAGATATGAGTTGTTGAATCTCATCATGCCCAGTAATTTCGCTGGTAACATTGCCCTTCATACCGGAACACAGTAATGTTTGCACATTACTGCTTGGCGGATGAATAACTGGCAAATATAGGCTTGATTACCCAACTCATAATGGTTTAACCCGAGCAATGTAATTAAAGTAACCCGTTCTATATGAGCATAAATTTAAAATGCATTTAATTTACTAAGCAAAATTGACAGTTTGTTAGCATCATCATTTAGTAATAATTCAGTTATTATAAACATTTTAGAGATCTCTATAGTAGAGATTATTGTAGAGATCTAATCTGAGCTTTACTTAGGTTCAATTACACTTTACCGCAGTGAATTTCACTATTTCCGAGATGCAAGAGAAAGGCTCTCGTCACGCCAGTCAGTCGGCGCCAGAGTTTAAGGTCACATGACCAGGTTCCGTTTATTTTTACTTTCTTTACACCTCCATTGTAGTAGTTACGAGTAAAAGGTAAAAGAGAAAACATCTTTGACAGTATTATTAACTTTTTTGCAATGTATGAATAACAAACGTTTAATTAAATTTTGCAAGGACTGTAATTATGTAAAAATATAAAAGTTATGTAAAAATACGTTTGTTTTTACAAGGAACGGTAGGTAGAGGTAGAGAACAGATCTTTGACGATTCATTGTAAAGGAGGTACATAATTGTTATTTAATTTTCGAAAATAACAAATTTTACATAAAATTCTTTCGATTTTTCTTCGCGCTGCTCTAAGAGATGTGCTAGGTTTTATCTTTTCAATTGCTAGGTGTTAGTCATTGAACTAAAGTAAGTTGCGTAATAGTTCAAGCAACTCAGTTTTAATAGTCCTGCAATAAATGCTAAAGTAGAAATCTCAGAAACCTTTAGTTGACCTTTCTAAAGACGAATCTCTAAAATCCTTCCCGGTTGTTTTTAACAGCTTCTATAAGATAAACAAGTATTTCATGCGAAAGTAAAAGAGATCTACGAAGCTAAACCTAGCCAAACCGACTAGGTACTTTAGTTCGTTATAGCAATACTCTACTATTATATAGTACAGTGTAGAGGAAAGCGGCCAGAATTTATCGCCTTTTTGTGTGCAGAATGCAGATGCAGTGATTGTATACATATACATAGTTTTATTATCAATTTCCAGGCGAACGTATGGACGTGGTGGTGCGAGCGAACAAAGAGAGCAGCGGTTACTGGATCAGGGTGAAAGGTGCTGGCGCCTGTGAGAATGTATCCGCAAAGGTCATGCTATTGTACTCTGGCTTCAATTATACGTCAATGCTGCAGGAAAATCAGGTAGATTTACGTATTGTTTTGAAGCTCTGATAGTGGCAAAGGATGATTTAATTCTTTATCTAAGAAAAATACTAATTTCTCACTCAGCAATTGCCTTACCTTCTAACTCTGCCACGTTCACATAAAGTAGAGAGAAACGTTGTGACATGTATATTGTACTCGTATTTTAGGGTGCCTTTATTGAAAAAAGACTAAACAATAGAGCTACCTACTTACTACCTACCCTAACTAAATACACTATACCATAGAACGCTTCGAAAATCCACAGGCCAAACAAATTTTAGGTGTATGTTACATTAATTATGTTGATTATGTTTATACATAAGTTATGGTTATGGGTCATGGTTGTCTCAAATATCAATTATAGATTTGATATTATGTGGGGGCAGTAGACTGGTCAAGTCAGAGGCCTGCACTGTGCTTGACTTTTCAACTCCGACTTAATATGGTTTAGCCACATAACCAATAGTGAGTCCAGTATTCTCATTTTAGAAACCCAGACTGGGTTGAAGTATAAAGTACAACTTTAACTAGTTATTATTATTTTACAGGATGAAATAATAACTGACACGAATTTAGACTCTATCGGTGTCACTGGTCAAATGTTGGAGTCTCTACAAGAAGGCACTAACTCTGAACATAAAATGGTCTACCTTGGTATCGATCGGAATGTAGTGAACTTCAAGGAGACCGATCTAGATTATAGGTACATAAGCGACGCTATACCTAAGAAACCTCATTATCCTGCTGCACTCTGTGAGTAAAACTATTTATTATATTGAAGACAAAGATAACTCTGAAAATATCTGCATTCTGCATAAGCCAACACCTGAACTTTCCAAACAAACACACCCAAAACAAGAACAATCTCCAATCAAATTAAATCAAATAATCTTTATTTGGAAAATTAAACAAAATCACAAGAATACAATGAGAAACGATAATGTCTGCGGTAGCAAAACAACTGTGTTACAGACAATCAACGCTCTCCTCTGGAAATAATATGAAATGCTATTCCGATACAAAAATTACATAGTTACAAAAGAAATTTATAGTTTCTTATAATAATTTACATACTAGATTAAATAGTAGACAGAATATAAGTAGTATCTAAAAACACTTAACAAAAAATATTATAACATGAAAAATCTGGACATCTTCAAGTCAAGAGTGAACAGGTATATATCTTCTAGGTAAGCAGTAAGCATGCACCATCGTCTCCCACGTCGTCACTTACCATCACGTGAGCCTACGTTCTAGTGCTGGCCTATTCTGTGGTAAAAAAATATACAAAATAATTGAGCTATCGGTGGACCGTACCGTCTAATATAGTCTAGAATGGGGAAACCCGTTTTGTTAGTTTTTGTTCGTTATCTCTGACTCGTTACTTCTTAATGATAGAAATCTAAAATGAGACCCTGATTGACTTGCAAAAGTGTTTCATGGCTTGTTGAGTAAAAAGCTAAATGACTTCGTAGAGGCTTGGTGAATTTTGAAAACAAAAAATTATTTTGCAGCCTTACAAGAAAATGGAGTAGTACAAATAAATGGCAAAAGTTTCTTATACCCCAACGCTCCTATATTGCTGAGGCCAAACGAAGTTGCTACTACTAAAATATGTAACGTTGGTGAAGAATATAAGCAGATGGAAACGCAGTGTGTGCAGATTCTGAACGCTGAGGATGGAGAGTTATTGGAGATCGTTCTGATTAATGAAGGTAAAATACTTAATTATGGTAGCTCACTGCTATTGCTGTATGTGTTATTCAAATCTATACAATCTATCCCTTATGCGGACAAAACGAAATTTTTGTAAATTGCGAACTTTGATTGATTGACTGACAATTACCATTGCTTATTGCTTACAAGATTATGTAAGCATTTAGATATAAGATAGAAACATATATAAGATAGAAACACATTATCGCATATATAATTAGTGTTGTTATTTTTCTACTGCCTCGGTGGCGTAGTGGGCGCATGCTCGACTGCCAATCAAGAGGTCCCGGGTTCGATCCCCAGGTCAGGCATAGTGTTAAATATTGGATTTTTCCATTAGGAATTATCTCAATAACTGCCTGGAGTCTGGAACTGTGCCCAGTATATGGCAATAGGCTCGCCCCCTATTACATGGGACCAATAACAGGCGAAATGTGGGTGTATCTACTATGGGACTGAGTCCTGGGTACACCTCTGCCTACCCCTTCGGGAAAAAAATGTTATTTTTCTAATATTATTGATCAAATGCAATTCCAGGTTTCGGCAGTAATGAATCCTACACTTTTCACTTGCACGGTCCGGGTATGCAAGTTCTTGCTTCAGGACAGAACCCTGAAGACAAACCTCTGTCAAAAGAACAGTTTATTGAAATGGATAAAGAAAACAAGATTACTAGGTGAGTATACTCTATGAAGAGACATTCCTAAATTAATAGGAGAACAAAGTCGCGGAAATACTCTTTTGTAATTATTATAATTTCTATGGGATTAATTTTGTTTTATGTTAGTGAGTGATAAGACGAGCAAACAGGTGCCTGATGGTAAGCATCATGATTGCCCATATCAGACACAGTGCCACTCAGTGTTTTAAAATTCAATATTCTGCGCGGTACTGCACTGCGCCTGTCACCCTGAGCTATTAGTTGTTGAAACTCGTCATGCACAGTAATTACGCTGGCAACATTGCCCTTCAGATTGGAACACAGTAATGTTTGCACATTACTGCTTGGCGAATGAATAACTGGCAAAGGTGTAGTGCTTTCCCAGGCGGCCGCCTGCAGAAGACGCCTACCACTACATATGTACGTGGTATTGTAGGAAAATGGCTCCCTGAAAAGACTTGTATTATTTGCGTGAAAGTGATATACATACATGAAATAGGAGTGAGTGTAGAGATGACAAATGATATTCAAGAATGGAAAAAGAAGTTGCGCTGTGCCCCGACAATACTGATAAAATAACCACGACGATAAAATAAGACGATAAAAAAATGCTTTCTATATACATTTTGTTCAGGAATCTTCAAAATCCGCCTACCAAGGACACCATCACAGTTCCCAACAAAGGCTACACTATCGTCAGGCTTCGGCCGGGTAGAGGCAGCTGGCTCCTCGAGTGCAGATCCTGTGCTCTCTCGTCATTACCTGCAGCTATCATCATTCAAATACCTCTCACCTTACCTAAGTCCGTTCTCGAAGTATTACCTAAATGTGGAAATTACAGACCTCCAGATGTTCTTTTGAATTGAATAAATGGAAGACTGAAGGACTATTGGCGAGTTGCTCAAATGTTTCTTAACAATGTTTTGTATACATAATTAATATAACTTCACTTCTTTTTCCCAAAAGCTAGCGAGTACAGTTCTAGACTCGCAGGCTGTCATTGAGAAATTTTCTAATAGGGAAATTTCCTATTGTTAATTTTTCTAAAAATTATTTTGAACGTTTCTGTAACTCACCGTTTATATGGGTAACTCGGAAAGTTCTTAGAATAGGCCTATGAAGAATGTATTTAGGTATATTTCGAATTAAGAACTCTTTGGGAATCTATAATATTATAATGTATAGAATTCATATGTCATTTGTTTTTACAAATTGGCAGCAGTCAACATGATCCGTTTTGACGCTTGAGAGACACTTTTTAAATTGTTGCCAATTTGTAATTTGTACTGGCCTATTTCAAAATCTTTAAATGTGCCCTATGTAGCTTTGAATAATGTAGCACTATGTGATGACCCTAAGCTAATTCAAGTACCTACTCATTTTTTTCTGCATATTTTAGCGGGGGAATAGGTTAACAGACACAGCATTTACATGATCACGTAAACTAATCCAGCTAACTTTATGTCAGCGGTTGAGCGTGAAACAGTTTTTGCAGCAGTGGAGTAATCCTTGCGTTGACGTTGCAGAGTGCTATATATTCAAAAGTGTACACTGATACTCGTATTTTGTAATAGGTATTAGATATATACATATTTAGGTTCCTTCTCTCAAATTGCGCTGTAGAGATACATTGTAAGAAAAATGTATGTAAGTAAGCTATTTTATTAATGTAAGAATCCTCCTTTCTACCTTCTTGTTCTTATTAGAATTTCTGGAGCGGGGCGTCCAACTGGGTAGTGGATTCCAATTGGACGGTGCTTTATATCAGAAGGGGTTCGGATCCTGGCTAGAGGGATCCAGAATGGCGTAGTAAGAACACAGATTTTACAATTGGAATAATAGTTTCATTTATTCACAAATTGAACACAGAGTCACATTAACACAAGATAGTATAGTCTACGTATATCACTCACAGTCTTTATAACACTATACGACAGTCCAAAGTCCTTTCACTAATAACTACACTGGGGATACGCGGCACTTTGTAGTATCACTCGAGGCGCGACGCGACGCCGTTATAGGGCGTGCTAGTACGTGAGGACGGCCTCCACTAGCGACTACTATACTGGTTCCGATCAGCTGCAGGAGGGCGCGTACAGCATCACGGTTACCGGCGGCGTACCAGAGTTTAGCATCCACCAACGGCTATATGGTCCAGATCAGCTGCAGGAGAGCGCGTACAGCGTCACGGTAAGCCGTTAGGGTCACTCACTCAGAACAAACCCATAGAGCATACCAGTCGGAGAGCCAGACGGTTAGTGCCTAGGGCAAGTTACTGAGTTGAGGGCCAACTCGGTACTGTGTCGAGATGATCCTGGAGGGCCTTTTTATACTAAGAGCGGCGTGGGGACGCTTCCTCGTTCGCGCCCAAAGCTTCATCGTTGGTGACCACATGTGCGCATTTCAAGTGGTCGCGCAGCGCGTATAGACAAATAGGGCTTTACCTACGTTGGGTCATCTCGAATGATGCATGCGCTTTCTGATGCCCTTTGCGCGTAATATTTATAAAATAATGGTATGCTACAGTCTCCCCCTCTGGCTCTGAAGTCGCCTCGACGAGGAGCCAGAACAGGTAGCATACCTACTTCTTCTTCAATTTTCTGCTCTTCTTCTTGGTATTCCCAGCTCCTGCTGGATTCTGGGGATTCTTGCGCGGTCGACCTCTCTTCTTGATAGGATTGGCTGGGGCTGGAGGTGTTGTTTCGATGTTTCCCTGGTACGGTGTCAGGGCGGAAGCGTGATATATCCCCACAGGCTCCATTGAGTCATCGTTCCGCGTTACTTCGTAAGATGAGGCCCCGTGACGTTGTAGTATAATATACGGCCCGTCACGACGTGGCATAAGTTTGGCGCTTATGCCCTTGTGTGCGTTGCTTGTAGAGTGGCTGGTGACCAGTACTAGGTCACCGGGCTCGTAGATCGGTGCTTCGCGACGTTTGTCATTAGCAGTATCTCGTCTTTTTTCTTCCTTGGCTTCACTTATTTCTCGTGCCTGATTCAATGTATTCGCCATTTGCAATAGTTTTGGCGTTATTTCAGGGACGAAGTTCTCGGACTTTATTATCTGTCGCAGGTCTCTTGAAGTGTCGTCCGGGGTTCGTAATTCTCGACCAAATGTAAGGTAGGCCGGGGTATGCCCCGTGGTTAAGGCTACAGCTGTATTCATGGCGAATCGTATACTTGCTAGTTTGCTTGGCCATGTAGGGTGGTTGTCTCCTACGAGTATGGCTAACTGGGTTTTCAAATCTCTATTTTTCCGCTCTACAGGATTTGTCTCTGGGTGATATACTGGGGTGAACGCATGGTTTATATTGAGACAGTACGCCACCTTTTGCATCACGGCAGTCACAAACTGCGTGCCGTTATCGCTTATCATTCTTCGTGGGATTCCATATCGTAGAAAGACTTCATCAATCAATATTGAAGCGCAGTTTTCTGCTGTTGCGTTATCCAAAGCGAATAGCTCTACCCATTTGCTCGTGAGATCTTCAACGATCAAGATCCATGATCTTCCTTCTGGTGAGCGCGGTAGTGGCCCAAACAGATCAAATGAGATCGTCTCAAATCTTTGGTTTGCCACCGTTGTTTGCAATAGTCCGGCTGGCTTCTGGTTTGCAGGTTTGTATCGTTGGCATGCGATACAGTTTTTGACATAGGCTTCAATATATTTTCTCATGCCTCTCCAATGATAACGTTTGCTAATTCTCTGCATTGTCTTCTCCGCTCCATAGTGGCCAGCGAGTGGATCATCGTGATATGTACTCAGAATATTGGCCCACTCGTGTTGGGGAACCAAAAGCTGGGCATCTTCTTCGTCATTCGTGGACTTATACCTGTACAGGAGTCCGTTATTCATCAAGTAACCTTTATTACTCCAGTACACGGCATTCTCTGTGCGCTGGGGTTGCTCCAAGGCCTGGACGATTTCATTGATATTTTCGTCCTTTAGCTGCTCTTTGCGTATTTCCGCGGCACTTCTTGTAGGCATATCTATTGAGATAGCGCAAATACCACAGTTGGATTCATTCTCCTCCACACAGGGCGGACGTGATAAGCTGTCTGCCACTACATTTGTTCTTCCCGGTGCATACTTTATCTTAAGGTCTAATGCTTGGAGCTGAAGCGCCCATCGTGCAAGTCTGCCTGTTGGCGACTTCATAGTCATTAGCCAACGTAAGGCTTGATGATCGGTTATCACCGTAGTGGGTAGGCCTTCAATGTATCCTCGGAACTTGTTAACGGCCCATACAACGGCTAGGGCTTCTCGTTCTGTGGTAGAATAGTTTCTCTCGGCACTTGTCAGGAGCCGGCTTGCGTATTCAACGGGGTGTTCGTCTTCAGACTCCCCCTGGATTAGAACAGCTCCCAGTGCATAGTTACTGGCATCTGTTTTTATAACGTAAGGCTTGGCGTGATCGGCTTGTCGTAAGACAGGGGCTTCGGTAAGCTTCTGCTTAAGCTCTGAGAATGCTTTTTCTTGTTCCCCATTCCAAGCCCATCCATGATTTTTCTTTGTGAGGCGAGTTAATGGCTCGGCGATCTTCGCAAAATTGGGTATGAACCTCCGGTACCAAGAACATGTTTGTAGAAACGATATCAAATGTTTGATGTTTCGTGGTGCAGGCAAGTTAGTTATTGCCGTAACCTTTTCTGGATCCGTTGTCAGACCCCTAGGGGTAATAAGGTGGCCCAAGTATTTGATCGTGGAGCACACAAATTTGCATTTGTCTCGATTCACCGTCAGGTTGAATTCTTCTAGTTTCTTGAAAACCTTATCCAAGTCTTCTAGGTGTTGTGAATATCCTTCTGATAGTATAATTAAATCATCAAGGTACGCCAGTATCTTAATTCCTCCCAGGCTTACTTTGACTCTATCAATAAGTCTTTGAAAGGTAGCCGGCGCATTGCGTAGCCCAAACGGCATCCTTTTAAATTGATATATTCCGAAGGGGGTAATGAAGGCAGTCTTTTCCTGGTCTTCTTCCCGGACGCCAATTTGCCAATACCCGGCTTTCAAGTCGAGTGTCGACATGTACGGTGTTGACTTAGCCCCATGAAGTAGGTCATCAATCCTCGGAATGGGGTACGTATCCGGCACTGTAATGGCGTTTAGCTTCCGGTAGTCTATGCATACCCTTACTGTCCCATCCTTCTTGGGTACCATTACGACTGGTGATGCCCATGGTGAGGAGCTCGGCACAATTATGCCATCTTCCAGCATCTTGTCAATCTCTTCCTTTAGAGTGGCGAGCTTAGGTGGCGATAGCCGATAGGGCGGAGTCGATATGGGGGCATGGTCCCCCGTTTCAATGCGATGCTCCGAATGAAGTGTTGGGACTTTCGATGATTTAAACACGTCCTTGTTTGCCTGTAGTGTTTGCTGCAGCATTTGCTTTTGCTGTTCATCCAAGTCGGTCTCGGGTTCCTGAAGGTCCATTGACCACAACCCAACTTCTTCGCATGGTGGGAACAGCTTCTGGGATTTTGGCGAGAGGGTAACGTCCGTACTCTCAATGTTTTCCACAGCATCCTTCCATATTCCTTCCCAATTATAGGGTTCATATCCGTCGAAGAGTGAACGCTTAATTTTCTTAGCGGACATTTTACAGTCGTTGTTTCCTTGGAATGGCGATTCAGCCTGCGGTGACTTTTTAAGTGGTGATACCATTGCAGGCAGGGCAGCATCCTTTATTGTTTGGGATAGCATTTTCTTAATTAATGAATTTTCCTCCGGCTTTAAATCATAGATTTTATCCGGAATATCATTAAAGTGCCAGGTGTATTGAGGAATGTCCAGTATTATTCCAGCATCTTGCAAGAATCCTACTCCGAGCAGTGTTTTGTTATCTTTCGCGTCAGGGAACACTACAAAAGTTGTTGGTATGACGCGTCCTTCGACAACCACAGGAACTCGAGTCGTAAGCATCTTTTGGTTGCTCTTGCTGCCATCGGCCAGAACAACTGAGCCGGTTGCGCGTCCAAAAATATGCCCTTGTCGTTTGAGGATCACGTATAGTTCATTAGATGCTACACTGGCTTTGGCACCAGTATCAATGTACCCTTGACCGGTGGACTTTCCTACTTTAAAAGTCATTGTAGGTCGAGGTCTAGCGTCACTTGCTATTGTCATAGCGCAAAAACTGAATTCGTGCGCGGCATCTGCGGGGGCTACTGAGCTTGTGCCTGAAGGCTTACAGTTTGGACACTTGCTTCTGACAAATCCAGGTTTTCCACAGCCGTAGCATTTCAGCCCTGCCGCTGGAGTTACCGGGGAATGAACCGACTCAGTCTTCGTGACTTCTTTAGCTCTCGCCGCTTTTTCATCCTTATTCCTTTTGAAGCAGTTGTCACTGGAGTGCTTAGTACCTCGGCAATAGTTACACCGGAGCTCTTTTGTCTTCTGATTTGATTCTATTTCTTTGTACGGCTTTTTCTCCCACAATATCTCCTCAGCGCTTCTGGCAGCCTGTAAAAGCTCGTCAAAGGTGGTGACTGTATTTCTTGGGATTCGTTCACGAAGGTTTATAAGCAATTGCCCGTATATCATGTCAATTTGTTGACTTTCGGAGGGCGGATGCCCCGGCAGTTGGGATATCAGTGCCCTTTTCTTTGCCACAAACTTGTCAGTGGGCATCTGCGACTCTTGTTTTATCCCAATGATCTCCTGGTAAAGGATATATGCAGGTTTCTTTGGCGCGAATGCGTGCCGAAGCCGATCATGAAATTCGCCCCAAGTCTGAATGTTTGTTTTTACGCCTTCCCACCAGACAGCGGCATCTCCTTTCAGAAGGAGTGGTATCCCTTCCAGTGCACTATTGTCGTCTATCTTCTCGAGTTTCTTGTACACATTAAGGGACGCGATGAAAGCCTCGAGATCTTCTGTGGTACCTTTCCCCGCATATGTGGCTTTGCATCGTGTGAAAGACCCCTTACTGTTGTTGGAGCCCAGGGCTGTGATGAGTCGTTCTAGCTGATCTTCAGTGAATGAGACAGCCATTGTTGCTTGGTGTTGTCTATGTTGTGCTCGCGTTTTTGGTTCCGTAGCCAGGGCCGCAACGGTGGGCGCCAGTTGTAAGAATCCTCCTTTCTACCTTCTTGTTCTTATTAGAATTTCTGGAGCGGGGCGTCCAACTGGGTAGTGGATTCCAATTGGACGGTGCTTTATATCAGAAGGGGTTCGGATCCTGGCTAGAGGGATCCAGAATGGCGTAGTAAGAACACAGATTTTACAATTGGAATAATAGTTTCATTTATTCACAAATTGAACACAGAGTCACATTAACACAAGATAGTATAGTCTACGTATATCACTCACAGTCTTTATAACACTATACGACAGTCCAAAGTCCTTTCACTAATAACTACACTGGGGATACGCGGCACTTTGTAGTATCACTCGAGGCGCGACGCGACGCCGTTATAGGGCGTGCTAGTACGTGAGGACGGCCTCCACTAGCGACTACTATACTGGTTCCGATCAGCTGCAGGAGGGCGCGTACAGCATCACGGTTACCGGCGGCGTACCAGAGTTTAGCATCCACCAACGGCTATATGGTCCAGATCAGCTGCAGGAGAGCGCGTACAGCGTCACGGTAAGCCGTTAGGGTCACTCACTCAGAACAAACCCATAGAGCATACCAGTCGGAGAGCCAGACGGTTAGTGCCTAGGGCAAGTTACTGAGTTGAGGGCCAACTCGGTACTGTGTCGAGATGATCCTGGAGGGCCTTTTTATACTAAGAGCGGCGTGGGGACGCTTCCTCGTTCGCGCCCAAAGCTTCATCGTTGGTGACCACATGTGCGCATTTCAAGTGGTCGCGCAGCGCGTATAGACAAATAGGGCTTTACCTACGTTGGGTCATCTCGAATGATGCATGCGCTTTCTGATGCCCTTTGCGCGTAATATTTATAAAATAATGGTATGCTACATTAACTAATTTATTTAATGAATTTTAAACTGTAAATAGTTAGATATAAATAGGAAAAATCTTAATGTACTAAACGTGTAAAAGAGACTTAAAGTTATATCATAATATGTGCTAGGGTAATCGAAAAAAATGAATCAATGCGGGAAACCTAGGAATATTGCAAAAACCCAGTTAATTGAAAACTAAGAAATGTTTTCTTAATCTTCCTAGCTTTTTTAAAGGATCTTTGCAAAAATCCAATGGATCCACATAATTGGAAAACTAACTAACTCCAACCCAACCGATTGTGTTGTGATTTCTGATGGTGATTTTCCCAATCAGCGCATCTGTCAAGCAATGATCAAATAAGCTTATTCGCGTTTTTCTATGGTGCTTTCGGGTTTTGCGAAGCTCCCAAAATTTGGGTTTTTTTTTAATATGTGACAGTTTCCATACACAGTCATCTGGTCCCACACTAGCCTAGAAGCCTGTACTATGGTAGCCAGAGGACTGATATTACTTATATAAGCTTATAACACCCAGACGCAGATCAAACAGACATGTTCGTCCACACAAATGTTTGACCCGGTCGGGGGTCGAACCCGGAGCCTGCGGCTCAGAAAGCAGAGTTACTACCATCTTGTGCCAACGAGGCTGTCATAATATAAAGTCATAGAAAAAGGAAGAACGAGATAATCTTTCTTTTTCTTAGTGTTCAATTATTCGGTTTTTTGCATGATTAAATTTTTCCGATTATTCTGCCACATAATATTATAATTATATTATTTATGTAAAGATAACATAAATACAATAAAATGTTATTTATATGTAAAGATATTAAATAGTTTGACTTTGTATATTTTTACTTGAGAATTTGTAATTTTAAGTAAGTTAACGTAATTGGTTCTAGTTATAACCATATTGATTAATAATAAGCAATAAAAACAAATATGAAGTTTAAGTGTATAAATACTCCTCAATAAAATCGATATGTATAGAGACATTGCTATAAACAGTCGGAGCGCCTTTTAGTCCACAAGGTGTAACACCCCAAGAAATAACACCGACCAGAAATGGCAATACCTCGCCAATTTCACTATCAGTAGTGGACGTCATATCTATTGTAGTTGATTCCATTGTGGTAGAATCTGTTGTAGTCGATTCCATTGTGGTAGAATCTGTTGGAGTTGATTCCATTGTGGTAGAATCAGTTGTTGTTGATTCCATCGTGGTAGACTCGGTTGTAGTTAATTCTACTGTGGTAGAATCTGTTGTCATTGATTCCATTGTGGTAGAATCAGTTTTTATTGATTCCATAGTGGTAGAATCAATTGTACTTAAATCTGTTATAGTTGATTCCATTTTAGTAAAATCGGTTGTTGTTAGCTCCATTGTGGTAAAATCTGTTGTTGATTCCATTGTGGTAGAATAGTTTGTTGTTGATTCCATTGTAGTAGAATCGGTTGTTGTTGATTTCATTGTGGTAGGATCTGTTGTTGTTGATTCCATTGTTGTAGAATCCGTAGTTGTTGGCTCCATTGTGGTAGTATAAATATTTATATGAACCATATAGCTGATTAAGGGTCCTCCAGAATCTCCTGAACATCCAGCTACGCTTTCATCTATAGGTCCGGTGCATAAATTTAACTCTTTTACTAAAGGATTTTTTTCGTAATATTCTTTAAAGTGATTAACTGCTCTGTAACAATCTGAAAAATTTAGAGTTTAGAGTAAAGGATTTTTTTCGTAATATTCTTTAAAGCGATTAACTGCTCTGTAACAATCTGAAAAAATTTAGAGTTTAGAGAATAACGAGTACAATATTATGAAAAGATAATACTCCTGGACATTTCAATGTTTCTAGCCGAATTAAGTTTAGCTTACCGTAGTAAGGAAGATACTTGACTTCAGCTTCTCGCAGTTTATTTGGTATGACTATAACTTTCAGATTTTCTTTCAATGCGCCCCAACCGGTGATCGTCAAAGTCTCATCTCTTTTGAAATTTTGGCTTAGGTATGGCAACCTAATTGGTTGTACTTTATCGGAAAATTGCATGTCACGTGCTGTTCTCAACATTGCTATGTCATAAGGTCCGACTCCTCTGTAAAATGAATTAGGTAAGCATTATAAGGTCGAAGGTTAGGGTCTGTATTCTGTGCGTAAAGGCGACATAATAAGTATTGTTGGTCTTTAAAATTATATTAAATAGTAGCTGTGCATCACTGCGATAATTTTATATTGCTACTAAAGATATAAAGATTAAATTCCACGCGTATAAATAATTCTAACAGCATGTGGCAAGGCGGTGCGTGTAAGGCTCCTGGGTGACTCCAATGAGTAGTGAATGTCGTCTGAAGATGACAGCTAAACCAGTTAAGTAGTTTAGGTGTGAGGGTCCAAATTGTATGTACTTATTTATAGTTAGAGGGATTATTTATACTTACCCTTTATAGTAGGGGTGTGATATTCGTTCTGATATCGGGTAGATCTGATCGCTGTATATATATTCAAGGCCATGAGCTCCAACTATAGCGTCCAATGGGAGCCATTTTGACCAATAATCCGTCACGCAATGTCCAGCAGAGAGGATCTAAAATAAAAAAAATATTGTACTCTTAAAAATTCCTATGAAGTGATTACGAATCATGATGATAAAGAAACTAAGAAAAGGGTCTAACGATACCATAAAAAATTTAGCAGTGGGTAAAACCTAATCATAAGACGAACAAGTCAATGATATTGCTTGACAGAAAAAAAGTAAAAATGGAACTAATTTAAGGTTAAGAGTTTATTCAATTATTTTTATAACTGAGAAAAACAGTGGTGCCCCATTGTATTCTACTCCTTTCCATCAAGCTAAACTTGTAGTTTACCTACCCAATGTTCGCTGACAATGGACCCGCCACATACTCTGTACCGTCTCCACTTGTACCGACCCTGAAGAGACACCATATATGGATGGCTGTGTGGTTCTGCTTTGTCAGCTCCAGTAATACGACCTTCTCTTAAATTAGAAAAAAGAAATAGAAAGATATTAATAGAACGACAGGCCTACTCCCTAGTCTCAAGATAAAAGAACTCACGAGTAAACGTCTACTAGTGAAGAGTTTCGGGATATGATTGAGTTCTAATTAAATATATATATACCTACCTAAATCACCATCTCAGCCGTTGGTAATCTACTACTGAACATAGGCCTCCCCAAGGGGGGTTTTTCCAATACTCGACACGCTTGACAGGCGGGTGGTTGAGCGCAGTTCGATGGTTTTTGCAGAGGACGCTGCTGCCCGTTCTCTGGATCTGTTAACCCTTAGCCGGCTCTTACGGCAACCACGGGTTAGGAGAGTAGAACACTATTCTAAAGCCGGTAACTCCATGGCACAATATATACCTAAATAGTGAATCAGAATAGTGCTATGAAATCCTGCGAAATATTTTCACTCAAACTTAAACTCAAACAGTTTTATTCAAATAGGTCATAATCTGACACTTTTGCACGTCAATACACTTTTGCACGTCACATTTAAAGCCAGTAGTTTGGCTCAGCGTTTAATCTGATATAGAACGGTCTCCAACAAGTTTGCGTGGCCGCCACCGAGGACATAATATGTGTGCGGTAAGTCTCTAGAAAATGTATGAAAAAGAATAAGAAATGAAATTATATCGACTCTTTAGAAGTATTCTTCTTTAAAAAACTATCTAAACTTATTTGAAAAACTACCTATTCTGAAATACCTATCCGGAAATATCCGGATATTCCGGAGAGCAGCGTTGATGGCTGCGACACAGATTTCAAAATAAATAAATTTGATATTACACCTTTTCAGGAATTTCTTTTTTAAAATTAAGTAAAATTAAAAAGTACCTGCAAAAATAGTAGTGAATTCAGAAAAACATAACATAAACAATAATACAAATTCACGTGATAAGTTCATGACTTCAAATCAGGATATGCACTGCAATTAGCGTGACAACAAAATTTACCTTTATCACTGCATAATCTCAGAGGTTTGTAACATAACTATGGTAAAGTATCTACTTATTAAACATTGACTGCCTCGATAGCGTAGTGCGTACTGCCGATCATGAGGTCACGGGTTCGATTCCCAGGTCTGGCAAAAACTGATATTGGAATTTATTGTAAGGATTTTTTTTAATGACTGCCTGGAGTCTGAAATTGTATCCGGATAACGGCAATAGTCTCGCCCATATTATAAGGGATAATATGGGACTTAAAAATATAACTCGTAAAGTGTGGGTGTACTGTACCTACTATGGGATCGGGTCTTGGGTACACCTATCTTTACCCTTTTGCGAAAAAGGTGCGATGCTATGTTAATATTGACACTAGAAATAATTTCGTAGATTCAAATAAGACTAACGACTACTATATTTTGAATAGGGGATAATAATAACTATATTATATACATATACCTATAGATATTAAACGAAGGTATCTATTATTTTTTTATCTGTAGTCTAATTTAATATATATTTTTTAAGTTTTGTTAAGTTTAGCCTTGGGCTTTCCATAGGCTGACATGTTACCCTATAGATTTCAGTATTCTGTAGTACCTAGATATATAATATAGTTACGGTAGATAGTAAGTAGGTAACTGTAGAATTGCCTACGAATAATATAGAGAATTGCTTAGGCTGTTTTAATTTAAGGCACTTTGCCCTTTCAGTAAGTTAAGTCTAAGCGTAGTATTATTATCTGTTCTGTGGTCTAAGTATGTAAAGAAGTTACATCTCTATTGGAGTTATGTCTTAGTTAATCTTCTACTAACTAAGATAAAAACAATTGACATCATACCTAAAATAAAAAGCATCTTGATAAGAAATTTATTTTTATTACTACCTGTATATGTATGTAACAAAATAGATGTAAAATTTTGTAATAAAATAAAAATACCGCGAAGCTCCAAACGTTTTCTAAACATGATCATAAATTTTATTATTTGACAAATTTTACGTCGCACCCACAGATATGCATCTAAATAGATGAAGCTTGTCCTATACCTGTATGAAAACCTAGCCTGCCACTTTTTTCTACGTAATGTGACGTCACAAGAGCGATTTTAGTGATGGGAATTCTCCTTCTGCACCAAACCGATGAAGCGGCTCCGCTAACGTAATAATGATGAATTTTACATATCGATTTTACTCGATTTCATTAACAGAAGAATAATAATAATAATAGTATATAAAGTTACTTAATTTTATTATACTTGGTAGATTAGTAGTTATCTTAAAAATTGAGAAAAACTGTCAAACAGGACACTTTCCAGAGGGGAAGGAGTGTAGCGGAGGGCGAGGAGATGAGAGAGTTGTGTATTACAGTGTCCAGTGGCGACAAGTGGGTCAACTTTTTTAAAAATTCCCAGTGGGGACGAAAGAGTGGGAACCAGCGGGAATGACCTAATAAAACAGCTTCTAAAGGAGGCCATGGATCTTCTTTTTGACACGCGAAGTACATACGCTCGCTTGATCTATAGAGGTCTGTGTTCGGACTAATTATAATAATTAATATTTACGAGGTTTTAGTGATACGGGTAATTTTAATATGAGCAATGAAAACAATGGTTTTATCAATCAACTAGTAGTCTATATTTATTATAATTATTTACAACGATTATTTATATTAAGCTCCATAAGGAAGATTTGACAAAATTATACCTAGTTTTGAAAATTCGAGTTATTCCCAAATTAGAGAGGTGATTTCGGGGTGAAGAAGTGATTAAAGTAATATAAAAATCAACAACTTACCAAATTGCACCTTTGGCTCTGAGCATTTTAGGGTTCCGTAACTCCCTTATATGAAAAAAGGGACCCTTATAGGATCATTTCGGTGTCCGTATGTCAAGACCTTTTTCTCAGGAACGTGTTAAGGTATACTTGTTATATATAACGTGTTATATATAAGGTAACAAGTTGAAACTAATATCAACAACTCAGGTCTATGGTCCGTTGCTGCTGTAACTTCTAAGTCAAAGAAATCAAAAGATACGTTCACTTTACCGCACATTTCCATACCTTGCGCAACGGACTGCATACCATTAGGGTAATCAACAATCAGTTCAGTAGTTTTGGCGTGACAAACTTACATCCATCCTCACAAACTTCGCATTTCTAATATTATATACGAATAGACATTATTATTCGTAGATTATATAGCATAATTTAGTTATATAGTAGTAGGAAGAATACTAACGCGCGACATTGTCTGTGTGGTCTCCCATAGGTACGTACTTACTTTCGACCTCTGCGGTTTCATACGCTCTTTCGGTTAGGTTTTGTTTTAGTAACTTTGGTGTAATATTACACACTCAGCCAAACTTTCGCATTTCTGATATAATAGGGACCCTGAAAAGTCGGATTCACTCACTTACCCTTTGTAGTTGGGATGAAGTATTCGTTCCGATATCGGATAGATTTGATCGCTGTTTACATATTCAAGGCTATCAGCTCCAACTACAGCATCCAGTGGGAGCCATTTAGACCAATAATCCGTCACACAATGTCCAGCGGATATAATCTATGATACAGAAGAATGTAGTACAAACCTATATTTCTCTTATTAAGGTTATATGTCTTCCATACAGAATGAAAGTTATAAACCATTCGGTTTTCTTTAACAAAATATGTTTTCGCGCAAGTAAAGGCCTGATCAAGAGCCAAAAAATTTAAGAAATGGTTCTCTATATCTTTGTATTTGTATATTTTCATTTTGTATGGAAGACGAATCACTATAATAAACGTTGACTAAATTTACTCCGAGGTTCAAATCGGTAATGAGTTCCCAGAGGAAATATAGTCTTACAGTTTTACGTTCTCCGGCTTCCTATGAAATATAAAGACGTTCCTGGCTCCTGAGTTTTGGCCCAAGGCATCGTGTTCCAACGCTATACGCTCTTGTGGTTGCCTTAAGAGCCGGCTAAGGGTAACAGATCCAGAGGACGGGCAGCAGCATTCTCTGCAAAAAACCATCGAACTGCGCTCGACAACCCGTATGCAAAGCGTGTCGACACGCTCGACGCGGAATATTATTATAATAATAAATTAAAATACATAGTAGCTCAAAATGTTTATTATATTATATGAACACAAATTGTAATAATTGTCAGATTTTATGTTGGGACTAATTATCTAAAAATCAAGTAGTTTACGACGATAGCAGTTATAATGTTTGAAGTACGTACGGGTAATTTCAATATGGGTCATTGAATACACTAAATCTATCTTTATATAATTTATTTACTTATTCAGTAAAACCAGCGACTTATAGTCAAATTTCCTTGCTGAGTGGGAATCGATAGCAATAACAATTGTTAACGTGGACCAACTATAGGATCACATTACATATTATTATGTTTTATTTCTATTTTCCCTATCATCTTATATTAGTTTATAAACTCTTATTTTTTTGTAGTGAACGTCTAATCACACGAGTAATTTGGGGTATTTTTAGAAGTTCTATATGGAAATCCGTGAGTTAATACCTAAGAGAAACTAAAATGACATGGAAATAGTTTATTTCACAACAAAAAATGTCAGGATAATGTTATAAATTTGATTAATTATATTCGGAGGAAACAGGGGAATACAAAACATCAATTTTTTTTTAATTTTAAAGTATTGTGTCAAAGTTCTCGTATCTAGGATGAGCTCTTAATAATTTATTATTAGTATGTTTTATTAATAATTCGTAAATCATAATAAAATTATCATATAGTGTAATTAGCGAAAAGTGAGAGATCCAATAGAATGTTTAAATTACCATGACGATTAACGTCGAGTACATACGGGTAACGATAGAAATATTTAATATCTAGGCTACTGCACTACTTTTTTCAATACCTGCATAATTTACTATGAGACTGCCTCGGTGGCGTAGTGATCCGCCACCGGTACTGGCGAACATGAGGTCCTGGGTTCCATCTTCATGCCCAGTAGATGGCAATAGACGTCAGCTATTAACATGGCATTTAAAAATCAATCAAAAACTATTGAAGTGTCGGTGTACTAATTACAGGACTGAGGTACAGCTTCACTATGCCTACGCTTTCGAGAAAAGGGCGTGTTATAATGTGTTTACTATGAGAGTTATATTATCTTCGATTGTCTACTTATTTCGAGACTCTGGCTCTACTGACTTCGGACCGTGGGCGCCGGGAGCTCACCACATTTTCAAAAATATATCTAAACGCTTGGTCGACGCAACGTGTGATTAAAATGCTGGCGTTTATCTGGCCCAAAGTATAAGCATTGCTATTCTGGCAATGCCGCCAGCATCTTGGGTACGCTGCCATCTGATAGTGATTTCATCATCATCATCATCATCATCATCATGCAGCCGTTGAAAGTCCACTGCTGAACATAGGCCTCCCCCATAAGGGGGCTTGTAGTGATAGTGTTGGGGTGATAGTGGTTTAGGGCACTTGGATTTTGCATAGGCTGACATCTCGGCCAGTGGATTATCGAAGTGTTCTATGGAATAGTGTATTTAGTTAGGGTAGATAGTTAATAATAAGTAGGAAGCTCTATTGTTTAGTCTTTTTCAATAAAGGCATTCTGCCCTTATTTTTAGTTTTTCACATTATCTGCTAATCAAATTGTTGGTTCTTTTTATTTTCTTGTAACTTTGAAAATAAGGGAAGAAAGGTAATAAAAACGAGATTTAATTCGGTTTATTATTTACTTTTTATTATTTTACAAAAATAACGATGTAATACAACGATTATATTAAGCAAAACCTTATTTTAAATGATAAATATTTCTGTGAAGTCTAGATGCTATTGACATACTTATTAATAAAGTCCATATGTTTACTGACATTGGTATAAACAGTCGGCGCTCTTTTGAGCCCGCATGGGACCACACCCCAAGAAATAACGCCGACCAGAAAAGGTATCATGCCGTTATTAGCTTCAGTAGTCATTGTGGTAGATTTCGTAGTAGAACCTTCAGTTGTACTTGATCCCATCGTAGTCGTACTTTCAGTAGTTCCAAGCATAGGAACCATGTTCCTAATTAAAGGTCCACCAGAATCTCCTGAACATCCAGCTACACCTTCATATAGAGGCCCAGTGCATAAATTAAATTCTCTTCGCAGAGGATTTTTTTCATGATGATCTATAAAGCGGTTCACTGCTCTGTAGCAATCTGGAATTTTAAGATAAGTTTTGATGTTATGCAATAGTTAATGAACCTTTGTTGTCTAGTGTTAAATTTTAGATTGTATGAATTTTCGTGATTGATAGTCATTGAATTGCCTGCCTTGGTGAGGTAGTAGTTCGCAAATGCTACTGCTGATCATGAGGTCCCGAGTTTGATTCCCAGGTCAGACAAAAAGTGTTATTGATTTTTTTCATTAGAAATTTTCTCAATGTGAACCTGGAGTCTGGAACATGGGGCGTAAAAACAACTGTGGGAACTGTGCGATGTGTGGGTGGCCTATTTCTATGGGACTGTGTCTTGGGTACATTTCTGCCTACCCCTTCGGAAACACAGGGTGATGTTATATTATAATGTTATGTGAATTAAACAAATTTTAACGAATTTTATCGCGTAATTATAAGTTCATATTAGTTATAACTCACATTTTAAAATACTTTACAGTGTTCGTGTTCACATTAATACTAGACGACATTTAATTGTCTACAACAAAGTTTTGATTAAAATAATAGGCGTAGTGAAGCAATTCAACGTCATTACGATAGAATAATTATTATTTATCAAACGTTGTTGTATACAATAATTTATGTCATATTGTCTTTCTGTTACCACGGACACTGAAAATTGTTTGAAATATCAGGTTTAAATAATATTGTTATATACACGGTATTATACTCTAAAGTCTAGTAACTACAGTAACGGCGGTACATCACAACTGAATTGAGCTTCATTGGTCGACCTGTGTGTACAACCATGATTAAATACACGCGTAAAAAGTCGTTAAAAGTTACTTAGTTCAATTTTCACAAGTGTTTTATTCATGTTTGATTTACCGTAGTAAGGAAGATAAGTGACTTCAGCTTCACGTAGTTTATTTGGTAGGACTATTAGAAATTTGGATGCTTCCAATGCGCCCCACCCGGTGATTGTTAACCTCTCATCTCTCATGAACTCCTGGCCCAATCGTGGCAACATGATGGGCTGCACCTTAGCGGAGTATTCTATATCACGTGCCGTTTTGAACACTGCTATATCATAAGGGCCGACACCACTGAAATTTGTTTTGATATTAAGTTGATGTATTTTAAGGGCGTTTGATTTCTACACAAAACAAAATTACACAAATACTCGTATGAAGAAAGTGAGAATAACTTTTCACGGCGAATACGTTTTACCGCTAATCAAGACCAGAGCAAGAGCCAACCACGAACAATTGAGTGAGAAATTATTCACTCTTTTTTCATATTTGTGTAATAATTTTACTCGGTGGCGTAGAGGGTGCATGCCCGACTGCCAATCAAGAGGTCCCGGGTTCGATCCCCAGGTCAGGCAGTGTTAAAAATGGGATTTTTCCATTAGGAATTATTTCAATAGCTGCCTGGAGTCTGGAACTGTGTCCGGTAGATGGCAATAGGCTCGCCCCCTATTACATGGGACCAATATCATACTGGCGAAATGTGGGTGTACTATGGGACTGAGTCCTGGGTACACCTCTGCCTACCCCTTCGGGAAAAAGGCGTGAATGTATGTTATGTTATGTGTAATAATTTTGTTGGTTGTATGGAAATCGAGCCACCCGTAAAACTACTTAACCTGTTTTACGCGAGTTCATGTGAGAAAGAACGTATCATAGATAAATTATAATATGCCCGAAATCTCGGTTCATCAAAGGTTAAAAACCATTAAGGACACAAAAAAGTATATAAGGTTTCCGTACCCAGCTGTTGTAGATTAATCATGATATCATTCAAATAATTAACAAGAGTAGCTTTTCATATATAACTGGGCGCTACCGTGTTTCGAATTGTACGAGTAAAAGTAAAATTTTGAATAATCTATTATATGTGTCACAGTTGAAGTTCTTTATTCTACAAAAACTGTTTTAATTCCAATATAATCAGAAATTGTTATTATTATAGACTACTTTCCGTTGGAATTTCTTTTCTTACTCTTCATCTACATCGTAAAGGTACAAAAATATGTGCAATTCAGCTATCTGTTCTGTACCTACGATAGGATAATTATCCTATCCTACTTCCTAATTAGGAAGTAGGATTAAAATGCTTAATTATGGTACGTTACCCTTTGTAGCGAGGATGTGCTATGCGGCGCGATATCGGATAGATCTGATCGCTGTATATATATTCAAGGCTATGAGCTCCAATTATAGCATCCATAGGGAGCCATTCTGACCAATAATCTGTCACGCAATGTCCGGCGGAGACAATCTGTAATCCAAAACGAGAAACTATTAAGATTTAATGTATTTAAAAGTTTTTAATTCTAAAGTCTAACTTAGGCCTATAAATTAGACGATATAGTTTTCTTGTAAGGCCTAGTCATAAGAGTATGGGTCAAATAGTTATAGATTAACGTTATAAATTTAAGCTATGTTAACGTAGCGAATAAAAATACTATATATATGTCTATGGTTAACGTAGGCCACGGCATTTGCGCTCTTGGCGAAGGGTCATGATGACCTCTCCACGTACGCTAGATCACCTGAGACTAAATGTAACTTACTAGTGCATGCAAGTCCAGAGCCTACACAAGTTCATGCCGTCAGGAACCACAGGAATGACGCAGATTTAATGAGTCGTTAATTATTATAATGATGGTTCACTTACCCAACGTTGGCTAACAATGGACCCGCCACATACTCTATACCGCTTCCCTTTGTACCGACCCTGCAGTGACACCATGTATGGATGGCTGTGTGGTTCTGCTTTCTCGCCCCCAGTGATGCGACCTTCTCTTGAACTGGCTGTACATACACAAAATAACGGTACCATTATTAATTTTTGGCTCCATTTTGTTCGAAAATCCCAAAAACTTTAATTTATTAAAGGTTAGGTATATTTATTAGGTTTACCTAAGCATACGTTTACATCTTAAGTCTCTACTGTCAGCAGTTAAGATTCTCTTTGATCTGCAATGAAACTAAACAACACTTTTAAGGTAGCTGCTGATGTGTTTATTGCTGATTAATTGAATCGTGACCTCATTTTCCTACGAAATTTCCGGCAAGTTTCAATTGTCTGCCCATAAGTCTCTATTATCAGCGGTTTAGGTTCATTGTCTGTCAGTGGTTTAGGTTCATGCTCTGTCAGCGGAAAATAGCCATTATAATAAGTATATCCATGTTATTATATAATAACGTGCCCACTTACCTGAATAAGTAATATTAAATTGCGTAAACCATAATATAAATAATACGATTCTTCTTAGCAAATTCATGATTATAAATCCGAATACGCACTGTAATGAGCGTGGTTTACGCAATTTATCAAGACATGATACCTGGCAGGCTTTTATTATTGTTGACATCAGAAGTTACGCATCTTTTGTGTAATTGTATTTTCCTTTTTTTTATAACGTATCACTACAATATTTAAAGGTTTCAAAAATATTACTTAACTAGTAATTTTTGACCTTTCGTGATTCGAACACATAGTAGTCAATAAAAATAAAAAAACGTTTTCAAAAAACGTCGTTATATCGTTGTCGTTATAATAGTAGTTCAATGTCGTTATATAAAATATCACTGAATTACTTTTTTTTACATAAAATTGCTCCATCATTTTTCAGCTTTTAAATTGGTAAATTAAAAGCTGTAAAATGATGTGAAACAAAAATGTTGTAAAATTATATAAATTGGTAAATTTTGGCAACTCATTTTTTTAATCAGTCTCGCCGTTGTAAGCCATTACAACGGCGATTAAAAAAATGAGTCTATCTTGGCTTCATCGTCACTTTATCATGCAATTACTTAAAAAAATTATAACAAAAAAGCTACATTATTTCACATCTCGAAAGGTTGAGTTGACATGAACATCATTTTTTGTCATGTTTGTCAGATTGTGCTAATATTTATTAGGTACTGGCTAATTACAATATCAGAGATACGGGTAATAATTATAAAATGGGTTATGAAAACATGGTCAAGGACTCTAACTTAGGTATGAAATATTTTTTTCTCAATAATAACATGGTATAGCGTGGGGTTGCCCAAACATTTTGTACCTATACATGCACAATACCTACCTATACATGCACAAGTGCCTTTATTGAAATCCAACAAAGTTTTACCTCATAAAATGTAGCTTGATACGTGACAGTTTCGCAAAATTAAAAATTTTTGGTCATATTTTCTTAAATTAGGTACATAAATGGTATCGTAATATCAGGTAATTTATAATTCAAATGATTAATATAACACCTTCATAGAACTAAATTTACGGAAATATGGCCAAAAATTTGAGTTTTGTTTAGCTGTCACGTATCAAGCTACTATATTTTATAAGGTTACTTAGATATAGTATGGTACCTACCTTTAATGTACTTATTTGATAAATAAAAGACTATGTATATACAAACATTTATTTTTTATTTATTTAATAATGACTAAAATTCTTACAAAGATGCTGATGGTCGGAAGGAGAAAATGTAGTTACATATAACATTTATTCAGTAAGAAATTAAAAAAGTCATGCCACAAGGCTTACCAAAGCACAGGTGTATATTTTAAATGAAAAATATTACCCTGTGCCACTAATATTATTTGCTTTGAACGTGATTTCATTTGAGATAAACTTTGAAGAGTGGATTGATCAAAATGTCCTTAATTTTATGGTAAAAAGAACCTCCGGATTTAATAGGAACTTTAGTTTGTGATCTTTTATGATGGTCAACATATTTTCATGTTTTAATTTGGGACTTTGATAATATTTGATCAGAAGGAAGAAGTGTCAAGTGCACGGAAAGACATTGAGCATTACGGCAAATTGCGGTGCGAATCTATTAATAACTTTTGTAATGTAATTTGTAAGAGAAAACTGTTTATCTCGCATGAGGAATTCTCGCCTAAAGCACTTTTCTCCAGTTACATAGTAAGTACAAAATATTATACACGAATAAAAAATGCGAATAAAACAAAATAATAATTCAATAGTAACGTGGAAAATAAAAAACCGTAAGCGTTACGGTTCACTTAATCTACAAAACTTGAGTTCAAGATTATAAAATGCTGAATAAAATCATTAAAAGGGGCAAGCCATTTTATATATTACGCAGTATTTTTATATTAATTATAGCATTACAAGTACCTATGTTTGTTAGCAATAAAAAACTTTTCTTAATTTTTTTTGGGTACCTTTGAATAGTGGTTTTACACAGTAACTATTAAATTATTTGGTACCAAAACATAACATTTTATATCTCTAGGTAAACGCTCATTTATTTTAGTATTTTTAAGTATAATTTAATAATCTATTTCGTATTTGCACTCAACCCCTTTCCCCCGTCAAACACAAAATCTACATACAAATATTTTATAATATCGCATATTTCGTTATAAAGCTAATTAACTTAACATAACATCACGCCTTTTCCCCAAAGGGGTAGGCAAAATTGTACCCGGATCCCAGTCCCATAGTAGGTACACCCACATTAAAACTTATGATTATTTACAAATGTATAAGACGAGTAACAATATTAAATTTGTCTATTCTTAATTTAATAATTAGGTATTCCTAAATTATTATCATAATGGCATCAGTCATAGCCATTTTCTAATGACGCTATAATGTGGCGATTATCATTATTATTTATAAATCATAATTAATTATTTTATTGTTAATAGGTTACGATAATATTCTGGAAGAAATTGAGTAGAACTTCAGTATTATCACTTTACACTCCAATACACTAAAACACAAATGTACTCCTCTGCACTAAACAAAGCAAGGAGTTTTCCGTAGTGTCTACATTGGAGAATATTTTTTGGACTGGATTCTACTTTAAAATCGATATACCTACGGTATTTTGCCTAAAAAACAACTCAACCTCTAGACGACAGTTTAGGGGGGTATGTTATCGCCAAGGTAATGCAGTGCTATTGCATCGCAGTCAATCTCGCCCCTTTTCATTTCTCATTAGGTACATCCAAAATTTGCGCATAATATGAACAATGATTGAATTCAAGCGATCCAATGAAAACTAGCCGCATGTTGACGATTTTCTTTAAATCCTATGAGCTTTCATACAAATAGAGTCGTTATACTCATTAAGAACAGCCTTAAAATGTGGCGAAATTCTGTTGTACCTACTTATGTAGAATATACCCAGCTTTGGTTCAGTCACACATTAAAGTAAAAGATATAGCAGAGATATTATATAGAAACCAAATGTCAGAATGAGATGAGCACAGGTGCGACTGACTTGAATCAAGCCAAATTGTTTGATTTCAGTGTGCCACGCCAAGCATTGTAAACGCATCTACCTCGGTTTATATGAAAGTTCATTGTTTTAATACTAAAATTCATTAAAGCGGCATCTTAAGGTTGAATTGTTTGTGTGGTTAAGATTATAATTAAACATTTTTTTACTTATCATAGTAACTACTTATTTTAAGGGGTCCAGCTCATTTGGCTTCCACTTTTTAATACTTAGACTTAATAGAACATGGTTCGGCCGGTACCACCGTATCGTTCGGTACGATGTTCACGCCACACGATCGAACTGCTTTGATGTGCAAGCGATTGTACCACCTAACCAAGTTATAATAATCATCACCGGACAGCGTGCCTAACGATCGAACATGATATGGTGGCGAACCAAGTTCGTAGTACGGTCGTATCATGTTCGATCATCTATTCGTAGTATAAGTCTGTGCCTTAAAACAACGTTATCTTCTAACTATCCAATTAAATACATCACTAGTTAACATTAATTACATGCTTCCGAATTAAAATTAGTTTCTTCACGTAATTGGAGTACTTTGGTCGTAAGATGTTTAGATCTAAATCAGCACCTTTAACATGCACATTCAATCCTTACAATTGTCCGTACGTTGTTCATATTTCGACAACTCATAAAATATGGCAGTACGCATTGCTAGTCGCATCGACATAACTTAATATATCGATTATTATTTTTTAATGTCACACTGAACATGTTACAACAGTATTTTGATAATTTCCTCCCCGTGAAATATTAATAACAGGAAATAATAATTTCAATAATATATTCAAACTAAACTTCCCTCTATGAAGATTGATTTTTAATTTTTTTGTATAGCTCTAGTTCATTGAAAACTTTGCTATTATTTAATAAAAAATTCTTCTTAATTCTTCTATTATTTGATTAGGTAACGTAAAACCTGTCAGTTTTAATATAAAACATATTTATTAAATTATTTGTTTAAATCGATTCCGACATGACATATTTGAATCGATTTTGAAGTAGAAATAAAATTGCTGTTATTATTATCAAGAGAGAATAGTAAATTATGATACGTGGGGGTAAATTAGTATATTCTTGCACGACGTACAGTGTATGAATACACTACTGAAGGCCCAATTATCGTATGTCTATTTTTATTTTATGCAGAGCTGGAGAAAACAAATGCAGGCTGTGTTTTCTGAATTAAAAATGTGACATTATACTGTTATAAATGTTCAAAGTGTCGTTCGATTATATCCGTCAGTGTATCGGATAGTAGGCGGGCGTGATGGCAGGCAGATGATGTCCGCAGCGAGGGAAGTTAGGTGGCACGGGCGGCAGGTCGTGCTGCGTGCCCACGTGTAGTATCAAATTCATGCCTATCACTATGTGATAGATGAAGTGACAATGGAACAGCCAGTATCCTGGAAACGGAGAATTAATTTTTATTTTACCTGGCCTGAAGGTGCTCAAAACTTCGTATGTGTCATATGGTTTACGTCAACTAATAATCATAGCTACTTTATCTCTTCCATGCAATTGAAACAAAATGCAGCAAATTGATGGCGTCAAAATTGTGATATCTTTTAGGGTGTTGGTAGACTAATCGAGCGATCAAGAATTGATGGCATAGATCGATGGCAGAATAAGTTAACGTCCATCGTATCCAACTACTTCAGTACTGGCATGCCACAGGAGGTCTCCTTTTCGTTTTTTTCTCTTTCACGCCCGAAATGAATGCGTTTTCTGTCTTTTTCTTTCTTTCCGGCTTGGAAATGCTTAACTACTTAACTGTTACTTGAACAAGTTTCTTTAAGGGGAATTACCACTCACGATTACTTTGACACACTCTTATGATATTATAAGTAATTGACCAAATCGATGTTACGTATTTTCCTGATCTCCTAAAATATTTTACCTTTTGCAAAATAATAATTATCCTGACATTTTGAGGAAAAAGGTATTTTGTTGATAAAGTAAGTTAATAATTTCTCTAACATCATTTTACCTGGATAATGTTTATTAATGACAATGTTTCGTTACTAGAAATTAGGGGAATACGATTTTATGGGAAAACGCCACTTGAATTTATTGTCGTTTCACGAACCTGGGTTGTCAGCCTTCAGCCTTAGCACAACGTATCCATTGTTGGGCACAGCCAGCGTGTCTTTGAATGGTGGTAAGTTGTATTGCCTGTGCAGTAGTCCCTGTCGGTCGAGGTCGAGGGCGTGTTTCAGGTTGATCTTCTTAATGTTTTTGTCTGGAGAGCGACCCATGCCGATGACGTTGTATGACACTCCGTGCAGGTGGAACGGATGCGAGAGATTTGGTGATTGCACTGAAATTAAAATAAATACGGAGGTTAAAGCTGTTCTTGCTATATTTATACAGTCAAGATGAAGCGATGATATACTTAAGGTTACATGGAGTGACTACCTCTATGGTCTAGTTACGTAGTGGTCTTTATTATTAGGAATTTCTGAATAGCAACCTGAGTTCTGGATTGGTGCTTAGTTCGTGACAATAGGTTCGCCGCCTATTACATGGGACTTAATATATAACTGGTGGCATGTTAGTGCACCTACTAAGAGACTGGGTCCTAGATACCTTTAGCTTACTCTTTCCGTGAAACAAGGCGTAATGTAACGCTTGGAGTGGTTAGATAAGAAGAATCGAAAAGCAAGCTACGCTATAGAAAATACCATAAAAGCAAAGGATCTTCAGCATTGAACGAACATAGACTAATTGTCATTTCAATCCAATTGTCAGCATCTTCATCATTATCATTTGTTATTCTTCTTCTATAGCCCACGGCTGACCATAGAATTCACTTTATTTCTGTCACTCTCCCCTATCTCTTGCCACCCAAATGTATTAAGCATTAATTATTCCTGCTTACCTTCATCAACAAGCACGATCTCCACAATAGAGTTGAGCGGTACGTCAATCATGTGCGTGCAGCGGCAGTCGACGGGACAGTTCGGCGGGCGGTTGTCACCATTGCAGAAAAGCTCCGGAGATAGTTCATGCATCTGTGAGATTGGAGGCGCTGGGGGAGAGCTGTAGGATATTTCGTCTACTAAGCTGAGGACATGGTCGCCACCTGGAGCCACTGGAATAGTGATATATAACTTTAGGAATAAGTTTAAATTAAGAAATTTAAAAGACACTTCCCTCCTCTTTTTCCGCCTCCATTATGATAATTCTATCTGTAACATATTCGTTGAGACAATTCAAATGTGTGATTTCAATTCAATTCTATTGTGACATATTTGAAAACTGTCCCATCTGAACCTGAAGCATCCGGTCAAGGTTATTTATTAAGTTATGTGAAGTCGTTGCAATATTTTTGGATTGTCAGGACACAATATTAAATAAATCATACGAGTAGCATTGAAAATATTTCTTCAGCTGCTAGATATGACACCCATTCAAATATACACAGACACATCAAACTTATAGCACCCTTTAGATTTTCAGCTCGGGTTTTAAAAAATTACATTGACACATCAATCTTTGGTCTTTTGAAATCTCTGGTCGAGGAAGGAAAGAACGGATGAGAACAAAAAGTTTCTTTTTTGTAATCGTCCGTTCTTTCCTGTTTGTTTTCCAACATCGATCATCATTTTTCCTAGTATATTGGTGGACTGCCTCGGTGACGTAGTGGGCGCATGCTCGACTGCCAATCAAGAGGTCCCGGGTTCGTTCCCCAGGTCAGGCATAGAGTTAAATATTGGATTTTCCATTATTCATTAGGAATTATCTCAATAACTGCCTGGAGTCTGGAAATGTGGCCGGTAGATGGCAATAGGCTCGCCACCTATTACATGGGACCAATAACATACTGGCGAAATGTGGGTGTATCTACTATGGGACTGAGTCCTGGGTACACCTCTGCCTACCCCTTCGGGAAAAAGGCGTGAATGTATATTATGTTATGTTATATTGGTGGAAAATACGAAATTTTCATTGATGCCCAAAGTTAGTCTCTAAATGCAAAAGTACACGTAAGTAAAAAGTACCTAAATAATTCCTGTAAGTGTTCTCCTTAAAGAGATCCTTAGGCTTGTAGAAGTGGAACCGGAACGGCAGGAAAATCTTGACGTCTGGCCGTTCTTGTAATATCGCCTTGTCAATAGGCTTGGCCGACTTCATGTTGCTCACACACACCGCGTCGTTTCTTGGTACGTTGCATATGGCGTCTAGAGGATTCATTACCTGGGAAATACGAAATATAATTGGGTTGGCGTCGTTGATATTTTGGTGCCAAACAGCGATATTTTTGTTACTGTCCAATACGTTATTTCCAATAAAATTGTTATATGGGATTTCGATAATTCTTATCAATTGATCTTGATGATTGTATGCTGTTACCTTTTTACATCAAAATAACTGATCTGATTAATTGGTACATAAAAAGCTTGAATGTTTTGATTCGTTTTCGACTTGCAAAATAGTCTGCTGAACGTAGCTGCTGAAGCTTGAAGTCTGGTACAGCGAGATTTTTTCGAATTGGACAGTAACATAGCAAGCAAATGTAAAAAATGTACGTATATAATTTTATTATGTTATTGTAAATAGGAAAGGAGAGATTACAACCTGATTCCTGGTGCGTTTGGTGGTTTCTATCCGCCACTAACCCATTGAGTACTGCCACTATTTTGATCATCTAGCTAAAATTATCAACCAAGGGTAATAATACTATTTACATAATCAAAATGAGTATATACAAAAGTTTTGTGAAAAACTTGTTGAACAGTCTTCTGTGTGGTTGTGAGGTTAAAGGAAACATTACTAAAATTTTCTAAATATTTTATTAAATCGTATAAAAATGTACATTTATACTAAAAATACAAAATATCGCCTTATTTGTGGCAAGATGCATTTTTAAGAGCGGTACAGTGTTTTCTTTAATTGTTTCGTGTATTTTTGTAAAATAACGAACACTTTGTGTAACCGATATTTTTAATAAAATTGTATGCAGGTGAAAAATGTGATTATGGATGAGCTGACATAATGACGCAAGCCATACTTTATTGGAATATTGTATGTTTATTTATGTACAGTCTTTGTTTATTTATTGAATGCTGGAGAGACACTACTAGATGCTACTAAAGTGCATGTGAAATAATATGTATTTACAAAGTTATTAATACTTATTTACATAATAGGCAAATGATAGTGATGCATGCAATTAAAATAGATTAATGTTGGGGTCCAATCTTAAAAATCTAAGAAGAAATATCCTTAAAAATAATTTTTAAATATATACAAGTAATAAATATCCTTGGTGAAAATATAATGGCAAGTAGTTAGTTAAGGATATCAAAAGAGTCGAAATCACGTTCCTAGAATGATGATCTTACATGCGAAGTAAATATATCCGAACAGCCTCGATATACATATGAAGGCGACATTAATATTAATCAAATTAAGAAAAATATCACCGTATATGGCATTAAAATCGATACGGTTAGTTATATAACGCCGTTAAATAAAAATAACACAAACTATCAGAAACCATTTGATACATTCTACAAAATAAACACATCGGAGGAACCGAGCACTTCGGGACCACCGGACACACCACACAACAAACATAAATTTACACTTAGTTAACATCAACTTTGCTTCATAGCTTAGCACATGGTAAGGAACACGGTTAGTGGAGCGAAATTGGTGGAAGATGATCGCCGCAGGTCGGGAAGTTGGGAGGGATGGGAGGGAGGTCGGCTTGAGTTCCCACTTGGAGAACAAGACTCATACCGATGACGATATGGAACAGGAAGTGACAGTGCAAGAGCCAGAAACCAGGGTTGGTGGCTCTGAAGCGGAGGATAACGTAGCCATTGTTGGGAACGGCGATAGTATCCTTCGCCGGAGGGAGGTCACCCTGCTTCAAGTGACGCTCGAGCAGACCTCTCCTGTCCAAGTCGAGAGCGTGCTTCAAGTTGATCTTCTTAACATTCTGGTCCGGCGATCGGCCGATACCAATCACGTTGTAAGCGTACCCGTGCAAATGGAACGGATGAGATAAGTTTGCGATTTGCACTGAAACACAAAGCAATAACATTTATAAAGGGGATATACATTTCAGATTTATAAGTGTTGTAACGCAATAAAACTGGCAGCGATTACGACTCATTCCTTATTTTATAGACATAGATAGTTACGAGTACTTTCACGTAATGATACATATAAAACGTGATTGTAAAAAGCTAAGCAGTCAATTTTGAAATAATTGGAATGTTTTTGCATACCTTCGTCTACAAGTACAATTTCTACGACTGCATTTAAGGGGATATCGACTTTATGTGTGCACATGCAGTTTTGTCCGCAGTTAGCTGGTCTATTGTCTCCATTACAGAACTGTTCAGGATTGATGTCATCGTACTGACTGATCAGAGGTGCTGGTGGGGACATGTTCGATATTTCGTCAACTAAACTTATCACGTGATCGCCTCCGGGTGCCACTGTGGAATGGAAGTAGCATAAATGTTTCTGTTATAAATTTTAGTAAGAAAAAAGAAAATTGGTTATAAAGCAAATGTACTAAATATAGAATAGGTATAGATGATAAACTTAGAAACTATAAAGCAATAAATTGTAAAATTTACATGTGCTAATCGAGATCATAATTTATTTATTATTTACTTTAGAATGTAAATCTATTTTGTCAAGAATCTAATAGTCTAAAGCCGGGTATATACTTGAGGCAGCCTCGGATCATTTGTCTTGAGACTGGTCAAGTAAATGAAGATGTGGCTTAACGAGACTTAAGGAGATAAATTGAGAGATCTAAAACGTCAGATCCCAATTTTATACCAAATTTCTAGTTGTAATCCTTAATAACCATAATATCTTACCTAAGTATCTGTTATAAGTATTTGGCTGGAACAACATCTCGGGTCTGTACACGAAGAATCTGAAGGGCAAGAAGACCTTAACGTCGGGTCTCTCTTGCAGGATGGCCGGGTCTATGTGCTTAGCGTTCTTCAACTGACTGACGCAAATTGCATCGTTTCTTGAAATGTTACACCTCGCGTCCAACGGATTCATCACCTGGATAGTTAGTGGGAGAAAGGTACGTGCAATTACTGATATTACGTGCGCTATCTACTTCCAATTCTACTCCAACTAGTGCTAAAACAAAAATTCTTAAAGAAAATTAGGTGTCTAAACCATCACATACTAAGTTCAATACTGGTAAAATTGTAGGGTAACGTATCGGATATTTACAAACCGGTCATTACACCGGCAGTCGATGTAGGACTGTACATGGTCTAATTCTTCAACACCTATAATTTTATATTTTTCAGCTTAATTTATTCGCAAATATGAAATACCTTTCATATCGCTCAAGCCTGGTATTAAAGTTTAAGCAACTAGTTCGTAGTTGACGTTTAATCGAGGTGGTCTTGTCGGCGGGAATTCTACTTTGCAATTTCCGCTATCTAATAACGACAAGTTCTTTGATCACGAGCATAATAATATATTAAATGCCGGTGTATGAATGTGTATTTTATATACACTAGATCTAAATTCTTTCTACTCTACTTGGCACTAGTGTAAATTGTATTATACAGGATCCTTTATGTACAGTGAATACTCACGACTCCTTGTGGAACGCCGACATCGTAGGTTGGTGGAGAAGAGGACGGTTGGTAAGGTCCTCTCGCGTATCTAAGGATAGCTAACTGCTGAGCTCTCTTGATACCGCACTCGCCCAGTCCTCGGACTTGAATCCAATAAGCTCCGGGGATGTTGTTCGCTTCGATTACAAAGTCGTATCGCTCGCCTGAAACACGCCACGTGAACTAATTAGCCCGACATTCCTCTATCCGCTACGCCTTCATTATTTCTAGAAAATAGGTAATAACCGCTGTAAAAGAGGAAGCTCCAATGTTATACAATAGCGTACGCTTCACTGGGTGCACTAGTGTGTTGGATACATGATTATGAATTACGACATTACTAAGGCGTGTCTTATTCTTTTATAAGCATCACGCCCGATTATACATTATTATGATTGCCAAGTTGAATAATGTCAATTTTTTGCACGAGGAAACCCAAAAACAACTATGATAGAATAGTGTTACTCGTACAGAAACTACTAATCTATCAGATAACACTTAGCTAACAGTAAAAAAATGCGATTCAATTACGCTGTTGTTGTCAGAAAGTGAAGTTAAGATCTGGAAAGTTAAGTATAATATTGTGAAAACAGGTAGTTAAATAGCTTCCTAGTGTTTTCCTTACCAGAGAACGAAATAATAGTGTTCACTTGTACCGGCTGCACGGGCTCTCCGTCGGTGGCAATTACCGTCAGGTTGTGGCCTTCGAACGTCACCTGCGCCGGACACACGGACGCAAACGCGTTGATCATTCTGAACCTGTACCTTCTTCCAGGAGTTATCGTGAATACTTCCAATGGTGTGTTGGTCATGAATCCAGTATTCGGGTCTCTGAATTGCCCCTTTCCATTAATCAGTACGGATTCGGGATCCTGGCCGGTGTTAACCGCTAATCTTCCCGGGAACCTCTCGGCAGCGTCTTCGTGCAACCAGTCGCTAATGAGCATGACGTGAGTGGTCAAGTCGTAATCGTACAGGTGGCTGTTGGGATCCTTTGAAGGAGGCTGTCTGACTACAATGCTGCCGTAGAGACCATCCAGTTTCTGCAAGCCTGTGTGGGCGTGCCAGAAGTGGGTGCCAGAATTTCCTTGCCATTGATACCTGAAATTTAAACGATTGAAAGTGATTTATCGGTTTTACAACATTTGATAGTGAAATTTTTATACCCAAACTATTTAATCGGTATTTCCCGTACTGAACCAAACTGAGCTGTTAGTTCCGTTTGTCTCCTATGAGATAATGGCAGGCCGTGTGAAAAACTTGGTGACCTGAACTTCCGACATTTAGCCTATGGGTCGATCACAAGATCCATAATGGATTTTACTCGAGCAGGGTAATTGGGGAACCCCGTACTGTTACAATATAAAATTGAATTAAGATATACCTGAAAGTATTTCCCTGTTGGATAGGGCACTGAGTGACAAAGGGTACACCGTCATAGTACTGGGTGCCTCTCTGCCAGATCCCGTGCCAATGTATGGTGACCTCCATACCCTCCATGTGGTTCTCCACGTCGATGACCACTTTGTCGTTTTCGCAGACCTGGATGGATGGTCCAGGCAACATTCTGTTCGCTGTGAGGATGCCTCGCTCGACGCCATCGGCCAGCACGCACTGGCAGTGGGACCATACCACGTTAGTCGCGTTCGGTGTGCACACTTGACACGCTCTGAAATAATAAGATTAGTCTGTTAAGCGAAATATTTATATTAAGACCAATTTCCAACATAGCATTGTGATGTAACCATGACAGCGAGCTGAATGTGGATGAGAACAGCGACGTAAACAAAATGTCGAAAATTAAAGAATGCCTGGTTGTAAATGATGATGATCATAAATTCATTATATTATTAAAATATCAACTAAAATATACACAGATTACACAGGCGCGCACATTTGTGAGCAAAAATTTGATCTGCCCGGGGATCGAATTCAGGACCAGCGCAGCGGTTCCTATGCCATGGTAACTTACCAACTGAGCCAACCTGCCTATCAAAATAACAATAACAACAATATTATCTTCTGCGATCAGAACAACGATATAATTTTCTAAACTTCGCAGTTTACGAACATTAAAATGATAACTGTTACACAACTATGATATAAGTTGGCAAGTAAATTAATTTCCTTATCAATATCGTCGGATTACACCACTGTTTCCTCAAGCAATGCGTTTGAAACAGCGTTTGTTTGCATAAGTTCTGTCGTCACCTATCAATTACGTGCCCGACGGAATTTGGTTCAAACGCGGTACCCGAGTGCGGCATTGAAACTGATGCAGTCAGCACTTCGTGTGAAGCAAACCGTGAAATGTACGAGTAAAAAAGTCGGTCGGTGGGTCGATGCTGGCCACGATTTTACGTGACTGCATAGTTTTTTGGATGCTATCTTTATACTGTGGAGCAGATGACATTTCTATTGCACAAAACATTGAGGTGAGTATTGCTCAAACATTTAGATTTATTTTTAAAAATTTTAAAGTAATTTAATAAATTATACATTGTAAAGGGAATCCGCGGTAGCGGCTAGCTACCGCGGATACAAACTGAAACGGTTATTAATTTCTTATTGGAATGGAAACTTTATTGTTTGCGTTGTGAAAAACAGTAAGGCCACCTTGCTAGCAATGTCACTTGAACTATAATTAAAAGTAGATTAGTAGGTTGGAACCAATAGTCTATTAAACAAAGTACGATATATTTATAAAATAGGTTTATAAAAAGATACTTACGCTCCCAAAACAGTGTACAACTCAAGGGTGAAGTGGTAGTAACATATTCTCGGTGGTTCATTCTCTCGACAAGCTCTCGCGCACTCATCAGGTGCTGACAAAGCTGGGTTTCTTCTTAGCTCAGCGGTAGCGCTGCTCGTGAAGTCCAAGTGCTTAAATGAGACCTTTCCGTTCGCACTTCTTCCCAGAGACGGAAGAGGATTGCTTCTGAAGTTTCCGCTCAAGGGACCGCTGCCGCTTGATGCATATGGGTTCGACGAAGGACCTATTGTGCTCCCGAATGAGTTGAAAGGATCGCTGTCACTCGGGTGTGTTTGAACTAGACCGTGTGTCGAAGAGAACACGCTACTGCTCCCACTATCTCTGAACGGTGTCGCTGTGCCCGCTTGCCACCATGACGCCGACGTCGACTGGTCGTCCGAATTTATGGCTTCTGCAACAATAACAAAAAACAATCAGATCACGACCACAGGGCTGTCTCATTTTCAGAAGGTTATGTCGGAGGTCGTCCCGCTCTACAAACATTTTTAGCTTTACAAGACTCCGTGCCGCCTTTTTGTGACTTTAGTTTAATTACACAATGTGTAGTCGATAAAAATTTTAAGTTGCCAATTCGTTCTCAAGGATACTTTGAAATGTTCGATAATAGGCATTTCTCACGTTCTACATTTCAATAGGACCATGAGACTCATTCACCATAGAAGTTACAAAGCGATATTAAAGTTAGTCATGATTGTTACGCTGCGGATACAGATGTGCGATTATAGATTTAATGGTCTTGTCCTTTAATGACGATAATATGCTTTAGAATGTAAATACCGAAGGTATCTAAAAACAATATACAGAACGCGATTACTAGCTTAGATTAATAGACGGTAACAGGTAGGCTAATGTTAATTTAACAGAGCATACGCTTGTATCAGATCTAATGGTTCCGACAGCTGTGTTGTCACGAAGTTTTCGTAATCGGTTGTAAGGGACACAGGTATTACGTCCTTAAATTAAAGGACTTTTACTTCCTTGTCCCAGTTTTCAATATTGATTCAAATTATACAGTCAGATAAGACAGCTTGTAGTTTCAACACCGTCCGAGATATAATTACTATTTTATTAGAGTAACTAAGTTACTAAGTTAATGTAGGTACCTAGATACCTAAATTTAATTTTACACAGCGTGCGTTTTTTGTAGTTTCAATTCAATTTGAAAGAAAAATCCTTGAACTGACTTATCTTTCATTTCCTCATTCGTAAACTCTACCGTGGTCGGAGTCGTTATTCTACCTACATTTATTTTTTTAATAGTTTTAGCAAAAGAGTTAAATGATACCTCAGAGATGAGACTCAGAATGTTACAATGTTGGTATATTTATAAACTAATTTCTCAACAAGTAAGCGAGAGTTTAATGGTTATTTATTGGGTACATAATGTTATGTATTGCACCGTCTCGATTTAATCGACTGACATCCGCCATAAATTAAAATAACACTTTAGAGAACAGGCCAATTAAGCTCGTCTTAATGAAAGATTAAGTAGTGTCCAGAGTCGCTACTTTAAATTTAATTAATCAATGTTTTGCAAAGCAAGATCGAGCAAAGCAAAAGCAGAATATTAGGGAAAGCAGACCCTAACTATGGCTAGTAGTTTGCTAAAGAGACAAATTTTTTTGATTTTTTTTATTTTTAATATGGGACAACTTCCACACACGGTCATCTGGTCCCAAACTAGGCTAGAAGTCTGTACTATGGTAACCAGATGACTGATATACATACTTATATAAGCTTATAACACCCAGACACAGATCAAACAGACATGCTCATGCACACAAATGTTTGACCTGGCCGGGGATCGAATGAATCGAACCCGGGGCCTGCGGTACAGAAAGCAGAGTTACTACCATCTGAGGCTGTCTTGTTCGAGTTGTTGAAGAAGAAGAACGTTCAAACAATTCAGGATTACTAAACTACTGTTAACCACCTGTGCTTATATTAATCTCACGCCAAATAACAACTTTGTATGTAAAATGTGTAAAAGCTTTATAAAGGGTTTAGGAAATCATAATAATAAAAAGTCTCACATACATTTCCACATAATCTGCAAGACAAACTGTTGGCGGTGATTGATTAAGTTTAGTCAGTGCAACTAAGTTGCACCCACTTAATGAAAATTCCTCTTAATTTGTGGTTAAGCAGCTTTTTGCTAACATAAATAACCTGTCAGAATTTATTCGGACAAGGTAGGTACATATCGGACATTAAAACTGAACTGAGGTACTTTGAAATAGATTTAGTTCGGACGTGATTAGAAGTGATGATAAAGGAAGTAGGTTGTGACCTATTAGATATGTAGGGGCAGTTGTTAGGTCATGTTGAAGGCCTTTACCGAATACTATATATTAACTCTTGGGTTAATAGAATGAAGAATGTGATTGAAGAATTCCGTTCTCGAAAATTTCTCTTACAGACAAAGTTTTCAACGTACAGAGGTATCTAAGCTTTAAATCTATCTTCCTAGTTCCCAAGATTTTAGTCCATAAAATAACGACCCAAAGACCTGAGCTTATAGATTTTATAATTATATTGTGTTATGATAAATCAGCATGGGTTATTCTCTTCAAAGTTGTTTGAACTACTTTTGTTTTTTCTGTACTTACTTACCTAGATTCAAAGTCAATTCGGTATAAGTACAATAAATGGTATATCGTCAAAGGATCCATAGAAAATAAGCTTAATAATTTTTTTTAATGTGTGTTGATGAATCAACAACGTTTTAGGAAATTTACTGGACTACACTGCAAACCATATCTGTATTTATTGACAGTGTTATCAATAAGCTTACCAAAAAATAATAATGTCTTGAACTTAACAAGTAAGAATACAAGTAGGCATAATCTATTTCAAGGACGCAAAACATCAAAGCAATACATTAAACTTAATGCGAACATATTTTATGTGGGTAAGACAATAGCGCCTAGAATAATAAAGCGATCATCAATAATACTGTAACTTTATAATTACGAGGGGAGGTCAAAAAGTTCGCGGAATGGAGGGTTTAGAGAGGGAAGGGGGTAGTTATTTTTACCTGTCGCTACTTGTTGACTCAATACAATTATAAATACTAAGTATATTATGTGAAAGATTCATGGGCCTAAGGTTATTGAATTAAAAGATAGTAAATCATAGTCCAACCTACTTATAATATAATTAATGAACAATAAATCAGGTTTAGTTATTTATCAATCAAGCAGTAATGTGCAAACATTACTGTGTTCGGGTCTGAAGGGCATTGTTACCAGCAAAATTACTGGGCATGACGAGATTCAACAACTCATATCTCAGGGTGACAGGCGCAGTGCAGTGCCGCGCAGAATTTTGAACTTTAAACTGGGACTACTCTATCGTATTCAATTTTGTATGATGATGACATAATATGAACCTATGTCTATGTCTCATTCGGTTGCATTTGAATCATCACACATGTGGATGTCTATTGCCTATATTATGTTTTCGCCTGGGCGCTACGGTGCTTCAAAACACGTAACCGCACACCTGAAAAACAAACGGCACGCTAACATAGAACTAACAGAATTATTTACAGTCCCGTGAGATATTAGTTGTTGAAATTTGTCATGTCCAGTAATTTCGCTGGTTACAATGCCCTTCAGACCGGAACACAGTAATGTTTGATATTACTGCTTGGCGGATGGTACTTCCCCAGGCGTTTGTACTTCCACTACAAACTATTATTATGTTATGTTTTATAAGTTATCTCGAATTATTTCAGCGTGAATAACCGAGTTAACAAGTATTACCATATATTTTAAGATTAGAAGTGATTAAAAAACCACCATTACGCTTTCCGCTAAATTTGTTACGAGCAATTAAAATGAGGCTATGTTACGTAAACTATTACGTTACTTTTGTCTAGGCTAAGTAAAACTAGACTTAGATTTTTCTCTTGTTACTTGTATCTGAAAGTAACAATCGTGCGCATTCAAGCGGAAAACAGTGAAAGCTAAATGCATATAATACAGTTCATTCTAAACGTTATGACATGTCTATACATTTCTTACTAACGGATGGCTTACTGATACTTTGAATAGAATAGAATTATACTTTATTGCACAAATAAAATAAAAAAACAATGTTACAAATCAATTAATAGATACAACGGTAAACAACCGGCGGTCTTATCACATTAAGCAATTTCTTTCAGACAACCGGGGTATGGAAACAGAGAGTTTTTTTTTATGATAGTGAGTGACAAGACGAGCAAATCAGGTGCCTGATGGTAAGCATCATGATTGCCCATATCAGACACAGTGCCACCCAGTGTTTTAAAATTCAAAATTCTGCGCGGCACTGCACTGCGCCTGTTACCCTGAGATATGAGTTGTTGAATCTCATCATGCCCAGTAATTTCGCTGGTAACATTGCCCTTCATATCGGAACACAGTAATGTTTGACCATTACTGCTTGGTGGATGAATAACTGGCAAAGGTGTGGTACTTCCCCAGGCGACCCCTGCAAAAGAGGCCACTTTACTATATTTACTATATTCGCAGGAACCAGGAGAATAAAAAACATTGGTTTGGTTAATTTTCCACAGGATTGTGTCAAATTTCTCGCCTTTCCTGTTAAGGTGAAACAGACAGGATACTTGTATTTTAAATCTTGAGATGAGCACGTAAGGTGTATTCCGGTTTTTAAAAAAGGGAATGGACCATAATATTTTCATCTTAATCAGTATGGCTGAAATCCTAAATTAAAGAATTGCCCATCAAAAAATGCACTTTCTCAATATTGTAACCGCATGGAAGCCTCCCTGATCCTTTCTAAAGAAAATGCTGAAGGTGGCTAATTATAAGCCGATAGCAGTGGGGATCACTGCTAATCTAATCAAATAGCTATTCATTATTCTCCGTACAAAAACCAAATACATAAACATTTAACGGTTTGTTCAAAGACACATAAAATCATATTTCATTTCATGTTTCGCCACGCTTATCTATTCAATTAGCTATTTGATTCGTGTTGAAAATAAAATCGATATGCTTTAAGGTGTTACCAATTCATTCGTGTGACTGCACCATTATTTTCACGGCCTATTAGATATCGTCAATGAATACGTACCTTTTAGGACGGTCACACATTGGGCATATTTGCACCGGCATTGGATCCTCCTGGGCTCGCAATTTTTCTTGCACCATATTGTAACACTAGTGTAAGCCCAGCGGCTTTGCCCGCTGGCAATAATGAAATATGGGAGTTTATAATAATAATATAATAATATGGGACAACTTCCACACACGGTCATCTGGTCCCAAACCAAAATATTTTTATTTTTACCAAAATACCAAATTTATACCAAAACTTTCTTAGCACACGTCCAGATAACGAATAGCCCTACATTTCAAGTTTCAAATCTCTAGGATCAGTGGTTTGAGCTCTGCGTTGCATGTTAGTTAGTGAGTCACTCAGGATTTTATAATAATATGTAGTGATGCACAATTATCGTTCGTTATAGGCCTTAACTACTATTTTAAAATCAGTACCAATAAAGGCGTCGCGTCGTATAGATTATATTAAACATAGCGTTCCGGCGTCGCGAATTTTACTCATATCAACAATTATCAATACAAATAAATTGTTAAGGCGTACGTATAGTGTAGGGTTCTATAGCTAGATACCTGAAAAAACGCTTCCAATCCTAAAACATCCTCCTACAAAGAGCACTATATGAACACTACAGCAAACATGAAGGGAGTACTTCAGAGCTTCTAGTCCCTTGCGCAAAGTATGGAAATATGCATTAAAATGGCGATAACTTTTGATTGCGTCAACTTATAAGTATGATTTTTTAAAGCCACAAGAAACCACAGATCTGAGTAGTTGCGATATCAATTTCAACATGATACCTCTACTCGTTCCCGTTAAAGACAGACGGACAGACAGACAGACAGACGGACAACAAAGTGACCCTGTAAGGGTTCCTTTTTTTCTTTTGATGTTTAAGGAAGCCTAAAAAAATTACATTATCAATATCATATAAATCAAAGTACGCACATCTCAAGACAGACGAGACTCTATGGTTCCAATATTTAAAAGGGTATCTTAGACACGATTTTGAGTCTAAATACCGTTCCACACATTGGGGTATTGATTACCATATTAGTGCAGATATGTCCAACGTGTTGCCATCGCATAACCATAAGCCTTACGTATTCACATTCGCACATTGCAATATTGAGCTAAGTAACCAGAACCGGGAAGAATTAGCGCTATCTAGGTCTAATTAATGGAAAGCCTTGTTTGTTATTAATTTATGCGAGTTGTGATCGATAGGTACCTTTGGACGTTGATAACTGTTGCAATAATTGCAGTAAATACCCACTCCTACTAAACGGCTGAGTTATAATAATTTGAATTAATATTCTAACAGAACGGGTTCTACAACGGGTTACACTGCTCGTGTCGATTCATTCGGGGGTTGTGTTATAAAAACATAAACATACATTCACGCCTTTTTCCCGAAGGGGTAGGCAGAGGTGTACCCAGGACTCAGTCCCATAGTAGATACACCCACATTTTGCCAGTATGTTATTGGTCCCATGTAATAGGGGGCGAGCCTTTTGCCATCTACCGGGCACAGTTCCAGACTCCAGGCAGTTATTGAGATAATGCTTAATGGAAAAATCCAATATTTAACACTTGCCTGACCTGGGGATCGAACCCGGGACCTCTTGATTGGCAGTCGAGCATGCGCCCTCTACGCCACCGAGGCAGTCAGTCAGTCGAGGGTTGTGTTATAATAACCCATATGGTCAGATTTTCAGATCGCCAATATATGTACAAGGCCTCTGACATGACCTAACGACTGCCTCCTACAGAATAGTAGATTGTTACACGAGGGACTAAAGATACCCATTGTAAACGAGATACTTTTACTTAGACTTCTGGAACAAGAATCTTTAGTTTTTAGTTCCGATTTTTAGTGTCAAAAACAACATGCACAGTGCACCGCCCTCTCGCCCGCAAAATTGCATGCAAAGAGGAAATGCTCCTTTGTCTGTCCCTTTTCCCGTTATTCGGGTACGGGTCTCCTCACAAACTTGCGCCAAGACAATCTATTCGTCAATATTTCGTCCTAATTCGTCAAAGAAAGGCCTTACACATTAATTATCGGCTATCCCCTACATCTTTCCAAAGAAGACAACGAGATCAAATTAAAATATTATAGGTATTGATCGGTATAGAAGTAGAGTAGTTACTACACCTAAAGCTATTATAGTTTAATAAAGTTATGCAGCTATGAGCAACCATTAGGCGTAATAAGTAACAAGAGCGCTTATTAGGTATCTAATTAGGGCAGTAATTGACTATCTTTTTGACCTTATAATTAGAGTATAATAAAAATATGCAATAAAGTAAACGAATGAGTAATTACAAACGCATGTTTTGACATACTTATTTCTCCGAATTGCCGAATAAATGCGTTGGTTTCGCAAAATGTTCATGAAATTATATTAATGATTTCTGTAAATAACTTTTAAATTAGCTGCTAAATTATTATAACCTATATATTTGTTTATGTACCTACTTCCTGATAGTGAGACGTTTACTTTTATGCAAATTTGATGTAACAGTATTTTTGAAGTGTCGCATCGTTGCAATCTCTAGTTATTAGCTTTTTATTTCTTTTGGCGAATTAGTGAAGTTGGATGCACTTTTAAATTGATTGTGTGTTTTTATATTTGTGCCTCAGAATATTAAAACATATAATTTATTAAAATCATGATTAAAACGATAGAAAAACTATTTCTTTTTTCCTAGTCAGTGTGGCAAACCCTGCTGTAGCGTTTTAAGATAACTCTGGCCTCTGACATACGTAACACGATTACCGGCCACGACCTATGATAATAATTTTATTACTTACAACGCATTTTAAAAAAGCTTTACAAAAGTTTCACTATGGTACAATAATATTTATACATCGCCATGTATGCAGTCTGAGCAATATGAATGTCACGTGACCGCTCCTGGATAATCTTTAACTTTAAAATTGCTAAGCAATGGCAATTCGATAGCAACATAAAAAGAAAGCAAGCCAGGAGTGCAAAAACCTTGTTTTT